>OZ017739.1:86878002-88168002 GCA_963969285.1 Odontomyia ornata
TTTTTGATTTACTTTACGGGGCATCTGAAGAGGTGTTAAAACAGCGAAGAAGGTTATAAATATATTGTATAAAAAATTTTGCCTAAAGCAGCTTCACAATTTTTCGCCATCAAAGAAATCCAATCAGTTGACTGAATTCCTGAACAGCTTACAGTGCACTCATATTTTCAACTCGATTTGGCTTGATGTCGTCCAATTGATGCCCCATTTAGTGGTATTTTTAATCTTGATGACAGCCAAAAGTTGACTTTGGAAGCTGCCACAAGAGACTATTTTCAAGTTAGCCTGAGCGATTTAAAAGCCGAGAATTTCCTGTTCTATTGTGAGTGAATGCATGGATATACGAAAAAACTCTGCGAATAAATACACACAGCTCGTGAAACAAAGCGATGAGTAATATTCCTTTCCTGGAAGTTTGTGAGTTATTACTAGTTATATTGATGCTCTGCACGCATCACTTTATCATTCAAGCGAGAAGATATCAACAGAGGTGAGATCGTTTTCGGGTAGGTTTGTATATCGTTTTCTTACAAATATTCATTGGGCACAATGGTTATCAAATCTATCATAATACCAAACAGGCGGAAGACTGCTCCTACCAAAAGGGCCTTGCGCCCATTCTAAAATTCCAAACAACTTTTCTGATGGCATGAATCCATAGCTTGAGTTGTGAGTCTATTGAATATAAAAAAAATTATTCAATTATATACGAAAGATCGAGGTTTTTTTCTTAACTGAAAAAGAGCCACTACCTTATTCCATTTTGAATAAATGTTAAGAATCAAACCTATCTAGCATATTCAAATAGAATACTATTCTAGAAATTTCATGACAATCTATAGAAAATTGTAGTGTCTAGGTTAATTTGGAATATAATAGCTTTCACTGCCGTACGCTATTATTGTCGTATTTTACCATCCCTATCACTTCCACCTGGGTCACTTGATTCAAAAATCACTTTTTGTATCAGATTATGAAGGTACTAATCAAGACCTTTTATTTTTATTTGATATCCAATTTGACTATCTTCGTTATTGGATTCAAAGTTTGAAAGTTCATTACCTTTGACCTTCGCACAAGGTTTGAGCTTAGTAGCTTCAATAGTTTCTGAGGAAACTTACTGTGAACCACCCTCAGATAGACCAAACGGACAGACAGGATGCAAACTAGTTTGATCAACAAAGCCTTAAAAATTTTCTTGCACATATTCTCCTCCTATCTCGGTCTGTATACAGCGTCCTCCAATTTTGAAATCCAAGCAGCGGTAAACTGTCTTCGTCGACCGAGTCAGGCCAACGTGTTCTCGGTTTCCCCACTGGTTTCCGCACTTCAATCCTCCCGCGGAATACCTTTTTAGGTATCTGTTGTTCATCCATACGATTTATGTGGCCAGCCCATTGCAACTATTACAGTCTCACAATTCTTGAGAGCTCGGGCTCGTCAAAAATTTCATACAGCCCATTTCACCATATTTCCCATCCAGCTTCACACCAAGTATTCACCTCAGGACTCGTCATTCAAAGGCGTTCAATATGTTTGCAGCTGCTTGAGTTAAGGTCCATGTTTCACTCCCATAGTGAACAGTCTTATCAAAGATTTGCATACTTGGAGCTTTGTTTTCCCGTGATACTCCCCGGTAACATTGTTGACGTGCGATCTGATTTTAAATTTCTAAGATCTTTGGAAATATTTTGTATGCCGCATAAAGGATTGATATGCTTCTATATCTTTTGCACTGTAGCTTGTCACATTTCTTTGTGTAAAGGGAATACAGTAGTGCTTGTTTGGCACATGTTCTTGTTGCCAAATGTGCTGGATGGCTTTTTGAACACCTCTGCCATTATATTTGATGAATTTCACAGGAATCTCATCGATGCCCGGCGCTTTAATATTCTTTTTGGATTTTGATAGAAGAACGAACTTCATCCAGAGTTATTGGGGTCAATGAAAGCTCTTCAGGAATATCTATAGGCTTTGATGTTCCGGAGCTGTGTTGGGGATCTGAGAGGTTTTTGAAGTATGATGCCCATCTTTTTTAAATCCTGTTTTCATCAGCGATGATCTTGCCGATGTCACCAGGGCGTGGTCTTGAGATGATAGAGTCGTTTCAGGGTTTTCACTACGAGTACTTTGTATGCTTGTCTTGTGTTGTTGCTCACTAGACTTACATTGATGCTTCTTAATTGATCGTCATAGTATTTTCTTTTCTTAATTATAATTAGATTATTCGCTACTCTTCTAAAATTTTCATATTGTTACCTCCTTGTCCTGGTTTCCCGACATAAAAGAGTTGTGATTCTTTTTATTAAGCGCATTCTTGAACTCATCATCGAACCAATCTTTTCTTTTGGGCCGGACTTGATGTCCAATCATCTGTTTCACCATGGTCTGAACTGCCACTTTCACATCCATTCATAGCTTGCGTTCAGCGATGTGTTTACCAGCTGATTGTTAAGAGTCTCCGTGGAATTTTTTCCCTTCAAGCACCATTTACAGCCTTTCAATGTCGAATTTTTGTAGAGGGGTGATCTTTGCCAAATACGACTTTGACATACGATATCGATTTGTTGGTTTGATCAAGTCATGAGCCGGGTTGCAATTGGCTCTTCGGTATCTATGGACTTCAAGTATGCTTAGAGCTTGACGAAACCCACGTCATTTTATGTATGTGTCGATGTGGAAAACAAGTTCAATGTATGACTAGATTTTCGCTACATGCAAAGTCAATCAGGTGCTGGCTGTTGTCATTTGTTTCAATGTGGAGGCTGTATCCCCAGTCATTCCTCAATAAGATAGCTCATTGCAAACCTTATAGTTGAAATCACCCAAAACTAGTTTTGTGTCGTTTGTAGTTGAGATCGCACACAACCATTTTTTTCATTTGTGAGGTCGTTGCTGTAGGTCCAATCTATTTCGAGACAAGTAAAGTAGATTTTGAAGCAATGTGAGGTTTTCCAAGGATAGGCTAGTCCGTTGCTAGATCTCCATTTTGGTAGCATGGCTTTTGCTTTCGATTCCGTTTTCAGGTACAGAAGACTCACCTTTACCTTCTTGTGCCACCACAAAGGAGGTGTACAGTCTGTTAAGTAAGAGCGTGTCCAGCATAGCTTGCGATCGGTAAGTGATATCGACATCAATTTTTTTTTGATCGGTAGAGAAAACCTCTATCTTTGGCGCTATGAAAAAAACATTTCAATCGAAGTCAATCTTTCGTCGGGAAAACACTAAAATGGCGATTAGTGCCATTTACGCAAAACGCTTTGAGGCCGTGTTCCTTTACACACACTCTAAAGGACCAAAAATGAACTATGTAGTGGCGGCTAAATACATTAAAAAGTCTTTATCGTTTGTCAAGAAGTGGGTTCAACAATTTAAAGGTTCAAAAACAGTCGATGACCTTCCAAATCGTGGCCGAAAAGGATGAAAAGTGAATCGTGGCTTTGTTTTCGCGCAATCCTGGCTTGTCCTTATGTCAAGGACAAGCAAAATTGAAGCAAAAAGGTCTCCAGTTATCCACACGTCACCATTTATCAATCAGAAGCTCCGTGGAAAACGTATTTACACTTTGAAGCAGCTCTCTCGACAAATTCGACTCATTGGAAGGCGCTTCCCCTCGAATACGCCGAAAATTTAGTGGAAAGTATGCCTCGGAGATGCCAAGCAATAATTAAAGTTGGTGGTGATTGGACACTCTATTAAACTGAAAGCGCGTTACTTCAGAAAGTATTTGATGTATGAATAATTCAAAAATTGTTGTTAAATAAACTATTTAAAAATTATGCTGGACACGCTCTTACTTAACAGACTGTAAGTAGGATCTATTTGTAGGACTTTAGGTATATTTCCAGTTCTTGGCATTCAATACTCCTTCATTGGTGAACCAGTAAACTCAATTATTGGGGAAACAAGATGATCATCCTCCTTTCTCTAATGGTAGAGTTACTGCAAATAGCTAAGCCATTTTCACTCAGCCACCAATATCTAGATTGCTTTATTTCAGTCCAACTAGCCTACACGAACCTTGAAAGTTGGTATCTCTCTCTATTCGAATTCTTGACCTCTACAGCTTAAATTTAGAGGATATTGTATCTTTTTATCGGTGCATTGACATGATATATAACTGGAACACTATCAAAGTCAAAAAAATACCAATTCATGACCAAAAACACAAATGGTTCTGAAGGAATATGGACAGCAGTGAGACAAGTGTCAATGATCCTGTCGGAAGAGTGGAACGGCTGTGAAATTCAGAGCGTTTTGCTCACTTTTATAGATTTTGTGGAATGATTTCAAAGTTGTTACAAAATAAAGACATAGATTCTCATCTCTTTAGCATGCGATACTAAAATTAATGGTGTTTGATGCGATCCATTAGTTTTTATATATTTTAGTCAGTAGCCTAGATGTGATATTAAGATGTCGCTTTGCCGATTGACTCCAAATAACTACTCCAAGTTGATTTGCATAGGAAAATCCTCATATCTTTTCAGCAACTATAATTTTGGAGCGAATTATTTCCTTAAGCTATTTATGTGCGGCAACCAGGTCAAATGATGATCGATTATAGGACCAAAATATTTTATTTCCAACACTCTTTGCAATTTTGTCCGTTAATTTTTAATTTAACCTGTGTGTTTTCTTTGTTTTTTTTGCTTAAGAATAATATTGTCACGTGGTACGGTTCGCGGCCGATACGTTGAATGTCCCTCACTATTTTACAAATAACATTTTAATTTACTTTTCACTTGTCTATAAATTTATTGTCAACTGTCTTCAAATCCTTCAAGAAAATCTTTTACTTCACTATCAATCAATATCGCCTTTAATTCGCGCTTCACTCTTATCGCAGGTTTTACTATAACTCTTTCCCATTCATTCAGCTCGGCTTTATATAGGGTCTCTAGCCATTCAATCCATTTCTGGTATATTGGCGAATGTTCTGACAAGAACTACCTGGAATATTCAAGCAATTTTGAATACCCCAAGTGACGTCACTTTCAGATACGAAGGCGGTCCCAAAAGTACCCGACCCGACAAAGAAAACAGTAAAACTATAGCGAAAATGTTTTTTATTTTTCAACATATTCTCCTTTCAGCTCGATACACTTTTCCCAACGATCTTCAAAAGCATCGAAACCCGCTTTATAGTAGGAACCGTCCAGCTCCTCAAAATAGCTTTTAACCGTAGACTCTACGTCTTCATTGTTGGCAAATCTTTTGCCGCTGAACTATTTTTTTCGAATTCGGAGAAAGAAAATAATCCGAGGGAGCCAGATCTGGTAAATAGGGTGCGTGAGGAAGCAACTCATTGATTTAGCCATCACGATGACGCATGTGTGGACTGCTGCGTTGTCCTGATGAAACAACACTTTCTTTTTCGTCAGATGGGGCAATTTTTTCTTGATTTCATCACTCAAATGCTGCAATAAGGCTGCATAATATGCGTCGTTGATTGGTTTTCTTTTTTCGAGATAATCAATAAATATTATTCCACGCGCATCGCATAAAACGGATGTCATGATCTTGCCAGCCGACTGAACTGTCTTTGCTTTCTTTGGAGCCGGTTCTCCCTTTTCAGTCCACTGCTTTGACTGCTCCTTGGTCCAGGAGTAAAATGATGGACCCATGTTTCGTCCATGGTTATGAATCGATGCAAAAACTCGGCTTTATTGCTGTGATTATTGTCAAACACTCGATTGAAACATTACCACGTTGCTGTTTGTGCTCAATTGTGAGTAAACGTGGCACCCATCTTGCGAACAGCTTTCTCAGTTCCATTACCTTTAAATCCTGCATATAATGTTTTCAGCCCAGTATTGGCAGATTATACTAAATTAATTTTGAACAACTACACAAAATTCTTTTTTGGCTTCTATTTGTCATTCTTTCAACTACTACTATGAGTTTAAAATCATAATAACCATAATAATTTTTCGAAGTCAATTTATGGAATCTGTATATAAGTCAAATTTTGATATGCAGAACATATTGTTTGATTTACTAACTGTGTTGCAATTCTCTTCTGTCAGGAGCACTCTCCTGCTACTTCAAATTGTTTGACCATGATCTTTTTCGAACGACATTCTCGTATCTTACGCATTTTTCATTGCCGTAATGATTTGCTTCAAAAATGGCTCGATTTCGTTGCGTTTTACTAGCATTTTGCAAATGGAAATTCGGTCGATCAAATTTTTTTGAGTTAATTCATGCGGCACCCAAACGTTGGGCTTTTTTGTGTATCCAGCCTTACGCAAATGGTTAAAAACTTTTTGGGGATTGATATTCAGTTCCTTAGCAATGTCATGGCTGCTTATGTGTCTTCAATTTTTTGTAAGATTTCATCGACTTTTTCAGTGATTGGTCGACTTGAGTGAGGTGCATCTTTGACATCAAAATTTCCGAACGAAAGTGAACGAACCATCTCTTGAATGTGGCTTTCGATAAAGTATCTTGACCGTAAACACCACAAATTTTTTCACGAGCCTGCGATGCTTTCTCACCTTGATCGTAATGGTATTGTAAAACATAACGACTTTTTTAAGAAATTTATGTATATATATATATATATATATATATATATATATATATATATATATATATATATATATATATATATATATATATATATATATATATATATATATATTGTACCATGTCCACAAAATTCCGCGAACTACTATCGCCACTGTTAATAACATCATGATCAACATCGAATGAAAAGAAGCAAGTGAAACAAGTTCTCGTCAGAACATTCGCCAATGTACGAGAAATGGGTTGAATGATTAGAGACCTTATATAAAGCCGAGCTGAATGAATGGAGGATATAGTAGTAGTAAAACTGCGATAAGAGTAGAGCGTGAATTGAAGGCGATATTGATTGATAGTGAAGCAAAAGATTTGAAGACAGTGGGAAAATAAATTGAGAGTACAAGTGAAAAGTAAATTAAAATATGATCTGTAAATAGTGAAATTAGTTATTGTGTATTCTTAATAAATAAACTCTTTTGACTTAAATTAAGTCAAGACAGTGCATTTTCACTTCCTCCCAGACATTAATCTTATCGGTCGCAAACTATAATACACGACAACATTATATATATATATATATATATATATATATATATATATATATATATATATATATATATATATATATATATATATATATTGTCGCGTATTATTTGGTTCGCGGCCAATAATTTTAATGTTCCGGGAAAGTGAAAACGCAATGTCTTTTAATTTAAGTTAAAAGTGTTTATTTAATTAAATAAAATGCACAATAATCAGTTAACACTTTCACTAATTTTAATTGTCACTATTAAAATTATCTAACACTTGTCCATAAATTTATTATCGCAATTGTCTTCTAAATCACTTCACTATTACAAAAATCACTTTTCTACTACTCGAATAATTTCGCTTCCCACACACAAACGCAGTTCTTATCGCGGTCGAATGAATGATTCTCCCATTCATTCAGCTCGCCTTTATATAGGGTCTCTAAGTATTCACCCATTTCTCGCATATTGGCGAACGTTCTACCGAGAGGTACCTGGTACGTTCGAGCAAATTCATGAATGGAGTGACGTCGCTTGCAGATGTTGATTATGCTTGTTGAATTTACTCGCGGGTTCGAGTAAATTCATTTGTTGACGTTCTTAATGATGATGAAAATAATTGCGACAGTAGCTCGCAGAATTATTTGTACATGTAATTATTTGTACATGTAACACTGCCCCCATCTCAGTTCTTTTCGCCCCGAAAAGATGTGTCGCTATGTGTAGTCAATTCTCCCTGGGTGTAATATGGGGCAAGACGGTCCAGATGCACGATTTTCATTTTAGCTCTCGGCTTACGATGTTCCTGTATTCGGTATACGACGTCGTTGATTCGCTTTGTAACTCGGTATGGTCCCTCCCAATTATGTTGCAACTTTGGAGACCTACCCTTTCGCCGTTGCGGGTTATAAAGCCACACCAAGTCATCTTGCTGGAAGCCAGTAGAATTAGCCTTTAGATCATACCTGGTCTTCATGCGGTCAGTAGCCGATTCGAGGTGTTTTCGCACTGTCCGATGTATCTGGTTCAACCGTTGTCTTAGATCACTTGCGTACTCCGAAACCGTTTGGGGTTTCTCAGGGGGTGTTCCGAACTTTATATCGGCTGGCAAACGAATAGTCTTTCCAAAAATGACTTTGGCTGGGGCTTGGCCCGTCGACGCATGTTCAGCGGCTCTATATGCCATTAAAAATAGTGGGATATGTCGGTCCCAGTCCCTTTGGTTCTCGTCAACCATCTTGGCAAAGTGTTTATTGAGCGTGCCGTTGAAACGTTCCACCATTCCATCGGATTGGGGATGCAGCGGTGTTGTCCTCGTTTTCCGTATTCCCAGCTGCTCGCACATTTCGCTAAAAACTAGTGACTCAAAGTTTCGGCCTTGATCCGAATGTAGTTCACAAGGCACGCCGTACCTGCTGACCCAATTTAACACTAGCTGTTCGGCTACCGTAGTTGCTTCCTGGTTGGGAATGGGGTAGACCTCGGGCCACTTGCTGAAATAATCAGCTACAACCAGCGTGTATCGATTTCCCCATTCAGATTCAGGAAAGGGTCCAGCGATGTCAACAGCAGTCCTTTCGAATGGCACGCCTACGTTATAGGTTTGCATTTGTCCTCTCAGTCGTCGTTTTGGGCCTTTGACGGAAGCGCAAATGGTGCATCTGCGACACCAGTCCTCTACGTCTTCTCGAGCGTGGAGCCAGTAGAATCTTTCCCGCAATTTCGCTAAGGTTTTGTTAACACCAAGATGGCCTCCCGAGGATCCTTCATGCATTTCCTTTACCACATCGTGGATTCGGCTTTTGGGTAGTATAGTTTGCATCTTATAGGAGCTGCCATCTGCCGTTTCCCATTTCCGCTTGAGTACACCACCCTCCACCTGAAGGGAGTTCCATTGTGCCCAATAGCTTTTCAGGGTTGCGCCATGCGTTGAAACGTCCTTCCACTCAGGTCGCCCAGTCGTCTCCTTCCATACGAGCAATGGTCCGATGTCTTCATCGGCTAGCTGGGCATTTCGAATCTCCTCCGATGACCAACCTTCATCGAATTCGGCCGTTATCAGTCGCAGATCAACGGGCGGTTCCTTTTCCTCAATCCGTCGGCAATGCTTGCAGTTAGCTGGACATGGGCGACGAGATAGGGCGTCAGCATTTCCATGAACTCCGCCCTTTCGATGAACAATTTCGTAGTCGTATGACTGCAATCTTTCGATCCATCTCGCAACTTGTCCCTCGGGGTTTTTGAAGTTAAGTAGCCATCTCAATGATGCATGGTCCGTTCGAAGAACAAATTTCTGGCCATATAGGTACTTGTGGAACTGCTTGGTGGCCTCTATTATAGCCAATAGCTCCTTCCTGGTCACACAGTAGTTCTTCTCACTTTTTGAAAGAACTCGACTGTAATACGAGAGGACTCTTTCTTCGCCATTGATCTGCTGGGAGAGTACAGCTCCAATACCGCCGTTGCTTGCATCGGTGTCAACCACAAACATTTTTCCGGGTTTCGGATACGCCAGTACGGATGATTCACATAGCTTTTCCTTCAGGGTCTCAAAGGCTGTCTGGCATTGTTCATTCCAGACATACGGACGATTTTTCTCGGCTAGCTGATGAAGACACTTAGCTATTTTGGCAAAGTCTTTGACGAATCTTCGATAGTAGGTTGCCAGGCCCAGGAAACTTCGTAGTTGGCGCTTGTTGTTTGGTGTTGGCCAGCTTTTCACGGCTTCAATTTTCTCAGGGTCTGTTTTGACCCCTTCAGCTGATACGACATGTCCCAGGTATTTTACTTCAGCTGCGAAAAGGGTACACTTGTCGGGACTAAGTTTCAAATTTGCCAGTCGCAGTCGGGAGAAAACCTCTTCTAAGTTCCGCACATGCTCTTCGAACGTTCTCCCGATGACGATGATGTCATCTAGGTACACCAAGCAAGTTTTCCAGGTTAGACCACGTAGCACGTATTCCATCAAGCGTTCGAAAGTGGCTGGAGCATTGCAAAGCCCAAACGGCATCACCACGAATTGCCACAATCCGGTCCCAACTGAAAATGCGGTCTTCTCTCGGTCCTTCTTGTCAATTTCTACCTGCCAGTAGCCACTCTTGAGATCGAGTGTAGAAAACCATTTTGCGTCGGCTAAAGTGTCCATGATGTCATCGATGCGTGGGAGCGGGTAACTATCTTTCTTAGTGACGTCGTTAAGCTGCCTATAGTCGACACAAAAGCGAGTGCTACCATCCTTTTTCTTTACTAGAACTACAGGCGCGGCCCATGGACTTACAGAAGGTTCAATAATGCCTTGTTTTTCCATGTCCGAGATCAGCGCGCTCACTTCTCCCTGTTTGGCTATAGGGAGACGTCTTGGTGCTTGTCGAATCGGCTTGGCTCCCTGTGTATCTATGACGTGAGTTACCAAACTCGTTCGGCCTTGGTCATCCGGGCTTGTTGAGAAGATGTCACTGTACTTGGTGACCAGATCAGAGGCTCGCTTGAATAGCTGCACCGGCAATTTGGCTTGCTTCAATATTGCAGACGTGGATTCCCGGGCTTTGTCTGTGTCTTGCCTCCTTTTCCAATGATGGCCGTGAGTAGCTTCCAAAGAGGTGATGATGGAAACAGGCTGGCAGCTGCCGATGACTTCTCCCGCTTTGATGCTCGTGGTTGAGTCTGCGGTGTTAAGGACTCTAACCGGCACATATCCGTTCCTTAAAGATCTTACAAGGCTTCGTCCTACAATCAAACTGCGCAATGCAGATGTCTTCGTTGGCTCTATCAGATAAGATCGGTGGTCTCCAGAATCACCATCAAGCTTGGCCCATACAATGCTTTCGGAAGAATTCGGTACATCAGTGTCAGTACATACCACTACATTCATCTTGGGGACTTGGACGCTGGGATCCTCCATCAGTACTTCGACATTCTGCCATTTCAATACACGTTGGCCCAAGTCCAACGTGATTCCATGTGGTCGCAGAAAATCCATTCCGAGAATGCAGTCATCCATAATGTTCGCGACCAGAAAATTATGTCGGAACACAAGGTCTCCCAACTGTATCTGGAGGTTGACCTCTCCATGAACAGGTGCAGTTTCTCCCGTAGCTGTCCGTAGTGAGAAAATTCTGCCCTTGTGAAGTTGTTGCTGTCTAACTAGGTCTGGTCGGATAATCGATCGGGTTGCACCAGTGTCGATTGTTATGGTGCAGTGTTCTCCGTCAATTTGACCCGGAAGGCATAAGTCCGCTTCTCCACGATGTAGTCTTGACACGGTGATGGTGGTGCTGGGGACGTCGATCCTCCTAGCCAACCTCTGCCCCACGAAGTTGGCTCTTACATGTTTCCCGACCCCTCTGTTTGAAGGGCTTCCATTCTGGGCTCCTGACTCGGTCTGGATCTCCTCCTAGCTGCACACCCTGGACAATAGCTCGGTTTTCTTCGCTTCTTGCAGTCTCTTTGCAGGTGCCCCTTCTCTTCACAATTCCAGCATCTAGGCGCACCATTTACATGCGGATCTCGCTCAATTTGCACGCGCTCGCACCTGCACTCGTCTGTCACTACCTCATGAACCCGGGCAGTGGTACGAGTCACATTTTTCGCTGCCTCAAAGTTCAGACTGTAAGCCAATGCGTCCTTAACCGTTTGCTTTTGAGCTAAACGCACGGCTTGTTGCAATTCCGGGTCCTTTAGTGCGCTGATGAATGCTTCTGTCGCTGCATCATCTCGATGTTCTGGGTCGTAGGCTGGGTAAGCCAAAAGTGCCAGTCGCTCAATGTCTTGGGCTAGCTGCTGTAGGGTTTCACCAGACTTCTGCATTCGATGCCTTAGCTGTGACCGATAAATCTGCTTTAGATGATCGTCTCCATAACGCATGTCGAGCGCATTCATTATAGCATTCGGGTTTGAGTGCAATTCAACGGGGATCGTCTGCAACAGCTCGGCAGCTGGGCCTCTTAGAGCAAGAATCAATGCAGTTGCTCGTTCCTGCTCATTCCAGTGATTTATGCGAGCGGCTGCTTCGAACTGGGTTTTGTAAATAGTCCAGACCGTTTGCCCATCGAATATTGGTGCTTGCACATTTCTGGATGAGCTTTGCGCTGCGGTTATAATTGGGGCTGGTGAGGCGGTTACTACTGCCTTCGCTGCTTCTAATTCTTTTTTCACTTTTTCCATCTCATGGTTTATTCTCTCTTCGACCTGGCTGACCTTTCCCTCGACCTGGCTGACCTTTTCCTCGACCTGGTAAACCTTTTCCTCGACCTGGTCAACCTTTTCCTCGACGCCTTTTATTTGTTTGTTCAGATGGCCGCTCCGCTTCTATTTCGGTTGACTGTTTCTCCAGCTTCTGTGTGATGTCTGCCTTGATTTCGATCGCTTGTTGGTCCAGCTTCACTGATTGTTCATTTAACTTCGATGATTGTTCATTTAACTTAGATGATTGTTCATTTAACTTCGCTGATTGTTCATCAAGCTTCGCAGTCAGACTGGATGACATTAGCATCAACATTTGCATCAGCGCATTTTCTGACTCCTTTGATTTTGGTGTGTCCACTTCTCCACCTTCTGCGCCTTTTTCCGCATCTGAGAGCTCACCCGAATCCAGATTCACGCCTTCCGACTCGATCGCGTCACGCAAGCGTGCAATCAGTATGGCCTTTGTACCATGTGTGGCCAGATTCCGCTGTTCCAACTCCTCCTTGAGCTCCGATATGGTCAATTCATTTATTTTTAAGTTTAAGCTTCGTGGCATTTTTAATGTTTCTTTAAATTTTACTATTGTGCACTATAAAAATGTTCAAATTTTCACTTTCAAAATTTTTCTATCCCACTTCTGACACCACTGTCGCGTGTTATTTGGTTCGCGGCCAATAATTTTAATGTTCCGGGAAAGTGAAAACGCAATGTCTTTTAATTTAAGTTAAAAGTGTTTATTTAATTAAATAAAATGCACAATAATCAGTTAACACTTTCACTAATTTTAATTGTCACTATTAAAATTATCTAACACTTGTCCATAAATTTATTATCGCAATTGTCTTCTAAATCACTTCACTATTACAAAAATAACTTTTCTACTACTCGAATAATTTCGCTTCCCACACACAAACGCAGTTCTTATCGCGGTCGAATGAATGATTCTCCCATTCATTCAGCTCGCCTTTATATAGGGTCTCTAAGTATTCACCCATTTCTCGCATATTGGCGAACGTTCTACCGAGAGGTACCTGGTACGTTCGAGCAAATTCATGAATGGAGTGACGTCGCTTGCAGATGTTGATTATGCTTGTTGAATTTACTCGCGGGTTCGAGTAAATTCATTTGTTGACGTTCTTAATGATGATGAAAATAATTGCGACAGTAGCTCGCAGAATTATTTGTACATGTAATTATTTGTACATGTAACAATATATATATATATATATATATATATATATATATATATATATATATATATATATATATATATATATATATATATATATATATATATATTATACATTTATATATATGTATATATATACATATATATGTATATATATACAGAGTCTCCCGAGAAATTTACCTAAAATAGTACCAAAAAATATACGTGATAATCTGAAAACCTTCTTCCCTTTGAAGTCAGCTGGAAATCACATTGATTCCTCAACAACTTCTTAGAAAAATCCTTGGTCATGACCTTGAAAGGTTTGACGATTGCCACCAAGGCAATTTATAAACTGTATAACAATCGCAAGCAGTTGTTAACCGACTTCCAAAGGAAAGAAGGTTATAAGTTTGTCACTGCTTTAGTCTGATATTTGTGTTAAGGGCGTCGGTGAGGTGGTTATTGATGCAGACTTAGGGGGTCGTCAACAACATTTTGGTCAGATGGACTAACTTGGCTGGGATGCCATAGTAAGGCATTATTTGGTACAGTACGTTACGATCAATACTGTCGTATGCTTGCTTAAATCCCACAAAAATTTAGAGTACATCTGTGTTGAACTCCCAGCATTTTTCAAGTACCTGCTTGACTGTGAACAATTGGTCTATCCTCGATATACCTGCTCTAAAACCACCTTGATACTCCCCTATAATACTTTTGGTATATGATATTATTTTATTTTCTAAGATCTTCGAGCATATTTTGTATGCCGTACATAGCAGTGATATGCCTCTATAGTTTTTGCACTGTAGCTTGTCATTTTTTGTGGATAGGAGTATAATTGATTGGGTCCACTCGTTCGGCGTTTGTTCGTGTTGTCAAATGTGCTGGATGATTTTATGAATGACTTCTGAGATTTTCATAGTGTGCTTTATTCGTCCTGGCTTTTCTGCCTAGATATTGCTTGTACCCTTGTCTTTTTGTCTAATGCATAGTTGCACTCATCATCGAACGTATCATTTTTTGCGCTTGGCTTGAGATCCGATCGTCTGTTCTGTCACGGTCTTAATTGCCTCTTTCTTTTCCATCCATACCTCGTTGCTTGTCTTCAGTGGTGTATCTGAAAGGATGGGAGCCAGCTGGCTGTCGAGGGTCTCCGTGAAGTTTTTTGTCTTTCAATGTCGACCCCATTTCGAATTTAAGAGTTTGATTTCAAATTGCTTTTGTAGAAACTCATCATTTATTCTGATTAACAATGTTGATGAGTCTCATTTGAATCGGAATTTCGCTCTAAATAAAACAAAAATCAAGGTTTCCCCTTGAAAACGGGATCTAAATTTATAATATTTTGAACATGTCACCATGTTGGTTTGATTCATCTTTATTAATTTCTTTAAAATTAGAAGATCTTGACAAAATAACCTATAATACCAAATTTCTCCAAAATCCGTTGAGAAATATGCCCCCTGTAGCCCAGGCAAAGTTGAAAAAAGTTATTTTGAAACCACCATTTCTATGTCTCACACTCGCCTGAGTAGAACTCAGTTTTTTAGTGGATATTAGGGTTTAATGCGAAAACAGTGGAGCATGCATAGTTTGGGCCTAATGAAGCCTTAATGGGGTACGCCTAAGTTAGGCATGCTTATTATGGGCCTGATGAGAGCTTAATTAGGCATGTCTGAACTTTTTCTGTTGTGGATTTGTGTAGGAGAGCGTCTTTGAGCCCTTATACCGAACATAACGCATTACCCTATCAATTTCCCCAAAAAACCCTCTTTAGGCACTAATGGGACTTTCTACACTAGGACGTAATGGGGTTTTCCTAAAGAGTTCCTAACCAGAAAAATTTCATGATGACTTCCCATATTATAAGCATTTGTTATAAACGAAAGTTTTCTGATGGTTTCGCGACAGTTATATATACACGTATGCATATACATATATACAGGGTTCGTACGGTATTTGAGGACATGCATAAATGTGACTATAACTTCCAAATTTTTTTTTCCTTTTCAGATAAGAAATGCCGGACTACAACATCACTTAAGAAATCAAGAGACATGCTGTCATCGTCGGCTATATGTGCAAACCATACAGATCTAGAGATCTCTGATTTTCTTAATTGTGCCCGTTAATTTGTGCATAAAGTTCGCCGTGAATTGGAAGCATCAGGAGGCGATACAAAATCGGTTGCAAAACGCAAAAAGCACGAACAACGTTCTGACACTGTCTGACCTGCAGAATTTTAAGAGCAAGTGCAAGCGATCATAGATGAGGACCCTTGCAAATCAATGAGGGTTCTTGCGAGTGAGGTTCATGTTTCTGAACGCCTTATTTGTAGAGCTATCCACGAAGGCGTGATGCGCAGAGGACAGTTCATATCGGAACGAACACGGGAACAGAGAGTTCTCCGATCAAAACTTCCTCACCCCTAAATTGCCCCAACGCTGTTTTGGCGTAATCTTTTGGTGGTAAGAAGACATTTCTACATTGGGGCGAGTGTACGTGGTGGATCATTCTTGAAGCGTTTAGGGAAGACAAGCTAAGCCAGCGTCGCAGGAGCCTAAATAGCTTTGGTGAGCAAACACAGCGTTGAGGGAGCTGGGATAGTGTCAGCACGAAGTGGTGCGGAAAGTGAATCGTGGCGGAAGAATTATTTTTTCGGTACGTTTGGTACGTTCTCTGGGTTCACTCGTCTCGTTCACTTTTTGTTAGAACCTCCGTAAAGAAAGCTTCCAAAAATCCAAAGTCAAATACATGTATTCAAAATACTGGCCCTTAAAGTTCAGAAAATAAGTGCAATTCGCTATTTTGGTAGAATGAAATAATGAATATGAATGAATGAATAAATAGTAATGGCTCAAATGAAAAGTATTTGTACAACAGACCATTTTCTTTAAACAGTGTTTGAGTTTCAAAGTGGCAACCAATAAAATGATTATTTGCTTTTAAAAATAAGGTTACCTACGAGAAATTTTCCTTTTTGGCTGGTGGTATCGTCGAGATTTTTTAATAAAAACAAGTGTTGTTTTTTGCCTTCAAGGGCGATACAATACCAGTTTTCTAACATTTTGATACAGTTTCTGTAGTACGCAACGTCCTGACATCCCAAATTTGATCTGCGTTTCATTCTCTGGAGTCACAACTTGATTGTTTGGGAACAGATAATAGTCTGTGTGGTCTAGTGGTTAGAGCATGAACGCATAAGCCGAAGGTCCCAGGTTCAAATCTCGTTGGGAGCAACGTGATTTAATTCAGGGGATTTTTCGGGCAGACTGTGAGTGTTCGCTCAGTGGTGATATGTACTGATTTAATCAGATCATATGACAGCTAAGCAGCCACAAGGGAGCATGGTACTGACCAAACCAACTTCCGAAAAGATCAATACGGTCATGAAAAATGAGATACTCTAACTATCTCTAAGCGAAGGCCCGAGAGGGGCTGTAGTGCTACAAAGAACAAGAATAGTCACTTATCAAAATTGTTTGTATGCTGCTGCTTAATTGAGTTGTATTAATAATTTTTCTGAACAGTTATTAGAGGGGAAACATGTTAGAAGAGGTAGTTTTTAATTCTCTCACCTCTAAGCATGGTTGTTGCCATCATCCGTTTGTATCTATAAGTCTGATGGCCTGATGAGAACTAGTTCACACGTCAAAACCACCTTCTAAAGACTGGCAAAGAAGTATAATATTGGATGTACAACTTAATAACCGGAATTTTTCAGCGGAATTTGATGCTTTATTGTGAAAAATCTTACAATATATTTTATTCAAAGTATTGTCCATCGGAAGCTACAACATTTCCCCATCAATTTATGAATTCCATCCCAAAAAAATTGCGCTGGCTTGGCGGCCAAAAACGAATCTATCCGATTTCAGATGCCTTGCTCTGAAGTGAAGCGTATTCCGGTGAGGGCGTTTTGCCTCGAGCGAAATAAATGAAAGTCAGACAGAGCAAGGTCTGGACTATAAGGCGGGTGGGCCAAAACTTCCCATCCACTATTTTCCAAATAGTTTTTCACGGGTCTTGCAACATGCGGCCGAGCGTTGTCATGATGAAAAAATATGGCCTCGTGTCTGGTCGCATATTCCGGGCATTTTTCGATGATGGCACGCTTCAAATGTATTAATTATGTTCAGTACAGGTCACCTGTGGTTGTCTGGCCCGATTTCAACAACTCATAATATAACGGCCCCTTCTGATCCCACCAAATACACAGCATAACCTTGGCGCCATGGATATTTGGCCTCGCCGTTGATTGGGCTGGTTGGCCGGGCTTCGCGTATGACTTTTTGCGCTTGGGATTGTCATAATGGATCCATTTTTTATCCCCAGTCACGATCCGATGCAAAAACGACTTCTTGTTATGGCGCTCAAGCAGCATTTCTGACATACAGAAGCGCCGTTCAACGTCTTTCGGCTTCAACTCATAGGGGACCCAATTACCTTGCTTCTGAATGTATCCGGCGGCTTTCAAACGTTTTGAAATGGCTTGCTGAGTCCCTTTCAACGATTTGGCAAGTTCGTTTTGCATTTGACACGAATCCTCATCGAGTAGCGTCTCCAATTCTTCGTCTTCAAACTTTTTTGGCTGTCCTGGGTGTTTTTTGTCTTTGATGTCAAAATCGGCACTTTTGAAGCATTGAAACCTTTCAAAACACTGTGTTTTCATTAAAGCACTTCTACAAGCAAACGATGACTTTCTGCAGCAGTTTTCTTTGCAAAAAATGACCCAACAGAACCTCTAGCAAATGCTGTCTTCTTCTCTAATTTTCGAACTTATTCATCGTGTAAAATAATAATGATGCACACAAGATAAAATTGTTTTGTTAACTGATTTTGATAGCTGTCAAATGTACCTTCAAAATGACATGTATATAAAGTTCGAGCTTTCACGATATTTGTTAGTACGGACATCTAGCGTCAAATTTCAGTTATTAAGTTGTACACCCAAAATGTAATGCACACGAAGAGGGAGACAAACTAAGGTGCAAAAATTATAGAGGTATCACTTTATCTGGTTTGTCATATAAAATGCTTTGCAAAATCATAGAAAGATAATTAAAGCCATAATTTGAAAGTATTATCATGGACGCCATTGAAGTAGATAGTGTACAATTGATCAAATATTCTCAATTAGGTAGATAATCGAGCAGTTCTGGGAATATAAAATCTACGTGCACCAAGTCTTTGTAGACTTCAAGAAAGCATATGACAGTGTCGACAGAAATGCGCTGTACAAAATAATGCTTGGACAGCTACCAAATGGAATCAGGCTTAAGACAAGTGGATGAACTTACCCCAATGCTCTTTGCTATCGTGCTAGAATACGTTAACAGAAATATAACAGCTGTAATCTTTCGTACACTAATGTTCAAGTCCACAGATTTGGTAGCATATGCTGATAACATCAATATGATAATATAGTCAATCTCAGATACCAAATAAGCGTTTCTTAGTCTCGTAACTGAAGTGAACCACATTGGCCTATATGTGAATGAAACTGAAACTAAATTCATTACTCAAACAAAAACGTAGCTCCAGTCTGACAAAATCTGACCTTAGGAGACTATAAACTTAAAAGTATAGTGTTATCCATTTTACGCTTGAGAAAGTAAAGCTGAAGAACACATAAAATATTCAGATGCAAACAAAATGTTTTATTCAGTATAAAGATTGAACCTTGCCATTGTATGTGAAATATAACATCATTCAAATACCTTCCACGAGACCTCTTACAGGCCTCAATCCTTTTGAAGTAATTTTCAATGACTTTTCGGCACATTTCCGACAATATCTCGGCCTTAACTTCACGAATATTGGTTTTCAATTGTTCAAGATCTTGAGGATTGTTTGCGTAAACACGATCTTTTGCATAGCCCCATAAAAAGAAATCCAAAGGTGTAAGGTCGCTGGATCTTGCCGGCCAATTGACATCACTCAATCTCGAAATGACGCGTCCTGGAAATTTCTCTTGCAAAATTGCTCGATTAGCCTGTGTTGTGTGGCTTGTGGCTCCGTCTTGTTGGAGCCACATGTTCTCCAGATCATAATCTTCAATTTCTCGTCAAAAATAATCGGTTAACATCCGTCCATAGCGGTCAGAATTGACAGTAATGGCTCTTCCTTGATCGTTTTCAAAAAATACGGGCCAATAACACCACCAGACCATAATGCACACCAAATGGTCACTTTTTCCAGATGCAAAGGCCTTCCTGCGATCACCTGAGGATTTTGGGAGCCCCATATGCGGAAATTCTCTTTATTTACGTAACCACTGAGCGAAAAATGAGCCTCATCACTGAAGAAAATTTTGTTCGAAAAATCGTTATCTATGTCTTGTTGTTCAATCACCCAATTCGCAGACATTCTGCATTGTGTATGGTCTTGAGGCTTAAGTTCTTGAGTGAGTTGGATTTTGTACGAATGGAGATGCAAATCTAAATGCGAAATTCACCACAATGAGCCGTAAGATAAGCCCAAATGTTGAGCACGTCGAGAAATCAACAAATTCGGGTCTTCCTCCACGCTTTGAGCAACAACAACGATATTTTCAGCAGAACGAATGTTGCGATGATGCACAGGCCTTGCAATATCAATAGCCGATCCAGTCCCTTCAAATTTTCTCACTGTGTTTGAAATTGTTTGCTGTGTAGGTCGATTATGACGACCGTAATTTTCTCGTAAAGCCCTAAATGTTGATACAGCAGAATCACCATTTTTATAACAAAATTTAATAATTTTAACGCGTTCTTTTAAACAACTAAACGATCTATATTTCTAAATGGCAAACCTTCAGCTAAAAGAAACACGCTTTGGATGACATTTATACTGACAGATGTCAAATGGTAGGGTTATACTTTCCCAACCACGAAATGGATAACCCTGTATGAATAACTCGGTCTATCTTGGACCAAACCTAGATAAAAAGGATACTAGAAAGGATGAGATTGAGCCTCGATCAATCCCTATGAAGAAAGCCTATTCCTCCAGACTTCCCATTCTAAGGCCCAGAATTGTACACAGACATAATAAGCTTCGTATTCAAAAATCAAATCTGTGCTGTTATTTGGAACTGAAAAATGGACTCCAGCGAGCGAATTCGAAAAGGCAGGGACATTTTTAAATGTAAAGTGCTCCGGAAAATCTACGGTTCAGTGAAATAAGGGACAGACCGGAGACTACGTTTCAACGATGAGTTGTATGAACCATCTGACGAACAAACTGTATCTACTTGCAAATTGAACTGGGCGGGCAATGTAGAAAGAATGAAAGAAAATCAACTGCCTAAAAGAACATTAAAATATTAAAGGCAAGAGTAGAAAGCAAACGCCCAGCGGGAAGACGAAGAATCAATGGGAAGGTATATAATGTGAAGGCAGATCATTCCAGGAGGTAATCAACTAGCGAACGAAGTCACAGAACCGGGGGTTGATTATTAAGGAATTGGAAATTTTTTAGCAACTCGAAGGAGAATACAAGCAAGAAGAAGAAGAAAACTGAGTCCCATTTAATCCTCCCAACATTTGAATTTAGATGGTAATAAATGCATAATATGGTTGATACAAATTTTCAGCTTATTATTTTTTCATTCCAAGGTGAAATTCCTAATATGACTGGGCTAATATACTCCGGTCAGGTTTAATTTAGATAATTTCTAAGCATATATTGTAAATGCATGAGGTGACTTACATAAATCCTTTAACTACTTGATCAATGAGATGAGCTTATGTCGAGGTTTTTACTCTTAAATTTCTTCAAGTATGGGCAGGCAATAGTAATTCTCGAAAATGCAGACAAAAATTCAATTACTTTCTAATATGATCCACTAAATATTTAAATACAATAAATCTGATCAACTAAAATTATTTCATTGAGGAAATTACAGAAAACTGAAACTCTATATATCAATTTATTTCTCCACAGACTGTGGTCAATCCAATCAAGAAATTCGAATAGTTGGTGGCAAGCCAACAGGCGTTAACCAATTTCCATGGATGGTGCGTTTAGTGTATGATGGAAAGTTTCATTGCGGAGGAACTTTACTAACCAAAGACTATGTTATGACTGCTGCGCATTGTGTTAAAAGGTAAAAAGCTCAACCTCAAGCTTACTTTAGTAGCTTTTTGAATTGCAAGATAACCGCTACCTCCTGTGAAATAAGCTTAATGTTAAAACTTATGTTTCAGACTGCGCCGATCGAAAATTCGAATAATTCTTGGTGATCATGATCAATACATAACGACAGAAACCCGGGCAATTCAACGAGCCGTTACATCAATTATCAAACATCGTCGCTTTGATCCTGACACCTATAACAACGATATTGCACTGTTAAGGCTGCGAAAGCCAGTTGTCTTCTCCAAAACCATTCGACCAATTTGCTTGCCTCGAATCAACTACGATCCAGCTGGTATGTATTCGTCAAGCTCACACACTCAAGGAAGCTTTACAATATCTTTGCCGATTGCAGTTAAAAGCTAAGATCGTTACTACAATCGCTGTATGTTAACTTTTTAACTTTCGTTTGATTTCCAGGCCGAATTGGAACTGTTGTCGGATGGGGACGGACCAGCGAAGGTGGTGAGCTTCCTGGAATCGTCAATCACGTGAAGGTTCCTATTCTCACCATAAATGATTGCCGCAATCAAAAGTATAAAAGTTCACGCATCACAACAAGCATGCTTTGCGCTGGAAAACCAAGTCAAGATTCTTGCCAAGGCGACAGTGGAGGTCCTTTGCTCCTGTCGAGTGGATTCAAGTATCACATTGTCGGGATAGTCTCATGGGGTGTGGGTTGCGGACGTGAAGGATATCCTGGCGTGTATACTCGAGTCAGCAAATTTGTTCCATGGATTAAAGCAAATTTGGAAGGCACGTGCTTATGCACGTAGTATAGTACGAGTATGCATGCAGATCTATTTAAAAACCGACTGATGACCCGCGCTCATGTTAGGAATTTTGATAAGCTTTAGGTTAGATTCACGTATGTATGTATGTGTAGGAATTGTTGAAAAAAGAAAAGAAAACTATTAATTTATTTTCACAAAATACGAAATCCGATGTTTTATTCATAGAGGATCGATTGCCAGGTGAGATAACGTGAATGTGAGATAATAAGGAGATAATGCCCACAAATGGCGCGACTTGTATTGAATATTACATGTTTCAAGTAACTTTCTTGTTTTTTACTTGTTAATGTGAAATTTTTATTTTTTCTCAAATTTTTAAATAATTCAATCCACAGAAATATGCATTGCCTAGAGAGATTCAAGAATGCAAAATAGAATTAATTTCACGATACAAAGGTTGAAGCCGTCACCCAACAGTGATCCGATTAAGATTGTTCGTTTCAAAGCCAACTTGAAGATAGTGCAAGAAACGCATAATAATTAATTTAGATTTTGAATGAGAATAGAAACTGATTCCTAACAGAAATTTTTTGTGATTATTGGAGCAGTGAATACTTGATACGAATCTAATCTGGTTAGAGCCCTCTTCAAGCAAATAAATCGGATATTCATAAAATGGCTTTTCAGATTTATTGTGCTATTTTCAGATGGTTACAGACCAAATGTGCTGAGGTTTTGCTGTACAAAAAAATTTGCATAAATTGGGTACCTAAGCTGATTTAGTTATTTGCTCTTCAGTTTCCATTAAAAAAGGCTTTATTGCAACCAACAAATGCAGGCACAGCTTCAGGTTTTTTTGAGGAAGGGGAAACTTTTGTGTAATATGTATTTTTTCCCATATTTTTTTCGAAGCGAAAAATAAAGGAACGTGCCCCACTCACATTCAAATTCAAATACGTTTTATTGATTTAATCATTATAAATATTATAAAAACAAATGATATGTTTTAAAATATTAAAAAATTCAAAAAACCTAAAAGCCCTCAGTCTCCTTTAACAAGAGCAGCATTTTGTGCTAGATTAGACTGGTCATTGTAATCTGTATGCATTGACTCGGTGGAAATTGCAATGGTTAAATTGCGGTCACTTTTTTTGTGGTGAGGAGGTGAATGCCATTTATGCACAGAGTGTGGGACTCCCATCGCGACTGGACTACCCACTAAACGCCTCCCCTGTCAACCTGAGAACCCAGCCTGGAACCGTTTGACACATTACTTCGGGCCAGGTCTCGTTTTGTTACGCCTTGGGGCGCCTTCAAGCTGGAGAGTCCCCCTCCTAGCGGGAGGGGAGAGGGGAAGAGGAAATCCCAGAAGAGCGATCCCCCAGCCCCAGCGCCCCCGGCTGCTGTGAGTCCCTTTTATATTTTAGGACTGCCCGAGCATAATGTGCCACCTGGTTCCATTTGTCAACCGATTCGAGCATCACCGCAACTATATTATCCGGGGTGAGCTCTCCCGTCTCCCTGTAGAGTTTCCTTCGCAACCTGACCCATCTAGTGCACGCAAAAAAGGTGTGGCAGGGATTGTCCTCCTCTCCTGGGCAAAACCGACAATCGGGAGACCGTGACTTACCGATCTTGTGCAGGTAAGATTGAAAACACCCGTGCCCACTCAAAAGCTGGGTCTGATAGAAGTCAATCTCACAATGCGTTCGATTTAATCACGGTCTCACATCCAGGAAGAGGCACGCAGTCCACCTTCCCTTCGTTCAATTGACCCATAACTGCTGCCAATCGTTGAGCGAACGCTGTCTCTCCTCGCGGACAACTATCTCCCTTGCATCCTCGTTTCGGCGCAGGTACATAGCGCGGCGCTCTCTAGCAAGAGGGGCGACAGGTATCACGCCTGCAATCACTCTCACCGCCGAGTCGGAGACTGTTGGATACGAAGATGCAATTCTCAGTGCTCCTCTTCTCTGTACCTGTGCCAATCGTTTTCGGTACACCTCCTTGCTGAGAGCGTCGCCTCATACCTCTGCTCCGTACAGTAGCACTGACCCTGCAGCACTCATCAAGAGGCGTCTTCATGATGGGCTGGGTCCCCTCACCGTTGGCCATAAGTCGATTCAGAGCCGATATTCCCGAAGGAGCCTTCTCAGCCGTTGCCCTGATTTGCTCAGAGAAACTCATCTTTGAGTCGATCAGTAGCCCCAGGTACTTCACCGCTGGCTTCAATTTGATTTGTATGTCTCCAACACTGATCATCCTGACTCTAGGGATTCTCTTTTTTGTCAAGATGACCACTTCGGTTTTCTCCAGTGCTAAACTCAGCCCGCGAGCAGTCATCCAGTCCCTCACTCGGCGTATTAGCATACCTAGCCTCAGTTGCGCTTGCAACATCATCCACATAGCTGACCAAGCGCGACTCATCTGGCATCTCAAGTCTCAGTAGCCCGTCGTAAGACACGTTCCACAGGTCCGGACTAAGGATAGATCCCTGGGCAACACCCGATGTAATTTCCATCCTTCGTTGGCCCTGTGTCGTGTCGTAGAGCAGGCTTCGGTGCTTTAAGTAGTTCCTCAAAAGCCGCATTAGATATTCTGGAACTTGAAAAGAGTTTTCCAGTGTATCCAGAATATCCACCCATCTAGCGGAGTTGAAGGCATTCCTGATGTCGAGTATCACCAACAGGACGATCCGTCGCTTGGTGCGACTATATGCCTCTGCATTTTGGACCGCGTTCGCCACCTCTGCAATCGCATCAATGATAGAACGTCCTGCTCTAAAGCCGTACTGCAGAGGAGATAGGTCCCCAGCAACACGAATCGCGTCAGTGAGTCTTCTCTTGATGAGTTTCTCTAGCACTTTCCCAGCCGTGTCTAGCATGCATAACGGGCGGTATGCAGACGACGATCCGGGATTTTCCTTCCCGTTGCTGATCAGCACGAGCATCGTCACCTTCCATCGTACCGAGAAAATCCCGTCCCGTAGGCAAGCGTTGGATGTGCTGAGCAGCAAGTCAGGACAATAGTGGTAGACGAGCCGCAACAACTCAGCTGGAACACCACCTGGTCCTAGAGCCTCCCTCGCTTTCAATGAGAGGACTGCCTCCTCCAGTTCCAGCTGTGTGAAGAGTGAGCCCTCGACTGCTGTTTCACCATGGACAGCGTCAACACGGATGGGATGGGCGAGGAAGAGTCCCCGCGCTATCGCGTCCATCTTTTCCACGTCATGTATACAAGGCTTCCGTATGGCACCAAGTTTCCCCATGACCAGCTTGTAGCCTAGGCCCCACGGATCCTTGCTCACATTGTCCACTAGATTCTGCCAGCAGCGAGCCTTGCTACTGTTGATCAGTTTGCGAAGGCATTTCTTGGCCGACTTATATGCTGCCACCTGGTTGCATGCCTCGTCACGGTTCCGCGCCTGTTGAGCCTCACGTCGAAGCTTGTGACACTCCCTTCACTTTTCAGTGATTTCTGTTGACCACCAGTACACTGGGGGCTTGCCGTGCCGGGGTCTTCGACGGGGCATAGAAACGCAGCTAGCAGTCGTAATGATGCTCATAGTAGAGTTCACCACGTCTTGAGCTGCCAGTTCTTCCGTCTCCTCCGAAGCTTCCTGCAGCGGCTCACCTGCTGTGAGAACCTTGACGAACACTTCGACGTCCATCCTTCCGATGTTCCATCCAGTTGTAGAAGACCGAGAGCAGGGACGTTAGGAGACAGCATCACTTATCTCAAGCAGAACGCACTGATGATCACTTTCCAGTTGTGTATCCTCCGTACTAACGACTCCGAGGCGATTGTCACGTCCGGTATGTTTCCCTCACAGCCAATACGATGGAAAGTTGGCGTATTACCGGAGCTTAGTACGACGAGGGCCATCCTGGCCGCCATTTCCAGGATTCGTTTTCCCCGCGGATCCATCTGAAGCATGCCCCATTCGATTGGTTTAGCGTTGAAGTCACCCCCAATGAGCACTTTGCCCTCTGCGTTTGAGACAGCGCCCTCCAAACCAATGCTTGGCTTGGAAAGATGATATCGACTCGTTAGCCGTTAGGTACACACTAAAGAAAGTGATCCCTGAGCACCGAACGCACACGAAACCATCCCCTCGTCCACAACTCTCCGCTTGAAAGTGACTGTTCCGAACCCAGATGGTGGCAGTACCGTTTTCATCAGAATACCATAATGCAGGACTTTTACCATGGTCCTGATCTGAGTGAGCAGAAGTCGGCTTTCATGTCCCTCACAAACTGCTCAAGTAGATTTTGGGCGGTTGAACTACGGGGTGGGTTTAGCTGCAGGATGCGGTTCATCGAAGTTCTGATGACATTTTCCTGATTCCAAGACGTGTCCAAAATCAGGTTTACAAAGAATACAGTGTGCCTCTACACTCTTTTCTTTTATGTCCCATTTCACCGCATTTGAAACACAGGGAACTCCTATCGGGTCCTTTGCATACTTGTGTGGTGTGACCACAACCAAGGCATTTGAAACATTGAAGAGGCGTTGCTCTTCGCCGTATCCTACAGACAACCCGCCCTATTCGTACTTTGCCCTTGTTCAGGAATTGTTCGGCGTCCTTTTCGGTCAAGTCGACTATGGCAATGCGTTGTCACCTATTGTTTTCTGGTGTTAGTCTCGCTTTGATGCTTCCAACGCTAGGGAAGGCCTCTTCTAGCTCGGCCGGATCCGTCACGCAGTCTTTGTCTCGTATTTCGATCGTTGCCATCGGCTCGAGCGGGGCTAGAGTTGCGCTTTTGCCGAGGACTTTCTTTACTTCGTCACAGAATGCTTCTTTATTGCCGGCCTCTGCTCCAAATTCTACCAGTATGTGGCCCGACCGCGTTGGTCGTACTACTTTAATGATAGTATTGGTGTCTTCGGGCCTTACGTTTCCCCTGATGTCCTGCAGTACCTTCGCGTAGGATCGGCCATCTCGGGGCTTTACAAGCAGTGCCTGCTGCCGGGGTCTTCATCGGGGCTTCTGCCTCTCCTGTTTTGCATCAGGTCCTTTTTCTAATTGGGCGTCCGTGCGAACTTTACTTTCTGACTTTTTTTTAGGAGTTTCTTTGCGGCTTTCTTCGCTCCTTTTGTAATCAC
This sequence comes from Odontomyia ornata, assembly GCA_963969285.1. Lineage (NCBI taxonomy): Eukaryota > Metazoa > Arthropoda > Insecta > Diptera > Stratiomyidae > Odontomyia > Odontomyia ornata. The sequence continues at coordinate 86,905,377 of OZ017739.1, forward strand.
TGTCTGGAATCTGTGATCTGGTGCTTCACGCCCATCAAGTGCCTCTTTCTTCCTTCTTTTATCTCGATCTCCCTCGATTGGGCTAGACGCCATTCTTTTATTGACTTTTAATTGAGGAGCTCTCTGCATGTCACCTTTAGATTTCAGCCCAAGTGCTTCTTTAGCCTTCTGTTCGTCTTCGGCCCTTAACCAGCTCCTCTGATAGTGCCCTATGCAATCTAGGAGCTCCTCTTGTTCAAGGAGCCCTGCCTTTGCTGTTTTGCTGATTTTTGGGGAGTCGCATGCAGATTGTATTCTTTTCAGAACATCTCCCGCTTTTCGGAGTAGCCTTTCTTCTTCGTATCGCTGCGCCGCAATTGTACCTTGCAACCATCCCTGGGAGAGGTTATTGCGTTCCGTTTCCAATTGCAGTACTTCCGCCACATTTTCAACGTTGGTGGTGCAATCACGCGGTGTCTGGTCACTCTTTGCTTTTCGTGGTGTAATCTCTACGTTGGCTTCTGGATTTTACGTTGCAATGTCGGAATTTGCGACCCTTACACTGGTCGCTTCGGTAACGATTGCAGCATTGACAATCAAATTTTCGGTGCTCTTCATGTTATCTCCCACCGCTCGAACACCTGAAGCGTCCTGCAGAGTTTCCCGCTTCTCCTTAGTAGGACGCTCGGGCGTTCGCATCATTTTTTTCTGCGCCCGAACGCTGCAGGAATCTCAGTCTGAACTAGACTGTCTGCTATTCTCCGTTTTTTGTCTGCCTTCACTGTCATTGTGTTAGTCTTTGTTTTTGTCGTTGTTAGTACCGCTCGCGATGTACTGTTGACATCGTGGCTGTAACCGCTGGTTGCGTCGTCGTTATTTTTTGTTTCGTTTTTTGGATGTTTTTGGTCTTTTGAGTTTGTTTGCTCCAGTTTTGTTGGGTGCCCCCCTCGGAGCCGCTATCTCCGTTCGTGTGTGTAGTCGCCTTTTTGGTCCCATGGTTATCTTTGCAGAGAAAGGAGGCCATGCGAGGGTTGGCACAAGCCCTTATGGGGACAAGTGCTCAGAGTCAGACCAGCGCTAATGGGGAGTCCGTCTCAACCGAACCTACACCACCAACCCAATGCTGCGAACTTCAAACGTACTCTGAGGTCTGCCAAGGTTTTACTGGGACGGAGACGGTATGATAGTTGAATTGGAGCCGTTCACACACGAGTTTCACCTCGTCGCTACTGTGCAAAGCAACTAGGTCCAAACCATCACATCCGCCAGCCCAAAGCGTCAATTCCAGTTCGTTGTCCAAAGCTGATTTAGCCATTGTTGATGTGCTTGATAAATTATCTCATCTTCTTCTTCTGTGCAAATATTTTTCATAATATTCGAATTTAGATGGTTGTGCCATTCTGTAGTAATTTTATGGGTGTTATCAATTGTCCATGAAGGACTAGAGCGGTGTTCTGCAGCCTCAGCGAGCGGAATCAGTGCCACGCTGGAAATGGCTGGTTCAATGATAAACATTGCATAGATGTCTTGATGCCGGCTAAATTGTCTGCTGACCACCTGATACGTTGGTTTCTGGAGCGAATGCTTTTGATCGCGACTGTTACTCTAGCAGTCCTTTTGCGCTTACTAATTCAGCTTACGCGAAGTATGTTTTAGATGTAGATGTTTATTCGTAAACATTGCTTAGATGTGCTTATACCGAATAAATTGTCTAGTCGTGGAAGTATTCGATCGTGACAATTTTTTTTAGCGATCCTTTTATGTTTACCAGTTCAGATTACGCGAAGTGTATTTTAATATCGAAGCTGGTGAGTTGCATTGATATGGGCATGTTTCATGATACAAGGGTTTGTGTCTTCTCTTGTGCTGTCATTCCGTGTTCCTTTTTTGCCTGAATTATAGCTGGTTTTGAATATTCCAATAAAAATTATACGTTAAATCTGCCACTCCTCCGGAGCATTCTAAACAGTTATATTTATAATCTGCTTGGTGATCCCCCTGGATGAATTCTTCCATTCCATTTTTCTTTTTGCGCGTAGTGGGTTTCATACTGACACGTCGCTAAATATCCAATCTAAGTGCAGTAGCTCTACTTATATTTAAACCTTCTGAACTATTCTTAAAATGACTGGTCGTGCGTGAAATGCAAAAATTACATCAAACATTCAGTGCAATAAAAATGATATCAAATAAACGAAATACTTGACTTTAAAAGTAAAATACTTTACTTATCTGGTCAGCTCTTTTATTCTTGTGACTATCTAGGGATTAGCTTGCGAAAGTATTATTGTATCTGTGAAATCTTACATAAACGCTTCTAAGAAGCAGAGTGATGGTTGAAACAGGACAATTAGTCTGTGATAACCCTTAATTCGTTCATCCGATTTCCATATTGAATTGCTCTCATTTGAAATTAAAATTTTCATTATAACTCCCCTTTTCTTCCTTTTCCTCTGTGTGTCTCTTTTCATTTATCTATGTAAGGAAGCCCAGTACAGGCGGAAGATATCTCAATGAACCACGACACGACTGAGCGCTAGCTGGCCTCAGTTTACCACTCCGGGAAAGACAATCCTCTGCCAAATACTAATGTCTGCAACTGCGCTGACTTCCGTGTAGCATACGGGTAAGTATGTTGTCTTCTCTACTTTCTTGTAAATTAATAATGATGGAAAAGTCATCAACAAATGGCTTGTAGAATATACGAGTAAAGCTATTACTTCTCAACAATTTTAAGTATGGAAACTTATTTCAGAGATTGCATGGAAATTTCTGTCATTCATGACGTTGTATCGAAATAAAAGTTATATGAAAAGCTATATTACAGTTGAGTCAGAGGTTTTCCATTAGGGAGATAGCAATTTTATGTCTTTATATGAGCGCACCCTTAATTTTTTTTTTAATGAATTGTCGATGTCAAAACGTTAGTTAAAATCAACATTTTTAGCAATGAACCAGCGACGTGTGAAAATTATTAAAAATTACTACTGAAATTCTGAGTCGGTGTCGTCACTTTATGAGCGCTGACTCGAATTTCCGCCCATAATAATTGTCCCACCTGACGGGCTGTGCGCGCAATAGTGGATCAGTTCGAGTCCAAATATTCACAATTGGACGTTCCAGTGCCAAAAAGATATCGTGCCACTCAAAGTAAAATGAGCCAAATCAGTCGATTCCACGTCGTTCTGAAGAATTGGGCATCGCTCAAGCGACACTGTGGCGTATTTTACAAAAATATCTTAGCCTCCATGGTAACAACATTAAATTCACTCAAGAACTGAAGCCACTTGATAATTGGAAACTCCAAAACTTCTCCAATTGGACTCTGGCAAAGCTTGAAAAAAAATGACGAATTTCATCGAAAAATCACCATCAGCGGTGAAGCTCATTTCTTGCACAATGGCTTTGTTAACAAGCAAAATATGTATACGTTATTGGTCAGCCACAAACCCACATGTGCTTCTTGAGACACCGTTGCATCTGCAAAAAATTACTATTTGGTGCAGTATTAATGCCGGAGGTGTCATTGGGCCATACTTTTCGTGAATGAAAAGAACCGTCATGTTACCGTCAATGGAGAGCACTATTGTGTTACATTGCAAGATTATTTGCGGCCAACATAGGGTGAACTTGACATCAACGATAATGTGGTTTCAACAACACGGTGCTAAGAGCCACACAGCACGCCTCACAATCGATTTATTAAAGGGCAAATTTGGTGAGCGTGTTATCTCGAGAAATGGTCCGGTCGAATGGCTGCCTCGTTCATGTGATCTAACGCTATTGGACTTCTTGTTAGGGGGCTATATCAAGTCACTTGCCAATGTCAAAAAGCCAGCAACTTTAGACGAGCTCAAAGGCAATATTCAACGCGAAATTGCCAACGTTTTGGTTGAAATGTGTGCCAGAGTTGTAAGAAATGAGGTCCAGAGAATTGAATACTGTGAACAAGCTCCTGGTCGTCATATGACCGAACCACAATAAATTTGAGCTCAATATCTCAAATATTTCTATGTTTGATTAATAGATAAAATTGTTATGTCCTTAAGGGAAAACCCTATATAACAAGTATAACAATATTGCTAAAAGATCTTGTAACAACTATGTACTCATGTTAAACCAGTCTCTAGCAATAAAGCGTACTGTATACAATATGGCGCAGCCGGATAATTGATGAAATACGAGTATAGTACAGTGAATCATGTTCATTAGTGAAATTTGGTAAAGTGTAAGAGACTCAAAATGGATTTCAAAAAGTCAGCCCAACTTCAGTTAGAAGACAATCATAAGGATAGTTTTAAGAATTTCAAGGCTTTTTACGACATATAAGCGATCACAACTAATACCGTTGAAGAAGAAGAAACGGTACAAGTGGCACGTTTCCTAAGTTGTGCTGGCGAAGAGGCGGTTGAATTGTTCAACACATTTAACATCATATAGCAGAGCCGATCGAATTAAAATTGAAGGTGTTTGAAGAACATTGCGATCCGCCAACAAATGAAGTATACGAAAGGTTTAAATTTTTTTCGAGGTATCAAGCCAAGGACGAACACTTTGATCATTTGATGGCGGACACTACAAAATTGTCGGAAAGTTGCAATTTTGGTTCTGAAAAAGATAAAATGTTGCGTGATCGAATTATAATTGGCATTCCAGATTCGAATATCAAAAACGAACTCATCAAAATCGATGACCTCACACTACAGAAAATGAAAGATTATTGCAAAGTGAGCGAAGTTACGGATTCATGGGCAAAGTAAATGCATACACCGATCCATGAAGTCAAAAGACCTTGGAAATCGAAGAAACAATCCGCAAAATTAACTAAGCAGTTGAGTTTACAAGCGAAACAAAAGCAACAAGGTGAGCACAATAAGTAGCAGAAGGCATCGTGCAAAAAGTGTAATAGAGCACGTCGACACAACAAATGTCCAGCTTCTAGTAAAACTTGTTTTAAGTGTGAAAAGAAAAATCATTTTGCTAGTGCATGTTTAACTAAAAACAATGCTGCTAGTGAAATAAATTGAAATACTCCTACATTTTGCATAGACATGTTAAGCCAAGATCTATCAAAATTTTGGTTTGAAAGTTTCGAGATTGGAAACTAAATTTTGAAATTTTAAAATGGATAGCAGCGCTGCAGTGAACGTCATTTTTTTTTTGCCAGCACTACAGCCCCTCTCGGGCCTTTGCTTAGAGATGGTTAGAGTGTCTCATTTTCATGACCGTATTGATTTTTTCGGATGTTGGTTTGGTCAGTACCATATGCTCCCGTGTGTCTGCTCACCTATGATATGATCTGATTAAATCAGTACATATCACCACTGAGTGATCACTCGTAGTGTGTCCAAAAAATCCCCTGAACTAAATCACTTTCTTCACCAACGAGATTTGAACCTGGGACCTTCGGCTTATTCGTCTCATGCTTTAACCACTAGACCACACAGGACGTCATACCGATCACTTTATTAACAAAATGTTCCATTAAGTCAAAACTATGATCGCTCGATTAGAAGCCTATGGAGACCAGCAAATAAAAGTATTAGGAAAAATTAATATTTCGGTCTACGTGGTAAAAAGTAACCTGTGGGATAATGTAGAATTGTAGCTGCAGAAAAAGGCCGTCCACTTTTGGGGTTGGAAATGTGTTTTAAGCTAAAGTTGATAAAAAAAGATCTCCCCGCAAATGAAATGCTATTGTCTAATAATGTGGACGAATTTATAAATGTAAATTTAGTTTCGTCTACAGGGACAGGAAAGTATCTGGAGGATTGTGAACTGAAACTTAGACCCAATGCTGTTCCGGTGCATTGACTACCAAGATAAGTGCCATTTTCTCTGCGTGAAAGACTTAAAAATACTCTCGACACTATGGAAAAAAGGGGGGAATTATACGATAAAAGGAAGGTCCTTGGCCGCAGAGTATTGTGATTGTGGAAAAGAAGGACAAATTATTGAGGATATGTCTTGATCCTTATGACTTGAACAAAAACATAAAATTTGAACATCATTTAATACCAACGCAAGATGATTTCAGAACCGCGATGGAGAAAATGCGTCTCTTCACGGTTCTAGATCTCAAACAAGGGTTCTGGCAAACTTCTCTTACAGAAGACTTCATGAGTTTGAATGTTCTTAATACGACGTTTGGCATATATAAATTCACTGTACTTCCATTAGCTGAATTTCAAAAACTTAACCTGAAATATTTTGGTGATTGGCCTGGGGTGTTTGTCTTCTTCGATGATATGATCGTAGGAGGAAAACTATTGAACAACATGACGCAAATTTGGATCGGGTTTTAAAAATTGCCAGTGAAATAAATGCAAAGTTTAATAGAGAAAAACTGCAATACCGAGTCAAACAGGTGAATTATTTAGGGCACACTTTTAATGGAGATGGATTATCACCAGATCGCCGTATTAACCCTCAAAGGCCGCACTGGGTTACGTGAACTCAGGGTTCTCATACAATGGCAGCGCAGTCAGAAACTGTCGTAGTAAGATTTCTGTGGCTGTAATTTTTAAAGAGTAGAGACCTTCTGTTCGACTCCCCCCACTACGGTTATATTGCTACGCCATCACAGAGCGGAGTACTAGTGACGGAGGTTAGTGCTTGGGTTGCTCTCACCCTGTGCGCATCGTTGTGTGCATCAGAAGTATTTATGTCAAATTTTTCCTTATGAAACGCACAAGATTACTAACATTTTTTACATATTTTTGATGTATAACATCAATAACATCGTAACATTTGCAGTAGAAAAAAAGATTTTTGAAAATCCATGCAAACGATTAATGTCGTTATTCTATTCGGAAGTTTTGAGTCATCTCTTCCATTTCTTTGCGTTGTATCGTGATTCTATTTATTATCATTATTCAAGTAAGTCAATTTCTCCTTACAAAAATGATTGTGTCCATTTTTATTTATCAAAATTATGACGATTACAATTCTCAACAAATAATTTCATGCAGTATAAAAAGCAGACTCGATCCCAAGCGTGTGAGGCTCAAACGATTGAAAAATATTATGATGTAAAGAAAACGTATGACGACAACTTTGAGAGCGAAGATGAAGAAGACCATGTTGAACAACAGCTAGATGACTGGGATTCGGACGTAGAAGAGGTTGAGCAGATAGAAGTGGAAGAACAGCTGAACGATGAATTACCATCTGAAGATGAAGCAAGCATGTCTAAAAAACGAAAGTGAGGTCGACTTAAATATTAATGAGGTAAAGACAATTCCAAGTGGTCCCTAGTTTTGCCTGAACGTGAAAGAAGGAATCGCCGAATCGAAGTACATATGACCACTCCTGAAGGTCAAGCAGCAAATGTAAAAAAACACCTTTAAAATCTTGGGGTCCTTTTTTTAGTGAAAAAATTCTAAATCTAATCCTATTGTATACAAATGCAGAAATTGATAGAACTCTTGATGATCTAAAAAAAAAGAATAAACAGATGATACAATCACATCATTAACATGTAGACATAGTAGAATTGAAGGCCATGATAGGTTTATTGCATTTTGCAGGGCTTCAAAAAATCAATAAAACACATATTTATACTTTATGGAGACCTTTTAGTCCATCTTTGTTTCGAACTACCATGCCTAGACAACGGTTCAAGTTTCTTCTAACATGCTTGAGATTCGATGCTAGAATAACTCGTAACGAGAGGAAAGCAGTTGATCGTTTTACACATATCCGAGAAATCTGGAGTCTATTTATAGATAATTGTTTAGCTAATTATGAACCGAGTTCAAACTGTACTATTGATGAGCAACTTCTCTCTTTTCGAGAATCCTGCGATTTTCGCATGTACATGCCCGCGAAACCGGATAAATATGGTTTGAAAATAATGACTCTGAACGACTCAGTCACTCACTATTTGTATAATGCAATACCCTATTGTGGAACTGTCACTAAAAAAGATAATACTGAATCTGTGCCTTCATATTATATAAGTTATAAGTTATCTGAGCCTATATATTCTACAAAAAGAAACATTACTTGTGACGGATGGTTTACATCAATTCCAATATGTAATAAAATGCTTAATGAATATCAATTAACTATGGTAGGAACTATCAATAAAAATAAGCGCGAAATTCCTGAAATATTAAAAAAAAATCGCGAAACAATGAAAATGTAAGATTCGCTTATAATGAAAATAAAATTTTGGTTTCTTATAATCCAAAAGGCAAAAAAATAGTCTTGCTTTTATCTTCTTATCATTCTACAGCTCGTATAGATAAAAAAAAAACTGGAAAGCCAAACATTGTATTATTTTATAATCAAACGAAAGATGGAACTGATAGCTTTGATAAAAAGTGTCACGGCCCGGAAAACGCGTAGATGGCCATTACGCATATTTTACGGCATGCTAGATCAAGCAAATGTCAATTCGTTCATTATTTATAACTTACTTGATCACAATAAACCAATGCATCATAATGATTATATTTTAGAATTATGCATGTCTCTGATTCAACCGTTTTTAAAACTGAGATTAGCTCAACCAACTCTGCGCACATCTCTTCGTAAAGAAATTGATAGTTTTCTAAATTTGTCTGGAGGTAATTCAACTGTAGACTCTGAAGATGAAAGTACTTTAGATTTGCAAGCGGAAAATAAAATGCTCAAACAAAAGCGATGAAGTTATTGTCCAAGTGTTTTAGATCGAAAAACGTTTTATTAATGTTTACAATGTACAAATCCTATGTGCAAAGAACATACTGCACGAATTTGTATGGACTGTTCAGTAAAAAATATGAAAAAAATAATTTTTGTAACAATTATCATGCCTATTTGTTTGATACTTAAATTATAACTATAGTTTAATTTCTATATAAAACAAACTTAACTTTATGAGTAAAAAAATATGTTTTTTTTAAATAATCGATAATTTATGTATTTGACCTTAAAATATATTCGATTTCCTTCAAAAAGGCGTTGGTAAAACCTTTTTGTCATTTTTCAACAAAGAAATAAGAATTAAAAAAGAAAAAACGATCTTTTTTAAGTTTTTTTTTATCGCCTTACATCTTTGTTAATTTTAATTTTATTGATATTTTAAGCTAAACCATCGTCTTCTACATCGTAAGAGGAATAAAACGAAAAATAAAATGTTGTTTTTTGTCAATTGTAAGCCACATAACGTCCCAGTAAAGATTATTGGGTACGACTAACCCAGTGCGGCCGAATCGTGAAGCAGCGAGAGTGCGTCCTTTGAGGGTTAAGGCTGTCGAAAAACTCGAATATCGAGAAAACGGCAAGGATCTTGAGAAAATTCTAGGATCACTAAATAATTTAAGGGAATTCATTCCAGTATTCTCCGAGAAAAATGCGCCTTTAAGAGCATTGTTGAAGAAGAATATTGAGTATCAGTAGTGTTCGTATCATTCTGAACTAGCATATAGAAACACATTGTTTATTTATTAAGCCAAACAAGGCAATCACAGAAAAAGTACTTATATCCAAACAAATTACAAAAAAGTAAATCTATGTTTAACAATCATAACTTATTTTAGTGCGTCAGCTATCTTCTTTTTGAAGTTAAGTTTTGAGATAGAATCTGAGTAATGTTCGCTCATAGAATTGAAGATCTTGCAGCACCCATTCTTCTTAGCACTACAGTCCCTCTCGGGCCTTCGCTTCCTACGAATAGCACCTTCAACTGTCTCAGTCCATTGACCACGTCCTCCAATTTCGAAGTCCGAGCGGCGATGAACTGTCTTCGTCGACCGAGCCAGACCAGCGTTTTCTCGGTTTCCCACTGGTCTCCGGCCTTCGGTTCCCCCAACGAATACCTTTTTGGGTATCCGTTGCACGTCCATACGATTCACGTGGCCAGCCCATTGCAGCTTCCGCAGTCTTGGAATCGTTAAGGCCTCCGGTTCGTCAAAAATTACATACAGCTCATGGTTGTATCGAAGTCGCCATTGGTCCCCATCTAGCTTCACTCCGATTATTCATCTCAGGACCCGTCCTTCAAAGGCGTTCAATATATTGGTAAGTCAAAAAAAAAAAAATTGAGCCTTCATTTGCCATTTTTCGATTGAATATTTCTTTTATTTAAAATTGATCTTATTTAAGTTCATACTGCTTATTATTATCTATGACCTTTTGCATTTTTTGGATTAAGCCATTATTACATCTGTGTAAGACTTCTGGGGTTTATCGGCGAAAAATTGGCCAAGTGATTTTCACTGTCCCTTATGAAATGAATTTCTTTCATTAAGGAAGTTTTGCAGAGACCGAAACAAATGGTAGTGTGATGGTGCAAGGTCTGAACTATACGGTGGATGCATCAAAATTTCCCAGCCAAGCTCTGTAAATTTTGCCGGGTCATCAAAGATGTTTTTGGTCTGATGAATTGCTGACAGTACAAAGCAGGAATGAGTGTTTGGCCAGGTTCTAGAACCTCATGATAAACAATTCCCTTCTAATCCCACCATACACACAGCATAACCTTATTTGGTGCCAATCCTGGCTTTGAAGTCGTTGGTGATGATTCACCTTTATTTGACCATGATCTTACCCATTTGCTTCAAAAATGGCTCGATTTCATTGCATGGAAATTTCGGTCTGTAAATTTTTTTTTTTTTCAATTCATGAGGCACCCAAACGTCGAGCTTCTTTGTGTATCCAGCCTCACGCAAATGGTTCAAAACTGCTTGGGGATGGATATACAGCTCCTTGGCAACATCGTGGCTGTTTATGTGTCGGTCTTCTTCAATTTTTTTGTAATATTTTATCGACTTTTTCAGTGATTGGTCAACCTGAGCGAGGTGCATATTTGACATCAAAATTTCCAGAACGAAAGCCAGTGAACCATCTCTTGGCTGTGGCTTTTGATAAAGTATCTTGACCGTAGACACCACAAATTTTTTCATGAGTTTGCTATGCATTCCCACTTTGATCGTAATGATATTGTAAAATATAACGTATTTTTTGAGAAATTTCACTCATTTTTAAATAAATACAACTTTTGACACGAATGACGAAATACAAAATTAGGAAAGATTCAAAATATTAAGTCTTTGCTGGTAAGGCGGCAAGTTAGCAAAGTCTCTTGCGTCTGTTGCGTCATACAAGCAAGGCAAAAAAAAAAATCGTTCCTGAACAGATTCAATGCAGACGCTGTGATTCTCAAAGCATGGGTTCCAAATAATACAACAATATTCAAGGAGGGGGCGTACAAATCAGGTGTGTAGAGTCTTTGTGACCCATAGGTTTTTGAATTCTTTAGCAGGACGTTTTATGAAACCATGCTTCTTACATGCCCGAGCAAGCATTGAAATTCAATTTTCTGTCCAAAAGAACGCCCAGGTCTGAAGTCTGGTCAATTTTTTGAAGTGGGGAATTGTTTAGGTAGTAAGTGTGCTTAAATACTGTATTCTTTCTGGAGAAGCTTATAACATTATCATTACACCATTTAAATAACGAATTTATTTTAGCCTGCTGACAAACAGCATTGGAATTCGCCGTGTGGTATAGTTTGAGGTCGTCGGCATACTGAAGATGAGGTACGTCACTTAAAATTTCAGACAAGTCGGAAATGAAGATGTTGAATGAAAGGGGACCCAGGAGCTATTTGGGCACTCCGGAAGAGGCAATAACTTCTCTTGAAAATTGTCCTGAAATTTTACAAACTGTGTTGGGTTATTTAGGTAAGTAAGGACCCAGAGATTCCAAATTTCAGAAGCTTGGAGATCAAAATTCCATGATCGACTCAATCTAAAGCTTTGCTGAAGTCCGTATAAAGAGCGTTAATCTGGTTACCTTTTTCCATTTCGCAGGGAATAGTTGAGGTAAGAAGCATTAGATTAGTAGTACTTGATCGACCTTTGCGAAAACCATGCTGCTGCTCGTTTAAACGTGGCTCAACCAACGAGGTAAGCTTATCACAAATATTTTTTTCGAACAACTTCGGAATAGCTTAAAGTATAGCAATACCTCTATAGTTTGTTATGGACCGCTTATCGAGACTTTTGAAAATTGAAGTTAAATGAAAAGCCTTCCAGACAAATGGAAAACGCTCTCGTGATAAAGATGCGTTGAATAGAATAAGCAGAGATGAAGTGATCTGATGTATACATTCAAAAAGAAATCTAGGAGGAAGAGAATCAGGTCCGGGTCCCTTGTTATCATCAAGTTCTTTAATAGCGTTCACGATGTCTTCCCTAGACAAACTAATTTCATCAATGAATGGTGCTGTCGTTCAATGGTAATTTGGTATTCTAGAAGAAGTGGTCGCCGGGCGGAAACCTCTTGGAAACGCTCGGCAAAAAGGCCGCATATAATTTAAGGATAACCCAAATCACTTTCACCATAATACATTGATGTTGGAAATTCTGTGGCTTTCAGCTTGATTTTTACGAAATTGAAAAATTTTTTGGGATTACAAATAATATTTTCCCCGATTAAATTGATGTAATGATCATATGCTTCGCGGGATCTTATAGAGGATTCTATGGCCAGCTCATCATATTTACTCTTAAGGTTTTTGGTGAAATTGTTGTCTATCGTCAATAAATAGAGCTTATTCCTTTGATTCCCTAGATGGCGAAGATCGCGGTCAAGCTACTGGCAAGATCAAATGTAATGCTATTATAATCAGCATTTAAGAAATCACATACAATACAAAGTTAAATCAATTATGGAAAGTTCAACCGAAGAAGCGAAATGGCTTCGTGTGTTAGAGAAAAGGTTCTCTTTGTCATTGGTTGGACTTACCACAACATCGTCATTAGCATTGGTAAAAATTATATCTAAATAGTTTACATTCTTTTGATCTGAAAAAGAAAATCACAATTCAAGCAGATGGAATTGGAAGACGCGGTCAACGGACCGAGACAGTTGGAGGCGCTGTTTGCAGGAAGCGAAGGCCCGAAAGGGGCTGTAGTGCTAAGAAAAGGAAGAAGAAAAAGAATTCAAGCAGATGCTTTTAGAAATGGGTTAGGCTGTTTTATTACTGAAGAGAAAAAACCAATTGCGTTCACATCTAAAAGTTTATCTGAGGCCGATGTCAACCATTCACAAATAGAGAAAGAGCTTTTAGCATTAGTCTTTGCTACGAAAAGTTTCACTAGTATATTTATAGACAACAGTTTATGATTCATGCGGAAAATAAATCCTTATCAGCTTTATTGAATTAACCTATCAGCAGTATTCATCACAAAAGATTACTAAGAATATACATATATCAAATTGAAAAATATGACTTCGAGGTGAAGTATATTCCAGTAAAGTCTTTACTACTTCTTGATCTTTTTTCTAGAAATTCTTTCGAAGATCCACAACCAAATATGGATGATATACTAACAGATTTAGTTCATTAAGTAGGTGTAGAGTACACGATGAGGAAACAGATCATGAGGTGTGTAAAAGAAGATCAAACTATCAAGCAGTTAATTGAATTTTGTGTAAATGGTTGGCCAAATTCGAAAGATAAAGTGGCGAATAACATAAAATATTTCTGAAATTTAAAAGACAGGTTGTATTTTGAAGACCTTTTTTTCTAAGAAGATCGCATTTTCGTTCCTGCTAAATTAGTTAATGAAATATTAAAACAGTTACATGAGCCACAATTAGGAATCACTATAATCGGGCAAAGACACTAGTTTATTGGCCATTTATGTCAAGAGGCATAACAAATGTGATTAATAAATGTTGCGTGTGCGAAAAATTTAGACCAAAAATTGCACATCACTCCCTTTTGCCTCATGATACTGTTACAATCACGGAAGTCACTGCAGTTGCAGACATCAAGTTCTAGCAGCTCGGCAAGTAACCTGGGGTGGCATACTGAGGCCAGCTAGTGCTCAGTCGTATCGTGGGTCTTCCGGGATACCCTCTGCTCGTGCTGCGCCATCCTACACCTAAAAACTAATATGAAGGGAAAAAGACGGGAAAGGGGGAGGTTTAATATAAGTGTCAGCAATTCTAGCTGACACTTATATTAAAAGGAACAAGGTCGGAGATAACGGAGCCCACTCTTCTATCGTACGAAGATGGCTTATCACATCACTTATTGCAAAAAACACCTTTCTTAATGCAAACTTTTGGGTTACACATGAAATATCACATGTTCTATCTTCACTGTATGATTAGAAGGAGATCAACTCAATCATTTTGTGTAATTCACACTAGTTAATTGTCGTTTTTTTTCTCCACTTCTCGTACACTTTAATTATTTTTTCCACGTGCAACAAACACTAAGACAAAACCGTTCTGCTACAAAAGTATTTTACTCATACTCTCTTATTTTGACGAGTTTGACAAACTTTTTTAATTCCCCTTCCTTTTCCAAGTCATCTCCTATCCAACTCAACAGTTTTTTTCACCACCAAAATTCTACTTTATTTGAATTTATTTAATTCTTTCATTCCCCGAATTTCACACCGAAAACTATCACCGAAACTGCAAAAGAATTCCACTCTCTCTGCCAGCTAACCACTGAAAAAATCCCCTCAATTCAAAAACCCAATCCCGCAATTCGGGTAACGTAATCGAAGTTCAATACACTTCGATTCCGCGACCCGTACATCTTTTTCATATCGACAAACGCAATAACTTCCATTATGCATGCATCGCGATTTGCACAGCTATGATAGCGTTGGGTTATGTGCAAACCGTCATTTAAGAGTATACGGAAACAATTGCTTTTGCCGATTTCACAATAAGAGTGTTTTCCTGCGCTTGGGGAACTTGAACCCAGGGTTCCAGTGGACCCCCTGTCGAGAATCAACACCGCTACCCACGGACCCACCTTTTGTTGATCACCCGATCATCGAACTAGCAACTGCAACTATGCACCTTTCTTAAAAGTGCTGGACGACTTTGTGAATAGCTTGATGAACACTACTGCCACCATATTTGACAAGCTCCACTGAAATCTCATCGATGTCCGGCGCTTTATTATTCTTTTATGCTTTGATGATGGAACAAACTTCATCCAGAGTTGGTGGGGCCAATGGAAGCTCTCCGCAGATATTTATAGGTCCCGATGTTCTGGAGCTGTGCGGAGGATTAAGGAGGTTCTTGAAATAGTATGCAAATTTTTTCTTAATCTTCGTTTCATCAGTGATGATATTACCGATGTCATCACGTCTGAGCGTGATTTTAGGCTGGTAGCCACGTTTCAGGCTTTTCAATAGCTTGTATGCTTGTCTATGTTGTTGCTCGCTGAACTTACATCTATACTTCTTACTTGGTCGTCATAGTATTTTCCTTTCTAAACCCTAAATATATATATTGGTTTTCCTGCCTACGTTATCTTTGTACGCCTGATTCTTTTCGTCTAACGCATTCTGGCACTCATCACCGAACCAATCTTTCCTCTTGTGCCGGGCTGAATGTCCAATCATCTGTTCTGTCATGGTCCTAATAGCCGCTTTCACTTCCAGCCAGAGCTCGTTGCTCCTCTTTAACGATGCGCCTAATAAAATGGGAGCCAGCTGGTTGTCGAGGGTCTTCCTGATGTTTTTGGCGACAGACGCCGTTTGGAGCCTTTCAATGTCAAATTTTTGCAGCGTGATGGTCTTCACTGAATATGCCTTTGACATATGACATCGATAGTTTAATTTGATCAAGTGATAATCTGAGTTACAATTGGCTCCACGCTATGTACGGATGTCAAGTATGAACATGATCGATCTGGTTTTGTGTCTTGCCCTCTGGTCATACCCAGGTAATTTTATGAACGCGTCGATGTGGGAAGCAAGTCGAACGTATGACTAGATTTCTGCTACATGCAAAGTCAATCAGGCGCTGGCCGTTATCATTTGTTTCATCGTGGAGTCTATATCCTCCAGTCGTTCCCCGATGAGATACTTGATTGCCAACCTTAGCGTTGAAAACACCCTGAATTATTTTTGTGCCGTTTGTAGGCGATGAGTTAATCAGCCAGATTTTGGAGAGTTTCGCTTTTATATGGATCGCACACAACCGTTCCTTTATTGCCATAAAATCAATAACGTGCGATTTGAACTCCCTACCAACAATGAATGCCACTTCAAATTCTCGCTTTCCAGTAGGCTTCCCACTTTTAAATATTGTGTGCGATCTCATGTCTTGAACGTCGTTTCCAGTCCAATTGGTTATCAGTATATTTAATTGATATTGACTGGCCCGTTGTAGAAGGTCCTTAATAGCACCATGGTAATTAAGTGATCCGACATTCCAGGATCCAATATCATAGTCCTTTTTTCCTTTGTGAGGTCATTGCCATGAGTCCAATCCACTCCGAGGCCTATCTGCAGGTTTCCCTATCCACAACAAAGGTGACAAGCTACAGTGCGAAAATTATAGAGGCATATCACTACTTTGTACGGTGTACAAAATATTTTCAAAGATCTTTGAAAATAAAATCAGATCATACACCAACAGTATTATTGGGGAGTATCAAGGTGGTTTTAGAGCAGGCAGATCGATGATAGACCAATTGTTCACTGTCAAGCAAGTACTTGAAAAGTTCTGGGGGTCCAACATAGACGTATACCCAATTTTCATTGACTTAAAGCAAGCATTCGACAGTATTGATCGTAATGTACTGTACCAAATAATGCTTTGCTTTAGCATCCCAGCCAAATTCTTCCGTCACACCAAAATCACAATGACGTCGACGACCTCCCAAGACCGCATCAATAACCAACTCACCGATGCCTTTGACACAAATATCGGACCAAAACAGGGAGATGAGTTGGACCCATTGCTATTCAATTTGGCTCTGGAGTACGTCATAAGGAAGTTACCTGTCGATACACGAGGTACATTACTATATAAGTCAAGCCAAGTCGTAGCCTATGCGGACGACATCAACATTTGGTCACGGTCATTAACAACTGCCAAAGAACTCTTCCTGAAACTCGACAGCGAAGCAAAACTAGTAGGGCTACAAATCAATGAAAATAAAACAAAGCTCATGACGCAGTCGAGGAAAAATACCTCAAGCACACAAAATATCATCTTGGCGAATGCAGTATCAAAAATGTGGGCAAATTTTTATATCAAGGCACCAAAATAACGAAAACGGGTGATGAAAGAGACGAAATACGCCGAAGAGTACAGCTCGCAATTAAAATATTTAATTCAGTTTTGACGATCTTGAAGACCAGCTGTATAGGCAGGAAAACAAAGCTCCAAGTATACAAATCTGTGATAAGGCCTGTATTATGCTATGGGTGTGAAACGTGGACCCTAACCCAAGCATCCGCAAATATATTGATAGCGTTTGAGTGACGGGCCCTGAGGCGAATAATCGGAGTGAACCAATGGCGAATTCGATACAACCATGAGTTGTACAAAATATTTGATGAACCGGAGGTCTCAACGATTGTAAGACTGCGGAAGCTGCAATGAGCTGGACACATGAATCGTATGGACGAACAACAGATGCCCAAAAAGGTATTCGTTGGGAGAACTGAAGGCCGGAGACCAGTGGGGAAACCGAGGAAATGGTTTCTGACTCGATAGCGAAGACAGTTCATCGCTGCTCGGATTTCGAAATCGGAGGACGCGGTCAATGGACCGAGACAGTTAGAGGCGCTATTTGCAGGAAGCGAAGGCCCGAGAGGGGCTGTGGTGCTAAGAAGCAGGCCTTCGGTTTGGTATCCATATCGACTATTATACTTTTAGGACTACTGCCTATATGGGGAGATCCCCCTCAAAGCCCTATAAAAGTTAATTGATACTTCAACTTTCAAGACGACATAATTTTTGACCTACTCACCAAATTTTACGTTTCTAGCCTATGTAGTTTGCTGTCACGCAAGGACGGGCGGACATATAGGGCGGGGTTTTAGTAGGGCATTGTTAAAACATTATTTTACAGTACCTCAAAAGCAATATCATATACTGTCAAATGAAAATGGCTAAATATTATCAATCAATTAGAAAAAAGAAGAAAAAAGTAACCGCATATATTATAAATCACGTATAAATAGAAAAACTTCTGGCAGAAGGTTTTTGTAAGACAATTAGTAAATCAAACAATATGATTGCATATCAAAACTTGAATTATGTATCGATTCCATAAATTGAAAATTTAGATCCTGGTTATTGTGCATTTAACTTCGTCACGATTTTGTTTCAAGTGCTTTGAATCCGTTGCTTGATTAATCATGATAACAAATCAATATTACATTTTTAAAATGTTTATCAAAATTTCTACACGATTAAAGTGTCCAGGTCCGTTGCAAACGTGTATCTCCCTAGTATTACATATTAATGTCGTTGTAAATGTTAAATATTCAATCGGTTGAATAACTTAGCTGCTGGTAGATCGATTATTGTGAAATTCCCAAGACACATACAACTACTATCAAAAAGCTTTTGGAAAATTTAAGGCGCCCATTTTGATTTTATAGGCAAAAATGTAAAATTTATAAAATGTACTATCATTGACAAAGTTGATCAAATTTTGACTTCTGAGATATTTTTTGCCGTTGTACTTTTAAAGGTTACCTCCCTTAAACACCATATAATTTTTTTTTTGTGGTGAAACTTAAAAGAGGGCATCACTCTCTATCAACTTACAAAATCTTATATTTCTAGCTTATGTAGTTTGGGAGAAAAAGTGATGTGACACACGGACGGACAGACGGGCAGACAGGGCGTTATTTTAGCAGGGTTTTGTAAAGTGATTTTACAAATTGACAAAAAACAACGAAATACCAATAAGTACAATCTTAATGAAAACTCTAGTTCTTCTCAAAGTAACTTCTCATTCGGTACAATTTGGGTTTTCTGGATTTTGTATTTGGTTGTAGATCTTAGTTTCTTTAAACTATCAAAAATTAAAAATGTAAAGCTTTGTAGATGTTTTTTTCACCGTCCATTTTTGTTTTTGTTAAAAATTTAAAAAATATATTTATATAGATTTAATATTATAAATAAGTGTGATAAAAATTTGCAAATAAAACAGGGTACTCACCCACTCCTTTGACGAGCGCTCGTTGATGGGGGGTGTAAGAGTGCCTGAAACTTACTGAACAAATGGTCATCGGATTTAATCATTCAGTATACTCAGAAGTCACCTGGCAATAACATTACAGTAATATTTACTTGACTAAGTTCAATTATTGTGTGATTAATGCCCCATGTAAACATGATTATAATAGGCTCATTTTTACGAATAAGTTCGACATTTTGATGTTTGACATGGAATTTTTTTTTCAGAATTCGAGGCTGGGCTAGTGTTTTTTCTCCGTAGTATGTAGTATTGATGAACTTCCTTCAGATTTTCAAGTCGGATTCGAGAGTTTGAAAAGTAAGCAAGCTTTATCTGATCTAACAAAAGCGAGATAGAAAATTTTCAGCAATACAATTTAGGATTTTGATGTCAGACTAGAACTCGTAGCTAAAATGACCAGACATGCGTCTTGGAACAAAGGAAAACTGCTACTATGACCATTTCCTCTTGTTCCCGTATTGCTGTACTTTTTCGATAACAACACTGCATGTGAGTTCGTCGACCCATTAAAAAAATTTACTATTAAACTAATCTGTAAATTCCGCGAACAACAAATCGTTAATGCTGGGTTCTGTCCCAGAGTATAATCCTTATCCTCGAAGCTTTTCTATTGCCTGCAGTTGAAAAATTGCGTGATAATGCGCCTCGTGCTTAGTTTTTGTTGCAAAATGAGATCTTTTTATTGCATCACTATATCAGAATTGGGTTGGGCGTATAGCCCAGTCATATTAGGTAAAACAAGTTGGGTAGACAGACCTATGCTCATGTCAGAAGGGTTTTGTACTCAACTTACAAAATGCCGTAACCAGCAACGAATAAAATTAAGAAACACGTCATGTTCGAGGATCATACTATTATTAACTAAGTTGAAAGCATTTTTTAATTCTGAGGTATTTGTTAAAGTTATACCCATAAATATCTCGCTTGATAATTGTTTCAGATTTTTTTAGATCACGGGCGTCTATTCACGAGGGAGAAAACACATTTTTCATATATTCCCCCCCCTCTGTGCCCCTACTGAAGCAAAAACTGTCAGTTTAAGAACTGTTTTGAAAAGCTCTCATAGAGAACTTTCATTTGATACTCATATCGGCTACCTTTCATGAAATTTTTTTCAGGGGCCACTCCTCTGTACTGTAAGCATCGATTCATGACCTATTTTTTTGAATTCTAGAATGGCTACAAAGCCCTTTTGCTAGGAGCTCTCTGCTGCCTCTTCGACTTGTTTCAATTGTATGTAGTCATCCTCATGATATCTATCATTCCTGAAGTTTTCATGCAAATCCTAGCAAAGCTGTAGTGTCTAAATCGGTAAAAAGCGCATATGGCTACATAGCCATATGTTTCCATAGTAATACAGGGCACATTGTTCCATAGTAATACAGGAAAATTCAAATCGCTATAACTTCGTTAAATACTATTCGATCTTTATGAAACTTTCAGAAAAGATCAATCTTATAAATAATCACTTGTTTGCTAAATTTTATTGAATTTAAGGGTACCATTTAGATTTTATTCAAGAAAACATAAAATTGATAAATCATACTATTACTAACAAAGTTGAGTAAATTTCGACTTCTCATGTATTTGTTGTTGTTGTACTGATGAGGGCCTACATTCATGATTTTTTTCAGATTTTTCGGATGGAAGGTGTCCAATCGCGAGGGGGGGGGTACGCGAAAAGTTCGTACATTTCCCCTTCCCCTGCCCCCCTCGGTACTCATAAGGCAATTTTAAGACCTGTTTTGAAAAGATCTCATTGAGACCTTTCCAATGACACCCTATTCGACTACCAATGGTGAAAATTTTTTTTTGAGGGGTCACCTCCCTATATGGGGAGACCCCCCTTAAACCCCTTTGAAAAATTTTTTTACCCTTGAACTTTCAAGAGGTCACCACTTCTGACCTTTCCACAAAGTTTCATGGCTGTAGCTTCTATAGTTTCGGAGAAAAAGTGCTGTGACATACAGACGGACGGACGGACGGACGGACGGACAGACGGACACAGGTCGTGATTGCAATAGGGTTTTGTATTTTAGTACAAAACCCTAAAAAGGGGTCAACCTCGGAATGAAAGATAATAAGCTGCAAATTGGTATGAACCTTTGTTTTGTCAAATAGTTAAATATGAATAATTATATATAAATAATCAAGTTACTTACTTTAATTAAATATAAATAATTAATAGTTAGTACATAAATAATAGGCATTGTTTAATAATTATAATTTCCAAGTAAATAATTGACTTTATAACGTACTGATAACCATAACTCACGCTTGACCTTGCATTAGGCCGTATATGACTGTACGATGTGCACTCTTCGCGCTCTACCTTCAAAACGGTTGGTCGTATGAAAAAAAAGTTTAAACAAAAGTTGTAGGGAATTTTATAGCCTACAACTTTTATAATAAATGCAAATCTCATTTAACCGATAGGAAGCCAGATATTCGCGAAAAACCGATTTTTGTGACCTTTGACCTTGAATATCTTGAGACGCGAACACGATAACGATTGTGACTTTTGAGACAACATTTAGAATGACAAAACAAAGGTTCATACCAATTTGCAGCTTATTATCTTTCATTCCGAGGTGAAAGCCCTAATATGACTGGGCTAGTACGTTGAAGCTGATCGAATTGAGACGGCGCAAACCAGGTATTGGTGGCTGAATGACAATGTCTAAATTATTCGTGTTTATTTTCAGTTTTGGTGTTTTTCGTTATTTAGTTTTTTGAGTTTCAGCTCATTATTGCTACATTTAGTGTTGTTGTTTATTTGTGTTAAAAATTAGTTATAGGTTAGGTATATGTTATGTTTACTATATTGCGTTACATATAAGATTAAACGCTTAGGTTAGGAACATTGTTATAGAATTTTTTTAGTATAAGATAAAGTTTTTGATTGCATTTTATTAGAAATAAGTTACAACATATTAGGTGTAGGATCAAAGTTTCACTGTTGTCTTGAAATTATAAATAATTTTAGGATAGTGTTGGTTGGTTTTTTCTACTTTTCCCAATTGAATTCTAAAAATATGTAAAAATCTTAATTAACGTATAAATTTAGAGAGCCATTTGGGCCATTAAGTTTTTTATTGTTATTGTTTGGAATTTGCTTTATATTCTTTTAAAATTTATAACGATTAGTATTAAATAAAGCGCTTTTGACTTTGACTTTGAAAGAATAGAGGGAAAAATCGTTTTATCACAGAGCGGCATGGAAAAACGGTATTTTCTTGTTGAGACATTTTTTCATGTAATGGGATTTTGAGGCACGCTAGGAATTGTACACATTTCACAGCTACCACTTTTCTAACGGTTCAATTCAAGTTATGATGGCAATACGGCTAATCGAATTCCGAGCACGGCACGCGCGAAACCAATCTACGAAATCTGCGAAATCTACAAGTGCTATAGGTAATATTGTGGCCATCAAAATGCACTCAAGGTGCTCTATTAAGGGGCACTTAATAGCCTAGGTACGAGAACAGTAAGTGCGAATCCTTCACTCAGCCAGATGTGGGTGGGTTTCTTTTGCACAGTACCTTAAGGACAAGTTTTGCTTTGTCTCAGACTATATTTTAGTTTTAAAATCATTGATCTGGAATTTTAACTGAAAAGTTCCCGAGTACGAAGTGAACCGTCAACCGATAATCTTGCGTCAATCTGTCCACGCTGGCGTTTTCAAGTAAACTCGTTGATCTCGTTCTCGTGCTGGAATGGAATCAAGTCTAAGTCCACTCCCAGCTCGCATCAGATGAGTTGTCTCTATGATATAATGCTTGCTAGATTTATCTCCGTGGCGGTAACGGTTGATTGCGTTGCAAGTGGAATATTGGAATTACTACACTCATTTGCGTAGCCCTGGTGTTGCCGTTCCCAATTGTTTGGTCATATCGTTATTAACTTTTCTTGAGTTGTAATTTTTGAGAAGTTCAATTAGCATTACATCGAATAAAATTTGCAATATTTGTTGATCTAATTGATTTGTTGTTATCCATTCGGCGTAATAAGATCGGCATTCTCCTGGCGCATAAGAAGTAGCTCAAATTGCTGAGTCAAATAGAAGTAACTAGCTCAACTTATTTTCTTTTTTGATAGGCCGACAAACGCTGAATTCCTTTACCTTGTAGCTGAATTCTTGGATATATCCGTTAACATTACCATCGTGGCTTTGTACGTATGGTTGTAATTTACATAATAAATGCCTATTTCCAATGAGCATTTTTTTATTTTCTTCTTCCTCTCCGTGTACTACAGCCTCTCTTGGGCTTCGTTTCCTGCAACAAGCGCCTCCTATTGTCTCGATCCATTGACCGCATCCTCCAACTTCAAAATCCGAGCATCAATGAACTGTCTTCATCGACTGAGTCAGACCAGCGCTTCCTCGGTTTCCCCACTGGTCTTCGGCCTTCAGTTTCCCAACGAATACACTTTTGGGTATCCCTGGTTCGTCCGTATAATTCATGTATCCAGCCCATTACAGCTTCCACACTCTTACAATTGTTGAGACTTTCAGCTCGTCAAAATTTTCATACTCATGGTTGTATCGAATTCACTATTGGGCCCTGTCTAGCTTCACTCCGACTATTCGCCTCAGGACTCGTCGCTCAAAGACGTTCAATGTATTTGCGGATGCTTGGGTTAGGGTCCATGTTTCACACTCATAGCATAACACAGGTCTTATTACAGATTTGTATACTTGGAGCTTTGTTTTCCTATGTAGGCAGCTGGTCTTCAAGACCATCAAAACTGAATAAAATATTTTATTTTCGAGCTGTATTCTTCGGCGTATTTCGTCTCTTTCATTACTTGTATATAAATACACAAATTTGCTAACATTTTCGATACTGTATTCAACAAGTGTGATATATTGCGTATTTGAGGTATTTTTCCTCGACTGCGTCATGAGCTTTGTTTTATTTTCATTGATTTGTACCCTGCTAGTTTTGCTTCGCTGTCAAGTTTCAGGAAGAGTTCTTTGGCGTTTATTAATGACCGTGACAAAATGTTGATGTCCGCATAGACTACTTACTGCTTGGCTCGATTCGTATTGCAATGTACCTCGTGCATCAACAAGCAGCTATCTCATGACGTACTCCAGAGCCAAATTGAAAAGCAGGGAGATGGATCCAGCCCATCTCCCTGCTTTAGTCCGATATTTGTGTCAAAGGCATCGGTGAGTTGGTTGTTGATGCGATCTTGGGGGGTTGTCGACGTCGTTGTGATTTTGGTGTGACGGACGAATTTGGCTGGGATGCCAAAGCAAAGCATTATTTGGTACAGTACGTTACGATCAATACTGTCGTAAGCTTGCTTAAAGTTATCGAAAGTCTGGTGTACGTCTATGTTGAACTGCCAGCATTTTTCAAGTACTTGCTTGACAATGGACAATTGGTCTAGTGTCGATATACCTGCTCTAAAACCAACTTGATACTCTCCAATAATACTGTTGACGTATGATCGGATTTAATTTTATAAGATCTTTGAAAATATTTTTTACGCCGTACAAAGCAGTGATATGCCTCTTTAATTTTCGCACTATAGCTTATCACTTTTTTTGTGGATCGGGAATATAATTGATTGGCTCCACTCTTTTGGTATATGTTTTTGCTGCAAAATATGCTAGATGACTTTGTGAATAGCTTCCTGAACACTGTTGGCACCATATTTGATGAGCTCCACTGGAATCTCATCGATGTCCGGTGCTTTATTATTCTTTTGGGCTTTGATGACGGAACAAACTTCATCCAGAGTTGGTGGGGCCAATGAAAGCTCTCCGCAGATATTTATAGGTCCCGATGTTCTGGAGCTGTGCGGAGGATTAAGGAGGCTCTTGAAATATGATGCCCATATTTCCTTAATCTTGGTTTCATCTGCGACATTACCGATGACATCACGACAGAGCATGGTTTTGGGCTGATAACCACGTTTCAGGCTTTTCACTACTTTGTATGCTTGTCTTGTGTTGTTGCTTGCTAAACT
Source organism: Odontomyia ornata (assembly GCA_963969285.1). Lineage (NCBI taxonomy): Eukaryota > Metazoa > Arthropoda > Insecta > Diptera > Stratiomyidae > Odontomyia > Odontomyia ornata. Next base: position 86,930,314 of record OZ017739.1, read on the forward strand.
TACATCGATACTCCTCGATTGGTCGTTCATCCAATATGCATAATAATGTAACAGAAATCATGAGGTTCTAAGAAAGTGATAACTATTTTAGAAAACATTTGATATTTCAATGTGTTTTGTTAAAGCATATTATATCACCATTCTGCTCTGAGCGATCTAGTTTGCGGAAGTATTTTCTTCGATTTATCCATCATAGCATTTCAACATCACATTGATTTTCATTATCAAGTGCAATCATCAATTTTGAAAACATTCTTTGATCCCTTGACATACTACCACTATCCACATCTTACTGTAGCTCAACATAAAGTGCCTCGGGACGCAACAATAACTCAACCGTCTAAAATAACAGAACATTCACCTGAGACGCGATGACTTGCAATGCGACGGTTCGATGACGAGAGACAAAATGCACTTGGCCAACAACATGCCAAAACACAACTCATGCAACACGCTCGACCAAACAACAGCTACATAATAGCAAACAAGGTAAAATGATGACGGGAATTCTCTAAATTACTTCTCCTTTCGCTGATTTACAAGAATACTTTCCCATTAACATTTTTGACGTCGTCGTCGTGATTCTCAACGTCCTCGTCATCGTTACATGCAGAGCTTCAGATACAACCAGTCATTTATCAGCCTTCCGATTATGGGATTATGGTCGCGGATGATGGTCTTTTATCGACTGTGAAGAGAGCTGTGGAGTACTCCACGGATTTTCTGAAGATGAGTTTGAAGTGAAGTGATTTAGATGATTGTCGATTGTCGAATAATCTTAGCACGAGATTTGAACTGAAGTATTATAAATGGTCTAGGGAAGGAAGTATACATAATCGCCGATAATGTTGTACTTACATCAATTGTCACATGACATTAAGTAATTTTTGTATAAATGGATACTTGTCGTTAATCGTCAAGTGGAGTTGTAGGTGATTTATGAAAGTTTGTTTTACTGAGAGAAAGGATCTTGAGACTTTGCAAGTGCTTAAAAGTAATTCTTGTGAAAATATTCAAAAGTATATTTTTCAAACTAAAAAATTACGGGTTACTGGTGTTGCATCGAAGTCTTTCGTTTAAGGGCGGAAACGTCTACTAATAAAGTACGGCAAATTTAGCCACTAACAAATTCAGATACCTAATTATAACTGTACAATAACCCTATTCTAAGCTTTAAGATCACCAAAACAATTTTTAAAGGCAAAAACAAAAATCAGAGGCTAATTATATCATAACATAGGTAAACCAGTGATTCATTGTCATTTGATAATGTTTTTTTTTGAATTTCGCGATTAACTGTAAACTTTTGCAGATCACATCAGAACTTTTAGCTAATGATAATAGTACTATAACTTCAGATTGTGAAATAAATGATTGTATAAGCTTTGGTCATTAAACACGGAAGCAATTCGTGGAATTATTATTCAACTATGAGAGAAAACATGAGTTAATCGTCTGGAACTTTTGTTTTAGTTTGTGGTTAACTTTCATGAAAATAGTTTGGAATCATGGAGCAATAGTTTTTCTACTTTCGTGAAAATCAATAAAATATTTAAAAATCGGATAACCATGAAATTGCAAGTTAAAACGAAAGACTTGTGAAATTATTGAATGGAATCCAGAGTCAGAATGTATCTTTTTATGGTCGGGAAGGTGCTAGTGAATTCAATATGAAATTTAAAGGTATTTTTCTGATTTTCTCCATTTATAAACAGATTTCTAATTTTATTTGGATACCCGATGAGGTGACAGCTCATTTTCAATTCAAAATTAAATGCTTTGAGGAAAAATCCTTACATATTTATACTTCAGAGCTCTGCCGATTGGTAGCTTAAATTTTTCCTGGCAGTAGATAGGCTTCGTGTCGAAAAACTTTCAAAAACTTCAGAGATCTACGAATCTATGTACTTGTTTAGATTTGCTTTAAGAATGAAAGAGTTGCTCAGCTTAATGTCTTAAAAATACCATAAGTGAGATAGAAAGACCTATTTGATCGTTCTCAGATAGGTGGAGATAGGAGTCCGTCTGTACATACATATGCCACGGCACTTTTCTCCAAGGCTACAGGAGATACAGCGATCAAAATATGCGGAAAAGGCAGAACTGTGTATTCTTGAAAGTTTTTGGTGAAAAATGAAGAGGGTACTTCTGAAAAACTTTTTTAATCAAAGGTAGTCCAGTGAGGTGTCATATGAAAGGTTTCAACGAGAGCTCTTCAAAATAGGTCTTGCATTTACCTAGTTCGCTTCAAGGTGTGCCGGGGAAGAGAACGTACGAACTTTTTGTATACCTCGTCCCTGCCATGCTCAAAATTGGACACCTTTGATCAGAAAATTTCTTCGCGCGGTGGTGGAAAATATTATAAAGAACATCGAGGATTCGATGGTTACTGCTGCGACAGTTTCTGCAGCAACTGAAACAAGGGTCTCAAATACTGGAATAATAACGAACCATCCTGAAGCCTACAAAGTGATCATAGCAGAAGAAGGAAGGAGTGAACACTTTACCATCACCATGAAAAATGTGGCTGAAGTACTGTATTTGGAAAGGGCAGCCAATAACCTCTCGTAAGAATGGATTTCGCAAAATATGATTGCCGCCCAGTGAAATCAAGCAAAAAGACTAATCCAAAAAGTGGAAGACGTTCTAAAAAGAATAAAATCTGCATGCATTTCGTCAAAAATCTGCAAACTGTAAAAACTGGATTCTTTGAATCAGAAGAGCATCTCCACCGCATAGGGCATTACTGGAAACAGAACTTCAACATCAAGCATCAATAAAAAATTCACGTCTAGCCTATTCGAACGAGATCGGGATAAAAGAAAGAAAGAAGGGGCACTTGGTTGATGTGAGGCGCTAGATCAGAGGACTCAGATAGTGCCGACAAAAGAAGCAAAGAAAGCCACAAATACGATCCTTCAAAAGGTGCCAGAAAATAAAGTTTGCACGAATGCCCAGCTAAAAGGGAGCTGACGTGAAAAAGGAGAAAAAAAGCCAAGATGAAGTCTCCGGCGGCAAGCACTGCTCGTAAAACCCCTAGATGTCCAATTCTACGCAAAAGCGTTACGGGATATCAGCCCGGCTGGGCCAGATACTGGGCGAACTCGGAGAAGAGACTGACATGGCCCTGGCTGATGTAGGAGACGCCGTCAACAGGACGCTCCCTAGCGAGGGCAGGATTAAAAGTGAGGCTGATACCAAAAAAGCATAGAAGACAACGCATGGCCATCATTTACTTGACTGAAAAGGACGCCGAACAATTTCTGAATAAAGGACAAAGTAAGAATAGGGTTAATTATTTGCAGGATACAGAAAAAAGCAGCTATGGTCACACCCCACAAGAACACAAAGAGCCTGATAGGAGCTCCCTTACTTATGTGGAAAAATAGGACATTAAAAATAAGAGTATACAAAGGAAGCACCCTGTATCCTTTACAAGGATATTGATCCAAGACTAGATGTTGAGTTGTCTTGGAATCAGAGAAAGGCCGGGTTTCCCAGGAAGCCCTACCTAAGGCAAAATCATAGTTTCGATGACCCGCATCTTGCAGGTAAACGTATACCGCAGTTCAATCGCCCAAATCTCCTTTAGAAGTTTACAAAGGACATTAAAGCCGAAGTTTTGATGCTGAGTGAGCAACATCACGATAGAAATTCTGCATCATAGTATTTCGAAAAAACTGATACTGCTGACATCTGTGGGCAGAAAAATGATTTTCTGGCGGAGGGCTGTGAGCGAGAGGATGATTTTATGTGGATTTGGTGCTCAGGAGCCACCTTATTTAGCATGTACCCAATGCCAAACGGGCTGCTATCATCTTCACAAGCCAAACTTAATGCTTTGGAATGCATGACTGAATCCAGGACTAATCATCAAGTCCCTCAGATGGCATATTCGCTCACCTAGACGAAGTTTCACTTATTGAACGGTGCGTCCAGTAGCTAGAACTGCAACATCATTCATGCAGCCTATCAAGCGTGATTCATCTGGCATCTCCAGTCTCAGTAGACCATTGTAAGATACGTTCTTCAGGTCTGGACCAAAGATAGATCCCTGGGCAATACCCGATGTAACTTCCATCCTTCATTGGCCCTGTGTTGCGTCATAAAGCAAGCTTTAGTCCATCAGGTAGTTCCGCATCGGATATTCTGGAATTTTAAAGGGGTTTTCAGAATATCCACACATATTTAACATCGAGTGTCACCAATATCGCGATTCATCGCGTAGTAGCATTTCCTAGCCAACTTATATGCTGCTACCTATTTGCATGCATCGTCACAGTTACGTACCCGTTTGGCTTCACGCTGGAACTAGTGACACCCCCTTCACTTTTTAACATTTTCAGTATACTTTGGGACTTGTCGTGCTGGGGTTTTTGACGGGGCATAGAAGCACTGCAAGTTGTTGTGATGATGCTCATTGTTGAGTTCCCCACATCTTGAGCTGAAAGTTCTTCTGTCCCCTGCGAATTACCCTGCAGCGAAGCACCTGACGTGAATCCTTTTGATGTTCCATCCGATCGTCGAAGGTCGAGAGCATGGCCATCGGGAGACAAAACAACGGATATCAAGCAGAACATACTGATGATCACTGGCTGAGTAGTCTAACTGATGATCACTGGCTGAGTAGTCCTCTGGAATAGTATATCCTCCGTACTAAGGATTCCGAAGTAAATCTGACGTCCAGTATGGTTCCTTCACAGCTAATACAGTGGAAAGTCAGCGTATCTCGGTCCTCAGTAGTACAGCAAGCGCCGTTTCAGGCACCATTTCTGGGACTCGTTTTCCTCGCAGATCTGTTAGCGACATATCCCATTTGCTTACTTCAGCGCTGAAGTCTCCCCGAATGCGCACGTTGCCAGCTGTGTTCGAGAATCTCTAGAGTAAGGATGATCAGTGTTGGAGATATTTTAATCAAGTCGAAGCCAGTGGTGAACTATCTGCGGCTACTGATTTACGCAAGGATGAGTTTCTCTGAGCAAATCAGTGTAACGGCTTAGAAAGCTACTTTAGGAGTATCGGTTTTGAGTTGGTTTGTGGCCAACGTAGATGGGCCAAAACCATCGAGAAGATGCTTCTTGATGAGTGCTGTAGAATCAATGCTACTGTACGGAGTAGAAATATGGGTCAACGCTTACAGTAATGAGGTATACCGAGAACGCTTAGCATTGGTACAGAGATAAGGAGCATTGAGGATCGCATCTTCATATCCGGCAGTCTCAGATTCAGCAATCAGAGTTGTTACAAGTGTGATACCTGTCACCGTCCTTGTTAGAGAGTGGCTCGATATTTACCTGAACCGAAGCTTGGTCGCAAGGGAGATGGTAGCGCACGAGGAGAGAAAGTGTATATTCAACGATTGGCAGTAGTCTTCGGCAGATTGTACGGAAGGAAAGTTGTCTGCGTGGCTCATCCTGGATATGAGACTGTAACCAAATCGAAAGCATATTGAGACTTACTTCCATCTGACCCAGCTATTGAGTGGGCATAGTTGATTTCAGTCTTACCTGAATAAAAATAGTAAACCATGGTCGTTCGACTTTCTGTTTTGCCAAGAGAGGAAAACGATGCCTCCCACACAGTTTTTTACAGGCTATAAATGGGACAGGGCGTGACAGGACCACAACGGGGAGACAGAAGAGCTCACCCTTGCTAGTATTGTCACGGTGATGCTTGAAACGTTTGAAAAATGGAACCATGTGGCACATTGTGTTCGGGCAGTCTAAAAAGATAAAAGTAATCCGTTGCAGCCGGAGTGTTGGGGCTGGAGTATCGCTTGTCTGGTAATTCCTCTTCCTTCCTTCCCTCCTGCTGGAGGAGGTATCCTTCAGCTTAACGGTGCCCCAGGGTTTAGCAAAATGAGACCTGGCCCGAAGTAACGTGTTGAACGGTTCCAGGCTAGGTTTTTAAGTTGACAAAGGAGGTGTTTAGTGGGTATTTCAGACGCTCGCAATCATGGGAAGTCCGCAAATTTTATTCGTCGTCCTACCATAAAAAAATACTTACATAAGATTATTATCATTATTATGAAATATTGCAATGTAATTTTAATTACAGTGTAACTAAAACAAAAAAGAAGAATATTATTTAAATTTACAGTGTGGTATCTTTAGCTGTTGTTTGATTCTTATCTCTTTTTATTTTATTTTGTTTTTTGAGTGTCCGATAAGACTTTAGCTTTAGTTGGATGAATTTTTTGAGTTGCTGTGTAGATGTGTTGCTTGGTAGAATTATTGATTGCCCAAAAGGTTTGATGGATTTGTAGTGGTCGGTAATATTATTCCATTTTGTTGTTATGGTGCTATTTATGTGGTCGTCTATTGCCCTATAAATATCGTTTTTGCTGAAGGCAGGGGCAGTGAAAATAGTAACTTTATGTACGTATTTTGCCGCATTTTCAGCATATTCTTTGCTTGCTATATACGAGTGGCTTGTACCCTCATAAATTTCATCTATTTAGTTTGCTAAAAATTATGTTCCTTATTTTGAAGATGGTAGGATTTGGGTTGTTTATGTTGAAAAATGCATCAATACAGGATTTACTATCTATGTAGATTACATATTTACCTGATAACTGGCTGACAAATAGAGTTGCGCCCGAATCCAGCGGTGAAAATGGAGTTGTACGTTGCGAGTACGGCTAGTTTAATCATTTTTCTACCTTCAGTTGCAACTGCAAAAGCTGTACTTCACTCGGTTTTTACGCCATCTGTAAAACTAATTTTTAAACTTTTAGCGTTGAGTGGTTCAATACTTTCGTGGTACACTTATTGAAAAAGTGAGTGATTCGTTGCTAGTAATGTTACTTGGAGCTGGTGTGATTAAGCACCCTAGTCTTTTCTATCTGTGAGTAATTATTTTTTCATCGTAGCTAATGAAATCACACCATATTGTTCTTATTTATGAAGGGGTTAATTAAACTAACCACAGATAGTTGGATAAGCCTCATTTTGGAGTGATTAAAATCTTAGGATTCTCACGGTAGTCTCAGAATGACGGTCTATTTTGTCGAACAGTTTAAGTGCTTTTCACGTTCATATTTTCCAATCGTTTCAATCTTGACGTCTTTGGATGTATGCGTATTTCTAACATACTGAGAAATTCCAAAGATCTGTTTGATGGCTTTGTTTTCCATAGATTGTATTGCATTTTTGTTATTTCGTATTATCTGATGGAAGGCAGTACTACCATAAAATAGCGCCGGTCGTATTATTTGTTTGTAAATCAGCAAAAGGTTCTTAGAATCCAGCCTTTCGGCCTTGAGGACTAAGTAAAGTTGGAAAAAGACGCCATAGCAATGTCCTCTGTTATGTATGTGATCGGTTCAAGAAAGTTTGTTGTCGAATGTCAGTCATTTGCATCCTGAAGTCCAAATTGAGGAAGGAGCTTATCGATATACTCCTTTGGTGATAGAAATAAAAGGTTGGAGACAGCGGCAGATAACAATCATGAAATATGGAAGATAATAAATGAAGTAAAAGACAACTCTCCCCCCCGAATTTTAATACCGGATTCGCAGTTTTCTCCAGTGACCCCTAATATTTTATCACAACCAGATGGAGCAGCAACTTTCTTGAACAACTTTTTCTCAACTGTGGGCGAAAAAAATTACAAAAGAGCTTGGTGATGTCCCAACAAGTAGGCTAGATCACGCTAACATCTCACCCGATTCCGTGTTTCATATTCATCCAACCAATAAAAACGAAGTTCTTAAGACTATTGAGGCAATGAAGAAAAATACGGCTCCAGGTATTGATCAGATCACGATGGAGGAAATTGCGCTTGTAAAAAATGAAATAGCAGAACTCGTGGCTAATTATTTAAATGAGCATATCAGAAACGGAACGTTTCCTGAAGAGGGGAAGCTTGCAAAAATTGTACCTATATTCAAAGGAGGAGATCGATCGGACCCCAATAATTATCGCCCAATTGCACTCTTGACCGGATTTAGTAAAAGATTTGAAAAAGTAATTAACTCTCGCTTAACATCCTTCATATTAGATAACTCTATCCTAAGCTCCCGCCAATATGGCTTTCAGAAAAACAAGGGAACGTTTGACGCTCTACTCTCGGTAACGCGATTCATCAACGAGAGACTTGATGTAGGGGATTATGTTGTTGCCATTTTTGTGGATCTAAGGAAAGCGTTTGATACGGTCGATCATGACCTCTTACTTCGAAAACTAGAAGCATATGGTGTTCAAGGCACAGCAAATAAACTATTTCAAAATTACCTAAAAGGCAGACTGCAGAAAACAGCATTTAATAATGTTCTGAGTGACCCGGCACCAATGAAATCAGGTGTTCCACAAGGCTCAATACTTGGCCCAACCTTGTTCCTGCTATACACTAATAATTTAAATACATGCAGGCTAAGTGGTAATGACTTTTTATATGCTGATGATACAGTGCTTCTTTACTCGGGACGCGATAAAAATGACATCGGAGACGCTATCAACGAGGATCTAAATTCATATAATTTATGGTTGAAAGAGAATAAACTAGCGTTGAATATTTCAAAGACAATATATATTATCTTTAAGCAAAAGAACAGGGAAGACATAGATGTTGATATAAAAATTAATGGTGAAAAGCTGCAAAGAGTGCTCGAACTTAAATATCTTGGCCTTACTATCGATCACCGTCTGACCTGGCTCCCGCATATAAACAACTTAAGGAGGCAATTAGCACCAATAATTGGATTGTTACGAAGATATGAGGAATTTCCAAAAAACATCAAGCATCTTGTTCTGAATGCCTTCGTACTGTCAAAAGTACATTACGGAGTGGTAATTTGGAGTCAGTCCTCAAAGCAACACCTAAATATAATTTCCAGAATATTAACCAAAGCGTATAAAAATATACATAATCTCCCAAGGCTCACACCAACAAACATAGTGTATCAATCATGTAACGCATTAACTTTTAACCAAATCATTAAAATGGAGAAAACCAAGTTTATCTTCAAAAGTTTAAATCTCAGCTTGTCGTCACAAACACCATTTATTAAAGTCTCACAAAAGAATCAATACAGTACTAGGAACGCAAACCAATTTGTAATTCCTTTTGCAAGGACAGATCGCCTGAAGAACGATGCTACAAATGACGCCCTTCGTATATACAACAATCTTCCAGAATCAGTTAAAGAAGCGAATTCTCTTATGGTTTTCAAGAAAAGACTTAGGAACTATTTAATGAATAACGATTGAATCTCAGTGCAGAAACTTTCAACATAGCATCTTAGGTCAATTATTGATCCTATCTTCGAGATGCCTCGAGAAACACCTACTATTATTATAATATCAGTCCAGTAATTTCAACATAGCATCTTAGGGCATTGTTGACCCTATCGTCGAGATGCTTGAAGAGACAGCTATTCTTTTAACTCAGAGTTTTTTTTTACTGCGTCGAATTTATAATTTTTTTTTATCTCTGAGAGCTGATCACGATATGGACAAGACAAGATTAACCGGAGGACTTCACATATTTTTGTGTGCCCCCTTATACCGATGTGTTATACATTGCCTGGGTGGCACACCTGAGGAAACGACGAAATGTGAAGTGCAGATCGCACGAGCGTAGTGCGACGAAGACAGTGTGATGGAGAGAGTGGAAGGGAATGGAGGTAAATAATAAAAAAAAAAATATAGCTGGAATTTTCCTTATTGAATTTAACACCAAGCATTTGAGAGACATCTTCAAGATATTTGTCCTCAAAGCAATTTCGAAGTAATATATGTGCTTTATTTCTCGTCGTTTTATTTTCCGCTATGTTAGTTATGTCTTCCACGTAGTAAGCTATGATCATATTGATAGGATTGATTTCATTTCATGTGAATTTAAGGCGCATCAAAGATTTATTTAAATGTTCATTCCAGTATCTTCTGCTTTGCTTCAACATGGATATTGATTTTCTCAACTTGTACACTAAATAATCATGCCCTATTTTTAATTCTTCTGATTTTGTCATCTATATGGTCTCCTTTAAATTGCTCTGAAGACAGGCATTCTTTATATCATGTTAGTTGATGTTTCTACTCTTTTTAACCCATGCAGCAATAAGCAATCGCATTGTTTCAAAACTGGATACTAGCGCGTATACGTCATCGTAATCCACTCCTTTTCTTTGGTCACAACCACTAGTCATTATGAGCGCTTTGAAACTCTTTTTTTCGGCGGCTATGCATTTCAATGGCATAAAAATGGGAGGTATATCTGCTCAGTCCCATGATTTGTGCTCTGTTATTAAATCAATTCCTTCAACCATTGCTTTCATCTGCTCCTAAGCTTTGCTGGATTCCATTGATTATTGAAAGCTCATTGGCACATTACACATCTTTCTGAGCTGTGAACGTTTGGGCGTTTGCTTCGTGATTACTCGGCTTTGTAAATCGGAGCGTTATCTTATATTGTCGTAAGTGAGTCAATTCGGATTTCTTTCGTGTCAAGTACTTTTTCAATTTTCCAGGTGCTTTTCGTTCAGAAGCAGTTTTTTTGTCTCACAATGGTAAATCATCCTGATCCAGATTCACCATATCGATTAGTACGTCTTTCTTGTTGAGATCGTCTGTATTGTTTGGTAGAGTCAATTCATGGAAGTACTGCATATTAATATCCTCGCTTGTATGAGTCTTGGAAAAGGTCATCTGTTTTGAAGAATGTTCTTTAAAAACGCAATTCCATGACTGGTGATGCCCCTGACATCCAAATACGGTAACCTCGACTATCCAGTGCGTATCCAATAACAATCCCACATCCTGCTTTCTTAGATATTTTTGAACAGCGCTTTTGTTTTGGAAGGTGTGTAAAAACTTCGCATCCAATTGCTTGCTAAAACCGTTCATGGCATTTCCTTCCCGTCTACAATTCATATAGAGTTTTTAGGGTTTTATAAACTGATTTTACAAAACTCTACTAAAATCGCGACTTGCCTGCCCGTTTGTCCGTCTGTGTATCAAAGCAGTTTTTCTCGCAAACCTAATAAGCTACATACATAAAATTTTGTCTATAGGTGCAAAGTTGTGCCCTTTTCAATGTTCCACTACAAAAAAATTTACTTAAGGGGGTCTCCCCATATAGGGGAGCGGCCCCTGAAAAAAGAAGCCATCAAAGGTAGCAAATATGGATATCAAATGAAAGGTCTTAATGAGAGCTTTTCAAAACACTTATTAAACTGACATTTATTGCGTCAAAGGGCACACAGGGAGAGGAAATACACGAAAAATGTGTACGCCCCTTTGTGATCTAAAAAATCTGAAAAAAAACTACAAGCCGATATTTACAAGTACAACAACCTGCGAAGTCAAAATTCTTTCAAATTTATTATGATAGTATGATCTTTAAATTTCACATTTTTCCCAATAAAATCGTATGGATAACCTTAAACGTAACGAAATTCGATATTTAAGTAGTCCTATAAAGGGACCTAATACTGTCTTGAAGTTTGTGTAATTACAACAACAATAACACATAATTTTGGTTCTTTATGGACTCTCCATCAAATCAGATACGGCAGTTTTGATTTATTTATTTATTTATTTTTTTATTTATTCTTGTATCAACAGGGCGAGCCCCATACAAAATATATATAAAACAATCAGTAATCTAGCGGTTATACAAAATCAAATCGAAACTATATTATTCTATTATATTGTAGAAATAATCACATTTAAAAAGATATATTGTTCTTAATACTAACAAGACAACGACGATGCAATTATCAGCTTTTTAGTTTTTAATTTCCTAAATCGATTATTCGTATTTCAGAACTATTTTAGACTTATTTTTTATATAGTCATATGATGAATTGTAAAAATCAAACCATTGACAATTTGAATTAGATAGTTTAGATAATCTCTGTACAACTGACTCTTTTATTCCGTGAGCTAAAGTAGGAATTTCAAAATATTGACTGGTACGAAGAATTCTAATTGGTATATGAAAACCAAAAGTATTTACAATACTGGAGCAGTCAAAAGAGTTAGTCAAAATTCTATGCGTGAAAAGAAGGTCTGCTCTATTTCTAGCAGATTCTAAATTAGAAATAGAAAAAGTCTGGTAAGTAGAAGTAAGGTCATAATTCGTGTAATGTAGTGGATTTCCTGTTTTATATGCCGCATACCTCAAGTATAGACGATTCAATGATTCTAATTTTTTAATTAACCCTATTTCGTGCGGTCTCCAAATTGTAGAAGCGTACATCAATTTTGAATAAATGAAAGAGAAGTATAGTACTCTGAAAGTATTAATCGTTTTGAATTTGATGGAAAACCTTTTTATGAAATAAATTTGTCTGCGAACTTTAATATCTAAATTATCAATATGTGCCTTGAAGGTCATTTTAGAATCGAAAATGACTCCCAAATCACGAACATGATCAACATTTTCCAATGGCTCTTCAGCAAGCAAGTAAATATTGTTTGGCAGTCTGGATCGTCCAAATCTCATAGAAAACATTTTTTAGAATTACATTTCAAGCCATTTAATTTGCACCAATCTACGAATGCATCAATATCATTTTGAAGTAAGTGAACGTCATTTGGGGTTTTTATGGCTTTAAATATCTTCGTATCGTCAGCAAATAACAAAATTTGACTATAGCGTATATGGTTTAAAACATCATTGATATAGATTAAAAATAAAAGTGGTCCGAGGTGAGTACCTTGGCCCACGCCTGATAAAACATCGATTGGGTCGGATGTTAACTGTTTAATTTTAACTATTTGCTTACGGCCACTGAGATATGATTTAAACCAAGCCAAAAGTGGGCCAACCACTCCATAAGCATGGAGTTTCCTAGCAAGGACATCAAAATTAACCGGATCAAAAGCACGCATGAGATCTGTATATATTGATTCAACTATGAATCCATTATTTAGGTGAGAAATAATAAACTCAGAATAAACAGTTAAATTGGTAACAGTGGAACGCTCATCAAGAAAACCGTGCTGATTTGGAATAATAAATTTCTTAAAATATGGAAGTACTTTAAGGTTTACTAAATACTCAAACATTTTAGCAAAAATCTTATATTTATTAATAGGCCGATAGTTAGCAACATCAGTAGGATCACCTCCTTTAAGTAGTGGCAACAAATACGATAATTTCCACGCCTGTGGAAAAATTCCAAGTATAAGAGAGAGATTAAATAAGTCCAGAAGCCAATGTTTAATAGACTCACAGCAATTAATGATAATTATTGGATGAACTCTATCCGGACCAGGGCTTAGCGCAACATTCAAATGACTAATGGCTTTCTCAATATCGTCCATAGAAAAAATAATATTATTAAAACTATCATTGAAATTAAATAAAATTGGAGTATTTTGTAACATGGTATCTTCATATACACTACCAAACTTTTGAGCAAACAAATTTACTATATCAATACCATTTTCAGCATATATGTTATCAAGATGGATCGAGGAGGGTATAGAATTGAAACTACTCAAAGAATTAACATACTTGAAAAAGTTTTTTGAATTAATACCAACAGATTCCTCCATCCCTTCCAAGTAAAGTTTTTCATCTCCGATCAATAGTAACTTGCAATAAGCTCTTTCTTTCTTAAACTGAGTATAATAATATTGAGATTTAAATTGTTTAAAAAGCTTATGAAGTTTTTTTTTATTAATCACTGCTGCTCTAAGCTCATTAGAGTACCACTTCGGAAACGATCTTTTTTAGGGTTTTGTACTAAAATACAAAACCCTATTGCAATCACGACCTGTGTCCGTCTGTCCGTTCGTCCGTCCGTCCGTCTGTATGTCACAGCCCTTTTTCTCCGAAACTATTGAGGCTACAGCCATGAAACTTTGTGGAAAGGTCAGAAGTGGTAACCTCTTGAAAGTTCAATGGTGGAAAATTTTTTCAAAGGGGCTTAAGGGGGGTCTCCCCATATAGGGAGGTGACCCCTCAAAAAAAAATTTTCACCATTGGTAGTCGAATAGGGTGTCATTGGAAAGGTCTTAATGAGATCTTTTCAAAACAATTGCCTTATCGCTACCGGGGGGGGCAGGGGAAGGGGAAATGTACGAACTTTTCGCGTACCCCCCCCCTCGCGATTGGAAACCTTCCATCCGAAAAATCTGAAAAAAATCATGAATGTAGGCCTTAATGAGTACAATAACAACAAATACATGAGAAGTCAAAATTCACTCAACTTTGTTAGTAATAGTATGATTTATCGATTTTAAGTTTTCTTGAATAAAATCTAAACGGTACCCTTAAATTCAATAAAATTTAGCAAAGAGATGACTATTTATAAGGTTGATCTTTTCTGAAAGTTTCATAAAGATCGAATGGTATTTAACGAAGTTATAGCGGTTTGAATTTTCCCGTATTACTATGGAACAATATGCCCTGTATTACTATGGAAACATATGGCTATGGAGCCATATGCGCTTTTTATCGATTTAGACACTACAGCTTTGCTAGGATTTGCATGAAAATTTCAGGAATGATAGGTATCATGAAAATGAGTACATACAATTGAAACAAGTCGAAGAGGCAGGAGAGAGCTCCTAGCAAAAGGGCTTTGTAACCATTCTAGGATTCGAAAAAAATAGGCCATGAATCGATGATTACAGTACAGAGGAGTGGGCCCTGAAAAAATTTCAAGAAAGGTAGCCGATATGAATATCAACTGAAAGTTCACTATGAGAGGTTTTCAAAACAGTTCTTAAACTGACAGTTTTTGCTTCAGTGGGGCACAGGGGGGGAAATACATGAAAAATGTGTTTCTAAAAAATCTGGAAAAATTATCAAGGGAGATATTTATGGGTATAACTAAAACAAACACCTCAGAATTCACAATTCTTTCAACTTTGTTAATAATAGTATGATCCTCAAATTTCACATTTTCTCCAATAAAATCGTCTTTGACATGTTTCTTGATTCTATTTGTTGCTGGTTACTGCATTTTGTAAGTTGAGTACAAAACCCTTCTGACATGAGCATAGGTCTGTCTACCCAACTTGTTTTAGTCTAACTGCAGGAACAAATTCATCGATTAATTGTTTAATTTCGGTTTCAATTTTATCAACAACATTATTTAATTCATTGGAGTTGGAAATATTAGCAGGAATCACGACCTTACTAAAATTTAAAGACATTTCATTGAAATTAGCATGCTTATAATCAAGAATAACTTCTTCGAAATTGATATAATTGATCTTATCAATAAAAAGAGAAACTAATAACGGTTCGTGAGATTCATCACATTTGATCAAAAATTCATCGATTAATTCAGAAAATGAATTGTATAAATTTGTAAATACTAAATCGAAAATATTACCAGCATTATTTTTAATATTATTCAATTGCTTAAGTTTATACAGTCTAGCCCAATAATACGTGCAGCTTCTCTATACTGTACATTCCTATGATTTCCAATTGCTGTCGAATAATTTTCATCAAATACCCACTCATACCCAGGTATATTGAAATCACCGACTAGACATAAATTACAATCGTTTTCTGAATTTATACTACATACAGTATTTCGCACACAATTGATAAATTCTAAGTAATATTCAGACTTTAAATTAGGTGGAATGTAGCAAACGCCAAGAACAAAGTAATTATCATCAGTGATAACTTTAATGAACGCAAGTTCAAAAGAGTTATCAGTTACTATTATTTTATTGAACTTAAATTTCTTGTTAATGGCCACCACCATCACTTTCCATACTGGAAAAAATTGATCGATCACAACGTATAACATTGTAGTTATGTAATCCTAATTCAGAATCATTAATTTCGTCGATAAGCCAGGTTTCAGTTAGAATAATAAAATCATATTGTTAACATTATCAGATAAGATCAATAACATAAATATTTTTGGGAATTCATTGAATGAGTGATTTTTTTTACTTTGCAACGAAATGGCGACCGTCTGCCCAACTGGTTTGTCCTTCAGTGCATACAGCTTCTGTAAATCTACCTTAAGTGTAATTCTTCCCATACGCCATTTGGCTTTAGGAGGGAACTTCTGTGCACATACTGTTCATCATAGATCACAAGAGTAATTTTTGCATGTGCTCACTGACGCTCACTGCCTCCGTAGGTTTCTCTTCTCTAGGTTCAATTATATTCCATAGATCCACTTCCATAAGTAGCAGTTTTATTTGGTATGACCAAGAGGCATAATTTGCACTGTTTAGCTTACCGATCAAGGCCTTGAACTCTGTCAATATTTGTGCTTGATTTTCCTACTAGGCTTTGTGGAGGAGTTATTAAATTTCAATTTTGATGCAGTTTTCGTTGTGCAAAAAACTTTCCATGCGCACGAGTTTGGATGGAAACAAGTAAATCGGACCCGATACCGTGACCAAAAATAACGTGACATTCGAATTTAAACTGCGCGCGTCGAAGGATTTGGAGAATTATTTTTTTTTCAGATTGGTAGTACTGTCAGTGACACTTACATCAAATTTGCATGTCAAAATATTCATTAGTGTTTGAGATACGCGTCGTTTCCGGAATGTCCTTCAGTGCCGTCTTCGCTGCGGCTTGAATCTCCTCTATCATACCAAAACGGTGTCCCCGGAGCGGTCTTTTGAGCTTGCTGAACAACCAGAAGTCGCACGGCACCAGGTCAGGTGAATACTGTGATTGCGGAACGATATGGGTTGATTTTTTGGCGAAATGATCACGAATTACGAGTGCAGTATGGGATGGTGCATTATGGTGGTGTAAAAACCAAGAATTGTCTATCCACAATTCCGGCCTTTTTAGGCGGATAGCATTACGCAAATGACGCATAACGTTCAAATAATATTCATTGTTGACTGTTTGGCACGGCGGAAGGAATTCATAATTGATTCCGCAAACAGAATTTAATACAAATTCAACAAATTTCGACATCGAAAAAAATGAAAAACTCACTTCTACCAGCTCACAAAACGACGCGTATCACAAACAATAATGAATATTTTGACATGTAAATTTGACATAAATGTCACTGATAGAACTATCAACCTAAAAACAAATTCTCCAAATCCTTCGACGCGCGCAGTTTAAATTCAAATGTCACCTTATTTTTTGGACACAGAATATGTGCGGACCAAGCTGTATTTTCGTGTAAGGGAAATGTGGGAACGAACTGAAAATGGCAATTGATAATGTCATTTTTTCTTACACTGAATATGTCTATACTGACTTCACAGTCTTCACTCATCAAATGCAGCTCCGGGGCTATAAACTTTGGCGGTTTCTGCTTAGTGCAATTGCAAAAATGATGGAGAACGCGAGTTGAATACTATTTATTTTTAATAGATAGTTGAGACACACAATTGATTGTACATACCGTGGCATATACATATCGAAGGAGAGTGATACTTTGACCGATCTAGCCCGTGATCCGTTATGCGAGCAGTAACGCCAATGTCGTTGTTCCTACACCAGTTTCGGAAAATTTTTATTAAGACTTTTCATTTGGTAACCATATTGGCTATTTTGCTAAAAATAATGTCTAAGGGCGAACCATATATGAGGAAAACCCTCTTAAATACCTTAAAATATTTTTTCAATCGCAAATTTTGAGAGGGCACCACTTTTGGCCAACTTAAAAAATCTCGCTACTCTAGCTTATGTGGCTTGTAAGCAAACTTCCTGGGACGCACGAACGGATGGAAAAACAGGTCGGGATTTTAGTAGGGTATTGTCAAATTATTTTAACACCACTTTAAAAATGTTGTTTTGTGATGACGAGTCTACTCAACATAACACTTAAATTGTTAAGCATGATAATTGATCTGAGATGTGTCTTATGTTTTTAATTGCAATTACTTCTTTTCCTTCTTCTTTATTGTAGCCCTAGAGCCCATTTCGGGCCTTCATTTCCTGCAAATAGTGCCTCCAATTGTCTTAGTCCATCAACTGCGATCTCCGATTTTTGAATCCAAGCAACAATAAACTGTCTTCGTTACCCGAGTCAGACCAGCATTTTCTCGGTTTCCCCACTAGTCTCTGCCCATCAGTTCTCCTAATGAAGGTATTCATTGTTCTTTCATACGGGTCATGTAGCCAGCCTATTGCAGGCTCGTTAAAAAATTCATTCAGCTCATGGTTGCATTGAATCCGATATTGGTTCCCGTCCAGTTACGCTTCAATTGGGTTAGGGTCCATGTTTCACACCCATAGCATAACACTGGTCTTATCACAAATTTGCATACTTGGAGCTTTGTTTTCCAGTGTATGCAGCTGGTCTTCAAGATCGTTAGAACTTAATAAAATATTTTATTTGCTAGCTGTATTCTTCGGCACATTTCGTCTCTTTCAATATTGGTTTACGTTAAGCGCCCAAATACACAGGTTTGCTTACATTTTCGATACTGTATTCGCCAAGTGGGATATTTTGTGCATTTAAGGTACTTTTTCTCAACTGAGTCATGTGCTTTGTTTTATTCTCATTGATTTGTAGCCCTAATAGTTTTGCTTCATTGTCGAGTTTCAGGAAGAGTTTTATGGAAGTTGTTAACTACCGTAACAAAATGTTGATGTCGTCCGCAAAGGCTACTACTTGCCTCGACTAGTATTGCAATGTACCTCCTGTATCAACATCTTTATGAGGTACTCCAGAGCTAAGTTGAATAGCAATGGGGCCAGCCCATCTCCCTGCTTCAGTCCGACATGGGTGTCAAAAGCGTCGGTGAGTTGGTTATTGATGCGAACTTGGGCGGTTGTTGACGTCATTGTCATTTTGGTAAGACGGACTGATTTGGCTGGGATGCCAAAGCAAAATATTGTTTGGAAAAATACGTTCAGTTTAATACTGTCGTATGCTATGCTGAATTCCCAGCATTTTTCGGTAACGTTGATCTTCTTTCTTCTTTGTAGCCATACAGCCCCTTTCGGGCCTTCGCTTAGAGATAGTCAGAGTATCTCATTATCATGATCTAATGTATCGGCACTCCACAAGGTGATATGATCATTATCATGCTTTGGCCGTGTGCCCGTCTACCCAGCTGCGATACGTTCTGATTTTCAAACCAGCACGTATCATAACTGAATGAGCCTATAGTCCGTCCGAAGAACCACTCGAACTAAATCTCGTTGATGCCAACAAAACTTGAACCAGAGACCTTCGGCTCACGGGCTTAGTGCGCTAACCACTAAGCCACGCGGACTACAGTACCGTCGATCTACCTGTTGTTGCATATTATCGGATTTTATTTTCTAAGATTTTTGAAAATATTTTGTACGCCGTACAAAGTAGTGATATGCCTCTATAGTTTTCGCACTGTAGCTTGATTCCTTTTTTGTGGTTGGGGAATATAATTGATTGACTTCACTTGCTCGGCATATATTCTTGTAGCCAAATGTGCTGGATACCTTTGTGAATAGCTTTATGAACACTGCTGCCACTATATTTGATGAGTTCCACTGGAATCTCATTGATACTCGATACTTTACTACCCTTTTAAGCTCTGATGGCGAAATAAACTTCATCCTGAGTTGGTGTGGGCGATGGAAGCTCTCTGGAAACATCTATAGGCTCGATTTCTCTAGAGCTGTGCAGGAAATTAAGGAGCTGTGCAGGAGATTAAAGTATGGTGCCCATGCTTCCTTAATCTTGATATCATCAGCGATGATATTGCCGATATCATCACAATAGAGCCTGATTTTAGGCTGATAACCACGTTTTCACTAATTTATATGCTTGCCTTGTGTTGTTGTTTGCAAGACTTATATCGATGCAGCTCAATTGGTTGTCATAGTATTTTATTTTCTCTATTGTAATTACCTTAACATAGTCGCCAGTCTTCTGAGACTTCTGACGTCCAACGTTGTTGGATCAGAACACGGTCGATCTGCTTTTGTATGCTGCCATCTGGTGATATCCAGGTCATTTTATGGATGCTTCGATGTGGGAAGCAGATAAAACGAATGACTAGAATTCTGCCACATGCAAAGTTAATCAGAAGCTGTCTATTGTCATTTGTTTCATCGTGGAGGCTATATCCTCAAGTCATTCCCCGACGAAATATCTCAAACCCAATGTGTGACGTAGAAAATATATACTACCTTTTAACGGGGGGATTTTGAATGAGGGATCATGGAAGCAGTGGGTTGGGGAAATATAGGTTTCCTTCATGATAATAGATCTGAGTTTTGTATGATGTTTTTAACTACAATTTCTTTCTTTTCGTCCTCTTTTTCTTCGTAGCTTTGCAACCCATATCAGGCCTTCGCTTCCTACAATAAGTGCCTCCAACTGTCACGCATTGGCCGCGTCCTCAAATTTTCAAATCTGGACAGGGATGAATTGTCTTCATCGACCAAGTCAGGCCAGCGTTTTCTTGACTTTCCTACTGGTCTCGGCCCTTAAGTTTCCCCAATGAATGCCTTTTTGGGTATCTGTTGGTCGTCCATACGATTTACATGAACAGCTCATTAAAGCTTTCTCAATTTTACAATCGCTGAGATCTTAGGCTTGTCAAAAATTTCTTACAATTCATGGCAATATCAGATTCACCACTGGCTCCCGTCGAGCTTCGCTCCAACTATCCATCTCAGGACCGGTCTCTCGAAGGTAATCAAAATGTTCGTAGATACCTGAGTTAGGGTCCATGTTTTACACACACAGCATAACACTGGTCTTATCAAAGATTTGTATATTTGTTTTCCTGTGTATTCAGCTGGTCTTCAAGATCGACAAAATTGAACAAAATATTTTATTTGCGAGCTGTACTGTTCGGCAAGTTTTGTCTCTTTCATTAGCGGCCCTCGTTATTTTGGCGCCTAACTACACCAATTTGATCACATTTTTGATATTGTATATGGCCGTGTGATATTTTGGGTATTTGATATATTTTTCTTCAACAGTGTCATAAGCTTTGTTTTATTTTCGTTGATTTGCAGCCCGACTGGTTTTGCTTCGCTATCGAGTTCCAGTCGTAAGCAACCGTGACAAAATGTTGAAATCCTCCGCATGGGCTGCTACTTGGCTTGACTTGTATAATAACATACCTTTTGCATCGACATGTATCTGCTTTATGACATACTCCAGAGCCAAATTGAATGAAAATGGGGCCAGCCCATTTCCTTGCTTTAGTCCGATATTTGTGTAAAAGGTATTTGTGAGTTGGTTATTGATGCGGAAGTGGGAGGTTGTTGATGTCACTACCATTCTGCCAAGATGGACTTATTTCACTGAAATTCCATAGCAAAGCATTATTTGTAATAGTACGTTGCGGTCAATATCGCCGTATTAGTGCTTAGAGTTAACGAAAATTTGGTTTGTGTCTATCTTGAGCTCCCGGTATGCCTCGGGTTCTTGCTTGACTATAAAGAATTGGCCAATCGTCGATTTGCCTGCTCTGAAGCCACCCTGATACTCCCCAATAATACTGTTGGCATATGATCCGATTTTATTTTCTAGGATCTTTAAAAATATTTTGTACGCCGTATAAAGCAGTTTTTTGGGGATAGGGAATATCATTCATTAGATCCACTTGTTCGGCAAAGGTTCTTGTTGCCAAATGTGCTGATTGACTTTGTGGATAGCCTTCTGAACACCCCTGCTACCATATTTTATAAGCTTTACTGAAATTTCATCGATGCTTTATTATCTTTTTGGACTTTGAAAGTGGAAGAATATTCATTTAAAGTTGGTAGGGCCAATGGAAGCTCTCAGGAAGTGTCTTTAGGCTCCAATGTTCTTGATCTATGCAGAGGATCTAGGAAGTTCTTGAAATATAATGCCCATCTTTCCTTAATGCCGTTTTTGTCAGCGATGATGTTGTCGATGTCATCACGGCAAAGCGTGGTCTTGGGCTGATAACCTGGTTTGAAGCTTTTCACTACTTTGTATGCTCGTCTTGTGTTATTACACGCTAAATTTACATTGACGGTTTTCAACTGGTCGTCACAGTATTTCCTTTTCTTAATTCTAATGATCTTAGTCGCCATACTTCTGAGATTTTCATAGTTTGTAATGAATCATGCGAAGCCGCTGGCTACCACTACTAACGCACTTTGCTGCCAGGTGGCTTGTCATTTCAAGTTGGTTGCGATGAGTGAACATCCCACGTCAATTTTGTCGTGGGATGTCAAGAAGATTTGACAGCCACATGGGAGGAAAGTGTGGAAGTAGTGGCCGTCACACAGGAAGAAGAACTCTCCCACAAATAGGTCATCACTGATATCCATCGACTATTCCAAAAGTAGTAAAGATATCAGAAATTGGAATTGGTAAGTCGGTGAATGCAAAGTTTGTTTTTCCGCTTCGAGTAAAATAACGTTCTGTGATGTTTAGGTTAACCGCGGACATCATCAATCAATCCATGCAGAAATGCGCAAATGCAATGGATGCCCGTATTTGCCTAGATTAAAGTGCCGCAGTAAACAACAACCGGATAATACGAATGGGCGATTGCCTGCCGGAATGTATCCCCAATTTGGAGTCAGTAGTTTTTACTGGGAACAATATTCAAGAGTTGGGCGATTTGGAACCCCTCACGCACCTCAAAAAGCTGAAAACATCGTGCTTGCTTGTAAACCCCGTATCTACAAAGCCATATTATAGTGAGTATGTTGCATATAAGCTAAATCCGATCCAATCTGAAGGACTTATGAAGTAAACTTGCCACTAATGTAAAGAACGATAACATGTCGGAAGTCCCGCGGAAGAGTTCTTTAGTTGATATTGGGAAAAAACATGAATTTATTGTTGCGTTTTCAACGAAATTCGAGCGTTTCCATAATCCTAGGTATATACATGTCATGTATGAAAATATGATCAACATAGACGGTGCAAGTGAAACATCTTGATCGAAAGAAAAATGTTTACTATGATATCCATAGTGTGTGTAGAAGTGATATATTCCGTGGAACGTACAAACGGGGTAAAGTAACAATGAGAAGTTTCAATTAGTAATCAAGGACACCCGGTTTATATTATTAGTACCGCAATTTTTAAATAAAACTTTTATAACCGTCAAATTATATTTAATATCATGCAATTACTATTCAATAAAACATAAGCAAATTACAATAATGAGAAAAATGGTGATCCGAGTGATGACCAAAGGAAAAAAACAAGGTATCATGTATTAAGAGGAGTAGAGATTTACTTAAATTCCCGGTCCAACGATATACAGTAAGGACTATTCCATTTTTTTTTATATGTATGAAATATTGGATGATCTTGCCTACTTACTTTTAAGATCTGAATCAGCACGATAATTTTACCCAATGCAATATTATTTATACTTACGATGAAAGAAAGAAAATATCTTTGTATTTGTAAATTTTTCCAATTAGGAGGCGAAATTGAATTTAATTAAATTCTAAGATATAGCTAGGGAAATCAATTAAATTTGAAACAATTTGGAAGCTTTTCGAGATTGAAAACGATGCGCATAAATTAATATTACCTTTTTATTAATATATCAAAGAAAAAAAAAGGAACGAAGAGAAAGACAAAACACCCCAATAACATAATTATATAAAGCTGTATTAGATTTACACTATGGAAATACTGGCATTAATATATAATCATCCATTGATATGCGAATTAATAACTGGTAAATTTTTAGAAATTTTAATGAAATTAAGAATTTATGACTGTCATATTTGTAATGTTGAAGCTTAATAATAAATAACTCATAATACAAATAATAATGCAAAATAATTTGAACACTATAATATCTAACAAAAAATACTGACAAATAATACGAACAATCATAATAAATAACCAGTAATAATACGACCTAATACTAAGCATGTTAATGAATACCCAAATAATACACACAATGATAAGGCATAATAGATATCATAATAATAAATAGCAACCAAGGATACGAATAGCAATAATTGAGATATTGATGAAAGTCAAATTCAGTATTTTTGCGAGTCTTTTTTTTCTTCTCTTCATACTACAAAATAAAGTACAATAGTGTGTAAACAAACTACCGGGGAAAACTTGTAACCTTTAAAATTGAGAATTTAAACAAAACTATTGAAAATAATTTTTGGGCCACCACTTAGGTGCAAGAAAGTTAACACTTGTTAACTTTGATTCTTCCAGCTTTTTCTAATTGAAAACTTCCAGTCAATGGCCCATTAAATTTTCCAAATTCGGTCACCTTTGTATAAATTTCAAAAGGAAAGTGTCCTTACGCGAAAATTATCTTCAAAGTAATTTTTAAAAGAGAAATTGAAGGTTTATATCGGAGTTATATGAACGTACATGAATTGATTTTCTACATTACATGCAGTGAACGAGGCGGTTCAATGAACGTAGTTGCTAAATAGTACAATCTTTTTAAGAATTAACAAAAGTTTTATATTATATCCCTAAAACATTGATAATTATACCCTATTATTGTTTACATAAGGTTGTAAATAATTTTTGTTAGGAACCAGTAAGGAATTTGTTCGATTAACTATAAATTGAACAGGTCACGAATTAAGTATTAAGATGCAAGAAATAAAAATAACAAAATGAATTGTTAAACCAAAATAACGACTTTCCTTTCCAGTGGTTCTTCTTTTCAGCGGGAAATTAGGTGCAGGGTAGGTATGCCGTCGCGAGGGTAGAGTTTGAGAAAAACCGCTGAGGTCGGTTTCACGTCGCGCGCGGTATGCGGTACCTTTGTTGTTTTGCCTTTTTATTAGAGTAGCTTTCGTCGGGTTGAGTTAACGTAGTATACTTTTCGGTACCGCGTCGGAAATTCGGGAACGCGAAGTAAAAATTAGACTTTGTTCTTTGACTGATTGATGAAGAAATACGGAGTAACCTAAAATAGGTTTCCTCTCCGTATGGTTTTGTTTTGTGACGCGTTTGAAAACGGGCATGTATTGGTGGCTGAAATATGTAAATGAGCGTAACCCATTCGGAGACCCGCGACCGAAATCCTCTCCGATCTAGCTGGCCGACAAGCAGCCACCGCGTGAATGGGTTACGGTGCACGGATTGGTTGACCGGTTGGTACCATCCGTTGGCACTACTCAGACTTAACGTCTAGAACCGATGAGAGGTCGGTTCCGCGTTCGCACGTAGACGTAAACTCATTACAAGTTTTTTCTCTTCGTCCAGGTTCTCCTACCTAAATATTGCTAATACGCCTGATTTATCTTATTTAACGCTACCTGGCATTCATCATCGAACCAATCATTTTTTTTTTGCACCGGGCTTGATGTACGATCGTCTGTCTTGCCATTGTCTTAATCGCCGCATTCACTTTCATCCATAGCTCGTTCCTAGTTTTCAGCGATGTATCTGATAGGATGGGAGCCAACTGGTTGTCGAGGGTCTCCGTGAAATTTTTCCCAACAGGGACCATTTGGAGCCTTTTGATGTATGTAGCCGGCTGGTCTTCACCGAATATGCCTTTGACATACGATATCGAAAAGTTAATTTGATCACGTAATGATCTGGGCTAGAATTGGCTCTTTGGCGTGAATGGATGTCAAGTATGTCCAAGGACAGTCTTTACTGGATCAAAACATGGCCGATTTGGTTTTGTGTGTTGCCATGCGGTGATTTCCAGGTTGTTTTATGTGTTCGTCGATGTGGGAAGTAAGTCGAATATGTGACTAGATTTCTGCTACACGCAAAATCAATCTGGCGCGGGTCGTTGAACGTTTTTTTCATTATGGAGGCTATATCCTCCAATTATTCCCCGATGAGATAGCTCATTGTCAACTTAAGCGTTGGAATCACTCAGAATTATTTATTAAGTCGATTAGTCATTCTAGGTGGTCGGGGCGTGTACATTTATCAACCAGATTTTGAAGAATTTCGCTTTAATACGGAATCACGTAACGTGCGTTACCTCCTTCTTCCTCAAACGGTCTTGGGACCGTATACGGCGGAGTTTTAAGTGGAATTTAATCGTCGTAATTTTTTTCTTAAAATTATTTAGTCCACAAATTTTTGTTGGCTTCCATCCTCATCTAAACAATCAATGATTGCTTCATATTCACGAAACGTTATTTCAAGTTTCGACTCAATTTAAAAGAAACAAATTGTGAAAACAGTTATTGATTTGATGAAATGGATCCTCTTAATCGTTTAATAGTATTGCGTTCTGTATTATCATCGAGTGATAGATTTAAGAGATCTTATCCATGAAAACATGTTATCTACACAGCTTTGTATACTGAACAACCCCAATTTAATATGAATAAATGTTGTTTGATTATTTCAAGTTACAAAACTCCTAAATACACTTTCTTTACAGATATTCAACACATTATCGATTTTATGGAAATAAGTCAAAATGCATCATGACTGCCTAGAATTAAAGCGTAGCTTTACCTGGAGAGCAAAACGGTAAATGTATTCCCTTAGACGTCTTCAGGTATTCGACCAGCAACAAACTATTGCATTTAACTCTACCAGCAACATGTTGCATTTCCACCAAACAATCTACCACCACTCATGAAACTTCACTCAATTATCATTGAGTGGCTTCTTTCGATCGCCCATCCACCAGCCTTAACATTCGGCGCTACCTCAAGTTCAAGGCTCTGTTAACGCGCTGCTACCCACCTGAGACTGTACGCCGTAGAGTGTGTTTATGTTTCTTTTAAATTTTTACCTGTTGCAAACGAAATACCGCTCAGTGGCCTCGAAGACATCTTCAAGTAATGTCGTGAATTCGAATCTCATCAGCAAAGTTCCGCCAACGAAAGATATTCAACTTTGGATTTCCATTCTTCGAGTTCGTTGCTAAGACTTCTTACTTACTGCTTACTGTTCGATCGATCATTATTGGTGGCTTTCTACTCTGGCCGATACGTTTTGTTAACTTTATTATCGTCATTCTTGAATCAATAATCCGCTTAAGTGGTTCAGCAGATTGTGTGCGCATAATCGTCTTATCGACTGATACTAACAAAGTGTAATCCCGTGTTTAAGTTAATCTTACGTGGATCCGCGGTTTCAGTAGTTTGCCGAAAATCACTTTAACGGCTTGAGATAAACGCATTATTCGATCAAGTTGAAAAGTGAGATCATTGTTGGAGGATCAGTGAAGTGCGGAATTCCAGTTGTACTCTTGCCGGTAGCATGATCTTAAAAATGAAATGTTTTCGCGTGGCGTTGCTCGTAATCGGTTTAATTGTTCTGAGTGATGTCTGCAGCGGGCAGTCAATTATTCCTGGAAAATACAAAGCTTACACACAATCCAAAGAAGCACCAGCCCCGGGGGAGCAGCGCAATATCATTGAAGCGACCAAGAACTTTTTGGGGTCTTGGCGAGATCGTGGACCACCAAAACATGACACACCGTCCGGGACTTGCCATTGTCGTGAGTATTTCTCATTTATTTTAAGATGCATAAAATGTTTAGGCTGTAACCTGAATCGTACATGCGTGGTAGGTGCTTAAGTATTCCATTATTGTTGGTCGAGCTCTCGAGATTTTATGGGTAATTTGGGCTGTTTTTGAAATTCTTTAAGCATCTTACCTGATTCTTCGCGGAAGATGATACTATGTAACGTTACGTCAATACTGTCGTTTTGTTAATTAATGTCGACAAGCATAGTTTTGAAAACGATAACCTGAAGTTTTTTCAAAATTGTAGGCTGGTTAGGTAGACTTATTGCAAATATATTATATGCTGTATAAAATTTAATCTGTTAATTTATCAAAGAGAAGTCGGTAGGATATAGAAGTTTGAGCGCTGGTTCCTTATACTGGACTTAGTTCAAGATGAGGAAAGAAACTACCCAGCTTGATGCATTCTGATTTCAAACTCGAGAAGTAATTATACTCAATCGTGTTACTGACGAAATGGAATTCACTTAAATATATCCCAATGCAGAGGTTTAATCCGGACTGTCATATTAAAGTCCTTAAAGAATCGAACTAACACGCATTACATTTTCGTTGAAGAATATTGACAGAATCTATGAACAATTTGTTCTGGACTCTAGCGTCTCTTTGGTTTTCGTAGTTGCCTACGTCACTCAGTATGACCATATTTATGAGAGAAATACTTTTTAAGGTGTCTACTTGGTGTCCGCATCTCATGGTCATACTTCAGTTCACCATGGTTTCTTTGTTTTGTTCTATTATAAAAGTACATTGAGTTGTTCAATAAGGATTAAGTGTAGTGTAAGTCTATGCCTGCTTTGTTGACTTCTCACTTAGCTTTCATATGTAAAAAGCTGGCTTCCAACCCTGCCAGGCTTAAGTCAAAAATTATGAAAACAACCTCACCTGTTTGACGGAAATTTTAGACGAATATTTGGGCTTCCGAACTATTATCAAAAGTCATTAGTGACTGCCGATGGTCGCCCTCAGCAGATGTTTTTGAACCACAGAGTCAAGGCCAATGTAAATTTATACCAAGAACCGGTTTTGAAGGTACTCTGAGACCGTGAGGAACTAAACGTTTTGGTTGTAGACCGTTGACAGATCAACAAGAATTTGAACCATCACACAATGCACCTGTGAAACAAGACCGGTTGAGAGAAGAGATTATCACTTCGATTTAGGCGCACGATAGCCTCCTGCTTAACGTTTTGGTGTGGAAAATTTTGCAGGCAAAAACAACTCTAAAAACTACCGAAGTTTTAACGCGCTCAAAATAAACCTTCTTCGTGAATGGACGAAAATCCCACAAGTAACTAACAGCGTGTGAACAGTTTTCTACGAGCTTAGAGCAAACTAAGCAAACAGGCAAACTTGCCTATTATACTGCCCCAGCCTCAGAAAATCTCTTTGTAGGTTGAGGAATCTTCTGGAGGTTCATATAGTCTTGCACTCTAGGCATCCATAGGAGATTGAATTTTCTTATTATTTTCAAGATTTGCGATGCAAGTAGCGTCGGCAAGAATATCAATAATTTGAAAATGCTAACCAAAGACATCATACCCTATGAGGGATTCAATCATAAGTTGCCATTGTTCTTACGGAGGCTCAAACTATAACATAACATTTTTTCTTCTTTAGCAAAATGTCAAACGACCTCAAGCTTATTAAGGGACGGATCAGACTAAGATTATATAGTGATTCTACTATCGCAAGTTACACATGGTTAAATGGAAGCGTGCACACTTTTCGACAATTTTGGCCAGGTCAGCATTCGCAGGAATTTGCGATTTGTCCTCAAAACAGTTTGCTAGGAAGTTTTTGTGATACTCGCGCAGATGCACATCATTTGGATATAATTTACGCTGACGTGCATGAAAGTTTCTTGCATAGCGCGCAAATGAGTTAGCGCATGTATTCCTGGCAAAGACACATCTTCCTTTGCAAATCTTGTGGCAGTGTGTTCATATATGCGTCTAAAAATCGCTGGTTACGACAGTAAAATCGCAATGTGGCCGAACCCTAAAGATCGAAGGATGAGCGTTTTATCCTGTCTGCAAGATGAAAGGTTATTCCACAGAAGTAAGTGCTTTTTTCAAGCGCTTATCTATGTTTTTGTAGATGAAAACGCGAGCTTACATTTAGCTTTCATGCGTTCGCTTTTGAGATAACGGATGAGTTATCTAAAACCATCAGTACAGCTTAACTATCGCATTTCTCTTCCATACCCTTGAAGACTGCCTTGAGTACCTAATGAATGGGAAATTTCTTCAAGCAAGAAATATGTTGCGATCCTGAATTGATCACAAAGGACTCAACATACTCTGGTTTGATCTTGGGTCTTGGAGTTGTCAGTGAAGAAGACAGCCGTAAAGTGCTGTATTCAATAGCAACTATTATTCAAGTAGGCATGACATTGGAAGGTACCTTTTAAGCTTTTGTTTCTACTAATGGAAAGCTTGTCAATGTCTCTATGGCCTACATCACCTGCAGCACATTGACTTACCCTCTAAAATCTTTAGGCCGGCTTCATGGCTCAGCCTTACAAAAAACTACTCAAAGCAAAAAAAAAATGAACTAGATGTTGTGGTAGGGTTCTCATACACACGCGTCCTCTGAAGTTTGTTTATTAAAACTCCACACAATGGAAATTGACTTGAAATCCAAACAATTGGAACGTGAGATAAAATGAGCCAAAAGATTGCAGATAATGACCAGAGCAGATTTGTTTGCTGCGAGTCCCATGGATTGTCAAAAGCTCTGCAATATTGTCAAAACTTAGCAGTTGCTCAAGTACACTTTATAAGAAAATATTTTCTCGAATTTGACCGGCCAACAAAAGTTTTCTCAAAATAATTGACCTCTTGTCTAAGCCGAAGGCTTTTCAGCTGGAACAGAAAAGTAAGACCATTTGTTTTTCCATATTTTGTGAATCGGACCACTTTTGTTTAATATGGCTTCATGGGCGACCCACATCTCTCACAATAAGTCTGATAAGATTAAGATCGCTTTATATGATAGCGATATTCTTAGCATATATGCAACGGTATGCATTTTGTTTGGGTTTTTGAAAGAATCCGTCCATGAGATTATCCTCTGTTGACTCCTGTAATGCAACATTGACTTTCTTCTGTCTGGAATATTCTTGGCTTGGGTCAAGCAAAGAGCTGCCATGGCTTTTCGCCACCTGGTATAAAAGAGCTGTCAACGATACCCCCAGTAACTTTAAAAATGTCAATGGTTCCCCCAGTATCTATTCTTTTCTGCAAGAAACGCATCTTCGCTGCTGTCGAAAGTGAAAACGACCCATCCCAGCTTATTTACAGTTATGTACTCGTATATACAATCATTTATCGGAACCTTGCTTAATACTTTAGTTAGGATAGGGATTATGAGTGGTTTCTGGAAGGACCCTCTAGAAAATACGATTTTAGCAAAGGTTTTCAGGGCTCTGTTTTATAGTCTGTAGAAAAGCCGTTAGTTCATACAGACTGTGAAATCAAAAGATTTTTATCCTTTGTCCTATACAGCCTAGCTGTGTCTCAGTACTTTAATCTTCTTCATCTCTGCAAAGTAATAAAAGGTCCAGTCAGCGATTGTATTAGTTTTGCAAGTCCGATTCAAAACGCACTTCATAACTTGCCTAAAATAGGCTTAGAAGTAGTAGTTCCGATGAAAAACCCCCTAGTTATTAAGGACTCTAGTGACTTCAATCTTTGTCCTCTGAGCTTGATATATCAATAAAAATGCTAAAGGTATAAGCGCACTACAAAGAACTCTTAACACCCGTTCCACTGCTCTTTATCCTGATATTATCCTGTATGATAGACGAAGAGTAGCCACCGTGCAGAGTAAGTTTATGAGCTTGATTGATTAGTAGTTTAGCCAAGGGAGACTTCGGGATAGTGGCTAGGTGTTTTGCTGTTTCTCCTAGTAGTGCCTATTGAATGCAACCAAGCACTTACATACCAATTCTTTTCTGAGAAATAAAGGTGGAAGTAGGATTTAGGCTCTACCATCAAAAAGAAGAAAAATCTAGGTAAAAATCCCCTAAAATAGTTGAAAAAACTTTACTCCAGAAGCTGGTGGCTTTTAAATAAAAGTTAGCTCACGTAGGAAAATATATGCATTTTTTCTCCAAAAGAAGTAACAGTTATGAATAATTGAACGAATATAGCACCAGATACTGAAAAACTGATATAGAAGTCTATACAATACCACTGAAGAAAATGGAAGGAATGCTTTGAATGAGCTAATTGACGCTTATCGATAAAAGCTATGCTTCTTCTTCTTCTTCGGAACACTACAGACCCTTTCGGCCTGCCCTTCCTACAAATAGCGCTTCTATTTATCTCGGTTCATTGAACGCATACTCCAATTTCGAATTCCGAGCAGTGATGAACCATCTTCGTTTCCTCGGTTTCCCCACTGGTCTCCGGCCATATTTCTCCCAACGAATACCTTTTTGGGTATCCGTTCTTCATCCATACGATTCATGTGGCCAGCTCAGTGCAGCTTCTGCAATCTTGCAATCGTTGAAATCTCCAGCTCGTCAATAATTTCATACAATTCACCATTCACCATTGTTTCCCGTTTAGCTTCACTCTCATTATTTGCCTCAGGACTCGTCGCTCAAAGGTGTTCAATATATTTGCAGATGCTTGAGTTAGGGTCCATGTTTCACACCCATAACATAACACAGGTCTTATCACAGATTTGTATATTTGGAAAACATTCCGGTAATTGCAGCTGGTCTTCAGGATCGTCAAAACTGAATAAAATATGTTATTTGCGAGCTGTATTCTTCGGCGTATTTCGTCTCTTTCATTACTGGTTTTCGTTATTTTGGTGCCTAAATACACAAATTTGCCAACATTCTCGATACTGTATTCGCCAAGTGTGATATTTTGTGTGCTTGATTTATTTTCCCTCGACTGCGTCTTGGGCGCTTATATTGCACGTTCGAACAGCCAATCTGGGTTTTTGTAGTTGCTGGTTAAATTTGGGTCCAAAACGGCTTGAATATTTGCCTGCATTTGAGCTGCGTGAAATTTTTGACGAGCTGGAAGTCTCAACGATTGTAAAACTGCGGAAGCTGCAATGGACTGGTCATGGTAATCGTATGGACGAACAACCAATACCTAAAAAGGTATTCGTTGGAAGAACTAAAGGGTGGGAACCAGTGAAGAAACTGAGGAAACGCTATTCTGGCTCGGTCGACAAAACCACTCATCATTGCTCGTTTAATAAAATGTTTCACCTTCCGCAAGATATTGGAGCTGTTGTACTTACATTCGGCTTTGGTGAATCGAAGAGAGTAATAGCTTTCCTCACTCTGTTTCAAATGATTAGCCCTGAAGAAATGCTGACCCAAAATCCATCTTTATTTAGAAACATAATGAACGTAGCTATTGCTCAGTCAAAAGAGTGACTCCTTAGTAGAGCTAAAAATGTTGCCTATCTATTTATAGCTCATGAGCAATTTACATTATTTTCAGCAGGCAAGGTGAGACGAAATTTTTAAAAATCACTTTTTTTATTCGGGAAGTTTTAGATACTTTTTGATTCTGCCACAAATATTCTTATAACCATTTGCATTGGGATTACCAAACTTTTTTTGAAACTTTTAAGAACTTCCTCTGTACCGACAATGCTTCTTGGTGGTTGCAGTGTCTTGCGAAGTTCAAAAGCCTTAAAAGAAATCCAGAATCCACAGGGAATCATATTTCTTCTGCTTTTAAGATAATATATAAATCGCTTCATGTGCTGTATTTTCAAAAATATTGATAAGAATGCGATTCTGACAGAATATTAAGTGACTCAAGATACTGGTATTTGGTGTAGTTTTTAGTGCAGTCTTACTGTGCGGTATAGTCTTATAACGACAAAGCAAATAAATTGCCAATTTTGTCCTATTTCGGCTTCTACAATCTATCTTTTGGCGCTAAGTGCTTTAATTTATCCGATCCATCTGTCTGCAATATTATGCACCGTGGAACAAGTGAACATTGTGATACTCTTACTAATCTAAGGTAAACACAATTAGTTTGACCTAAATAGCACTATCTATTGAGACGATTTCGGCATCTTTCGCCACACTGGTAAAAATCACTGACGCGAATAACGCACTTCACAAAAAATAAACAAGTTGAAGTAGCAGGTGAGTGCTCCTGCCAGAAGGGTATTGTAAAACAGTTAGTAAATCAAACAATATATTCCCCATATCAAAACTTGACTGATATTCAGATTCCATAAATTGAGTTGAAGACTTATTATGGTTATTATATTTTTATATTCGCCGCCATTTTGTTTCAAGTGTTTCGACCCCGTCGTTTGAATAGTCATGATAACACATCAATTTAACAAACCATTTCTAAAATTTTTATCAAAATTCCTACATATTTATAGTGGCTAGGTCCGTTGCAAACGTGTATCTCCCTAGTATCACGTGTTAATGTTGTTGTAATTCTTAAATATTCAATCGGCTATAACTTAGCTGTTTATTATTCGATTATTATGAAATTTTCAGAACACATAGAATTGCTTCCAGAAAACTTAAATTATAGTTTTTGGGGAATTTATTGGTTCCATTTTGATTTTATTGGCAAAAACGTTAAATTTCTAAAATGTACTATTATTAACAAAGTTGATCGAATTTCGACTTCTAAGGTACTCGTTGCCCTTGTACTCCTAAAGTCACACATCTGTGATTTTTTTCAGATTTTTCGGGTCAAAAATTTTCCTACATTTCCCTTTCCCCTGCATCCATCAAAACAAAATTAGTCAGTTTAAGATCTGTTTTGAAATGTTCTCAAGAGCTTTCATTTGATACCCATATTGCCTATATGCGATTAAACTTTTTTTTCGGGGGCGACTCCCCTATATAGGGAGACCCCGCCTGAATACCATATAAATTTTTTTTGTAATGAAATTTTGAAGAGGGCATAAGTTTACACCTACTTACAAAATCGTATGTTTCTAGCTTATGTAGTTTGCGAGAAAAAGTGGTGTGACACACGGACGGATGGACAGACGGACAGACAGGACGCGATTTTAGTAGGGTATTATAAAATGATTTTACAATACCCTAAAAATTAAATGCTGATAGCAATTCGTATAATCTGAATACTGAGAGTGCTCAACCCCCATCTTCCGACTCATTGATAACCATTATCTAATATGCCTATTGTGATTGAACGATGTTCCAGTCCCCGAAGGTAGCATATTAAACTACGAACAAGGAAGCTTTCAGGCACGAAAGGCGTCTAGAATAACAACTCTACACCTCTCTTGTTAACCTGAGAACATAGCCTAGCACCGTTTGCCACATTACTTTGGACTAAGCCCCGTTTTGCTACGCAAGGTAAGGTGCGTTCAAATTGGCGGAGGAAGAAGGATTTACAGAAAACTGATCTCCTTAAACTGACATTTTCGGCCGTTTTGCTACGCAAGGTAAGGTGCGTTCAAATTGGCGGAGGAAGAAGGATTTACAGAAAACTGATCTCCTTAAACTGACATTTTCGGCTGTTGTGAGCCGTTTATCTCTCTGAAAATCTCTCCTGTGTCTTTGTAGAAGTTCCGCTATGGCCTGAGTGGCAGGCATCATCTACCTCTCCTGTCAAAAACCTACAGTCATAGGACTGCAACTTACCGATCATGTGCAAATAAGACGAAGAATACCCCTCTATTTAAGAGCTGGATCAGTTAGAAGATAGTCTCATCGTACGTCTAATTGAGCCATAATTCCAGATCAGAGATGAGGCACTGAGCTCATCTCATAATATAGGGTGATGCAACCATAATGCACGATGTTAATTGTGAGTCACACCTTCACGTAAAGTTTTTCGGCGAACTTAATTTGACATTTCTTTGTTTGAGTGTTTGACAATTTCAACCATGGAGAGATACACAATTGCGCAGCGCGTTAAGGTTGTTGAAGCCTTTTACGAAAATGGGCGTTCAAATCGAAATGCATTTCGTGAACTTCGTAATTTTGTTGGTCAGCATAATCGACCAAATGTGTCTACAATCGGGAGAATCGTGCGCAAATTTGAGCAAACTGAGTCTGTAAGAAATGTGAAATATCTGTGCATGCTCGCCAAGTTCGTTCTGCGGAAAACATTGCTGTTGTTCGCGATAGTATGGCAGAAGAGCCGCCAACCTTGACTCGACGTCGTGTCCAACAATTCAACATCTCACAAACATCACTGATGTGAATTTTGAATAAAGATTTGAATTTTCACGCTTACAAGGTTTGATTGACTCAAGAGCTTTAGCAGACTGACCATTTCAAGCGTTGGCAATACCCCGAATGGTTGGTCGAACAGACAGAAGGGAATGGTGACTATATAAAGAAAATCATCTTCAGCAACGAGGCACACTTCCGTCTCATTCGTTAACAAGCAGAATAGCCACATTTAGTCAAATGAGAAT
Organism: Odontomyia ornata; assembly: GCA_963969285.1. Lineage (NCBI taxonomy): Eukaryota > Metazoa > Arthropoda > Insecta > Diptera > Stratiomyidae > Odontomyia > Odontomyia ornata. The sequence goes on from OZ017739.1 coordinate 86,966,018, forward strand.
CCTTGAGTGATTGTTGAAAAGCTGATGCATCCACATAGAGTGACTGTTTGGTGCGGTTAATGGGCTGGCGGCGTCTTTGGGCCGTACTTCTTCGAAAATGAGGACAGTCAAGCAGTTACCGTGAATGGTGGTTGCTATTGCGAGATGAAAATGGACTTCTTGTGGCCAGAAATTGAGGTTATGAGCCTTAACGATATGTGGTTCCAACAGGATGGTGGCACTTGCCACACAGCCAACGAAACAATGGCTCTTTTGCACGAGAAATTCAATGTCCGTGTTATCTCACGTTGTGGCGATGTTAATTGGTCGCCACGACATGTGTTTTCACACCGTTGGACTTCTTTCTCTGGAAATGTTTAAAAGAAAAAGGGTACGTCAATAAGCCAAGAACAATTCAAGAGCTTAAGGGTGAGATAATCCTGCACATTAACGACATCGAACCTCAATTATGTCTCAGAGTCATTGAAAATAAGAACCATCGGATAGAAGTATGCCATAGTAGCCGTGGCGAGTATTTGGGCGATATTTTGTTTTAAACATAATTGTTATATATCCTTCTATAATAATAAGAAAAATTAACATAATCCTCTGAAAACTTTTTGTTTTATTTACAATAAACATCGTGCATTTTGGTTGGACCACCCTTTATGCGAGTATATTTCAAATCGACCATGGCACTCTTATTATCTTCGGATTTTCATGAAAATTTAAGGAAGGGCGGCTTACTTGAATATGTTCAATGAGCCGAACATTCAGAAAAATTATTTAACGTGGAACTAAATCGCGGCTTTTATGTGCTTATGAACGAAACCTTGCATTTTTTGGACGATTCTGAGCAATTATTGGGTGAATAATTCAAATCATCGATTCATAGCGTCAGAAAATTTTTTCCGAACCCTAGAATGGTTACAAACCTCTTCTGTTCGGAGCTCTCTCCTGCCTCCTTAGCTTCTTCCATGTATGAGTATTAATTATAGGTACTCATCTTCACTCATTTATTAAATTGAATCAAGTGTTAAAAGTATATACCTTAAACGTTGAAGTTAGGGAAAAATAATACAATCTTCGCATTTAAAATAGCCACTATTTTGTTTTACGATTACTGATAACACTAGCCGAGCCAATTTTCAAAGATATTCATGACACCTTTTATTCCTGAAACTTTCATGCAAATCCTAGCAAACCTGTAGTGTCTGAGGTGGTAAAAAGCGCATATTATTCCATAGCCATATGCTTCCTTAGCAATACAGCGCATATTGTTCTATAGCAATGCAGGAAAATTTAAGCCGCATTAACTTCGTTAAATACCGTTTGATGTTTGTGAAACCTTCAGGACAGGCCAATTTTATAAATAGCCATTTGTGTACTAAATTTTATTGAATTTAAAGGAACCGTTAAGATGTTATTCAAGAACATGAAAAATCGATAAATCATACTATTCGTAACAAAGGTGAGTGAATTACTACTTCTCACAAATTTGTTGTTGACTCATGAAGGGCTACATTTGTGTTTTTGTTAAGATTTTTCGGATGAAAGGTGTCCAGTCATGAAGGGGGTACGCGAAACGTTCGTATATTTCCCATTCCTCTGCAGCCCATGGTACTGATACGGCAATTATAAGACTTGTCTTGAAAAGATCTCATTAAAACCTTTCCATTGACACCCTACTCGACTACCAATGGTGGAAAAATTTGTTTGAAGGCTCACCTCCCTATATGAAGAGACCCCCTTTAAACCTCTTTGAAAAAATTTTTCACCCCAATACTTTCAAGAAGTCACTACTTCTGACCTTTCCACAAAGTTTCATGGCTGTAGCTTCTACAGTTTTGGAGAAAAACTGCTGTGACATGCAGACGGACGGACAGACGGACATATAGATCGTGATTGCAATAGGTTTTTGTATTTTAGTACAAAACTCTAAGAAGAGCAAGAAAACCTATTGGAAACAGTGAGACCGAACGGGTTTGATAGGGAAATAATCATTAATATGATTAAAAAAGGCAGCTAGGAAAACATGATATTGAGGCAGTGGCGATGGGCAAAAGTAAAAAGTTAAAGTCAATTTTATCTAGTGAAAAAGATGAAAATTAAAATTCGAAAATGTGGCGAATATAAAATAACGTGTGGAAGGTATGCAGCAAAATTTAGGTATGCCAAACGAAAAGATTAGTGACGGTTAGCTTCGACGCGCATATGAAAGAGGTGAAAGGGTACCATAAAAATTGGAAAACAAGAATCGATTAAGCAGTGGCAGAGCCTGCAATTAACGAAGGTCACGAGATCACCGTAGATAACTTGGAGGTAATAAAAGAAGTAGATCGAATGAATAAGTTGGACATCGTGGAATCAGTAGAAATTAGAGAATTACCTTTAAATAGTAGAAAAAACTAATAAAGATTATTGGTAAGGAATAAAAAAATTTTGTATAAATAGATTAGCCTAGGCTTAAGTTATTACATAGTACTGAAAAAGACTGCTAGCGGCAGTCAAAATGCGTGTATAATTGTCTATAGTTTTGGTGACACCGGATATAGAAAAAGCCGTTTATACAGTCTGGCATGATGCTCTTGTCAATAAACTTCAGAAATATTGCACAACCTTATATTTGTTGAAACTTACACAATCTTTTTTAACTGACAGTAACTTCCAGGTCAAAGTAGGGGAAAGCACATCACCAAAGAAAAGTATTACTTCCAGCGTTCCACACCAGGTTCCTGCCTTAGCCCATTACTATATAACATCTTTACATCTGACTTCCCTTCTTTACGCAACTGCCAAGTTGCAGCTTCTGCAACGCCATTTGCATATACAGTATAGGCGCCGACCCAAATTCCATTATTGCTAGCCTTGAATTGGCGTTAGAACTTTTATACTAATCCTATCATAGATGGAAAATTAAAATTAATGTTGTAACAACAAAGTCAATTTTCTTCACCAAGAAGCTGTAGTAATAGAGCAGTTACCCTATCAAACTGCTCTAAAATTTTCCTATCTCCGTCACCTCTACAGCATGGTGATCAAGAAAATTGAAATTCTTACTAGAAAAAAGAAGACAGTTCGATTTAACGCATATGGCTATAGGCGGCGACAAGTAGCCATTAATGATTATTTAGCATAGAATTTTTCTTTTCTAAATATCTAATGTCTTCTTTTTAAAATAATCCAGAACTAATAAACGCCTCGCACACCGATTTTGTTTCAAATCAACGTGATATCAACGAAAAACTACGATATATTATTACGCATTATCCATTATTGTTTCTTTACATTGGAAATGAATTCAAATTTATCAATAAATCCGCATGATGATAATATTAGCTAAAAACATAAACAACCACCAAGAAGCAATTCTTTGTATTCGTACACAGTTGTCAATTTCTATTCATTAATTGTGCGCACCCACACATATAAAAAATATCGTATGCAACCTACCTTGAGGCTTGCAGCGAAAGATAGGTGTGAAGTGTTGCGATGTTCCCTGACGCATTGAGTCGAAGAGCAAACGGGAGTGAGATGTTTCAATTTTCTCAAGTAAGATCAGTCTAGAAGCTAAGAAGTGTAAAATGTGGTTGGCATATATTATTCTAACCTGTTTAAATGGATTTGTTAGTGCTCAAGTATCTGTCGCCATAAGAAGATAGTAAAATAGAATTGGTCTTAATAGAGGTTATGAATCAATGTGCTGCTAGAAATATTGTTTGATTTACTCGAAATAGTGTCTCGGTCCTTTCTGATGATGTTCCTGAGTTTCATTAACGTCTCGTAGAAGTCTGAGTTGATGTCTATTTGTTGATGAGTAGTCGTGATTACATTTCTGTTATTTGCGCCATCGTGAGAGGACAAATGGCTGTGGAGTTCTCTGGCTCATGGGGGAAGGCCAGATTGCCTACTCACCAGAAAATCCTAAATCTCGTGAGAAGAGGAGCCTTTTACGCAGCTCGGCCGCAGACAATTTGAGAGTTCTTATGGTGGAAGATGTCGCTGTCATAGGGTGTGCGCTGTTTGTTAAACCATCCGGCACTCACGAACGGAAAATCACCTCGATGCCGTACTTTTTTCAAGTAACAGAAAATTTATTTGCATGCATGTTCGTTTCCGTGATTTAGTAGAATCCCGTATGAATTTTGAGTCACATAGCCTTGGAATTGAAAGGGTCGATTGAAAGAGATACAATCCGGAAACGTCTCACGGAAATTGACACCCAAGCTGGAGTTGCGGAAGACTCCAAATTCGCTTTTGTAACCGTTTCCAAGCGTATTAATACTCAAGATTTCCTAAATCCAAATAATACGCCTCCAGGGACAGTTGTTGATATTATCACTTTACCGGAGAGATATGATTTCTTCTTAGTATCTCAATCAGCTCGCCAAGGTACTGTAACTTTAACTCACTATAGCGTTGTGAATGATAATATTGGGCCGGATCCCGATAAGATGCAGATTCTCACTTATAAGATGACACATTTGTATTATAATTGATCGGGCACAACTCGTGTTTCGGCCGTTTGCCAATACGCTCCCAAACTCGCATTTTGGTCGCGCAGAGTATTAACCAATCTCCATCCAATTTGTTGGAGAAGAACTTGTACCCCTTATAGGAAGGAAAGGAAAGATTAAATATGTTTTTTTTACTTAAGCTTATTGAAATAATTAAATCCTCGTTACTTTTTTTTTATATATTCCTAGTTTTTAGGTTTGATTATATAATCCTTGTCAAACAGTTAATGATATACTAGTCCTGTGATGCGTTTGTTTTTTTTTTGGGTCTTATAAGCTTTTCAGCGAAAACCATGCATGGTATTCTATGGTCGAAACGTGATAAATAATTGCTATTAATTCGTGGTAGTTTGACAATGGTTTCCTTCTTTCTATTAGGGGAAAGTTTTTTTTTGTCGAGGAGAACATTGCTATATCTAAAGTGAGAAAAGAAAAAAGGGGGAACAAACTCCCATTTTTGTACTATTATGTATTTAATTGAAATAACTTATTATTGTCGTTTTCCTTTTTGTATTTAAATTATTAATCGAAATAACTTATTATTGTCTTTTTCCTATTTGAATTTACATTATTAATCGAAATAACTTATTATTGTCTTTTTCCTATTTGTATTAATTTATTTATTTAAAACAAGAGATACGTAACTGTAAATTTCTATCGAATCAACACAAAAGTGCCTTAAGAATGTCACGGTAGAATTTAGGAAATAAGCAAATATTGATTAAAAATTATGCCAAGACTATTTAATAAAGAAATGATGAACTAAACGGACATCTCGGTCTTTGCATTCCGTTGGATCTGACCGGGTATAGGACCCGGTACGGTGGCCGGCTATCACCACCAAACATGAGCCAGCCGCCGGGCACATATTAACCTCCTTTTTGTTTCAGGTAATATCGCGGGTTGAGTGGCCCGAGCAAGGTGCCTTTTTATGGCATAGGGTTATGTGATCGAATTGCATAACTCTATGATATAAATTGGTCAACGGGGTACTTCTCCTCTGATGGGAAGGCTCATGCAAGTTATGTTGTATGAGTTTTCCACTCAGAAGAGAAATACCTGGCCACTGCAACATTTATGGATTTTGATCCGGTTGGGTGGGTGCGAGGGGACACTATCACCACTAGGTTGTCCCTCTCTTATTTGTGGGCCATAAGCCTCGTCGGGTAACGACGAAGTTACCCCAAGTCCACCCATTTTTACTTGTTCCACTTGTTCTCTGAACAAGTCATTTCCCCTCGTTGTAGTTACCTACAATCTTTCGACTTCGGTCGCCTTTCTTTTTGAGACACCAGAAATTCGTGAATGCGAAATTCTTTTGTAGTGGGTCCTTGTGCTGGGAGAATGAACCCGCCCCACGACACCGCAATGCTAGCCTGCCAGCGCATTCACGCGTCCCCAGCCGGGCATTCTCGGCGGTAATCTACATCTTCCTCTGCCGAGGCAGCAGACCATCGCTGCAGTCCTTCACGGACTTGTTTGTATTTTACCTATTTACTACAAAGCATAAGCCTGTTCACCTTCTTAAGCGACCAATCAATTTTTTAGGGCAAACTATTCCCTGGAGTGAGGATCTCAATTATTTTGGGCTTATATTTAACAAAAAACGAACCTTCAGAAGACATATTTAGCATATTAGCTCCAAAGCGTTTAACGCCGTGCTCTTGCTACACCCCCTTCTTAATCTTAATTCATGTCTCAGCACCAGAAAGAAAGTCATCATCGCCAAAATGGCAATCCAACTGATCATCATATATGGCTCACCTACCTGGATCCAATATATAGTAACAAAGCTTAAGAATAGGATTTCTTTCCCGGGATTCCGGGAAATGGTCAAATTTTCCCCCTTTTTGTTCGCTCTTGGGATTTTCAGGAAAAAATAAATGTAAAATTTTAATTGCTTCGATCACATTCCAATTAAAACAATTCAATTTCCAAACCTCTTTCATAACAGCATGTAAAAAATATAAATTATTTTCAGTCATATTCCCTACGAATCAAATATTGGAGAGGCTTTTTTGAATATGTATCCAGTCACGCATCCTGCTGTTTCGCCAGGCTCGTAAAAACGGTGCATCGTTTTTAGGGTTTTGTAAAATAATTTTACACAACCCTACTAGTTTCGCGACCTGTCTTTCCGTCTGTCCGTCCGTCCGTGTGTCACAGCACTTTTTCTCGCCAACTACTTAAGCTAGAAACATCAAATTTTGGATAGAGGTGTAATGTGATGCTCTCTTCAAAGTTCATCTACAAAAAATTGTATACGGCTTTAAAAGAGGTGGTCTCCCCATATAGGGGGGTGGCCCCCGAAAAAAAGTCTCATTAAAGGTAGCCTATATGGGTATCAAATGAAAGGTCTTGATGAGAACTTTTCAAAACAGGTCTTAATTTGATACTGTTTGCTTCGAGGGACGCGCAGGGAGGGGATTTCCCGGGAAGAAGAAATTGCCGGGAATTCAGAAACCCTACTTCAAATCACGCAAAAAAGATACATGAAAAAAATACTTAATAAACCGTTTTACTTTTTTTTTTAACAAACTAGACAGCTTTGCTGGCGTAAGTCCAATTTATAAACTCGCTGCATCACGTCGTGATAATTCAATCACGAAAGTAAATGACTCGCCCAATCCCCTAATTTGTGCCCTGACAAACTGAAAACGAGTAGCTACTACCACCTAAGGTAGGAGCGCCATGGAAGGCCCACCTTATTCTTAAAGTTAAATAAATAACAAATTAAGAATAATGCAAACAAACTTTATCACAATATTCCTCATTTAGTTAGGAATGAAATGAGCATAAAAATCAGAAGATTCAACTGTATTTCGTCTAGAAATCAACCAGTTTTCAAAACCTCTACTCTGGGCCTTTTAAGGAACATGCGTGCTTATCATGGCCCGATATAAGTCGCGTATGTTATAGGAGCTATCAATACAAAAAACATGTTTATACGTAAAAATTAAACTAAAATACGAGTTTCTTAGGTAATCCTTGTGTTGCGATAGTTTTTTTGTTCATAATTGTACGTTGGACCATCTTAGGCTTAAGAAAACGTAATCTACCTACAAAGCAAAAATCTCTAAATAAATCAATAAAAAACGATATTCTTCTATTATAACAATTCTTCAAGCAAAAATCAAAACAAAATTTTTAAAAATTGAAATAAAAAATACTTTCGCAATTTCGGTGGGCCTTATTAGGAGTATAGACAATAATAGATCGAAAATTATTTTTATTATTGGCAGAATATGTTTCATTTATGTCAATATCTCTGTGATTTTATATTTGTGAGGGCAATTGTATTCAGTTTTTCTCAAATATTTTCTTCTCCCCACATTCACTTGTTAAGCATGTGTTGTACTACGGAAGCGAAAAACGATAGGCCCTAGAAGTATTCAAATGGAAATTAAACCGTATTTCGATGCCAATGGAATAAAAGCGTCTTCAAATATAGCTAAATTTGTGGTCAATAAAATAATTTCGCTTTGTTTATATCTCGAAATTAAACATATTTTATGTACATTTTGTTCACAAATTTTTAAGGATGAGACCTTAAAAATAGTAAGTATGTTTAATAAAAAATAATATCACATCTTCACTAGCGAGTACGTAAAAAACAGAAATCCAAAGCCTAAGAAACTTTTAAATGCATTCTGGGCATAATAATTCCTCTTTATCATTCTCAGTTAGCCCAACACATTCTTCGTGGTACCACGAATGACAGCTAACGCATTGTCGCATAAGTGCGACTCGATCAGCTTTACAAGCACGACAATACCAACTACCAGCCTTTTTTTCTTCTCTTGTTTTTGTTCCGTTATTTATTTTATTTCCTCGATTTTCTTTTAGCTTCTTTATGATCTTCTGCTTTTGAATTTTTTTTTTCGTAATGTCTTTTTTATCATATTTGTGCTTTTGGTGATATATTTGGCTTCCAGTCTTTTTTGAACTCGGTTTTGGTACTTTTGAAATATATTTGTTCTTTTTTTTCGACAGCATGGAATGAATCTCTGGTCACTTTTTGACCAATATAATTAATTGATTTTAGCTTCGGTTTACTTTTAATGATCGCAAAGATAGGCGTTGGCATCTGTGCGTGAAACGGAGACTTCTTTTGTACCATCTGATTATGTTGCGTTAAGTTTGACAGTGGTACATTACCAGAGTCATCAGAATTATGATCCTCTATTTGGATGCGTTTTGTCTGTTGTTTTTCGTGAGATGGTTTTGCGGCAAATAAATCCAAATTTCTTCTTCTGATTATGACGATGTATAAATTTTACACTTCTTGACAGGATATTGAAAATATTTTTCCAAATTGTTTATATCAATATTTTCATCGTCTGAGTCTGATGCAGAAAAATTTATCACTAGAGTGCGTAGTACATTATGTCCCGATCCAGACGTGCTGGGGATCGAAGAATTAGACTGTGACGACTTGTCGCATAAATTCATGGCTGTTGCTAGAGTTTGTTCTACATTATCTTCAATAGCAGATTCAGAAGAGGATCTATAGTCAACCAATTTCTAACGTGCGTAAGTTGGTGAATTATTCTGTGGCTGAAGAGGAAACGGAGGCAAATATTTATACAAAAGCTGAGGCAGAGGCTGTAGTGTACTTGGTCGAAGACAACAACCAGATACGTCAAAATTTTCAACTGTAAGTGATGGTGACATACAAAAATTTTCTTCAGAATCGGCGACAAAATCATTATTGTAATGCACAGATGACTCTCCAAAATCTAGAGCTGCTGGAGCAACTGAGTTAGAAGCCCTTTCATGCGAAACAGGACGCTGAGTGAGGATAGAAGGTGCAAAAGCCTCCTCGGAAATCGCATTTGGAATGTAGGGATGGAGCCCAGTAGCTCTAAACCCGTTTTTAATATTATCTTGTGCAACGCACTTAGGCCATACCTTAGAAAAAATTTTGTTGAACCTTGTCTTCGTGAGTTTACGGTCTGAATGATGATAGGCGTACATTAATAGTTCTTCATTCCAATGATGTTCGTAGGATTTGTTCACGGATTTATCTAACGGTTGCAATTCATGGGTAGTATTTGATGGCAAACAATATAATACTATGTTGTGTTTATCTGCAGTATCCACAATCCTAGCATCAAGGTGAGAAGCAGCCCCATCAAAAACCAGCAAACATTTAGTTAGCAAGATGATGGATGAAATCTATAAACAATTCAGTAGTCATGCTACGTTTTTGGTGCCATTCTGACTACTGTGCCATCAGTTAAATTGTCGTTGAATTCCAGCCTTAATCTTTTGCCCTTGAATAGTATCATAGGTGGGACCGAATTGCCTGAAGCGTTGATACGCATGGCGATGGTGACGTTTTCAGCATGTGCCTGTGCGATAAAATGGACTCTCTTGATCCCCTTTTGTGCAAGAACTTGCTGTTGGTGGTGTAAAGTTAGGCGGCAGCCTTTTTCATCCATGTTATATAGACGCTCAGGATGTCGAGGAATGTCTAACTCATCATACAGTTTTTTAATCGCCGTGAAATGTTGTAGAACAATATGTTTGTTTAATTTTTGAGCTCTTGCAGAGTTCATAAACTGTGCCTTTCGAACAGAAATTTCAGAATTTCGTTTCAAAAAGTTATTTAGCCATTTTCGACCTGCAATGCATCTTTTGTTATTGAACGCATTGGTTATTTTATGGTCTTTACAAAATAAAAAGGCGCGTTTTCTTACAATCCGGTGTGTCAACGGTACGCCTACTTGAGCTAGTCGAATGATTCGTCTTGCTAAACCCTTTTCTTGAGCATGAGTTAGTGTAGGTGCTCGACCAGTTCTTTTTTCTTCGATGCCCGAGTTCAAATGGTTTCTCAAAGTTCTTCTTGGGATACCGAAAGTAACTGCCTCCTTTCGTTGTGACATACGGCGGTTTTTTACAAATGCTATAGCTGATTTAAGCTGCTCCTCAGTCCATCCCATACCTCGCCGCCTCTTAGATGTTTCCATTTTCTGAAATCTAAAAATAAATCACACTTCAATTTCAAATGTGAAACGTTCCGAAAAAACAAAGAAAATGCTCTTGTACTTGGCGCCGCGGTTAATGATCATATCAAAATAGCTAAATTTTCACATTAAATACGCTTTTAATATCATATCTAAAGTAGAATAAAGTATCTGTCCAGTGTTATACTATGATCCTAACATATTTATCTAAAATTTAACAAAAATGACTCATAATCATTTTTATGTCCCAAAAAAACGATGACATTTCATAGCCCCAATAAGGCCCGGGTTATCTTGGGGGTCAATGTGGTAGGCCTTCATAGGGACATTTGTCGGCCACAGGTACTACTTCTCTTAAAAGAAAATAAACACAGAATACAAACAACGCTTACCTTCTCAGGGGTGCCCTTGAGTCTAATTTGCTTTAAATTAAAAAAAAAAATCCGGAAACACTTTGTTTTTTTAATGAAACACTAAAAATTTGGCTTGCGCAATTTTATAAAACGTGACTCTTATACGACGTGATGAACAAACTGTCAAGCACTACAAATATGATGGCTCCTTACCTTTGACTTGAAGTTGCAGTTTTATCTATGACACTAAATGAGCATTGGCGCGAAATTTAAACTCATTCAAACTTTCAAAAGCATTGAATTTTGATGGTGGGCCATCTTAGGGACAGGGCCATCTTCGGCGCGCCTACCTTATCTCTTTGGCCGTAATCTAGCATCATAGATCTTAACTAGTTATAAGTAGATCATTCTAAATTATGTTATGTTCATAATAAAGTCAGTTTTTGCCGATATTTTTCTCTAGCTAATTACAATATTCACATTGATAATACGTTAGTATACATTATTTAAAGTAATGTTCAAACGATGGTGAAATGACTATGTCAGAACACCTGATGTGTTATAACACCTCTTTACCGCATACATTCTAATAAAGAAAAAAATTATATATAAAAAAATTAAGGAAGCGCTTATCGACCTGTTGATAATTGTCACAATTTCATTCAAAAAATCGAATCTACTCTCTAACGGTAGGACTTTCGTGAAATTATAGGCATAGTACTACTTCGTTGTGTAGTTACAAATTCACACCTCAACAATTTCTACAGACAACCAATTCAGGAAAGATACTTCATACTTGCAAGAGTAATATAGTAAGTACGTGGATGTGTACTGCTTGAATATCCGATAACATCATCATATTGTATATCTTGTATCGGTGAGAGGCGAAATTACCAGACCCACACAATTTGTAATACTTGTTCTGTCCTGTAGTACGTATGTTATTTGTTTGATGACTTAGTTAGGGAGGAAATTATGTGAAAGGTGCTTGAGCATGTTATAATTATAAGAAATGAGTGCTCAGGTGATTGGTGAGAAATCGTTGCTAAATTACAAGTAATAGTTTATATTAAATAGGAATGTCAGCATGGAGAAAAAGTCTCACTTGAAAAGAATATTGTAAACTGAATCGCCAGATTGTAGGCAAAACGTTGAAAAGAGAAGCCAAACTCTTTGCTTTTAAGTACCTATCGAGTACCTTAAAAAAACAACAATTACAAAAGCATTTCGGATGGAAGATGGTAAATAAATTTCAGTTACGCCAATCTTTCCTAATTTTATACTTTTTAGGAAAAACTGATTGGGTGTACATAAAGTTAGACTTTGAAACCGCTTTGCTACAAAACTATCCTGATTCCAATCCGAGGAATTGTTGAATAAATCACTTATCCCAAAATATTTGATGTACTCGTAATAAAAGAATTAGTGATGAATAATGAATCAATAATTGAATTAACTCAGACTGTTCATGAATTGCTATTCTTTGCAACGCGAGAATCATTTCTGAATACATTTTTTTCGCATGCAAACTCAAGCTTGCCAATAGTTTTTCAAATATTTTAAAGACCTTAACCATGGCTGTCGTGTAAAAATTCCAAAAAATAGACAACATATGACAGAAAACTAATTTGAATAATAAAAATGAAAGTATGGCACAAATAACCCATACGCGATGGAAGTAGAAATAAAAAGTAAAATCAAAAAAAAAAACATTAAGACGACTTATTCCAGGCCACATTCTAATGTGTTTTCACTTCTGGATCTCCTACGCCATGTGCCTGCTTTCCCATTGAAGAAACAAATTTAAATTTTATTGAAATCATCTGAATGAGAACATAAATCTCGTTTGCACAAATGTCTTGTGCATGGTTTGGTACCCGCCTAGACGCCAAAGAATGAAATCGAATCAAATGATAACGATCTAAAAGAAAGTCCATGCATTAGTTTGGTCGTTATAACTTTGTTTAACCACCACGCCGCCGTCAAGATTCCTCTAGATTCGAATTAGAGGTGTTCACGACTCTATGAATAACTTCGATTGGAAGTTTTTTCGTTAACACTTTTGTAACGCCACCTCTAATGGAGTTATTCACTTTCCGACACGCTCAGGAAATTTAGTCATTATTATCGATGCATTTACAATAGTCTACATATGAATACGATGATTGTGACCTGGATCGCGATGACTCCAAAATGTAATCCTACTCACTGAACAGAAGTAGAACGCCATCAAGTTTTTCACTCTTCCACTTTCGGGTAATTATTTTGTAGAAAGAAAAACGATGGTATCTTCTTAAGAAGCACACACCAAGCATCATGTGGTTGGTGTGAATGGAAATGGCTAAATTGATGGAAACACAATGTATGCAGAATCTAGCGCGAAATAGTGAGTGCTTAGGAAATGAGAAATGATACAGTAATGGGAAAACCTTTCACTTATTGTACGGACGATTTTTGCATTGGTTTTGGTTGCACTTAATTACGTAGACATTTAGATCATTGGGAATTCTAATTGTTGCAAAAAAATGTATTAAGCAGATCATTATCGATATGTGAAGTTTGTTACGGAAAATTGAATAGGTTGTTAGTAAGAAGAAATCTTGGTGATTAAGTTAAGTTTGCTCGTAGATCCGGCTGTTAACAAGTTGTTGAGTGAATTTACGTCTTAATTTTATTCAAATCAAAACAGAGTACAATAGTAAGGTGTGTTATGAATATTAGACATAACATGGAAATTAGGAAAGGGGTACCAATGATGCTCAGATCAGCTGACTTTAAAAATCTTAAATAATAGAGAAAGTATTCACAAGCCTTTCTTATTATCTAATGAAATCATTGAATATGATGGATGCTTAAAATTTCGCCAGAGTATTCATTACATTCTTTACATCATTATGATTGAGTCATCTATATGAATACCCTGAGCTTTTGAGAATAGCGACCAAAATAATTAAAAGGAAAATTTCTTAGTAGAACGTTAAAAACAAGTGGGAAGCCTAGAATTGAGATGCAGCAAATGCTTCGTAGAAGTCACTTTTCAATTAGTTTTTAACGTGGTGGAGAATCAGGAGATTTTGCAAATATCAACGAGCACAATTAATTTTGCTACATAAGACAATATTTTTCACTGCAATTTCAATGTTTTCTGTACGGCAGATTTTGATAGAAGTAATTTTTTAGGGTTTTGTAAAATAATTTTACAAAACCCTACTAGTTTCGCGACCAGTCTGTCCGTCCGTGTGTCCGTGTGTCACAGCACTTTTTCTCGGAAACTACTTAGGTGTAAAGTGGTGATTTCTTCAAAGTTCAGTTACAAAAAAAATGTTATAAGGTATTTAAGGGGGGTCTCCCCATATAGGAGAGTGACCCCCGAAAAAAAAAATTTCATTGAAGGTAGCCGATATGGGTATCAAATGAAAGGTCTTAATAAGAACTTTTCAAAACAGGTCTTAATTTGGCGAAATTGGCTTCGAGGGGTGCATAGGGAGGGGAAATACACGGAAAATTTGTGTCCCCCCCCCTCGCGATGGGACACCTGTGGTCCGAAAAATCTGAAAAAAATCAGGAATGTAGGCCTTGGTGAGCACAACAACAACAAATACGTTAGAAGTCGCAATTCACTCAACTTTTATGTTTTCTTGAATAAAATCTTAACGGTACACAAATTCAGTACGTAGATGTTTATTTATAAGATTGATCTATCCTGAAAGTTTCATAAAGATTGAATCGTATTTAGTGAAGTTATAGCGGTTTGAATTTTCCTGTATTACTATGGAACAATATGCGCTGCATTTATTACTATGGCAACATAGCTATGGAACAACATTCGCTTTTTACCGGCTCAGATACTACAGTTTTGCTAGGATTTGCATGAGAATTTCAGGAATGATAGGTGTCATGTATATCTTTGAGAATCGGTTCAGCTAGTGGTATCAATAATCGTAAAACAAAATAGTGGCTGTTTTAAATACGAAGATTGAATAATTTTGAGTTATTTTTTCCCAACTTCAACGTTTAAGGTGCATGCTTGAACACTTGATTCAATTTAATGAATGACTGAAGATGAGTACCTACAATTAATGCTCATAAGTGAAACAAGTCAAGGAGGTGGGAGAGAGCTCCTAGCAAAAGAGTTTTGTAACCATTCTAGGATTAGAAAAAAATGGCCATTGATCGATGATAACAGTACAGGATAGTGCCCCCTGAAAAAAAAATTCATCAAACGTAGCCGATATGAGTGCGAAATAAAAGCTTTCATGGGAGCTTTTCAAAACAGTTGTTAAACTGTCAGTTTTGGCTTCAGTGGGGGCACAGGGGGGAAATACATGAAAAATGTGTTTCCTCCGTCGCGGATGGACATCTGAAATAATTATCAAGGGAGATATTTATGAGTAAAACAATGCCAAAAACGTCAGAAGTCGAGATTCATTCAACTTTGTTAATAATAGTATGATCTTCGTATTTCATATTTTCTCCAATAAAATCATCTTTGACATGTTTCTTGATTTGTTTCGATCTGGTGACTGCATTTTGTAAATTGAATACAAAACCCTTCTGACATGAGCGTAGGTCTGTTTATCCAACTTGTTTAAATTGAGTTCTAGCTTCTAGAAATCCCGTAAAGTACCTGCAAAAGTTATACAAGCGATAAGCAATTCAAGAGCTGATTAAGAACTTTGATCCAAAAAAAAATAAAATAAAGACACAAGTAGGCAAGCCTCGAAGACACACAAGTAATCAGGACTCCGCAGATGGCGGCCGTAAGACTCAATTTGTCGAAGATAAACAAGAAGTGAGTCGACTTCAAGTTAAAATACAGGAATTGGAACAACGACTGAAAACGTTCGAAAATATGTACGAGAGAGCGAAGAAAGTTCAAGATGCAGAGCCAATACGACAAATAAATACGGAAGCTAAGCAGAAGAAAACTGTCAAAGGAGTCATCACAGAAGAAGTATTAAGTGCTAGAGGCGCTAACGACAGCCAGAACTACTATGCAGCGCTGCACGGACTCCAACAAGAAATGGACGTTGACGAATGTACTAAAGGTAATGTTAGTCAAGATAATGATAATTTTATCCTTGATTTAAAAAATAAAAATAAGGAGAAGAAACCAGCCCGTACTTCTGCTGGTCCTCCTCAAAAAGTTGCCAAGAATACAGAGAATGTTCCGCCAATTAATGTGTTCGGTCAAAGCGGAAAGGACATGGTTCGGCTGTTGTCAGCCGAAAATAAATTAACAAATTTCGAAATTAAAAGCATCAATGCCGAAAAGTTGACTATCAGAACGAGATCACTGGTTGATTTCAAATCAGAAAAAAAATGCTTTAAATTCTGGGGAAATTCCACACTTCACACATACCCCAAAAAGCGAGAAGAAGCAGTCCTTTTTGTTGACGGGCATGGACTGCGGAGAGGATACCGTCGATCTTTTTCAGGTGCTCAAGGAAGCAGCACCAGAAATCGAATTTATCTCCGTTAAAACATTCGCGACAAGAAGTTCGACGGCAGAAAAAAAAATTTTCCACTTTATTTAGCTCAGATATCAAATCAGAGCAGTCCAAGTGCTCTTCAACATATCAGATACTTGAACTTCCGAGTGGTGAGGTGGGGACGCCTCCAAAGAAGAGAAGCCAACCAGTGTTATCACTGTCAACGATTTGGGCATTCGGCTGCCAACTGCGCCATAAATTACCGATACGTCAAATGCAAGGATGTACATGCTCCCGGTGGGTGCAAATTGGCTCAGACGGAGCCTAAAGAAAAATTATACTGTGTTAACTGCGGTGTTTTTGGTCACCCAGCATCATATCGAGGATGCTCCCGATATCAAAATGCGAGAGTAAAATTTATCCCAAAGCAATCACAACTACACCGCAGGGTCTTAGCTCCGAACTTGGTCAAACCCGGAGTATCACTTGTACAAGCCGCTAGAGGACAAGCAGAAAATGCGGTAAATAATGTAAATAACCTGCTTCTCAAAATTTACCAGCAACTAAATTCTTTATCGGAGGGAATCGATCAACAAGATAAAAAAATTAATCTTGTTTTTCATCGTTTAGGGGTTTCAAATGCTTCAAAATAATTTGTCATCCAGTCATATTCCCATGGATAGAATTCATCTCATCTCGATCAACGTCAACTCTACTGTTACTATACATCGGCGCGCTTATCTCCTTGAGTTCATTGTTAAGCAAAAGCCTGACATCATGCTTCTCACCGAAACCCAAATCAGTTCCTGGCGCTACATGACATTCAGGGATTTTGAATTCGTAAGAAACGATAGAGTAATAGGTGATGGGGGAGGTGGCACCGAGATATTGGTTCGAAGACCCTATTGTTTCCAAAATATTGGAAAAGTTGAATTCAAATGCTTTGAATCTTTTGAAGTGTCCGTTATCAAAATCTCACTGCCAGGTGAGGATGACCTCTTTGTTATCTGTGCCTATGCAACTAGTCGAAATGTTCTCAAGTTAAAGGAGAAGCTCAATTCCTTGTTTGAAATACTTGAGTTGAACAGGCTGCATTATTATTTTATTCTTGCTGGTGAATTGAACGCCAAGCATAAATCAATGCCGAACGTCACCAATAATCCAAGAGGTGTATTCCTGAAATCTTGGATGACAGAGAACCAAATTGAATACCTGTGCAACCTATCTGGGTCGGAATTTCCAACATACCCTAGGACAAATTCATATTTGGACCTCTGCATTGCTAACAGAAGACTTGAATTCAGCTTAGTCCTAAATAGAAACTGCAGGTACTTCCTTATGATATCGACCATAACGCAATCGCAATGGCAATCAATCATCAAAGGGATGATGTCTTCTTCATTTCAGTTCAACATGAAAATCATCGGTTAAATTTCAAAAAAATGGATTGAAAAAGGTTTCAAAAGTAGTTTAATACAGAGTTTCAGAAGCATTATCCTCCTTCTGATGATGGCAACGCTTGCTCAATGGTTCCTCATGACAGCAATCTATCTAACGATGAAATAGATCTCTATTTGTCAAAGTTAGAGAGGCTGACGTTGGAAACGATTGAGAAAGTAGTTCTGAAGATCAAGCATCGAAACAATATGGAAGGATATGAAACACAAACCATTGCAAGCTAAAGTGAAAGTGAATAGCTCATTCCATAAGAAATCTCGAGTGAACGTATCGAATCTTGAAATCGCTAGTGATGAGATAAATATTTTCGATAACGCTTGTATCGAAATTGATGGTACGACTCCGGATAGAAATGGAAACAGGATAATATATGATGGATTGGATAAACTTGCCCTGATTGGAACATATTTCCAATTGGTTCATCTACCAAACCCTGAGAGAGTGAACCAAACATTTTCAGAGGTCGTTGAAGTAAAAGTTTCCGCCTCCCTAGCTGGAATCTTATTGAATATTTTGTCAGTTATGAAGACTTGTATTTCATATTTGGCAGGATAAACAACAAGCAATCATGTGGCACTGACGGTATTCCAAATGTAGTTCTCCGACATATTGTTTAACAACATGTTGAGCAGCTCTTATTTCGCAAATGAGTGATAAAAGGCTAGGGTATTTCCGATCTCGAAGAAAAGAAAAGAATTTTCGAACCTTAAAAGCCATCGCCCAATCAGCTTGCTGCCTAACATCAGCCAAGTGTTTGAAGTGATATGGTACTCAACAATGCATTAAACGCCCACATTAAGAAATATAAGTTGATGCCAAATTGCCAATTCGGTTTTCGTACCAGGCATTCGACCATACATGCGATAACGAAAGTAACCTCAGACATTGTTGGAAGCTGAACTACAAAGAATGTGTTGGAGCATGTCTCATTGATATGGAGAAAGCCTTCCATCACGACAGGTTCCCCAGACACCTTGTCGCCATGATGTGCAATATGTTATACGGGAAATTATTTTTTTTTTAACTGATGGAAATCTGACGATAATGCGTGACTTTAATGTCTTGAATGGTCTATAGCAGGGAAACGTTACAACGCCTCTGCTTTTCTCATAAAATATGCAATAATCTTAATTGATTTGAATTTGCTATTGTTTTTTTTTTTTTTCATTAAATGTGTTTCATTGATAACGTTTAAATTTAGAGAGCCATTTGTGCCATTAAGTTTTCGCAGTTTTATGGGAATTCGCTTTATGTTCTTTTCAAATTTATAACGATTGGTATTGAATAAAGCGCTTTTGACTTTGATTTTGACTCTATCGTTGAAAATGTTAAATAATGGCTAAAAAATGTGTTCGAACAAAGCTGAGACTTTATCATGTGTTACTTTACATATGTGTTATTCTAAAAAAAATTCCAGTCCATTTTGTTGGTTGTAAGAGTGCGCCAGTTCATACTAAAGTTGTCATATGGAGGCAATCCATAACATGTTTTTACAAGGCTATAATTTTAAGATAATATTCTTGAAACAATTCGAAAAATATTTGCAAACAGCCAGTCCATTCTGGCGGTTGCAAGTATCCGCCAGTTCACAGTTGTTCTCGGTTGTTTATTTTTATCTATGCAAACACTTAATCATTTCCATGAATTTCTAACCAAAATAAATTAGCTTTAATATTTTAAGTTATTTTATTCATAATTTTAATACGGCTGAGGCTACTGAGTTCCAAAATAATTTAAAATATTCAAATTTACATGAGAAAAAGTATTGATAATGTATTATTATGTCTATGTTTTTTGATAAGTAATTCGTAATAGATTTTAAAAATGTTATAATATCCCAGCAATATTTTTTTAGCAGTTTTCAAGCAAAAAAAAACTGTGAAGAGATTACAGATTCAAATAACCCTGCTGAGTCTTATTGTTAGAAAAGATAAATCCTTAATTTTCTTAAGGAAAACTTTTCATATATGTGTAATTTATTTGTCTTCAACAATAAGTTCGTCTTCAGAATCCATATGGTAATTTTCGAATGCTGTTTCGTTGTCTGTAAAATATTTAAAAATTAACTTAAGCAAATGAGAAGCCTTAGTTAATTTAAACAAGTGGGAAACTTAAAACTTGAACAAATGGGAAGCCTTAAAACTAATATAGGGGTTTCCATTAGGGAAATAACAATTTTGTATTTTTATATGAACGCACCGTTAAATTTTTTAATAAGCTGTCAATGTCAAAACGTTAGTCAAGGTTAACATTTTTATTATGGTATAGTTCATGAATCAGCGGCGTTTGGAAATCATTAAAATTACTACCGAAATCGCAATTTCAAGAGCGCTTACTCCATTTTCGGCCGTAATAATCGTCTCACCCGACAGGCTGTGCGTGCTATAGTTGATAATTTCACGATTGGATGTTCCGGTGCAAAAAAGATGACGTACTGCTCGAAGCAAAGGAAATATCTCAGCCGTAAGTGCATCGATTCAAAATGTGCCAAATCAGTCGATTCCACGTCGTTCTGAAGAATTGGGCATCGCTCAAACGGCACTCTGCGAAAAGATCTTGGCCTACAGGGTTGCAAAATCAAATTGACTCAAGACGAAGCCAGTTGATCATTCGAGATGCCGAAGCTCTCCAATTAGGCTCTGGCAAAGCTTGAAGAAAATGAAAAATTTCATCGAGAAATCATCCTCAGCGGATAAGCTCATTTCTGACTCCATGACTTTGCTGACAAATGAAATATGCATTACTGGTCAGCAACAAACCTACATTTGTTTCTTGAGACACCGTTGCATCTGCAAAAAACTACTGTTTGGTGCGGTTTTCATGCCAGAGGTGTAACTGGGCCGTATTTTATCTTGAATGCAAACGGCCGTCATGTTACCGTCAATGGAAAGCGGTATCGTGTTATGTTGGAAGATGATTTGTGGCCAGAATTGGATGAACTTGACATCAACGATATGTAGTTTCAACAAGACGGTACCACTAGGCACACAGCATGCATTACAATCGGTTTATTGCAAGGCAAATTTGATGAACGTGTTATCTCAAAGAATGATCCATTCAAATCGCCGCCTCATTCATGCGATCTAACGCCATTGGATTTCTTGTTCTGGGGCTATATCAAGTTACTGGTATATGCTAACAAGGCAGCAACTTAAGACGAGCTCAAAGACAACATCTAATGCGAAATTGCCAACGTTGCGGTCAAAATGTGCGCCAGAGTGGTGGAAAATTGGGTCCAAAGTATTGACCGCAGTAAGTGGGCTCGTGGTGGTCGTATGACCAAAATCTACAATAAATTTGAACTCAATATCGCAAATATTTCTGTGTTTTATTAATAGATATAATTGTAATGTCCTTAATGGAAAACCCTTTATAATAAACATAACATATACGTATCCTAAATATTGAATCCTATCTCTAATTTTTAACATAAACACACAACAGCAACACAAAACGTGGCAAGGGATAATGAGCTAAAACTCGAAAACTATTTAATGAAAAACATAAAAACAGAGAAACACGAATAATTTAGACATTGTCATTCAGCCACCAGTACCTACATTGCCCCGTGTCTCAGCTCGACCAGCCGCTAGTTATTGGCCTCGTAAACTCAAACCTGGAGGAAATTTTATTTTCGCTTCACGTTCAAATACACGCATGCTTCTGGAGAAATGAAGCCAGTAGTGAGGCAAGTCTCAATATACCCATCTGTAGGGTAGAACGGCTGTGAAATCAATGGGTTTTTCGCTCATAGTTACAGATCTTGCAATATGATTCCCAAGAGGTTTCAAAATGATGAAATCAACTCTTGTCACTTTAGCAGTTTGATAAATTTTTCTATTCGGATATGTAGTATTTTTAAGTGTCTCCGGCTTTCTGTATAAACCAGCACATGTATGAAGAAATTTTCTTTCGAAAACTATTAATCTTTCCGTAGTACTAGCACTCTGGTTGTACCAGATCTGATACCCAAATGTCAAAACTGGTCTAACCAGAGTCGAAGGACCATGACTACTTTTTTGCTTTACTGAGATTAATTTTAACATATCCAGTATCGTACAGATACAATCGAGATGAAAACCGAGGTATTGAACACAGGATTTATGTGAAACTTGTATTGAACTACCCTCACCAGCCGCAATTTGGAAATTCTCCCAATCACATTTCACGTCTTGACTGATCCCCAGCAGAGCTTTCCGAAACAAAATCGTTTGACACTTCTCCGTATTGATTTTCATTCGTCTATTGTCGATGTAGAGCTGCACATCGTTAAATATTTTTTGAAGATTGCTCTGAACTATTGTGGCTTTTTGGTCTGCCGTATAGATGATCAGATCACTAGCAAAGGCTACCAATGATTGCGTTGTCGAGATGTTAAAATCACATTAAAATCAAAGCCGTGCAATAGTTTCTGAATGAATATTGAGAAAAGCAGAGGCGTAGTAACTGTTTCCTGCTGTAGACCACTCTAGACTTTCAAATCGCGAATTGTCGTCAGATTTCCATCAGTTACAGCAAATGGTTTCCCGTGTAACATATTGCACATCATGATGACAAGGTGTCTAGGGAACCTGCCCTGAAGGAGCTTAAAAATTAGTCCATATAACTACACCATATCGAAGTCTTTCTCCATATCAATAGAACACGCTCCAACACATTGATTATCATTTAGTTACCGACAGGCGTCTGAGATTACTTTGATTATTTCAGGTATGGTCGAATGCCTGGCACGAAACCACATTGGCAATGCGGCATCAACTCATATTTCTCAATTTGGGTGCTTAATGCTTTGTTTAGTATCACTTCAGACAGGTTTTTGATGTTGGGCAGCAATCTGATTGGGCGATAGCTTTTAAAACAGGAAAATTGTTTTCCTATCTGCAAGATCGGAAATACCTTAGCCTTTTTCACTCATTTGGAGAATAGGAATTGCTCAACATGTTGTTGAACAATATATAACTCCTAAGAGCAACTTCAGCAAATGTCAGAGAACTATATTTTGAATACTGTCAATACCACATGATTTATTGTTATTTATCCTGCCAAAATGAAACACAAGTCTTCATCGCTGACAATATAATCAATAAAATTTAAGCTCGGTCTGAAGACAGATGTTAATGTTTCATTGAAATGAAGAATCAATTCACCGTTCAGGCTTGATTTGAAGTCAAAAACTATCGATTTCGATACCAACCCTATGCAAATGATTTATCTCATCACTAGCGACTCCAAGATTCGATACATTCACTGGAGACTGCTTATGGAATAAGCTACCTTGGTCTACTTAACTAATATCCCTCAGTTTTTGGGCCCATTGATTGCTAACCTCACTCCTGAAGTATGAACGGATTAAGTTCCTTCGGGTGAAATTTTCGCAAGGCCAACGAGGGATGGTTACAGTCCAAAAATCGCCGATAAAGGTTGTTGACGCGTGTGCGAAGAAGACTTGTCAATATTTTTCACCTTGCTATGGTTGGTGTTTCATATTCTTCTATATTGTTTCGATGTTTAATCAATCGTTTCCAACGTCAGCTCCTCTAACTTTGATAAATAGAGATCTATTTCATCCTTAGTTAGACTCCTGTCATTAAGAACCATTAAGCAAGCGTTGTCATCATTAGAAGGTTTACATTGCTACTGGTAACTCCGATTAAACTTCTTTTGAAACTTTCCCCAATCCGTTGTTTTGCAGTTCAACAGATGTTTCTCATGTTAAGCTCGAATGAAGAAGATATCGTCCCTTCGATGATTGATTTCCACTACGATTGCGTTATGGTCGCTATCGTAAGGAAGCACCTACAGTTTTCGTTGAGGACTGTTAGAGCTAAATTCAAGTCTTGGGTCAGCAATTCAGAGGTCCAAATATGAATTTGTCCTAGGGTATGTTTGCAACTCCGACCCATCTAGATTGCACCTGTTTTAAATGTGGTTCTCTGTGAATTATTGGTGGTGATCAGCCATGATGTATGCCGGGCATTCAGGTCGACGGCAAGAATATAATAACTATGCAGCCTGTTCAACTCGAGTATTTCAAACAAGGAATTGAGCTCCTCCTTGGACTTGAAAACGTTTCGACCAGTTGCATAGGCAGAGATAACAAAGAGGTTAACCCCACGTGGCAGTGAAATTTTGATAACAGACACTTCAAGAAATTCAAAGGTTTTGAATTCGATGTTATCAACATTTTGGAAAGAATAGGGTCTTCTAACCAATATCCCGGTGCCACATCCCCCGTCACCGTTTACCCTATCGTTTCTCACGAGTTCAAAATCTTTGAATGTCATGGAGTGCCATGAATTGAGTTACGTTTCAGTGAGAAGCATGTTGTCACAAGCCATAAGCTACATAATGATCGTTCAGTCAGCCTGAAATGCCAAAAATCCTGTGACAAAATATTAGGACTCTTTTGAGACTAAGTCAGATAGTTTAGAGCATTATTTTAAGTTTCGAAAAATTCCAGCAGTTTTCATGCAATTACAATGGCCACCAACTAAACGAAACTTCATATGGACTGGGATGAAAAGCTTCAACATCAGTTATTCGTGTCTTGGGGCAAGTGGTGGAAGAAGTGTGAGAAGATTAAAGGATTCAGCATCCCGCGGAGCTACTCTGCATTATTGGCTCACGCGGATGACGAACAGCTCCATGTGTTTATGATGCTAGCTCAGGCTGTACTGCAGTTTGCTGCCTATGAGCTGGATCGGAATTTAAAGTCAGTGTTGCCGTTGGTGCTGCAAAGAGCAGATGTACTCCATTGAAAGCCGTGACACCATCCCGCCTCGAATTACAGGCCGCCGTTTTGGGATGTCGCCTAAAGGATCTAATTCTTCAAAGCCTGGAAATTATGATCTATAAAGTTATATTCTGGTGTGACTCCAAAACTGTCGTCCTGTGAATCAGATCAAGCACACGACAATTTGTAGCCAACTGAATTTCAGAAATGTTATCGTCTTCTTCTTCAAGCTAATGCCTAGTGTCATGAATGTCGCAGATGCTGCCACGAGAATCAAAGACTACAATAGCAATACTAGGGGGAAAATAGGTCCAAGTTTTCTTCGCAACGTTGAGAACTTATGGCCGAAGGAGCCTGATGACATGTCCATTGAATATAGCAGTGTAGAGCAGCTTCCATTTCAAGTTTTTATTACATCTGACGAACAAAGGTCTGTTATACCATATGTAAATTACTCATTATACCTGAGGTTGTTACGAGCTACCGCATATGTTCAAAGATTTATTCAGAATAGCAGACTATATGATGCACGCCATCGCCAAAATGGGGAGATAACCGCAGCTGAAATAGCCAACGCGGAGATATATATTTGTCGCCTTGTCCAGAATGAAGCCTTCACAGAAGAGATTGGCGCACTTCGATCATACGCAAAGGTGTCAAAGTCGAACGATATATTTCAATTAACGCCTACTCTAGGCTCAGACGGAGTTATTCGTATAAAGGAATGAATTGATGCTGCCTATTGTCGTCCCGATTCTTCCCGTCGACCGGTTATAATACCAAAGAAGCATTATGTATCCCGTATTAAGTAAACTTCATTGCGGACGTCATAACCAGAACGATGAAATGCGTCAGCGTTTTTTGGTGCTAACGAAAAATATACGATGAAAGTGCCCAGTCAAGCTAAAAAATCCATTAATGGAACAACTCACCGTATGTCCGTTCGTTCAGTTATACTAGAGTTGACTACTGTGGGCAATTTCGGCTAACGATTAGACGTCGAAAGGAAAAGACGTGGATATCTCTCTTCACATAGCTACAACTAAAGTAATTTATTTAGAGATTCTACTATCTACTGACGCATTCATTTTGTGTCTAAGAAACTTCATGAATCGCCGAGGACTGCAAATCAGAATTCAAAGTGATAACGGCGCAAATTTTATCCAAACGCAGAAGAAATGGAACTCCACCGTAGACGGTCCCAAGCCCATTTGAGAAAGGAGGAGGGAACCCCTTGTTTCCCCAACCCATAGCTTCGATGATTTCTCATCCCAAACTCCCAATAAAATGGGTAAATGCTCTCGGGGTTGCATATTGGGTTTGCAGGTTCTCCAATAATGTCGCATTAAATGCCGAGAAATGCTAATGGTGAATTTGATGCAACCATGAACTGTATGAAATTTTTGACGAACCGGAGGTCTCAACGACTATAAAACTGCAGAAGCTGCAATGGGATGGCCACATGAATCGTATGGATGAACAACGGATACCCAAAAAGGTATTTGTTGGAAGAACTGCAGGCCGGAGACCAGTGGGGAAACCAAGGAAACGCTGGTCTGGCTCGGTCGACGAAGACAGTTCATCGCTGCTTGGATTTAGAGGACTATTTGCAGTAAGCGAAGGCCCGAGAGGGGCTGTAGTGCTGAGAAGAAGAAGAAGACAGAAGAAATGGACAGTCGAGAATAGTGTTATAGAAACAGCGGAAACGCAAAGATATATGTGCAGAAATAAAATAGAATGGGTGTTTAACTGTAACTTTATCCCGATGCTGAAGGATGTTGGGAATGCCTAATTCATTGTGTAAAACGCCTTATTAATAGGATATTCAAGGAAGATGCACCGCAATTGGAGATGTTTCAAAGCATCCTAATTGACACAGAAAACATAATTAACAGCAGAACTTTAACCAGGTTACCTATGTCGCCAGATGATGACCAGCCGTTATTGCCAAACCATTTCTTAGTTGGCTCTCTTAATTCAACACAAACGCCAAACACAGAGAGTGAGCCTCGATGCTTGCGCAAGCAATGGAAAATCGCTCAAAACCTCAAGGATAGGCTGCGGAAAACATGGATTTCTGAATATTTTCCACAACGACTTCGCCGCCCAACAAGCTCAAACTCTCAAGTTAGGGTAGTTGGTTATAATCTGTGATTCCAGGCAGCCACGTAGTCGATGGAAAAAGGGACACATATTGGAAGTCTACAAGGCAAAGGATGGTTAATTTCGCAGTGCTAAGGTTCCAATATCACATGGCATACTACATTGCCCTGCATTCATGCTAGCCACTTTGACATATGGTGAATCCCCGCACCAGTCGGAATCCACGGAGAGTGGGATGTCAATGCCACAATCAACTCTATTGACCGATATTAGACCATCTTGCAATACCGCCGAAGTCACTCGTTAAGTCTCAGCAACATTGGCCGCACTAAAATAAAACAATGGTCAATCGAACGAAGAGTCAACGCGTCATCAGTTTGAATTCTCGTCTACGGTCTGTAATAATCTGAATTCCATTGTATATTATTCAATTAATAAATAACGTTATCTTGATTGCCTGAGTTTCTCGAGTTTAATTATACACGTCGCCATAGTCATTTAAAGTTTACTCTCCAAAAGGCATAGCTTAGTAACGCTACCCTGTTTAACACTGGTGGTCGAACACAAATTCAAAATGTATTTAAAAATGATATCGCGATTCGTGACAAACAGATCATTTTCTCCAGTTCGATCTAGGTATCTCGTATACGCACTTCAGTCATATGAAAGGTGTTGATGTTTGGGAGTAAAGATACAAAAATTCTTAGATAAGCTCTCTACTTGTGGACCTTGACGACGCTGCCCTGGAGACCAGGCGTTACATTTTAACGATCAGAGGTCACATGCATTCCCACACTCCGGCCCAATCGTTCACGGTCGCGTTCATTATTTTTCAGCCATTAGCTTACCAACCTACCGGAGATTTTCCCGGTTCCTCCACTGGCCAACGCGACCCTGGTTATAGATTCATATTATAAACTTTCTTTCCAGGTAATATAACTCAAAACTATAAAACACAATGAACATTTTTGTCCGTAGCTGTAGAGCAGCATTAACATTATTTTTTTTTTTGACTAGCAACATATTTCAGAGAGTGAAAACAGTAAAAAAAATTAGTTCTCTGTAAAGTCGGCTTATGGACGATAATTTTACGTGATAACGTCATACGAAAATATTTATCAAAAATTGTTTTTAATAATCAAAGAACAAATATATGAGATTATATCGCTTATCAAATTCTTAAAATGCAAGAATTAATTACTTTTTTGCCGCGATTGTTGTTGTAATATACAATAGAAACCACATTAACTTTTCACCTCACTTTATAAACAGTTGACAAAACCGTTCACGTGTAGGTTGTGTGCTGCCGCTGCCTCTCTGTTGCTTTTTCCGCGTTTTCGCTTGCACGCTCGACTCAGGCGGAACGTGATCATGAGTCATATTTTTCGTGCGTGCAACCAGTGTTCATCGATTTATAAGACGTTATCACGTCAAAAAATAAAAAAATAAATATTAGTGTCAAAGTCAAA
Organism: Odontomyia ornata; assembly: GCA_963969285.1. Classification (NCBI taxonomy): domain Eukaryota; kingdom Metazoa; phylum Arthropoda; class Insecta; order Diptera; family Stratiomyidae; genus Odontomyia; species Odontomyia ornata. The sequence goes on from OZ017739.1 coordinate 86,994,031, forward strand.
GTCAAAAGCGCTTTATTTGATACTAATCGTTATAAATTTTAAAAGAATATAAAGCAAATTCCAAACAATAACAATAAAAAACTTAATGGCCCAAATGGCTCTCTAAATTTATACGTTATCATTAACACATTTCATCAAAAAAAAAAACTATAGCAAATCCAATTAATTAAGATTATTACATATTTTTAAAATTTAATTGGAAAAAGGAGAAAACACCAACCAACACTATCCTAAAATTATTTATAATTTAAACACAACAGTGAAACTTTGATCCTACACCTAATATGTTGTAACTTATTTCTAATAAAATGCAATCAAAAACTTTATCTCATACTTAAAAAAAATCCTATAACAATGTTCCTAACCTAAGCGTTTAATCTTATCTCTAACGGAATATAGTAAACATAGCATATACCTAACCTATACCTAATTTTTAACACAAATAAACAACAACACTAAATGTAGCAATAATGAGCTGAAACTCAAAAAACGAAATAACGAAAAACACCAGAACTGAAAAATAAACACGAATAATTTAGACATTGTCATTCAGCCACCAATACCTGGATTGCGCCGTCTCAACTCGATCAGCTCCAAATTCACGAATGCTTCTGGAGGAATGAAGCCAGTAGTGAGGCAAGTCGCTATATACCCGTCTGTAGGTTTTCACTCACAGTCACAGATCTTGCGATATGATTCCGAAGAAGTTTCAATATGAAGATATCGACCCTCGTCACTTCAGTAGTTTGATAAATTCTTCTATTCGATGTATAATGTTTCCAATCCAATTCAGGCTTTCTGTAAAAACCAGTGCATGCATGAAGACATTTCCTTTCGAAAACTCTTAATTTTTCCATAGTACTAGCGCTCTGGTTGTACCAGATCTGACATCCATATGTCAAAACTGGTCTAACCAGTGTCTTGTAACAGACAATTTTGACCTTTTGATCAATGTATCTGAAATGAAAGAGTTTTCGAAGGGCCATGACCACTTTAAGTACCTTACTGAGCATGATTTTCACATGTTCAGTATGATACAGATACTGATCGAGATAAACACCGAGGTATCGAACACAGGATTTATGTGGAACCCGTTCTAGACTACCCTCACCAGCCATGATGTGGAAATCTTTCCATTTGCGTTTCAGGTCTTGACTGACCCCTGCAGCGTTGTCCGAAACAAGATTGTTTCACACTTCTGCGCATTGATTTTCATTCGCCAATTGTCAGTGTACAGCTGTTCATCATTGGACATTTTTTGGAGATTGCTCTGAACTATTGTAGCTTTTTGGTCTGCCGTATAGATGATCAGATCATCAGCAAACGCTACCAATGATCGCGTTGGCGAGACGTTAAAATCAAAGCCGTTCAATAGCTTGCGAATGAAGATTGAGAAGAGTAGAGGCGGAGTAACTATTCCCTGCTGTAGACCATTCAAGACCTTGAACTCGCCCCTTGTTGTCAGATTTCCATCAGTTACAACAAACAATTTCCCGTATAACATATTGCACATCATGGCGACAAGGTGTCTGGGGAACTTGTCCTGAAGGAGTTTAAAAATTAGTCCATCTAACCACACCGTATCGAAGGTTTTCTCCATATCAATGAGACATGCTCCAACACATTGTCTATCATTTAGATTCCAACAGATGTATGAGGTTACTTTCGTTATTGCATGTGTGGTCAAATGCCTGGCACGAAAACCAAATTGGCAATTCGGGATCAACTCATTTTCCTCAATATGGGCGTTTAATGCTCTGTTGAGTATCTCTTCAAACACCTTGCTGATGTTAGGCAGCAAGCTGATTGGGCGATAGCTTTTCGGGCATGATGATTCTTTTCCTTTCTTCAAGATCGGAAATACCTTAGCCTTTTTCTACTCATTTGGAAAATATGAATTGCTTAACATGTTATTAAACAATTTGCAATAGTTCCTAACAGCGTCCTACGGCAAATGTACATTTGGAATACCATCAGTACCACATGATTTCTTGTTGTTTATCCTGCGAAATATGAAACACAAGTCTTCATAGCTGACAAAATAATCAATAAGATTCAAGCTCGGTATGAGGTCAGATGTTAATGTTTCATTGAAATGAAGAATTGATTGGCCGTTCAGGCTTGGTTTGAAGTCGGAAACTTTTGCTTCAACGACCTCTGAAAAAATTTTGTTCCCTCTCTCAGGGTTTGGTAGATGAACCAATTCAAAATGTGTTCCGATCAGGGCAAGTTTATCCAACCCTTCACATATAATCCTGTTTCCATTTCTATCCGGAGTCGTACTATCAATTTCGTTACCAGCCCTATCGAGAAGATTTATCTCATCACTAGTGACTTCAAGATTCGATACCTTCACTCGAGACTTCTTGTGGAATATGTTATTCACTTTCGGAAACACGCCGTCTGGATCCTGTGGGCTAATACCCCCCAATTTTTCTGCCCATTGATTGCTGACCTCACTCCTGAAGTCTGACCGGATTAAGTTACGGACATTGTCAGATGTAATTTCAACAAAGAAAACGAGGGATGGTTGTAATCCAAAAATCGTCGATAAATATTGTTGAGAAGGCTTTTCAATCTTTTCAACCTTGCGATGGTTGGTGTTTCATATCCTTCCATATTGTTTCGATGTTTAATCTTGGGAACTACTTTCTCAATCGTTTCCAACGTCAGGTTCTCTAACTTCGACAAATAGACATCTATTTCATCGTTAGTTAGATTCCTGTCATTAGGAACCATTGATCAAGAGTTGCCACCATCAGAAGGGGGACATTGCTTCTGGTACTCGCATTTAAACTTCTTTTGAAACTTCCCCCAGTCTGTTTTTTTTTAAATTCAACCGATGATTTTCATGTTGAACTGGAATGAGGAAGAAATCATCCCTGTGCAGATTGATATTGTTTCGATGTTCAATCAATCGTTTCCAACGTCAGCTCCTCTAACTTTGATAAATAGAGATCTATTTCATCCTTAGTTAGATTCCTGTCATTAAGAATCATTAAGCAAGCGTTGTCATCATTAGAAGGTTAAGATTGCTACTGGTAACTCCGATTAAACTTCCTTTGAAACTTTCCCCAATCCGTTGTTTTGGAATCCAACCGATGTTTCCCATATTAAGCTCGAATGAAGAAGATATCGCTCCTTCGATAATTGATTTCCACTACGATTGCGTTATGGTCACTATCATAAGGAAGCACCTGCAGTTTCCGTTGAGGGCTATTAACGCTGAATTCAAGTCTTGCGTCAGCAATGCAAAGGCCCAAATATGAATTTGTCCTAAGGTATGTTGGGAACTCCGACCCATATAGATTGCACCTGTATTCAATTTGGTTCTCTGTTATCCACGATTTCAGGAATACACCTCTTGGATTATTGGTGACGTTCAGCATTGATGTATGCTTGGCGTTCAGGTCACCAGCAAGAATATAATAGCTATGCAGCCTGTTCAATTCGAGTATTTCAAACAAGGAATTGAGTTCCTCCTTGAGCTTGAGAACAGTTCCACCAGTTGATAGGCAGAGATAACGAAGAGGTTATCCCCACCTGGCAGTGAGATTTTGATAACGGACACTTCAAGAGATTCAAAGCTTTTGAATTCGACTTTTTCAATATTTTGGAAACGATAGGGTCTTCGTACCAATATCCCGATGCCACCTCCCCCATCACCTGTTACCCTATCGTTTCTTACGAACTCAAAATCCTTGAATCTCATGGAGTGCCATGAACTGAAGTGGGTTTCGGTGAGAAGCACAATATCAGGCTTTTGTCTGGCAATGAATTCAAGGAGATAATCACGCCGATGTAAAGTAACAATGAAGTTGACGTTGGTCGAGATGAAACGAATCCTATCCGTGGGAATGTGGCTGGATGACAACTTATTTTGAAGCATTTGAAAGTGCTAAACGCTGAAAAACAATGTTAATTTTCGAATCTTGTTTATCGATTCGCTCCGATAAGGAATTTAATTGCTGATAAATTTTAAGAAGCAGCTCATTATTGCCACTAACATTATTTATTTTATTTATATTGTCTGCTGGTCCTCTCGTAGCAAGTGCAAATGACACCCCGGGCTTGACGAAGTTGGTAGGTGTCACACTGCGGTGTGCTTGACTTTGTTTCGGAGTGACTTTAACCTTTGCATCTTGATACCGGGGGCATCCACGATATGATGCTGGATGAACAAAGGCACCGCAGTTCACACAATATAGCTTTTCTTTTGGCTTCGCCTGAGCCAATTTGCACTCGCCGGGAGCATGAATGTCTTTGCATTTAACACACCTATATTTCATGGCGCAATTGGCAGCCAAGTGCCCGAATCTTTGACACCTGTAGCACTGGTTGACCTCACTTTTCTGTAGGTGTTCCCACCTCACCATGCGGAAGTTCAAGTACCGTACACTCGAACTACTTTTGCTGGAAATCTGGACTTAGTAGTGAGGCAAGTTTTTGCGCTCCATAATCGATCTTCTCGTTGCATAGTTTTTAACTGAAATAAATTGTATTTCTGGCGCAACTTCTTGGAGCACCTGAAGGAGATCGACTGTGTCCTCACCACAGTCCAGACCCTTAAGTAAAAAGGTTTGGTTCTTTTCCCTTTTCGGGGTGTACGTGAAATGCGGACCATCTCCAGAATTTAAGGCACTTTTTGTTGCCTGGAAATCAACCAACGACTTAGTCCTAATTGTCAATTTATCGGCATTGACTCTTTTTATCTCAAAATCTTTTAGCTTATTTTCGGCTGCCAAACGCCGAACCATATCTTTGCCCGTTTGCCCAAATACATTGATTGGTGGGACCTTTTCTTTTTTCTCATTAATCTTAACGGACGGACCAGCAGACAAACCTTTTGGTTTTTCCTCCCGATTTTTAATTTTCAGGTATTCAATGAACTCATTGTCTAACTTAGACGTTTTACCTGGATTCTCTTCAATGTTCATTGTTTCTTCAAGACCAGCTAGCGCTGCATAGTAATTTCTGCTGTCGTTTGCGCCTCCTGCGCTGAGAACATCCTCTTGATTAGCTTCTTCCTTTGGCTTTTTATTTTTCTTGTCTTCGGTTTTTGAATTTGCTTGTCAGCCTTTCTTGGTTTCTTTATCTTTGTTGAACGTTAACGTTTCAACAAGTGCTTCTAACGATTTAACTCGAAGCTTGAGTTCTTCATTTTCTGTTTCAATTTTTTCATCTTTTTCTTTGTCTTTGATCAGCTGCTCGATTTCGATTACCGATAGGATTGTCGGTTTTTCTTCTTTATCGTCGTATCTTCTTTTTAGTTATTTTCCGCCCATCATCGTTGGTGATGAGCACGAACCTTCTGGTTGATGGCTGAAGCCATCGGGCTCCTCCATCTCGTTGCTTTTGCAGCGAGACTAGAGGGAATGTTCTCAGACAGGGACTTCCCTTGAACGTATTTCCACTTTTGATGTTTCTTCAGGAAATGAATTTCAGGTATTCGATAAATGTTCGAATAATTCTACGGTGATGGTTTTCCCAATAAAATCAAAATATTGCAATTATTTGAAACTGACTTTTGTGAAAAATTAATTAATTTTTAAAATTAACGACAGGAGCGATTAAAAACACGTCTACACGCAACGAGTGCTAGACGTAGAATAATAAATATTAGTGTAGCTCAATTAAAAATAGTTATGGACAAAAAAAACCATAAAGTAGTTTGCAGTTATCGGAGCTATCTGAGACATGATACATACCGTGCCTTACAATTAAAGCTTAGTATATAGCAGATAAACGGGTAGATATCTAATACATTCAGTTGATGTAAAAAGGGCCGAGTGATCAATAAAAAAATTATCACGTGCAACTAAAACTGCTCGTAACACAAACTTGAAGAGCAATTGTAGAATTACAAGTAAAATATAACAATACCAACCAAAATTTCCCAAATCCGGTAGTCATATTGGATTTCAATTGAACGCTTTCCCTTTCAAAAGCTTACGTCTAATGATAAAGCATTCTAAAAAGTATTTACCACAACCACAAAAGTATGATTCAAAGAATTGCTTTCAAATAACAAAATCATCCGAAAAGAACTGAAATTACTTATTCATTGTTAAATTATGATTGATTACAGGGTGCGGCGAGCGTAATGATGAGACGCGCATTGTAGGCGGAGCGACAGCTGGTGTTAATGAGTTTCCGTGGATGGCTCGTCTAAGCTATTTCAATCGCTTCTATTGCGGTGGAACATTGATCAATGATCGTTACGTTTTGACGGCAGCGCATTGTGTTAAAGGGTAAGTTGACAATCATATCCTCATTACAACTTTTTATTGATTGGTATTGATGATACTTTTATGGATCTTGACGTATAAGGCTTTTTTCTTTCTTGGTAATGTTTTCAAATCGCATGACATTTCATTAAGTTTTAAACTTTTTTTGTGTTAATAGCTGTGGAATAATCCAAGAACACGGAAGTATAATAAATATTCCCTGTTGTTTTTTAAATGTGCCATATTAATTAGATTCAATGTCATTGGTGGTCTGGTTTATATTCAGCATAATAAATAATATAAAAAAAAACAATTAAAATTTAATTACTGACATGAATAAGGTTTAGTTCTTTCAAAATTTTATTTATATCGTTCATTTAAAATGTCATTTGATATAAATCTTTAAATTATTGTCATTTACCCTTGAAATAATATTTTTATTGAAACTTTGTTGTTCTTAATATAATGGCCCTGACGTAATCACTCGATATGGTTCTGCAAAATAACTCTTCTTTTGAACCCCTGGGGGTTTTTCAAGGACATGAAAATAGTTGCTTAAATCGTTGTCATAATAACTCTATAAAAAGTTTATCAGACTGAACTTTTTATTAAAGATTAACATCCTTGACAGAAAATTTATGGGTCTTCTCTCAGGTATAATCAATTAGCAAATTATTAACAATTTTCCACAGAGTTGCATCTTTAGAACGAAGAAAGATCTGGTATTAAACTCGTACCACCTCTGCACCGTGACAATAATTCAGCGGTGATTATTATCACCTCTTCTTCATTTCGCAGTTTCCTCTGCAGGTAAGCGACATTCTTTGTTCGACCAACCTCTTCAATATCTGCTAAAAGGTGTAATCAGCATACGAACGCAGGTTGATGAAAAGATATACCAGTATACATATGCTATGTGACATGTCATCGTGTACGTATAGCATGTGCCATTAACATAAGCATTAAACATTTATGAATGTGATCCCGTTTTTAGTGAACGCGTATTCGATTAATTGTGCTCACATTGTCAACCGGTTTAGTTTAAGCTTCAAGCTTAAGACAAAGTGATAAGCCGCGAATAAAATAGAGAAAGAAAGAATTGGTAAAGCTACTCAGTTAATTCCGATGGTATTCTGTTTTTACTTCTTTAGAAATTCCTGTTCAGTTTTTGTTGAGACGTGCTTTGTACCGGAGGTATACCAAAATTAATGAATATTTAAGAACTTTGGTTTGGAGTTATTGTCATGATGTTAACACATTCCATTCTGATGATATTGAGTTTCTTTTGTTAGTGGCGCTGATGGTGTGGCTGGCAGAACGAGTTTTACTTATTGCACTTTCTATTTTTTTATTATTTTTTCAGGTTCGTGGATGTCAAGTTATATTTTTGGGGTTTATTGATGATGATATGGAAAAAATTTGGTAGTTTGGTTTACATTGTTTAGAATGTAAGGTAGGAACGTGCATGTAATCATTTGATTACCTTCATTGGCATGCTGCATGGCATTTATGCGGAATGGAATTTAGCTTTCTGGGTTATATTTCCACAGTACTTCAAACGTGTTTTGAATGTTTGTAGAAAGTGAATTTTTAAAATGATATATTCTTGTTACAATGTTTTGATACTTAATCACACACATTAAGAGCAATATCATTAATTATAATTAGATATGGCTTTGTTCCCGTGAGAAACCCTCCTTGTGACATTCGAGAAGGAAAATTTTAAAGATAATTTGAATTTTTGCGCCTTGTAAAACCAACTCTCACGAAACCATTCCTTCTTGTCTATTTTTTTCTTACTCGACTCTTTAACATTATAGCGAGTATGATTCTTGTACACCACAGTGAGTGCATTTTTGCGATATAAAGAGAATTCCAAGTGAACTTATGTTAAGCGGAACTTCATTCAATTTGTTAAGTTATGCGCCCAAAATTCACAAAAATAAAATCAGCGCATAAAATTTTAAGAAATGTTGATATTACAGATATTGCTGCGAACATAACTTCGATATTGCTGCGAACATAAACGTGACTTTTTCTGTGGACTTTTGCAAAGTGTATTCGCATTTTATACTGAAAAATTCATTGAACATGGTATTAAACAATCAAATGGCATTCATCAAAAAGCTTCCCGGGCGTGATAATTACACAACTTGGCCGCTTGCAATGCAAACCTACCTACAACACGAAGATCTGTGAGATCGCATTGAATCTGTCTCAAGTCAAGTTATGTCGTCAAAAGCGTTTTATTCAGTACTAAACGTTACTAATTTTCAAAGAGTGTTGAAGCCGTAATAATGATCTCCATTTATTACCTTTCCCTTCCAAATATCCATTTATTACATTTCCCTTCGAAATATCCATTTATTACCTTTCCCTTCCAAATATTAATTTACCTCTGAGTGAATTGGAGCACCGCTGGAAACAACATCCAATCAAACCATTGAACGGACAAAGGTTTTAGACCTTGACTGTGAAAAGGTTCAACTCAGTCAAGCATGAAAACGCATGGCGTGCGTCGCGAATGAATCGGCTCCAGAAAACGTAAAATAGTAAAATCGTGAACTCCGCTAAAAATAAAATTACTCCGGAAAACGCAAATAGTGAAAACGCGAACCACCCGAACCTCCAATAACGAATACCCAGCGATTCTGCACATGTGTTCAGTAAATTGAAAGCATTATTGAGTGGATTGTGATAGCATCAAAGATTGTTGGAGACCCTGGTAATCCTCTGTTAAGTGCTGTCCATTCTTCCTTAGAAATAGTATTCACATAATTGGAGAACCCGCAATTATTTCATTTAACAAAAGCTTAGATAGTGCTCAAACATTTTTGGTCCTTCGAGCCGGATAGGTTAGGATTTGATAAGATTGTAACGCATCTCAAAACGCATTTTTTTCCGCTTTCTAAACACGCATACCGCTAACCTCGGTACAAAGCAACGTGGTGTCTAACAGTTTTGTAGTTTGAGTTAATTTATTTTGAAAATGGTGGAAAAAGAAGGCGAACAGCCTTTTTATATTAATGAAGATAGGAAATTTCAAAATTTTAATAAAAAATTAAATACTTAGTTCGCCTCTTTGACTTCCATCCACGATACAATAAGCAATCTGAGTTCCGAAGAGTCAATTGATCAATTTCTTTCGGATTGCTTTTGTATAGATCTACTTAGGAAAGAGTTTATGGATACGCTGGAGTCACGAAATGAGCACCAAACAGGGATGTCTAACGCCTCTTTGCCTAGTTTTTCCCACATCGCGTCATTTGATAGGCTGTATACGCGTATTAAATATAAACAGCATCAACTCCAGAATAAGAACGGCGGCGAGGGAATTAAATTCAAACCTCCGCAACTAAATCGCAGATTGCCGAAGTTAGAACTTGTTCCATTCAATGGCGAGCAAGAATCTTGGCCATTATTTTATGAGATCTTCCGCACTACTATTCACGAAAGTGATCAACTCACTGACGGGGAGAAGATTCAATATTTAATGGGTCAATTATCAGGTAAGGCGCAAACTAGTGTTGGAGTTTTACCTACCGCTGAAAATTATCCAATAATTTGGAATGGCCTGGTGGAAAAGTATTATGATGAACGCGTCCAGGCGACGGCCTACATTAACAAGTTATTGAATTTGCCCGCCGTCAGTGAAGTGAATGCAATAAGTTTAGAATCTTTCGTTGATAACTTTGCGTTGCTAGTATCTGCTTTAAAGCAACTCAAAATTCTGTTGGAAGATTTTATCTTTGTCCACTTGGGATCCCTCAAAATAGGTATGGAAACATTAAAGGATTTTGAGAAATCTCTTGAAAATGCGTCCGAACTACCAACCACCGATAAGTTTGTCTCATTTCAGCGTAGTCAAGCTCGAGTTTTACAGCGTGCTGGCAAGACAGGTCCCAGTTCCACTGCTGAGCCAAAACGCTCCCCAATTGAACATAGAGTTTCTAAGCCAATGAAAGTGGCAAATGTCCAGCAAAATAATGTGAAAACCTTTGTAGTTCAGGAGACGGAATTGGGTCTGAGCAAATGTGTTTTTTGCTCAAGGACTGATCATTCACACTTATATTTATGTCCGGATTTTTTACGATTAGTTCCAACAAAGCGATACAAATTTATTAGAAAAAATAAATATAGCTTCAATAGTTTGTCAAGTTTACATCTTATTCGACAGTGCAAATCGAAAAATAGATGCAAAACTTGTTCCGCACAGCATCATTTACTGCTACACTTCGGTGAAAACATACCGCCAGCAGAACTGCAAACTGCATCAAACAAAGTGGAAGTCAAACGCAGTAAACCACCAGTGGCTATTATGTCTAACCCCGCATCCATTGAATCTAAAGCATCTTCTTCTATGCAGCCCCCCGTTCATAAGTGTCTCGTGACTCATTACACTGAGCGAGATAAAACGCCATCTCCTTCGAATACTGGGAACGTACTACTAGGAACAGCGCAATGTAATTTAGTAGATAGAGATGGTAATATTGTTGTATTACGCGCCTTACTCGACTCCGCATCTCAACGCGATTTAATAACTTCTGAATGTTGTAAACGATTAAATCTCCCGCTTTTTCCTCCGAAAAATAAATACGTTTCGGGAATAGGCGAAATTAAAAACGCTATTGAAGGCGAAACGTGTCTTACAATTAGGTCGCGCATAGATGACTCGATTCGTTTCACTATCCAACCTATAGTAGTCGAACGCATTACGGATGAATTTCCCACCACAAAGGTTGATTCAAGAACATTCGAATATTTAGATGGCATTGTATTAGCCGATGCTAGTTACACTACGCCGGGTCCCATTGATATGATTTTAGGCGCGAACATTTTCGCACGAATAATTCGTCCCAAACGTATCTCACACGATGAGAATGAACCTATTGCAATAGAAACATCGCTAGGTTACATAATACTAGGTAATATACCGTGTAAAGCTGTTCCTCTTTGCAACTTTGTTTACACGTTTAAAGTAACAGAGGATTTCGAGCCGCGTATGTCACAGTTTTTGGAAATTGAAGATGTACCTTCCTCCAATGCGGCCAAGCTCACGCCTGAGGAGCAACTACGCGAGCAATTATATTGCGATACTACGCATCATGACCTATACGGGCGCTTTGTAGTCTCATTACCTTTCAAAGAGGACTCGAAAGAATTAGGAGACTCAATGAAACGAGCTGAACAACAATTCTTATCATTGAAGCGTAGGTTACGAGCTAAACCAGATATAAGGGAACAGTAAGACTCGGCGATCTTCGAGTAATTGCAAAATGTTACTTAAAACCTATAGGTATTGCTTCAGACTTAGCCTCAGAACATTAATATGTTATTCCGCACCACGCAGTAGTTCGCATAGACAAGTCCAGTACTAAGTTGCGTATAGTACTAAACGCTAGTATGCCTTCCACATCGAGTAAATCGTTAAATGACTTGTTGTTTACCGGTCCCAATTTGCAAAATGATTTGTTTAGCATATTGTTAACTTTCCGCTTGTTTCAAATCGCAATTAGTGCGCATATTCGACAGATGTATCTGCGCATATTTGTAGAAGAAAAAGATCAGCGTTTTCAGCTTTGATGATAGATCACCTATTCAGATGTTCGAGATGAGTCGTGTCCCATTCGGGTTGTGCTGCAGTCCATTCCTAGCAATTAGAACGATTCGGCAATCAGCACAAGAGGAGCGAGAAAAGTTCCCCGAGGCTGCCGCTGTTGCCGAGAAGGATATTTATATGGACCACTTGGCCACCAGTTGCTGCTCTGCGGATCAGGGTGCGCAGCTGCCTAATCAATTAATAAATTTCTACGCTACGGCTGGATTTGAGATGGTTGAATTCTTCAGTAACTCGCCGCAGGTAATGGAGAGCATTCCTTCGTCTCATCGGATTATGGACGTGGTTGAATTCAGTCCCGAAAGTGACCTCAAAATTCTAGGCCTACGCTGGCTTCCAGCTGATGACGTTTTTACTTTCACAGTAGGCGCCTCGTCTGGGGAATGCACTAAACGCAAAATCCTTTTCTCTATCGCTCGCTTGTGGGATTTGATGGGCTTCATTGCTCCTGTCACCTTATTAGCAAAGCTTATTCTCAAATCTCTTTGGGAAGGTAAAGTAGGGTGGGACGATATACCCTCGCAAAATATTGTGTCGCTTTGGAGACAATTTGAATTAGAACTACACTTATTAGAAACAATCAAACTGCCACGTCATGTTGGAGTCGAACCTGAATGTGTCATTTCCATATTGGGATTTTCCGATGCCTCCGAACGCGCGTTTGGAGGTGTAGTATATTTACATGTTTATTTCCCCGCAAATAATTGCTCAGTTATCAATTTGATTTGCGCCAAGTCAAAGGTTGCGCCATCACGCACTGTCATTTCGCTCGCACGCATGGAGCTATGCGCGAAGTTGGTGTTATCGCAGTTGATGCGAACTGTGATCGACGCTTATGCAGCATGAAGCACAATTAATAACATCTTCGCATTCACGGATAGCACCATTGCACTTGCATGGATACATTCTTCGCCCACTAGATGGCACACATTTGTTGCTAATAGAATTGCCAAGATACAGGAAAATATATCGCCACAGCATTTCTATCACATCGCTGGTAAAGACAACCCTGCTGATTGCCTATCACGAGGGTTGACACCCGTACAGCTTGTGGATCACCCGCTTTGGTTTCATGGCCCTGCTTTCGCTCGGGCACCGGTCAAGGAATGGCCAGCACAGGATTTTGACGCTAACGTGCCAATGGAACTACCTGAAAGGAAGGTCAATACTTTAGTCACAACGAAAGTAAACCCACCTCATAAACCGCTTCTCTACGAGCTCTCTTCTCGTGTTTCTTCATGGCCTAAGCTGTTGCGTAAAGTTATTTACGTCCTACGATTTGCGAAGAAGCTGCCTCGTAGATTTGAATTATCGCATCTGGAGATAGCAGAAATTAAAGTCTTGCGGGATTTGCAGAACGTGCATTTTCAACGCCAGCTTTATTAAAGCTCAACGCATTCGTTGATAAGGGATTATAACGCGTTGGAGGCAGGCTAGCTAATGCCTGTCTTAACAACGCAAGCCAACACCCTATTTTACTTCCTGGCCGCGATCATATAGTCGACTTGATCATAGACCAAGTTTATCGAAAATACTGCCACGCAGGCCCGCATCTTGTCATGTCTTTGCTTCGGCAGAAATATTGGATCCTTCTATCATACGGGAGTCGATTACGCCGGTCCTCTGACAATTATTCCCCTTCGCAAACGGGGGGTGAAAAGCATAAAGGCTTATGTTTGTCTTTTCATCTGCCTGGTAACTAAGGCCATACACATTGAGATCGCTTCTGATCTGAATACGGATACCTTTATGAATGTATTTAAATGGTTCCTATCCCGCCGTGGTCCGGTTGGTGTAATGTACTCCGATTGCGGCACTAATTTTGTTGCTGCAAAGGCAAACCTGGATAACCTGTACAAATCGCTAGATTCCGCTGAGTACAAAACTAGGCTGTCTAATGAACTTCGAGACAACCACATAGAATGGAAATTTAATCATATGGGAAGGAAATATTCGTAGTCTCAAAACACATTTGAATAGAGTAGTTGGGAATCAACTTTTGACTTGTGAAGAGATGCAAACCGTATTGATCCAAATAGAGGCGGTGCTTAACTCACGTCCGCTCACGGTATTAAGCTGTGACCCTGTAGAGCCTCTCGCTCTTACCCCAGCGCATTTTTCGACGCTTACTCCATTAAAATCGTTACCAGCGAGGAACTTTTCCGAGGAAAATATCAGTTTGAGAGACCGCAAACAAATGATCGATCATTTGGTGCAATCGTTTTGGAAACGATGGCGAATAGAATATCTTTCAACCTTACAACAACGTACAAAGTGGTTGACTTCATCAGGCAAGGCAATTTCATCTGGAACGGTGGTGTTATTAGAATCCGATAATGTTGTTGTTGTAGAGAAGGTTTATCCTGGGAAAGATGGGACTCTATCGCCGCCCTGTAGTTAAAATTTGTCCATTACCAACGCAATAATATACAGTCCACTATTAATAGGTCGTAAGTAATTATAGATAGATAGTAATTCGAGTAGTTATAGTTCATAATTATAATTTCCATATCAATTGAACTTAAGTTACGGTCGAAGGATCACGGATGTTGCGCAAAGTAGAATTTATACAGTATTTGAAAGGACTCTTAGTCCTGTCAAGCCGGGGAGGATGTTTAAGCCGTAATAATGATCTCCATTAATTACCTTTCCCTTCCAAATATCCATTTATTACCTTTCCCTTCCAAATATTCATTTATTACCTTTCCCTTCCAAATATTCATTTTCCCTCTGAGTGAATTGGAGCACCACTGGAAACAACATCCAATCAAACCATTGAACGGACAAAGGTTTTAGACCTCGACTGTGAAAAGGTTCAAGTCAGTCAAGCATGAAAACGCATGGCGTGCGTCGCGAATGAATCGGCTCCGGAAAACGTAAAATAGTAAAATCGTGAACTCCGCTAAAAATAAAATTACTCCGGAAAACGCAAATAGTGAAAACGCAAATAGTGAAAACGCGAACTACCCAAACCTCCAATAACGAATACCCAGTGATTCTGTTCATGTGTTCAGTAAATTGAAAGCATTATTGAGTGGATTGTGATAGCATCAAAGATTGTTGGAGACCCAGGTAATCCTCTGTTAAGTGCCGTCCATTCTTCCTTAGAAAAAGTATTCACATAATTGGATAACCCGCAATTATTTCATTTAACAAAAGCTTAGATAGTGCGCAAACAAAGAGTATAAATCAAATTCCTGTCGTGTATTACTACACACCCACACTTGTAAGGATTATTATACCACCATTGCGTTTTATACTAAATAAAAAAGTCAGTTGATCGCTTACAGTCTAAGCAAATAGTTCGTACCTTGTACATACACTTGGCAACGAGGTGGCTTTAACCCAAAATGGCACTCATAATAGGACTGATAGAGCAGTAAGAGCCTGCCGATGGTGAAATCGAATCGTATTTAGAAAGAAAAACTGATCGTTTTAAGCGATTAATGTGATCGACGACGAAAAAAAGTTCCGATGATAGTCACATATATTGGGCCAGTTGCGTACGGAGCGTTGAAAAATTTGCGCCAGACATTGTGAACACCAAGACCTACAACCAGATAAAGTCAAGTCAATCAAACATTACGGAAAAAAAGATGCCTATGATTGCTGAGAGCTTTCCCTTTTAAGAACGAAATCAAAAACCTGGAGAAAATTTACGTAATTATTTGCAGGAGTTAAATAGGTTAGCAGCGAAATGCGAATTCATTTTTGTTGAAGGCGTTACGAGACACGCTAGTTTGTGAAGTGCTGAAGAAAAATAAACAGCAGCGTCTATTGTCGGAGGAGATTTAATGTGGGACCCAGCAACAAAAAGAGCATTATCAATGGAGAGCGCATCCAGTCAATCCATCCGCCAAATACATCTGTGGATGCATTACTGATGTCAAATGGAAACAAACAGTATGGTTCATGCAAATATTGTGGTGGTCAAAATCACGAAGAACCAAAATACAAAGTGAGATTCTATGCATGTTATAAGTGTTTCGAGCGAGGGCACCTTGAAAAAATTTGCTCACAAAATCGGAAGAAAATAGACGCCGTTGTCGAAGAACAAAGCAGTAGTAAATCAGAAGCGATTGATAAAGTCTTGGGAATCAGACAGACGTTTGTATGAGCGATGTCGCTATTAACGCTATCATCGATAGTGGCGCATGTTGATAGGTGTTGAGGAAAAACGAACACGTAAAATATTTCGGAAAAATGGGTCTTATGTGGTACCATACGGTCTTGAAATCCGTTAGTGGAGCTAACTTAAACGTTTGCGGTGAAGCATTTGTACGTGTATCTAACAAAGGAGAAGCACACAAATAGAAATCGATTGTTTCCGAGCCGGGCAAGCAATTCAAATCTATCATCCGTGGAAATTTGATGGATATGTTGTGGCCGCATTCGTGTGAGAGTATTGTTAAAGAGAGGTGCCCATAGAAACCAATGCGTCGGAAATATTGGTCAACGAACTGCGACAAAAATACGGAAATATGCTAACAGACGACGGAACGTGCATTAATAATTATGTGGTGAACATAGAATTGAAATCTAATTTAATGCCAGTAGATAAGAAGGCATATTTGGTACCATACGCATTGTGCAAGACTGTCGAAAAGGTATTAAAAGACTTGCAACGAAAGGGCATATTGGAGCTTATACATCATAGTGATTGGGCGAGCCCAATAGTATTCGTACCAAAGAAGGAAGGCGGAATTCGTATGTGCACCGATTTCAAGCAAACACTAAACAAAATTATTGAACTCATCGCGTACCCGTTGCCAACGGCAGAAAATATTTTTGCAACAATGGCAGGTGGGAGGGTCTTCGCAAGAATCGGTTTGAGAGGAGAACTCCAACAATTCAAAACTGGTGAGAAGTCATTGCCATATTTTACAATAAATGCCCATATTAGACTTTTCTGGTACAACGATTTGACATTCAGAATACCAGCTGCACCAGCCCTCTTCAAGAAAACAATGGATAGTATACTAAAAGGATTGGAACACATCGCTTGTTACTTTGACGATATATTGGTGGCTGGACGAGATGAGTAACACTGTCGTGATATCGTGAATGCTGTTTTCAAAATGTTGGCGAAATTCAACGTGAAAGTGAATCCCAATAAATGTATTTTCCTGGAAAAGAGTGTTGAATATTCGGGACATCGAATAGATGAAAGGGAATACACCCAATAAACGAGAAAACAAAGGCGATCATGGAGGCACCTACTCTAGAAAAGAAGCAGCAACTGCGTTCATTTTTGGGATTGCTAAATTTTTACTATTGATTTTTCCAATATTGTAAACGGAATTGAAGCCACTTTATGACCCACTTTGCAAGGGCAACCAATTCGAATGGTTCAGCGAATGACGTAAGGCTTTTCAGAAAGGCAAACAAATATTGTCTGAAAATCAAGTAATAGTACCTTACGACTCGTCTAAAGATGTTATTGTGATGGCGGATGCGAGTCCATATGCAGTTGGTGGGGTTTTAATGCAACGTTTAGACGAAGCCAATAGACCTGTATTATTCGCTTCAAATATGTTGTCGGAGACACAACGAAAATACAGTCACTTAGAAAAATAAGCGCTGGCGATAGTATTTGTAGTACGAAAATTTCACAAATACCTTTATGGGCGTATGTTTTCACTGGTCACTGATAACCGGCCAATTCAAATGATTTTGTAACCAAATAAGGCACTTCCAATGTTAGCAGCAAGTCACATACAAAGGATTTTGTCCGCATACCGGTACAAATTGGTACATAAAAAAAAGTCCTTTATTAGATGTGGCTGATGCACTCTCGATACTATCAATGAATGTAAATTTGGAGAAAGATCGGAATGCGTCAGCGATTGAAGGAGACGATGGCTTGGAGGTCTATGCGTTTTATGACACGGACTACATACCAATAGATTTTCATCGAATATTGAAGGCTTCGGATAAAGATCTTGTCTTGTCAAAAGTGCGGCAATTGTCAGAGAGCGTGGCCAGAAAAATGCGCAGAGGAGGCACTACGTCCGAATTTCTTAAAAATGAACGAACTGTCCACAGAACGCAAAAGTGTATTATGGGGCATGCGCACAAAAGTCCCTAGAGTTTTACAATACGAGATTTTTAGACTGTAGCATGACCAACATTTCGGAATGGTACGAATAAAAATACTCGCGAGGAGTATTTGTTAGTGGCCTTGACTCGATTCAGATATCGAAGAATTCTGCAGAAAGTGTTTAACATGTCAACAACTAGGTAACATGGAGCCCTAAAAAACATCAACTTGGCCGAAATCAAACCGAAATGGTATCATGTACATGACAATGCTTGGAAAAGCACAAATTCAGCCAGGCGTGTGTTCGTTTCAATTGCTAAAATTGATAGATCAGATCCAGGTGACCCAAAGGCATTGATTGGTGGGACTTTTTCCTTCTTTTTATTAATATTGAACGACGGACCAGCAGACAAAGCTTTTGGTTTTTTCTCGCTTTTTTAGGGTTTTGTAAAATAATTTTACAAAACCCTACTAAAATCGCGTCCTGTCTGTCCGTCTGTCTGTCCGTCCGTCCGTGTGTCACAGCAGTTTTTCTCGGAAACTACTTGAGCTAGAAACATCAAATTTTGTGTGTAGATGTAAAATGGTGATCTATTCAAAGTTCAACTACAAAAAAATTTTATAAAGTATTTAAGGGGGGTCTCCCCATATAGGGGAGTGACCCCCCGAAAAAAAAATTTCATTGAAGTTAGTCTATCCGTCCGTGTGTCACAGCACTTTTTCTTGCAAACCACCTAAGCTAGAAACATCAAATGTTGTATGCAGGTGTAAAGTGGTGCTCTCTTCAAAATTCAATTACAAAGAAATTTTATAAGGTATTTAAGGGGAGTCCCCCCACATAGGGGAGTGGCCCCCGAAAAAAAAATTTTTATTGCTCAATTGTGCACATTCAAAAGGATAGCACTGCGAAAGAAGTATAGGGCTGGCACGTTGAGTTGGTCTATTGCGAGATCTTTGCAATATCTTGCTAAGTGGATGTAAAAATGTAGAAAATGTGAGCAAAATAATGAGTGTAGCCAACCAACTCAGAACAATTTGTTTTAAATTAGATTACGTATGGCTGGTCTTACTGCTTTTCTCCGGGCTACCAGAATCTTATCAACAAATGATAGTTGCCATTGAGAGCTCTTGCATGAAGATTACTTCAGATCCTGTAAAGGTGAAATTGTTACAAGGTTTCAGACAACCCGATAATGAATCCAAAGCCTTTGCAGTCAAAAAGAAATTTCACAAACACTATAAGCAGCAATCTAAAGGACCGCGGTGCTACATTTGAAACAAGTATGGTCATAAAACTCCAGAAAGCTAAAAACTCACACCGAAAATCAAGCAGTTCACCCTTTACTGCTGTATTTGTAGTGATATGAACACAACTGTCTAGTATGTAGACTCTGATACACCCTGGCACATGATCAAATACTATTTCTTCTATAAAGAATATACGATTTGCATACAACAAAGTATTATCTGTGCAAGTTTTAGGGCAAGTGGGCTTAGGTGCCTGTGATGACAACAAATGTTTTGTATGTTCCTGAACTAGCGACAAATCGAATATCTGTAGGTCAGATTATCAGGAATGGTGGCAAAGGAAAGTTTAACAAAACTGGATGTGTTAAAGTAGTCATCAGTAGTTTTATCAACAACATTTACCGGCTGAATATGCAAGAAGACCGCTATGCATGCAAGTTTAACGTTGAACAACATGATATGTTCCTCTGGCATTATAGGACAAAACATCGTAACTTCAACAGTTTAAAGAAAATGACCGGAAACACTAACAATGTCATTTTCTCAGAAAAAACAGAAAATCGGGAATGTGTCACCTGTAACGAAGATAGGCAGATACGATTACCTGTTAATAGTGAAGGCGTGAAATCACAGAGTCTTTTTCAAGTGGTCCATACAAATGTAACTGGCCCTATGTCAACCCAATCATTAGGGGGTGCCAACTACTTGTTGACGTTTCTTGACGACTGCTCAAAGCAAATTTATGTTTATTTTCTCCGGAGCAAGTCCAAGACATTATGAAAGCTTAAAGAATTTAAACATGAAGTGGAAAATCAACTTGATACTCATATAAAAATTCTCCGAACAGATAATGGATTGAAATATGTCAACAAGAATTTCTCAGAGTACCTCAAAGGTGCAGGTATTATACATCAGGTAACTAAACTAGAGCAAATTGGGAGTGCAGATAGAATGAACAGGAGTCTTGTAGAACGTCCAGAGTATATGCTCTTAAATGCCAATTTGCCAAAATAATATTGAGCCGATGCTTTACACACGGCTGTCTATGTATTAATCACTCTTCAACCAAGCCCCTATCATTCAAAACACCAGAAGAAGCGTGATGCTATGCTACATCTGCCGCATGAAAAACGCGAGAAGTGTAACCCAAAGGCATAAAAGATGATCTTCATTGGTTATTGTGATCACTCCAAAAGTTATACTTATAGATTCATAATAACGAACTCCAGAAAAGTGATAAAAAGCAGGGATGCTAGGTTTCTTAAATTTACTGTTAAACTAGACTATGTTCCTGTATAACTGTCAGAGAATAACCCAAACAATGACGTCACTAAAGAAAATGAAGTCACTGAAACAGATAAAGATTAAATTTCATCACTATGTGTGAATAATCTACAGATAGGGCATATGTTACTGACGTTAGTGTTGATACTTCTCAAGACCTAGAATTGAAAATATAAATTCTGATGATTCTGTGTCAACACGAAGCCATCCTGTCTGATGTTCCTTTAATATATAAAGAATCAGTGAATTCTTTTAACAAAGAAAAGTGGAAAAGTGGATCTATTCAAGAAGAGCTAGACGCTCACAAGACAAATGATACCTGGATATTGGTTAAAAAGCCCCCAAATGCCAAAGATGTTCCAAGTCAAGGAAGAACCAATAATTCTAAGGTATAAACCATGGCTGCATTCCAAAAAGGTCTGCACAAATAAAAAGCATTGATTATCAAGAAACCTTTGGACCAACTTTCAGTTATGATTCTATACGACTGTCACTTTCTACAGCTGTACGAAATACTCTCAAAATCATTCAGTTGGATATCAGGATGTCATTCCTGCATGGGAACTCGAGGTAAACACACTCATGGCACCATCTAAGGCCTGCTTTATGTAGAAAATATGGTATGCAAACTTAATAAATCACTATAAGGCTTAAAACAGGCTCCACGATACTTAAGAAATTTGGCTCGGTGCTAAAGAAATTTGGTGTTGTCAACAGTAAGGCTTATCAATGTGTGTATGTCCGTCCGGTCACCAAAAAAAAGGCTTTCTATGTTTATATGTTGATGATGGACTGTTATTCTCAGAAGACGAAGCAGCACTAAACGAAGTAACTAACGAATTAAAAATAATCTTTGAAATTAAAATATTACCTCCACCAGGAAACTTTGTGGGAATCTAAATGGAACAATTTAGTAAACACTTGTTTATACATCAGACCAGATATATAGAACAAATGTTAACCAAATTCAACATGGATAATACTAAGCCTAACAGCGTTCCAGTTGATCCGCATGTGAAGCATACCATACATAGAAGCAGTTGGTTCCTCGTTGACCCTGCCAACGGTGATTCGCCCTGATATTACGTATACTACCAGTCTGGTGAGTCAATTTCCCGATTGTTTCAATGAAAACCATTAGAATGCAGTTAAAAAGATCTTAAAATAATTGAAAGATACTGAAAACTACGGATTATGCTACTTCGAAACAACACAACCCTCAGAAGTCACCGGATACAGCGACAGTGATGTGAACACACCTTGCTCAGCCACTGGCTATTTGTTCATTAAAAAGGGAGCAGCTGTAACTTGGTCTAGTCAAAGGAAACAAACAGTGGCCCTATCTACTACAGAGGCAGAGGTCATGGCAATTTGTACTACCACCAACGAAACAATGTAAATGAAACAATTTCTATGTGACCCTAATGAATACAAACAAGACTTAGTGTATCTTCATTTAGACAACTGAAGTGCTATTAGTGTAACTAAACATATAAACTTCTATGAACAGTATCACAATATAGAAGCTAAGTTCGTAGCCCGACCGGGTTGACCGTACTGCTTTAATGGTAGTATTGGTATCTTCAAATCTTACATATTCCCTGATATCCCGCAGCCTCTCCGCGTGAGATCGGCCATCTTGGAGGTTTACAAGCAGTGCCTGCTGCCGGAATAACATTTATAATATATAAAATCCTTGATCTGGCGTTCCGTGACCATCAAGTCCCTCTTCCTTCCATCTTTAACTCGTTCTTCCTCAATTGAGCTAGGTGCCATTCTTTTATTTGTGTTTGATGGTGAAGTTATCTGCGCGTGCCATTTAGACTTACCCCTCAGCGTTTCTTGCGTCTTCTGCTCTTCTTCAGCCTTCTGATCCTCTTTGACCTTTAACTAGCTCCTCCGATAATGCCCTATGCGGTCTTTGAGCTCCTCTAGGTCAAGGAGCCCAAGCTCTGTTGCTTTTTAGATTTTTGGCGAACCGCGTGCAGATTGTATTGTTCCTAGAACATCTACCGCTTGTCGCATTAACCTTTCTTCTTCATGTCGCTGTGCGGCAATTGTGCTTTCCGACCAACTTTCTTGAGAGGGATTATCGGCTTCCGTGACCGAGTACATTACTTCCGCCACGTTCTTGACGGTGGCGATGAAATTACACAACGGCACTTTATTTGTCTTGTCACTCCTGTCTTCTCCTGCCGTAATATCTTTGTGGACTTCAGGGTAGTTTGTTATTAATTCGAAATCACGACCCTAGCTTCGGTCGCTTCGGTAGCGATCGCATCAGTGACCATCGAATTCTCGATGTTCTTTATATTTTCCTCCACCACTCGAACATCTGGCGCGCCCTGCAGAGTTTCCCTTTTTCCTTTTTAGGACACTCTGGTGTTTGTATCCTTTATTTTCTGCCCCCCAAACGCTGCAGAAATCTCAGTCTGGACAAGCCTGTCTATTAATCTCCGTTTTTTGTCCGTCATCACTGTCATTGTATTCATCGTCGTTTTTGTCATCGTTAGTACCGCTCCCGATGTGCTGTTAACATCGTAGCTGCAGCTGCTGGTTGCGTTGTCAATGTTGTAATTTTTGCGTTCCCCCTCCCCCTCCGTCTTTTGGTCCCATGGTTATTTTTGCAGAGCAGGGAGGCCATGCGAGGGTTGGCACAAGTCCTTATGGGAACAAGTGCTCGAAGCCAGACCAGCACTAATCGGGAGTCTGTCTCAAACGAGCCCACACCAACCCAATGGTGTGAATTTCGAACGTACTCTGAGGCTTGCCAAGGTTTTTCTAGGACAGAGACGGTATGATAGTTGAATTGGAGCCATTCCCGCATGAGTGTCACGTCGGTGCTACTGTGCAAAGTAACTAGGTCAAAACCATCATATGCGCCAGCCCATAGCATCAATTCATTGTCCAAAGCGTTGTCTAGATTCAGTCAGGATCGTCCTAAGAGAGAACCTCCATGGGGGTGGCGCTCCCCAATGAATGCAAGCCTCCAAGATTGCTGCTGTCGACCGGCATTCCCCTTGCAAGACTTTTCTCGGGTACGTGGCGGCAGAATGCTTGCCCTCAAGTGTATTCTTGTCGGCCAGCTTTCCCCTTGGCAAGAGGGCAACCGTAGCATTGATTGAGCCTAGGGCTATTCTTACTTCGGTAAGAAATATTATTTTAATTGTGTTACGTGCGATAGAAGATGCCTTAAAACGAGATTTTTTTAGTTTGAGCGGAGCAAAAATTAAGCTGACTAGCTGAATTAATAGACGTTAGCACATGACCATTGGCGACGCCTCAGAAAAATATGCCAAACAGATGATAGAAAAGGGGGAAATCAGAATCTGTTGGATTATATGTAGGACAATGTAAAGGGCAATGCCTCTCCAGTGTTTAAAGTGCCTTGGATTTGGTCGTACTGTAAAGGGCTGTAAAGTGATCGACAGGAGCTTACTGTGCTATAATTGTGTCAAAACGGGGCATAAAAAAATAAGTACACAGAAGAGACACACTGCTTCATGTGCCGGGACGCTGACCCTATGTCAGATAATTTGACGGTTTTTCCAGAAAGCCCCAAACATAGCCAAAACACTTATGGAATGAGCTGTATTCTGCCGATTAATCTACATTGGAGCGCACTCGCTCAAAATATACACGAGGAGTTGGCGAGAGATAGTCAAGCTGGCTTGATACTGTTTAGCAAGCAACATTAAAACCGAAGCTTCTCAACATGGTATCCTGACAAATCTGGTGCTGTCGCTATTTGGATTCGAAGCAGCGCCCATGTTGAAGTGCAGGGTCAGGGGCGAAGATATAGTTTCTTGGGGGTTCGGTGCTCGGGAACTACACTTTCAGTGTACACGTATACTTAATGTCGAAGGAACCATTAGCTTATTTTCAATACAGGCTCAATGCTTTGGAGGGCGCTGTTTCGAATACAGAAGGTTACGTGCTCGTCGGAGATGACTTCAATGCAAGGGCAATTGAATGGGGCATGCCCAATAAGATTCAAGGAGCAATTACGCTCCTACTTTTTCGTCGACTGGGCTTGGAACTATTCTGGATATGCCATTCGCCTTGAAGTTCCTAGTACCAAGTTTTAAAAATTGGATAGTTTTAAAAGACAATTCCGATTGTGATCATCAGAACATAGCATTTGAGATCCATGACGGCATTATTGCCCATATGGTCAACCTGCCAGGCTTTAGTTGAGCGTTGAAAAGGTGGGCATCGTAAGATTTGCAGAAGTGCTTACGGCACAATCGTCACTACCGGAAGTTTCGTCATAGCAGCTAAAAATGTAGTGAACTCAACTATGAGAATGATTACATTTGCCTACAGGTCTTAAGTGCCTCAGCAAAAAGTGCTGCAGATGGTTTACCAATTCTGCTTTGGGTTGCAACTCAATATGCTCAATGCTTGCTTGCATGAAAGGATATTTCCAAAATGGTGAAAGATGGTGAGACTTGTGCTGATCAACAAAGGTTAGGGCAGTCTCGAGTCATCTTTTTCGTACCTACCGCTATGTATGCTAGACACGGTCGAGAAAGTGTTCGAAAAACTTTTCAAGACTTCCTATTGTGATATGTGCCGCTGGGAATCTATCTCCAAGGCAGTATGGCTTCAGAGGAGGTCGTTGTACTATTGACTCAAGCGGAGCAGTCATAAGCGTGGCCCAGCGGGCGCAACAATTCTGCTCGAAGGGTCATCCTGTTGGTTACTCTTGACGTCAGAAATGCTTTCAATTCCATCAGATCGGTAGATGATGCGACAGTGGAGTGCTACTGAAATTTGACATCACTACATCACTACGCAGACGCTGTAGCGGCAATAGTCGTGGAACGCCCTGTTAAACATTCGCAATTCAGACTACATACGCTTATGCGGTGAGTGAGGGACTGGATAACTGCTCACGGCTTCAGTCTAGCACTGGAGAAAACCAAAGTGGTCAAACTAACTAAGAAAAAAATTCCCAGAGTAAGAACTATCAGTATCGCGAAAAAACTAGTGGAGTCAAAACCAGCAGTGAAATACCTGGGAGTACTGTTACAACCACGGAAGTCACCGCAGTTGCAGATATTATGTATTAGCAGAGGGGTGAGGATACCGGGGTGGCATACTGAGGCTGGCTAGCGCTCAGTCGTGTCGTGGGACTTTCGGGACACCCTCTGCTCGTGCTGAGCCACCTTACATAAAAACACTAACACGAAGGGAAAAGGACGGGAAAGGGAGAGGTCATATTGAGAAATGAAAAATAATTACTTTAGCACTTCATGTCTCATATTTTTTCTTCAATTTGTTCACAAGGCACCAATTTATCCAAAAGAAATAATATACAAAAAAAAATTCAATTCAATAGGCCCATTTTCTTCTTTTAAAAAATTTTAAATTGGGTCAAAAAAAATATTACCAATAAATGAAAATTTACTTTCAATTAGATACTACTTCGAGAATTTACACAAGGAAAACAATTAATTAATGGGTTCACGTTGTCATATAATGAGAGACACTAAGAAAGAAAAACAGAATTCAAAAGTACTCACCCTTATTTACGGCTGCGAAGCGCTCTGCAACAGAAGGGGAACTCGAAAAATTAATAAATTACTTTAACTCTTTTACTAATATTGTCTATTGTTAAGGGCCGTTAGATCACGAGTTGTTTTAATTATTAAATGTTCAGAATATTTCCAAATAGATGTCACTCCACGAAGGGACACAACCAGTTTTATCCACATCCAAAAAAGAATTTCCTTGTTAACGTTTCTATACACTTTCTGGCCACTATTTCGTAATTTTATACGGATTCATCTATTATTTACGAGACCCGCTCGAATCGCCAAATCAATACTGCATGAAACCACTTCTAGCACAATAAATTACACGTCGTTTCTAAGTATTTTATTCACCTTCACGCCTGCTAATCACTTTGGATCATTAATCCAAACCAAACTTTATCTTCGTCACCACTGACACCATTAACACACTTCCTCGAATTTTTAATTCCCAAAATCACTTTAACGAGTAAAATGCAAAAAATTCCCCTTTTCTGCTAAACCACATGCCGAATTACTCATTCTGCAAATCACCTCCACAAAAAAAAACGCAAAAACTCCCTCTTCCTTTCAAGGTCGAATAAAAAATTCTTTCCTCCTCAAATTAAAACCAATGCACCGCCAAAAGCAATCCCTATTGTTCTTCCCAAATTCAAATACTGAATGACCCCCAATTCAAGCACCCAATCCCACATTTCACCTCCAGCAAATCCGACGCCGCAATCCTTTCATTTTTCATTACCGCTGCCGCATCTGGGTAACGTAATCGAAGTTCAATACACTTCGATTCCGCTACCCACACATCTTTTTGTACCGACAAACGCAATAATTTCCCTTTTTTCATACATGGCAATTTGCATAATCAAAGAAGCGTTTGATTAGATGCAAAGTGTCACATATACATATACGAAAACTATTGATTTTGCCGATATCCCACAAAGAGTGCTTTCCTGCGCTCGGGGAAATTGAACCCAGGGTCCCAGCAGACCCCCGGTCGAGAATTCGCGACACTACCAACAGAGCCATGTTCTATTGATTACCCATTCATCTAATAAGCAACTTCAACCATGCACCTGGTTATGAAATTGAATTTTGTTAGTAGGGAAATGTGAATGAATTTTCGCTAGTATAAAAAAATAAAATTTGTTAGTTGGAGCTAGTGGAAAGAATTAGTTAGTATGAAGGAAGGAATTAGGTTTTGTTAGGGAAACCGTATTGAATGAAGTTTTGTTAGTGGGAATTAATGAATGGAATGTTTTTAGTGGGAAAATTAAAATTATTATATTACTATTTTTTTGATATTGAAAATAAGGGAAAAGGGTAGGATTGTGATGATGTGGAAATTAAAATTATAGGGAAATTGGTAAAATTTTAATAAAAATAAATAAATACACAGAGGAAAAGGTAGGAGTGCCCAAAGGAAGGTGGATATGTTACGGCGGCAAATTGAAGTTGCGAATGGGAGAAAGTTAGTACGGTGGAATTCGCAACAGTACTGATAGACTCAAAGATGAGTTTCTCTGTACGAATCGGGCCAACAGCCAAAAAGGCGGCTGTATATGTGGCAGCATTTACAAGACTGATGGCTTTTAAAGGGAGACCTGTTGCATCAAGGAGGCGACTCCTAATGAGCGCTGTGGAATCTGTCCTACTCTATAGGGAGACGCTTTAATCAACGTGTTGCACTGAAAGTGATTGGCATAAGCGCAGAGATAAGGAGTGCTGCAAATTGGTTCACTCCTTCTTTGGGCGCAAAGGAACGTCTATCTACACAGAAGCGACAGCGACAAAGTGGCATTTGCTTGGAGGGGAGACCATGCTGTCTCAGCAATGCACAACAGCCCTGGTATAGCGATACCAGAGGAAGATAGGCTGCTCGTCTGATTGCTGATCTGAGGCCGTTGATCAATCTAGTGCACGGAAAAACTGTTTTTTATTGAACTTAGCTCTCGAAAGAGCATAGATCTTTCCAATCTTACCTGCTAAAGACTGATAACTGCGTGTTTTGCAGAGGAGAGGTGGATGTTGCCTCCTACACGTTTTTCGTTTGAAAAAAGAGGCTGTGTAATGATCTCTGTAATGGAATTGAGGAGCTTACTCCGGAGATTATAGCTGGAAAGATGCTTCCATCAGTTGACAAATGAGACTGCGTGTCATATTATGCTCCGGCAGTGCTGACGGTTAAAGAAAGCATACGGAGCCATTGGGAGGCATCGAGAGAGAAATGGTCCCTTTTTAGGGTTTTGTAAAATAATTTTACAAAACCCTTCTAAAATCGCGTCCTGTCTGTCTGTCCGTCCGTCCGTCCGTCCGTCCGTGTGTCACAGCAGTTTTTCTCGGAAACTACTTAAGCTAGAAGCATCAAATTTTGTATATAGGTGTAAAGTGGTGATCTCTTCAAAGTTCAACTACTAAAAAATTTTATAAGGTATTTAAGGGGGGTCTCCCCATGTAGGGGAGTGACCCCCCGAAAAAAAAATTTCATTGAAGGTAGCCGATATGGGTATCAAATGAAAGGTCTTGATGAGAACTTTTCAAAACAGGTCTTAGTTTGGCAAAGTTTGCTTCGAGGGGCGCACAGGGAGGGGAAATACACGAAAAATTTGTGTCCCCCCCTCGCGATTGGACACCTTCCATCCGAAAAATCTGAAAAAAATCATGAATGTAGGCCTTAATGAGTACAATAACAACAAATACGTGAGAAGTCGAAATTCGCTCAACTTTGTTAGTAATAGTATGATTTATCGATTTTATGTTTTCTTGAATAAAATCTTAACGATGCCCTTAAATTCAATGAAATTCAGTACACAGATGTCTATTTAGAAGATTGATCAACCCTGCAAGTTTCATAAAGATTGCATCATATTTCGCGAAGTTATAGCGGCTTGAATTTTCTTGTATTACTATGGAACAATATGCGCTGCATGTATTACTATGGCAACATATGGCTATGGAACAACATGCGCTTTTTACCGACTCAGACACTACAGTTTTGCTAGGATTTGCATGAAAATTTCAGGAATGATAGGTGTCATGAATAACTTTGAGAATCAGTTCAGCTAGTGGTATCAGTAATCGTAAAACAAAATAGTGGCTGTTTTAAATGCGAAGATTGAATAACTTTGAGTTATTTTTTCCCAACTTCAACGTTTAAGGTGCATGCTTTGAACACTTGATTCAATTTAATGAATGACTGAAGCTGAGTACCTACAATTAATACTCATAAGTGAAACAAGTCAAGGAGGCGGGAGGGAGCTTCTAACAAAAGGGCGTTGTAACAACTCTAGGATTCGAAAAAATTGGCTATTAATCGATGATAACAGTACAGGAGAGTGGCCCCTGAAAAAAAATTCATCAAACGTAGCCGATATGAGTATGAAATGATAGCTTTCATGGGAGCTTTTCAAAACAGTTCTTAAACTGTCAGTTTTTGCTTCAGTGGGGGCACAGGGGGGAAATACATGAAAAATGTGTTTCCTCCCTCGCGAATGGACATCTGAAATAATTACCAAGGGAGATATTTATGATTAGAACAATAACAAAAACCTCAGAAGTCTAAATTCTTTCAACTTTGTTAATAATAGTATGGTCTTCGAATTTCATAGTTTCTCCAATAAAATCGTCATTGACATGCTTCTTGACTTTATTCAATCTGGTGACTGCATTTTGAAAATTGAATACAAAACCCTTCTGACATGAGCGTAGGTCTGTTTACCCAACTTGTTTAGTAGTCCTTGCCTCCCTCCTTCCAGCTAGAGAAGGGATTCCTGCAATGCGAAGACGCCTCTAGGTGTAAGAAAACGAGGCCTAGCCGAAAGTAATGTGTCAAACGGTTCCAGGTTGGATTCGCGGGTGACAGGGGAGGTGTTAAGTGCGTAGCCAGATGCATTGTGAGCATAGGAGCCCCATATTTAGTGCATAAGTAGAATCCATCTTCCAAACACAAAAAAATTGTTTTTGATAGAGGGCAGGCGAGATAATTCATGGTTCAATGCTACCATGTCAGCTTTTCAATCTGGTATGCCTGGGTTCGTGACTCCAGCGTGAGTACAGAACGTTAATTCGATAAAATATATTACTATCCGCTCATAATAAAAGCTCACGATAAAAAACGTTACTTTTCTAACTGGAAATTTGTGCGTGAATTTTGAACGATTTACCGATTTTTAGTATCAGATAAAATTATTTTTCTAATTTTCATATTTTGGGAAAGATAATATTTTTCAGGTCTAAGTTATATCTACCACAGACAGATGAGGATTTTCTGAGCGTTTTAATATACTCACCCCACATATGTTATAGCTCAGTCATTTTATACCTGGGAGAGATATATTTTTTCTTTTTAAAATATAATCGCGAAATTAAAAGGAAGGATTTTCTTTATAGACCTGTATATTTTTAATTCAATACGCATATAATATACTATTAATAGATTCTTTAGATATTATATTTTTAAGAGCTCCAATATCTATTAACTTTTTGCACGAGCTTTTCACGAGCTTAGTATAACGAAGCTAAGCCACATTAATCACATTCATAAGCGATATGAAAGTTACGTAAAACGATAATCTTGATCTTGCATCACGAATTACGAAAAATCCGTCCATGTTAAACGATTTTCTCTATTATTTCTTTTCCTCTAATGTGAATGAACTCATTGATATGCTCTACAAAAACCTACTGAGCTACTTTTTCTGCAGGTATACTATTGACAAGTTTATTTGATGCAGTGGATGCAAAAACGAATGATTTGATTGAATGCTATTATCGTTTTTGTGAATATAAAATGATTTGCATAACAGATGTTTATTTTTGCCATGTCAAAATAGGTCATAAAACTGCAAAAACATTCTTACGATTTTCAGAAAGAAAGGATAACTAATTGGCATTTTTGTATATTCAGCTATCTTACGTTAAAAAAAAAACAAAAATTATTAGAACAAAAATTTGAAATTGAACATTTACCTTTTTTCAAATTTGTTGTATTCTCTGGCATGCAGTCGAATTTGTTACGTTAAGCTTTAAATATTTTCCGACATAACCACGCAAAAATAATTTCGAGGGTTAAATGATAGTCCACATAAATTATTATATCCAGTCACCACATGTTCAGCTTATTTTGAGTGAAAGTACAAAATAGACTCATATAAATTGATATCATTTATTTCTAAAACCGCCTTCCCCCGATTGCTATCAATTAGGCTTAGATTAAATAAATTGTTGCCATCATCAACAATCAACTATTATTTTCCCATCAAAACAAACTATATTAAGCTTTCTAGACGATTTATCTAATATCACAAATTCCGCTCGAGAAAGTAACTCGAAATAGAGTACAAAGGCATACATATACCAATAACACAACAAGCCCTTCAAGAGCAATAAAAGCATTATTTTCATTTGACTCTCATCAAATTGAAATAACAACCATTTAATTATACTTATTTCAAAATTCATCCTCACCAACCGTAACTTAACCGGAGCTAAGCAAAGTCAAGGTATCTTTGCTTGATGTCATCATTAACAGTCCTCCTCGACTGAGTACTTCAATTCCACAAACAAGATCACGGTTCATAATAATTGCTTTCTGGAGGAGATTACGATAAAGTGTGTGACGATTAAGAAGATGATGATGATGAAGAATCTGAAGGCATAATTTTGAAGTTGTCTTAAGTTGGCAGCATTAATCACATAGTACTTGAAATTGACATGACTTGCTTTCACGTTTGACGCACCAGTTTTCCGCGAGAAACGGTTGTAATCGCGGCGAAGAATCGCATTTAAGTTGGGTACAGTTAATAGAATTGCATTGCTCGCTTTCAATAGCATTTATTTAGGTAATAGTTTTAGATTATTCGTTATGATAAACTGCAGTTGATTGATATCAAATGCTTTTTTCATTATCAACGATTATACATTTTGGTTGCAATAATGGGATGATACATTTAGATAAAACAAAAGACTTAAGGCAGTAACCTGATTTAAGAATGTTCATCTACCGTTTTTGCATCCGCTTACGAGATTCAACTGTTGCGTTTCCAATCAATAAATAGTCGTAACGTTTTTTATTGTTAGATCATATAGTAAGAGAACAGTTACTTGTTTCCATTTAAGTTTGAAAAAAATTATGAAATGTTACATAATAAGTTTGAAGAATGTCGAAAATACTTTCCTTCACTGATAATAGATATTACCGCATGATTAAATAACTAATAATAGAATTTTCAGATAGCTAAACGGGAAACATATTGAATTCTCATCAACATAACGTTTTCACGGTTGATCGAAATTATTTCCTCCGATTCGGCATTGAACTTTTTCTATCGTTTTAAATCAGTTTATATAAACAATTCAATTGAAAAACAAATAAATATTCCAAACAATCAACCTACATCCTACACAAAACAAAAATATTTACACAATTCCATTCTTCTTTGATTACTTTCAGGTTCATGTGGTTTATGATCAAGGTAACATTCGGCGAACATGATCGTTGCAATGATTCTGTACGTCCCGAAACTCGTTTTGTATTGCGGGCATTCTCGCAAACATTCAGCTTCACTAATTTCGATAATGATATAGCACTTCTGCGGCTCAACGATCGAGTACCAATTACCGACTTTATAAGACCAATTTGTTTACCCACGAAGAGAGGTAAGTTGACGAAGATTTATTGCTTTATTTTTGCTATTTACAATAGCATTTTAACGCTTTCATGCTTCAGAAAATATTCAGTGTTAAAATTATTTATGTTCAGTGGATTTTTATCTTTTATTTGTGGGAGCCGATGTTATAATTGGCTAGCAAATTTACTGAAAATAAATGGAGCAAACATCTGTTGGTTAGCTGTTTGGGATATTGTAATATGAGTATTTCAACAAGTTAAAATTAGGTCTTTATTTAAAAAAAAATTTAAACTTCGGGGCATGCTCGTAACTTGAATTCATAAATATTTTCTGAAAATTAGGTCAGTGTATTCGTAGATTTAGGATAAATATTTAGGATATATTTGCGGGAATAGAAATATAAAGAATCAATAAGTGTTTACTCCATCATGAATAGGAGTTTATGTGCTTATTGATGTTACATTTAAAGGAAAAACTCCAAATTTAATGTTATTTCATCCATGTTAATTATACTTTCACTTTTCAGTAATATACATTTTTGTGTTGATTTCCCTTGAACTCATCGACTTGTGGTATTAAGCATGGTGGTATCTCAGCAGTTTTGGTTCATTTGGAGTTTCTGTCTCTGGCTCTTCCTCATCCCCTTCCACCTTAATCAAAAACTCGCCCCTTATCATCAAGGCGGACCTCTGCCTGGTCACTTTCTTGGAGAAGTTCACTTCATCTGAAGATATGTTGCTTAGTCGCCTTAGTCCATAATCAATCTTGAACGTAATTTTTAAAAAGCCGCCACAATCTGTTCTGCCTTCAAAATCTTTAAGAACATTTTTGACCTCCTTCTGAGTCTTCCTTGGACAGAAATTGGTAGATATTCTCTTCAACTATCGAACAATTCATTGCGGGATGCCATTTTCACCTGAAATGTTCTTTACTTCTATACAATTGGCTTCCCACAAAGCATGTTTATTTGACTACAGAAGCTATATGTACAGGAATTTTATGTACAAAATGTGAAATTCCATAATCTCTTACGATTTTACATGACGAAACATACGTATGGAACTTCTCCAAACCCCACAATCTACAAAATCTACTCATTCATACCAATGCAATTCCATTCAACCAACATTCAAACACCATTCAACCACGATCGCTATAACAACCAAAAATCATTCCGTACAACCAATATTTCAAAGTAAATCTCACAGAATCCCTCTGTTAACACTCTTCTACCAGACTCCAGCCACTAAATAGCCGCAACTCAAAGAAGCAACCATACACGCACCACTTGCAATTGTTTCCCCGGTAATCACTTCAGTTCATGACTTAACTCCAAACACTCACAAAATTCTGTGATCTTGTTAACTGAAGTTTACAATTTTCATGCGAACCCATGACACTTTCCACCAGCAGTTTGTCACGGAAACTCTTTGCACTCTCCTATGTAGTCGTTAAGATGCCGCCCGATTCACAATAGTTTTTTTTCTTTTTTTTTTGTGGTAGGGAAGTGAATGCCCATTTACGCACAGAGTGTGGGACTCCCATGCTCGCAAAAAGGCGACTGAAATACCTACTAAACATCTCCCCTGTCAACCTGAGAACCTAACCTGGAACCGTTTGACACATTACTTCGGGCCAGGTCGCCTTCAAGCTGGGGGACCCCTCTTCTAGCGGGAGGGGAGAGGGGAAAAAGAATAGCCAGACAAGTGATCCCCCAGCCCCAACACACACGGCTGCTGTGAGTTTATTTTATATATTAGGACTGCCCGAACATAATGTGCCACCTGGTTCCATTTCTCAACCGATTGGAGCATCATCGCGACGATATTATCCGGGGTGAGCTCTCCCGTCTCCCTGTAGATAGCCCTTCGCAGCCTGTTCTATTTTATGCACGCAAAAAATGTATGGCGGGTATTGTCTGAAAGCACCCAGGTAAGACTGAAAGCACCCATACCCGCTCATATGTTGCGTCAGATAGAAGTCAGTCTCACCATGCCTTCAATTTAGCCACGGTCTCACATCCGGGATGAGGCACGCAGTTCACCTTCCCTTCGTGCAATTCACCCAAGACTGCTGCCAATCGTTGAGCGAGCACTGTCTCACTTCGCGGCCAACCATCTCCCTTGCATCCTTGTTTCGACGCAGATAAATAAAGCGGCGCTCTCTTGCAAGGAGGCCGACACGTATCATGCCTGCAATGACTTTCCCCGCCGAATCAGAGACTGTCGGATACGAAGATGCAATCGTCAGAGCTCCTTTTCTCTGTACCTGTGCCAGGCGTTTTCGGTAAACCACCTTACTGAGAGTGTCGTCCCATTTATCCGCTCCATACAGTTGCAATGACCCTACAGCACTCATCAAGAGGCGTCTTCTTGATGGGCTGGGTTCCCCAAAGTTGGCCATAAGTCGTCTCAGAGCCGATACTCCTGAAGCAGCCTTCTCAGCTGTTTCCCTGATTTGCTCAGAGAAATTCGGACCAAGGATAGATCCCTGGGCAACACCCGATGTAACGAAAATCCTTCGTTAGCCTTGTGTCGTGTTGTAGAGCAGGCTTCGGTCCTTCAGGTAGTCCGCATTAGATATTCTGAAACTTGAAAAGGCTGCTCGTATCCATCCATCTAGCGGAGTTGAAGGCATTCCTAACGATAAGTGTCACCAACAGGACTATCCGTCGCTTAGTGCGACTATATGCTTCTACCTTTTAGACTGCGCTCAGCACTTCTGCAATCGCATCAATGATGGAGCGTCCTGCTCTTAAGCTGTACTTCCGGAAAGATAGGTCCCCAGCAGTACGTATCGCGCTAGTGAGTCTTCTCTTGATGAGTTTCTCTAGCACTTTCCCAGCCGTGTCTAGCATGCATAACGGGCGATATGCAGACGGCGATTCGGGATTTTCCTTCCCTTCGCTGATCAGCACGTGCCTCGCCACCTTCCATCGTACCGGAAAAACCGGTGCCGTGGGCAAGCGTTGAATGTGCTGAGCAGCAAGTCAGGACAATGGTGATAGACAAGCGGCAACACCTCAGCGCGAACACCATCTGGACCTGAAGCCTTCCTCGCTTTCAAGGTAATAAATGTTAAAGTAAAAACAAATCAATGAATACATTAAACAAGTAAAAAAAAATATTTAAATAAAATCGCGTAACGAAGTAGGGAAAAAGATTAAGTTGGAATAGCAAAACTGAGGAGTTCTGGTGGACTGCGATCCTGCGATGAAACAGTTCTTGCTCTGCCTCGTCGAGGCTTTATCATTGCAAAAAAATTCATTATTCAGAATTTGGGTGAGTCACTCATTTTCATTTCTCCCGATGTAGTGGAAATTCGTCAAAGACGCGTGAATGATTTAATGGACAAAATTATTTTCTCATTCCAACACATTAAACTCTAGCTCGAATCATGATTCTGGCTCTTCAACACTTTTGCGGTCTGATAGCCAGTCGTCAATCGAGAGCAGTAAAAACAAATTGAGTAGCAGGAAAGTGCTCCTGCCAGAAGGGTTTTGTAAAACAATTAGTAAATCAAACAATATATTCTGCATATCAAAACTTGACTAATATACAGATTCCATAAATTGTGTTTGATAAATTATTAATGTTATTATGTTTTTAAATTCGCCGCCATTTTCTTTCAAGTGTTTTGACCCCGTCGCTTTGATAGTCATGATAGCACATCAATATTACAAACCATTTATAAAATTTTATAAAAATTCCAACATATTTGTAGTGTCTAGGTCTATTGCAAACGTGTATCTCCCTAGTATTACGTGTTCATGTTATTGTGATTGTTAAATATTCAATCGGCTGTTACCTAGCTGTTTACTATTTACTTATTATGAAATTTACAGAAAACATACAATTACTTTCAAGAAACTTAAATTCTAGCTTTTTGGAAAATTTAAGAATACGATTTTGATTTTATAGGCAAAAATGTAAAATTTATCAAATGTACTATTGTTAACAAAGTTGGTTCGAATTTTGACTTTTAAGGTATTTGCTGCCCTTGTACTCCTAAAGTCTCGCCTCTATGATTTTCTCCAGATTTTGCAGGTCAAAGGGGGGACACAAAATTTTCGTACATTTTCATTCCCTTGCACCTCGCAAAGGCAAATTTGTCATTTTGTTTTGAAAAGTTCTCATTAAGGCCTTTCATTTGATACTCATATTGCCCATTTTTCCCAGCGGTCACTCCCCTATATGGGGAAACCCACCTCAAATACCTTATAAATTTCTTTTTGTGGTAAAACTTTGAAGAGGGCGTCACTTCGCACTTACAAAATCTTAAGTTTCTAGCTTATGTAGTTTGCGAGAAAACGTAGTGTGACACACGGACGGACGGACGACAGACAGGACGTGATTTTAGTAGGTTTTTGTAAAATGGTGCACTGAGGATTGCATCTTCATATCCGACAGGCTCTAATTCGGCGATGAGAGTTATTGCAGGCGTGTTACCTGTTGGCCTCCTTGCTAGAGAGCGACACGCTATTAACCTGCGCTGAGACGAGGATAAGAAGGGGACGGTTCTTCATGAGGAAAGACAGCGCTTACTCAACGATTGGCAGCAGTCTTGGGTGAATTGCGCGAAGGGAAGGTTGACTGCGCATCTCATCCCGGATGTGAGACCGCGGCTAAATCGAAGGTATGGTGAGATTGACTTCTATATGATCCAGATTTTGGGCGGGCGGGGGTGTTCTCAGTCTTACCTGCACAAGATTGGTAAGTCACGATCCCCCGATTGTCGATTTTGCTTAGGAGAGGAAAACGATGCTTGCCGCTAATTTTTTCCGTGCAAAAATTGGATAGCCTGTGAAGGGACCTATACAGGGAGATGGGAGATTTCTCTTCGGATAGTTATAGTCGCGGTTATGCTTGAGTCAGTTGACAAATGGAACCAGGTGAAACATTATGTTCGGAAAATTCTAAAAGATAAAAGGGACTCACAGCGGCCGGGGGCGTTGGGGCTAGAGAATCGCTTGACTAGAAATTCCTCTTTTCTGCTCCCCTTCCGCTATAAGAGGCATTCCCCAGCTTGATGGCACATCACGGTGTAACGAAATGTGACATGACCCGAAGTAATGTGTTAAAGGGCTCCAGGCTAGGTTTTCAGGCGACAGGGGAGGTGTTTAGTGGGTCGTCCATTCCTTCGCGAGCATGGGAGTCCCCTGCTCTGTGCGTAAATAACATCCACCTCCCAACCACAAAAAAAGATCTAGATTTATGTTATCACATAAACACAATGGAAAAGTGTTTGATAGTTTTGTTGTTAAGTGGGAAAAAGCGGATAATGTGATGTAAAAAATTTGAAAAAAAAACATTATTATGTCACTTGGTTGCTGTGTTGCAAGGCAAACTTACTCAAAAATGCATTTATATGTGGAGCAAATTCTTTTTTAATTAGTTTCAGTACTTAGATAACTCTTTATAAAATAATATATACATTAAGGGTTTCTCTTTTCCAGCTGTTTGCTGTTCTTACGGGTGAACATTGAGGTTTCTTAGTTTTGCTCACTGCAAAGACTACCATACGCGATTTTGTAGAATTTAAACCTACGCAATACCGAGCCGCACTTGATTAAATTTTTTGATAATGTGAAAATGTAGCCAAAGCAAGCTACGTAATATTTTTTGCCTTTCAACTTCATCTAATCAAACTTAAGTAGCTTGGTCACTTCGGATTCACGGAAGCATCATGGACCAAGGTGAGCTCGAAACGCAACGTGAAATTCCCAGCATTAGGACTAGGTTATATGGAACCGGAAACTATCGACACCCATTAGACGTATGCAGAATCACAAAATACATAACCCCTCGAAGCAATGACGTCGGGTATTAGAATAACACATGAAAATTGGATATTATCCAAAGGAGAAGATATGCATAGTACGTTTTACTTATAGTTAAGGAAACCGATTCTCTACAGGAAAAATCGATGAATACTATGAAGCGTACTGCGGTGAATTAATCGATAGAATTGATTGATTCAAATAAGTAGTTCAAAACTATCACGTTTCAATTTGGAATTCGTACCAAAGGAACCTGCAATTTGGATATACAGAATGCAAATAGCGAGCAATCCAAATTTAAAAGCCTTATCAATTCTTTGCAATCAAAATTGATTTTGATAATGTGCAAAACATTTTGGCTGAATCAAAATATGTACTTACACCAAATGTTGAAGAATGTAACCAACTTATGTGTTCTTATGCCACCTCTAAATAGTCGTCTAGCCCTCTAAAGAGAACACAAACATCGTTCATAAACAAACTATGTAAATTACGTTTGCAACTATTTAACATCTTACCTCCTTTCCTGACTGGCTAACGACATCTTGCCGCTGCACATCATTTATTCTTCCCGCACAAATTTAGAATTACCCACCACGGGAGGCGTAACCAAGCGAAATCGCGACATTTTTGGGGCGAGAATCGATAATCGAAATCACAAAAACTGGTGGATAAACACCACGCGCGATAGACTATGCGTCAGCACTACGTTACAACTCCCGCCGTGGACGAGATAGACTGAAATTTTAACACCTCGGCTCGGAAGAATTAGAAAGCGGGGACTACCAACGAAATCCTTAACTTGCGTCAAGATGTAAATAAACATTACTGACAGATCGAACTGTTACCCAAATGGATTCAGCACATACAGCATATAATTTTCTTTATTCCCACCAGGGTTGCCATTGAGTGAAACTTGTGGTGAGTAGAACCAAAGCGAGGGGAACTACTCCCATGAACGGAAAAATCACTACTGGAGAGAGGTGAACCCTTAAACTAGATTTTGCCGGTGGATGGGAAGTAGCCGTTAATCGAGGGTATTTAAGTCCGGGAAGATTGGCGCGGTTTCTCTTTTACGAGTTTCCAACAATTGATGGAGAGATAAGATGGTGCTGAAGAATAACAAAACCAATTCCCGGAGTGAAAGTTGCACGTTGAGTGGAAATACGCCGAATATAAGGGAACGCACCAGTCTCCAGATAATTGGAAAAGAACACCGAAGTAATTGGATTAGACGATTGGAGAAGCCCCTGCAGGAGGAAACAATTGCCGGTGGCTACATTAATAAGCGAAAGAAACGGGCCCGTTATTAGTGTAGGAAGTGAACTAATGTAAGTGGCTTTGCATTTGATTTTAAACGATTTTGTGTTTGAACGATTTGGTGGGAAAAATACAAGTGATAAACAATTCTTGATAACCTAAAATCGACATTTCGTTTTCTCGCTATATTTTATTCACTTTACTGTTTCAGCGTGTGAAAACTGTGGCTCGGGAATTCTTTTTCCCGGACAAGAATCAGACAAAGAAGCCTGGGAAATTATTTGTAGTGGTAGTGTTCGGTGAGTGGAGTGTACAGTAGAGTGGATTTCAAGTTTTTTTCTTTTGTTGTAGTGATATAGGGTAGATTAATGTCCGCTTAGGACTGTAGCGATGGTCTGCTGCCTCATCGGAAGAGGATGTTGGGATCCGCTGAGATTGGCGTTGTCTGGGGACACGTGAATGCGCTGGCAGGCTAGCGTTGCGGTGTCTTGGGGCGGGCTCTTTTCCCCTACAAAAGAATTCCACATCCACGAATTCCGGGTTCAAATAAAAGTCGACCGAAGTCGAAAAAAGAGGTAACCAAGTAAGGGTTGGAAATTGCTGACGAAAAAGGACAAACTGGACCTGGGGAACACAGACGAACTTAGGAGGACTTCGTCGTTACTCGACGATTCATATGACTCACAAATAAGAGTGGGGCATCCAGATGGAGGTGGTGCCCTCTCGCACCCTCCCAATTGGATCAAGATCCGAATGTAGACGTGGCCATATATTTCCCATTTGAGTGGGAAACCCATACAAACATAATTTGCATGAACTTTCCCATCAAGTGTGAAATATAGACGTGATCAATTTATATTATAAAATTATGTGATCGAATCACATAATTCTATACCATAAAAGGGCACGCAAGCAGAAGGCTACTCTACCCGGCAAGAGCCCCTGTTAAAGAACAAAAAATCGAGGAGCGCGTCCGATGGCTAGCCCGTGATATAGGAGGAGCCTGCCATCGTTGCGGGTCCTATATCCGGTCAGGTAAAACGGAATGGAAAGATTGAATTTTTGAAGTTTAACAATTCATGTTTTATTGCAAAGAAAAAACAGAAGGAGGAGATTTAGAATAAAAAAAATTTCCAGTCTCATTCAACGAAACATACATAAAAAAAGGAACTTACAAAAAATATTTTAAAAAAAAAAGAAACTTACAAAGATCATTTAAAAACAAAGAAACTCACAAAAATCATTCAAGAAAAATAAAATATACAAGTGTTCAATGCGTGCTTGTTTTTGTTTATAATTTCTATTCTTTCGGCAGTAAGGTAGGCAACGCGCGTCTATATCTCCAATGAATTTATTCCTGTTTATCTGATATGGAAAGTATGAACCGGATGCATAGCCTTCATTTTCTTCGCGCGAATTGTCTACAACAAGTCTCCATCAATTATTGTTTAATTTACAATTATCACCATGATGTGATTGCATGCAAACGTTCATTTAAAAAAAATATTTGGCGCGTTTGATTTCACATTACCTATTTTATACTCTTTGTAATTTATGAAATCATACGTAAGCTTTTTGGCCAAAAAAAAAAACGTTTGCCTACTTGTTCCGTTCATGAATGATTTACCGCGGCTAGTTTTACTAGCTCCAGTAATTGCAAATACTATATTTTTCTTTTTTTTTCTTATCACCGAAATTTTCAGCAGCAGCCAATTTATTGTCGCGTGTTATGGTTCGCCGGCAATAATTTTAATGTTCCGGGGAAGTGAAAACGCAATGTCTTTTAAATGAAATTAAAAGAGTTTATTTCAGTACTTAAAAGTGCACTTCAACTTGTCTATAAATTCCTATCGCAATTGTCTTCTAAAATCACTTCACTATTACTTGATCGCTTTTCAATTCACACTCCATACACTATTGCCGTGTTTACTATCGCGGTTGAATGAATGATCCCCCCATTTATTCAGCTCGCCTTTATATAGGGTCTCTAATCATTCAACTCAGTTCTCGTACATTGGTGAATTAGCGGGAACATTGCAGCAGCGTAATGAATGGAGCAGTGGCTCACTTTCAGATGTTGATCATGCTTGGTGGGTTCTCGTGGTTTCGAGTTGATTCATTTTGTTGGTGTTCTTAATGGTTGTGAAAACAATTGCGACAGTAGCTCGCAGAATTATTTGTACATGTAACAGTATTTTATCAAAATGATAAATGAAAAAGCTACAAGTGTTTCAGTCTAGGCAAATCACATCATCGATAATAGAAAATTGTCAACTAAAATGTCACCAAACTGCATTTTTGGCCGCTGCGTTAGATTAAAAGCGTTCAC
This sequence comes from Odontomyia ornata, assembly GCA_963969285.1. Taxonomy (NCBI): domain Eukaryota; kingdom Metazoa; phylum Arthropoda; class Insecta; order Diptera; family Stratiomyidae; genus Odontomyia; species Odontomyia ornata. Next base: position 87,035,978 of record OZ017739.1, read on the forward strand.
AAATTGAACACCTCTGGATGTTATGTAGCTGAACATAAGAAAAGAGAGAATAAAAGAAAGGTTTATTCGATTTCCTTTTTGCGAGTTGCTTCTTCAATTTTATAAAGGGACGCGCTCTTCCCTCCTCTGTTCAATTTTCACTTGTTTTGTCAGCCCCCAAGCATTCACTTTGAGTCAGTTGTTTCATCTCCTCGTTCACTTTCTTCCTTCTCTCGTAACAAGTTTCGTGTTCCATTTTAATCTTCTTTGCTCTATCGTTTTGTAAATTAAATTTTAAATAAGTCCATTAAGGATTATATCAAATAGAAGAGACTCTTTTATGCTTCACTTCGTGATTGTTTATGAAACCATTTCGTTGCTAAAAAAAGATTCTTATACCTAAAGAAACTTACACACTTTTTCCGGGATCCTCTGCTTGTATGATAAAAAAATGTTCGGGTATGTGACCTTCAGTGAAGTATTCTTCTGGTGGTTCCGTTTGAGTGAAACCTTCATCCGATTAATCAGTGGACTCCAATGGCAGAAAAAGTGCGTTTCTATACAAACTGTCTTTGAAAATATTTTTCAGAAAGTCTCGGCACCTCGCGTCACCCGAGTCAGCATTTTCTTAAAGGAAATAAGATACTATGTGTGACTTGTCCAGGAATGTATAAAAACGGAACAATACGAAAATTTGGATCATCCGAATGATTAATACCTGAGCCAAGTTCGTCCATTAAGTACCTTCCAATAATTGCCAATGCTGTTCAAGACTTTGATGTGGGATGATGATCTATTCGCCAGTGGCAATCACGTGGACGAGAGTTCGCCAATAGTAGAGATAGCTGTTGCACTGGTAGAACCTGTGCCTGTCGATAACGCTGCCGGACTCGCTGGTGTTTATGTTGACGTTTCTGGGTCTCGGCTAACTTCAACGGCACCTCACTACTTTTTCATCAACGGGAAACGCGCCCCAAACCTCGAAAAATTGACTCGTGATCAATCGATACAACACTCCACCACTGATGACGATCTTATCTTTGCAACGATTTCTCCTTGGAAGCGTTTGTTTCCCTAATAAGGACAACGTCCAACATGATTACCTACTATCCGATTATTTTGCATCTACTCGCAATTCATTTCGCGTAGCAACTCTAATGACAAACCAAATTTCTCTCACTTAATATTGGTTATCGATTATCGATAGTGCCCTCAGACCGGGGAACCAAACGCGTCCCCAGGGTTGCGGATAGGGGCAGACCTTTCTCGAAAGGTTCGCTGCGAATAATCAATAAGCAGCCTGGACAATGGTCGGCAGTGAAGGGAGAGTCTCAGGACAAATACCTGAGTGTCAATGATCTTCACTGTGACATGACGAAATATATGGCGTCATCAATTATCCATATATCCTGGCAGTAGGTAAAATGCTATGGGAACGGAAACCCAGACAGAAAACCAAACTATGCAGGTCCACAAGGGGAACCAAATTACGGTGCAGGGGGTCGGATCCCCAGTACCGGCAGCAGAGGGTAGTGAGCGAGCAGGCTCCCGGCCGTCGTCATCCAGCGACTGCAGTGTTATAGAAGTGGTGAACTTGGCTTCTGTAACAGATATAACTACAAGCAAACAGGACGCTATCATGGAGAACCCTTTCGGGCAAAAACCACTGTTGGCAAGAACACCGATAAAACAAGTCACCGATTGCGGGGGGAGGCACAAACCCCAGAAACACTGTCAAAGTCAACATCACAGGTTAAATCATCGGAGACAGACGACAGACGGACTAACGAACGAAAGAAGGCAGAGTGCGTTGTGCAACCTGGCATCATTGCGGCCTTTGGGCGCAGTAGAAGGACTATGCGCACCCCGGAGCGTCCAGTGCAAGACGTACACAATCCGGATCAAGCTGCGACACCAACAGAGGCCAGTGTAAGACTGGGGGAGGGAGAAGTTTTGCCGTTGGCCGACGCCACTTCAAACGTCACCCAAGCGATAGAAGCAAAAGGGCTAGGAAATGGGGGCCTCTTCCAAGAGGTGGCGCCAAATAACACAACCGCCCTTGACCGCACCGGAGAGGAGCGGCTTACTCGGAAAGCGGGGACTATCGTTAAACAACTGAGGGCTGCCTGCAAAGTGCAGAAAAACATAGGCAAGAGTGTCAGGAATGGCATTCTTGAACTGGAGGAGCCGCATAACGCACTACAGGCGGAGGTGGCTTGCAACGAAAAGCTCCAAAAAGACACGCTCTCCCTCGAGGCATCAGTGGGTCCTAGCAGCAGCAAAAGAATGGCCAGTAGCCCAATTGAAGGCGACCGTGAGAAAAGGAGGAAGGACGAGACCATAAACGTTTCATGTGGTGCGAAACAAGGCAGCGAAAAAAGCGGCCAAAAAGCTGCTCATAGAAAAACCAGACAAAGAGCTCAACCACGAAAAGAAGAACAAAGAACCCCCCGATATACCGCAGAAAACAAAAAGCGAACCGCGGCGCAAACCCTTGCGAGAGGCACTGCTTATTAAACCCACTAAGGGCCGAACCTACGCAGATGTCCTCCGTGAAATTAAAGGAGCGGTCAAGCCAGACGACACCAAAACTGCCATCAAAGCAGTTCGACCAACCCGGACCGGTGGCCTGCTGGTGGAATTCGGGCCAGAGGCCACAAAAAAAGATGCATTCCGTGACGCGGTTCAAAAGGTTCTTGGAGATGCGGCAACCGTTGCCTCGCTCAAACCAATGGCCACCCTGGAAATCAGGGACCTCGACTGCGTCACGGACAAAGCTGAAGTAGAGGATGCCATTAGGAGGCAGTTCCCCAGCTTAAGTGAAGTCAAGGCAAGATTGACACGTGAAAACACAAGGGGGCAACGCATCGCTATATGTCGAACTAGCTGATAAAGACGCCCAGCAAATCCTGGCGAAGGGCAAAATTAAGATAGGTTGGGTGATCTGCAGGATACGGAGAAGAGCGATCCCTATCCGCTGCTTCAAATGCCTCGAATACGGACACACCGCGTATGGCTGTATGGGACCCGACAGGAGATCTCTGTGCTACAAATGTGGTGAAACGGGGCACAAAAGGAAGGAGTGCACGAACTAGCACGAACTAGCACCCGGCGACCTCAAACATGAGCCGGGGACAGGGAGATGCTGGGTTTTCAAGGAGGCCCTAACTAAAGCCAAATCGATACTCAAATGATCCGTATCCTGCAGGTGAATTTGCACCGAAGCACAAACGCCCAGGACCTACTTGAGCAGTTTGCGAGGGATAAGAAAGCTGACTTGCTGTTGCTGAGCGAGCAACATCATAACAAGGACTCGCAAGCGTGATACCCTGACGAATCTGGTACCTCGGCCATCTGGGTTCGAGACAGCGCCCGCCTTCAGGTGCAGGGCCATGGACGCGGGGATGGTTTTGTGTGGGTGCGGTGTTCAGGGATAACATATTTCAGTGTTTATCTGACGCCTAACGAGGCAATGCCATCTTTTCGAACGAAACTCGATGCCCTGGAGGACGCTGTCTCGAACACAGAGGGCCACATGCTGGTCGGGGGAGACTTCAACGCTGGAGCCATTGAATGGGGTATGCCACCATCCGACTCAAGGGGAAAGCAAATCTTGGACATAGCGGCCAGAACAGCGCTTTTTGTCCTAAATACTGGTAACACCCCTACTTTCCGCCGCTGGGGTTGCGTAGGAACCATACCCGCGACACTTGCTTCGGAGTCCCTGGTACCTAGAGCACACAACTGGCGAGTACTAGAGGACTACTCGGCTAGTGATCACCAGTATATAGCTGTTGAGATTCACGACGGTGCCACTCTGCGTGCATATGCCCAAACTTCAATCCTCGGATGGAGGACTGGGAGGATGGACGTTGAAAGGTTCGCTAACGCGCTTACGGCAGGCGCATCGTTGCTGGGAGCTCCGCCAGGGAGTGGAGGGCCTACAGCCAAGGACTTGGTGAACTCAACTATGAGTACCATCATAACTGCTTGCGAGTCTTCCATGCCCCGTCGGAGACCCCGACACGGTAAGCCTCCAGTATACTGATGGTCAAACGAGATCGCCGAACAAACAAGCGAGTGTCACAAACTTCGGCGAGAGGCCCAGCGGGCGCGAACACGGGAGGAGGCAGACACTAGGCTAGCAGCATACAGGTCCGGCAGGAAATATCTTTGCAGGCTTATTAACAAGAGCAAGGCCCGATGCTGGCAAGATCTCGTGGACGATGTAAATAGGGATCCGTGGGGCCTACGTTACAAGCTGGCCATGCGAAAACTTGGTGCCCAACGGAAGCCCTGCTTACATGAAGCAGAGAAGATGGACGAGATCGTACGGGCACTATTCCCCACGTACCCTGTCCGTGTCGATTCAGCTCATGCACAAACACCAATAGAATGCTCACCTTTCACAATGATGGAACTGGAGCCGGCAATTCTATCCATGAAAGCAAGGAAGGCACCGGGACCAGATGGCGTTCCTGCTGAGGTTTTGCAGCTTGTCTACAAGCTTTGTCCTGACTTGTTGCTCAGTATGTTCAACGCTTGCCTTTACGAAGGTGTATTTCCGGAACGCTGGAAAGTGGCGAGGCTCGTACTGATCAGCAAGGGGAAGGGAAATTCCGAGTTGGCGTCTGCATAGCGCCCGTTATGTACTCTAGACACGGCTGGGAAAGTGCTCGAGAAACTCATCAAGGGATGACTCACTGACGCGGTCCGTTCTGCCGGGGACCTATCGTCACGGCAGCATGGTTTTAGAGCAGGTCGCTCCATTATTGACGCGATAGCGGAAGTAGTGAGCATGGTCCAAAGAGCGGAGGCTCACTGCCAGTCAAACAAAAGGGTTGTGTTGCTCGTGACGCTTGACATCAGAAACGCCTTCAATTCAGCTAGATGGGCGGATATTCTGGAAGCACTGGAAAACTCTTTTCAAGTTCCAGAATATCTGATGCGGATTTTGAAGAACTACCTGACAGAGCCTGCCTGCTCTATGAGACGAAGGAGGGTCGGCGGAGGATGGAAGTTACATCGGGTGTTGCACAAGGCTCCATCCTTGGCCCAGACCTGTGGAACATTACGTACGACGGGCTACTGAGAATCGAGCTGCCGGATGAGTCGCGCTTGATCGGCTATGCAGATGATGTCGCGGCGCTAGTTGCGGGATGCACTGTTGAACAAGCGCAACTCAGACTGGGTATGCTAATGCACCGAGTGAGGGACTGGATGACTGCTCGCGGGTTCAGCCTAGCTTTGGAGAAAACCGAAGTAGTCATCTTGACAAAGAAGAGAATCCCTAGAGTAAGGATGATCAACATTGGGGAAGCACTCGTTGAGACTAAACTAGCAGTGAAGTACCTGGGCATTTTGATCGACTCGAAGATGCGTTTCTCCGAGCAAATCAGGGCAATAGCTGACAAGGCTGCAGCGAGTGTTTCGGCTCTCAGCCGGCTAATGGCCAACATAGGGGGTCCCACCTCATCAAGAAGGAGACTTCTGATGAGTGCATTACAATCTGTGCTGTTGTACGGATCGGAGATATGGTGTGAGGCTCTCAACAAGGGGCTGTATCGAAAGCGCTTGGCACAGGTGCAGCGATGGGGAGCGATGGGGAGCGGTGCGGATTGCATCTGCATATCGGACTATCTCGGAGTCGGCAGTGCTGGTCATCGCAGGAGTGATACCCATTGCCCTCCTTGCCAAGGAGCGCCGCAGCATCTACCTGCGGAGGAACGAGTGCGACAGAGATGCTGTCGCCCACGAAGAACGAGAACGCTCACTCAGTGATTGGCAACAGTCCTGGGTGAGCGATACAAAAGGTAGGTGGACCGCACGCCTTATTGGTGACCTGAGGCCGTGGCTCAATCGAAGGCATGGTGAGACTGACTTCTATCTAACTCAGCTACTGAGTGGACATGGATACTTTCGGTCTTACCTGCACAAGATTGGTAAGTCACGGTCTCCTGACTGCATATTCTATGCTGGAGAGGTCGATGATGCCTACCACACATTTTTTGTATGCAAGAGGTGGGAAAGGCAGCGCGGTTACCTCATTGAAGAAATGGGAGATCTCTCTCCGGATGAACTCACTGGGGAGATGCTCACATCCGTTGACAAATGGAACTGTGTGACACATTACGCTCGGGCAGTCCTTAAGATAAAAAGGAAAATATATGAGCGCCTGGAGGCGTCCAGGGCGGAGGGGTCTCTTTTCTAGAAAACCCTCTCCCTTCCCCTCCTTCCGTTGGAAAAGGGATCCCTGTAGCCCGGTGGCGCCTAAACGCGTAGAGAAATGAGGCTTAGCCCGAAGTAATGTGTCAAACGGTTCCAGGCTAGGTTCTCAGATTGACAGGGGAGGTGTTTAGCGGGTAGTCCAAGGGTATCCTCCATGGGAGTCCCACACTGCCAGACTCGGCGGGCGTAAATGCCTTCACCTCCCTACAACAAAAAAAAAATATTGCGACAACGAATTTATCCGTCCAGGCTACACCTTGCAGTTGGCTGTAACTAACACGGACATACCCCGTCGACTACAGCAGCTTACATGTACTTTGAATTTTGCCAAGGTGGAAAGTTATTGTGGCAGCTAGATGTACAATGACACAGGCTTGCAACCAACTCCCGAATTTTAACCCAGACTAGGTTTCGAATCGAGCTACTAAACTGATATTTTGATAACAAAAACCCAATCAACTTCTTAGTGTATTCTTTCATTTTTCAGTCCCATCCTAACCCCAAAAAAGAATTATCTGACGCTCTTCCACTCCGTTTTTATGCCATTGCATTCCCAATTTAGTACACCGGTAAGGTGTACCAGATCAACCTTCCTACACTGCAAATTTGATTTGAATTTTTTTAAATGAAACCAAATTTGACCGAAGTAAAGAAAAAAACGAATATAATTAAAAGGAGACATTTAAACTTAATATAAAGGAAAATTGATATAAAATTACATTTAATAATAATAATAAGGAAACATTATTTTACAAATTACAATTACCAACAGAAATAGTTACATTTTTTGTTTTAATCTGCCACATAAAATTTTGAGTAGGTGATAGGAAAGTTTTCGAGCAGTTTGCTGGTGTGACTGCTCGATTAATACATAGTTGCCGGTAATAATTTGGAGGGATATCAGAAATTCTTGTTTCCCCTGGTGAGAAAATCTAAATGTTTTTGTGTGGTAAGACGCTGGTGTTTGGAAGATGGCTTTTGTGGTTAGGTTGCTGCGAGCGTCAAACGATTTAGGTGTAATAATTTCACTCCAGTCAACCGTTTTCTCATTTGGGCGACCTTTTGGAGCCTCCGTGGACCAAACGAGTAGCACCCATACCCGTCTTCGGGTGAATTGGTCGAGTCTGTGGAGGTCCAGCTGGAGTAGCCCCAATAGAACGGTGGGGGGTGGCAACGGAGTCAGTAACAATGTATAGCCTTAAATGATAGTCAATAGCTTGCGTAGAAAAAAATAATAAGTTAAAATCTTTGGTAGTATATTACGGACGCGTTCGCTCCGGAGCAAAATGGACATGAAGAATAATATGAGCAAGTTCCACCATTCTTATCACAGCCTTCCTATGGCAATAATTTATAAAAATGAGTGTGTGCAGTAATACTGATAATTTCTTTTCATATCAACTGCATAAATTGCCATAGTTGTTGGTATTCAAAATGATGAACAAGAAATCGAAGCCATCTAAAACACCACTAACGAGAAAAATGAATGAAGTTCCAACAGGAGAAGGTTATAAATGTTAAAAGTAATGAAATAAGCGATGATTGAACATATTCTCCCTCCCTTCTTTGTTAGATGTTAATTAAAGATCAGGCTTAGATCTCTTAAACGTCAACAGCTAATTACATTTTTTTTTAAATAACAAAACTAGACAAAGTTTCATGGCTTTCACTCACTAAAAAAATCAGGAATAGCCAATTAATGATTTTTTATTATCTGAATAATTTAAGAAACATTATTTTGAACAATTACTTTCACAACTTTTATAATATCTTCTGAAATATTGCTACTAATTGTATTTTGTCAAAATAATTACACTTTTACATTCCTTTCACATCTCTGCATACACCAAAACTAACGTCAATATTTTTAATTTCCTCCATGGATATGAACATCATTTTAGTACCACACTTCTTCCTTTTGACGAGTAATATTTACGGAGAAACTTATTTGACCTTTACATGTCCGTGGGGCCCATATGAGTACTTTCATAAAACCATCTTCTCGCCCTAAGGAATGCTCAACTCACATCAAACATTTGATCATCTGCAATTTACTATCATCTAAACAACTCCTAAGCCCTCCAAGTGGTTTCCAATTATTTTCTCGTGAATCACGAAATCGCGAAGCGGCGTTATTGATGATAGGGTATTCTCCACTTGATAATGATCGAATCGAAATGCAATTGATAGTTGTTTCAATGTTGCAAGTGTTAATATCGTGTTTATGGGGTGATTGCGTCCAACATGATTCTCATAATTTTTAAACTATTATCCACATATGAAATAATAACGTATTGAATCTGTTCCGTTAAAATGTACTCGTATCTGCTATATGAAATTGCTTCATTTGAAATTCTTCTACTCATACATCATTTTATCTTTCTCTTAATATTTTATTTTTCTTCCCGATATTTTTCAGATAATTTGTATGTTGGCACGAAGGGCATAGCGACCGGCTGGGGAACGCTCAAGGAAGATGGTAAACCATCGTGCACGCTACAAGAAGTGGAAGTTCCCGTTCTGGCCAACGATATTTGTGTGCAAGATACAAATTACACAAAGAAGATGATTACAGATAATATGATGTGTGCTGGATATCCAGGCGTTGGTAACCGAGATTCTTGCCAGGTTAGTAGTAAAAGCATTCTACCTGCATGTTTTGATGCACATTTATGAATGTAAATATGTGCTAAAGTAATGTTCTGACATCGTGTAATTATTGACGGTTAACATTTATTAATCGCCCAATGCAGAACGGCTGATCAAAGTACTGACTTTACCCAGAAAGTTAATGTTGTGGAAGCATAATCAAAATGATTGGCCGGTGGTAATAGGAAGTTTACATTCTTTATCGATTTAATTGGTCGCCGGTAATTGATTATCAAAGTCAATTAGTTTAGAACTGATGTTTAAAGACCGTAACTAAAATTAAAATTATTGGTTGAGCATATCAAATTGAAATTAATTATCATGAACGCTCTAATTGGAACAAATACAGTCATTTATCGGAGGAATGCCAGAGGTGTTGTATTCGATTTCAACCGTAGCCGGATGGAATTTTAACATACATGATCAGTTCTTTAGGATACTCGTAGGTGAAATCTCTTACCTTTCTCTGACAATGAGTGCTATTGATAAATTATCAAAGCTATAGTTAAACGTAATGGGGGTATGATAATTTGACATGTAAATTGAGTAACGCAATGTATGTTTATTCATGGCACATCTATGAAAACGTACAGGAAAACAGATGGAAAAGAGAATAGATTAAGCTATTAAGCTTACAGAGAAGTCAATAAATGGGTGGATTCGTAAATCGTGTCAAATTATGAGCTTCAAGATGAAATTCGTACTCTAACCGTTGCTGCTGTTCCTATAAACGATTTAGTTTCTTTGTAAATCGATTTTTCGAGATTTGCTAGTCAAAACTTTCTTACTCCAAAGAATATACCATTGAGTTTAAGCATGTTGAAAATAAAATGGGGAAAAAGAGAGCAACGTCACGACCATTTTAAAAGAGCCCTGAACTTAATTTTCGTGAAGCAGAAACAACTGGGAAGTCTCTTGGAACATGTACACAAACATTTTCATTTAAATTTTTACCAAAGAGTAACTTAATTATGACTGCTTAAAAACATAATAAAGAAAGTAAAGATTTTTACGTCATATATTATTGAGTTTTGGTTAAGTTTTCCGATCAAATATTGCTCTTTATCCTTGAAAAATCTCATGCTTTAGAATCACCCACAAAGCACTTCAGTAACTATACATAGTTCCTATTCACAAAAAAGGCGACAAGCTATAGCGCGAAAACTGTAGAGGCAAATCACTACTTTGTACGGTGTACAAAATATTTTCAAAAATATAAAATCAGATCATACGCCAAAAGTATTATTGGGGAGTATCAAGATGGCTTCAGAGTCGCAGCCTGTCCCATTTGTGTGGCAGGCATCTTTTTCCTCGCCTTGTGCAGGTTAGGCTGAAAACAGCCATGCCCGCTCCAAAGATGGGTGAGGTAGAAGCTAGTCTTACCATCCCTTCAATTTAGCCACGGTCTCGCATCCGGAATGAGGTGTGCAGGCCACGTTGCCTTCGTGTAATACACCCAAGACTTCTGCCAATCGTTGAATGAGCGCTGTCTCTCCTCACGGACAACCGTCTCACTCGCATCATCGTTTCAACGCCGGTAAATAGTGTGATGCTCTCTAGCAAAGAGAGCGACAGGTATCACGCCTGCAATAAGTCTCACTGCCCAATCAGAGACTGTCGGAAGTGGGGATGCAATCCTCATTGGTAGTCTTCTCTGTACCTCCTTACTGAGAGCGTGGCCCCATACTTCTGCTCCGTACAGTAGCGCAAACCCTACAGCTTTCACCAAGAAGCGTCTTCTTAATGAGTTAGGTCCCCGTCCGTTGGTCATAAGTCAACCAACCAAAGCAGCCTTCTCAGCCGCTGTCCTGATTAGCTCAGAAAAACTCATCTTTGGATCGATTAGTAGCCCTAGGTACTTCCCCATTGGCTTTGGTTCGATTAGTATGTCTCCAATATTGATCGCTTTTACTTTATGGATTCTCTTTTTTGTCAAGATAACAACATCAGTTTTTTACATTGCTAGATTGAACACACAAGCAGTCATTCAGTTTTTTACTTGGTACGTTAGCATACCTAGCCATAGGTGCACTTGTTTAGTGGTGCATCCAGTGACTAGAGCTACAACATCATCCGCATAGCCGATCAAGCATGGCTCATCTGGCATCTACAGTCTCAGCAGCCCGTTGTAAGACAGATTCCACAGGTCTGGACCAAGAACAGATACCTGCAATACCCGATGCAATAACTATCCTTTGTTGGCCACGTAAGAGCATATCAGCTGGAACACCATCTAAGCCTGTAGCCTCACTCCGCACTTCCAGTGAAAAGATTGCCTCTTCTCACTCGATTCCTGTTTCACGGTGGATAGCGTCAACATGGATGGGTTGGACGGGAAAAAGTGCGCGCTTCATGTATACAAGGCGTCCGTAGGGCACTAAGTTTAAGCACAACCAACTTGCAGCCACACGGTTCCTTGCTCACATTGTGGACTAGATGTCGCCAGTAGCCAGCCTTGCTGTTGTTAGTCAATTGGCGAAGGCATTTCCTGGCCAATTTATATGCTGCTACCCGATTGCATGCCTCGTCATGGTTCCGTTCCCTTTGGGCCTCGCACCGAAACTTGTGACACTCCCTTCGCTTTTCAGCAATTCGAGTCGGCCGTCGGTATTCTGGGGGCTTACGGTGCCGTGGTTTCCCCCTGCGAATCACACTGCAGTGGAGTACCTGCCATTAGCATATTGACTCTATCCTTCTAATGTTCCGATCAATTATAGAAAATCGAGTGCAAAGGCGTCAGGAGACAAAATCACAAATGTCAAAAAAATGTATTGATTATCCCTGGCTAATTAGTCCTTTTCTTCGTAGCACTACAGTCCCTCTCGGGCCTTCTTTTCCAGCAAAAGCTCCACCAACTGTCTCGGCCCGTTGAGCTTTCTTTTCTTTCTTTAGTACTACAGCCCCTTTTGGGCCTTCGCTTAGAGATAGTTAGACTAACTCAGTATCTTAATTGTATAAATTGGCACTCGAGAAAGGTGATATGATCAAGCCGTGCATCTGTCCAACCAGCTACGATAGTTTTGATTTTAAACCAGCACGTACTTATATCCTTCACGGCTTAAAATTCGTCCGAAGAACTACTCAAAACGAATCTCGTTGTTATCAACTGGACTCGAACCAGGGACTTACGACTTACGCAGCGCGCTCAGTAACTACCACATCACGCGGACTACCGGTCCATTGACTGCAACATCGGATTTGAAAATGCGAGCAGCGATGAACTGTCTTCGTTGAACGAGCCAGACCAGCGTCTCCACGGTTTCCCCACTGATCTCCGCCCTTCAGCTCTCCCAACCATAACCTTCTTGAATATCCTTTGTTCGTCCACACGATTCACGTGGCCAGCCCGTTACAGCTTCCGCAGTCTTACAATGAATCTGATCTCCGACTCGTCAAAAATTTCATACAGCTCGTGGTTGTCTCGAATTTAGCGTTGGTCCCCGTTTCGTTTCACTCCGACTATCCGCCTCAGGACCTGTCGTTCAAAGGCGTTCAAAGGCGTTCAATATGTTGGCAGATGCTTGGGCTAGGGTTCATGTTCCATACGCATATAACAGGTCTCATCACGGATTTGTATACTTTGAGCTTTTTTTCGTGTGTATGCGTAAATTGTCAAAACTGAATAAAATATTTTATTTGCAAGCTGTATTCTTTGGCGTATTTCATCTCATTCATAAGCGGTTCTCATTACTTTGGTAACCTGATACACAAATTCGCCCACATTTTTGATACTCCATCATCAAAGTGTGATATTTAGAGTGTTTGAGGTATTCTTTCTCGACGATGGGTTATTTTTATTGATTTGTAGCCCTGCTATTTTTGCTTTGCTGTCGAGTCTCAGAAAAAGTTATTTGATGGTTGTTAGCGACTGTGACATAATGTTGATATCATTCGCAAAAGGCTACGACTATGTTCGACTTTTATACTAACGTTCCAGAACCAAATTCAATAGCAATGGAGCCAGCCCATCTCCCTACTTTAGTTCGAAATTTTATATCAAAAGCGTTGGTGAGTTGGTTATTGATGCGGACTTGGGAGGTTGCTGAGTCATTGTCATTTTGTTAAGATGGACTAATTAGGCAGGGATCCAAAAGCAAAGCATTTCCTGGAACAGTACGTTACAATCAATACTGTTGTATGCTTGCCTAAAATCAACAAATATTTAGTGTACGTCTATTTTGAACTCCCAGCATTTCTTAAGTACCTGCATGACTGTAAACAATCGGTCGATCGTCGATCTATCTGCTCTAAAGCCACCTTGAGACATGCCAATAATGCTGTTGATATTGGTTTTTGAAAATATTTTTTATGCCGTCTAAAGAAGTGATAAACCCCTATATTTATCGCACTGGAACTTGTCACCCTTTTGTGGATAGGGAATATCATTGATTGGCTCCACTCTTTCGGTATATGTTCTTGCTGCCAAAAGTGATGGATGATTTGTGAAAAGCTTACTGCACTCCACTGCCACCAATTTTATAACCTCCACTGGAATCTGATCGATGCCTGGCTCTTCATTATTCTTTTCAGCTTTGATGATGGAACAAACTTCATCCAGACTTGGTGGGGCCAATGGAAGCTCTCTGGAAATGTTTATAAGCTTCGATGTTCTGGAGCTATGTAGAGGATTAAGGAACGTCTGTAAGTATAATGCCCATCTTTCCTTAATCTTGTTTTCATGAGCGATGATATTGCCGATGTTATCATGGTAGGGCGTTGTCTTGTTCTAATAACCTTGTTTAAGGTTTTTTACTACTTTATATGCATTTCTTGTGTTGCTGCTTGCTAAACTTACATCGATACTTCTCAATTGGTCGCTACAACATTTTCTTTGCTTAATTCTAATTAGCTACTCTTTGTCCTGGTTTATCTAAGCTTAATTCTTTTCGTCTAACCCATTCTGGCTCTCATTGAACCAATCATTCATTATTTTGCGTCAGGCTTGATGCCTGATCGTCTGTTCTGCTATAGTACTGCTAGCCGCTTTCACTTCCACCCATAGCTCGTTGCTTGTTTTCAGCGATGTACGAGTATTTGATAGGATTAGAGCCAGCTGCTTTTCGAGGGTCTCCATGAAATATTTTGCCACGGACACTGTTTGGAACCTTTTGATATCGAATTTTTGTAGAGGGCTAGCCTTCGTGTCAAATACGCCTTTGATATACGACATTGACAAGTTAGTTTGATCATGTAACGATCCGAGTTACGATTGGCTCTTCCGTATGTACGGACGTCAAGTATGCTCGAAGCCCATCTTTGTCAAGTCAGAACATGGTCAACCTAGTTTTGCGTGTTGCCGTTCGGTGATACCCAGGTAATTTTGTGTATTAGTCGATATGGATAGCAAGTTGAACGTATGAGTCGATTTCTTCTAAATACAAAATCAATAAAGTGCTGGCCGTTGTTATTTGTTTCATGTTGGATGCTATATCCTCCAGTCGTTCCCTGATGAGATGGCTCATTGACCATCTTATCATTGAAATCATAGAGAATTATTTTTGTGTCGTTTGTAGGCAACGAGTCAACTAGTCTTTTCAGGTGATTGAAGAACGTTTCCATCGTTTCTTCATCCTTTTCTTCCACCGGGGCGTATACATTCATCAGCCAAGTTTGAAAGATTTTCGCTTTTATACGGATCGCACGCAACCGTTCATTGACTGCCTTAAAGTCTATAGCGTGTGATTTGAACTCCCTATCTACAATGAAGGCCACTCCGAATTCTCACTTTCCAGCAGGACTCCCACTTTTGAATATTGTGTGCGATCTGATATCTTGAATTCGTTTCCTGAATTGCCAGTATGTTTAATTTATGTTGACTGGCCGGTTATAAAAGGTCTTTAATAGCACTAGAGTAGTTTAGTGATCTGACATTATAGGATGGCACAGTCCTTTTAGGTAAATTTCTCGAGAGAAATTTACCTATTGCGGAGAACATCATATATATATATATATATATATATATATATATATATATATATATATATATATATATATATATATATATATATATATATATATATATGGGATATAACGAAATTTGTGACCACGCTAGAGGCTGCAATTTTGCTTCGATTTTCACCAAATTTTCAGGAAAGGTGTATTGGGTAATTATCTCGGTTAAGTTCGTGAACCAGCTATATCGGCCGAGCAAAAACAAAATGGCGGCCATTTTAGACGAAAAATCGTGATTTCTGTTCTGACCAAAGTATAGCTCCGATTTGGATGAAATTTGTAACAAAGGTTCATTGATGTATGTGATGAATGTCACAATAAAAAATGCAAAGTCGGTACGGCAGAAAAAAAATGGCGGCCGCTCAAAGATTGAAAAACGTGCAAAATTTTGTTGTTGTAATAGTGGTCAAAGCAGTTAGTTTGATAGAAATTATAAGTACCTAGATAGAAATTATAAGTATCTAGAGAATTACGTAAAAAAACTGGAGGTCAGGTTGCAAAAAACAAAATGGCGGCCAGTTGAAGGTCAAAATTTCAAAGGCTTTTAAAAGTCGCAATTTTGATCCGACATGTATAAACTTGGTTTCAGGATAGACATTACTTACACCTACAGTCTTTGATATTTTGGTGATCATGCATGAGCAAATTTTAAAATGACGGCCGTTTAAATATGCGTTTTTATCATGTTTTTGTGGCCCCTTAGCGGTCACATTTTCCAACGGATTTTGATGAAACTTGAGATTATGAATCTCTGTAATATGTTCTTGTATTTTACAGGAAATTATTAAAATTGAATGAAAAATAAACAAGTTGGGTAAACAGACCTACGCTCATGTCAGAAGGGTTTTGTATTCAATTTTCAAAATGCAGTCACCAGATTGAATAAAGTCAAGAAGCATGTCAATGACGATTTTATTGGAGAAACTATGAAATTCGAAGATCATACTATTATTAACAAAGTTGAAAGAATTTAGACTTCTGAGGTTTTTGTTATTGTTTTACTCATAAATATCTCCCTTGATAATTATTTCAGATGTCCATTCGTGAGGGAGGAAACCACGTTTTTCATGTATTTACCCCCTGTGCCCCCACTGAAGCAAAAACTGGCAGTTTAAGAACTGTTTTGAAAAGCTCCCATGAAAACTTTCATTTAATACTCATATCGGCTACGTTTGATTAAATTTTTTTTCAGGTGCCACTCTCCTGTACTGTTATCATCGATTCATGGCCAATTTTTTCGAATCCTAGAGTTGTTACAAAGCCCTTTTGCTAGGAGCTCTCTCCCGCCTCCTTGACTTGTTTCACTTATGAGTATTAATTGTGGGTACTCATCTTCAGTCATTCATTAAATTGAATCAAGTTTTCAAAGCATGTACCTTAAACGTTGAAGTTGGGAAAAAATAACTCAAAATTATTCAATCTTCGCATTTAAAACAGCCACTATTTTGTTTTGCGATTACTGATACCACTAGCTGAGCCGATTCTCAAAGATATTTATGACACCTATCATTCCTGAAATTTTCATGCAAATCCTAGCAAAACTGTAGTGTCTGAGTCGGTAAAAAGCGCATGTTGTTCCATAGCCATATGTTGCCATAGTAATACATGCAGCGCATATTGTTCATAGTAATACAGGAAAATTCAAACCGCTATAACTTCGCTAATTATGATGCAATCTTTATGAAACTTGCAGGGTTAATCAATCTTATAAATAGACATCTGTGTATCGAATTTCATTGAATTTAAGGGTACCGTCAAGATTTTATTCAAGAAAACATAAAATCGATAAATCATACTATTACTAACAAATTTGAGTGAATTGCGACTTCTCACGTATTTGTTGTTGTTGTACTCATCAAGGCCTACATTCTTGATTTTTTTCAGATTTTTCGGATCACAGGTGTCCAATCGCGAGGGGAGGGGGACACAAATTTTTCGTGTATTTCCCCTCCCTGTGCGCCCCTCGAAGCAAACTTTGCCAAATTAAGACCTGTTTTGAAAAGTTCTCATCAAGACCTTTCATTTGATACCCATATCGGCTACCTTAAATGAAATTTTTTTTTCGGGGGTCACTCTCCTATATGGGGAGACCCCCCTTAAATACCTTATAAAATTTTTTGTAGTTGCACTTTGAAGAGATCACCACTTTACACCTTCGCACGAAATTAGATGTTTCTAGCTTAAGCAGTTTCCGAGAAAAACTGCTGTGACACACGGACGGACGGACGGACGGACGGACGGACGGACAGACAGACAGACGGATAGACAGGACGCGATTTTAGAAGGGTTTTGTAAAATTATTTTACAAAACCTTAAAAAGTCGAAAATTTAAAGCCTTATATTTTTAGCTGCCATTTTCTTTAAAAATTGAATTATTTTGCCCTGTCTAGAGTGAAACTCCTATTTGAACGAGATAGTACATTGATTGATGAGGTCCTAGCATACAAAGATTTAAAATAATCCAAAATCAAATGCATGCATTCAAAATGGCGGCCCCCAAAGGTCTGAAGGCAAGCGCAATTCGCTATTTTAGTGCCAACTGAAATAATGAATATTTTTCATGGAAACGTTCTAAATGACTTTACTTGAAAGAACTTATAAACCAGATCATTTTAAAGATATTGTAAAATATTTTTAACAATACCCTAAAAAATTATAAAATCGCGACTTGTCTGTCTGTCCGTCCGTCCGCCCGTTTGTTCGTGCGTCATAACAAGTTTTCTCGCAAACCACATGAGCTAGAATGAGGAAATTTTCTACGTAGGTCAAAAGTGGTGCCTCTTGAAATTTGCAGTGCAAGAAAATATTTTAAGGTATTTAAGAGGGGTCTCCCCATACAGGGGGGTGGCATACAATGTTTTTTATTTCTGTAGCCCTCTAGCAGCCAAGGTTCTCAACAGATTCCGTTGAAACTTGAAATTATAAGTTATTAAGGCAAGTTAATTTAATTTAATTATGCAAATCGAATGACAAATAAAACAGTCGAAAATTTACAGCTTAATATTTTTAGCAGCCGATTTCAATAAAAATCGAAATGACGGCCCTCATAGTTCAGAAAAAAATTGAAAATGTATATATTAATGGCAATGCAAGTGCTGATTAAACTTTTATGGAAATCTTTTCAAATTTACTATTCGAGCTATTTAAGCCTTTGTGTGGTTACCACTGTAAACTGTGTAAACAGCAAATGCGAGAAGGGCGAAACCGGAATTTATATGTTTACAACAATTTATTATCCGCCGATGTTCAATATGTAATCCATTCGCGTGCAACTGAATTTAATTAGCAAAATATTTGCGCCCCGATAAAAGGTCTCTAAAAACGAACGTAGCCAGATTTTTTTTATGTTAGTAAATACCCATGTGGTACTACGAAAATTGCAGAAAGAAGTTTAGTAGTAGGCAAGCCAAATTCTTTTTCGAAATTTTACGCTACATACGAGAAATTTACCTTTCCGGCTGGTGCTGCCAACGGGGACTTTTTTTCAATTGCGAGGCCGTTGGCGTTGATCCAATCCATTCCGAAGCTCTGTTTCGTTTCGAAACAATGTAGAATTTTTTAGGGACGGGTAGCCAGCTCATCGCTCAACCGCCATTCTGGCGGCGTAGTTATTGCTTTTAATTTTCGTTATCGGGTGCGGAAAGCTCGCTTTTACCCTCTTACGTCCTCACAAAGGAGGTGTAAGTAGGATTCAGTAGCAGAGCTGCAGGTGTATTTGCAATTATTGGCAATTCTCGATATATAGTGTCCCATCATCGGGGAACCAGTTAACCCAATGTGCGACCCTGAAACCATTTAGGAGGAATCATGGAAACTAGGGGGGCACAAGGGGAGCTCTACAATCCTTTCTACTTAATTTAAGTAGAAAATCTATTAACCTCTAATTCAGGGTTTTTTTACTAGGGACTGACTGAATCTACAGCCGCCAGATCTCTACCAAGACTCAGCCGACTGAATCTTCAGTCAGGAATTTATCCTGTTAATGACATGAAAAAAAATTCTCAATCTTCTGATGCTCCATCAAACCAGATTAGTGTACCAATCAGCGAAAGCATTAACCTTTCCTCAAATCATTGAAATGTAGAAAGCCAAGTTTATCTTCAAATTTTTACAATCAAAATCGTCATCACAAGTTCAATTTAGTAAAGTATCGCAAAAGAATCAGTACAATGCTAGAAATGCAAATCAATGCGTAATACCTTTTGCAAGAATGGACCGTCTGAAGAACGATGCTACAAATGATGCGCTGCAAATATACAACAATCTTCCTGATTCAGTTAAGGAAGCAAACTCACTTTAGTCTTTAAGAAACGGTTTAAAGAATATTTAATTAATAACGTTGAAATTCAGTCCAGTAAAGATCAACATAGCATCTTAGGGCATTTTTGAAACCCTATCGTCAAGATGCTTGAAGAGACAGCTATTTTATAACTCAGAGTTTTTTTTTACTGCGTCGAATTTATAATTTTTTTTATCTTTGAGAGCTGATCACGAATTGGACAAGAAAAGATTAATAGAATGACTTCACATATTTTTGTGTGCGCCCTTATACCGATGTTTTAAACATTGCCTGGGTGTCACACTAGAAGAAGCGACAAAATGTGAAGTGCAGATCGCACGAGCGTTGTGCGACGAAGAAAGTGTGATGGAGAGTGGTAGGGAATGGAGGTAAAAAAAAGCTGGGGACTCCTGTTTGTATATATGGTTCTAGGCTAGAGGACAAGATTTCAGAGCCATCTTTTGCCCAAACATCCGATTTTCCATTTCCCTTGTTCCCTCTATGAATGCAACCCAGAAAAGCCTAAGCATATTGAGAGATTTTAAATCAGGCATTTATGGACAATTTTTTAGGTTATTTTTCAACTTGAAAGAGTAAGCAGGGCCACGTGTCTGCCAATGCACATGTTAATATTCTAGACTTCCCACGTATAGTCCTTGGTCCATTACCCCACGTATAGTAGAGCAAACACTTCTGCCTGAAACGCAGAAGTCAGCATTCTAGTGGTATCGATTTCTGGATGCCTTTGCCTAAGACTCATCCTACTCCAGCTCCCCCTTTCGTGCTAGGGTCATCCTTGTAGAAGATCGTGTCTGCCGCACTGAATAGCGGTTCCAAAGTTGATCACTCGATCTGATATACTGACATCAAACTTTCTTTGAAAATTCGGAACATTGCTCATTCTGTTAGTTGGCAGAACTGTCTCAGGGACATATTCCGCCAACAAATTGAAGATGCTGTTATGACGTCCGGAAAATCTTCTTGAGTATCCAAATATAACTCTTAAGGCAGATTTCAGAACCTCTCTTTTTATGAATAATTTAAAGTGAGGCAAGTTTAGTACGGCACTCAAGACCTTACTTTAATCTTCTGGAGCAGTTTGTGAATAAAATGAAAGCCAGTTTGCTGCTATTCAGTGAGCTACATCATGATAGGAGTTCTTCTGCATGGTAATCTGATAAATCAATTACTTAGGCCATATGGGTGTGAGATGGCGCTTATTTGCGGATGCTGAGTCACGGGCGAGAGGATGGCTTTGCGTCGGTTTGGTGTATAGTTACAATAATCTAGTGTGTGTTTTATACCGAATGAATCGTTACCGTCCTTTCAGGCCAGACTCGACGCTCTAGAATCTGGCGAATCTTAAACGAAGAACGGAATATTCTCATTGAAGGAGACTTAAATGCGAAAGCCATTGAATGGAGCTTGCCTGTGTCGGATTGTAGAGGAAAATGAATCCTGTATATGGTAGCCAGAACAAGAATTGTTCTATTAAACACCAAAATACCCCTACTTTCCGTCCCTAGGGCTGCGTTGGAACTAACCCAGATATTAAATTCACATCGGAGACCCTAGTACCAAGGCGGCACAACTGGAAAGTTCTAGAGGACTACTCGTCCAATGATCACAAGTATATAGCACTTAAGGTCAAATATGGTCTTTCTTGGAGTGCATATACTCAACTTCCCAGTTCCGGGTGGAACACCGGTAAGATGCAGCTATGAGTGCGGTGAACTCAACTGCCTACCTGCAAAGCTTCCACGCCCCGCCGTAGACCCCGATACAGCAAGCTTCCAGTACACTGGTTGTCATCTGGAATAGGTGGACAGCAAAGTGAATGTCACAAGCTCCAACGAGAAGCTCAGTGAGCACGTACTTCAGAGGAGACATGCGCTAAGCTCGCTGTACACATACCAGCCAGGAATTGTTTTCGCAAACCTATCAATAACAGTTAGGCCACCTGCTGGCATAATCTGGTGAACTACACAAATAGGGATCCATGGGCTCTAGGCTATAAGCTGGTCATGCAGAAATTCAGAGTCCTACAATTTCCCTGTCTATACGAGGCGGGAAAGGTGCATGGGGTTGCGCAGACTCTTTTCCCTGTGCACCACGTCCTTATTGGTGCTGTACACTATGAAACTCCGGTGGGTTCCCATTCTTCACAAAGAAAGTATTGAAGAAAGCAGTTTTGTGTGTGAAGGCAAAAAGCCTCCAGGGCAAGAACCAAGCTAAGGTATTGCAGTAATATACCCTTACTGTTGCTCAGTACGTTCAAAACTTGCTTGCATGCATAGATATTCCCGGAGTGCTGAAAAGTAGTGAGGCTCCTGCTCATCAGCAAGAGGAAGGAAAATATTAAGTTACCTTCAGCAAACCGATCCCAAAAATTCATTAGAGGAAGACCCGCAGACATGATTGATACTTCTGGGAATATATCATCATGGTAGTATAGGTTTGAAGCAAGTCGCTCTACCGTCAATGTTATCGGGGAAGTGGAGAACGCAGTCTAACGTCCAGAGTCACATAGTAGTTCCCTCAACAGGTAAGCGTGCTGGTCACTTTTCACATCGGAAATGCTTGCTGTTCCATTAGATGGATATTCTAGAAGCACTAGAAAATATTTTCCGAGAACCATAATATGTGATGCGTATATTAAGATACTATCTAAAGGACCTGCTCTATGGAAATTAGATCGGGTGTCACTAAATGCAACATCCTCGGCTCTGACCTGTGGAACCTCTCGTACTATAGGCATCTGATGCTTGAGCTGCCAGACAAAATACGCATTACGGATGATGCAATGTGATTGCTGAACGCAGATTCAACTATACGTAATTTAGACAAGGCACGCTAATGGGCTGAGTGAGGGACTGTATGATGGCTTGCAGGCTCAGCCTTGGACTGGAAAAATCAAAGTGGACATCCTGACACAGAAAAAATTTCCAGAGTGATGACTATTAGTAACAGAGAATCATTTATTGAATCCAAACTAGTAGGGTAATACCTGAGTATACTCATAAACTTCAACATGAATTTTTTTGAGCAAATCAGGGTAACGACTGATAAGGCTGCAATACATGTAACGATCTTCACTTGATTAATGGCTGACGTTAAGGGAGCCACCACATCAAGCCAATTACTACCATGAGTGCCGTGCAATTTGTACTATTGTACGGATTCGAGCTCTAAGGGATGCTCTCAGCAAGAAGCTTCCGCAAAAGTGGTTGGCGCAGATGTAGAGACAACGGGTGCTTCGGATTGGAACTGCAAATCAAGCTGTCCTTGGATTCGTGATTGCAGGGGTAATACCAATTTTTCTGCTTGCTAGAGTGCATAAAAATAGATATCTATACAAAAAATACTGGCGAATGGGAAGAGATCAGCAAGATGGAAAAGCTCTGCTCTCTCAGTGATTTGTAAGAAACTTGGAAGTACCACAAAGAAAAAATGACAGAGTGGGTAATGCCGTGGCCCAATCCAAGGTAAAGTGAGATTGACTTCTACCTGGCCAAGCTTCTGAGCGGCCATGATATTTGAATTTAAACTGCACGCGTCGAAAGATTTGGAGAATTATTTTTTTTCAGGTTAGTAGTACTGTCAGCGACATCTATGTCAAATTTTACATGTCAAAAAATTCATTAGTGTTTGAGATACGCGTCGTTTTGTGAGCTGCTAAAAGTGAGTTTTTCGTTTTTTGCGATGTCGAAATTTGTTGAATTCGCATTAAATTTTGTTTGTGGGGTCAATTTTCTGCTACGGATACATTGAGAATGGTGCAGAAAGCCTTTGGTGATGAGGCTATGTCTTAAAAAAAAGTGGTACAGTGAGTTCCAAGCCGGCCGTGAACGTGTCGAAGACGAAGAGCGTCCTGGGTGACCATCAACCTCTTCTCTTCTTCGATTATCATGGTGTTGTGCATTATGAATTCCTTTCGCCGGGCCAAACAGTCAACAAGGAATATCATTTGAACGTTATGTGTCGTTTGCGTAACGCTATCCGCCTTAAAAGGCCGGAATTGTGGAAAGACAATTCTTGGTTTTTACACCACGATAATGCACCATCCTATACTGCACTTGTAATTCGTGATCATTTCGCCAAAAATTCAGCCCATATCGTTCCGCAACCACTGTTCAGCAAGCTCAAAAGACCGATCCGGGGACACCGTTTTGATACGATAGAAGAGATTCAAGCCGCAGCGAAGACGGAACTGAAGGCCATTCCGGAAACGACGCGTATCTCAAACACTAACGAATATTTTGACATGTAAATTTGACATAGATGTCACTGACAGTACTACTAACCTAAAAAAAAAATAATTCTCCAAATCCTTCGACGCGCGCAGTTTAAATTGAAATGTCACCTTATTTTTGGCTCACAGTATGTTCGCGGATAAGGCATTTGGTTTACCATATTTGCCGATACAAAACCATTGTGGTCCCATTGTCCTCGAAGCACAGGGAATCCTTCGTGAGGTATACTTGATTTTCCCGTCACAAATTGAAGTAAACGTAGACGTTCATTGGTACATATCTCTATAACTTGCCAAAACCAAAATAACTTGATAATTAACATATTGTAGGCGAAATTAATGTTTTTGTTCTATTTTAATGACACTTGATTTTATTATAAAAGTAAAACACGTAGCGTCAAACGATACATTAAAATGGAAGGAAAGTAATATATTTAAGTGGCGAAAATTAATAGTTGCTTGTCGCTCTCAGCCTGAACGAGCAAGGATGATGGGCTAAAGTGCATCTGTGCACAGCCTGTTCAGTTAGACGCATATTTTTCGTTGTATATTAACTAATGCACTTGATCTGCTCTTTTCAGTAAAATACTTAAGCTTGATCCTGTTGAGTGGCTTCGTTAACATGTAGACAATATTCAAAATTCATAAGTTTTCTATCTTTGATGTCCTTAATAAAAATATATTTGGTGTCAATGTGTTTGATGCGATGGCTACTCCTTTTATTATAAATCAATTTTAAACAACTTTTGTTACCTTTGAGAATGGTCGTGTTGAAGTTTTTATCGTGAATGAATTCTTTGATTAATTCTTATAGCCATATACCTTCCTGGCAAGCTTCTGCTATAGAAACATACTCTGCATCAGTAGATGATAGAGATACACATGTTTGCTTTCGACATGTCCAACTTATTGTCGCGTTCATCTTTGAAACGGATAACCGCTGTTTGATTTACGATTACTCTGATTTCCCGCCCAATCCACATCTGCATAGCCGATTAATTCTTCTTGTCCGTTGCTGCCGAGTATGAGTTCGTAGTTCTTCGTGCCGAAAAATCTTTTGCCTTTAAATAACCACCTTGTAAGCCAAATCTTTCCAAGATTTCCTCAAAATACTTCGTTTGCTTTATGCAGTAAAAACCTTTCTTGTTCATTCTGACTTCCATTCCTATATATTTTTGTAAAAAACCTAGATCAGTTAGCTTGAAATTTTCTTGTAAAAATGCTACTGTACTGTCGATGGCTGAGAGTTCTTTAGCAGCGACGACATGTATGATTACATAAAGAACACTGTTTTTGTCTCGATTGATATATAATTACGAATCAGCACTGTTCTGAATGAAATTGTTGCTCTTTAAAAGTGAATCCACTTTTTGTTCCATATGAGTATATTTGCAGCTTGCTTCAAACCATAGAGTCCTTTTTTCAACTTACAAACCTTGATATGTCCGTCTTTATTTTTCATTTTATATCCTTCTGGTTGCTTCATGTATATAATTTCCTTGAGATCGCCGTTCAAAAAAGCAATGTTTGCTTCAAAATGCTTGACTAGCAATCTTCGTTTATCTGCGATGACTAGTAGAAGTTTGAAGGTCTTCTGTTATATGACAGGGGCAAAAACTTCATCATAATCAGTGTCGAACTTTTGAGAGAACCCGCGTGCGACTAGCTTAGCCTTATACTTGCTTAGCCCGCTGTCTTCGTTCCTGTTAGTTTTGAAAACCTATTTACAGAACACAATATTTCGATCTTTCGGTGTAGGTACGATTTCCCACGTATTGTTTTGAAATAGTGCATTAAATTTTTCATCCATCGCTCTTTCCCATTTGTTTTTATCTAGTTTTGACAGCGCTTCACTCCTGCTTTTAGGATCGTCTTGCGAAATTGTTGCAAATTTTGAAGTTGCCATGTACCGATTGGGCGCGACTCCTTTATTATCACTTGCAGACCTCCATGTATGAACATCTTGTTCTTCTGCTTGTGCTTTGCCGGTCTTTTTAGTTTGCGCGACGCCGCTTTTCGCTGCTTTCGCTTATGCGTCGTCGCTTTCTGCTACTTCCGCTTGTGTGTCGTCACTTTCTGCTTGTTCGTCGTCACTTGCTTCTGCAATCTCTTCTGCTACACTTGAGCATGATGATTCCTCTTCGCTGTCACTTTCTTGAATGGATTCTTCCTGAGTATTGTTTCTCCAAAAAACATACTCTTCTTCCGAATTTCCATCGGCGTTGATTCGATTTCTCGCGAACTTTCCGTCAAAAATGTAGCATCGTGAATTATTTTGAGTGCTCCTGTTGTCGCGTTAATAAATCTAAAGGCATTGGATTCTTCCAAATAACCAATAAAAATGTGCTTTGTATATATTACACCTAATTTCTTTCGAAGTTCCTTCGGCATTTACACCAGTGCCTTACTTCCGAAAACGTGCAGATTTCTTTACGTAGGGCTTTTCGTTGTGCCGTACCTAATACAGAGTTTTCTCGGTTCCTTTTGTCCGAAAACGATTCTGCAAAAATTAGCTGTAGTTACGGCTTCGCCCCTATACTTTTCATCCATATTTGCACCTAAGATCATGTACCTTACCATATCTATAAGCGATCTATTCTTTCGCTCGGTGAATCCATTTTGCTGAGGCAATTATCCAGCTGCATATTGCGCTCTTATTCCATTTTCGGCAAAAAAAATCTTGTAATGCTTTATTTAGATACTCTTTTCTTCGATCGGACCTTATACACTTCACAGCTTTTCCGAATTGTGTTTTCATCATATGGACCAAACGCTCAATACCTTTTCCCTCCCGGCATCTTACTTTTCTGGCTAGCCATTTTTCCTTTTTCGGAGCACTCGCATATTTCTCGCCGCCCGCAGTCTGTTATCTTTATGCCGATTGCTTTTGAGCTAAATCTCTGATTGCATCAATATTCCGCATGCCACGCATGTTGACAGTTTTCTTCGTGTTGGGTCTTTATTGCTGCGCAGGACCTTTGGTCGGCTTTTTGTACCTTGTACAAATCTTCGACGTCCGAGCCGCATTTCGCCACTGCATGCTTTTCACCGTTTTCTTTCACTATGCAGATGTTTCCGTCAAAATTCACTTTACATCCTTCCTTTGTGAGCTTTCTTACGGATACCAAATTGGTACATAGAGCACGTGCTTAATTTGTAGTTAGATTTGCTTTCCACCGACTGTACACTTTATGACACCCGAGCCTTTTCCTTCGATTTTACTCCCTTTGTCCGCATCCGCCAGTCGCACGAATCCTTTTATAGCCGAATCGAAATCGGTAAAAAAATCTCTAGAATTTGTCATGTGGCTCGTTCCCCCTCAGTCGACGCACTACTGCGTTGCAGTCGTTTTCCTTGGCCTTTGCACTGAACCGCGCATACTCGACACATTCTGCTTGCTGCTTCATCAACAATTTTTCGCAGCCATAAATAACTTTTCATCAGTAGGTTTTGAGTTTTCCTTTGCTGCGTTTGCTTGATTGCTGTTTTCATCTTTCCAGGATTTATATTTTCTGCAATCTTGCTTGACGTGACCAGTCCTTTTGCAGAAAAAAATAGCTTATGTTCTCTTGTCGGGCATTGTTATTGCCTTTATTCTGTTCACTGGTTTTCATGGCCCTCTCACTTATTAGGAAATTGTCTCTTATGTCCTTTAGCCCTTTGCGACTGTTGTATTCATCTCTTAATTTACTTTTGATAGGGTGCCAAGTGATATCATTTTACGGGCCTGCTCTCCAAAGCCATAACGAGTATTTAATAACATTATGTAAGGCTTCCTAGCAGCACAGCTCCTAATAAATCAAATTATCCAAAACAGTTTGGAGAGCCGTTAGTTGATTGACTGTAAAAACCACGACGCGGCTCTGTTTTCATTCGGCGCACTGCGTACAATTCCTTATCTCGCACCCTACATGCTACAAGGCACGGTGCATAATTTCCACGTCCCTGCGCTCGCTCGTAGATAAATTACTGTTCTAACAGTATTCTGGTTACAACAGCACTTCGTGACGGCAAGAGTGCGCTCTTCCAAGAATTCCACTTTTTCGGACAGCACGACGCAAGAAAAGTCCGTGCGGCGCACGCGAGGTATTTGCGAGGAACACGCACGACGGCGGGTCCTACGCTAGCGCTACTCCACAAGACGTGCCCAACTCCTCTGGCCGCACTCAAACTCAAAGCACTAATCCGCCAGCTGATTGTCCGCGGAAAGTCCTTTGAAGTTGTTTATTTTCGCGGGGAAAGATGTGACGACGTTGATAAACAGCTATAAATATTGGATTGAAACGCGGCAGCGGCGTTTTGTTTTCAGGTGTGCAAGATAACATGGCAGAACCGGTAAAGTGCGATGGGAAGCGGAACAGACGCTTCCGAATTCAAAGAGGGATTCACGACGGGCAACCCCGGGGAGAGATAAATCGCGCAAATTTGGGTTGTAACTAGCACTTTCTTCGCGTAATGGCAGACACTTAAAAATTTAACGCTTATTTTCGTTGCGCCGAGTACATTCGGGTCGGTTGAAGTTCACTCCCTCTTCCACTGTCCGACACTCACGAATTTGTGCCATTCACGCTTCTAGCATCGCGACGGACTCTCTTCCTCCAAAACTTCCTCATACGATTACGCTCCACCACTGACTCACATTCCGATGAGCGGAATCGAGAATCTGTAATCTCCATGCTCTCTAGTCATAACCGGATTTTCTATATGGAAATCATTTGCTGTTTGTGTAGTGAATTAGTTGATCTGGGATATATTATGCATGAATTCCTTTTAACCCTTTGCCTGCGCCGAATTCTAATCCAGCAGTTTTAGTTATGCTGAATATAAAAAAATATAAAATCTATAAATTGACATAAAAAAATAAAATTTAAATTCTACATGAAATTATCAAATAATTTAAAGTAATAAAATAATAAATTTAACTAACTGCTCGATTACTACATCCATTGTGTAACTCTAAACTGTGTCGTTATCGCTGTTGAGCTTATGAAAGGAGCAGTTGTGTCCAGAACTTTCTGCAATTTTTCTTTATCACGATTATTATTTACCATAGTCTTGACTGTAATGCTAACGCTGTACTTTGAACTGTTCATTCAATTTGTCTTTTAATTGTTCTGTCCCTTCATCTTTTCATTGTTCTTTCACTTCATCTTTTAATTGTATATCAAATGTCTGGGCCCATAACCTGTAGGCGAAATGAATGTTTTGTTTCCTATTTTTATGACACTTAATTTTATTATAAAAGTAAAACACGTAGCGTGAAACGATACATTAAAATCAAAAGAAAATAATACATTCAAGTGACTAAAATTTAGACGGAACGAGCACGGCTGATGAGCTCAAGTGCATCTGTGGACAGTCTTTTGAGTTACACGTCGTTGTATACTAACAATTATCATGGTAACCACTTATCCAACTGTAGTCTATCTCAGCATGGCGTTAATTTTTCAGCTTAATAACGCTTGTTTTCCATTACTGAGTGCCCTAGCCTAAATAAATCGCAAGTCTAGGCAACCTCCAGTATAAGTTCACTGAAGTTATGAGTTATGGGGCATTGCACACGCGGTAGTTGCGCTTTCCGAATGATTTATCCGATTTTGTTAAAATCGAAAAACACTGCAAACAAAAACTGTTTTTGCACTCTTTGACAGTGCGGAGCGGTTCGTTTGCTGCCGTAGTCACCTTCGTCGTCGTTCTATAGAAAATAATCCAGATCAATCGTATTCGTCCATGGAGAGCTCATTGCGCAATCCACGTAATTCATGCGGTTGTTTTGCTAGTTAACAGTTTGGTCGTTGGCCTCAAAAACAGCAAACAATATTCCCATGACAGAGATGAACAAATAACGATCTGAGAGAATCCAAACATGCGCAAATTCAGGTTCAGTCTTTATCAGCCCTTAAATGCACATTGGCCTACCTTCATTGAACGGCATTTGCATAACGCTTTGCGCTCGTCCCACACTAACTATTCTATTTGAAATAACAACTATTACAGTGTGCCGGCTGCTTTGTCACGTATTTAAATAAGAACTGTAAAAGTTTTAATGGCGAAAATTTCAGAAAATTGTGTCAAGTACTTCACACATCGCGACAATAAGCGACCACACGACCGCTACTTTTTCACTTATCGCCAATTTTTCGGTGCAGTCGCGGAGAGCTGTTCGTTTTTTAATTCCTTCACCACCGGTCGACGTCAGTGGCGTTCAGTCCCAAAGATCTGTCATCCAACCTTGTCAGCTGGTTGGGAAATTTATATATACGAGTGACAAATCTTTGCGAAATATCGATCCGCGGGATCGCGGCTATCACACTTCACGATCTTTTAGTTAGACTACCGAAGCAGTGGGCTACTTGATCTTTAGAATTTAGAATAAAACGATTGGTTGACGACTGTAAAAAAAATGTTTTGTAATTCATTTAAAAGCTCGCATCGACCAAATTTCAAGACCATGCAATAAATAATTTGAAAAACTCTCAAACCTTCCACAAAAAATTGTTTAAAACTGCCTTAAACTATAACCGCTATGATAAGCGTGTAGATATCAGATTAAAGTCTACTGGTACCAATTAAGCAAAAACAAATATTGATCTTATCATCATTCTCTTAGTTTGCATTCAATAAACTGTTATCTTTTGTTCCGAATATTCACCTAGTTTCAAACAAATCAGATGATTCAATCCAAGATAGATTATGGATCTTTCTTTTCCGAACTATCAACAAAAACATCTATACAATTCAAAGCCAATCCGTTAGATACATTATCACATCTGGTCGATCCATCATAACTCTCATGTGTCCATTCTTCGGACGAAGTTAACATTTCATCTTGATCGATTAAGGAAAAGCATTTCTTCGGACGTTGATTGCATTCCATTCCAATCTATTCAAATTTTCCTAACGCTGAAGCAATTTAGGTTAATAAGACCAAATTGTCATGCTTATTATAGTCGCGTTTCCTTCTAATCTATTTGCATTTTTATTATGCTACGAGTAGTACCGTAGATGCCAATCGTACGGCAAATCTATAATATGCCTAAATAGCTGTGTGTGGAACGTACGAGTAGTACGTTTTTCCAGTTTCCACAACGGCCATAAACAAAAATTTTAAAGTAGTTTCGCCGCAGCGTGAAATTATGCGATAGTTAATGCCTTATTTCTGCATAAGAATTTCTATGCACGAATGTTTTCATATGCGATTAGTTCAACAATGAGTGGATGAGAAGATCGATTGACTGATTGAAGTTTAGGTCAATTACACAAATAATACTTATAGATTACGGTGCGCATCAAATAACAGGAAACTAACAGAAATTTGGAAGCTTAGCAATGTGCTAGCCAGAAATTTTTTTAACCATAAGATTCGCAAAATTAAGTGATCATAAAATCTTTAATGCATTAATTGAATAGCCATAATCTGAGAATTTTTCGGTCGGTAAACTAAAGATGGTAAATTTTTCACTGACTTGTTTCTTATAAATGAAGAAAGTGTGAAGGTTTCGTACGGAAACAAATAAAAGTTTTTATAGCGTCTCTATGCAACGGATTTCTCTTATTTATTTTGGGATAGATAATAACTCCTTATTTTGTTTTAATAGCCATCATCAATATTCTTAACCATAAAATCAGCCCACTGCAATTAATAAGGAAATTATGATAAATATTCACAAAAGATCTTTTTTGCAATATCTTGGAAATAGCTAACATTAACTCGAACTTTCCATTTTCTCACGCAGGGTGACTCAGGCGGTCCACTAGTCGCAATGCGACCTGACAAACGTTACGAACAAATCGGCGTAGTATCATGGGGCAACGGATGCGCTCGACCACATTATCCTGGCGTTTACAGTCGTATCACCAGATACCTTGATTGGATCCTCGCAAACTCTAAGGATGGATGTTTCTGTAAGGAGTAGCCCACACAACACTCATTCCGCCGTATGCAAAGCGAAACAAACAAACCCCCTATTGAAATGAAAATAATGAAATTAAATTGAAACCTCCTTTCGAAGTGATCTTAGTATGTTAAGTATCGTAGATTGTAAGATTGCTGTAAATTATTACTTTTTAAAGTTAATCTTACTATAGATAAATTGAGATTGATAACAATTCGAATAATATTAAATCTAAATTATTACTAGCCAGCTTGTAGCTGAAACTTGGAAAAACACAAATCATTTCTCGATTGTAGGCAATCAAGATTAGTGCTTCGATCTAAGTTTCATTTATGAGAACGATTCTGAGTTCAAAACTTAAATTATTATCGTACATGTATCTAACAGCATGTAACCGCCTGAAGTTACTCGTATGTATCTATTTATAGACAATTAAGTTCATAGTATACTTTCGATGATAGCTCTTCATGGGAGAAGTGCTACTAAATAACGATAATAAACGAAGTTAGTGTTAAGTTAAAGCTAATAAAATGTAATAGTGAAAATAAACAATTGCGTTTTGCTAACAAATTCGTCCAACATATAGGCCGATATGGGTAAGTTGGACACTGTCTAAGGCAATGCATTTAAGTATGTAAGACATTAAAAGAAAATTTATGTAATATCCTTAAAATTGAAGTTTCAGTTCAAACCAGGAGTTTTTTATAGCTTTTGCCCATATTGAGAAGAATGAATGGATCAAAATAACAGTTGTAGGTAAAACTGCCACCACTGCATCCAAAATTTCGCGTAATTAAATACTTTTTAAATCATGCAGTCTGGATTAATTACCATACATGCAAATTTTCTATTTGGTAATTTGTTATGACCCTGCTTACAGTTTGTATGGGACTCGTAACAAAGTTGTCACCCTAGAGACTCCATTTTAAAATTTGAATAAAAAATATCAGCATGGAATTTCTTCTGTAACATTATCTGTATTCTGTAGTGTTTATAAATGTTCAAATGTCCGTAAAGGACTGCAACGATGGCATGCTGCCTAACCGAGCGAAAATATCACTGCTCGCCGGAATTGGCGTTGTCTGAGGTCACGTGAATGCGCTTCCAGGCTAGCGTCGGGGTGTTATGAGGCGGATTCCTTTTTTCCCGGCACAAGGGCTTACTACAAAAATGCTCGCATTCACGAATTGTTCGATAACCAGAAAATGCTCAATCGAACCGATAAAAGATGTCGACGGCCGAGGCAACCTACCAAAAGGATGAACTACGAAATCGACGCCAATGCTCGATTAACGCGCGAATTAAAGTTACAAGTATTTAAATTCCGAAAAAAAACAAAGTTCCAAGCTTTAATATTAATATTTTAATGTTCTCGAAAGTTCAATTACAACTCAACTAATTCTACGTCTGGCACTCGTTGCGTGTAGACGTGTTTTTAATCGCTCCTGTCATTAATTTTAAAAATTAATTAATTTTTCACAAAAGTCAGTTTCAAAATATTGAAATAATTTTTTACGAGCCAGTCAAAAGCAAGTTTTGATTTTATTGGGGAAGAATTTATCGTCGAAGGCATCGACCAACCGTACCCATAAACCAAGAAAAGGCCAAACCAAAGACAACTCGGGACTGCTGTATGGAGGAGCCCGACGGCTTCCCTCCGTTGGGGGGCCCCGGGGAAAGTGACGGTGTGAAATTGGCAAGTGCCAACAAGCGGAGACACACGAGCACCCAGGATACCGCAGATGCCGGTCGTAAAACGCAAGTGCTCGAGGATAGACAGGAGGTGTGTCGCCTTCGAAGTGAAATCGAAGAGCTAAAGGCAAGAATTCAAACGTACGAAGAAATGTTCAAGACGGCAAAAAAAGTTCAAGATAGTGGTCCGATACGAAAAATCGAAAAACAGAAGAAAGCTGCAACTCCAATAATAACTGAAGAGGTATTAAGTGCTGGTGGCACCAACGAAAGCCAGAACTACTTTGCGGCGCTGGATGGACTCCAACAGGACATGGAGGTAGACGAAGGTAATAAAGACGATAATTTTATCTTATATTTAAAAAATAAAAATAATGAAAGTAGAAATAGGGAGAAGAAACCAGCCCGTAGTTCTGCTGGTCCTCCTCAAAAAGTAGCCAAGAATACCGAGAAAGTTCCGCCAATTAATGGCTTCGGTCAGAGCGGAAAAGACATGGTTCGGCTGTTGGCAGCCGAAAACAAATTGACAAATTTCGAAATCAAACGAATAAATTCTGAGAAGCTGTCAATTAGAACGAAATCACTGGTTGATTTCAAATCAGCGAAAGATGCTTTGAATTCTGGGGAGGTTCCGCACTTCACCTATACCCCCAAAAGCGAGAAGAACCAGACGTTCTTGCTGAAGGGCTTGGACTGCGGAGAAGATACCGTTGATCTTCTTCAGGTTCTCAAGGAAACAGCACTACAAATCGAGTTTATCTCAGTGAAAACATTCGCGACAAGAAGGTCGACGGTAGAAAAAAAAAACTTACCACTTTATTTGGTACAAATAACAAATAAGAGCAGTCCAAGCGCTCTTCAGCAAATCAGGTATTTAAATTTTCGAGTGGTGAGGTGGGAACGCCTCCAGAAGCGAGAAATCAACCAGTGCTATCGCTGCCAACGATTTGGGCATTCGGCTGCCAACTGTGCCATGCATTACCGATGCGTTAAATGCAAAGACGTGCATGCTCCCGGTGAGTGCAAATTGGCTCAGACGGAGCCAAAAGAGAAGTTATATTGTGCGAACTGCGGTGTTTTTGGTCACCCGGCATCATATCGAGGATGCTCCCGATATCAGGATGCAAGATTGAACTCTGCCCCAAAGCAAACACAAATACACCGCTGTGTCTTAGCTCCGAACTTCGTCAAGCCCGGAGTATCATTTGCACAAGCCGCTAGAGGACCAGCAGAAAATGCGGAAAATAGTGTAAATAATGTAAATGGCAATAATGAGCTGCTTCTTAAAATTTATCAGCAACTAAATTCCTTATCAGAGCGAATCGATAAACAAGATTCGAAAATTAACATTGTTTTTCAGCGTTTAGGACTTTCAAATGCCTCAAAATAAGTTGTCATCCAGCCACATTCCCACGGATAGGATTCGTCTCATCTCGATCAACGTCAACTCCATTGTTACTTTACATCGGCGTGATTATCTCCTTGAATTCATTGCCAGACAAAAGCCTGACATCCTGCTTCTAACCAAAACCCACCTCAATTCATGGCACTCCATGCCATTCAAGGATTTTGAATTCGTAAGAAATGATAGGGTAATAGGTGATGGGGGAGGTGGCACCGGGATATTGGTACGAAGACCCTTTCGTTTCCAAAATATTGAAAAAGTCGAACTCAAAAGCTTTGAATCTCTTGAAGTGTCCGTTATCAAAATCTCACTGCCAGGTGGGGATAACCTCTTCGTTATCTCTGCCTATGCAACTGGTGGAACTGTTCGCAAGCTCAAGGAGGAACTCAATTCCTTGTTTGAAATACTCGAATTGAACAGGCTGCATAACTATTATATTCTTGCTGGTGACCTGAACGCCAAGCATACATCATGGCTGAACGCCACCAATAATCCAAGAGGTGTATTCCTGAAATCATGGATAACAGAGAACCAAATTGAATACAGGTGCAATCTTTATGGATCGGAGCTCCCAACATACCCTAGGACAAATTCGTATTTGGACCTTTGCATTGCTGACGCAAGACTCGAATTCAACTTTAATAGTCCTCAAGGGAAACTGCAGGTGCTTCCTTATGATAGCGACCATAACGCAATCGTAATGGAAATCAATCATCACAGGGATGATTTCTTCCTCATTCCAGTTCAACACGAAAATCATCGGTTGAACTTCAAAAAAACAGACTGGGGAAAGTTTCAAAAGAAGTTTAATCGCAAGTACCAGAAGCAATGTCCCCCTTCTGATGGTGGCAACTCTTGCTCAATGGTTCCGAATGACAGGAATCTAACTAACGATGAAAAAGATGTCTATTTGTCGAAGTTAGAGAAGCTGACGTTGGAAACGATTGAGAAAGTAGTTCCCAAGATTAAACTTCGAAACAATATGGAAGGATATGAAACACCAACCATCGCAAGGTTGAAAAGATTGAAAAGCCTTCTTCTCACCCGCGTCAACAAGATTTATCGACGATTTTTGGAATACAACCATCCCTCGTTAGCTTTGTTGAAATTACATCTGAAGAATGTCCGGAACTTAATCCGGTCATACTTCAGGAGTGAGGTCAGCAATCAATGGGCGGAAAAATTGAGGGGTATTAGCCCACAGGACCCAGATGGCGTGTTTGCGAAAGTGAATAGCATATTCCGCAAGAAGTCTCGAGTGAAGGTATCGAATCTTGAAGTCACTAGTGATGAGATAAATCTTCCCGATAGGGCTGGTATCGAAATTGATAGTACGACTCCGGATAGAAATGGAAACAGGATTATTTGTGAAGGATTGGATAAACTTGCCCTGATTGGAACACATTTTGAATTGGTTCATCTACCAAACCCTGAGAGAGGGAACGAAATATTTTCAGAGGTCGTTGAAGCAAAAGTTTCCGACTTCAAATCAAGCCTGAACGGCCCTTGATTTCAATGAAACATTAACATCTGACCTCATACCGAGCTTGAATCTTATTGATTATTTTGTCAGCTATGAAGACTTGTGTTTCATATTTCGCAAGATAAACAACAAGAAATCATGTGGTACTGATGGTATTCCAAATGTAGTTCTCCGACATTTGCCTGAGGTTGCTATTAGGAACTATTGCATATTGTTCAACAACATGTTGAGCAATTCATATTTCCCAAATGAGTGGAAAAAGGCTAAGGTATTTCCGATCTTGAAGAAAGGAAAAGAATCTTCATGCCCCAAAAGCTGTTTGAAGTGATACTCAACAGAGCATTAAACGCCCACATTGAGGAAAATGAGTTGATGCCGAATTGCCAATTTGGTTTTCGTGCCAGGCATTCGACCACACATGCAATAACGAAAGTAACCTCAGACATCTGTTGGAAACTAAATGATAGACAATGTGTTGGAGCATGTCTCATTGATATGGAGAAAGCCTTTGATACGGTATGGTTAGATGGACTTATTTTTAAACTCCTTCAGGACAAGTTCCCCAGACACCTTGTCGCCATGATGTGTAATATGTTATACGGGAAATCGTTTGTTGTAACTGATGGAAATCTGACAACAATGCGCGAGTTCAAGGTCTTGAATGGTCTACAGCAGGGAACAGTTACTGCGCCTCTGCTCTTTTCAATCTTCATTCGCAAGCTATTGAACAGCTTTGATTTTAACGTCTCGCCAACGCGATCATTGGTGGCGTTTGCTGATGATCTGATCATCTATACGGCAGACCGAAAAGCTACAATAGTTCAGAGCAATCTCCAAAAAATGTTCAATGATGTACAGTTGTACACTGACAATTGGCGAATGAAAATCAATGCGCAAAAGTGTGAAACAATCTTGTTTCGGACAACGCTGCAGGGGGTCAGTCAAGACCTGAAACGTAATTGGAAAGATTTCCACATCATGGCTGGTGAGGGTAGTCTTGAACGGGTTCCACATAAATCCTGTGTTCGATACCTCGGTGTTTATCTCGATCAGTATCTGTACTATACTGAACATGTGAAAATCATGCTCAGTAAGGCACTAAAAGTAGTCATGGCCCTTCGAAAGCTCTTTCATTCCAGATACATTGATCAAAAGGTCAAAATTATCTGTTACAAGACACTGGTTAGACCAGTTTTGACATATGGATGTCAGATCTGGTACAACCAGAGTGCTAGTACTATGGAAAAATTAAGAGTTTTCGAAAGGAAATATCTTCGTGCATGTACTGGTTTGTACAGAAAGCCGGAGACGGATTGGAAACATTATATATCGAATAGAAGAATTTATCAAACTGCTAAAGTGACTAGACTCGATATTTTCATATTGAAACTTCTTCGGAATCATATCGCAAGATCTGTGACTGTGAGTGAAAACCCTTGGATTTCACAGCCGTTCCACCCTACAGACGGGTATATTGCGACTTGCCTCGCTACTGGCTTCATTCCTCCAGAAGCATTCGTGTATTTGGACATGAATCGACATGTTTTTGATTCTGACGGCGTCCCAGTCATATATCACATATATCGACGGGCCACCGATAAGAAGATAAAATATCCTCCTAATTTGAGTTCACGAGACCAACAGTTCCAATGGAGGTACTCATTTGCTAGATTCGTTGAGGCTGATCGAGTTGAGACGGGGCAATCTAGGTATTGGTGGCTGAATGACAATGTCTAAATTATTCGTGTATATTTTCAGTTTTGGTTTGAGTTTCAGCTCATTATTGCTACATTTAGTGTTATTGTTTATTTTTGTTAAAAATTAGGTATAGGTTAGGTTTATATTATGTTTATTATATTAGGTTAGAGATAAGGTAAAACGCTTAGGTTAGGAACATTGTTATAGATTTTTTTAAGTATAAGATAAAGTTTTTGATAGCATTTATTAGAATTAAGTTAAAACATATTAGGTGTAGGATCAAAGTTCACTGTAGTGTTAAGATTATAAATAATTTTAGAATAGTGTTGGTTGGTTTTTTCTCCTTTTTCCAATTAAATTTAAAAAATATGTAATAATCTTCATTGATTTGAATTTGCTATAGTTTTTTTTTTAAATGTGTACAAATTTAGAGAGCCACTTGGGCCATTAAGTTTTTTATTGTTATTGTTTGGAATTTGCTTTATATTCTTTTAAAATTTATAACGATTAGTATTGAATAAAGCGCTTTTGATTGATTGATTACAACTCAACTTCTTTGTTTAAAACTGTATTCCACATTGATTCGAAAAGTGGGTTAAATGATAATTTTTCTTAACTTTATGTATTATAAATCTACGAGTAAGCTTATTCCTCCTACATTCTTTCCTATGTACTATAGATTCTTCATTTGGAATTTCAGGATCTTCTCAGTTTTCATGTAATTTTCTTAATTTTTTTTTTTGCGTTTGTTCTTCTAAGTGTGCTTTGATTTCTGCTTTTTATTTAGTTTGAAATGGTCTTAGTTGTTCTAAATATTCGTGCCTACTGCAGGTTTGTATATTACTATTAACACTCCAAAGGTCGCGTCGTTTAGTAGCACATTTGTGGTCGCGTTGTATCTGTGAGATACATGATTTATCGGTAATTTTTAAGGTGGATCAACTTAAGGTTTTGAGTTGTAAAAAACATAAAACGTTACAAAGAACACATGTAAATTTAATGATAGTCAAATTATCATCAATTGATAATAAGTATGGAATATTTCGTTGGTTTTTAAAAATACCAAATTTCACTGAGTAAAAAAATAGACACAACTTCAAAAGTGCAAAACAACTGCATTTTCATTTTGAAATTAAAAAAAACATTAAATTCGAATTTAAACATAATATTATCCATAAATCAACACAAGAAAACAGAATAAATCAACTTCAATCATTGAT
Organism: Odontomyia ornata; assembly: GCA_963969285.1. NCBI lineage: Eukaryota > Metazoa > Arthropoda > Insecta > Diptera > Stratiomyidae > Odontomyia > Odontomyia ornata. The sequence continues at coordinate 87,074,710 of OZ017739.1, forward strand.
TTCAACATCTACATTTACATCTATATCATATCCATCGGTACAAGAAAATTCGCAGTCTTGTAGGCATAAATATTAGCCACAATCTTTGCATCTGTACTGAGTAAGTCTTGAAATCTTCTTTCCCCAACATACATGGCAACGTTTTCGTGTTTTGATGTTTTCGACTGCAACGGACACAATTGGTTCCACGCTTTGGGGAAGGAGCTCCCGAAGTCTGAAAGGGATTGTCCGAGGCAGACGGGGAAGTTTCGAGCGTCTTATCAGCTGATCATCTATGAGTTCTTTCCCCAGATTGCAAAGAAAGATATGGCGAGGAGGCACGTCACTTAAATTTCCTAAACAAATAACTTGGCTGTTATTTGTTTAGGATTGAAGTTCATCTGCATCGTGCCCTACAACTGCTTGACGAAGTTCTTCACACGATGCCGATTGATGGACCCCGAACAATCGACTTAAAAACCATTCCTGCAACATTCAGCAAAGAATAAAAAATCACCATTGGCCACCTTCTTGTACCTCGTTGAACGTTATAAGCTGAGCACATTTTGTCCACTACATCGACCCCGATTTTATGCCGATTGTCATATGTTATCATTTCAGGTTTCTTTTTGAACCCTGTTACTTCGTCTATTATTGGGTCTGTATGCATGCTGGATATCACTAGGACGTTCTTTTTATTTTTTTTATTTTGCGGGACATATGAGACCATAGTACCCTCTTTGCGGATAGCAAAAACACTCGAGAATGGCTGCCTGTGTCTTATATCCTTTAATTCGTTAGGAATCTACCATTTGTTTTTTTTTTTCAATATTCCAACATATGACAAGTTATATTTTGCGGTTAAGTTGTGAACGAGTGTAACATCGCTGAACCAATTGTCTGCCGCAATATTCCTGCCAGAGTTTTGAAGCGGAGCAATTAAGCGTTCGACAACGTCAACTGGTTTATTATTAGTTTGGAAAGGACTATCCGGCTGCCTTCCTACGTAAATTTCCAAATTACAGGTATAGTACACACTTGAATCTACTGTCGCAAATATTTTTATCTCATACTTTGCGGGTTTGGATGGAATATATTGTATAAAACCACACCTTCCTCTGAAGACTTCAAGCTTTTCATCAATAGTTACGTCTTCTCCAACGTAATAGCACTGTTGGCAGTTTTTTACAAACTTTCCAAAAACTTATCGAATAGGAGCAAGACGATCGATAGCTTTCCGCTCCTCCCTGCTTTCCCTGTCATCAAACCTTAACACGCGAAGCAAGAATCGGAATCGTTGGAGACTCATAGTGAGTCGAAAAATTTCTATACCAAATCCATCGTTGGCCCATAGATCCTCCAAATTTATGAATTCCAGCTATATACAAAAGATCGATTAATGCTTTCAGCTCTATTGTATCGGTGAAGCTGACGTCTCTTTCTCGTGAGTACTTTTGTTTAATATTTTCGATGTATTGATTTGTAAACTTCACGATGTTATCCAATCAAGTTTCATCAAACAAGCAAGACCATGCTTCGGAAATAGTTTTCACACCACGAGCGCTTCCAACCGGCCCAGGGATCTTCCTTAAAAGTTTTTGTGTTCCCCGTTTTGAAGAGCAATAGGGAGATTTTTTCCATAAAAGAGAGTTGATTATTTTCTTTCCGCCCTTTTTCTGCGCGATATAGGAATCTTCGATTTCTTCATCCTCCGATGCTGAATCTACGCCACTTTGTTCCGTTTCTGAATCGTTTTCCCGTTCATCTATGATTTCGTCAGCATCCGTCTCGCTATCTTCTTCTGGCACTTCATATATCGTTCTATTTGATGGATGTAAAAACAGGCCTGAAGGACCCGGCGACGGATCCGCAAAACCAGGCTCATCATCATCATAGTCAAATAGAATTTGATGTATTTTTGCAATGTCTGTCGGATTATGTAGGTTATAAGCCATTTTTTCATCCATATTGACCTGTTAAAAAATAGATGAAGACACATTGCAAGACTTAAAAAATTTACAAATTCTGGTAGAAAGAAAGAAAAGCTCAACCTAGTAAAATAATGATAAGTGTGTGACATATTACTATAACTGAAATGCGTGATATCAAACTAGGGTAGAATCCTAAAAAAGTTTGGCAACTACGAAATGTATTGAAAAAAATTTAATGAGTGCTTACTAAGTTATAAGTAGTAGTGGTTTCCGAAAACACCGTATAACATAAATAATCGCATTGTATCTGAGAGATGCACGCTCAGATTTGCTCAAATAAAAATGTAAGGACTGAATTTGAGAGATGAAAATAATCAATACAGTTCAAAGAACATAAACACAGGAATACAATTAAAAATAAAAGAAAACTCAATTTATTGATAGATTAGTCGCGTCGTATCTATGAGATACAAAATGGCACCAATCACACAATTTTTCACTTTGAACGTCACCCAACGACTGCTGCTTTCAAAGCATCTAGCATGAGGAATACACGACATAAAGCGTTGATGTGCCTGAACTTCAGCGTGCAATCTTTATGTTAAGTTGCCATGTATATGTGAGATCACACGCGACCATTGGAGTGTTAAATTTATCTGTTCTACCGTAAAAGAGTTCGAAGGCTGTATATTTGGTTGATGAGTGTACGAGTATTGAGTTTTTGTAAGTTGTAATTACCTCATTCAATATATCTGCGGGATCATTATCTTTATTCTTATGATATATAATTCTTTATATTTCGGTTAACGTTGAATGGAACCTTTCTACGGAGGCATTGTTGCTTGTTTGTTGAAATGAGGTTGTATGGTGATTCATGCTATATTGCTTACAAAAGTCCTTAAAGATTGTGGAAGTAAATTCAGATATCTGATCTGTTACGATTTTAACGTTATTTCCTGGTATACCTTGGAGACTAATAAAATGTATGCAGCAGTAAATTTGGAAAATTTGTCCATGATCGTAAAAATAAATTGTTTGTCTACTGTGTAAATGTCTGTATGTATAGGGTTTTCCAAAAAGAGGTGTTATTTTGATATTAAAAGAAAAATGCCACTTTTTAATATAAATGATCAGATGATTTTTCATTATAAAGTGATAAATAATATCAGGCAAATGATCACCACGACCACGCTTACAGCACCATAACCTTTTATGAAATTTTCCATAACCAAATCGCAAAGTGGCTGCCCTATGTCCTCGATAGCCTAACGAATTCCACCTTTCAGGTCTTGCATCGACGCTGGGATGTAGGCGTAGACCTTTTCTTTCACGTGGCCCCAAAAGAAGAAGTCACAAGGTGTTAAATCACAAGATCTCGGTGGCTAATTGTGATCACCTCTTCGAGAGATAACACGGTCCGGAAATTTTCCCCGTAAACGATCAATGGTTTCGTTTCTTGTGTGGCATGTAGCGCCGTCTCGTTGAAAACTGATTTTGTCCAGATCAATACCATCTAATCCCGTCCATAAAAAATCATTAATCATCTCTCGATAGCGCGATCCGTTCACCGTAACTGTTGCTCCAGCCTCATTTCCGAAAAAGTATGGTCCAATGACCCCGCCGGACCATAAACCGCACCAAACTGTCACATGTTGAAGATAGAGAAGCTTTTCAACAATTACTCTAGGGTTTTCCGAGCCCCAGATGCGACAATTTTGCTTGTTGACGAAGCCACCGAGGTTGAAATGGGCCTCATCACTCAAGATGATTTTTTGATGGGATTCCGGATCATTTTCATGCATTTCAAAGACCCAATCGGCAAAGACACGACGTTGTTGATGATCGACCGGCTTGAGATCTTGTGTTAACTGAACTTTATAAGTCGTAAGACTCAAATCTTTATGCAAAATACGGTGCAATGACTTTTGTGGAATGCCTAATTCTAAAGAACGACGAGGAATGAACAAACCTGGGTTTTCTTCAACACTTTCGGCTACAGCAGAAATATTCTCGGTTGTTCTTGAGTGACACTAAGTTGTCCCAACAGCTCGAATTTTCCCACCAATTTCTGTATTGCGGTTTGACAAGGTGCTTCACGACGACCCAAAAATGTTCGAGTTTTACGAACCGTCTCTGCCAAATTTTCACCATTTTTAACAATTTCAATGCATTATTGAAGCGTTTATCGTTTCATTTTTATTAATGGCGTAGTTTCTCCTTGTCAAATGTCAAAAAATGACAGCTTCAAAAGTGACATCTACGGAAATAGCGGGCTATTCAAAATAACACCTCTTATTGAAACACCCTTTGTAACCTCAAGAGGTTTTATAGGTGGTTCAGGACATTGAAATTTTAGTTTTGGTGGTGTCTGTCATACTTTAGTGTTTGGCATTGCTCGCAATTATTGATGAGTCGTGTAATTTTAGTTTTCATATGAGGGAAATAGTATTTTCTTTTAAGATGAAGAAGAATTTCGTTGATGCCGCGATAATTGTTTTTCTGGCGATAATCATTGTTCATCGTTGTGTGCATCTAATTAGCTTAAGATTATTGGATCTTGAAAAGTATTTCGAGTACATGTACTTCTTGGATTATTTTTAAGATTTCGTCTGTAGTATAAATACCAGTAAGACGATTGGTAGGAACGAATCTCTTAAATAGTTCGACTACGTTTTGTTGTGAAAAGTCTAGCATTTGGATATTGCGGCTTTGTTTGTTTCTAAATGAGGCTTCAACGTTTGTATGTAGTCGTCTATCTGCTTTTTGCAATACGAGTTGCATGGAAAACTCACTTAGGGGATTTTCTGAAATGTGCTTCTGTCCGCCCTGTCTGTCCGTCTGTCCATCCGTCCGTGTGTCACACCACTATTTCTCGCAAACTACATAAGCTAGAAACATAAGAGTTTGTAAGTATGTTAGATGCAAAATGACGCCCTCTTCAAAGTTTCACCACCAAAAGAAATTTATAAGGTGTTTAAGGGGGGCCACCCCACATAGGGGAGTGGCCCCTGAAAAAAAAATTTCATTCCAAATTTTGCTTAGGGCGGTGCAGGGGAAGGGGGGCGATTGGACATCTTTGACCCGAAAAATCTGAAAAAAAATCACAGAGGTGAGACTAAAGGAGTACAAGGGCAACAAAAACCTCAGAAGTTGTAATTCGATAAACTTTGTTAATAATAGTACATTTTATAAAGTTTAAATTTTGGCCTATCAAATCAAAATAGGACCCTTAAATTTCCCAAAAACTGCAACATAAGTTTTTTGAAAGCAATTATATGTATTCTGAAAATTTCATAATAATTGAACAAGTTACAGCCAATTGAATATTTGACAATTACAACAACATTAACACGTGATTTTAAGGAGAAACACGTTTGCAACGGGCATAGACACTGCCAATATGTAGGAATATTGATAAAAATTTTAGAAATGGTTCATAATATTGATGTGTTATCATGACTAATTAAGCGATGGGGTCAAGTAACTTGAAACTAAATTGCCGGCGAAGTTAAGAACATAATAACCACAATAATTTTTCGAGCTCAATTAATGGTATCTGTATATTAGTCAAGTTTTGATATGCAGAATATATTGCTTGATTTACTAATTGTTTTACAAAACCTTTCTGGTAGGAGCACTCTCCTGATACTTCAATTTTTAGGGTTTTGTAAAGTAATTTTACAAAACCCTACTAGTTTCGCGACTTCTCTGTCCGTCTGTCCGTCCGTCCGCCCGTGTGTCACAGCACTTTTTCTCGCAAACTACTTAAGCTAGAACCATCAAATTTTGTGTGCAGGTGTAAAGTGACGCTCTCTTCAAAGTTCAACTACAAAAAATTTTATAAGGTGTCTAAGGGGGGTCTCCCCATATAGGGGAGTGGCCTCCGAGAAAAAAAAATTCATCAAAGGTAGCTGATATGGGTATCAAATGAAAGGTCTTGATGAGAACTTTTCAAAACAGGTCTTAATTGATACTTTTTGCTTCGAGGGACGAGCAGGGAGGGGAAATACACGGAAAATTTGTGTGTCCCCCCTCGCGATTGGACACCTGTGATCCGAAAAATCTGAAAAAATTGTGGTGGTAGGTATTTATGTGTACAACAACAACAAATACCTTAGAAGTCGAAATTCACTCAACTTTGTTAATAATAGTATGATATTCGAATTTCACATTTTCCCTAACAAAATCGCATCAGTACCCTTAAACTGGAAAAAAATCGGTTCTTAAACTTTGTAAGTTTGGTGAAAATGGAATCATATACACGGAAGTTATAGCCGTTTGAAATTTCTCCAATCACAACAACAATGACACATGATTTTGGTATTTTATGGACTTTCCATCCAACAGTCACTGCAGTTTTGACTTGCTCTTCTTGAAATTTTCCAATAAGGTCAATAACATTAATATTTTTGAGAATTCATGATTTGAGCGATTTTTGTCGGTTTGTAACAAAATGGCGACCGTTGAAAGTAGAAAAACAATGGATTTTCCTTTCAACGTGCAAATCTCTTTGACATATTTCTTGACGTTATTCATTGCTGGTGACTGCATTTCTGAGAAGTTGGGTACAAAACCCTTCTGACATGAGCGTAGGTCTGTTTACCCAACTTATTTTAATTTAGTTTGCAGTAATCTATAACTAGCCGCCATTTTCGCTTCCCACTAGCGTCAGGTTTCTTCGGGACAATCTACACAGGAGCGCTCCAAGAGGAATAACTTGGACGGATTATGCCTTGGTTTAGCATATAAGATACTTCTTCTTTGTAAAGAAAAGGGTACCTGCGATTATAGTATTTTGCATGAACAGGGATTTCATCATTAGTTCTAATACGATGCTTTACTTGATTTGTAAATGTAAGACTTTGTCCTTCCCGAAGAAATATATCATCGTACTCTTAACAGACCTTGAAAAATTCTTTGCATTCTTCTTCTTTAAGTGCAAGTCGATAAGGTCATCAGAAGGGGTAAGAGGTGAGCTTTCCTCTTCATAGTTTATATTGAAGTTATTTATTTTCTCATAATTTCTGGAAAGCTTTTCAACCATAAGAGATTGTTCAGGGAGCAACATTTTGATCAGTTTGGGACAGGTTTAACACTTTAACAAATGCGTGCCAATCATCAGTGGTATATATTCCTTCAGATATTAATAAATTTGGGTGTGGTTTAAATAGTTAAATGATATATCGCCATTTCAATATCAACGGGTAGCTTTACTAATCATTTTGTGTGGGATTAAATGCTATATTTAGGTGGCATCAAATTTGGTTTGAAAATCAAGGGTAATATGGCGTTCTGTGTAATGAGTCTTTTGTCGCCAACGTCAACTTTAGCATTTAAAGCACTAAGTGCATCGATTCCTAAAATACCATCAAATCACGCATGAAATCTAAATACTAAAAACTTTAACTACCCAGCTTGATTACCTCAACAAAATTTGGTAGTGTTACTTCCTGTTCTACCTTATGTTTTGCGAGGACAGTGTTAATTATAACAGGGTTGATTTCCTTTATATTGAAGGGATTTACATATTCTAGATTTATGAAAGACGAAGATGCACCTGTATCAATCAAGAATTTTAACGGTCCTCCCAAAGGGGATGAAATGTCTACGTAAGGAAGTATGTTGCCGTGAGTATTAATATCTAAGTACCCGATAGGTTGTTGTGGGCAGGGTACCCAAAATTTTGATCATCCTCTTCGACTTCCTGTATATTACCATTGTAATATGGGGTGTCACTGAATCCGGAAAATAAAATTAATTTTGACCTACATAGTACTATGGGGTTTGAACTGTATGTATCGGCTGGAAGTCTGGTACCATACCGGTTTGATTTCTTAAAATGTGATGGGATCAATTATCGAATGGGACCGCTTGTTCTGTTTCTAAAATATTATGTGTATTGGACTGTTCGCGGATACTGAAGAGTTCTTTGTATACAAATCTCGGTGGTCCTGTTTGCGTAAAGAAATTTTCTCTTGGTTGGTTCGATTGCGGTTATTATATATGTATACAAATGAAACATATTTGCTCTTTTTACTAATACAGTCATATATCATTATACACATTTGCATCCCAATATTTCGGCCACTTATTTCCTAACCTTTCGAGCCGCAACATGTGATATCGCGCACCAATATCAAGTGTTAAATATCTTGTATTAAGTTGTATAAAATGAATAGAATACCTGTTAGTAAATAAACTATTTGAATTATTATAACTCGGTGTGTTTTATAAAACTTTAAGCTCATGAACAAAACAGTGCTAAGCACACGAAACGAGTAACATTAAAACATGGTGTCATGTTTGTGAAAATTTTGAAAAGTGCCCATGAAAACGAGAAAAATGGCTGAAGACGAAAATAAACGAGCACTCGGCGTGCTAACCAGCTAAATTCAGGCTTTGGAACAAACTCTGAATTCGCAACAAGCTACAGCATACTTGAATATCCCTCTACCAGAGCCATTGAACATCAAGGTAGGCGATATTTCTCAGAATTTCAAGCATTTCGAACAAAGATAGAACAACTATGTCATCGCCAGTGGACTCGATAACAAGCCCGAGGAAAGAAAGAAAGCGATTCTTCTAGCTGCGATAGGAAATGACGTTTTTCATATGTACGGCAATCTACCTCTAACCGAGCAAGAAAAATCGACAGCTGAAAACATACTGAAAGCTATCAAGAAGAATCTAACACCACGAGTTAATAAAAGGTATGAGCGAGCGATTTTCAACCTAGTGACTCAAAACGAAAATGAAACCTATGACGAATACTTTGCGCGTCTACGAGAGTTGAATAAAAATACGCCATACGGAGATTTGTCGGATGATATACTACTCGACAAGATAATATGCTCCATAAAAGATATAGGACTCAAGGAAAAACTTTGGCTAGGTACAGACATTACCTTGTCAAAAGCAATTGATATTTGCAAATCAAAAGTAAATGCCGCAAAACAATTAGGGGAATTACAATCTCATAGTACGAATAACGTTCACGCAGGCAATACTACCGACATTGTCAGCAAAGTGCGCAAAATTGCAACCAATAAAGTATATAAGCCAAAAATGGACCGAAATAATAAACAGTTATGCAAATACTGCGGATACCAGTACCATACAAATCTGAGGGAATGCCCAGCTAGATCTGCGGTGTGTAGAAACACCCAACATTAAACACGTTAAAAGTCTACAAAATGAGCAACAACTAATACTAACACCAAGCGACAACACTAATCTGGTAAGAGTTGATTTAGACATCAGACAACAGAGCGACATATTCAGAAACGTCAAATATATTCTAGATACGGGAGCTACCTGCAATATAATCGGACTAAACAAGTTGAAGCGTGTCACACAACAACGTAAAATAGTAGTAACGCCAACAACAACAAAATTGCAAGCATTCGGGAATAACATAATAGTGCAATTGGGTAAAGTACTGTTGCAGTTAAAACATAAAGATAATATCTACAATGAAACTTTTTAAATAGTGACCGGAGATCATGCACCACTACTCTCAGCAAGCACCTGCCAGAAGATGAATTTAATCAAACTTTGCTTCAACGTAAACAAAATTTCTTCAAAAGCAGAACAAATTTGCCAGGAGTACGCATCTGTTTTCGAAGGACTCGGAAAATTCAAAGGTGAGGTGAAACTTGAACTACAAGAAAATGTTGTGCCTAGAAAGCAAACGCCGCGTCGAGTTCCAATCGCGTTACATAATAAGCTCCGTTCAATTTTAAATGAAATGGAAAGCGATGGAGTCATCGAAAAGCAAATTGAACCAACGCCTTGGCTGAACAACATCGTTTTGGTCAAGAGAAACGAAAAATTTCGATTGTGCTTAGATCCACGCGAAATCAACAAACATCTGAAAGACGTTCGATACACATCGAAGACGCTACAAGAAGCTTTACCGAGTGTAGCAAACGCTAAAATATTTTCAACAGTCGATGCAAAAAAAGGATTTTGGCAACTGAAACTGGACAAAAGCAGCAGTGATCTAATCTCATTCAGCACACCCTTTGGCAACTACCAGTTTTTAAGGATGCCTTTTGGTATAAAACCAGCAATGTAATATTTCAAATTGCACTCACCGAAATTTTAAGTGGATTAAATGGTGTAATTAACATTGCAGATGACATTTTAATATTTGGCTGTGGCCAAACCGATGAAGAAGCGCTAGCCGATCACAACAGGAATCTACGCAAGCTTCTTGAACGACTTGAGGTGGAACGCGTTAAACTCAACAAAGAGAAGATAAACCTGTGCATGAAAGAGGTAAAAGTCTATGGCCATATACTAACTAAGAATGGAATAAAGGCAGAAAAAACAAAAACGTCAGCGATGCGCAACCTACCACGTCCGAGCAACAAAGAGGAACTAGCAAGATTTCTCGGTATGATAACGTACCTTGGAACGTACATCCCGAATTTAGCTTCGAATTCGCATAGCTTAAGAGAATTAACTCACAAATCATCAAATTTTAACTGGACTGAGGTACATGAACACGAATTCACAGAATTAAACAAGTTGGGTAGACAGACCTATGCTCATGTCAGAAGGGTTTTGTACTCAACTTACAAAATGCAGTAACCAGCAACGAATAAAATCATGAAACATGTCAAAGACGATTTTATTGGAGAAAATGTGAAATTCAAGGATCACACTATTATTAACAAAGTTGAACGAATTTTGACTTCTGAGGTATTTGTTATAGTTATACCCATAAATATCTCCTTTGATAATTTTTTCAGATTTTTTAGAAAACGGGTGCCCATTCGCGAAGAAGGAAACACATTTTTCATGTATTTCCCCCCTATGCCCCCACTGAAGCAAAAACTGTCAGTTTAAGAACTGTTTTGAAAAGCTCTCATAGAGAACTTTCAATTGATACTCATATCGGCTACCTTTCATGAAAAAAATTTTTTTTCAGGGCCACTCTTCTATACTGTAATCATCGATTCATGGCCTATTTTTTCGAATCCTAAAATGGTTACAAAGCCCTTTAGCTAGGAGCTCTCTCCTGCCTCTTCGACTTGTTTCAATTGTTTGTACTTATCTTCATGATATCTATCACTCCTGAAATTTTCATGCAAATTCTAGCAAAGCTGTAGTGTCTTAGTCGGTAAAAAGCGCATGTGGCTCCATAGCCATATGTTTCCATAGTAATACAGGGCATATTGCTCCATAGTAATACAGGAAAATTCAAATCGCTATAACTTCGGTAATCTTTATGAAACTTTCAGAAAAGATCAATCTTATAAATAGTCATCTCTTTGCTAAATTTTATTGAGTTTAAGGGAACCGTTTAGATTTTATTCAAGAAAACACAAAATCGATAAATCATACTATTACTAACAAAGTTGAGTGAATTTCGACTTCTCATGTATTTGTTGTTGTTGTACTCATAAAGTCCTACATTCATGATTTTTTCCAGATTTTTCGGATGGGAGGTGTCCAATCGCGAGGAGGGGTACGCGAAAAGTTCGTACATTTCCCCTTCCCCTGCCCCCCTCGGTACTTATAAGGCAATTTTAAAACTTGTTTGGAAAAGATCTCATTGAAACCTTTCCAACGACCCCCTACTCGACTACCAATGGTGAAAAAATTTTTTTGAGGGGTCAGCCTTTGAAAAATTTTTCCACCCTTGAACTTTCAAGAGGTCACCACTTCTGACCTTTCTACAAAGTTTCATGGCTGTAGCCTCTATAGTTTCGGAGAAAAAGTGCTGTGACATACAGACCGACGGACGGACAGACGGACACAGGTCGTGATGGCAATAGGGTTTTGTATTTTAGTACAAAACCCTAAAAATATTCTAACAACAATTCCAACGCTTAAATATTTCGATGCTACAAAGCCGGTAACCGTACAAACCGATGCATCTTCGTTTGGTATCGGAAGCGTTCTTTTGCAAGACAATCGGCCCATAGCTTATGCTTCGAAAACACTATCTAGCAAGCACTCAGAAAAACTACACACAAATAGAGAAGGAGATGGTTGCAATACTCTATTCTTGTAAACGTTTCGACCAATATATCTGTGGCAAATCTGATGTTACTATTGAAACGGATCATAGCCCATGAGTGAAAATCTTCGCAAAACCACTGCTAGAAGCCCCAAAGCGACTACAAAATATGATACTCATGTTACAGCGATACAAACTTAATATCAAATATAAGAAAAGTAAAAAAATGTATATTGCGGATACCCTTTCAAGAGCTCCCGAAAACATATCGAACGAAGAAAAGCTATATGATATCTACAGAATCAAAAATATATTCGAAACAATAGAAAATATAAATTGCATTGATGAATTGCCAATAAGTGATAACACGACGAAAAGAATAATAGAAGAAACAAAAACTGATCCGGCAATGATAGAATTATACGAGAAAATACAAAACGGTTGGCCAAATTCTAAGAACAAATTAAACGAAACACTCAAACAATACTTTCCTTATAAAGAACTCCTAACAATACAAGACGGTTTGATCTTAAAAGGAAATCGTATTCTCATACCAGATTCTTTGCGAAAGACGATCTTAGCCAGATTGCATACAAGCCATTCCGGAATCGAAAATACTCTCAAATTAGCCAGAGAAACTGTATTTTGGCCAGGAATAAATGGCCATGTAAAATCAATAATCGAAATACGAAATACAATACTTGCATAAAATATTCGAAACAGCAACAACGAGAGCCAATGATAACACACGAGATCCCAGTACATCCGTTTGAAATTGTATCAATGGATATTTTTGAAGTTACAATTACGAATCGCGTTCATCGTTTCTTAATCACTCTGACTATTTTGAAATTGATGAGTTTGCAGACATGACTGCAAAATCTGTAATTCTAATCTGCAAACGAAATTTTGCAAGGCATGGCGTACCAAAGAAGGTGATATCGAACAATGGTCAACAATTCATTGGACACGAATTTAAACAGTTTTCTAAAGAATGGAACTTCCAACACACGACATCTAGTACTCATCACCAGCAAGGTAATGGAAAAGCGGAAGCATCTGTGAAAACGGTGAAAACGATGATCACAAAATGTTTAGATTCCAACGAGGACTTCTACAAAGCTCTGTTAGTATGGCGAAACACTCCGAACAAAATCGGATCTAGTCCTGCAAAGCGAATCTTTTGTCGATGGTTGCGATGTAACATTCATTCAGCTGATTACGAACAACGAGTAACGAATAATGTTCAGGAGTCCATAATCAAAAACCGGGAGTATTCGAAGAAATATTACGATCGTGGAACCAAAAATCTTCGTCGTTTGAACGAAGGAGAAAATGTTTTCACCAAGTTAACGTCAAAACCAAACAGTGGGAACCAGGCGTCATCGTGAAGTCTATCAACGCGAGGTCATACATCGTTCGTGTGGGACGAAACGAATATGTGCGTAATTCGATCCATATTCGAAGGTTACCAAATCAACGTGTCGATAATGCCAGCGTTCCAGTAGAGGAGAAATTTGCAACAGACCAAGAACCTTTAGCGAGAGATGGCTTCAACGCTTTTAATCAATAGCGACCGATCAAAAAATCATCTAGAATTATAAAGCCCGTAAATAGACATGAAGCGCCTTATTAAAGAAAAAAAAAGGATGTTATATATGTATACAAATGAAACATATTTACTCTTTTTACTAAGCAAGTCATATATCATTATACACATTTGCATCCCAATATTTCGGCCACTTCTTTCCTAACCTTTCGAGCCGCAAGATGTGATATCGCGCGCCAATATCAAGTGTTAAATATCTTGTATTAAGTTGTATAAAATGAATAGAATACCTGTTAGTGAATAAACTTTTTGAATTATTATAACTCGGTGTGTTTTATAAAACCTTAAGCTCATGAACAAAACAGTGCTAAGCACACGAAACGAGCAACATTAAAACAGCGGTTGAAACCGTTTAATTGTGTTAGAAGATGTATGCATGGGCTCTGATTTTGAAAAACTTGGCTTTGCAAACATTAGCGGGCTTGAATTGAAATGTTGATTAAAATTCTGGAAGTTCTGATTAAATCTCTGCCTTTGTGTATTTTGATTATTATTAAATTGTGGTCTAAAACCATGCATAGGTTGTTGGTAAGGGTTTGTAAATATTAATCTTTGTTGTGCAAAATTGTATTGGATTGGTCAAAACGATTGTGTAAATGGGTTAAATGCGAAATTTGGCAGGTTTAATTGCGGTAATTTATATTTGAAAATTTAGGGAATGGATTAAGAAATTTTGGGTTTGGTGTTTTCGGATTTAGAATTTGTTTAGAGTTTTCAGATTACGAGTAGAAAAAAGTTTGCTCCTTTGTACAATATGCGTAGGCAGCAGCTAAACATTTTAGTTTCATTGCCCGGATGGTAGATCCGAGGGGTTCTTTTAAGCCACTTAAAAATGTATTGTGGCACAGTTCCGAAAATAGAGCCTTCTCAGCACTTATTACATTTGGATTATTTTTGTGAATATTAGCGTGATTATCTGGACTTGCAAGTCATTCCACCACTTCACTATAAAACTTTTGAATAGACTTCGTATTTTGTTTTAAGCAATGAAGGTCCTTAATTAAAGAAGTTTCAATTCTTTTATCTGATTAGTGGAAAATTAAATTTTATTTTATACTTTCCCACCTCAACTCAGTACCGTCCATAATCAATATCTCATTTGTTTCACTCACAATTTTATTTCGGATTCCACGTTACATCAGTTGCCAATAGGATGTACCTTTAGCTACCTCAAGAAAACTAAGGATTTCATTCACATGGTCGATGAAATTGAAGAGTAATCTAGGATTGCCATCTTATTTTGGTAAATCCTTATGGCATCTGGTATCATCAAGGAATTTAATAAGTCTACGGAAGTGACAGTATTACTGGGATTTGCCATATCGAAAGCACGATTGCGTTATGTGTGTTATCTAATACGAGTATTATACTATCTAAATTATCGCTCAGTTGTATATTTTCTCCATTTAAATTATTTAAATTACTACTTGGTTGAATATTACTCAATTGTTTATTATTTGTTGTTAAATTGCTTAAATTATTATAGGATTGGGTTAAGTTATTATTTATGCTATTACAATTGCTTAAATTCTCAAAACTTATTGCCAGATACAATTTTTCACTAACTTCACCCGAAGTTTGGCTAAATTGCACTGAACTAGCGGCAATTTTCTGTAAATTCACAGCTTACTTTGGTTTTATTATATCTTATTCTAGAAAAAGTTAGTGTAGTGTAGGGCTTAGGTTTAGAGGAGGATTTTCGAAAAGGAAAAGGCATGAGTCTAAAATCAATGACTTACATTAACGCTAGCATTATCAGTTTCATCGTTTTTCGTTCGTGGTTTTGATGACGGTCTTCTTCCAACGGGCCTGCTTCGCAATGATGCCCTCTCGTCACTCGCACTAATTAAAACTTTAATCGTGGGCGATATTCACTCGGTACCCGGTATTCTCCCGATATTTACGATCAAAAATTTTACTTTCGATGAATTCTTTTCTTTTTCTCCGCCCTTACTTTCACAACTGCGCCAATTAAAGTTACAAGTATTAAAATTCCGAAAAATAAGTTTTAATCTTTAATATTAATATTTTAATATTCGCTACTCGAAAGTTCAATTACAACTTTTCTTCTTTGTCAACAACTATATTTCACATTGATTCGAAAAGTGTTTAACATACATAAAAATTCAAGACGAAATTCACGAAGAATAGTATGTTGCTCGAGATCACTGGCTCATGGAAACGTTGGGTACATGTGGGGTGTTTGCACTTCTATTGCGTTCATGGTCGTAAACATGATAATGGTGTTGAAGGTAATACCCTAAGGGTTCGGCCACATTGCGATTTTTCTGCCGTAACCAGCGATTTTCAGACGCAAATACGAACACACTGCGACAAGATTTGCAAAGGAACTTCAGGCATGCGCAGAACTAATATGCTCATTTGAAGGCATGTCTTTGCCAGGAACACTTGCGCTAACTAATTTGTGCGCTATGCAAGAAACCTCCGTGCCCGTCAGCGTCAAATGTCCAAATGATGTGCGCCTGCGCGAGTATCACAAAAACTACCTACTAAACTGGTTTTAGGAAAAATCGCGAATTCCTGCGACTGCCGACCTGAACAAAATGTCAAAAATCGCAGTGTGCGGGCTTCCATTTAACCATGTGTAACTTGCAACAGAACTGCGGCTAAATAGTCGTAGTCTGATTAATCCCTAACTCGCGCGGGCTGCGAGACGATTTCATCCTTACACCGACCACTTAAGACCCACAACTCAGAGAAGGGCATCCAGGTAGAAGCGGAACCCCCTCGCACCCCTCATCCGGATCAAGATCCATTGTAGACGTGGCCATTTATTTTCAATTTACATGAAAATTCATATAAAACAATTTATATAAGCCTTTCCTGTAAATATAAAATAATATGTTTTAGATTTATGTTAAAATTTTATATGATAGAATCATCTATAAATTTAATATAAATGAAAAACCAATGTAGAGGGCCACTCTACCCAGCAAGAGCCTCTGTAGTGGGTCCCATACCTGGTAGAAATGTCGGAAATGGGAAGACCGAAGTTGATCTTTTAGCAATTCATTTTCATTTTATTTTGCATTTCGTTCGTTTGAAGCAGCCAATGGGCTTTTTCACACAGGAATGGTTAAAAACCCATATCCAAACAGGTTTCGCGCTTATGCCCTTATGTTTACACATTGCATAGTTCAGCCAACCTATTTTTGTATACGATACACGTCTTGCGAGTGTATGTGTCAAAAGGATCATTTGATCGTTAAACATCGTGCGGACACCATGAAAGCGAAGACAGAGAGAGAAGCGATTGAAAATTGATGTTTTAGTCTTGAATTGTGCACGAGGTAATAAAAACTGGAATGAAAAATGTATTTTGATTGTTAAAGTTTGTCGATTCAAACTTCTATTGGACTTATTTGAATCCCATGTGTTTTTCCGCTTTCTGAAAAATATATTCCAATTAGAATATCTTTTTTAGTCGCATATTTTTCTTGATGTGTTGTAAACTTGCTTATTATAATGTGATTCTATGAAGATTATGCGTACTGTTAATTTTCTATAGATTTACAATAGGCAATTTATCTTCATTGAAATCGTGATATTCGTCGTGTTGTTTCCTTAAATTGAACATGGCCTCCGCTTTTATAAATTTATTAAAAAACGCGTAACTTCTCGCGTCCACGCATCCATTTTTGCACGCAAATCAAAGAAAGACAATCGTTTCATGACGACAACCTTCTTCACCGAATGTTCAATTCGGAATGATTACCGGCGTTTGTATAAAATTCCCCCACCAAATGATCAACAAAATGCGTTTGTGTATGTGCGTTACGCTCGTTCACCCTAAAAAATGTTGGCTTGTTTTTACCATCTGGTCCCCTCAATGCCTCTCACTCTTCTTACCCATATAACCTGTTTAACGCTCACTTTTAACGCTGCGTCTGAAAAAGCCCAATGGTGATTAAAATCACAAAATATAAGAGCATGTCATAAATTAGCAAAAGGTATAGTGAAGTAAACGGAGGTGGTGTTCTTGTTGGAGTCAGGAGATCTTTTAGTTCAAGTTTCTGCTCAAATTTTGATCCTTCCCAACCTCTGGAATGTATTGCGGCTACCGTTGCCTTATCTCCGGCCATAAAACTAGTTATTTTTTCTGTTCATATCGATTGTAATAGTTCTGTTTATGTCTATGAAAGATTTTTTGCTGAGTTGTCTTCGTTTATTGACAATTTTAGTTCTAAAACTTTCGTCTTGATTTGTGGAGACTTCAACCTTCCTAATATCTCATGGAATGAGTCATATACTGACATCCTCTCTAATGACAGTTTTTCGATTTCTCTTTCTTCTTTCATTTCATATTGCTCCCTTTCACAATTTAATTCCACAGCAAATATTAACAATAAAATCCTAGACTTAGTTTTTACTAATTTTCTGAAATCTTCCCCCTTTTTGGACTCAGCCTTCGAGTCTTACGTTGCCTCCGACCCCCATCACCCTCCTCTTCATATGGTGATATCTGTGGGCTTAGAATCCGTTAGAAAGAGTATCACTTCTATTCGATACAACTTCAACAAAGCAAATTACTCAGCTATAGAAAGAGAGATTTGCTCTGTCAATTGGTTTTCTTTTTTATGTAATCTAAATATTGAGGATGCTGTAGGTAAATTCTATAACCCTCTTGACTCTTTAATAGCAGTACATACTCCTACAGTCCGTCCCAAAAAAAGTGAAGATGCACCGTGGTTCAATATGAAAATTGCGGCAGCTTTAAAAGCCAAGGATAGGGCTCGTAAAGCGTTTCTAGTAAGTGGTTTGTGTTCGGATTTGCAGCTATTCAGAAGGCTTAGACTGGTTGCTAAAAGACTTATAACTGAAACCCAACTAGATTATCTTAAGTATGTGGAAGGCTCAATATGTAATAACCAATCGGAACCATTTTGGGCTTACATCTAGTCTCTAAGAAATGGCAATAACTTTCCTGGATCTATAATTCACGAAGGCATTGAAACGTAAAATAATAAAGAGATTTGTGAGCTGTTTGCTCAATATTTTTCATCATTTTATGATAAGCAGATATTTTCTTCCAATGTCGAGTTTTTCCAACAATTCTCGCCAACAGAATCCTTTTCTTATATTAGCCCACTTGAAGTAGAATTGCTTCTTAATTAGTTAGATACATATGGCAGTCGCGGTCCAGATGGTATTCCAAACATCTTCGCCAAAACTCTTTCTTCATCTTTATGCGTACCGCTATCAATTCTGTTCAACAATGGTCTGGCCTGCGGCACTTTCCCAACTTTCTGGAAGAGATCAGTTGTTCTTCCTATTCACAAAGCTGGGAATAAAGCTGCAATCTCAAATTACCGTCCCATTACCCTTCTGTCTTCTTTTAACAAGATTTTCGAACTCATAGTTTATAACAACTTATATTCTCTTCTACTTCCTAATTTAGCTATTCAGCAACACGGTTTTATCAAAGGCAGATCCACTCTTTCTAATCTTCTCTCCTTCTCTCATACGGTGGCTCCTGCTATAGATCAAAGGAATCAAGTAGATGTTATTTATACTGACTTCTCAAAAGCTTTTGACTCTGTCAACCATGGTCTTCTACTGAACAAGCTCAAGGCATTAAATATTGACTCGCCCCCTTCACTGGCTATACTCCTACCTCTATAATCGTGAGTGTGTGGTAACGTATAAATCTTGTAAGTCTTCCTCCTATTGTCCTCAGTCTGGTGTTCCTCAAGGCTCAATACTTGGTCCCTTATTATTCTTAGCTTTCATAAATGATCTGCCATCCTTATTTAACTCTTCGTCGCTTATCTATGCCGACGATTTGAAAATTTTCAAAATTTTTCATTCTCTAGATGACTGCTTGCGACTGCAAGCAGACCTAGATAATCTTGTTTCCTGGAGCAGCTCTAACTTCCTTCCTTTAAATATCAGCAAGTGTCTCCTTATGTCTTACTCAGGTAAAAAATCTCCATTTTCATTTGTTTATTCGATCTGTGGCACTGCTCTTGGGGTAGTGACCACTCATAAAGATCTTGGTGTAATTTTTGACGATAAGCTCCGCTTTGATCGCCACATTTCTATTTTTGTTTCGAAGGCATCTAAAATGTCTGGTTTTATTTTAAGAACCTCTAAAGGCTTCAATAATATACGGTCTTGTGCCTATCAATTTCTATCGCTGGTTCGTAGTCTATGAGAGTATTGTGCTCAAGTATGGTGTCCTCATCAGCGTTATTTAATTGATGCGCTTGAGACAGTGCAGCGTAGATTCACAAGATCTCTTATTTTCAAATTTCAGATTGCATACGTTTCCTATAGTGAGCGTCTCGTTATGTTACAGCTCCCCTCTTTATTATCTCGCAGGATCTTCCTGGATGAATGCCTCCTGTACAAACTTTATTACCATCTTTTGCCACCAGCTTTGTGCGACAATATATCGGCCTCTACTCCTGAACGTATGAGTAGATCTTCAGTAATCTTTAATATCCCGTTCGCCCGAACCGAGATTTTTTTTATCTCGCCTTGTGCTCGGATACCCCGCAATAACAACATTCGTGGTCTTGGTCCTATACCTTCTTCTTTTTACGAATACAAATCTCGTTTGAAACGGGATGTTCTTGAAATCGTTTTTATTAATTAAGTTTTCATTTTTACTGTTTAACGGATTATTAATTCCTTTATGCTTTTATATGTTTTAATATACTTTCTTTTGCTTTTTTATTATTAATAATTTTTGCCTTTTTTCATTGTTTTCTTACTTGTCTATATTATAATTGGAGTTTACTCTGTACATATAGATATTACAATAAAAGGTTTAAATTTCACACATTTATATGATAATGCCGACGCTCACAATATTTGTTTTGTCTGTAAGGCCCGTTTTTTTTTCCTTGTGTTTTTAATAAACTTTTCTTATTTTTTTCCGTTATTATTAACGTTACAAGGTGAGAATTGTTGTTTGGGGAGTATTTTTTCAACTTAAAACTTATTTAAGAAATAGAATATAACTCATTTTTGGTATTATTTTGTTATTTGCTTGCATTCATAACAAAAGTGAATGTTCAATCAAATTTCTATAAATATTTTTAATATGCCGTAGATTGTATTATTTGTCGTTTGACCGATTAAAAGAATATTCTCTTGTTACGATACAGTTTGATAATTCATATTAAAAAACAAACTAACAAAGGTTATCAATAAATATTCCATTTAAATTATTTTTATATAAAAGGTTTCTTTAAAAATTTCAATTAAAACTTTACAACACAGGTTTCATATTATTTCCCTTCAATTACAATTTCATAGCAACTTGGAATTACGTTTTGTATAATTTGCATTCTTAAAAGTTAAACCATCTCTAGTATACATATACTAGGTGTTATTTGATATTTATTATGAAAATTTCTATTCATCCTTAATCCAAAATTTATGGTATCTCCAAAATACGACAACCAATCAATAAAATGAATTAAGTTCCTCAGAACCGTACTTGATTATTTGAAGACCATACAATTTTCTTAAAACTTAAAAGTGGCAAGCAAATTACGGACAGAAGTGTTCATCATTCCAGATCATTTTACGCCTTTACTAGGTTCAGAAATTTATGGCAAACGACTCCGTGCATAAAAAACAAATATAAACAAACAGTAGAATCGACCTACATTGTGAACCCAAGAAAACGAAAACAAATGAATGTCTTTGCGTTAAAAAATGAAAACAACAACAACACGTTAGCGTCACAGGTGAAAATCATTGAACTTTAGAGCATGGCTTTCAAAAATTGCCCTATGCAAGAGGATTTCACGGAATTGACAACTTTTTGCTGAGTAGAATTTATCTGGGCAACAAACAAAATTACAACAACAAAATACTAAGCTTCAAGTGGAAATTATTGAACCTTCGAGCATGGCTTGCAAAAATTGTCAAATGCAAACGAATTTTACGGAATTGACAATTTTCTGCTGAGTAGAATTTACCTCGGCAGCATACAAAATTGCAACAACAAAATATTAAGCTTCCGGTGAAAACAATTGAACCCAAATAAAGCACGCCTTGCAAAAATATCTGAATGAAATTGGCTAAGGAGACATTATTCACCATAGATTTCCGTTAATTCGGAAATTGCACATCAGCGATTTCCAGGATGGAAAATTAACAAGAAAAGCCAATTTTGGGAAAGACACTTTTTGTGCTGCTGTTCAACGTGTACACATCCAAAAAACGGTTCTTCGGCCTTAGCCTGGGCGTTTCACCAGTAGCGAAAATGCTACTTCAGCCTTAGCCTGGGCGTTACACCAGTATACAGCGAAAATGTTACTTCTGCTTTAGCCTGAATGTTCCGCTAGTATCCAGCAAAAACGCTACTTCAGCCTTAACCTGAGTTTTCACCAGTATCCAGCGAAAACGCTACTACTGGGCATTCCACCAGTATCCAGTAAAAACGCTACTTCAGCCTTAGCCTGGGGGTTTCACCAGTATCCAGCATAAACGCTACTTCAGCTTTAGCCTGGGCATTCTACCAATATCCTGCCAAAACGCTTCTTTGGCCTTAGCCTGGGTGTTTGTCGAGGAAATCACATCTAACATCTGATTGTTTGGCACCCCCGCCTGGTCAATGGTAAGTGTTGTTACATCCTCAATTGAACACGGCTCTGGGAGCCCTTGTCTCTTATCTAGTAATCGTTTGTTTCACAGGCTCCGTCACCAACAGAAGCACTCAGAGGCCCCTTATGCCACTGCACCACGGTCTGACGACCGCCGTCCGGTGCCAGCAATACACCCGGAGAATCCTCCTCTGGAGTAGCCGTTAGTAGCCAACCCGCGAGCAGCACCCCGCCCTATCACTATCGAAGAATACCGGGTGAAGAGTGGGCTTGTAAGGTCAACCCCGGCTAGAAGTCCAACACCAGAACCTAAATTATTACATCAAGGGTGGACATCATGTGCAGTTACGTCGGGAACTGGGCGAGCTGATTCAACTAATCAAGGTCAGAGTTAGCGAAGACGAGAAGGCCAAATTCCTGGACTGAGTGAGGGAAAAAAATGAGCCGCCCACCGCCGCCGTGCGCTTCCCTGCCAGGTGCGCCCACGTGCCAGCGCCAATGAAGTGGATACTTTTTACCAAACTCTGTTAACTTTAAGAACTATTGATATGAATTATAAGGTTTTTTGAAAAGTACTACCCAAGTCTTTTCTTTCTCTGCTTTGGTATTTGCACTCCTCCGGTATTCACAGCAACTAGTGACTAGCCGAATACTCTGGGCCCGGAGTAGGAGGCCACACTTAACTACAACTATAATACCTATAGCGTTACATCATTACGTTACAGAGGGGTACATGATAGGTGCTCCGTTGCAGGTTGATTTGTATTGGATAGAAGAGCTGGCATCTCAAGGCGTGGTGAAATTAACTACGGGCATCATCATGAATGCTTACAGCGCTTCTATGTCCCATTGAAAATCTCGGCATAACGAGCCCTCAGTGAGCTATTGGTCGACTTAAGCACTGAAAAGCGAAAGGAATGTCACAAACTTCAGAGTAATACTCAACGGGCATGGAATCGTAACGAGGCATGCAACCGGGTAGCAGCATATACTACTGTGTCCAAAAAATAAAGTGGCATTTGAATTTACACTGAGCGCGTCGAAGGATTCGGAGAATTATTTCTTTAGGTTGGTGGTACTGTCAGTGGCATCTATGTCAAATTTACATGTCAAAACATTCATTGGTGTTTGAGATATGCGTCGTTTTGTGAGCTGCTAAAAGTGAGTTTTTAGTTTTTTGCGATGTCGAAATTTGTTGAATTTGCATTAAAATTTGTTTGCGGAATCAATTTTCTGCTTCGGATACGTTGAGGATGGTGCAAAAAGCCTTTGGTGATAAGACTATGTCTAAAAAAAATGTTTACAAGTGGTATCGTGAGTTCTAAGCCGGCCCTGAACGTGTCGAAGACAAAGAGCGTTCTGGGCAACCATCAACCTCTTCTCTTCTTCGATTATCGTGCTGTTGTGCGTTGTGAATTCCTTTCGCCGAGCCAAACAGTCAACAAGGAATATTATTTGAACGTTATGCGTAGTTTGCGTAACGCTATCCGCCTAAAAAGGCGGGAATTGTGGAAAGACAATTCTTGGTTTTTACACCACGATAATGCACCATCCCATACTGCACATTTCGCCAAAAACTCAGCCCATATCGTTCCGCAACCACCGTATTCACCTGATCTGGCGCCGTACAACTTCTGGCTGTTTTACAAGTTCAAAAGACCGCTCCGGGGACACCGTTTTGATACGATTGAAGAGATTCAGGCCGCAGCGAAGACGGAACTGAAGGCCATCCTCGGAAACGACGCGTATCTTAAACACTAATGAATATTTTGACATGTAAATTTGACATAGATATCACTGACAGTACTACCAACCTGAAAAAAAGTATTCTCCAAATCCTTCGACTCGCGCAGTTTAAATTCAAATGTCACTTTATTTTTTTGTCCCAACAGTATTTGTCAACAATATGTTGAACAATTCGTATTTCCCAACAGTATGAAAAAAGGCTAAAGGACTTTTCGTGCCCCAAAATCTATCGCCCAATCAGCCTGCTGCATATCATCAGAAATGTTTTCGGAGTGATTTGAAGACACATGACTTGATGCCAAACTATCAATTTTGATTCTGCACTAGACATTCGCCTATTCATGCGATAACGAAACTAACCTTAGGTAACTTAACATTATACAAGTAGAATGTATCGTAGCGCGCCTTATTGATAGGGAGAAAGCCTTAAATACGGTTTGGTTAGATGGATTGATTTTTAAATCCTACAGGACAGCTTCCCTCATAACTTCTCGTAATTATGGTTTGGTCATCTTCAGCGATTGCTGAAGAAGATCGAACGATTACGGTCAAAAATCGATTACGAAATAATACAAAAGATTCACAAGATTAATAGGCAGGCGTTTCATTTTCTATTTTCATGCCATGTTAAAGTTATCATCAAAGAAAGATGAAAGATGCAAATCTTCCAAGACTCTTCTTACAAGCGTTAAGAATTTACTTTCTAACCTTTGATGGGTATGAAACCTCAACATGCGTTCAGTTGAAGGAGAATTCTACACTTCCAACAGGCAAAATTAATCCAAAAATTTTGCTCGCTGGCTTTTCCTTCCTATCCTCTTAACAGGTTATAAATGGAAACCCATTTAAGTAGAAAGTTAAGAATAGTGAAATTCATTGTGACCAAACAGGAATTCAAAGTATTAGCAAAAACTTAAACTTTTAACTAGATTTTAAATATCTAAAGATACTCGTACTTTGTAAGTGAGATTGAGATTTTCTCTAGTATTTTAGAACATTCTAAGATCAAGTTTACCCAGGTTGACCTGCTTTTATTATTAGCAAATCATTTGACCTAAAGCTAGAGATCAATTACAATTAGGTACTCAAGATAAATGAGTCTAAAAGCATCATAACATTCAGGTTGAGTACTCCAGAACTTTCCTCAGTAAGACTTGACTTATCAAACCACCGATAAAAAACCCACGGTGCCAATAAGTAAGATCAGTGTTATCTTGAAATCATTAGCATGCTAAATGGGGGCATACTTCAAAGCATTTTCCGAATACCAAACGTTCAATTAACTTTTCCGTCCAACGCCCAGCACATTACAAATGCAAGAATGTTCGCTACTTGGACACTCATGGTCGAGTGCTTCCGCGGAAGACCCACTTTGTATTATGCCATTTCTATTGTATCACAACAAAACGATTCATTTGCTTCTCTTATAACTGTGAATGCAATTTTAAACAGTCTGAAGTACGTTTCGAGAAGAAAACGAGAAGGTATCCATCCAAGTAGGCAGAAATGCTTCATGGCACGGAGGAATAACGCAAGAGCGTTGGATGGTCTAGTTCTGAGTCGTTGGCGGTAGATAGATATAGGGTCCCAAGTGGTAGCCTTGCAGACCATGATATCTTACCAATGCGAATCTTTTGCTTGGATACCAATTGCGCCGCTATTGAAGTTGGCTTGGTGTCGATGGGGCTCGGTTGGTCCCAGTTGGAGGCACTTGTTGGCCAAATGACAACGGAGTCCGTCGAGAACTCGTTCGGCAATCCAGTTGCCTCGCAGAATGACCATAACCAGTATGCAAATTGTCAAGTCATCGACTGACTGACTTACTCTATCCGCAGGACTGAACATAAAGACGGCAGAAACATATGTGGATGACTGTTGATTGGAGGCAGAAAAATCTATATATTACGGTAATAATCTCTTTTCTCCATTGAGGCCAACTTCTCGGGCGATGGAGCGTGTTTCATGTGAGACCGTGGATGCGCTCGAATAACAAACAAGACCAGCCACCATGGTACCACTAAAAGCAACTCAGCCAACTGTTTGAAATACTTGTTCCGGTCAAACAGCAAAAGCATTTTTCACCTGAGAACTGTTAAGTAAATTGCTTGCATATTAGATACATGCTCAGATACATATTTGTGAGCTGGTTAAATAGTTTCACCCAATTTCAGATTAGCAACGAAGAATGCTCTCGAGTCGAAATCACTTGCAGGCGCGTAAATATACATTTATGCATCATGCTCGGTAATTAGAAAAGAAGCTCTTGAATTTCATGGTTTTCGGTTTTCAAGCAGAAATCATGCAGAACGGTTCTCAAGCCATCAAACGAAATTAGTTCACCTAGATATGAGGTCGATTGGAACGACGAAAGTAAAGAATGGTTGAATATGCTTTGATCAGGGAAGAACAAAAGGACGTCAATCGTTGGGACATCTTCACACAAATGATGTACCTCGCTGAAGCTAAGAAGCTTTATCCTTCACGCGCAAACATAGAGTGTATGAATGTATTGGTGTGATTCTGGCCCTCTGGAGCTTCGAGATTCTGAATTCTTTATCGTTAGTTGGTTTTGATATGTAAAAGTTTCGCAGAAACTGTAACAATCTTTCTGGTTATTCATATACGATGAGCAATTCGAACACAATTTTATCATAAATTGTGTTCGAATTGCTCATCGTATATGAATAACCAGAAAGATTGTTACAGTTTCTGCGAAACTTTTACATATCAAAACCAACTAACGATAAAGAATTCAGAATCTCGAAGCTCCAGAGGGCCAGAATCACACCAATACATTCATACACTCTATGTTTGCGCGTGAAGGATAAAGCTTCTTAGCTTTAGTTGTTTTCGTGTAATATATACAGGATGTCTCAGAAATCGACTTCAAGCCGGTAAGGGGTGATAGGCCCAATCATGACAACGAAAATAAATAAAAATTTGGTCATAAACATTTCAAATTTTGAGTATCAAACAATAAATCGGGGAAAAGAACACCCTGTGATGATCTTCCAAGTCCTGAGACTGCAAATACTGACTTTGTTTGATTTATTTCTGTAATGTAACCATGAATAGTCCTTCTGTGAACTCCAGGCATTACTCCTTCTAATGCCCCCTCGACACTGGTAAAGTAATTTTAAGACCTATTTTGAAAAGATCTGATTAAGACTTTCCATATGGCATCCCAATTATCTGTCTTTAATGAAAAAAATTTTTAAAGGTCACTCCTCTATATGGGGAAGACTCCCTTTAAAACCCTTTGAAATTATCTTTCAAGAAGTCATAACTTCAGACCTCTTCACAGAGCTTCATGGCTGCAGCTTTTGTAGTTTCGGAGAAAAACTGCTGTGACATACAGACGGAAGGACAGACACAGGTACTGATTTCAATAGGGTTTTATATTTTACTACAAAATTATAAAAACGCACTACGCTATTTTGGCAAGTGACTTTAAAAGATGGCGCATTTGGTCTGGATCTCGAAATATTATAACACCCACTAGATTACTTTAAAATTTTTTAAGGTTTAAGTACATGCCATTTAAACGGAAATAATATACGATTGGCGGACCAAAAACGACTAAGTGAAGGCACTGACAACGCTCCACTTAGTGTTTACTTATCATGGAGCCAGGACAGCAGCCTCAGTTCGGATTGGATGAATCGCAACGACTGTCACAATAAATTAAGGATTATTATTTGGGTACGGCCATTAAGCCACCAAAACCTAGACTGCTCCGTCTTAGCTCAAGCAGCCTCAACATACCTCGCAAATGAGTAACTCCATTGAAACCGTTCATTCCGTTACCTCAAATTAAAATATTCTATCTACTTATTCGTTGCCTGCCTATACAAAGGGTGTTTTTTAGAGGTATAGAACATTAAGTTGGCAACACTTTTTAATACTACTAGTGGCAAAGACGAAGTCAATTTGTACCACAGCAGTTGTCTCCAGGGAAAAGTAGGAGGGTTTTACAGTTCATTTCTCTGCTCTAATTGCCCTTCAGTTCAGGCCTAGCCTTTGACTTTTGTCTTTTCTTAAGCCTAGTCAAAACGTACGCTTGAAAAATATTTTGTAGTATGCCATATGCTGGGCAAAAAGAACCCTCTCGATAACAGCACAGACTAGCTGCAAGCAAACGTATGCACCTCCAGGCAACGACATTTTCAGCAATACACTTCCATCTGCTTCGCTGGGATAGCAGTCCACCGCGACTTAAACACATAGTTAAAACACTACATAAGCCTCATCCGAAAAGGGTATGGATTTTCTCTCCATTTTGGAGTCTTTGTTGCTATACATCCCGTTATTAACGTTTGCTGGCAATAGCTCAAAAACGTCAATATATTTCAACTACACATTTAGCAAGATTCTCTTTCTGCTACTCCTAATTTAAACTTTCCATTAAAAACATTATTTAATGCGGGGACAGAGAGCTCTCTATTGTTACGATGCACATTGTCCTGAACGTGAAATAACGGTTATTCATGAAACAACCGGTTTCGCCTTTGCTTTATACTCAGGCGAGAAATTGTACGATGACGATTCAAATATAATCGAGACAAATGCTCTGACAAGTTTATTTACAATCAAAAAAATTTACAAAAATTTACAGTTTTTTAAGTACTCCCCCTTACAAGTTACACATTTTGTCCACTTCTTCGGAAGCCTTTTTGATGCCGGTATCGAAGAATTCCTTGGGCAACTTGAACTGCCATGTGTGCACGAACTCCTCTACCTTGCCATCGGTGTGGAATCTTTGACATCCGAAGGCTTCTTTCAGTGTTCCAAAAATGTGGTAGTCGCAGGGTGATAAATCTGCACTATAGGGGGGTTTCCCAGTACGTCCCAGCCCAATACCTATATTGTATTGAACGTCAGACGCACGGTATGAGGATGCGCGTCATCCTGGAGAAGTTCAACAGTTTAGAGACCTGTCGCACCATTATTTTGCGATATTAAAGGTGTTCTTGGATGATAGACTTTACACTACCAATACTGATACCAAGTTCAGCCAAAATGTCTCGAACATTCATCCTACGGTCCTCCAAAATGAGTTGCTCTACGCGGAAAATGTTGTCTGGTGTGGTGCTGGTTCGCGGTCAACGATCATGCGGCTCATTATCGACGATTTCGTGACCGTCCTTGAACGTTTTGGCCCATTTAAATACAGCAGGTCTACTCAGGCATTCACTACCGAACTCTGATTTCGGAAACGCAGAAAAATTTTCGTGCTTTCAACGCCTTTCCACACTAAAAGCGAATGGCAATACGTTGCGCATCGGCGGTTGGCACTTGACGTTCACTCATGGTCGTACTAGGCGCGTGAAACATGCACTCCCGACGAAGACAATTCCACACTGTTTCTAAGGGACCCAGCTATCACATACTCAAGCCGCGACCTTCAAAACATACATGCGCCCCATGTACAGCATTAATCTCGATCATATTTGAGCCACCCTTGTATTTCCTTCGCTAGCTTTCAAACAACCCTCGATTTTGTTGTACTGAGATGCTGCAGAAAAGGGCTTTTGCATCAAATAGAACCATGACTTCATACACTTTCAGCTTTCCATATCTTTTCTTTTTTATATTCTTTTTAATCTTTTTATATCTTCTCTGGTGTGACAGCTGTCATACGTTTTATGGTAAGTTTGGTTTGTCATTTTATCGTGAATAAACTACCAACTTGACCAACGTTTGTAAATTATGCAGATTTATTTTGAAAAAAAAACGGTTCTGCTTGAGAAACTCATCGCACACTCCGTCAATTTTATGGCCAATATAATCGTCCATCAGAACAATTTCAATTGGACATGGATCGTTTCGGCACCTCATTTACTCTTACTGATAATACGCATCCATCCAGACATTGTACAGTGGTTAATGAAGAAACCATAGTGGTAGTAGTACGTAATAAAGAAACTAACATATAGCAAGTGGCATCGTGCTCAAAATTTATACATGTGCCCATCCACATTATGGAAGATTTTACGGAAGGATCTTAGTTTTCGGGCTTATAAAATCCAACTTGTGCAGAAATTGAAGCCGAACGATCACCAGGCACGGTGAAGATTCGGTGTATGGGCCCAAGAACAAATTACTGAAGATCCCGAATTTCATAAGAAAATTTTATTTTGCGATGAGGCTCATTTCTGGTTGAATGGCTAAGTCAATAAACAAAACTGCCGCATTTGGAGTAATGAGAAACCACAAACAGTTATCTGAACACCGTTACATCTGGAGAAAGTCACTATGGTGTGCTTTGTAGGCCAGTGGATTCATTGCTCTATATGTCTTCAAAGACAATCAAATCGCTAGCAGAAGAGCTTAAACAGCTTCACACTAAGTGTTCAAGTGCATGTCTAGAATTTAAGACCCTGTTGAGATTTACAGAGGACGCGTCACCCAAAACTCTGGCTTCAGTAAATATCACTGATGTGAATAACCAAACGCAATTATTTACGCCGACAGTACAGCAGGAATGTATTAATGGTTCAAATAAGCCCGTACAAAGACCTTACATCCTAACTCGAAGTTAATGGCTGGCAAAGTTATCGGCTCTTAAAACCCCGAATCATGCTGCTGGTTCTAGGATTACTACGTCGTGTTCAAGCTCTCCTATGGCTTCACCAGCAATTCTGCTCATCACTGGTAATGAATTACCTGTAAAACGTGACAGCTTTCCGGGGCCCCATGAATCAATCCGGGGGCGATCCCTAAAGCCAAAAATAATCCTTCGCCTAGTCTTCCGCCCTCATCTGATGTTGACACATCGGCTGTGGCAACTGCGCTCTTTACGCTCTACTCATAAATATTTCAATATTCAAACCGGAATACGTCTGTTCTCTATGATTGTGCGCCCGATTCTAAAATATGCATGTCAGGTGTGGTCACCGCACCTAATTTATCTCTCAGACGCAGTGGAATCTGTTCAGCGAAAATTCACACGCGCGCTCCTCCTCAAGCATAAGGTTCCGTATCGTCCTTACAATAACCGCCTAAGTTTCCTGTTCATGCCTTCGCTTCAAGCGAGGAGGCTCTTCTTGGACCAATGCCTTCTCTTCAAACTTGCCAGTGGTTTACTTTCATCTAAACTAATCAACGCGATAAGCACACGCCCACTTTTCCGAACCAGGTCCTTTCAATACTATATAGTACCGTACGCTAGAACAGAAACGTATCGTCAATCTCCGTTAGTTCGAATGGTTAGAGATCATCATCGTCTCCAGCTTGGTCCTCCTTTAGACTCGATTGCGAGCTTCAAATTAAAGCTGGGGAGAATACCCTGCCATCTAGAAATTTAATCCTTTTTTGTCTTTTTATAATGTAAGTATCTCTTTTTCCTTGAAATGTGCTTAATTTTTATGGATTTTTTCTTTTTAAAATTCTTTTTTCTGATTAAGAAACTACCTTGTAATTGGAATTTCATTCTGTAAGATCGTTTTGTAAATAAATAAATAAATAAATAAATAAATGAAATCCCACCAGTTGACATCGTATCCCATCCAAACGAGATCTCTATTGCACGCCTAAGCTACCGCAACCGCGGACTTACTAAAAAACTACGTTTGTTAAAAAATTTGCGCCAGCTGTTAAAGTTATTAGTTGCCACAAATTGACTAAGGATAATCTAGAGGACAGGTTGGTAGCTTCTTTCAAGCTCTCAGTGCCCTCAAATTGTGGTACTATTTTGAATCCTGAAGCTTGGCCACCTGGAGTACTTATTAAACCATTCAGCTCAAGAAGAAAGAAGTCCTTTCATGTACCGGGAAGACCGCAACTTACGAACTAGTATAAGATATTGTTACATGTACAAAGAATTCCGCGAGTTACTGTCGCAATTGTTTTCACAACCATTAAGAAGATCATTCTCAACAAAACGAACGTACTTGAAAACTCACCAGGCATGATCAACATCTGAAAGTGACTTCACTGCTCCATTCATTAAGCTGCTCGAACATTCCAGCCAATGTACGAGAAATGAATTAATGACTTTTTATCGTTACAGCTCAGCGAAGATGTATTTATATGTCTTACGGAAACCTGGTTAAATAGTAACATCTTAAACTTGGAAATTTCTCTTGATTTGGATATTTACCGTCGTCATCGGGATTTAGCCGCTGCAAATAAAGAAGATGAAGTTGGACTCCTTGTAGCTGTTAGTAATACAGAACGCTGTGCTGATTTTTGCTTTTTCCGTGTTGTGGATTGTGTAATTGTCAAGATCATCCTTCCTTACAATACATCTTTATTAGTTTCCTCTGTCTACATACCAAGTAAATCTCCTTTGTATGTGTGTGAGACATTCTTTGACGAGTTTTCCTCTTATGTTTACTTGCATCATCTGCAATCTTTAATTCTAGTATGCAGTGATTTTTATTTGGGAACAGTGCAATGGACGAAGAACCTTCCTTTCTCTGTTTCATCAACCGATGCATATTCTTTATCTCTTTACTCGTTTCTAACACTCTGTTCACTGACACAATTTAATGATATCCCTAATACTAATGGTCGGGTACATGACCTTAATCTTTCTGACTTACCCCTTTACTGTCTACCTGTTTCCCTTGCGTTGAATCCTCTTGTGCACATTGATAGTCATCATCCACCATTATCGCTTGGTCTCTTAATTGCACCTTTGACACATCTTACTTTTGCTCCTTCTTCCAAAACTTAACTTCTTCAAAGCAAACTACGAAGCTCTGGCTTTCGAACTGAACTTGGTTGACTGACTGGAGTTTTTTGATAACTTGGAGTGTGAAGAAGTTCTGAGTAAGTTTTATAATTACCTCTTTGAGTTGATTAAACAGTTCACACCTTTATAAGCTCTTCGCAAAGTAAAGAAGACACCATGGCTAACTAAAGGAGCACTTTGTGCCTTGAATGCTAAAAGTAAGGCACACCGCCGTTTCAAGCATTGTGGTACTGAAGAATCCAGATCGCACCTTTGAGATTTGCGTGTTGTAGCAAAAAAATAACTAAATACTGCAATGAAAAACTACTTTAGTAGCTTGGAGAGTTCACGAATGGCGAATATTGCGAAAACATTCTGGTCATACATTAGATCCTTCAAGTCCTCCTCTTCTGTCCCTCCTTCAGTCCACTGGAATAATATTGTTAGCTCAGGATATTTCCAACTTGTTCTCTCAGTACTTCTCGTCAACTTTTTTTCCTTCTTTTCATGTCTCCGATCCAGTTATAACACCTGTACTTCACTCCATTGACATTTCTTCACTTTTCACTGGCTATATTGAAATTGAATCCCTCATTAATTTACTTGATCCTAATATATCACCTGGTTTACGGAATATTTTTGTCAAGTCATTAGTGTCTTCACTTTGTATTCTTCAGGCGTTTCTCTTCAGCCTCAGTCTAAAGACAGGTACTTTCCTTACTTATTGGAAAAGAGCAAACGTTGTTCATATTCTGAAAAGTGGTGATCCTTCTTTTGTGTCTTTTGTGTTTTCCGAAATCACTCTAGCGTCTGGCACATAACCGGCTTTCAGTTTCATTGACCCCTATCTTTTCGAAGGAACAACATGGGTTTCTCAAAGGTCACTCTACGACCTCAAATTTAATTAAATTCACCGATTACTTTGCTAAGGCCCTAGACAATCGATTGTAGGTTGATGTTATCTTCACTGACTTCTCGAAGGCGTTTGACATGGTCAACCGTCAATTTCTCTATTACAAACTTAAAGCTTTTGGGGTTGCTGACCCTCTCTTATCATGGATGGATTTCTACCTGCCTTCTCATATATG
The DNA here is from genome assembly GCA_963969285.1 of Odontomyia ornata. NCBI lineage: Eukaryota > Metazoa > Arthropoda > Insecta > Diptera > Stratiomyidae > Odontomyia > Odontomyia ornata. The sequence continues at coordinate 87,108,292 of OZ017739.1, forward strand.
TTGCGTTGGTTACTGTGGAACTACCTCTATTCCATTTTATCCATACTCTGGTATTCCTCAAGGTTTCATTTTAGGTCCTTTCCTATTCTTATTGTTTATAAATGATCTTCCTTCGGTTATTGCCTCCAATTGCCAATTGTGCCCCCAATTGCCTACTGCCAATGATTTCAAAGTGTTTCGAGCTATCATATCTGTACAAGATTGTCAATATCTTGAGATGGACCTGATTGCACTAAGTAACTGGCGTTCGTTCAGCTACCTCTGTCTTAATGTAGCCAAATGCTATAAAATGGCTTTTAATCTAAATCAATCTCCACTGACTTTCACCTATATGTAAAATGAAGTCCCACTCTCTGCTGTGAGCTCTGTTAAAGATCTCGGTGTTAGTTTTAACCCTTAGCTCAATTTTGATGCACACATTCTAATCGCGACTACTAGGTCCTCGAAAATATTGGGACTTATTTTCAGGCATGCTTATAAATTTACCAATATATCTACCCCCGTCCACTTGTTTATCTGTCTTGTCCATCCTATCCTTGAATATTCCTCTGTAGTTTTGTCTCCCCGAAACTCCTACCTCATTAACTCGTTAGAGAATGTCCAGTGAAAATTTACTTGTGTCTTGTTTTACAAATTCAAAGTCCCATATCAACCCTATGACTTTCGTTTATCCTTCTTACGTCTGCCTACTCTGATGTCCCGTCGCATGTATCTAGATTAGTGTTTTCTATATCAACTCTACCAGAATCAAATTTCATCCACATTGTATCCAGACTTATGTTTTGCCAATCATCACGTTCTTCTTGGGCAAACATTTTTTCGTCCTACCTTATGCTCGTACAAATTTATATTTTTATTCTCACATTATACGAATGGTAAGAAATCATGATAAGCTTGAGCTTGGTCCTTTTTCCGACTCATACCTTGTTTTTAAATTGAGATTAAGAAGCCTGATTGTTGTTCTTTAATTTAATTTTATATGTATTTCGTTTTTGTTTTTTCAACTTAGTACTTACTATTGTTAATTCATTGAATTTCTTTATATAATAACTTTTTCACTTAATTCTAATTTGCATTAATTTCTTTTCTGTTGGTTTTGTTCGATTTTGTAATTGGATTGTGCTTAATCTGTTAAATGGAGTTTTATATAAATAAATAAATAAATCAAATGCTGCTGGAAATACCATTACACCCAATCCTAACCGCTATAGAGCCATGATCAATGACTTTCTCGTTCCAGAATTGACTTGTCGTAGTTCAGGGGACCTCTGCTTTGGCGAGCTGTATGGCACGACATACCATACAGCTCGTGAAACCATCGACTTATTGAAAGAAGCAGCGTTTGGACGTGTGAATTAGCTTGCGAGATCTTGTGATCGAACACCCCTGGACTTTACCTTGTCGAGATATGTTAGATCACTCGTCTAGCCAACAAACTCAAGACGCTTGACCGTTTGGAAGACAACATTGACTGGGTTATTGGCAGTTAGAGTAGTCGAAAATTTAAACTTTCATATGGACTTCCTCCGTGCCAGTTGTGGCGCTCACATGCCTAAAATTATATTCAATATAAAATGGCAAAGAATTAACTTTCCAATAAAATTCATTTCATGGTAATCAAAACAATGTATCTGTATTTTATTTCATTTTGAAGTTCTATACCTAAAAAAAAAAACCCTTTATATGATATATAATCGCAGCACCATCGGAATCAAGAATATTCCGATTCATACCAAAATACACGATTGCTTCCGGAAACATGAAGCCAGTGATGAGATGAATCTCAATATATTCTATTGGTAGGATGTAACGGTTGCAAAATCAAGGGATTTCACTCACAATTTACCGACTTCGCAAAATGAAATTTCAAAATGAGTGCATTGACTCTTGTCACGTTGGCAAATTGAAGAGCTCTTCGATTTTATGTTTGATGTTTCCAATTCGTCGTAGGCTTTCTACCTCTTGGATCATAAACTGAGGTCGGTTTTAGTGAGAAGCATGTTATCAGGTTATTGCTTAACAATGAATTCATGAAGCTAGTCACGTCCATGTAGAGCAACAATGGAGTTGACATTGATCGAGACGAAAAAAATCATCCATGGCAACGTGGTTAAATGGCAAGTTATTTTGAGACATTTGAAAGATCTAAACGCTGGAACAAAAGTTTATTTTTGAATTTCATTTGTTGACTCTTTCCGACAAAGAATCAAAATGCTGGCTCATTGTTGCTGATTACATTATGCACATTATTTACAGTATTGTTTGCTGGTCCTCTAGTGAAAAGTGTAAACGACACTCCGGGCTTAGCAAAATTGGAAGGTATCATACCGCAGTGTACTTGCGTTTGTTTTCGAATAATCATGATATCAGAGGAATCCTTGAAATGATGCTGGATGACCAAATACTCGTACATCGCAGTTGACATAGTATAATTTTTCTTTAGGCTTCGTATGAGCCAATTTATACTCACCAGTTGCATGAATTTCTTTCTTTTCATTTGATGCACCGATAATGTGGTAGCCGAACGGCAATTTAGTTGACACCAGTAACACTGGTTGAATTCTGTTTTCAGGAGGCATCCCCACCTCATCACTCTAAAACAAGTACCTTACGTGTTGAAGGGCGATTGCACTGCTTTATTAGAAATTTGTACTAAATAAATGTAAAAATGTTACTTTTAAATGATTGATCTCATTGTTGTAAAGTTTTAACTGAAATTCATTCAATTTTTGAAGCAGCTTCTTGAAACACTTGAAGGAAATCAACCGTGTTCTCTCCTCAGTCAAGACCATTCAAAATAAAGGTCCAATTTTGTCGCTTTTTGGGGTATAGTTGTAGTGACGGATCTCCCCAGAATTCAAAGCATCCTTTGTTGACTTGAAGTCCACCAGCAGTTTCCTTTTAATTGTTCATTTCTCTGCATTTACTCTATTGACTTCAAAATCACTTAATTTATTTTCAGCTGCCAATAGCCAAACCTTATATCTCCCTTTAACTAAATGTGATTTGCGGATATTTTTAAATAGCGGAGTCTGAAATGAAAAGACTTTATGCGACAATTTGAATAATATTCGCTAGGTAAAAAATCCTCAAAATCATCATCAGACCAAGCATATCAACAAACGCTTGAATTACACCCGCCTGGGAAAAATACAGCTGAGGATTTATCACAGTTCGCCACGTTGGATCTGAAAATCAACTAGCAGATGTACTGACGAAACCATTACCTGCAATCAAATTCAACTTGAACATCAGAAGACTTGGACTAGGCAATTAGTTAGGATTTGAATTATACATTTTGATTTTGAATTTTATTAATGAATATTTGAAATGAGTGGAAGTGTTAAATTGACACTGTAATATTACATCAAACGCACTCTAATCTGACAAGAACAACCCGTACACTACTGCAGTACAAGTATACTCTTTGATCAATACAGGCAAAAGCTAATAGTTTCCAAAAATATTTATCAATTTGCTTTCTACATCCCTATGTGGGGAATAAATAGGGCCCATATCTTCAATTCAAGTTTTGCAAATGCCACTTTTCCAGGCATATGGAAGCACAACAATGTACTATCTATTCACAAAGTAGGTGATCGCTCGATCGCATCGAATTATAGACCCATTTTGCTCCTATCATGCTTTGGTAAAATCCTTGAACGTATTGTCCGCCACAATCTCTATAATACATTGTGGTTTAACCTTACCGTAAATTAACACGGTTTCATAAAAGGATGGTCTACCGTTACATCCTGTGTGAATTTACCAACCTGATTACCCACACCCTTAACTTAGGTAGCTTAGATAATGTGATTTAGATTTATTAGATTTTGCTAAGGAGTTCGATTAAGTAGATCACAGCATTTTCCTGGCCAAGTTCCACCAATTTGGTATTCAGGGAATATTACTATCGTGAATCACCTCTATTTTCTTCAAAAATTCCTGTACAATTATTTGCAACGGTTGCAGATTGTCCCCCTTTTCTCTTACCTCGGGGGTACCTCAGGAATCAATTTTAAGTCCTCTCCAGTTCAGTCTCTTCATAAATGAAATCTGAGCTAATTTTGTGTCCAACGCTCTATTATATACAAACTCAACCCAGGACTGCAGAACTCTTCAGGATGACATAAACCTCCTATTCTCTGGGTATGAGAGAAATCATTTTTCATCCTTTCTCATGGCCTTCTCTAATAGAAATAGCACCATAACTTTCTCATGAGTAAACAGCCCTTTTATACGTGATCGATAACTTTCCTCTCGCATCGGTCGGTAGCATCAAGAATTTGGGTGCGACATTTGACTCCCATTTGAAATTAGACGGTCACTTCCTTGGATCAACAAATAGAGCCTCTCGAGTTGGGGGCTTTGTTTTGCGTTGTTCTCATGAATGTTTCAATGTCCCAATTCGAGTGCTGCTTTTCATCTTGCTAGTTCGCCCAATCCTTGAGTACGCATGTGAGATCTGGTCCCCTCATCAAAAGTATCTCGTAATGGCAGTTGAATCCTGCCCGCTTTTCTAAAAGCACAAAACCCCATATCGCCATGACGAGGATCGCCCAAATATTTTAGGAGTATTCCAAACAAGAAGACAATTTCTTGACCGGTGTTACTTTTCAAACTGCTAACAGGTGTGTTATTAGCTACCCTGGTGAGCACTATAAGTATACGCCCCCTTCGCGTACTAGATACTGGCAATAATTCGTAATGTCGTTTGCCAGAACCTTTAGCTTGCATGGTGAGAGAACACCACTGTCTCCAGCTGTCCCTCCCCTCTGCATTTGTTTGTCTCCATCAAACATAAGCTGTGAAGAGTACTCTAACTTCTTGAAATTTGATTGATTTGTACGTTACTGTACCTTCTTAAATCTATAGATATTATTTTTCTTTACTGTTTCATAATGGGAAACTGTTGCGAATTCCGGTGTACCGGCATTCCCCCATTCACAACTTCAAATTGCGGCCGTAACATCTCCACCTTCCTTTGGGCATTTGTACCTTTTCCCCTGTATATTTATTTATTTTTACTAACATTTTTCCAATTTCTCTATAAGTTTGAATTTCCCATCATCTCAATCCTACTCTCTTTTCCTAATTTTAGTTACGAAAAAAAATTGTAACATAATAATAATTTTAACTTTCCCACCGACAACATTCCATTCATTAATTACCATTAACAAAATTCATTCACGTTTCCCTACTAAAAAATTTCATTCCCATGCCCATCAAGAAAGAGCTAATTCGATGAATGGGAAATCAACATCAATCCGTTGGCAGCGTCGCGGATTCTCGACCAGGGGTCTACTGAGACCCTGGGTTCAAGTTCTCCGAGCGCAGGAATGTACTCTTTTTGGAGTATCGGCAAAAGCAATTGTTTCCGTATACACTATATATGACACTTTGCATCTAATCAAACGCTTCCTTGGTTATGCAAATTGTCATATATGCAAAATGGAAATCGTTGCGTTTGTCAGTACGAAAAAGATGTGTGGGTAGCGGAATCGAAGTTTAATGAACTTCGATTACGTTACCCAGATGCGGCAGCGGTAATTGAAAATGAATGGATTGCGGGATTGGGGATGAAGTTCTTGGATTTGGGGCTGTTAGTATTTGACTTGAAGATAAAAGGGATTGTGTTTGGCGGTGCAAAATTGTTATCTCGAGGAGAAAAGATTCGGTTTTGGAGTTTGAAAAGAAGAAGAGGAGGAAGAGCTTTGGTAGTGTCTAGAAAAAGACTAATTTTGATTTTGTGAAAAATTGGGGTTTTGAATTGGATTTAATTACAAACTTGGGAATTGAATAAAAAAAATTAGTAAAATTTTGCTTGTGGCATAATGCGAGTAAAGTTAAGTGTGAGTTTCAGAGAAAGAAAACTTAGTTAAGTGGAGTGAACCGGGAATAAAAATAACTCAAATCTAAAATTAGTGTGGGAAATAAAATCAAAAAAAATTATATTGTGGATTAGAATTTTAATTATTGTATAGGGCAGTTAAAAGTGACACAGAAAAATGTCCCCATTTGATTCATAAAAAAAACGAGAAGAAAGACAAAACAAGTTGGATAGACAGACCTATGCTCTGTCAGAAGGGTTTTGTACTCTACTTACAAAATGCAGTAGCCAGTATCGAATAAAATCAAGAAACATGTCATGCTCGAGGATCATACTATTATTAGCAAAGTTGAAATAATTTTGACTTCTGAGGTATTTGTTATAGTTATACCCATAAATATCTCCCTTGATAATTTTTTCAGATTTTTTAAGATCACGGGTGTCCATTCACGAGGGAGGAAAAACATTTTTCATGTATTTCCCCCCCTGTGTCCCCACTGAAGCAAAAACTGTCAGTTTAAGAACTGTTTTGAAAAGCTCTCATAGAGAACTTTCAGTTGATACTCATATCAGCTACCTTTCATGAAATTTTTTTCAGGGGCCACTCCTCTGTACTGTAATCATCGATTCATGGCCTGTTGTTTCGAATCTTAGAATGGTTACAAAGCCCTTTTGCTAGGAGCTCTCTCTTGCCTCTTCGACTTGTTTCAATTGTATGTACTCATCCTCATGATACCTATCATTCCTGAAATTTTCATGCAAATTGTAGCAAAGCTGTAGTGTCTAAGTCGGTAAAAAGCGCATATGGCTCCATAGCCATATGTTTCCATAGTAATACAGGGCATATTGTTCCATAGTAATACAGGAAAATTCAAATCGCTATAACTTTGTTAAATACTCTTCGATCTTTATGAAACGTTCCGAAAAGATCAATCTTATTCATAGTTGTTTTGCAGAGATCTCATTAAGACCTTTCCAATGACACGCTACTCGACTACCAATGGTAAAAAATTTTTTTTGAGGGGTCACCTCCCTATATGGGGAGACCCCCCTTAAACCCCTTTGAAAAATTTCTCCACGCTTGAAGTTCCAAGAAGCCACCACTTCTGACCTTTTCACAAAGTTTCATGGCTGTAGCCTCTATAGTTTTGGAGAAAAAGTGCTGTGACATACAGACGGACGGACGGACGGACAGACGGACACAGGTCGTGATTGCAATAGGGTCTTGTATTTTAGTACAAATCTCTAAAAGCAAGAAGAAAGTTTCCGTGAAACACTTTGCTTGATGTATGAAGTGGTGAAAAATTCAATTTTTGGAATTTAAAAGTATACTATTGGATGAAATTGAAAGGATAATGGATTAGTGAAGAGAGTGTAATCAGCGTCTTGTGACAAGTGGCTGTTCTGTGTTTTCATTTTTGGACTTTTGTTAACAGTAATTTTTAAATTGAAGCTTGAGTTTCAGGTGCCCTAAATTCCTTTCTTTTGTTCTTCGCCGAGCGCTGCGAGTTCAACAAGGTAACTGTGAGCAATTATTTGGATTTGCCTTTTTAGGTCTTTGTATAAATTTTTTTTACAAAGACCTACTAGTTTCGCGACCTGTCTGCCCGTCTGTCCGTCCGTCTGTCCGTCCATCCGTCTGTCCGGGCGTCACAGCTGATTTCCTCAGAAAATATAGAAGCTAGAATGCTCAAACTTTGTGAAAAGGTCAGAAGTGATGGTCTCTCAAAAGTTAAGGTCTTAACAAAAATTAAAAAAAAATTTAAGGGGGGTCCCCCGTAATAACGAATTGGCCCTTAAAAATTTTTTTTATCAAAGGTAGTCGAATGGGGTATCAAATGAAAGGTCTTGATTAGAACTGAAATAAAAAAATCATTTTATGAATTAGGGGGTCCAGGGGAAGGCAAAATGTACCAAAAATGTGTGTCCCCCCCCCCCCTCACGATTGGACACCTTTCAGCCGAAAAATCTGAAAATTATCACGAACATGGGCCTTTATGAGTACAAGGGCAACAAATACCTTAGAAATCGAAATTCACTCAACTTTGTTAATAATAGTATGATTTGTACATTTTACATTTTTGCCCATTAAATCAAAATGGTACGTTCTTGAAACTCTGCAGTTATATAGACTGATATAAGTTATATACGTATACAAAATTTAATTGAAATCGAATCATAATCAAGTGAGTTATAGCCATTTCAATTGTATGGAATTACAACAACAATAACAAGTGCTTATGGTTGATATAGGGTTTTCCAATAAGAGGTGTTATTTTGATATTAAAAGAATAATGCATTTTTTAAATATAAATGATCGAATGTTTATTTTATTATAAAGAAGAAGATATACCGTTACTAGCAAAAACCAACATCAGGCAAATAACTACTACGACACGCTTACAGGACCATATCCTCTTCATGAAATTTACCATAGCCAAATCGCAAAGTGGCTGCCCTATGTCCTCGATAGCCTTACTAATTTATCTTTAAGGTCTTGAATCTACGCTGGGCTGTTGGCGTAGGCCTTCTTTTTCACGTGACCCCAAGGGGAGAAGTCGCAAGGTGTTAAATCACAAGATCTATTCAAAATAACACCTCTTATTGGAAAACCCTATATATATTTAAATTGACTTAGGCACTTTTATTTTCTTTCTATTTTCATGAAAATTTAAGGAATAGTGATTAACTTGAATATGTTCAATCGGCCGAGCATTCAGAAAAATCAGTTAAGCTTGGTCGAAATGGCGGCAGCACTGTGCTTATGAAAGAAACTGTGCATCTATTGCATAAATTTGAACGATTTCATATCCAAGTATTGGACGAATAATTCAAATTAACGATTCACGCCATTAGAAAACTTATTTCTAACCCTAGGTTGTTTACAAAGACCTTCTGGTAGGAGCACTCTCCTGCTTACTCAACTTGTTTTTATATGCTGTTAGTTTATGTCACCAAATTAATATTTTTGTTTTCTTTTTATTAAATTGTATTTAACGGATTTTGCTTGCATAAATTTTGAAGGGGAGTTAAAAATTTGTGAATTTTTTTCTTTTCTATTTTTGTGAATTAAATAAATGGCCATGTCTCGTTAAGACAATAAACTTTTGCTACACCAGCGGCGAGATGGCGCTGGCCCTGGAAAAGGGCCATAGGCGGTATGAACGGGTCAAGAGTGTGTAGGCGTGCGTCATAAAAAATTTTAGTCAGTCGGCATTCTAGATTAAGGCGAGACGTGAATGAGTGCTGTCGTATGGCGTAATTATTGGATTAATAAAACTTAGTGATTAAAACCGTGTGTTTGATTAAAACTGTAACAAATCAGAAGTGGGATCAGTTTACGTGTCGGAAAGTTGATTTTTTCGGCGTTTCAATTACAAAATTTGTGAAATTCAAAAGTCACGCCGTTTCTTCGTTGAAATAACGAGCGAAATATATGGTGGTGTGAGTGCAACAGGTGATCGCGTTCAAACAGGTGTACGTGCAAAAGCTAAAGCAAAGTTGACGAAATGTCGATCGCGGCAGAAGAGAACTTATCGGGCGCAGAGGAAGATCTGTCTCCGCGTAAGACAAGGGTAAAAGCGAACCGGAAATGAGTGTGTCAGCAGAAAAATCAGATGTCAATGCAGCAGTAAAGGCACTGATGGATGGCGGATTGGCGGTGCAAATCCGGGCGGCGGTACAGCAACAGGCAGCATTGATTTTTGCGGAAATGGCGGAGACGAGGGAATCGTCAACTGCAAGTAAAGCGTCTAGAGCTGAGTCATTGGATCGTGAAACGATGGCATGTAGCCGTCGAGCTATGCGTGTAGCTGATGATATTGTTGAGTGGTTCAATCCTGAAGATGCTGATATGAATGTGGATCGATGGTTGCTAAAAATAGATCAGCTTGGTGACATTCATGGGTGGTCGGATTACGACAGAAGTACAATCGCGCAGGCGAAGCTACATGGTGCGGCGAGGACCTGGCATCGGCGGTTAGAGTCTTATGACTACTCGTGGATACAGCGGAAGACGAAGTTAGGTGCATCCTTTCCACGGCGGCACGATTTTGCTGGAATGCTGGAGGAGTTAGTGCAACGGCGCAAACTGTCGACGGAGCGTATGACCACGTATTACCACGAAAAGTTGGCGTTATGTGCTCGGGTAGGCATTCAAGGCGAAAGTGCGGTGTCGTGTATCGTACGTGGATTACCGGAGGAATTGCGGGCGAATGCACATGCGGTAAATTATACAACACCGGAAGTTTTGTACAATAAGTTTTTAGCGGGGTTGGAGTCGTACAAGGTGGAGAAAAATGTTGTTAAAGCTGGTGCAGCAAGAGAGGCGTACGCAAGGCGACCAGTAACTTCTCAATTGGCGATCCGATGTTACAACTGTCAGGCGGAAGGCAGCCATATGAGTCGAGACTGTCCAAAGGCGAGAGTGGATAGATGCGGGAATTGTAAGGCCAGTGGACACAAGTCGTATGAATGTGGTCGGAAAGGATTTGCTGGCGAACAAAAATAGGTGAGTTTACTTATTCAGCCAGCAGATAAAACATTTAGACAGACAGGATATGTAAATGGCAAGGCATTGCGGATTTATATTGATACCGGAAGTATCGAAAATATAATAACAGAGGAGGCCGCTATACGATTGCAATTGGTGGTGTGCAAAACAAAGAAAGATGTAGTTCTTTGTGGCTTCGGTGGTGGCAAAGCAGTGGCGTTGGGATCAAATTGTTTCGAACTTACGATGGATGGAGTCGACTTGAAAATCAAGGCGTTAGTTACAGACTGTGACATGGGGCAAATTGAGCTGCTGCTGGGACAGCGGGCGATTAATAGCCCTGGCGTAGCGTTGGTGGTTAGGAACCAAAAGGCGGTATTGGTGAAAGACGAAAATTTGGGCGAATTACTGCGGCGAGTGCAATTAGAGGCGGAATCGCTAAGACTTCAAGTCACGCTGCGAGAGGATTTCGAGTGTCGACCTCATTCATGCGGATGGGCAATGTTGGAAATAAAACAGGGTCCAGCTGGTAAAACGGCGTTCTTTCCAGCGAAATCTTTTAGAGATGGCGAAGCGTTGGTGGCGATACCAGGTAGCCTGTTAACATGCGGAACTATTGGTGCATTAACGGTGACAAATGTTGGGCGAGGCAACGTTTGGTGGAGGAAAGGTCGAATCATTGGCAGAATAGACCCTGACCAGTTGGAAGACGACGAGGAATTTTCCGAAGAAACAGAGGCAAGGCTATGTAGTTTAGAAACATCCAAAAGTTTGAATTTTAGTAAGGTGCAGCTAGGTGATATTAGTATAGAAGATAGGGAACGAGTATTTAATTTATTAAAAAGAAAAGCACATTGCTTTTCAGCATTTGAAAACGATGTGGGGTTAACGGGATTAGGTGAAATGAAAATAAAATTAACCACAGATGTACCTGTACATTATCGTCCATACAGGTTGGCGATGTCTGAAAGAAGGATTGTGCGGGACAAAGTTCAGACACTTATAAAGAACGGAATTGTTAGGGAATCTAGTTCGGCGTATGCTAGTCCTATTGTTCTAGTACCAAAGAAATCGGGCGAGGTACGGATGTGTGTGGACTATAGGGCGTTGAATGCAATAACTGTAAAAGAGCGGTATCCGCTACCACTTATTGCAGATCAGCTTAGTAGATTGGCGAACAAGTACTATTTTACTACTTTAGATCTGGCGCAAGGATATCATCAGGTACCAATGCATCCTGAATAGGTTCATAAAACGGCGTTTGTCACTCCGGATGGACAGTATGAATATTTACGAGTTCCGTTTGGATTGGCAAATTCCCCGGCAGTGTTTCAGCGAATAATAAATAAGATGTTAGGAAAGCTAAGGCATGAACATGTGTCGGCATATACGGATGATCTATTAATTCCATCGGTTAGTATAGCTCAGGGAATAGAATTGTTAGAAGTAGTACTAAACTTGATAGAGCAGGCAGGCCTGAAGCTAAATTTAGATAAGTGTACGTTTCTGATGGAAAGAATAGAGTATTTGGGACATGAAATTTCGGCGGAGGGTATTCGTCCAGGGAAAAGGAAAGTTAAGGCGGTTATTGCGTTTCCGGCTCCAGTAGATGTGCATGGTGTCAGGCAGTTTATTGGACTGACTTCTTATTTTAGGAAATTCATACAAGGGTTTTCAATACTGGAGAGACCATTAACTGAGCTTACCAAAAAGGATGCCCAATTGAAATGGGGTGAAGAAGAGCAGAAGGCGTTTGAGAAACTGAAGAATCTTTTAGGAGATAGATCAGTACTCATGATGTATGATGGCGAGAGATCTACTGAACTGCATACGGATGCAAGTAAATGGGGATTGGGAGGTATTCCGATGCAGAAAAGTGAGAGCGACACTAATTGGCGACCAGTAGAATATTTTAGTAGAGCTACAAGTAAAAGTGAACAAATGCATCATAGCTACGAATTAGAGACATTGGCGATAGTCGAATCAATAAGGCGATTTCGCATATATTTAGTAGGAATACACTTTAAAGTTGTGACTGATTGTGTATCAGTCAGGGCGACTCTTCTGAAAAGAGATTTGATTCCTAGAATCGCCAGATGGTGGTTGGCGATTCAAGAGTTCGATATGGAAATAGAGTATCGACCAGGTGGGCGAATGGCGCATGTAGATGCATTGAGCCGTAATTCCATAATAGATGATTCTGTAGTTATGTTGAGTGACAAGTCGGTTGCTGTGAATATTGTAAACATCTCGGAGGATGATTGGTTTATGACTGTTCAATTGCAGGATACTAAAACACAGGCAATTGTGTTGGCGCTTAGCTCAGGAAAGGCCGATAAGGATATTAAGGCGAATTATAAAATTAGAGATGAGCGACTCTATCGAGTTACGTTATCCGGCGAACGATTGTATGTACCCGCAATGGCTCAATCTAGCTTGGTGAATAAATATCATGATGGTATTGGCCATCCCGGATACGAGAGATGTTTGGCGCTTATTAAGGAAACATATTGGTTTCCCAAGATGGGGAGGTTTGTACTTAAATATGTAAAGGCTTGTTTAAGATGCGCATTTGCCAAGGGTGATTATGGGCGGGGTGAGGGATATCTGCATCCAATTGAAAGGCGTTCCGTACCGTTTGACACGGTGCATGTGGATTATTTAGGTCCATTCGTCAAAAGTATACACGGTAATTCGTATTTACTTATAATAATAGATGGATTCACTAAATTTGTGTTGGCGAAACCTACTAGAACTTTACGATCAAGTGAGGCGGTAATAAAATTACGTGAAGTATTTGGCGAATTTGGTTATCCTAGGCGTATTATTAGTGACCGTGGATTGGCATTTACGAGTAAGCAATTTAGTGAATTTATGGCAGAAAAGGGCATTAGGCATGTACAGAATGCAATCGCAACCCCGAGTGCGAATGGTCAAGTCGAAAGGGCGAATCGCACAATTATACAGGCGTTAGCGACAAGTGCGGGGACAGAGAGTTGATGGGACGAAAAGCTGCCAGAGATTGTGTGGGGTCTCAATAATTTGGTGAATGGTAGTACCCAATTCTCTCCTTCACGTTTGATGTTTGCACATCAAAATGGTTTGATAGCTGATTTGGTGCTTGGCGAGCTAGCTAGCGGGGCGAGGACTGATGAGAGTCCGGCGAGCGTGGCGAACGCGCATGGTGCTGAGATGGCAGACCTAAATGTAGGCGAAAGAGCAGACCACACGATGAGCGAACCAGCACTTGGCGAGGCACCGTCCGGCGTAAGGACGAGGAACGAAATGGCGAATATTTTGGGCACCAAAGGGAACCAGCAGGATGACGATCTTGTAGGTACCCCTGAGAGCCAACAAAGTGACGACTTTAAGGGCATTGCATCTCAGTTAAATCATCAGCTGTGGGCGAATCGTAAGCGGGCGGGCGAAAATATTAAGAAGTGTGCAGGGCAAATGAAGTCAAGATATGACAAGCGGCGAAAGGTTGCAACTAAAAATGAGGTGGGCGATTTAGTACTTTGGTGACGGGCAGCTACGAACTTGGCAAATTCAGGCGTCAATCAAAAATTGGCGAATAAGTTTGATGGTCCTTTTAGAGTTTGTAAGGTGATGGCGAATGATAGATATGTTATTGAGACGGTTAAGGGTGTACGGGGTTACAAGCGGTTTAAGGCGACTGTGGCGATTGATTCATTAAGGCGATATTATAGTACAAATTGCGAAGTAGGCGAACATGAAGCGGAGGGCGAGGAGGGTGAAGAGGTGGATCGACTGGATCTGATAGATCTACTAGAGTCGTAATTTAATATATTAATGAGGGCATTAATTTCGTTTCAGAATGGCCGAGTGTTACACCAGCGGCGAGATGGCGCTGGCCCTGGAAAAGGGCCATAGGCGGTATGAACGGGTCAAGAGTGTGTAGGCGTGCGTCATAGAAAAGTTTTGTCAGTCGGCATTCTAGATTAAGGCGAGACGTGAATGAGTGCTGTCGTATGGCGTAATTATTGGATTAATAAAACTTAATGATTAAAACCGTGTGTTTGATTAAAACTGCAACACTTTCATTTCTCAATATGACCTCCCCTCAGCTTAGGGTGTCCCGGAAGTCCCACGACACGACTGAGCACTAGCCGGCCTCAGTATGCCACCCCGAGCTACACGCCCCTCTGTTAAAACTTAATGTCTGCAACTGCGGTGACTTCCGCGGTTGCAACAAAACTACATTCAGTAAAACACTTTAATTTAATAATACATAATAAAATGGAGACAACAAATGTTGAGTATTGTAGACATACTTGCAAAATTATACAATATCTTTGCATTATAATGCAAATTGCTCAGTTTTTAATAAGTCTAATAATAAGAGTTTATGGTGCGATTCATTATTGAGGAGAATGAGCATTAAATGATTCTTCTGATGGTACAGGAGTAAAATTCAGAATCTGAGACTAAAATTGCACAAGCCCTCTGACAAATAAACTCAATGTAAGGAACCTAAAATGGATTTCCCAGCACAACAATTCAACGCTTTAACGCCATACATGTTTCTGGGACGTATTTACATTTTCCATTACCAGCTAAATTTCAAATAACCCTAACTAAGATTCTTAACAAGGGAAAATCTCTTGTCCGTGCGAGAAGATCCGATTTGCAGACGGATTAAATGATAGCTATTCCGATTGACCCAGTAAACTGCGACATGACCATCATTATCTTCTCCGTTAAGAGGTGTCCAGTTGTTGCTGCTTCAAGATATTAGCGAGGAAATTAGTTTGACCAAGAATACCTTGCAGAAATATATTCACTTACATAGACGTACGAGTAAGTAACGGCAACCAGTTCTTAAGATTTCTTCCTCACTTTATTCCATAGACTGCTTCTGCAAAAGTGTGGAAGAAAACAAGTAGTACACGCCGACATCTGTAAGTCGCGCGTGTCACTGATAGATCGCTAGAAAGAATGAAAGAATGATAGGAAACTAAACTCGTTGGTGGAAACCAATTATAAAAGTCATCAGTGAAATGGCTGTTGCATTTATCTTCGGATATTTAGCTAATCCGATTCTTTGCGGCTTCATTTTTCAGCACTCTTCGGACTTTCTGTCTAGAGGACTAGTGGGTGTATACAGCAATTTGCATTCCCACGTTTTGGTCGACTTTTAACATTGAATCCGCAAATTAGTGATTGATGATCTCATCCCTATTTGCCTTACAACCATCGGTCAAAAGAATTTCTTGGTGTTCCCTCAGTTAAATGTTGGTCATCGAGGTAAGGAAGTCGGATGAGGTTTAGTATCAGCTAACATAGATGTAGAGCATTCCATTTAACAATTTAATTGCTGATCTGCAGGTCGAATCGTTTAGCTCCTACCAAAGCTAGTCGTAAATGCGTGCCTCCAAGTCGCGCAAACATTTCTTCCACAGGTACAAGTTATTACTATTTTATGATTTATCAATGACTTCCATTTAATGGCTTAAAATGCTTCGCTGAATTTTCTAGTTGATGTCCACTTTCTTTTTCACCTCCATTTCACATAAATTAAATGTAAATTGATTCAATTTTATTGATTCGACCTTTATTTGGTCAACGAAATAGATCAGTGGAATGAAAGGCGGGAAGAGAAAGATTTAATTTTCAGATGGTTGTATGAACGGGAAATGATTTTATTAGATCCAATGTGTTTTATAGGTAATGATGAAGAATCGATTAAGATGCACTTTCATATGATTCATTCAACGTTTTTTTGTGGCTGTAACAAAGTAAATTTTTATAATGTGATAATGATGCAGATCATTAACTCACAATCATCAGATTCATTTCACGAATAGTGGCTATTATTATTAGTTCAAATAACGAGGATGGTGTTCGAAACGAATAACTTTATGAATATGAAGAGGTCCAGATGTTTAGAAATCGATTAAGCACGTCGCGAATGAGTAAACGATTTGTCTTCGTTAAGAGTTGAAATAAAAGTGAATCTCACATGCATCAGAAAATAAAAGACACTAATAGACACTTTCTACTGACATAAAGTCATACAATTGTTTGAAACTAGGGCGTTTTTAACATGCTTCCAAAAGAAAGAATGTTATCAGTTTGCCCCGTATAATTATTTTAATTTTGCTTTTAAGGGTTTTGTAAAATAATTTTACAAAAACCAACTAAAATCGCGACCTGTCTGTCCGCCCGTCCGTCCGTGTGTCACAGCAAGTGGCGCCCTCTTCAGAGTTCAACTAAAAAAAAATGTTTAAGGTAATTGAGGGGGATCTCCCCATACAGGGGAGTGGCCATGGAAAAAAATCCATCAAACGTAGCTGATATGGGTATCAAATGAAAGGTCTTAATAAGAGCTTTTCAAAATAGGTCTTAAACTGACATGTTTGTTTCACGGGGCGCACAGCGAGGGGAAATACACCAAAAATGTGTGTCCCTCCCGCGATTGGACACCTGTCACCTGAAAAATCTGTAAACATTATGGGGCAGCTGTTTATGAGTACAATAGCAAGAAATACCTAAGAAGTCAAAATTCACTCAGCTTTGCTAATAATAGTATGATCTTCGAGTGTCACATTTTCCCAAATAATTCGTATGGATGACCTTAAACTCAACGAAATTCAATATTTAAGTCGTTTTATATCAAGATCCTCATACTCTGTAAATTTGATTAAAATCGAATAAAATTCATGGAAGCTATAGCCATTTGAAAATTCCAACAACAATAGCACACGATTTTGGTATTTTATGGACTTTCCATCGAATCAGACACTGCATTTTTGATTCAATATCCTTAAAATTCTCAGATATAATCGATAACATAAATATTTTTGCGGATTCATGATTTGAGTGATTTTTCTTAATATGCAACAAAATGGCGACCGTTGAAAATGGAGAAACAATGGATTTTCTTTTATATATATTTCTAAACTTTATTCATTGCTAGTAGGTACATTTCGTAAGTTGAGTACAAAACCTTTCTGACATGAGCGTAGGTCTGTCTACCTAACTTGTACGTATGTATACGCATAACTTTTGAACTAAGATAGATAAAAGATACGACTTACTTTCTACTTGGTCGCGTTTAAAAGATAAGAAAATCTATAACCGCAAAATAGTTTTACCGCTAAAACTAAAAAATAAATCCGACTTTCACCATGATTTTTCAGCATTACTGATCGATGCATATAAGGATTTTGAATATTGAGGTTTCTAATGAAGGACATTATGTTGGGCAGAATT
Organism: Odontomyia ornata; assembly: GCA_963969285.1. NCBI lineage: Eukaryota > Metazoa > Arthropoda > Insecta > Diptera > Stratiomyidae > Odontomyia > Odontomyia ornata. The sequence continues at coordinate 87,125,850 of OZ017739.1, forward strand.
TTATTCCTTTCAAGGACTCTGCTGATATCCACAGTTGAATATAGTGTATTGATGCCGAGAAATTGAATTTTACTAATCTTTCATACGAAATATGCCAATTACTTTGTAACTCTTTAAGGATTTGATGGAGATACCGAATCTTTTGCTCAAGGATTTTTGTCAGTTTCCTTAATATGAATTCAAATTTATTGTGGATGTAGTACAAGCACTACATTTTATGAATCAAATACGATTTCGGTCATATGACCACCACGAGCCTGTTTACAGCGGTCGATTCTTTGGACCCAATTTTCCACCATTCTGGCACACATTTCAACTGGAACGTTGGCAATTTCACATTGAAAGTTGTATTTGAGCTCGTGTAAAGCTGCTGGCTTGTTGGTATATATCAATGACTTAATATAGCCCCATAAAAAGAAACCTAATGGCGTTAGATCATATGAACAAGGCAACCATTCGACCGGACCATTTCTCGAGATAACACGTTCACCAAATTTGCCTTCCAATGTTCTTCAAACAGACCATGCATCGCTGAGATGGCTGCTTAGCTTCAAAAACCTCGAGGGACAAGTTGTGAGATGGATCGAAAGATTGCAGTCATACGACTACGAAATTGTTCATCGGAAGGGCGGAGTTCATGGAAATGCTGACGTCCTATCTCGTCTTCCATGCCCAGCTAACTGCAAGCATTGCCGACAGACAGACAAAGGAGCCGAGCGTTGATCTGCGAGTGATAACGGCCGAATTCGATGAAGGTCGGTCATTGGAGGTGATTCGACATGCCCAGCTAGCCGAGGAAGACATCGGACCATTGCTCGTATGGAAGGAGACAACTGGGCGACCTGAGTGGAGGGAAGTTTCGATGTATGGCGCCACCCTGAAAAGCAATTGGGCGCAATGGAACTCCTTTCAGGTGGAGAATGGCGTACTCAAGTGAAAATGGGAAACAGCGGATGGCAGCTCTTATAGGATGCAAACTATACTTCCCAAAATCCACGATGTGGTTAAGAAATTGCACAAAGAGTCCTCTGGAGGCCACCTTGATGTTAACAAAACTTTAGCAAAATTGTGGGAAATGTTGGATGGATAGATGTAGAGCACTGGTGTCGTAGATGCGCAATTTGCGCTTCCATTAAACGTCCAAAGCGACGACTGAGAGGACAGACGCAAACCTATAACGTGAATGTACTTTTTGAGAGGTTTGTTGTTGACATTGCAGCACCCTTTCCTGAATCCGAATGGGGAAATCGAAAGACACTAGTTGTGGCTAATTATTTCAGCAAGTAGCCCGAGGTCTAGGTTTTAATGGCACACTCAGTAAACACTTGACCAAGATGGTTGACGAAAATCAAAGGGACTGGGACTGGCACATCTTATTATTTTTGATGGCGTAAAAAGCTGCCGGACATGCATCGACGGGCGAAGCCCCAGCCAAAGACATCTCTGGAAAGACTGTTCATCTGCCGGCTGATATAAAGCTCAGAACACCCCCCGGGAAACCCCAAACGATCTCTCAATACTCAAGTGAGCTAATGCAACGGTTGAACCAGATACATCGAACACTGGGAAAACGTCTCGAATCATCCACTGACCGCATGGAGACCAGGTATTATCTAAAGGCAAATTCTACTGGCTTCCAGCAAGAGATTTGGTGTGGCTATATAACCCACAACGGCGGAAGGGTAGGTCGCTGAAGTTGCAGCATAACCGGGAGTATATCGCATACAGGAACACCGTAAGCAGAGAGCCAAAATGAAAATCGTGCACCTGGACCGTCTTGCCCTATATTGCATCTGGGGAGACTTATATATATCTGGCGACACATTATTCGTGGCGAAAAGGACTGTGGTGGGGGCAGTGTTACATGTCGACACAATTCTGCGGGCTCCTGTCGCAAGTATTGTCGCAACTGTTAATAATATCATGTTTCAGAATTTCTCGAATATCCCAGGTAGTTTTTGTCAGAACATTCGCCAATATACGAGAAAAGGGTTGAATGACTAGAGACCCTATATAAAGGCGAGCTGAATGATTGGGGAAGATAGTCAAACAGGAATAAAAGTAGAGCGCAAACTAAAGGCGATATTGATTGATTTTGAAGTCAAAGTTTTTGTGATATGTTTGAAGACAGTTGAGCATAAATTGATAGTACAAGTGAAGAGTAAATTAAAGTGCAATTTGTAATATAGTGAAATGAATTATTGTACATTCCTAATAAATAAACTCTTTAAGGTGCCGTATGCTCAGTTGGAAAATTCAAAATCCTTCCTAGTTTGCTTTGAACTGATTTCGTATACATGGATTTTCTCCTCAAACCGATATGCACATTCGCACACGGTCGGGAAAAATCGTTTGAGTGATAGATTGCCCAAACTGATGCCAACATAAAATGGAAAGAAGGAATCGACAAGGAAAATATCACTGGCAGCATGAATTTGACTGAATGTATTAATGAAATTTATGAGTTCAGTTTTGTTGATTTGTGTAATGTTAGAGATTGGTCAAATAGTTCAGACTATAAAAAAGGTTTATTTTTAGGGTTTTATAATAGTTGGTGATGAATAATTTTTTTGTGATAAATAGCTAAAAGGTTTAAATGAGAACTTTTCAAATCAGGTTCAAAACATGCGGTAACACCATGGGGAAGTGCAGTGGAGGTCAAAATATGTGAAAAATTTGTATCTTTCCCTTGCCTTTGTACATCCTTGAGCAACAAATCTGATAAAGAAAATTATTGAGGTAGGCTTTCATGAGAACATGGGCAACAAATATCTTAGAAATTTTAGCGTGACCTTTAGCGTGAACTTAAGGCCATTAAATTTAAATAATTCACATGTTTTAATACGCTTTAAGTCAGTTTATAAAATGTTAGGGAGATATGACATACATCATACCATCCATTTATTCAATAACTGATATACTTGCTGCTGAGAATTAGATTTTATTTTTTTCGCTTTGCGTGCCTTTCCTCTATTGCAGCTGATATATAATCAGGATTCCTGATTTGCATTCCTCTTGTATGTCTTGGATCAATCAATTCCGGTAAGACACAATCAAAGTAAAATTTTGACAGCTGTTGTTCAATTCGCAATTTGAAAAATGAATCGTCCCTTTTGACAAACTCAATTTTCATAGGAATCTCATCTCCAGTCCAAGCTCCCAAAACACATAAATCAATTTTCGTTGCATTTAGCTGCCTTTGAATTTGATAATACCAGTTGGAAGTTGTATTAACGAATTTCATTTCTCATTATTAACGAATTTCCAAAATTTAATTTTTTTTTGCTTTAACAGCATCTGATACATGCACACCGCTGACAGAATACGGGCATTTGATTTCAACGATACTGTCACTAGTTGTACCATCAGGAGATGCACCTAGAAAGTTGTGTCCAGTTTTGGCGATGTCTTTAGAAATAATTTTCGAAACAGTTTGCAAAGCTGTGCCTTCATTTTCGATTCCATATTTTTATTTTCGATGCTCGCTCAGTTTTGAACATTCATGTCTAAAGTCCTCAAGAACTCAGATCTCGCAGTCATGAATATATACCCCCAAAGTTGGCACGAACGGGAAAGCAGCAACTTCTACTGACACTTACGAGGAAGTAGCAAATTCTTCCCTGCCTTTGCCGTCTTCGTCTCATGAATCCACCCTTTCTGCGATTTTGTCATTGGTCGGAGCTCTGAAAGTGACCGCGCCAGCGGTTAAATATAATCAGGATGCCACTCGATAAAAAGTACCGTTTTAACTTCCCCAGGGAGCCGTGAAGCGCTGCGTGAAAAACAACAAAAGCGCGATGCCTTGAAGACGCCCTGAAAACGTCAGACATGAAATCACTTAGGATTCGGCCACGTTGCAATTTTACTGTCGTAACCAGCGATTTTTAGACGCAAATACGAACACACTACGACAAGATTTCCAAAGGCAGTTCAGGCATGTGCAGAACTAATATGTTCATTTGAAGGTATGTCTTTGCCAGGAACACATGCGCTAACACATTTGAGCGCTATGCAAGAAACTTCCATGCTCGTCAGCGTCAAATGTCCAAATGATGTGCGCCTGTGCAAGTATCAAAAAAACTACCTACTAAACTGGTTTCAGGAAAAATCGCAAATTCCTGCGACTGGCGACCTGGACAAAATTGTCGAAAATCGCAGTGTGCGGGCTTCCATTTAACCATGTGTAACTTGCGACAGTTTTGTGACTATATAGTCGTAGTCTGATGCATCCCTTACTAAACGAGGTTACCCACCAAAAAAAAAAAACGCAAAAGTGTTACACAATACCCGTACACCCTATGTGTACTGGCGTGCGCTGGGAGCTTGATATGATGTGTATCCTATATACACATCAAGGCTCCCGGGGAGAGAGAGATATTCCTGTATGATACTTATCTGCTACTTTATACTCGCCAACTAGATCAGTAAAAGAGTGTTTTTGTTTATGATTTATGTTTTATTTTATTCTTTGTTTGGTCATATAATAACACGTTCAGTTGACTATAGATATTAATATTAATAACATATTTCGCTATTGAATTCCTTTAATAATTAATTTATTGCAGAGACGTATAAAGTTGGGCATTTATGGAGCGATCAATGAATGAAATTTTCTGAAGTGATTAATTTATTAAAGAACTAGTTAATGAGGTTTTATATTTACATATTTATGAATTTAGAGCGTTAATGGAGCAGTTAATTCTCACAATTTACGTCCATTTCAATTAAATTCTTAAGTTGTGGAGAGGAAAAATAGAGTTTGAATAAACCAATTAATTTATTTAGGCTTTAACTGTTGCTCGGGCTGATGCCTTGAGCACGCAGTTATATTAACGAATCGATTGATTATAATCCAGCTGCTAGCCCCAGGCACAAAGCCTTGGGACGCTAATACTCGGGCTGATGCCTTGAGTACGCAGTCAGATTGATAAATCAATCAATTACTAGTTCAAATGCAGGCCCCGGGCATAACTGCCTTGGGGCGCTGATACTCGGGCTGATGCCTTGAGTACGCAGTTGAAGTGCCTTGGGATAGAATAAGCTCGGGCGCACGCCTTGAGCCAGTGAATGGAGAAATACTTCTCGATTGTCTTGTGTCTTTAAGTTTCTTTTATACTATAATTATGCTGACTTTATTGCTTACCAACTAAAATAATGAAGAAAATTTACCATTTCAAAAAAGATCAAAGTTCAACAACAAAACAGTTTAACGTATTTAGTGCCATCTCTCTGTGACTGGTGCAACCACAAAGCTAAAGTCTTCACTCGATTTGCAATGCATGTAACCAATTCGCTCCGCTGGGCGGTACGTTCGATTGCGAAGTCTTGTGTGTATATGTTTGATACTTAATACGAGTATGGATACACACCCACTTCTGCTAATCCATGATACGACACCGTGCCCACAGATGCATTGATTACAATTCGCAGCTTTTCGTATGTATGTTGTCATTTACAGTACACAGAGAGGAACGACGGAACACGAACCGAGCAATATTTGGACTGCGGTTCCCGTAACAAAAGCAACCCTGTTCATAACTTTTGTGTTATTTGTTTGGAACCGATGCCTTTGAACCTTAATCGCAACAATTTCATCGCGTGCATTGAATATAAGAGAGACTTTCACTTGAAGTGCGTTAAACTCTCAGAATATTATTTTACATGCGAAAATTGCGATTCTGATTAATGTTCTAATAAAGACATCTCATGCAAATTATGTCGAATTGAATAACAATGATAAGTTCCATAATTGTTCATTAAAAAATATTTTAGTACATATTTCATCGATATTCACTAGCGGCACAATTTAGACTGCAATGGCCCGACTTAGACCAATTTTTTGCTTAGTTAATAGTTCCTTATAACTGTCCAAACTTTTAAATAAGACGTTAGCATTGAAAATATTCGAGGACAAACAAAAGATACAGGGCAAAGTCAAAAAGTGGCCCAACCTTGACGACACTCTCTATATTATTTTTCCGAACTCAATTCACGGAATATATGTGTGAGTCAAGTTTCGATATTTAGAAGACGTTGTTTGATTTACTAATTACTTTACAATACTCTTCAAGTATGAGGAATCTCTTGCTACTCTTACTTCTCTTTAAACATTGTTTGACTTTCAAAGTTGGTGCCAATAGAATGATTATTTGCTATTAAAAATAAGGGCACCCACGAGAAATTTGCCTTTCCAGCTGGTCGTGCCAACGGAATTTTAAGATTTGAAACATTACCGTGAAATTTTCTTCATTTTTCTTTCAAAGCCTCTTACCCTCATACGTTGGGGTCCGTTCAGCTTGGGACTTCAGACCCAGTTTACCCGTCAGAGACGCTCGTTTTAGGTGCCACTCACTTGTCCCTTGGTCCCAAGTAGCCATCAACCGAGAAACGTGGCCGTCAAAACACTCCTCATAAAGCTGAAATCAAGATCTTTCATCCTAACGTAGCGTCAAACTTCTACAGCTAATATTCCACGTCACTGATGAAAATTCCGCCCAATTATCTACTATTCCTCCGTTGAGCTGCTGATTAGGATACTTGTCTTTGATACTTTTTCGCACCGTCAATCCTCCGCTGTCAGTCTTCGTCCACCAAAAGAGCCCTTCCTTTGTCCGCAGGTACCCCGTCAGCCCAGTTCCAACCGGCGAGCCGTTAATTTTTCTTCTCGAGACAATTGAACTTCCAATTGCGGTGCTGGCTTACATCAGTGACCTGTAGGGAAAGTAGGTAGATGTTTGTCCGTTAAGGACTGCAGCAATGGTCTGCTGCCTCAGCGGAAGAGGATGTTGGGATCCGCTGAGATTGCCTTGTCTGGGGACGCGTGAATGCGCTGGCAGGCTAGCGTTGTGGTGTCGTGAGGTGGGTTCTGGGGAAGACAGACGAACTTAGGAGGACTTCGTCGTTACCTGACGATCTTTATGGCTCACAAATAAGAGTAGGGCTTCCAGACGGAAACGGTGCCCTCTCGCACCCTCCCAACCGTATTTCAATGTCTTCTTTGTACTTTAAATTTCGATTTCTCTCAGAAGTTTTTGTTGGTACTTTGCTTGCAATTCATATCATCAAACATGTAATAATCTCCGCCCGGATGCATTTTACGTACGAGCACAACCACCGGATGACCTTTTTATCTTGAGCATTTAAAACACTCCGTATCTAACTCGTTGAAGAAGGAAATTAGGTGCCGGAATATGAATCACATCGGTTTGGGCTCATAAATGTTCAATGATATTCATGCCATAGGCTAAATGCTTGTCCACTGAACAAACTTTTTACCAAAAACCGTCCAGTGCTTTATTCAATGGATATAATTGAATTCATAAAACCTAGCATGCTTCAGTAAAACCAGCGTGAGCACTACTATTCCCGAATTCTGCATGTATTTGGCATTTTCACACTTAGTTGTTTCCCATTATCTTAAACGCAGAATATCAAACTAAACAAATCATCCGCACAGAAACCAGCGTGACAAACCCCGCATATCTCTATAATAAAGAAGCTTTGATAATGAAGAAAGAGATAACATACATACAATACCTGCACCCGCGGCACAAAATCGTTTCCTATTGAAGCCAATGAACTGCACATTACAATTCTCGCATGGGGTCGTGAAGTAAAAATGTTGACCGAAACTTATCAACGCAAGTTATAACTTATTCCGTCCAGGCTGTACCTTGCAGTTGGCTGTAACTAACACGGACCCACCCGGTCGACTCCAGCAGCTGGATGCACGATGGCACAGGCTTGCAACGAACTCCCGAATTCAATCCCAGATTAGGTTTCGAACCGAGCTCTTTTTTGACAGCAAGCCCAAACGTCAAGAGAACATTGGAACTCGAATCTTTTAAAACTAGTTGAGCATGAAGAAAATGCGTGAACATCACGTAGATAAGAAGCGCCTTAATCAGTGATCAACATTGCATTTAAATTATGTTAGCTTTTTAAGACGCTTCCGATGTAAATGCGTTTTAATTTCCTTCACGCATTCATTTATCGCTATAATGTATCCGATTTGAACAGGGCGCAGATTTTGTAGTTACAGAAGTTGGAAATGAAGCGTAGATAATATCTTGCAATGTAGCCAATTAAAAGTGCTGACATAAATAAATACGGTGGCGTAGCGTGGCTCCAATGCAAAATTATTCATTCGGTAGGAAAAGCTAAACGGTATTCAATCGACACGCTTCACGAACGGCAAAACATTACCCATCCTCACCACCAAAATTATTTGACACTCCTCCACCCCGTTTCAATTCCATTTCATTCCCAATTTGGTACACCGGTAAGGTGTACTAGATCAACGTTCCTACACTGTAAATTTTATGTGGCTGATTTGAAAAATTTAAAAAAAAAATTAAATTTGACCGAAGTAGACAAAAATGAATAGGATTTGAAATAGTAATAAAAGTTAAATCTCATAAGGAATATAATTAGAGGGAAACATGTAAATTTAATATAAAGGGAAATTGATAAAAAGTTACGTTTAATAATAATAATAAGAACAAAAATGATTATACAAATTACTATTACAATGGAAAGCATTACATATTTTTTCTTAATCTGCCACATAATTTGAGTAGAGGGTAGGAAGGTTTTCGAGGACTTTGCTTGTGTGACTGCTCGGTTAATACAGACCCCCCAACTGGTGTTCATCGGGTACGCACCCACGTCCCACATTCGCTTTTTCGGGTTTCACCGTCCTTGGATGTCCGATGGATTATCATTCTTAAATGTCAATTCACGCTGCGTCCACACGTGGGAAGCGCAATCAAAATAAACATTTCATTCGATTTTTGATTGCTTAGAATTTGGCCACCTTTATGGAGGTGCTTGGGCGATATAGGTTCAGGAGTGCCATTGTAAAATGCAATAAGTACGTCGATTGAAGTTATTTTGTACTTATGAGTAAGCGTATGCAATCCAACCAAAATTGTTGATTATAAATTTGGCATTCTGACTGATTAATCCGTATCAGCTTTACTTGTAAGATTGGCATAAATTGTTCCATCCGTTGCAAACTCCTTCAATGCGTATGCCATCGTTTGGAAAAATAAAACAGCACAATGCTGATGTAATAAATTGACCATCGCTAGAATACCACGTAAAGATTTATACGTATAATCGGAAACTTTATCAATTTGGTCATAAAACATATCGCAATACAAGTAGCAAGCTCGTAATGTGAATTCGCATGAGATTGAAAGCAATTTCATCATATAATTGTCGAAAAGTTCGTCCTCCTTGCGGATATGATGACGTAATGTAAAAAGAATGGGTAATAAGAGGTATATAATGAGTTGATTTTCAAATTTGATACGTTCGTTTTCATTGATTATTTCATCTGGTGCTTTGAGCCTAGTTTCATCCAAAGAATGTAATTGAATTCAGCAAATTTCAAGACATTAATGCCGCTTTTTGTACCGATACAGAATTTAATGATTTTGAAAAACTTTACGCCAAACTGATTGAATTCTTCCAAAGGAAAACATCCATCGGTCTACTTTTCATAAACCAATTGAGCATGGCTAAAACACATCTACGTTTTGAATATTTTCAATACGAATTGTTCCTTCTGGATCATATACTCAAGTTTCCAAAAATTCAAATTCAACTAAAATTTACTCTCAAGATACTGAGCAATTTTTTACTTTTAATCCGCTCTCCAAAGATTCGTAGATAACGAATCCTATGAGGTGTAACGTTGGTGTCAATTTCTCCTGCACATCAGCATCATCAACGTAAATTGTTACATTATCAGCCGTGAGTACACGTACAGAGTTTGATTCCGTTGCCAAAAGTTGACGAGTGATCGCCACGACTTAGATTCTTTCATCAAACTGACTCCAAGGCTATTTTTTCACAAAGACAAGAAATCGTACATGGCCAAGTTTGACGATAGGAGGAAATTTATCTTGGTATGCTGATACAAAATTATGTGTTCGAAGCGTCACATATTGGCATCATAAGCCATCCATTCTCCAATAACATTGCCGCTAACTTCAGCACAAATGAAATAACATCAGGTCGGTATCGGGCCTATCCAAGCATTTTTCCAGCCAAATAAGAATGAATGGTGATTTCAATAAAGTGGCAGTCTCTTTCCTTTTCTTAGAGTGCAAAAAAAAATTTTGTCCATTAAAACATCAACGCGTCCTTGATGAGTGTCCACTGCATCGGGAGAAATGAATACGAGCAACTCATCCAAATCCTGAAAAATTAGTTTCTTTCCCAACAATAAAGTCTCATCGAGGTAGAGCGGAAACTTTTTCATTACAGGGTCGCATTCAACCAGAGCTCTAATCCTACTTCTATTTCCCTACTTCGGTACTCGATTTTATTTAAGTATTTTTTGGATTTTTTTTTTTTTTTACTTTAACCTTTACAAGCTTAGCTCGGGCTGCATTTAATGTGCAGTTGTAGGAGAGCTTTGTATTTTGAGGGCTTTTTCCGATGTAGGCTAAAAGCTTCTTGGAACTTGTCCTGTGTAGGCTGACTACCTTACATGCGAATTTATCATGGGAGCTTTGACAACGATTTCGTCACTGCTTCGTTACATATGGCCCGCCACATTAGCTGTGACATGTCCATAAAAAACGGAGTACCAAAATGATCCGCTAGTGTTTCACGTTGACACTTAGCTTCGAGAACATAAACAATCAGTTCACTTTGGTGAATTTATTTAAAATAATCTTCAAATAGTGTTAATACTACGTGGGAATCAAGTTAGAGAAACTCCGATAAACGAGATTCCATTACTCGAGAGCATCAAATAGCTGACTTCATCACAATGAACGCAATTATCATCGTGAAGCAAAAGACATTTAGCGTATTGTGCTCAAAAATGAATAAAAATGCTTTTAGAAATAACATTGTTTCTTTGTATTTTCGTTTCAAAAGATATTCCTTGATTCTTGAAAGAAAAATAGGTAGAACTAGTTATAAGGTAATCAAGTGATTCGTGATTGTTGCGCAGGAATGATCAAGAAAACAAAGGAAACGAAACAGCGTTACGACAAAGAATAAAATAAAAAACGTGTCTACTCGTTGACGGTCAAAAACAGACTAGTTTATTGTGCACTGAACTGAAGAACATGAGATGACTACGTTATAGAATTCAAACAAAGAAAATAGATCAGAAAGAGTAGAGAACGCATACATTAACACTCCCACTCGTTCTTTATCTCTCAAAAGAATACAAATTATTTTATATTTAAAGTATTACGTAGCTTCATAAAGGTTTCACGATTAAGTCCTTTGGTGATTAGATCTGCAAATTGGTCTGAACTACCAATCTGCTTAATCTTGATTTTGTTGTCAACAACCAATTGCCTCGAATAGTGAAATTTGACTTCTATGTGTTTTGTGCGACGGTGAAATACTGGATTCTCTATTAATTTCTTCGCTGCTACGTTGTCAGTATACAAGATAGTTGGCTGTTGTTGCTTACAGCCTATAGATTCTAGAAGTAATCTAGCCCAAATTACTTCCTTTGCCGCATCGTGAATAGCTACGTACTCGGCTTCAGTTGTCGATGTCGCTACTATTGTTTGCTTCCGTGAAGATCATATCACAGGGCTGCCATTAACCGTTAAAACTACACCACTGACACTTTTCCTAGTGTCTAGGCATGCTGCATAATCAGCATCACCATATGCATCCAGTCTGCATACATCGTTGCCCCTAAATGACAGTCCGATGTCCAAAGTACCTCGTAAATACCGTAGGACACGTTTTGCTGCTTGCCAATGCTCCATTGATGGTCGTTCCAAGAATTTTGATAACGTGGAAACAGCGAATGTAATATCGGGGCGTGTACCAACAGATAAGTACATCAATGCACCAATTAGTTGTCGATAGGGTACATTTGCGACTTCTCCGGTATTTGCCACAAGTTTCGCATTGCTTTCGAATGGTGTTGAGATCGTCTTGCAGTCAGACATGCCAAATCGTTCCAAGATAAGTTTGGCATATGCTGACTGAGATATTCGAATAATAGAATCGGTCTCCTTTTGGATTATCTCAATACCCAGATAGCAGCTTGCAATATTGCTTTTAATTTCGAATGTATTGCTCATTTTTAGCAGCAGATCTTCAACGTCAGACTCGAGTCGACCACATACAAGTCCGTCGTCGACATACAGCACCACCAACAAATCGCCACCTTTGCCAATGCATACACATGGGTCAGCAGATGACTGCATCAACCCAGATTGCTTCATAAAATGATCGAGTTTGATATGCCATTGTCGAGGAGCTTGCTTTAAGCCATCAAGGCCTTCCGTAAAAGATGAACTTTGCCTGTTCCATCGTCAAAACCATCAAACTTCTTCACATATATTTCTTCTGCTAGTTCGCCATACAAGAACGCTGTTTTGACATCGATTTGGAATACCCGATACTTTTTGGCTGCAGCAACTGCTAACAAAGTACGAACTGATTCAAACCGTGCCACCGGTGAAAACGTATCATCGTAGTCGATTCCCTTACGCTGACCGCAACCACGCACAACTAAGCGTGCTTTGAAGCGATCAACAGTTCCATCAGGGTGTGTTTTGATACGATACACCCACCGTGTTGAGATAGCTTTCTTACCACTAGGCAATTCGACCAATTGCCCAAGAACACCATGATCGCTTAATGATTTCATCTCGTCTTTCATACAAAGCTCCCACTTGTTAGCATCGGCACAAGACCGAGCCTCTGATACGCTGTTAGGAATTACAGTATCTACAATGAAAGCACAACCGGCATTTAGCAGTTCTGCCATATTTACGGAACGAACATGGGATCTTGTCCTTTTCGAAATCGGAGCTTCCTCAATAGATCGACTTCTCGTTCGAATTGGTGAAATATTCGGTAGATTATTGTCATCGTCAAATGCATCGTCAATATCATCAATGTTTGAGCCATCACTGAATCTGATTGATTCGTTGATAATATCAACGGTTTCTGGCGTAGTTCGCTTCGCAACAGTTTCCGTTTTCGCTCGTCACATATTGAGTTTTCCGTAAATGAGTATCTTCTTCTACAAATACGACGTCACGACAGGTAACTACTTTGTTAGTACCAGGACGCCACAATCGATAGCCTGCAGGCGCATACCCAACTAAACGCAAAATTTCCGCTTTTGTTTCTAGTTTCGACCGCTCGATTCATCAATCAGAGCGTATGCCTTGCAACCAACTGTTCGTAATTTTGTAAGCTCTGGTTTTCGTCCGTACCATACTTCAAATGGTGTAAGACCGCGAAGACGATTGAGCGGTATCACGCAGCGTAAGTTAGCTGCAGTTGATAAAACTTCAGCCCAAGCTTCGTATGGCAAGCCATTACACAACATTGTGCGTGTCGATTCTAAACAAGTTCGATTTTGCCGTTCTGCACGACCATTCATCTGTGGACAATATGGCACTGAGTTTTCCATTTTGATCGAATGCCGTAAAAGAAAATCACGCATTGGTTCCCCCGTAAATTCACTCGCGTTGTCGCATCTGACCCGGCGAATATCATGTCCGACAGATTTAGAATTTATGATCAGTCGTTCAAGCGCGTCGACTACTCTGTCTTTTGTTTTTAAAGGTTCGGCAAAAACACTTCCACTATAATCATCGGTAAATAAGACCGCGAAACGATTTCCTCCCCAAGACGGCACTTTCATTGGACCGATAATATCGAAATGGATAAGTTCTGCGCACTTTGTTGCTCGCTTCTCATTTTTTACATATGGTAGGCGATGCATTTTACCTAATATGCATGACTCACAAAATGTGTTTTCGTTCACGTCGCAGGTAGAATTATCATTTTTACTGTCTTCTTGCCCTTCAACTTTAATGTTTCCGAACAAATTTTGTTTCAGCATTTCACGAACCGCGCGATAATTCGGATGACCCAATCTTTCATGAAGTTGTCGAACACTTACAGACGCGACACATGCATTCGACGGTTGAACTTCTTCATAGTCCATTTCAAATAGGTTGTTGTTTACTTTCCAGGCACAGCCGACTATTTTACCATGTAATTTCAATACGGCTTTAGATCCTTCGGCTTCGTGTCTAGCACCCTTCTTCGAAATGAACGAACCTAACGACAGAAGTTTTCGTTTTAAGTGCGGTACATGATATACCTCTCTGATCGTTACGAGACCAGCCGACTTAGATACGAATTGTAGCGATCCCTTGCCAACTGCATAAATTATATGATCGTTTGCTACTGCGATAGGTTTCTCGTCTCTACATAGCGGCACATAGTTGAACATGTTCGAGCAATCGTTTGTCATGTTGTTGTGTGTGTTAGATGCATTGAATACAACATCTTCAGTGATTGCACATTTCGCATCCGCACCGTTAGTATTCTTCTTGTTCTTTCAGCGATAACAATTTTTAGCCATGTGGCCAAGTTTGATACATTCAAAGCATTTTATTGCTTTACGTTTAGGCTTACTTGCATACAATGCTTCGTTTGGTTCGACGTTATTGGTACCTGCACCTGGTTGCAGTTGGTGTTCGATTATCTCTAATTGTTCACGCAACTTGTCAAAGGATAACGAAACTCCTGATGCGGCCGAAATCATGTACGTCTGCTTGAAAGTGGTGAATTTTGCAGGTAGTTCGTTGATAACTTTGGCTACCATGTGTCCGTCGGTTATTTCATCGCCAGCTGTATGTAGCCTTTGTTTCAAAACGGACAATTCAGAGCAAAAGGCACCGACACTTTGGCCTTCTCCGAATTTCTTGCCCATAAATGCCTGAGCCAACAAATATTTGTTTGTTTCGGTTTTCGCTTCGTACAGCGATTTGATTTTTACGAACATTTCTCTTGATGTCGTACACTCACGAATAACCGCGTGATCATTCGTTTCGTACAGCGTACAGCGGTTTGATTTTTACGAACATTTCTCTTGATGTCGCTTCGTACAGCGTACAGCGATTTGATTTTTACGAACATATCTCTTGATGTCGTACACTCACGAATAACCGCGTGATCATTCGCGTTCAGGCCTGCTGATAATATGCGTCTCGCTTTTGCATCCCACATCTTCCATACTCGGAGATCAGCAGCTACTTGAGGCTTAATTACGACGCCATTAGCAACCTCGTCAACACCACACATTTGCAAAGACGCGTTGACTTCGAAAAGCCACTCTTCGTATGTCGCCTTGCTGAGTTTCGGAACAGAAATCTTTTCTTCTTGTCCAGCCATTATCAAATTTCAAGAAAAAAAAAAGGTCTAACACAAAAGAAACCACAATGAAATACAAATGTCACTATGTCCGTAAAATACGATCCCGATTTTACACTTATTTAACTTTCGATTTTTGCACTAGAACTGGGCCCATAACCTGTTGCGCAGGAATGATCAAGAAAACAAAGGAAACGAAAACAGCGTTACGACAAAAAATAAAATAAACAAGTTGAAGTAGCAGGAAGATGCTCCTGCCAGAAGGGTATTGTAGAACAATTAGTAAATCAAACAATATATTCTGCATATCAAAACTTGACTAATATATAGATTCCATAAATTGAGTTCGAAATATTATTATGGTTGTTATAATTTTAAACTCGCCACCATTTTGTTTCAAGTGGTTTGACCTCGTCGCTTGATTAGTCATGATAACACATGGATATTACTAAAAATTTCTAAAATTTTTATCAAAATTCCTACATATTTGTAGTGTCTCGGCCCGTTGCAACCGTGTATCTTCCTAGTATCACGTGTTAATGTTGTTGTATTTGTTAAATATTCAATCGGCTGTAACTTAGCTGTTTATTGTTCAATTATTGTGAAATTTTCGAACCATATACAATCACTTTCAGAAAATTTAAATTATAGATTTTGGGAAATCTAAGGGTCACATCTTGATTTTATAGATAAAAAAGCAAAATTTATAAAATGTACTATTATTAACAAAGTTGATCGAATTTCGACTTCTAAGGTATTTGTTGCCCTTGTGAAGGAAAAATTGACAGTTCAGGTACTGTTTTGAAAAGCTCTTATGAAGAACTTTCATTTGATATTCATATTGATGAAATTTTTTTTTTCAGCGGCCACTCCCCTGTGCTGTAATCATCGATTCGTGGCCTATTTTTTCGAATCCTAGAATGGCTACAAAGCCCTTTTGCTAGGAGCTCTCTCCTGCCTCCTCGACTTGTTTCACATATGAGTTTTAATTGTAGGTACTCATCTTCAGTCATTCATTAAATTGAATCAAGTGTTAAAAGCATGCGCCTTAAACGTTGAAGTTGGGGCAAAATAACTCGAAATTATTCAATCTTTGCATTTAAAACAGCTACTATTTTGCTTTACGATTACTAATACCGCTAGCTGAGCTAATTCTCAAAGGAATTCATGATACCTATCATTCCTGAAATTTTCATGCAATCCTAGCAAAGCTGTAGTATCTGAGTCAGTAAAAAGCGCATATTGTTCCATAGCCATATGTTTTCATAGTAATACAGCGCATATTGTTCCATAGTAATACAGGAAAATTCAAATCGCTATAACTTCATTAAATACCATTCGATCTTTGTGAAACTTTCAGGACAGATTAATCATAGTCATCTGCGTACTGAATTTTATTAAATTTAAGGGACCCCTTAAGATTTTATTCAAGAAAACATAAAATCAATAAATCATACTATTACTAACAAAGTTGAGTGACTTTCGACTTCTCACGTATTTGTTGTTGTTGTACTCATAAAGGCCTATATTCATGATTTTTTTCAGATTTTTCGGGTCAAAGGTGTTTCGTACATTTCCCCTTCCCCTGCACCCCTCGAAGCAAAATTTTTCATTTTAAGACCTGTTTTGAAAAGTTCTCATTAAGGCCTTTCATTTGATACCCATATTGCCTACATGCGATGAAAACATTTTTTTCAAGGACAACTCCCCTATATGGGGAGACCCCCCTTAAAGACCTTATAAAATTTTTTTCGTATTGAAACTTTGAAGAGGGCGTCACTTTGCACCTACCTACAAAATTTTATGCTTGTAGCTTATGTAGTTTGCGAGAAAAAGTGGTGTGACACACGGACGGACGGACGGACAGACAGGACGCGAAACTAATAGGGTATTGTAAAATAATTTTACAATACCCTAAAAACGTGTCTACTCGTTGACGGTCAAAAACAGACTAGTTTATTGTGTACTGAACTGAAGAACATGAGATGACTACGTTATAGAATTCAAACAAAGAAAATAGATCAGAGAGAGTAGAGAACGCATACATTAACAGTGATATGAGCGTATGCTTTTTGCTGATAAACCCTACATACAAATACAGTGTTTTACGCACATTATTTGCGAGTTTTTTTTTGCAACATGACAATGATGTCACTATGAATAAATTTGAATGTGGCTGGGCATATGTATGAGGGCCATGATACAACTCAAAATGATCCTGGATCTCCAGGAAAGGTCGCATTCACGCTCCAATTTTGTGACTTTGTCCATTGATTCTTACCATCGCTTACTCGGTATTCATTTGGAGTGCTCACTGTGATCTAGTCTTTAAAGTTGACTAAACTTAATCACTTTCAATTTCTACTTAGCTGATCTAATTGAATTAGCTGTCTAATGTGTAAGGTAAAATATAAAATAATTTTCACTTTTCGCTTTAATTGCCCAAAAAATCAAAAAACTAAACATCTTGTCAACTCTCCTGGCATGCCAGACTAATGCGCGCATTTCTCACGAATTTACTTGCGGTTATTTACCGCTGATTTGCGTGCTGACAGGCATATGGATGCTCCCGAGCTGCGAATTCACATGCAATCTAATGAATTATTTAATCGAATGCATTTCATTTTTCATTCAGCTACGTAACACCTTGTGCAGTCACGCATATCACATTCTAATGGAAAGTAATCATCCGTTTTGTTTTGTAACAAAAAAGCAAAACATGGGAGAAAATTAAATACAAATGTACATTCAAACAACATCGGCTACATCACTTGGAACATTTAACATAGCGGTATCACAAGTGGGTATTATCGCATCGACGTGTCCACGGTATTTTTGGTTTCGCGAATGATTTCTTGGATTTTTCCTTCGGTCGTTGCATCTGCTTTTGCTCGTTTTTCACCACCCAACTCCAAATCAACTCGAGCCAAGTGAAGAGTTAAATAATTTTACTTTCATTCGTTCGTACTTAAGATATTCACTTGAAAAACGGTTTTATTATCTCCGAAAAGAGCTTTTAAATGCAACACATTACTTTCTCCGCGTGACGTGACAAGACTTGATCCTACAACTAAACAAATTCCCGGCCAGCTAGTGCAGAAAAAAGGGTTAGTGAAGAAATTACATAAACAACAAAAAACTCATGAACATACTCAACAATGCACTGCACAAAAGAAACGACACCGCTCGGGGCCTCGCGATCGATGATGCCTTCTAGTGCACGAAAAGAATCTTCAAGATGCTGATCTGTACAAATTTGGTGTGAGTTGGGCGTGCGAAAAGAAATTGAGGCGGAAATTGCAAATGAAACTGAAAATGGTTAAAAAGTGAGCCTGCCTCGGGATGTTGGACTAAGTGAATATATTCGAGATGTTTATCTTGTTTTTAAAAGTATTTGGGGCACTTGCGGAAAAAATTAAGTATTGATAGATTGTCTAGTATCCGTGGCAAAAACTAAGACACGAAGTGAAACGGAAAAGAAATTCAATCTCACGTTCATTATTCAAGTGTGCAAATACGAATATGAGCAGTTGGAAAAAAGATTATTACACATACGACGCGCCAAATGATTCCCTGCCAAGGCTTGTTTTCCCCACAAAAGATATTTGTCTCAGATGTTTTTCAAGAACGCGAAAAGATTCGCGGTCATAAAAAGTCGCGGGGATCATTAACCGATTTATCGCATTCGCCAGTGATTCGCACGCGATATCAGCAGAAACGAAGAAGAGCTTTACTGAAGATATTCCAAGGAATAAATATTCAATAAAAATCAATTCACAAAGAGAATTTGTTTTTCTTCTTTTATTCGCTGTTTGGTATATCTTAAAGCTCGTCTTCGCGTTTGCGTAAATTAAATTTTATTGTTTTAATGTCTTTTTATAGACGACAAACAAGACGAGCGGCTGCCTAGGTTGCTGTTGATATAATACAGACTTCACACCAAATTTGCATATCGATAATGTGCGAAATACCTTTTTTCTTAGCAGAGAGTGGGTTATAGACAATATATTGTATATATTTTTTCAGTTAGATTGCTTTCAAAAAATATTTGATTTATAGATTATGAGAAAAGATTTATTTGATATAAAATCTTAAGGAATATCTTCAGAAATGTAAAATACGAATTATATGCAAAAAAATGACAGTAGTTTTTCGTTCCGAAGTTTTGTTTGTATTCTTGCAGAGCCCAAATGCTATCGCGTTTTCTAGTCAAAGAATTTTGTTTGCCTTATGTCGGGGCAAGATGGCTATTACAGTCACTCTTGAGCCCTCAAACCTCGGTCCATTGCACTCGATGATCTCATCTATCAGATGCTATTCGTTATTTTAAAGTAACGAAGTAGAGCCGCTAGATTTTCATTCGTGAGCATATTCCAGCTAATTGCAGCCTGGTATATGCAGGGGCCAGACATTCATATATATAATACATGATTCTCCCATGTTCTTCTAAGCGCTATTAAGAAATAGTGTCTTCAGCAATTAGCAATTGTAATTAGCCCAAGTAGAGTCCTATACTATTTTCTACTCAATTTAAGTAGAAAATGTCTTACCCTCTGATTTGGTTCTTTTACCAGCGTTTTACTAAGTCTATCGCGGCCACATTCCTGCCAAGGCTCTGCTGACTAAGTCTTCAGCCAGCAGTTTACCTTATTAACGATATGAGATCTGTGGACTCCTATACAGGATACCTGGCAGTAGAGTATGGTCTCAGAGCCCTCCATCGCTAAAGCATCAAATTTATCAAATTCCTCGTACCCTTTGCATTGTGCAAGAGAGGAGGACAATGCTTGCCACAAACTTTTTAAACAGCGAAAGATGGAAGAGTTAGGAGTCGGGGGACTACTTTTCTAGTAATCCCTCTTTCTCCCTCTCCTCCCATTATAGGAGGGATCCCCAAACTTGAAGGTGCCCCCTGGCATAGCAAGACGAGGATTGGCTCGATGTAACGTGTCAAACAGTTCCAGCCTAGGTTCTCAGGTTTACAGGCGAAGCACTTAGTAGGTAGTCCAGACATGTTGTTCATCTAGGACCTCCAAACTCAGACCGTAAATACCTTCACCTCCCAATCACAAACAAAAACACAAGCAAGTTTGATAATTAATAAGGAAGCTACCTGTCGATACGCGAGGTACAATACTATTCAAGTTGAGCCAAGTAGTAGTCTATGCGGACGACATCAACATTTTGTCACGGTCGTTAATAACTGCCAAAGAACTCTTTCAAACTTGACATTAATGAAAATAAAACAAAGTTCATGACGCAGTCGAGAAAAAATACCTCAAGTAGACAAAACATCACACTTGACGAATATAGTATCGAAAATGTTAGCGAATTGGTGTATTTGGGCGCCAAAATAACGAAAACGGGTAATAAAAGAGACGAAATACGCCAAAGAATACAGCTCGAAAATAAATTATTTTATTCCAGCTGCATACACAGGAGAACAAAGATCCAAGTATACAAATCTGTGATAATACCTGTGTTATGCTATGGGTGTGAAACATGGACCCTAACCCAAGCATCCGCAAATATATTGAACGCATTTGAGCGACGGGTCCTGAGGCGAAATTTCCAGGATGTTACTTTCAAATAGATATCAATTTGAAATTGAAAATGGTCATAATGTGTCATTGACGTAGCTTTTAGTGTTGTGTACTTGCTGTGAGATTTCTCGTTAAGTCTCCTTCTGGATATTGCTTACACAAATCCTTTTTAAGGAACGAACTTACATCTGAATCTCGTTCTGAGTCCCATTCCAGCTTGGATCTACTTGTGAATCTCCTAGCGTGTCTTGAGCATTACTTTGCTAGTTTTTCTTCTTTTCAGGGTTTTGTAAAATAATTTGACAAAACCCTACTAAAATTACATCCTGTCTGTCCGTCCGTGTGTCACAGCACTTTTTCTCGCAAACTACCTAAGCTAGAAACATCAAATTGTGTATGCAGGTGTAAAGTTGTATTGTGCGATTTGGCAGGTGCCAAACGGAAAAAAGGGATGACGTCTGGTTTCCCCGGGATGAGAGTTCACGTGGCAAGACCTGAGAGTGCGGACATAGGCCGGATAAAATTAAATAAGACACAAGTTGGGTAAACAGACCTACGCTCATGTCAGAAAGGTTTTGTATTCAATTTACAAAATGCTGTCACCAGATCGAATCACATCAAGAAACATGTCAAAGACAATTTTATTGGAGAAAATATGAAATACGAAGATCATACTATTTTTAACAAAGTTAAACGAATTTCGACTTCTGGGGTTTTTGGTATTGTTATACTCATCAATATCTCCATTGATAATTATTTCAGATGTCGATCCGCGACGAAGGAAACACATTTTTCAAGTTATTCGCGCCCGGGGCCCCATTGAAGCAAAAACTGACAGTTTAACAACTATTTTGAAAAGCTTCCATGAAAACTTTCAGTTCATACTCATATCGGCTACGTTTGATGAATTTTTTTTTCAGGGGCCACTCTCCTGTACTGTTATCATCGATTAATGGCCAATTTTTTCGAATCCTAGAATGGTTACAAAATCCTTTTACTAGGAGCTCTCTCTCACCTCCTTGACTTGTTTCACTTATGAGCATTAATTGTAGGTACTCATCTTCAGTCATTTATTAAATTGAATCAAGTGTTCAAAGCATGCACCTTAAACGTTGAAGTTGGGAAAAAATCGCTCAAAATTATTCAATCTTCGCATTTAAAACAGCCACTATTTTGTTTTAAGATTACTGATACCACTAGCTGAACCAATTCTCAAAAATATACATGAAACCTATCGTTCCTGAAATTTTCATGCAAATCCTAGCAAAGCTGTAGTGTCTGAGTCGGTAAAAAGCGCATGTTGTTCCATAGCCATATGTTGCCATAGTAATAAATGCAGCGCATATTGTTCCATAGTAATACAGGAAAATTCAAACTGCTATAACTTCGCTAAATATGATTCAATCTTTATGAAACTTTCAAGATAGATCAACCTTGTAAATAGACATCTACATACTGAATTTCATTGAATTTAAGGGTACAGTTAAGATTTTATTCAAGAAAACATAAAATCGATAAATCATACTATTACTAACAAAGTTGAGTGAATTGCGACTTTTCACGTATTTGTTGTTGTTGTACTCACCAAGGCCTACATTCCTGATTTTTTTCAGATTTTTCGGATGAAAGGTGTCGAATCGCGAGGGGGGTGGGACACAAATTTTTCGTGTATTTCCCCTCCCTGTGCGCCCCTCGAAGCAAACTTTGCCAAACTAAGACCTGTTTTGAAAAGTTCTCATCAAGACCTTTCATTTGATACCCATATCGGCTACCTTCAATGCAATTTTTTTTCGGGGGGTCACTCCCCTATATGGGGAGACCCCCCTTAAATACCTTTAAAAAATTTTTTGTAGCTGAACTTTGAAGAGAACACCACTTTACACCTACATACAAAATTTGATGTTTCTAGCTTAAGTAGTTTCCGAGAAAAAGTGCTGTGACACACGGACGGACGGACGGACGGACGGACAGACAGACGGACAGACGGACAGACAGGACGCGATTTTAGAAGGGTTTTGTAAAATTATTTTACGAAACCCTAAAAAAGAGAACAAGAATTAACTATTTAAATTTACTTGATCATAAACAACAATTAATTTTATTATTAAATCACATAAATTTTAGGGCTTTTATCTATGATTACTTTATTTTTTTAATTATTATAAAAAAGTTGAATCAGAAATAAATAAGAAGAATTTTATGAATAAAATGAATTGCTAGGCTAATCACGTCTTTCCTTTCCAGTTAAAACCTTCTCTTCCAGCAGGGGAATATCGGCGAACGGTGAGTATGCCGCTAAGAGGGTAGGGTTCGAGTAATCCGCGAATGGCCAGATCGCGTCGCGGTCGGTACGCGGTGCCATAGCTTGTGGTTGCGTGTTTTTTATTAGCGTAGATTTTTTCGGTCTTATCTTAGAGTAGTATATTTCGGGCACCACTTTTTGGCGGTTGTTCTGATTCATTTCCCCCGAGATGGGAAGTTGCATTTTAGAGTTGTCGATGAAAGTTGTTTGACGCGCTAGTAAATCGGACATGTGAACCGGTGGCTGAATTTTTATATTTCGCTTAAAACCCGTGACGGAACTCCTCTCCGAACTAGCTAGCTAGCTAACAGCCACCTCGGATTAGACTAAGGGTGTCCGGACTAGTTGACCTGAGGGGTACAGTCTGTTGTCACATTCCAAGACTTCACGTCTAGAACCGATGAGAGGTCGGTACAGATTTCCTTCGGAAGTCTTGATGTTCGAGACTTGTGCTCTCTCCAAAGTTCAACTACAAAAAAATTTTATAAGGTATTTAAGGGGGTCTCCCCATATATGGGCGTGGCCCCCGAAAAAAAATTTTAACGAAGGTAGCCGATATGGGTATCAAGTGAAAGGTCTTGATGAGAACTTTTCAAAACAGGTCTTAATTTGACACTGTTTGCTTCGAGGGGTATACTGGGAGGGGAAATACATGAAAAATTTGTGCCCCTGCCCCCCCTTGTGATTGGACACCTTTGATCCGCAAAATCTGAAAAAAATTTTACAGTTAGGTGTTTATGAGTACAACAACAAAAAATACCTTATAACTCAAAATTCACTCAACTTGGTTAAAAGTAGTATGATATTCGAATTTCACACTTTCCCCAACAAAATCGTATACGTACCATCAAACTGAACGAAATTCAATATTTAAGTAGTCCTACAAAAGGTCCTTAAACTTTGTGAGTTTGATGAAAATGGAATGATATACACAGAAGCTATAGCCATTTGAAATTTCTCCAATTACAACAACAATAACTCATGATTTTGGTATTTTATGGACTTTTCATCGAATCAGTTACTGCAGTTTTGATTTGATCTTCTTAAAATTTTCAAATAAGGTCAATAACATTAATATTTTAGTGATTTTTGTTGGTTTGCAACAAAATGGCGAACATTGAAAATAGAAAAACAATAGATTGTCTTTTAAACGTGCACATCTCTTTGACATACTTCTTGAATTTATTCGTTGCTGGTGACTGCATTTCTAAGAAGTTGGGTATAAAACCCTTCTGACATGAGCGTAGGTCCGTCTACCCAACTTGTTTTTTGTGGTTAGGAGGTGAGTGTCATTTGCGTACTGAGAGTGGGGTTTCCGTTCTTGGAAGCGACTGAAACACCCACTTAACACCTCCCTTGCCAACACAAGAACCAAGCCTAGAACCCTTTGACACATTACTTCGGGCCGGATCTCATTTTGTTACACCGTGAGGTACTTTCCAGTTGGGAGATCCCTCTTCTAGCAGGGAGGGAGAGGTGAATCGCCAAAAAAGTGATCCCTAGCCCCAACATCCATAGTTGCCGTGAGTCACCTGTGCCACCCCACTCCATTTGTCAACCAATCCAAGAATCACCACGGCTACACTATCCAAGGTGAGGTCTCCCATCTCCCTATAGAAGTCCCATTTGATGCACACAAAAAATGTGTGGGAGGCATCATCTTCCTCTCCTGGGCAAAATCAACAATCGATGTACTATGACTTATCAATCCTGTACAGGTAAAACTGAAAACACCCATGCTCGCTCAAAAGCTGGGTCAAATAGAAGTCAGTCCCACTATGCTTTCGATTTAACCACGGTCTCACATCCAGGATGAGGCACGCTGTCCACCTTCCATTCGTGCAATTCACTCAAGACTGCTACCAATCTTTGAGTAAGCGCTGTTTCTCCTCGCAAACAACTGCCACCTAAACGTCCTCGTTTCGATGCAGGTAAATAACAAGGTGCTCTCTACCAAGGTGGGCAACAGGTATCCCACCTACAATAACTCTCACCGCCGAACCAGAGACTGCTGAATATGAAGATGCAATCCTCAGTGCTCCCCTTCTCTGTACCAAGCGTTTTCAATAGACCATCTGACTGACAGCATCGCTCCATATTTCTGCTCCGTATTGTAACACTCATCAAGAGGCGTCTTCTTGATAGTGTGGGTCCCGCTACGTTGGCCTAATTCAACTGAGAGCCAATACACCTCAAGCAGGTTTCTCAGCCGTTTCCCTTATTTGCTCAAAGAAATTAATCTTCGAGTCGACCAGTAGCATAAGGTACTTCATCGCTGGCTTTGATTCAATAAGTATGTCTCCAATATTGATCATCCTTATTCTAGGGATTTTTTTTTCTCGTCAAGATGACCACTTTAGTTTCCTTCAGTGCTAAACTGAACCTGCAGGGGAAATGCTGGCTGACAGGAACATTCCTAGAAGCTTGCCTTCTTTGGGGAGTTCCACCTCCACATACCCGAGCAAACTCCCGCAGGGGGAATCACGGTCGACAAAAGCACTCTTGTAAGCTAGCATCCTTTGGGGAGCGCCACCCTCGGCGGACCTGAGGATATGGGGGCACCATGAGGCCCCTTTTTGGAATGACAGGTAGCGACCCTGACTGGATCTTCGTCCCATACAATCTTGGCAGGCCTTGGAGTACGTTAGAAGTTCGCACCACTGGGTTGGTGGTATAGATTTGGTTGAGACGGACTCCCAATTAGCGCTGGTCTGACTATAAGCACTTATCCCCATAATGCCTTGTGCTAACCCTCCCATGGCCTCCCTGTTCTGCAAAGATAGCCATGGGACCTAAAAAAGCGGCTCCGAGGTGGGACCCAATAAAACTGAAGAAATTAAAAATCAAAAAAATTCAAAAAAGAATGCAAAAATAATAACAATACCGACGCAACCAAAAATATTAACTATGACAGAAATGACTGTGAACACAATGACAGCGAAGACGGATGAAAAATAGAGATTAACAGATAGTCTTCTCTAGACTAAGATTCCTGCGGTACTCGAGTGCAGCAAAAAAAAAATGCGAATGCCAGAGTTTTCTAAAAAGGAAAAGCGGGAAACTTTGCAGGACGAGCCAGGTGTTCGGTGGTGGGAAAAAATATAAAGAACATCTAAAATTTGATAGTTGCTGCTGCGATTACTACCAAAGTAACTGGGCCAAGGGTCATAAATCCGGAAATAATAGCGAACCATACTGAAGTCCACAAAGGTATTACGGAAGAAGAGGAAAGGAGTAACTAGACAAAAAAGTGCCGTTGTGTGATTTCATCGCTACCGTCGAAATTGTGGCGGAAGTACTATACTCAAAAATGGAAGCCGATAACCTCTCCCAAAAGAGGTGGCCGTAAAGAACTATTACCGCCTAGTGACATGAAGAAGAAAAGCTCATAAAAAAAGCGGGAGATTATCTGGAAGAATAAAATTAGCATGCGACTTGCCAGTAATTGGTAAAGGAGGAAAGATTGGGCTCCTTGAATTGGATGTCCTCCTAGACTGCAGAGAGCATTACCGGCGGAGCTGATTAAAGGCTTTAGAGGACCAGAAGGTCGAAGACGAGCAAGAGGCTAAGGAAGCGTTGAGGGCCAAACTTAAAGCGTACGAGCAGATAGCTCCACCATCAAACATCAATGAAAGAATAGCATCTAGTCTAATCGAAGGAGATTGGGATAGAAAAAAGAAGGAAAAGATGGGCGTGGAATGCCAGGTTCCAGACAGTGCTGACGAAAGGAGCGCAGAAAGATGCAAAGAAATTCCTTCAAAATGTGCCAGAAAATAAATTTTGCACAGATGCTCAATAAAAAAAAAACCTGATGCGAAAGAGCAGAGAAAGAAGCCCCGATGAAAACCCTGGCAGCAGGCACTGTTCATAAAACCCAAAGATGGCCCATCCTACACAGTAGTGCTGCAGGATGTCAGGCTCGAAGACACCAGCTCTGCCATTAAAGCAGTGCGATCAACGCGGTTGGACCACATACTGGTTGAATTCGGAGCAGAGACCAACAATAAAGAAGCATTCTGTGCTGCAGTAAAGAAAGTCCTCGGCATAAGTGCAACTATAGCCTTGCTCAGGCCGATGGCAACGATCGAAATAAGAGACATTGACTGCGGCACGGACTTGGCCTAGGTAGAAGAGGCCATCAAAAGGGAGCTGCCTTGCATGGGCAGGATCAAAGTGAGGCGGACACCAGAAAACCATAGGGAACAGCGCATGGCCTTCATTGACCAGACAAAAAAGGATGCCAAATAATTTCTGAATATGGGAGAGGTAAGAGTAGGGTAGATTGCAGGATACGGCAAAGATAAGCGCCTTTTCAATGTTTGAAAATGCCTTTGCTACGGTTACACAGGATAAGTATGAAAAGTACCCAATAAGAGTTCTCTATGTTACAAATGTGGTGAAATGGGACCTAAAGGAAAAGAGCGTACAAAGAAGGCACACTGTGCCCTTTGCAAGGATGCTGTACAATTCCATTGTACAAACAATATAATCAAATGAACAATTTCATTTTATTGTCTAAATTCCTTCATTTTATTATAAATGTAACATAAAATTAATGTTTTGAATTCTTGATGTGTACAAACAGACATCAATTAGAAAGAATTTGCGCTGTTTGTAATTCTCACGACAAACTCCAGACGAAACTTGATCTGGATCTAGTTCATAACCAGGATCATACGTACCTGAAGGTAAAATCGTGTGGAGATTATCGTGGAAAAAATATGTCTGCTTAAGTTTGGCTTTTAATATTTAAGCTCATGATACTAGAAAATAAATCCAATTGTTACATACAACTCAGAGCACTTTTTTTTAAATCAGAGGTGCGAGTACAGCTCGCAAATAAAATATTTTATTTGGTTTTGACGATCTTAAAGACCAGCTGCATACACAGGAAAACAAAGCTCCAATTATACAAATCTGTCATAAGGCCTGTTTTATGCTATGGGTGTGAGACATGGATCCGCAAATATATTGAGCGACGGGTCCTCAGGTGAATAATTGGAGCGAAGCTAGACGGGGACCAATGGTGAATTCGATACAACCATGAGCTGCATGAAATTTTTGACGAGCCGTGGCTCTCAACGATTGTAAGACTGCGGAAGCTGCAATGGGCTGGACACATGAATCGTATGAACGAGCAATAGATACCCAAAAAGGTAGTCGTTGGAAGAACTGAAGGCCAGAGATCAGTGGGGAAACCGAGGAAACGCTGGTCTGACTCGGTCAACGAAGATAGTTTGTCGCTGCTCGGTTTTGGAAATTGGAGGACTCGGTCAATGAATCGAGATGGTTGGTGGTGCTATTTGCAGGAAGTGAAGGGCCGAGAGGGGCTGCAGTTTTACGAAGAAGAGGGAAGTTGAACACTTTTTCCAGCAAACTTTCGACAGGGTCCATGGTGCGGAGAATCGTCAAAGTAGTGAGCCAACTCACCAAAAACCCCAATAATAAATATAATGTGTGAATTTATTAATAATTTTGATTCCTTATTTATACTTTCTTTATTTTCACAAACATACATGTTTCGCCTATATTATGTTAAGAATTTAATTGATCTTCGTATTATGAATAAAAATTAAATGCTTATTGGTATAAATTATATGCCAGTTGGTATTTTAAATTGAAAACTTTTTTCTTAAATTTCTCATAAGCTGGTTTAATCGTTACTTAAAAAAATTTTAGTTACTATTTGACTACTTTGCTATTCTGTTTGTTTAGTTTTCGATGCACGAAGCTTTCGTTATATATTCGATTGATTAACAAATCGAGATATGAAAAAAATTTTTTTTGTAAGAAAAGCAGCTTATTTTACATATTATTTCTTTTACTTCTGACACCTCGTAGCATAAGATTTCTGCATCAAACTCTGCTAAATCTTGAGGGTCATTATTCAGCAATTTCATGTTGCAAAACTTTTGCCCGTAAATCTTTACTTTATGACTTTTTATAAACTTTTTAACCTTTAATATCTCCGGATTTGGTTTAAGCATACAACAGTTATTATTTAAGGTTCCTGCTTTTATAACAAATTTTTTAAATGTGCCAACTTTGTACTTGTTCATAGCAAACTCCTTCATAAAAATTGGCTTATCAGATCGTGAAATCTCGGTATTATGCGTTTGATTATTTTTTCGCGCTTCCATAATTCTGTTCATCGTTTGTTCAAGTTGTCTATTTTGTGAATAAACTTGAAGCCTCCGTGTCCGCTAACTTTAATGAGACAAAAAAATTTTGAATTACTGTAGTGTAGCTCAAAAAGCCCGGCTGTATGATCAGTCGTGAGCATGAGACAGTCCAACTTCTCTAGGTGACCCTACAAGGTGTCCAGATTTTTAGTGGGTAGGCAATCCCTAAGAGATATTGCACTAATCGTGCCCGAGCAATTAGTAACTGCCGAACGTGTGTTGTCCCTGGGCATCAATATCGTTTGGACCTGCTTCTTGATTTATATAGGGTTATCCATTTTACGCTTGGGAAAGTAAAGCTGAAGAAAACACATAAAATATTCAGATCGAAACAAAATTTTTTATTCAATATGCCATTATACGTGAAATACAACATCAGTCAAATGTCCTTCACGGGACTTCTTACAAGCCTCAATCCTTCTAAGGTAATTTTCAATGACTTTTCGGCACATTTCCGGCAGTATCCCGGCTATAACTTCACGAATATTGGTTTTTAATTGCTCAAGATTTTGAGGATTGTTTGCGCAAACACGACATCACTCAATCTCGAAATTACGCGTCCTGGAAATTTCTCTTGCAAAAGTGCTCGATTAGCCTGTGTTGTGTGGCTTGTGGCTCCATCGTGTTGGAACCACATATTCTCCAGATCATAATCTTCAATTTCTCTCCAAAAATAATCGGTTAACATCCGTCCATAGCGGTTAAAATTGACTGTAATGGCTCTTCCTTGATCGTTTTCAAAAAAAGTACGAGCCAATAACACCAACAGACCATAATGCACACCAAACGGTCACTTTTTCCGGATGCAAGGGCCTTTTTGCGATCACCTGAAGATTTTGAGAGCCCCATATGCGGCAATTCTGTTTATTTACGTAACCACTGAGCGAAAAATGAGCCTCATCACTAAAGAAAATTTTGTTCGAAAAATCGTTATCAATGGCTTATTGTTCACCCAATTCGCATACATTCTGCGTTGTGTATGGTCTTGCGGCTTAAGTTCTTGAGTGAGTTGAATTTTATACGGATGGAGATGCAAATCCAAATGCAAAATCCGCCACAACGAGCCGTAAGACAAGCCCAAATGTTGAGCACGTCGAGGAATCGACAATTTCGGATCTTCCTTCACACTTTGAGCAACGACAGCGATATTTTCAGCAGAAAGAATGTTTCGATGATGCTCAGGCCTTGCAATATCGCAATATCAATAACCAATCCAGTCTCTTCAAATTTTCTCACTGTGTTCAAAATTGTTTGCTGTGTAGGTCGATTATGTCGCCCGTACTTGGCTCGTAAAGCCCTAAATGTTGATACAGCAGAATCATCATTTTTATAATAAAATTTAATAATTTTAACGCGTTTTTTGACTGTTAAACGATCCATATTTCTAAATGGCAAACTGTTAACTAAAAAATATATGCTTTGGATGACATTTAGTTCTGACATATGTCAAATGGCAGGGTTATACTTTCCTACCACGAAATGGATAACCCTGTACATTGGTGGTTTACCACCATTATATGACCTGCAAGGCCAAATTACATTAGAGTCCTTTCGTGTGTTCGGAAGTTGTTAACCAACATAATTTTTGTGGCGAATCCTGATCTGCACCCCAAACCAAGCGGTGCCTAAGTGTCTTCCATTACATGGATTTTGACTTCACGTGATTGGCTGCTTAGCTAGTCCGTGACTATCCATGATAAGACACGCGCTGCTTGCGGGTCAGAATCAACCCTGGGCTGACAAATTTTACCTTGTGAAAACTTGCAAACAAGATACCACTTCTGACCCCTGATTCTTATGGTGCCTCAAGAGAGTAGTCCCTGTAACGCAAAGGAAGAGCTTACCATTTTTCATTGCCTGTGATAGGGAAAACGAAATGGAAATACCGAATTTGATATTGAGATTGATATTCGTTTTTAAGGTTTTTGAAAATCATTTTACAAAGCCCTACTAAAATCGCGCCCTGTCTATCCGTCTGTCCATCCGTGTGTCACACCACTTTTTCTCGCAAACTACATAAGCTAGGAACATAAGATTTCGTTGGTAAATGCAAAGTGACGCCCTCTTTAAAGTTTCACCATAATAAGAAATTTACAAGGTGTTTAAGGGGAGTCTCCCCATATAGGGGAGTGGCCTTTTAAAAAAACAATTTCATCGTCAATATGGATATCAAATGAAAGGTCTTGATGCGACAGGAGTTAAAATGGCAAATTTTGCTTTGAGGGGTGCAGAGGAAGGGGAAATGTACGAAAATGTTGTGTTCCTCCCTTTGCGATTGGACACCTTTAACCCGAAAAATCTGAAACAAATCACAGAGGCCAGACTTTAGGAGGTCAAGGGTAGCAAAACCAAATATTCGAATTTCGATCAACTTTTTTAATAATAGTACATTTTATAAATTTTACATTTTTGCCTATAAAATCAATATGGTATCTTTAAATGTCCAAAAGCTACAATTTAAGTTTTTTAAAAGCAATTGTATGCGTTCTGAAAATTTTACAATAATTGAACAATAAACAGCTAAGTTGCAGCATATTTAACAATTACAACAACATTAACACGTGATACTAGGGAGATACATGTTTGCAACCGACCTATACATTACGAATATGTAGGAATTTTGAAAAAAAATTCAGAAATGGTTCATAATATTGATGTGTTATTATGACTAACTAAGCGACGTGGTCAAAAAATTTGAAACAAAATGGCGATGAATTTGAAAATATAACAACCATAGTAATTTTTCGAACTCAATTTTTGGAATCTGTATATAAGTCAAGTTTTGATATGCAGTATATATTGTTTGATCTACTAATTGTTTTAACAAAACCTTTCTCTCCTGCTACTTCAACTTGTTTTTTATTGAAACTTAAAAATACAGTTACTATGCTTTTTCCAAACCTATCCTTCTTCTTCTTTTTCTTCTTAGCACTACAGCCCCTTTCGGGCCTTCGCTTCATGCAAACAGCAGCGCCTCCAACTGTCTCGGTCCGTTGACCGCGTCATCCAATTTTGAAATCCGAGCAGCGATGAATCGTCTTCGTCGACTGAGTCAGACCAACGTTTCCTCTGTTTCCCCACTGGCCTCCGGCCTTCAGTTCTCCCAACGAATACCCTTTTGGGTATCCGTTGTTCGTCCATACGATTCATGTGTCCAGCCTACTGCAGCTTCCACAGTCTGACAATCGTTGAGACCTCCGGTTCGTCAAAAATTTCATGCAGCTCAAGGTTGTATAGAATTCGCCGTTGGTCCCCGTCTAGCTTCGCTCCGATTATTCGCCTCAGGACCCGTCGCTTAAAGGCGTTCAATATATTTGCGGAAGCTTGGATTAGGGCCCATGTTTCACACCCATAGCATAACACAGGTCTTACCATAGATTTGTATACTTTGAGCTTTGTTCTCCTGTGTATGCAGCTGGTCTTCAAGATCATCAATACTGAAAAAAATATTTTTTTCGCGAGCTGTATTCTTCGGCGTATTTCATCTCTTTCATGTTATTTTGGTGCCTGAAAACACAAATTCGCTAACATTCTCGAAACTGTATCCGCAAAGTGTGATATTTTGAGTATTTGAGGTATTTTTACTCGACTGCGTCATGAGTTTTGTTTTATTTTCATTGATAGGAGCATATAGTCCTTGAAAAACATGACATCACTGCGGACAACGTAAGCATGCTGAAAACGGTTACAAACGGATGGAAGCTTGATGTAGCAGAAAGCTTGGAGATATTCAATCGGAAGACGTAGGACATTTGGAACGGTGACTCAGGTAACGGATACACCTGGCTATTCAAGCTTACAAAATAATGAAGGTCGTTAAGTAGTAATTAAGGAAAACAAATTTTTGAATGGTAAAGAATCAGATAATTAGAGATTAAGTAAAAGTACTTTGAGGGATTAGATGTAATTAGAGATTTATATTAATACGTTAATGAGTTTAGTATAAATATTAGGACACTTACACAATAGTTCAGGGAATAGTAGTACTGAGGAAGTTCTCAAGTAGAGAACGAAACAATTTAAAATAAATAGTAGAATTAAAGGGTATATACTTTCTTTCATTTTTTTATAAATTGATTTGTAGCCCTACTAGTTTTGCATCGCTGTCGAGTTTCAGGAACAATTTGTTGGCAGTTTTTAATGACCGTGACAAATTTGTTGACGTCGTCCGCATAGGTTACCACTTGGCTCGGCTTGTATAATAACGTACTTTGCGTATCGACAGGCAGCTTCCACATGACGTACTCGAGAGCCAAATTGAAAAACAATGGGGTCAACCCATCTCCCTGCTTCAGTCCAACATTTATGTCAAAGGCATTGGTGAGTTGGTTATTGATGCGGACTTAAGAGATTGTTGACGTCATTGTCATTTTGGTAAGACGGACCAATTTGGCTGGGATGCCATAGCAAAGCATTATTTGGTACAGTACATTACGATCAATACTGTCGTATGCTTGCTTGAAGTCAACGAAAATTTGGTGTACGTCTATGTTGAACTCCCAGCATTTTTCAAGTATCTGCTTGACTGTGAACAATTGGTCTGTTGTTGATCTACCTGCTCTAAAACCACCTTGATACTCCCCAATAATATTGTTGACGTATGATCCGACTTAATTTTCTAAGTTTTAGAAAATATTTTGTACGCCGTACAAAGTAGTGATATGCCTATATAATTTTCGCACTGTATCTTGTCACCTTTTTTGTGGATAGGGAATATAATTGATTGGCTCCACTCTTTTGGCATATGTACTTGTTGCCAAATGTACTAGATGACTTTGTGAATAGGTTGATGAACACTACTTCCACCATATTTGATGAGCTCCACTGGAATCTCATCGATGCCGGCGGTTTATCATTCTTTTTGGCTTTGATGGCGGAACAAACTTCATCCAGAGTTGGTGGGGCCAATGGAAGCTCTCCGCACACATCTATAGGCTCCGATGTTCTGGAGCAGTGCGGAGGATTAAGGAGGTTCTTGAAATATAATGCCCATCGTTCCTTGATCTTGGTTTCATCAGTGATGATAATGCCGCTGTCATCACGACAGAGTGTGGTTTTGGGCTGATAACCACGTTTCAGGCTTTTCACAACTTTGAATGCTTTCCTTGTGTTATTGCTCGCTAAACTTACATCTATACTTCTCAATTGGTCATCGTAGTATTATCTTTTCTCAATCCTAATTATCTTATTCGCTACTACTCGGGGATTTTTATAGTGTTCTCTCTTCGTCTTGGTTTTCCTACCTCATTTCTCTTTGTACGCCTGATTCTTTTCATCTAACGCATTCTGTCATTCATCATCGAACCAATCATTCCTCATGCGCCGGGCTTGATGTCCGATCGTCTGTTCTGCCATGGTCCTGATAGCCACTTTCACTTCCATCCAGAGCTCGTTGCTCGTCTTTAACGATGCGTCTAATAAGATGGGAGCCAGATGGCTGTCGAGGGTCTCCGTGAAATGTTTGGCTACAGACGCCGTTTGGAGCCTTTCGATGTCAAATATTTGTAGCGGGCTGGTCTTCGCTGAATATAACTTTGACATACGACATCGAAAGGTTAATTTGATCAAGTAATGATCTGAGTTAGAATTGGCTCCTCGGTATGTACGGGCGTCAAGTTTACTCGAGGCCTAACTTTGTTGTATCAGAACATGATCGATCTGGTTTTGTGTGTTGCCATCCGGTGAAACCTAGGTCATTTTATGAATGCGTCGATGTGGGAAGCAATTCAAACGTATAACTAGATTTTTGCTACATGCAAAGTCATCGTGGAGCTCATATCCTCCTGGCGTTCCCCGATGAGATACCTCATTGCCAAACTTGGCGTTGAAATCACCCAGAATTATTTTTGTGTCGTTTGTAGGCAATGAGTTGACCAGTCTTTCGAGGTGATTGTAGAACGGTTCCTTTGTTTTTTCGTCCTTTTCTTCGGTGGGCCGTGAACATTAATCAGCCAGATTTTGAAGAATTTCACTTTTACACGGATCGCACACAACCGTTTATTGGCTGCCTTAAAATCTAGAACGTGCGATTTGGACTCCCAATCCACAATGAAGGCCACTCCGAATTCTCTTTTTCCAGTAAGCTTCCAATTTTTGAATATTGTCTGCGATCTCATATCTTGAATGTCATTTCCAGTCCGACTCGTTTCCTGGACTGCTAATATTTTTAATTGATATTGACTGGCCTTTTGTAAAAGGTCCTTAACAGCACCAAGGTAATTGAGTGATTTGACATTCCAGGATCCAGTGCCATAGTCCTTTTTTCGTTTGCAAGATCGTTGCCGTGAGTCTAATCCATTCCGAGGCCTATCTGCAGGTTTCGAAACAATTAAAGGTTTTCCAGGGACGGCGAGTTAGCCCATCGCCCAACCTCCATTCCGGTGGCAGGGTTATTACGTCAATTCCGTTATCAGGCGCGGAAGATTCGCCTTCACCCTCTTACATCCCCACAAAGGAGGTGTAAATAAGATTTAGTAGCAGAGCTGTAGATGTATTTACAGTTATTAGCATTTCTGCACATTTAATATTACATTATTGGGTAACCAGTAAACCAAATGTGCACCCCGAGAGCATTTACTACCATTTAATTTGGGGCTTAGGATGAGGAATCCTGGAAGCTATGGGTTGGTGAATCAAGGGGTTCCCTCCTCCTTTGTCAAACGGGCTATGGGCCGTCTATGGCGGAATTAATCCATATTTACAAAATCCATTGATTGTCCCTGATTTCAGCATATACTCGTATGTGAAGTATTTCGGAGCACTCCAAAATATTTCACGCACACGATAAAATCAGGGACAATTAATGGACTTTGTGATTATGGGTCTTGTGACTATGGATTTTTCAACTATGGATTTTACTTTATTGGATTGTAAAAAAATGGAAGTTGTGTTTGGATTTTGTGTTTTAGGATATCATGTGGTTAACCCGACATAAAGACGGCTGAATGGACACAGGTCTCGATTTCAATAGGGTTATGTATTTTAGTATAAAAACCCTATAAAGGATACTTAAAATGCATTTTCATCAAAGGTATTTGAGTGTGCCATCAAATACCGCGCTTGTTGCTCATATATTTAGTACGAGCAACACTAATTTTTTTTCAATTTTCGAGGTTCAGACGCGACGTATCTTTGTACATTTTGCTGCTGTAGTCGTCTCACTTTTGTGCTCAGTTTCTGCTGATCTGAACATTTCTCGTCTTAGATTCTGATTGATACCCCGTGTTGCCGCGTTTGTTGATACTATATGTGGCCCCTTTTCTTTGTGGTGAACCTTCTATTATAACAGGCCCCGCTTCAAGAGCCTTCCCCTAAAGTTATCGAAATCCTAAATTCCATAATAACTGAGCAAATACACTGTCATACACGGGACGAGCATATGCTGCAATATAGTAACATTTAAAAGAAACCCTGCAACAATGGCATCAAATTTCTGAACTATTTAAAACAATGACCCACGCTGCTAAGTACGTGTATCATACCAAAATGGGAAACGCAAAAATATTTGGATTTTATACACCGTTCCCATCAATTACAGCGATCTTAAATAAGTAGCCCCTGCATAGTAAATGCAACAACCAGCAGCAACAACGCCTAAAACAAGTGAGCAATCGATTTGAGCAGATCAATTGTTTTATGTCTAGCATACTTTCAGGCACTTTTAATATAATTTGTCGGAGTTATATTTCAATGAGAAATACAATAATGATGATATTTATGATGTTAATTGTTCGCTACATATTTCCTGGCATGCTGAGTTAAAATCTGCTCAAAAACAAAGTAATCTAAAGCAGAATAAGGAAATTAAATCGGGTAAATAAAAACTGAATTTAATTATGACAATATAGACTCGTTCCTAATGAATAAGGTAGTTATTGTTTTCCATGCAATCGTCTTGAAAAGATAATGAGAGTGCGTATGTAAGCGCTTACTACAAATTTAAGATTATGATCTTAGTTGCCAATGCTGTTTGTATTGAAGAGAACGGTCTTATTAGCATTTAGACATTCTTCCTTCAATTACGAACGAGTTTTATAGAGGATATGGATGCGTTCCAATTTAGAATCTTGTTTATATTTGATTCGATCCGCTGATGAAACTATCTTGATGGCGACAACAATCAAATGAGATGGTTTCACGATAATCAATTCATCTTATACTTAGAATATTAAAAATGGTATCGGTTGAATGCAACACAATAAATAGTTTCATATAAAATCCATTATTTAATAAAAATCACAAATTCACATCCAATTCCTCATTATCTCATCTATCATACAATTCAAAATTTGATGGCCTACTTGGCTTTCTAAATTTAAAAATATTGTTACATGTACAAATAATTCTGCGAGCTACTGTCGCAATTGTTTTCACAACAATTAAGAACATCAACAAAATGAATTTACTCAAAACCACGAGAACCCACCAAGCATCAACATCTGAAAGTGAGTCACTGCTCCATTCATTCACGCGGCTCGAAAGTTCCCGCTAATTTGCCAGTGTACGAGAACTGGGTTGAATGACTGCAGACCCTATATAAAGGCGAGCTGAATGAATGGGGGTAATAATTCATTAGAACCGCAATAGTAAGGTTGTGAAGCGAATAGAAAAGCGATATTGTTCGAGTAATAGAAAAGTGATTTTCGGGATTGTGTAGTAGTTTTGGAAAACGATTGCGATAGAAATTTATGGACAAGTGAAAGTTAGATTCTAGTTAAAATTATGAAATAGTAAAATAAGTGATTGTGCATTTGTAATTTGATTAAATAAACTCTTTTAATTTAATTTAAAAGACATTGCGTTTTCACTTTCCCGGAACATTAAAATTATTGGCCGCGAACCATAACACGCGACAATATTATAATTAAAAGTCAACCAAATAACATATTATCAATTATCCCCTTACCGGATACGAAGCCATGT
The DNA here is from genome assembly GCA_963969285.1 of Odontomyia ornata. Lineage (NCBI taxonomy): Eukaryota > Metazoa > Arthropoda > Insecta > Diptera > Stratiomyidae > Odontomyia > Odontomyia ornata. Next base: position 87,163,973 of record OZ017739.1, read on the forward strand.
GTTGATATGCAAGTTTATAGTTTTTTAAATAATTTTTCATAAATTGGGTCGACAGAGCAACACTCCCGCCAGAAGGGTTTTTTACTAAACCTTTGTTATGCAGACAATAATATTGAATAACATCAAGAAAAATTTCATTGAAGTGCACTCGTACATAAAAATATTCAGCAATTGCGATTTTAAAAGACCATCATTTAAAGTCAAAAGTGTTCTGTTCTATATTAATAAATATAAATTATCAAAAAATATAAAGCAAATTAAAAGCACTAAAACTTAATGGCCCAAATGGTTCTATAAATTTATACAAGGTGCGTTCCAAAATATATGAGACTGAGCTAAAATAGAAATGACAGGAGCTTTGTTCTGATAAATTCGGGTTTATTTATTCAAAATAGTCTCCTCCGACCTCGATACACTGTTTTGCGGGATCCAAAAGCTTTTCGAAAGAGTTATTCAGGTCATTGACCGGAATGTCTTTCAGGATTTCGGTACGAGCCTTTTGGATGCCCTCTACGGACGCAAAGCGTTTTCCTTTCATGGCCAAATGCAATTTTCCGTATAGGTAGAAGTCACAGGGAGCTATATCAGGCGAATACGGTGAGTGATTCATGGTTAAAACGAGATTTCTAGTCAAAAAATCAGTCACAAGAGTGGATCGATGAGATGGTGCATTATCATGCAATAAGCGCTAGCTTCCTCCTTCGCGGTACTCAGGCCGAATTCGACGAATGCGATGCAACAAACTCTTGGAAATGCCAAGATAGAAAATTGCATTGATGGTTTGGCCTATTCCATGAATTTCAACATTGATTTCAAATCGTATTTTGGGCGGCCCTTACGTTCATCGTCATTCATGACCTAACAACCATCTTTGAAACGTGTTAACCACTCATGAACTCTGGCGCAAGATAGACAATCATCGCCATAAACTTTTTTCATGAATTCAAATGTTTCGGTAAACGTTTTACCGATTTTAAAACAAAATTTGATATTAGCTCCTTGTTCGAAACTCAATTTTGTACCGATGGCACAAACATACTGTCACTTTCGACGCAATAACTTCGCTTCCATTGAACCGGATGTCACCAAACTTTCATTGGAAGTCGAAGAGGGTTGTAATTTTCCAACGCACTATCGCATTTACAGATGGCACCACAAACAAAATGCTTACGACTCGTGTATTTTGGAACTCTCCGTGTACAGGGTTATCCATTTCGTGGTAGGAAAGTATAACCCTTACGAGCCGATTAAGGTCGACATAATCGACCTACACAGCAAACAATTCGAACACAGTGAGAAAATTTGAAGAGACTGGATCGATTATTGATATTGCAAGGTCTGTGCACCATCGCAACATTCGTTCTGCTGAAAATATGCTGTCGTTGCTCAAAGTGTGAAGGAAGACGCGAATTTGTCGATTCCTCGACGTGCTCAACATTTGGGCTTGTCTTACGGCTCATTGTGGCGGATTTTGCATTTGGATTTGCATCTCCATCTGTACAAAATCCAACTCACTCAAGAACTTAAGCCTCAAGACCATACACAATGCAGAATGTATGTGAATTGGGTGATTGAACAACAAGCCATTGATAACGATTTTCCTAACAAAATTTTCTTTAGTGATGAGGCTCATTTTTCGGTCAGTGGTTACGTAAATAAACAGAATTGCCGCATATGGGGCTCTCAAAATCTTCAGGTGATCGCAAAAAGGCCTTTGCATCCGGAAAAAGTGACCGTTTGGTGTGCATTATGGTCTGGTGGTGTTATTGGCCCGTATTTTTTTGAAAACAATCAAGGAAGAGCCATTACAGTCAATGCTGACCGCTATGGACGGATGTTAACCGATTTGTTTTTTGGAGAGAAATCGAAGATTATGACCTGGAGAACATGTGGCTCCAACAGGACACAGGCTAATCGAGCAGTTTTGCAAGAGAAATTTTCAGGACGCGTAATTTCGAGATTGAGTGATGTCAATTGGCCCGCAAGATCCTGTGACCTATTACCTTTGGATTTCTTTTTGGGGCTATGCAAACGATCGTATTTACGCGAACAATCCTCAAAATCTTGAGCAATTGAAAACCAATATTCGTGGAGTTATGGCCGAGATATTGCCGGAAATGTGCCGAAAAGTCATTGAAAATTACCTCAAAACAATTGAGACTTGTAAGATGTCCCGTGGAACACATTTGAATAATGTTGTATTTCACGTATAATGGCAAGATTCAATCTTTATATTGAATAAAAAATTTTGTTTCTATCTGAATATTTTATGTGTATTCTTTAGCTTTACTTTCCCAAGCATTAAATGGATAACCCTTTGCATTTAAATATTATTAATTAAAACCTTTAATCAAAAACACAATATCGAATTCAATTTAATTAAAATTATTACGTTGTTTATGATTCAATTGGAAATAGGAGAAAAAAACCGAACAACACTATTCAAAAATTAATCATACTACTAGCACAATAAAACAAAAAGCTTTTGTCCTACGTATAATATATTCTTCTTCGTAGCATACAGCCCCTCTCGGTCCTTCGCTTCCCACAAAAAGTGCCTCCAACTGTGTTGTTCTATTGATCACGTCCTCGAATTCTGAAATCCAAGCAGCGATGAAATGTCTTCATCAAATGAGTCAGACTAGCGTTTCCTTGGTTTCCCCACTGGTCTCCGCCCTTCAGTTCTCCCAAGGAATACCTTTTTGGGTATCCGTTGTTCATCCATACAATTCATGTGTCCAGCCCATTGCAGCTTCCGCAGTCTGAGAATTGTTGAGACCCCTGGCTCGTCAAAAATTTCATACAGCTCATGGTTGTATCGAACTCGCCATTTGTCCCCGTCTAGCCTCACTCCGATTATTCACCTCAGGACGCGTCACTGAAAGGCGTTCAATATATTTACGGATGCTTTGGTTAGGGTCCATGTTTCACCCCCCATAGCATAACGCGGTCATATCACAGATTTGTATACTTGGAGCTTTGTTTTCCTGTGTATGCAGCTGGTCTTCAAGATCGGCAAAGCTGAATAAAATATTTTATTTGAGAGCTGTATTCTTCGGCGTATTTCGTCTCTTTCATTACCCATCTTCGTTATTTTCGCACCTAGATACATAAATTTGCTCACGTTCTCGATACTGTATTCGCCAAGTGTGACGTTTTGTGTATTTGGAGTATTTTTCCTCGACTGCGTCATGAGCTTTGTTTTATTATCATTGATTTGTAGCCCTACTCGTTTTGCTTCGCAGTCGAGTTTCAGGAAGAGTTCTTTGGCAATTGTTAACGACCGTTGTTATGGCCAAATTGAATAGCAATTGGCCAACCTATCTCCGTGTTTTAGTCCGATATTTGTGTCAAAGTCATTGGTGAGTTGGTTATTGATGCGGACTTGGGAGTTCATCGACGTCATTATTTTTTTGACAAGGTGGACTAATTTAGCTGGGATGCCAAAGCAGAGCAATGTTTGCTACAGTACGTTACGATCAATACTGTCGTTTGCTTGCTGAAAGTCAACGAAAATTTGGCGTACGACTGTGTTGAACTCCCAGCATTTTTGAGTACCTGCTTGACTGTGAACAATTGGTCTATTGTGAATGTACCTGCTCTAAAGCCACCTTGATACTCCCCAATAATACCGTTCGCATACGATCCGATTTTATTCTCTAAGATTTTTGAAAATATTTCGTACGCCGTACAAAGAAGTGATATGCCTCTATAATTTTCGCACTCAAACCTGCCACGTTTTTGGTGGATAGGGAACATAATTGATTGGCTCCACTCTTTCGGCATATGTTGTTTTCGCAAAATGTGCTGGATGACTTTACGAACAGCTTTACGAACACTGCTGCCAACATATTTGATGAGGTCCACAGGAATCTCATCGATGCCCGGGGCTTTATTATTCTTTTGGGCTTTGATGATGGACCAAACTTCATCCAGAGTTAGTGGGACTAATGGAGGCTCTCTGCAAATATCTGTAGACTCCAATGTTCTGGAGCTTCGCGGAGGGTCAAGGAGGTTCTTGAAATATGATGCTCAGCTTTGCTTGATCTTGGTTTCATCAGCGATGATATTGGCAATGTCGTCACGACAGAGCGTAGTTTTGGGCTGATAACCACGTTTCAGGCTTTTCACTACTTTGTATGCTTATCCTGTGTCTTCTCAATTGGTTATTATAGTATTTTCTTTTTTTCATTCTAATTACCTTATCCGCTACTATTTTGAGATTTTCATGATGTTCTCTCTTTGTCCTGGTTTTCTTTACCTACGTAATCTTTGTACGAATGATTTTTTTGTCTAAAGCATTCTAGAACTCATCATCAAACCAATCATTTCAGGGTTGATGCCCAATCGTCTGTTCCACCACGGTTCTAATAGTTACTTTCACTTCCATCCAGAGCTCATCGCTTGTCGTTAACGATGCGTCTGATAAGATGGGAGCCAGCTGGTTGTCGAGGGTCTCCGTGAAACTTTTGACCACAGATGCGGTTTTTTGTTTTGTTGCTGATCTTCACCGAATATGCTTTTGACATCCGACGTTGATAAGGTTAATTTGATCAAGTAATGGTCTGAGTTGAATTGCCTCCTCAGTATGTACGGAGGACGTCAAGTATACTCGAGGCCCAACCTTGTTAGAACAGAACATGGTCGATCTTGTTTTGTGTGTTGCCATCCGGTGATACCCAGGTAATTTTATGAATGCGCCGATGTGGGAAGCAAGTTGGATATATGACTAGATTTCTGCTACGAGCAAAATCGATCAGACACAGGCCGCTGTCATTTGTTTCATCGTGGAGGCACCAGTCCACCAGTCGTTCCCCGACGAGATAGATCATTGCCAACCTTAGCGTTGAAACCACACATAATTATTTTTGTGTCGTTTGTAGGCAATGAATCTACTAGTCTTTCCAGATGATTGTAGAACGTTTCCTTTGATTCTTCGTCCTATTTTTCGGTCGGGACGTGAACATTGATCAGCCAGAATTTGAAGAATTTCGCTTTTATACGGATCACACACAACTGATTGTTTATTACCTTAAAATCAATAATTTGTGATTTGAACTCCCTATCCACAACAACGGCTTCCCACTTTTGAATGTCGTGTGCGGTCTCATGTCTCAAATATCATTTCTAGTCCAGTTTGTTTCCAGGATTGCCAGTATTTTTAATTTATATTGACTGGCCTGTTGTAAAAGGTGCTCAACAGCGCCAGGTTGATTGAGTGATCGGAAATTCCAGGATCTAATGCCATATTTCTTTTTTTGACTGCGAGGTTGTTGCCGCGAGTCCAATCTATTCCGAGGCCCATCTGCAGGTTTCGAAACAATTAAAGGTTTTCCAGGGATGGCGAGTTAGCCCATTGCCCAACCTCCATTGTGGTGGCATGGTTATTACGTTGTCGACTCCATTATCAGGTGCGGAAGATTCGCCTTTACCCTCTTACAGTTATAAGCATTTCTTGGCATTTAATGTCCCATTATTGGGGAACCAGTAGACCAAATTTGCGACCCCGAGAGCACTTACTACCATTTAATTGGGGGGTTGGGGATGAGAAATCATGGAAGCTGTGGGTTGGGAAAAAAATAATGGAGTTCCCTCTTACTTTCTCAAACGGGCTTCGAACTGTCATCTGCGCGTTGTATAAGGTTGAACATCAAGCTACCTTATGTAATAATTAAACGTCATTTCCAGGCACAACCACAAAATATCTTTATCAAGGCTTTATGCTGCTGTAACAGTTCTTTTAACCAATTTACTATATTATTATTAATTTTATTCGGTAATACAAGAGGAACACCTCCGAAACTTTAAGATTATTACGAACAAATAAAGTAGTAAATTATGGTACAGAATTCAAACACAATGCTTTTAGGATATGATGCTGCTCTCGGAATATCAGCCCACCCAGCTGTAGTGGGTACCTATTATAAAATTAGGTAATAATCATATTGTTGAGCGTGATATTGGCCATATCACCTTGAACTGCATTACGGTCATGAAATAAAATCCCCTAACAATAAATCCTAACGCCAAGATTCGGATTTGGACTGCAGTGTGATGGATTATCATTTAGAATGTGATAATGAAATTTTACCAGTTTTTGGGCAGATCAAGAAAATTTTATTATTATTTGATAAACGCTTATTCCTTACCAAGGCTTGCCTCAAGAGTAGAAAATATTTCACCTCATTATAAGTTAATATTTCCACACTCAATAGTTTATTTTGAAACTCAATATTGTAATTATGTTTGCTTACACGAAAAAAATGAGTTTTAAGGTTGTTAGAGATTTGTCTACCACTACTATTATCTTCGCCCAGTCGCAACGAGAAACCAGTTTGGCAACCAGTTAGTCTCACTACTAACTTCGACACATTCAGTTCGCCTGTGTGCTTGCACGCTTCTTAATTTAATAAATTTGAGCTTTGAATACAAAACGTACTCGTTCCCTTTTAAAATCATTTCAAAATCCTAATTATTTGTCCATCAAGCCGGATTTTGCTATGGAAAAACTCATACGACAATCGGATATGTGGGCGACACGTGTCGAGAAGTTCGTCGCGAATACCGGAAAAACCGCCAAAGTGTTGTCGAACGCTGAATTTTTCGCTCCTATTAATCGAGTTGTTAGAACAATACTGGTGCAGTTTCAGTGCCACGTACGACCACTTGGTGCAAGAGGCTACACCTGAAGAAATTAGTGCGAAGGAAATTCTCAGCGGCGATCGTTTTCCTGCAGTCGAGGTGGCGTATATCGAAGCAAAATCTTGGTGCTTGCAAGAAATCACCATACAACAGCCACCCGCACCGAAGAAGGGCTCACATAACCCAACACCGCTAGGTTCCCAAGCCGGAATAAAGCTGCCCAAAATAGAACTCAAAAACCTTTGATGGCGAGTATATAAATTTGCCTCCTTTCAAGGACTTATTCGAGTCGTTGGTCCATACAAACTCATCATTATGCGACGTGCGGAAACCTTCTACTCAAACACGTAGCGGTAGCGGCGAATAACTATGCGTCAGCTTGGGACTTTATAGTGTCTCGTTTTCACAAAACAAGAGCTTTGGTCAATGCCAGTTTACGTGCACTAATATTTGTGTTTACCATGAAAACTGAAAACGCTGATGAGGTGTAACATGTATGAGACAACTTCAGTCAACACGTGAATTCGCTCGAAAATCTCTCTCAACCGGTTGATCATTGGGACAGCCTGCTAGTGTACTTCATGATGAATAAATAAGATGCCAACACACGCGCAGACTGGAAAACATCGTTTTCGCATAATCTTAAAGTACCTTCCTATAATGGATTCAAAAAGTTTCTTGAGTGCCACATGCGTCATAGAAAGGGAACATTGCTCAATCTCGCAAACATCTTAATCAACATCTACGCTACCAAGAACTAAGACAATCACTTATTGCTATTTTGTCCACAATTTCAAGCAAAAACAGTCGACCAACGTAGCGTTCTAGTTAAGCAAAGAGGCCTTTGCTTAAATTGCTTGAGAGTTGGTCATAACGCAACAAGCTGTCCGTCAGAAAAACTTTACAAAACAATGTCAACAGAATAGCAGAATAACTTTTTCACATTCAGCATCTACTTATAGGCTGATCTGCTGTCGAGTGCGGTGCCGACGGGTGAAGTACTACTGATGAGAGCGATAGTGGAAGTAACAGCAGCTAGTGGTCGACGGTTCAAAGTACGTGCGCTACTCGGTCAAAGCTCCGAGTCAAACTTCATGTCACAATCGCTGGTTAATTTTTCACGACCGTCTAAGAAAATAGTTAAGGTGAACGTGAACGGTGTCGAGCAAGTGAAAGCAGGGGCTGCGAGTTCCATCATGTAAACAAAAACGCTCAATGCACGATTCATCAATGCATATTTTATGCGCTCGTTAGTGCTATCATCACTTAAATAAATAATTTCGCTAAAGATTGTCGAGAAATAGGACTACGCTCGCATCAAGGGCATAAAATTAGCAGACCTGGTATTGGAAAAGCCGCCCCACATCGATTTGATACTTGGAGTGGAAGTTTACGCGGCAATAATTAAAAACGACATCCACATAGGCCCATCCGGAACATCTATTGCACAGGCAACTAGCCTTGGCTACGTATTGTCGGGATGAGCTGAACAGAATCACCAACTTTTAGGTGAAGCCCGGAATGTCGTTAGCTTCCAGACATCTGTTAGAGACACGGATGATTTTCTTCAACGCTAAGTCGACGGCACTCACACCTGACGAAGTCAACTGCAAAGAAACGTTCCGACGACGGCCGATACGTGATCCAGCTTTCGCTAAAGAGCCCCGCAGAGGGACTAGAATCATCGAAGGATGCCGTTACCTACTCGTTGCTACGCCTAGAAAAACGTCTCTAGAAGCACCAGCAGTTGAAACGTTCTTACGACGATTTTATTGAGGAAAACATCGAACTAAAACATATGGAGCTCATTCCTGCAAATGAAGAAGCTTCATTTCCAGCATACTACCCTCCACATCATCTGGTTTTAAGACCAACCAGCACAACTACCAAACTACGGGTTGTGTATAACGCGTCACAAAAAACGACTTCAAGAAAATCTCTGAATGATATTATTCGCACCAGTCCCAAGTTTCTGGACGATATTTTTGTAATCCACATACGTTGGAGGCTATTTCAATAAACTGAGCTTCAGCAACCTACAAGTATACCCTTGGTCTGACTCCGCTGTCACCCTGCACTGGTTAAGAAATATCTGAGCAAGTGGAGGGTCTTCGCTACCAACCGAGTCTCAATCTACCTCACGATGTCTGGCATCACATTCCGTCCAGGAAAAATTAAGTAACTCAGTGCCTGAGAGTCTTGGTAGTTTGGACCTGTCTGGCTTAAGACACATTCTAATTTCTGGCTAAAGTCATCACGTTTGGTCAGCAGCGAGGCGAATGAACATGAAGTGTGAGTGTTTCAAACGACTACTAGCTACCCCACAACCCAGATATCAAGCTACTGGAGAGCTACGCCTCGTTTTCAAAACTAATTTGAATCATGGCTCACTGCATGCGATTCTACAATAACGCACGAGCCCAGAACAAACAAATCGGTCCGCTCAGTATGACAGAGGTTGAATATCCCATGCTATCAAGCAAAGGGCTGTACCGAATACCAGCAAACTCTCGAAACTCAGGCCATTCGGGACCAGGATCAGGTTTTAAGAGTCGGAGGATGACTCACTCACTTGCAGCTGCCATAGGAGGAGAAACATCCGATTATTTTTCTAAAGGGGAGCAACGTTACGTGATTGCTGGTTTGACAAGCACATAACGTCACATTAAATGGTGGCGTACAGCTGGCTATCCACTATTTTCGCTCGAGATACTGGATGATTGGAGAACGTAGTTTGGTTAAGCAAACTATATAATATTGTATAGTATGCTGTCGTCTACAAGCCAATACGGAGCATCAGCTCAGGGCTGATCTTCGAATCAATCAAGTTGATTCTGCCAAGCCATTCCCTTACTGACTATACCGACCATTTCTTTGCAAAGCCACGCAAGGCTCGAAACCGAATGTCTTCATAACTTACGTCTGCATCTTCGTCTCTTTTGTCACCAAAGCAGTGCACTTGGAGCTAGTTTTCGACCTCACCGCAAATACCTTCATAGAAACCTTTCAGCATTTCGTCAGCCGTCGAGGACGGTGCGCTAAGCTTTACAGCGACAATGGACGTAACTTGGTGGCCATCGACAAGCAACTCACTAAACATATCAAAGCGCCTGACACATCGGGGTCTCTGTTAAGGGAAGGTACTGAATGGAACTTCATTCCACTCGGATCACCACACTTCGGTGATCTTTGGGAGGCTGGTGTGAAGTCGTTGAAACACTTCTTTCAGCGGATCATCAAGACCCACATACTTGATGTAGAGGAGGTGCTGACTCTGATCTGCTAGATAGAGGCATGTCTCAACTCACATCCGCTTTACTCTATCACGCACGAGCCCAAAGATATGAATGCCTTGACGCCAGGACATTTCTTTGTCGGAGAAAGCCTGTTGACCATTCCAACACCATCTAACATGGAGTACCCGATAATCGACTCAGATGATGGCAGCTACTTTGGAACTTATGTTACAAGAAAATATGTATATGGAATCGTTGGTGACACGAGTACACGCATCATCTGCAACTGCGGCATAAATAGTGAAATGTGAAGGAAGAAGTCAAAATCAATGATCTAGTTATATTAAAGGATGAAAATTTACCGCCCACTCGATGGGCTCTGGGCATTGTCACAAAGGTACATCCCGGGACTGATGATCTAATACGTGCAGTCACGGTAAAATACGCTGGTGGTAATACGAAACGCACAGTCGCCAAGGTCTGCGTACTTCAAGTCGATACTTAAGCCAACCGGACGAATGTTTCACTAAGTGATTTTGTGCCTTCAATTAACTAAAAAAATCAGCATCCTTCACGGCGGGCGGAGTCTTCACACTACGCATTTTTTCATGCTCACGTGAGGCGGGTGGAATGTTGGAGATTCATCTACTCCTACAATTACCATTGCCCAGTCGCAACAAGAAATCAGTTTGGTAACCAGCCAGTCTCACTACGACCATCAACATGTTCAGTTCGCCTGTGCAATCGCACGCTTCTTAATTTAATAAACTTGAACTCTGTAATACAAAACGTACTCGTTTCCTTTCAGGTCCTTTCCAAATCCCAATTAGGGCATAATATTTAGGATTTATCTAAATTTATGATGAAAATAAATGAAATTCATGAATCATAAATTTATTCCTTTCATTTCACATACAATCACACTTACATGGTTGATGAATATGATTTGGTCACTTTCACAAACGAAGTGCCCCTTTTCATTATAACTGTTATATTTCACGAGAATATCTTTAAATATACTCACAAACAGATCTACAGATAATCAGAAGCCTTAACAAACATATGCGGGCACTCAAAACTTTCTTTAAAGCAATATTTGAAAACTCCGTGTTGCCTTCACGTCCGTTTCACCTTTTCGCGTGTTAATTTAGTTTCCCGTATGAATCTGTAGGAACTGTGCTTTTCACATGCACTGAGCGTGAAGCGGCAAATTGTAACCACATGTATACCGTGTCGACAGCTGAACATGGTACTGGTTATTTTCTATCCGTGTTATTTTCATTCACTTCATTTTGAAACTGCGTCATTTAAACACAGTTGCATGGAAGCTCACGTGACCAATGTTAAAAAAATATTGTACAAGACAGTTTTTCCCGTGTTAAATTTGCACGGAAAAACTTTCTGAGATTTTGCAGTATGGGAAAAACCAAACTAATTATCCTGGCAAACAAGGAAGTAGTGTAATGATATCCATTTTTAGATAATAATGATCATTACATTAATACTCAATCATTACATGATTACTCAATTAATCTAGTGATTATCACCCAGAACTAATTAACTGCAATAGCAATAAAAACAATAACAATAAATTTTACTTGAGTTCAAAGAATATACCAGACATCCAATGAACAAAAATATTTTAAACGTGAAACCCATTCCATTCACACCTTAAAATGTAACATGAATCTCATACGAAGACTCATTATGGAAATTCATTCACACCTGATGTGTGAACCAAAATCTCACCTTTCTTTTTTATTACGAATGGCACACGACACTTGAAATTTAATATATGAGTCAATATTGCCCGTATGTCGCAGACCCATTTCGTGTATGACTATGTGCAGGGATGATTCATGTAGGTTCATATGTGGCATTTTCTTTGGTCAAGTGTTTTAGTTGTATGAATAATAAATTAAGAATTGGGCCATTTCGAAAATCAATACGAGTGTAATTTATGACCAATTAATTCTTCTATTTTATGTTTAGCTTGTAAGAAAGGAAATGTATAAATACCAATGTAAAATAAAATGAAGACAGTTTTTGACTAGACGCGTAAAATTGTGTTTTACTGCGGGACCGCTGCAAATTGTAGCGAAAGTCAATTTGTTTTAGAAACCATGGCGTTCGTGGAGTTCAAAATTCCTCGGCATAATTCTCTGCGGCCCAGCTGCTTGGTTGAGTAAGCAAATGAAATTTTTACCAAATTAAAAATAATAGATTCTATATCTCAGCACGGAATAATTTAAAAGATCAGAAAGACGTGAATTATTATAGCAGAGACAATCTGTATCATGTAAGGGCTATTTGAGTGAAGATCAGCAGTAAAGTATCGGAGCGTACTCATAAACTCGAAGCTGAGTGCCTCTGAGCGAATCGAGACAATGGCTGATTAGCTTACTTCGGGCGTATCAGCTTTAAGTCAACGACTCGACCCATCAAGAAGATGACTTGATGACACCATATAGTTAGTGCCCCTAAATGGAGCAGAAGTATGGGACAATGGCCTGTTACGTTACACCGAGCGTTTCCGGTTGGAGGCTTTGGGGTCCCAGCTAGCCCAGGGAGACAGGATAGGAAGGCGCCACTCGCCAACCCTAGAATTGTCGCCAGGAGCCAATGGCAAGCTTGAGGCTCCCCGGAATGGTTTGGTCACTAAAAGACACTGAGTACTGGCACTCATACAGGGTCTACACCTTGCTCTGGCTGACTAATATGCCCTAACCACTAACGGTCTTTTTCCGGATCGTTGCGACACCTTTCACCACTTCCACTAACAACCAACTATGCAATTGGAATCCCGACAGAGAGGGTTCTTGCACACTCTAACTTCCACCAAAAACCAACTTAGCAAATTTGAATCCCCGACGGGAAGGATTCTTGGACACTCCAGGCATAATTTATGCCTTCCACCGACACAGCACGTTCAACGCGCAAATATACGGGCTGAAAGCACTATCACAAACAAGAAAATTTCGTTCACAAAATTTAAATGAAAATTCATAATGATAATCTCAAGTATCAAGCAAAGTAGTATATTAATAACTCAAAACTCGTATATGAACAATTTTTCCTTAATTCCTACGTTGGGGGTCAAAATCCTCGCGCTTTCAACTCTCCCGCTTCTATTCAATGAGCGCGCTTGCGGCGGGGCTTCGACGTTGCTCGCTGTCTGAATCAATTTTTCTTCGCTCCTTTCTTCTAGTATTTGCACCTGTTAGTCGGCGTGATCGCTTTATACTGCTTGAGAATCCTCAATTCTGCACGTTTGTCCATCTTGGCTATCCAAATATCCGTAAAAGATACCGCTTCAACTGTCGCTGGCTCTTTTATAACTTTGTCACAAGGGCTCTTTGACTTGAGTTGAAGAACCCAAGTTCAAGGTCACAGCCACCACTTCCTCAGACCCAAACCCAGTTTTTCTTGTTGGCCATCTTTCTTTCGCGCAATATTATCTGCATTATCTATAACACCCATATTGACTTATTTTGGTTGTAGTGTCATTTATTGTTTTGATACTTTTGTTAATGTGCACGAACGTCATTTTTAGGGTTTTGTAAAATAATTTTACAAAACCCTACTAGTTTCGCGACCAGTCTGTCCGTCTGTCCGTCCGTCCGTCCGTCCGTCCGTCCGTCCGTGTATCACAGCAGTTTTTCTCAGAAACTACTAAAGCTAGAAACATCAAATTTTGTGTGTAGGTGTAAAGTGGTGATCTCTTCAAAGTTCGACTACTAAAAAATTTTATAAGGTATTTAAGGGGGGTCTCCCCATATAGGAGTGTGACCCCCGAAAAAAAAATTGAAGGCAGCCGATATGGGTATCAAATGAAAGGTCTTGATGAGAACTTTTCAAAACACGTTTTAATTTGGCACAATTTCTACGAGGGGCGCACAGGGAGGGGAAATACACGAAAAATTTGTGCCCCCCCTCGCGATTGGACACCTGTGATCCGAAAAATCTGAAAAAATCAGAATTGTAGGACTTGATGAGTACAATAACAACAAATACGTGAGAAGTCGCAATTCACTCAACTTTGTTAGTAATAGTATGATTTATCGATTTTATGTTTTCACGTATAAAATCTTAAGGGTACCCTTAAATTTATTGAAATTCAGTACGTAGACGGTTATTTATAAGGTTAATCTATCCTGAAAGTTTCATAAAGATTGAATCATAATCAGCGAAGTTATAGCGGTTTGAATTTTCCTGTATTACCATGGAACAATATGCGCTGCATTTATTACTATGGCAACATATGGCTATGGAACAACATGCGCTTTTTACCGACTCAGACACTACAGTCTTGCTAGGGTTTGCATGAAAATTTCAGGAATGATAGGTGTCATGAATATCTTTGAGAACCGGTTCAGCTAGTGGTATAAGTAATCGTAAAACAAAATGGTGGCTGTTTTAAATGCGAAGGTTGAATAATTTTGAGTTAGTTTTTCCCAACTTCAACGTTTAAGGTGCATGCTTTGAACACTTGATTCAATTTAATGAATGACTGAAGATGAGTACCTGCAATTAATGCTCATAAGTGAAACAAGTCAAGGAGGTGGGAGAGAGCTCCTAGCAAAAGGGTTTTGTAACCATTCTAGGATTCGAAAAAATTGGCCATTAATTGATGATAACAGTACAAGAGAGTGGCCCCCGAAAAAAAAATTCATCAAACGTAGCTGATATGATGATGAAATAAAAGTTTTCACGGGAGCTCTTCAAAACAGTTGTAAAACTGTCAGTTTTTGCTTCAGTGGGGGCACAGGGGGGAAATACATGAAAAATGTGTTTCCTCCGTCGCGGATGGACATCTGAAATAATTATCAAGGGAGATTTTTATGACCAAAAACCTCAGAAGTCAAAATTCGTTCAACTTTGTTAATAATAGTATGATCTTCGTATTTCATATTTTCTCCAATAAAATCGTCTTTGACATGTTTCTTGATTTGATTCGATCTGGTGACTGCTTTTTGTAAATTGAATACAAAATCCTTCTGACATGAGCGTAGGCCTGTTTACCCAACTTGTTGTAAATTGAATACAAAACCCTTCCGACATGAGCGTAGGCCTGTTTACCCAACTTGTTGATTCTAGTAGTTAGTGCGGAAAATGTTGCAAATATTCAAGCCCATCGCGAAATATTTTAATATAAAGAAGGAACGCGTTTATGATGACGTATTTGGTTTACTCTGTCGGGTATCAGTGGCCCTCTTCGTTGCTGGTGCCATCATCTGGTCCACGAAGGGATATTTGGGTGTGTTGGACGATAAGCCCAAGGATTTTGTAAGAACATATTTTGTTTTCATAAGCCGACACTGATTTATTTTGAGGTAATTATTTTGTCGAAAGTTGTTTCATGCAATTATGCATACAATGCGTGGTGACAATTGGAAAGTTGTTCGCATATGGGACAAGCTACAAAATACGTTTCAGTGTTGCGGTACAAAAATGTCACAGATTTGGGTAGCGTACATAAGAGTATACTAAAAAATTGCTGTCATTAATACGAGAAGGTGCATTGGATCCGTATAAATGTGGAGAGCACTATGCTGATGAATGTGCTTCAATTGTTTCTAATTTAGTCATACATCGAACTGCAAAAGCTAGTTGGGTGAGAATCGTGTCAGTTATTGTTCAGATAACCGATGGGTTATGTGTCTTCACAGAATTTTTAGCAGAAGACATTTATGTGGACTACAGCATGTTTAATCCGCTAGATTTCTTAGTCATGTCATCTATTTTAAGCATCGCTGGGAATTTGATTATTTTTTTACTAAGCTCATTCTGGGAATCACCATCAGCATGGAGTTATCAGCCAGTAGCAGTGGTCATACATTTAATAGTAATACACCGCACTATGTTAGAACGGTAGCATCGTATTTGATACCGTCGGAATGATGACAAACGCTATAGCATCTTGACGTTGATTAGCTAGTGCACCCCGGAGTGGTTTTTGTTTTGGGTGGTTGCACTTCCCTAGCTCCGAATTTTTCTGCTCACCCTCGTCGTGGGAGCGGAGCTGAAATTCGATGGCGAAGAAAAGCTGCCTCGTATTTTACTTGATCCCTAACCTTACTTAACGCTAATAATTTATATTACCTCTACTTTATTAATTAATACTTCCTTCTTGTCCTGCAGCGCGCGCAGTAGTTCTTTGACAATATTCCGATTAAAATATTGGAATGCAATGAATTCTTCTCTTCCAGGAGTTGCACCATGCTTTTTAGCTGCGCCAAAAATGCGTGGTGCTGTGTGGAGGCAAGGAACTGGGAGTTGACAAATGGAACCTATAGTGGTTCGGAGTATTTAAATCCGTGTAGATTACGAGTACCGATGGTCTGGCACAATTGTCAGCGAGTTATAAAGAAGACCGAGCTCAGCTGACTGGCTTTGCTTGATAACTGCGTACGCGTGCTTGTCGACTAGCTATTCGCGGGATCATATGAGGCGGGCTCTTGCCACGCCACGAAGCTACACAACAAAACATTTATCACACGTACTCTACTCCACAAGACATTTTGATTAATTTTTATTATCTTTAAAAATGTTCTATTATGTTTTAACTAAGCTACTCACTGGGCCCGTAAGCTGAAGATCTCTGGTTCATGTTTCGTTAGCGTCAATGAGATTTGGTTCGAATGTTTCTTCGGACGAACTATACGCTTGTTCGCAGCTGGGTGGACGGACATACGGGCCAAGCGTGATAATGATCGTATCACCTTGTGGATTACCGATACATTAGATCATGATAATGAGATACTCTAACCATCTTATTAGATGCATCGATAAGGCGAGCAACGAGCTCTGGATGGAAGTGAAAGCGGCTATCTGGACCGTGGCAGAACAGACGATTGGACATCATGCCCGGCGCAAGAGGAATGATTGGTTCGATGATGAGTGCCAGAATGCGTTCGATAAAAAGAATTAGGCGTACAAAGAATACGTAGGTAGGAAAATCAGGACGAATAGAGAACACTATGAAAATCTCAGAAGAGTAGCGAATAAGATAATTAGGATTAACAAAAGAAAATACTATGACGACCAATTGAGAGGTATAGATGTAAGTTTAGCGAGCAACAACACAAGACAAGCATACAAAGTAGTGAAAAGCCTGATACATGGTTATCACCCCAAAACCACGCTCTGTCGTGATGACAGCGGCAATATAATCGCTAATGATACCAAGATTAAGGAAAAGTGGGCATCATATTTCAAGAACCTCCTTAACCTTCCGCACAGCTCCAGAACATCGGAGCCTCTAGATGTCTGCGGAGAGCTTCCATTAGCCCCACCAACTCTGGATGAAGTTTGTTCCATCATCAAAGCCTAAAAGAATAATAAAGCGCCGGGCATAGATGAGATTCCAGTGAAGCTCATCAAATATGGTGGCAGTAGTGTTCATCAAGCTATTCACAAAGTCATCCAGTACATTTGGAAACAAGAACATAAGCCGAAAGAGTGGAGCCAATCAATTGTATTCCCTATCCACAAAGAAAGGTGACAAGCTACAGTGCGAAAATTTTTATATATATTATTTTGTACGGCGTGCAAAATATTTTCTAAAATCTTAGAAAATAAAATCGGATCATACGCCAACAGTATTATTGGCGAGTATCAAGGTGGTTTTAGGGCAGGTTGATCAACAACAGACCAACTGTTCACAGTCAAGCAGGTACTTGAAAAATGCTGGGAGTTCAACATAGACGTACGCCAAATTCCGTCTTACGAAAATGACAATGACGTCACCGACCTCCCAAGTCCGCATCAATAACCAACTCACCGATGCCTTTGACACAAATATCGGACCAAAGCAGGGGGATGGGCTGGCCCCATTGTTATGCAATTTGGCTCTGGAGTACGTCATACGGAAGCTACCTGTCGCTACGCGAGGTACATTACTATACAAGTCGAGCCAAATAGTGGCCTATGCGGATGACATCAACATTCTGTCACGGTCACTAACAACTGCCAAAGGACTCTTTCTGAAACTCGACAGCGAAACAAGACTTGTAGGGCTACAAATCAACGAAAATAAAACAATGCTCATGACGCAGTCGAGGAAAAATAGAATAAATATACACAAAATATCACACTTGGCGAATACAGTATCGAAAATGTTAGCGAATGTGTGTATTTAGGTGCTAAAATAACGAAAACGGGCAATGAAAGAGACGGAATCCGGCGAAGAATACAGCTCGCAAATAAAATATTTTATTCAGTATTGACGATCTTGAAGACCAGCTGCATACACAGGAAAACAAAGCTCCAAGTATACAAATCTGTGATAAGACCTGTGTGATGCTATGGGTGTGAAACATGGACCCTAACCCAAGCATCCGCAAATATATTGAACGCCTTTGAGCGATGGGTCCTGAGGCGAATAATCGGAGCGAAGCTTGACGGGGACCAATGGTAAATTCGATACAACCATGAGCTGTATCAAATTTTTGACAAACCGGAGATCTCAAGGGTTGTAAGACTGCGGAGGGTGCAATGGGCTGGACTCATGAATCGTATGGACGAACAACGGATACCCAAGAAGGTATTCGTAGAGAGAACTGAAGGCCGGCGGCCAGTGGAGAAACCGAGGAAACGCTGCTCTGACTCGGTCGATGAAGACAATTTATCGCTGCTGGGATTTCGTAATTGGAAGACGCGGTCAACGGACCGAGACAGTTGGAGGCGCTGTTGGCAGGAAGCGAAGGCCCGGAAGGGGCTGTAGTGCTAAGAAGAAGAAGAAGAACTATCTCTTAGCGAAGGCCCGAAAGGGGCTGTAGGGCTACGAAGTAGAAGAAGAAGAAGCTACTCTACAGAAATTCAAAAATTTTTTATCGCTTTAAACTCAGCCGACACGGAGGTTTGAGGTGAATGCAAATATTGTACAAATGACAACCGTTGCTTTTCCTGAAGAAGGTCGTTGCATTGCAAGGTGGATAGCAAACCTAAAGATGTTAAAGTTGCTGAAGCGAATCACTCATCTCTGCCTAAAGTATGGAAGCTTAAGGGGTCCAGTTGACTCAACCTGTTAAAACAAAACAAGCAGTTTTGACGTCTTGACCAGCTTCTCTCCTCAGGAGCAACAACTCCTGATCACCACCGAGCTGCTCGACTACTTATGTTCTCTACAAACCATGGGGCACATCACCTTAAGGCAGTTATGGAAGATAAAAAGAGCTTACTTGGCAAGGGTCTCTTTTCTAGTAATTTCTCTCTCTCCCTGGTGGAAAAGTCATTCCTGTTACTCTGCGGCATCCCAAGGCATAGCAAAATGGGATCTAGTGTGACGTAATGTGTCAAATAGTTGTAGACGCTCTGACGTTGACAATACTAGATTTTAAGTGTGTAAGGAATCATTCGACGCCGCTGGCGACCACTACCAATACACCTTGCTGTCATGTGGCTTTCCACCTCATGTTCGTTGTGACGGCTTCCCATCCCACGTCAGTTTTGTCGTGGGGTGTCAAACTCAAGTGACAGCCACATGGCGGTTGTGTGTGAGTAGGAGTCGTCAGAGAGAGGTTAGGTGGCGAGGTGCCTGGGAAACAAAGGAGGGTGTTAAATCAAATGCACAGAAGCGAAGTTCCTGTTTCACGCGCTCGTGAATAGAACAAGGAAATGATTTTAGGCAAGTTAAGTGATAATATAATTTACAATGCACACTGTTATTCATGCAAAATTTTAAGCTATAATTCTTTCGCGTTATAGTGGAATTCTCATAGAGAAATACGGTGGTGGAAAACTCTTGGTATGAAAGGGATGACATGGAACTGAATGCAGCACCAGTTGAAAAGTGAGCTAGTGTCCGTTACTGTGGTAATTGGACCATCGGCCAAATGACTGCTGCTACAAAAGTTCGTGCAGAGGTAAATTGTGGGGCTCAAACTGTCGGTGCCAACAAGTGGGACTTTTTGAAAAAAGGGAAAAAGTTGAAAACCACCGCAAGGTAGTATTTCTATGTATACACTAAATCAAGTTAGTAGACATACATATGCGTTTTATTGTAGCAAACAACTAGCGAACAAGAAAAAAAGGCATTTCTTCTATTTTGCGTAACTCTCCTTCCATTACGATTTAGTTTATTTAAAGATTCTCGTATGTAAATGCATGTCGCACGCTTTCGCTCTTTATTTTCAGCCTATGTTTAGTATTAAAAATATTAATACGATTTGCGTGGAACAAGATCAGAAATTTTATGAATTCAGTGTTTATAACAACACAGTAGCATTAGTAAAATATTAATATACTGAGTCGGTCTTGTAAAGTGAGAAAAATGCTGTGAAGTAAAAGAAAACAAGTTGAGTAAGCAGTAGAGTGCTCCTACCAGAAAGTCTTTGTAAACATCCTAGGGTTAGAAACAAGTTTTCTAATGGCGTGAATCGATAACTTGAATTATTCATCCAACACTTGATATGAAACCGTTCAAATTTATACAAAAGATGCACAGTTTCTTTCATAAGCACAGTGCAGCCGCCATTTCGATCTAGCTTAAATGATTTTTCTGAATGCTCGGCCGATTGAACATGTTCAAGTTAAACACTATTCCTTAAATTTTCATGAAAATTGAAAGAAAATAAAAGTGCCTTAGTCAATTTTAAATATATATATAGGGTTTTCCAATAAGAGGTATTATTTTGAATAGATCTTGTGATTTAACACCTTGCGACTTCTTCCTTTGGAGCCACGTGATAGAGAAGGCCTACGCCAATAGCCCAGCGTCGATTCAAGATCTCAAAGATGAAATTCGTGAGGCTATCGAGGACATAGGGCAGTCACTTTGCGATTTGGTTATGGAAAATTTCATGAAGAGGATATGGTCCTGTAAGCGTGTCGTAGGTGTTATTTGCCTGATGTTGGTTTTTGCTATTAACGGCATATCTTCTTCTTTATAATAAAATAAACATCTGATCATTTATATTAAAAAATGGCATTTTCCTTTTAATATTAAAATAACACCTCTTATTGGAAAACCCTATATCAACCATAAATACGTGTTATTGTTGTTGTAATTCCATATAATTGAAATGTCTATTACTCACTTGACTATGATTTGATCTCAATTAAATTTTTTGAACATATATATCTTATGTCAGTCTATATAATTGCAAAATTTCAAGACGTTTGAAGGCGCCGTTTTGATTTTATGGGCAAATATGTAAAATCTACAAATCATACTATTATTAACAAAGTTGATCGAATTTCGATTTCTAAGGTATTTGTTGCCCTTGTACTCATAAAGGCCCACGTTCGTGATAATTTTCAGATTTTTCGGCAGCAAGGTGCCCATTCGCGAGGGGGGGACACAAATTTTGGGTACATTTTGCCTTCCCCTGGCCCCCTAATTCATAAAATGATTTTTTTATTTCAGATTCTAAAAGATCTAATCAAGGCGATACCCCACTCGACAACCTTTGATAAAAAAGAATTTTAAGGTCCAATTCGTTAAAAAAATTTTAAATTTTTGTTAAGGCCTTAACTTTTGAGAGACCATCATTTCTGACCTTTTTACAAAGTTTGAGCATTCTAGCTTCTATAGTTTCTGAGGAAATTAGCTGTGACGCACGGACAGACGGACAGAAAGATCGCGAAACTAGTAGGTCTTTGTAAAAAAAAATTTTACAAAAACCTAAAAAGTGCTCATTTTTACCAAAAAGCGAACATAGGTACCTTAAGTCTAAATGGTTTTGCCTGAATGTTAATGATATAGGATGAAAAAGAAGGAAAAAATTGGCAAAATTCTACTCACATTTATTATTAGATTTATTAAATTTCAATATATTTGCTAGATTTTTCTTTTGTACTATTGGAGGATAATTAAAAGCTTATCTAACTCAAGTTAATGATTGGTTGCATTATATATGTGCTACGTAGATGAAACAAAGTAAATATTAATAATAACGATGAGATGTGCTATTTTATTTTATTTGCTGCCGCGAGAATGAAGTTAGATGATCTTGATGACTACTTTTTACTAAATGATTAACGGTCCTTTTTCCAAAAATTAAATTCTGTCTCTGCTTGTTTCTCCTTAAAGCTTCCTTAACATCCTTCAAAATCATCAACGATAAGTGCTCCTTTCAAAGGAAACTTGAACGATCATTCGAAAAAAGTCCTAAATAATTGGTAGTTTCTTCCGAAAACAGTCTAATAATAATCAATATTGTATTTCAAATACAAGTCCACTAACCCATTCTAAGTTTTATTGAACCCAAGATTAAAATGACTTGTAGATTTTCAAAATAACTAAGTGTGATATATTGATGATACTCTTATTCACTTATCTAAAATTGTCCAAATTGAACAAACAAGTATCATCAGTACATCAACAATGAAAATTCATTTAGAAGAAAGAAAAGAAAATTAATTGCCTAAATTGTTACCCGCGAGAAAATCTTAACGTGTAAAAGAAATTCTCAAGTGGTTAGCGCTCTGACCTACGTACATGCCCACACGTGATATGTGTGCATGTATCTATCCACGCGCCTCAATGAGCATTTAAAGAAAGCGATCAAATTTCGTAGCGCATGAACCATAATAAATTATGAGTAGGTCATTTGTATTGACATTTTTTTCCTATGGTGTAAAGTTATGGTTTCATGTCGCGTGGATGAATAATGCAAGTATTGGGTAGGTCAAGTATATTGATATTTTTTTTCTTTCATGAGCAATATATTATTAGGTCAGTTCAACGACGTTCCCGTATCGTGGAAAAGATATTATTTTTAAGTAGGGATAAGAAAAATTACTATATAAGAGTTGTAGCAAATAAAGAAATGATTATTGTTAATCCAGAAACTAGTTGTTTCACTCCTGCCGAATTGTGGCATTCGTAGTTGCCGTGTTTGTGGCAACAGATTCAAATATTTATCGGACTTGCCGAATTGTGGCATTCGCAGTTGCCGTATTGGTGGCAACAGATTTGGGTACTTAACAGACTTGCCGAGTGGTGGCAAGGGAACTACAGAGTATTACCGTATAGAGGCAGAACTAAGGCAAGCTTGCTTTTTCTAGTGGCAAGCAATTCCTCCTCCAACTCCTTTACGAAAACAATAGAGGCAGCAAGGAACCGCAAGGTGACTGCGCCAGAAATGCAGCAACTCGGAAGTTGCTTTAGGTATCTCCACTCTTAGCGATTCTTCCCTTTTGAGATTGTAAATCCTTCTTTGTTTAACAGGAAGAAGAGGATCACCCTGGAGGAGTACCGCACCAGGAACCTACGACTTCCAGCTTCATTACAAAGGTACATCCATGAATCATGAAATAACTATGTAAATAAATGAGTATTGTAAAGCTACAAAGCTAAATATCAACTAAATAGTATTTTAAAGTAAGCGTAAATACAGAACAAGACGGATTTGTTAGAGCAACGACCGATTGAGCTTCGTTTTGTACTTAAATGAAGACAAAAGAAAAAAATCCTTACTAAAATATTAGCACATGACAATCAACCACAACACGATAATTTGCCTGTTCTTAGATTACTTTGCCTTAACTTAGTTGTACTGAATTAATTTCATATGCTCCTAATCTTTAGATTATTAAGGAGAAAAATCAATTTCAGCAAGTCTGAACTAGGATTAGTAAGATGGGCATTAACCGTATTTCAATAATCATGGACTCGTAAACACTAAGGATTAATTGTATAAGAGGCTCATTTAGACTACGAACAAATAGGATGTTTAATTAAAACTAGTTGCAATATCCATTTTCAAATTTAACCTTAAGGATATAGAAAACAGGCAACTGTCTAGAATAGTTCCTTAAGAACAACCACTTCAAACTGCATATAATATTACAAATAATAAAATTTCGTAAGCAATATCTTCCATCTACATAGAACTGAGTCATAAAATTGTTCAACGGATGTATCGACAAAACCTGCTTATAGAAGCGAATGTAAATTGCGTGAAAGTTAAACAAACGAAAACGTGAGAATAAGCAATTTTTGGGAAAACTAGTTTTTGTTTCTCACGATCAAATGATTGACAGCAATTTTGTCGCTAGGATAAATTACAAAACATATGTAAATTAATAGATTAATAGTATGTAGAAATTGTTGTAGTAGGTTTGTCTTAGACCCTATGTTATACATTTCTTTTGCGACGAATGTTCCTTGCTTATATTTGGATGAATTTAAATAATAACATGAATTGTTAAGTAAACGCAGACTTTCCTTTCCAGTGGTCCTTCTTTTCCAGAGGCAGTGCGAGTGCAGGGTAAGTATGCCGGGGAGCAGGCCCGCCGCTAGCTGTTTGTGCGCCCGTGTGCAATACCCATTATGCCGCCCCATGGTAGAAGGAACAACAAGGTACTCTCGCTTATATAAAAAGCATTTCAAGCGATATCCAACGGAGTGTATTCGGAAAATACCCAGGCTAATGATATGTTCATATACAAAAACGTTTGTTCCTTATGATATTGAACCCACGACGTAAATACATAAATTAAACGCGATTTAAACGGCCAAAATTTATTTTTTATTTAAATACATAGTAATGTTTTACTCAACACAAAGCTATATGAATATGTATTATTTACAAAAATTGAGCTCTTCTTGCCTTTATGTTTGCAAAATCTGCTATTAATTTTTTCGTATCCAAGTTATCTAAAATTTCATGTTCAATCGAAACTAAAGCCAAATTACTTAATCTTTGCTGGTGCATTGTTGACCTTAAATAGTTTTTTATAATTTTAAGCTTTGAAAAGGACCTTTCACCAGATGCAACTGAAACTGGCAATGTAAGTAATATTCTTAGCGCAATTGTTATGCTTGGAAATGTTGAAATCAAGTCATTAGTAAAAAGATATTGTAACAAGGCCTGCGGATCATTCGACTGGTTTTCTGGAAAATGCAAATTTAAAGCTCTGATTTCATTAAATAAATCGATACCGTCAATGTCTGTTTCCCCATTGGAATTATCTTTAAGCTTTAAATGTAAATCTTTGCAATGTTTAATTAAGTCATCATTGCTGTAATTAAATAATTTATTGCTTAAAAAGCCAAATACATCGGTAAATGTTTTTAACTCTTCAAATCTATCCTTTAGAGAGAGGAGCGACTGATCTAGGATTCTGAAGCAAAACTCTACTTTATATTTGATCTTAGTGTCTAGTAAAACTTCATCGCTATGCTCATATTGAAACTGTGTTGGTCTTCGTCTTGGGCGAATGGTGTTTATTGGTGGAAAATCTGTTTGTGCGTTTAGAGCTTGGGCCACATTGGTAGCTTCTTCTAATATTTTCTCAAACTGTTTGTCCGTGCGATATTCGGTGAACTTAATAATCAATTTATCTAACAAATTTACACAGATTTGAGTATTCATTGTGGGGTTTTGCAAAATTTTGCTCAAAGTATTAACTTCGTTTAAAATATCAAACCAAATTATTACTGAGCATATGAATTTATAATTTTGAATGCTCAACACAAGGGAATGAGCTTTGTGAGATGTCGTACAATCCCATCCCGCCGATGCATTATCAGATATTTCCAGCAAGACATCAAATATTTTTTCGAGATGATACCGTAATGGTTTCACTGCATCGATTCTGCTAGACCATCTTGTGGAACT
Source organism: Odontomyia ornata (assembly GCA_963969285.1). Classification (NCBI taxonomy): domain Eukaryota; kingdom Metazoa; phylum Arthropoda; class Insecta; order Diptera; family Stratiomyidae; genus Odontomyia; species Odontomyia ornata. The sequence goes on from OZ017739.1 coordinate 87,189,420, forward strand.
TAAAGCTTTTAATTTGAAGCCCGGCAAATATTTGCAAATTATCGACCACCTTTTTGTAGATGATGAAAAGAAAACATAAATTTCTTGAATTATATTAAAGAAATTTACAGTTTCGTGTGTGATATTGGCTGCGTCATTGACTACCAAATTAAGACTATGAGCCGAGCAGGGAACGTAAAATGCACGATTATTAATTTCTAAAATTTTCTTTTGCAACCCGTTGTGTTTTCCCCGCATGTTGGAGCCATTATCATAACCTTGGCCGCGTAAGTTTTGAAGGTTAAGATTTAAATCTGAAAATAAATCTAAAACAAAATTTAACAGACCTTCACCTGTGGAATTAAAGATTGGACAGAAGCCAATGAAATTTTCACAAATTGAAACAATTTTAGTTTCATTATTTAAGAAAACATGCCTGATCACCACAGTTATTTGCTCTGTGTGACTTACATCTGGTGTACAATCTAATATAATGGAGAAATATTTTGAATCTCTCATTTTATCTAGTATGTTATTTTTTATTGTGGTGCCAAGTAAATCAATGATTTCGTTCTGAATTTGATCGCCTAAATAGTGGGCCATACGGCTTGAATCAAATTTTGAGGCCTGGATTCTGTGAATATGTTCACGCATGACTGAATCAAATAATGCTATCATTTCTATTGCTTTTAGAAAATTACCGTTATCATGCTCATATAAAGTTTTAGACGTGCCTCGAAAAGCTAGACATTGTTGAGATAAAAACTTTATGACGGCTATAATTCTTTCCAACACATCACACCAGTGTTTTTTTTCTTCTGACTCTAATAGTTTCAGTTGCATTTGGTTTACAGTGATTTTATTTTTTAACATTTTATTCAATTGTACCCATGATTTCTCATTTTCATTATGAGACACGCTTGTTTCATGTCTTTTCAGCGCTGATGATAAATATTGCCAATCAGAAAATCCATTCAAATTAGAGAAACTACTTAAAGATATATATAATATATAATGAATCTTTTGAAATAGAATAAACAAGCCATTCTCTCTTAAATTTTTCTCGATTAGGGAGATTTCGGAAATAATAATTGTCATTGAACTTTCTCCCATCGTCATTAGGGGGAAAATCATAGTTAACCACTTGTATGGGACCACGACTAACCAAAATATTAACAAGATCACTAGTCAATCTAGTGGGCCACAAACCGGGGTCATCATTTAAATATAAACTGTCGCATACCACTGATGACGATAAAATGCTTACCACATCTTCAGGACAGGTTTGTCTTATTTGACTAGTGTCTCTTTCTGACAAAGGATTACAATCTACATAATTTTCTTGAGATACTTCCATCGTTCCTGGATTTAAAGCTGCGTTTGTTGAGGCTTCATCAAAATTTGCTTGAGGTGTTGATTTCTTACTTTCTGGATTTCTTAAAAATTTTCGTAAGGAACCCATCAATTTCTCGTTCCGTGCATCTTTTTCTCGCTTTTGCTGCCAAAATCGTGCTCCAGCAAGCTTTCTCCTTCTTTGCGGTTCCTGAAATTTTAAGTAAATATTTCATGTTCGGCCAAAAATAAAAAAATGGATATTGACTCCACTCAAACTCAAAAGAACTTTATTTTCTAGGTCATTACACGTCAATTGAAGCCGTACAAAGTCAGAAATTAAGTACCTACTATCCTTCCAATCAAATTAAAACAAGTCGGGTAGACAGACCTATGCTCGTGTCAGAAGGGTTTTGTACTCATACTATGATATGCAAGCACTAATAATGATAAGACCTGTGCTATGCTATGGGTGTGAAACTTGGACCCTCACCCAAGCATCCGCAAACATGTTGAACGCCTTCAAGAGGCGGGTCTTGAGGCGAATCTTTGGAGCGAAGCGAGAAGGGGACCAATGGCGAATTCGATACAGCCATGAGCTGTATGAAATATTTGACGAGCTGGGGTTTCAAAGCTTCTAAAACTGTGGAAGCTGCAATGCAGTACTTATAATATTATGAAGTAATATTAAATGAGATCTCAAAGAAAATCATGTTACTCATACTATCTGAAATTTTTATTGTTAAAACAATTTTTTACAAAACCCTAAAAATCATACTATTATTAACAAAGTTGATCGAATTTTGGCTTCTGTTGCCTTTTTACTCATTAAGGTCTACCTGCGTGATTTCAGACTTTTAGCGAAGAGGGGGACGCAAACTTCTCATACAGTGAGTGTAAAAAGTGTACGTACGATTATATGTCCGATGGTGACTTTTTCTCTATGTCGCTAGCTTCCTTTCATTTTAAAGGCTTGCTTTGGCTAATCATTAATCAAGCCATTTGACAGTAGCACTCAAAATAGCTAAATCGGGTCGAATCGTCCTTCTAACTAACCAATTGCTCATTTTCCCCCCAAATTTGGAAAAATTAACGGTTTTTCTTCCATGCACTTATAAGAAAGTGCAACCGTATGAAGACTTTTTGCGCATCTAAAAGGGAGTATTAATATTTTGTCAAACATTTCGCTACTACTAAGTTTTTCAAATTGATTTTTTTGAACACTTTGTCACTCCCTAGTCTTAAAAGAATTATATGGTGCAAAAAGATACTGAAAATGTTGTAACGGTTCGGATAGATAATGATTTTTCTTGAACGTTTATAGTCGTACGTACACTTTTTACACTCACTGTATGTAGGATACTTTTGGCAAAAAGAAAATGTATAACGACCCCCTCGATATATGGGGAGACTCCCTTTAAAACCCTTATAAAAATTTATTCAAACCGACTTTATTTACCTTCTTGCTTAATTTCATGTCTCTAGCTTCTACAGTTTCCGAGAAACATGCTGTGACGGACAGGCAGACAGTACCGATTTTAGAAAGGTTTTGTAAAATAATTTTACAAAACCCTAAAAAAGTATTTATTTTTGCTTGTTTACGCGTTATCCGATATATTTGCTAATTATAAACTGATTTTAATGATTTTTCCAGATGAATCAAATGTCTCAAGGTTTTCCTGATTTAAAGGTAAAGGAAATTTGAACAAGATTCCAACTTCCAATTTAAACAAGATTCCAACGCAAAGTCGTAACTTCTTTTACTTTCGTTCTACAAATGCTAACTAACAGACATTTACTGGGAATCAATTAGACAAGTCGATAAATAAACTTAGACACTTACCATAATTGCAATTTGTTCACTTACATATGTATTTAACACTGATATAAAACTTTGAAACGTAAATCCACTCACTAATGAAATTACAATGTTAGTATTTGTTCTTAAATTAGCAGATTGAAATGAAAGAACCTTTTCCATTAGAACTAATAGTTCGACTTAGAGAAAAACCTAGTTTAAGCGACTTGAATTAACCACACCGAGATAAAAGAACCTTTTCCTAAATAACTTCATATAGGTAGTACGATAGTTCTGAGAAGAAAACGAATTCGAGCGACTAAGTTGATTCTCTGCATGCGTGTCCGTGCACAAGAGCCTTAGTGTCGGTGCACATGAGCAAATTTCAACGTTTCGTCGACAACAGCATCACAAATGTTGTTGGAATACTATTTAGGATGCCGCAGCGGGCGGCACTGCAGCGTTCCGCCGTGTAAGCTGTCCAATATCATCACATAGTATTTAAATGGCATTTGCGATACCGCTGAATTGACGCAACATTAAAAAACGCTCGTGCCCATCGGCACTTAGAACTACTGGGCCAGATAGTTTGTTGCCCTGTGCTTAATTTTCAAGCGCCCTACCGTCTCGTGCATTTTGTTTCGCATTTTCATTCCGAAGGGTCGAAATGTTTACGTTATGCGAAATATTAACTGTGCGGTGCCGGTGCTGTGAGAGGTTCATCGTCCATATGACGAATTTTTTTATATTTCAGCTCGGGCAGTTCGAACTCCAACACACATTTCGCCTTTTGATTTTGGTGGATAGCAATGTTTACGTTATACGAAATATTAACTGCACGGCGCCGGTGCTGATAGAGTTTCAGTGTCCATATGATGAATTTTTTTATATTTCAGCTTGATTTTGTTACGTTGGGTATTTTTCCATAAATCAATTCAATATATTTTTATTAAATATGTATTTGCCGCCCCCAAGACGTGCCGCCCGCGTGCGGTGCACACCTTGCACACCCGCTTACGGCGGGCCTGCCGGGGAGAGGGTAGGGTTTGAAAAAATCCGCTGAGGTCGGTTTCGCGTCATCGCTTGCGGTACGCGGTAGCTTTGTTGGCTTTGTTTTTTATTAGCGTAGCTTTCGTCGGGTTCAAGTTAACGCAGTGTATTTTTCGGTGCCGCGTCGGTGAAATTCGGGAACGCGAAATGGAAATTAGATTTTTGTACTTGACTGGATTAATGAAGAAATACGGAGTAACGTAAAGTAGGTTTCTTCTCCGTATGATTGTGTTTTCGACGCGTTTGAAACGGGCGTTTAATGGTGGCTGAAATACGTAATTGAGCGTAGTCCATTTTAAGACCCGCGACCGAAATCCTCTCCGATCTAGCTGGCCGACAAGCAGCCACCGCGAAAATGGATTACGGTGCACGGACTGGTTGACCGGTTGGTACCATTCGTTGGCACGACTCAGACTTCACGGCTGGAACCAATGAGAGGTCGGTTCCGACTTCGTTCGTGAGTTTAAACGGAAAAATTATTACAAGTGGTTTGTCCAAAATCCTTGTGCGTCTGAAAATCCCACCCTCGGGGCATAAATATCCTTCTCCTCCCTACCTCAAAAAAATCACTGGAGATTTATCTAGCTGTTTGTATCTACTGCTCGTACTAGTTCTTTCTGATTTTGTTTAACAGTCGTTTATTTTTCCTTTCGAATTGTTATCTCGGACAATACATACTAACTTCACTTCTACCTGGTGTTGAAAAATTGACTTTGTAACACCAACTACATTTATTACTAACCAGACGCATGCGGTAGGAATATCATTTACTGCTCATTTCTCATAATAATATAAGTCCATTCAAGCATCACATAAAGCAAACAAATTAAAAATTCAAATTCAAACGAAAATCGTCAACAATAGTGAATACACCTGTAATTACGTAGTAAGAAATATTCACATCTTTTCATACACTCCCCAAGATAAACACTTGAAGTACGTGCGCTTCGTCCTAAATAATTGCAAAACCAACCACGCTACCTTAAACATAAAGCCAACATTAGCATACATAATTATTTCATATTTTTAGTTCTAACCACAAAAGACCAAACGAATTTCATGTCAGTGACAAACAGCACTAAATTGCATTACACCAAGCGAACGAAGTGAGAATTGCAGATTATCTTCTGCTGAAAGTAAGCCGCAAACGATGAGTTGGTATCCGCATGTTGATTGTGTAACCCAAATTGTTACAGAAGAAAAGCAGTCGAAGAAGCAGAAAAGGAAAAGAAAAAGACCTCAATGGCATTCAAACAAAGCTTTACTATATTAGTTACCGATCGTTTTGCAGTTGTTAAATTTAAGGAGTGCTCGGAACACAATTCAAACAAATATTGCGTTTAAAAGCAATTAATTTAAACCTTGTCGATATTTTGTAACAAGTAGATAAATTGTTGATGTACGAGCAAACTTCCTCTCCAAAGAAATATATATGAGTATGAGTATCTTTCTCCACGGATTCGAATATTCATGGTGGATAAATTGCCATGAAATGAAAATCGTTCAATTGAAGACTTTTAAAGCTAATTTGGAATGTGTGAATTAACAGTTGGCATTGAACTTTGTTGACTGAACTAAGCTCGTACCTTTTTATGGTCACCTTCTAGGTTTCCGTTTGGTCATTTGCCGACCAATAATTAAAGTGTTATTTCCTTTGGTTGGGCTAAATAGTCCCTTGGAAATGTTGAATGTGTAATAAACTTTTAGAGGTTTTAAAACCAATTGTTTTAGTGCTCACCAATTTATGATCAGTTTCGAATACTACAATAAACAAAATAATTGACTAGTTTCGAATAAATTGGACAAAAAAACTTTCAGCAAAAAAGTTATTGGTCTTCTATACACTTTTATAATTTATTGATTGCAAGTTTTCATGAAATGCCGAAGTATTCAAAACGTTTTGTAATTAAATCGAAAAAATCGTGTGTACAACAGAAAATGCTCAATTTAAAAGTTTAAAATATTCTTAACAAATCATGCGTTAGATTAAATTAACACTAGTTTAAGTCAAGTTTCGAAGCAGTCATTGTATCTATCAACGTCAAGAATACATAAAACAGTTAACACGGAAACCAATGAGCAATTAGAGTTTGCGATAAGACCTTCGTCATTAAAATGCATGAGTGTAGTAACAATTTGCAAGCAATTGTTTTTAATGTTAAAATGTTTGCCCTCTAAGCTAATATATTTTAATTAGCAGTTGTATGAAGATGTTTATATTGTCACTGTCTAAATTAATTCTCAAAAAGTATCGATGATGTATTTTTGAAGTTTTAGTTTCACTCTAACATATTTGACGACATATTTGTAGGAATCGGATAAAAGTAAAAACAAAAACATTTTTACTAAGGATGTAGGGTATGAAAAATTTTATTTGACAAATATGTGCTACATCAACCAATCCAATGCATGTAGGTATTTGCCTGCAAAAGATGTGGCAGGTAGCATGGTGACCTCTTCAAACGGAGAGCTCTCCCAGCGGATGCTTACATCGGTGGACAAATGAAACCGTGTACCAAATTATGTTCAGGTTATCCTAAAATATAAACAAGTTGGGTAGACAGACCTACGCTCGTGTGAGAAGGGTTTTGTACTTAACCTACAAAATGTAGTCACCAGCGACGAATAAAATCAAGAAAAATGTCAAAGACGATTTTATTGGAGAAAATATGAAATTCGAAGATCTGTAATGTGACGCCTACGCCCGGAAATCGAAGTGATTCCGATCCCGAACCCTTGCAACCGGCCAGATGGGTATGTCCTCGAAGTGCCGGCGGACTTCATCTGTCGTGCGGATATCGTTGCGCAGAAAATATTTCTTTTCTTTCCAAATATTTAGATCTGTGGATATAAATATTCGAAATATAAAATTAATCCAAACCCCGACACATTTCGAGACATATCCATCGGGAAATGCCCCTCCACCGTGGCCATCGAAAAACTATGCCACTGGCGACAAATGGAGAGGCACATTGCCGCCATGTGGCGTGCCATTCCACACACATCTGTTTTGTCCGATGTGACAACCGGTGGATTTGACAGCCACATGGAGAGGACGTACGAGTAGACAATTTCTTAAACATAAGACGCGAAAAATACCTCCGAGGCCGGGAAAATAATAAAAAAACCGAAAAAAAAAGGAAAAAATAGTGGTTTCCACTCAAGTGGACAATCGTCCGAATTACTTTTTCGCTTTATTGCGACTTCTTAACCCATCTGTTGTGTGGGGTGCCATTGAACGCGTGAAGAGTGGCAGTCACCAGGTAAATCGACAAGTATTTGTGGTCCTCGACTGATTTGGAAATTTTTTATCTTCAACTAGGGGAATGCGGATCGCGATCGCGCACCGTTGCGCACGTGACAGTTCCCGGGTGCTCCCGGACACCACTCCGGATTGCGGATGGCTGCGCCTCCAGCGGCACCATCTGGGTATCCCACGACGGGCGAGCTCTCGATAACGTACAAGACGGGCCTGCGTCGGCTTCTTCCAGTCCCCCGGAAAGTCCACGTGGCAGTCGAAATCGTAGCACGCAGCAACTACCAAGCGGCGCTAACAAGTAAGTGGCATAGCGAAATATCGGCAGTGCCGGATGGTGCTTGTTGTTTAGACAGATAGCCATCAAATTTTAAAACAATTCAGTCCCCAAAATCGTGACCATTTGGAGATGATTAAAGTGTCTTTCGATACAATCCCGAAAGACCGCAAAATGACACTAATCCAACTTGCATCCGTAGAAGATGCTGTTTTAGCTCTCATTAAAATGCACAATCATCAACTATCGGAATCCAATCATTTACGTGTAAGCTTCTCCAAATCAAACATTTAAAAAAGTGATATTGAATGTGTGAGAGAAAACTACAAATAAGAAAATTAAGATAAAAATACCGAAATGAAATCGACACAAGTAGGCGAAAGATGTAAGCAGCTAATTAGAATTCTTTAACAAACAAAAGAAATTAAGTAAATATAATTTCAAGTGTGATTGAACACCTTAAAAATTAAAGAACCCCTAAAGATGAAAAACGATTAGTTATGCAATAGACGCAACAAGATAGATACTTGAAATTTATTGATTAAGTATATGCGAAGTGAAAATAAGGAGACATTATTATTATTAATATAATTACTATTAGATAAAAAAAAAACAGAAAGTATCTCTATTTCGGTACTAAGTAATGTAGACTAATAATTATAATATTTCAAAACAAGAAAAGCAACAAAAAGAGACTAGAAACAAATTATGTTAATATTATTGATAGTAAGGGACACAAATTTAGGCAGATCATTCTATTAAATATTATAGGACTCTTATTGAAATCCCAAAACTGTCTCTATACATTTCTATTATTACACACAAATCATATCTAGCTATTGAAAAATTGATAATTATAGATGAAAGCAAACAATCAACTTTGTAGTAAACGTATACACAAATACTGAAAAACAAACCACCCTACGAGTATGTAAAATTGAATGCTGGAATAGTGGGAAAAACGATGAAAGCGAAGAAAAAACTTTATAATTTCGTCTCTATTTACACACACGTTCTACTTCCTCTTAACGTCCTTCTACAAACTCCCGACATTCATTTCAACCATATTTCAAATATCTCAAAGTCGTTAATAAAAGTCGAATGTAAAAGGTTTAGTACGGATAAAGAGAAATGTGAAAGTTTTTTGTTCGTTCTTAATTTTATAATTTTACGGTTTTTCCTTTTAACAAACTAAAATCATCGTCAAATAACAAAGGAACTATATATATGTATATGTGTAATGTATTTGAATCTTATTAAATTATAAGCAGGGCGAGGACGAAAGTAAGTCAAGTTATAAGAAAAAAATAAAGAAAAAAATAAGTAGAGGACAAAATATTATGCGAAGAAGGAAAGATGAATAAATGAAAAATTATGTTTTATAGACTGCACGTTTTTAAGTGACTCTTTTGAAGTTGCTCTTTTTACGGAAAATATTCTAAGTAAATGAAAGATATAAATTGAAATAATTTGGAAAAAGTAAAACAAACAACCAAGAAAGAATAATATTTGTATGGCCGAAATGCATAAGAAGGAAGCTATAACGTTTATATCATCCTACAATTGCTCTCAACTATGGTTTCCAATTCCATATCACAACCTAAAATTACTTCTTGTGCGATGACAAAGACATTCTTTTCAATTTCTCTACTTTTATTTTTTTCTAATATCGTTAACATTTAAACTCATTTATTATTGTAAAACTCCGTTTTGATAGTTTATAAAAATGTGTTAGTTTATTAGTTTTCTCATTTCATATTCTATTAGCACATAAAGAAAAAAAACAAAATGAAATGGAGTGCTATCGTTATTTGTAGGAATGTATTTCTATAATTTTGAATAATTAAAAATGAATTGCTAAAAATTTAACCACGACTTTCCTTTTCAGCGGTTCTTCTTTTTCAGTGGGAAGAGAGAGTGTAGGGTAGGTATGCCGTCGCGAGGGTAGGGTTTCGACAAATCCGCTGAGGTCGGTTTCGCGTCGCGCGCGGTACGCGGTACCTTTGATTGTTTCGTCATTTCATTAGAGTAGTCTTCGTCGGGTTGAGTTAGAGTAGTATGCTTTTCGGTACCGCGTCGGTATAATTCGGGAACGCGAAACGGAATTTAGATTTTTATGTTTTAACTGGATGAATGAAGAAATACGGAGTAACGTAAAGTAGGTTTCTTCTCCGTATGGTTTTGTTTTGATAACGCGTTTTGAAAACGGGCATGTTCAGGTGGCTGAAAATATTGTAATTGAGCGTAACCCATTCGGAGACCCGCGACCGAAATCCTCTCCGAACTAGCTGGCCGACAAGCAGCCACCGCGTGAATGGGTTACGGTGCACGGATTGGTTGTTCTGTTGGTACCATCCGTTGGCACTACTCAGACTTAACGTCTAGAACCGATGAGAGGTCGGTTCAGCGTTCGAACTTGAAAAGGTTGAACTAGAATTGTTTTAAATCATTACAAATGGCGCCCAACGTGGGGCCCGAAACATCCTAAGGGGGAAAGATCTTCGCGTCTTCTGACGAGTTGGTCCTTTACGGAGGATGTAAGGTACTCTGGTACTCGAGTCCCACTATCAGGAGCAGTGGAGTTGTGTGATACACACTAGAAGTCGCTTCACGTGAGTTGTAGCTTCCGCTCTCCTTTGATTGATTTTTTTTTTCGCGACAGAATCCTTCCGATGTGTTGTCCCAGGTTGACCCCTGTAAGGACTTTCTATGTTCTTGATGGAACTGCCAGTCTGATGGGTTTACCTATCAGCATGGACTCTCAAGAAAATAGAAGGCTACCTTGCCTTTATGTCGCGGAAGGATTCTAACTATTTCGTATGCGTGTTAGACGAGTGGTATCGGTTCAACGTTCGGTGGCGTACGCTAGAGTTGCGAAGCCCGGAATGCTTCCACGCGTCGGGAATTTTGACCGCGTACTAAAATCGTTACGGTAGCTCTACCACTTGTCTCGTCGAGTCACTTTAACGTAGCTTAGAGACGGTTTTTTTGTAATGTATGAGGGTTTAGGGGATAAATTTTGTAAATCGACCGAAAGCACCCTTTCTCCGGCAGATTACCACGCACTCTCTTTTCCCGTTGGAGGAGTCGACCACTGAAAAGGAAAGTGTATATCAAATAATTTTTTTTCTACCCTCTAGATATAGCTCGCCACTATCGGCCACTACTTTATTCTTTAGTTTTTTTTATATATTAGCGTTACATTTTTTTTTGTAAAAAACTTATTTCTACCACCTAGACCAAACGAAAATGGCAACGAAGCGGACCCCAGATAAGCGTTGGACCAGATCCAAAACGGTCCAACCAGCTAACTGCGGGATCTGCTTCGAAGACGTAGTGGAGGGCGTACACAGCGTGCGATTGGATTGTGGACATCTATTCCATCGTGCCTGTGTACAACAGCTCCTCCTCACGTCCGAGCTGTGTCCCTTATGTCGGCGACCCATCGAGCGGTCTGCCCTAGACGTCCCCCTCGTAACGCCCCTACCAATACGTGGAGCAGTGGCGAAAGGAGTTCCAGAGGCCGAACAGTCCCAACCACTTTTAGACCTGCAAGGAGCCGTAGGCGGTGAAGTTCCGACCGCAAGTGTCGTGTCCGAGGTGACCCCCATGCCTTCCGCCCACTCCATTGACACCCTCGTGGCGTTGATGAGGGATATGTCGGAGAGAATTGGCAACCTGGAGGGAAAGCTCCAGAATCTCCCTATGAGCCAACCACCCAGTCGCGTGAGAACTCCGCTTGGCTGGGAGCCCAATCCCAGTGTGGCGATGCCCCCCTCCCGACAATCCGAGCAATGGGTCCCACCTCCAAGGAACTCAGGAATGGATCCCAGAGCTCCCGAATATAGACCACGACACAGTACCGGACCTCCGTTGGTACCTCCAGCCCCCGAGGGCGTTCAGTACAACAGGTCAATCGAGGATGTGATTCCCCCCGGGAACGCATTGACACTTTTTCGAGACCCGACGCCTCGTATCATGGAGAGTTGGCACCTGAACTTTACAGGGTTCAACGATATGATATCGGCGGACCGGTTCCTTTTACGGATTCAGGCGTTGGTATCCAGCACCCTGGGAGGTGATTCCTCGGCCTTCCTCCGGCATGCACATATTTTGTTCAGCGGCGACGCTGCCGACTGGTACTGGAGCTTTAAAGAATCAACGCCACGTCCCACTTGGCACTCTTTCAGTGCAGCCTTCCGCAATGGATTTGAGGATGGCTTCACTGAGAGAGAGCTAAGGGAGCAAATAAAGAAACGGAAACAAGGCGCTCACAAACCGTTCGACCAGTACTACACAAGTATAGTGAGATTGAGCACTCGCTTGCGAACTACCATGCCCGAGGACGAACTGGTAGAAATTATCAGAGAGAATATGCGCTGGGATCTCCAGAACAGCCTTCTGCATTTTCCCATCAACACCATACAGGGATTGCGCCTCCATGCCCGTAGACAAGAACACTTGGATGAGCGGCGTGGTACCTTCCGTCCACAACCTCGCATAACGGGACCAAATCCCCGAAATCATCACACCGCGGAGTTGATGGCAGCTGACCACCTGCTTGCTGATCCAGTACCAGTACCGAGGAGCGGAGCACCACCGGAGCTTGAGGACCCAGCCTTGATTGATCGACCCTCCCTTGAAGCAATTACAAGCCCGACGGTCTGTTGGAACTGCCGACAACCGGGACATCGGTTCTATGCATGTCCAGCGGAGCCGACGCTTTTCTGCTACCGCTGCGGGAAGGCCGACACATACGCACCTGACTGTGCGAATTGCAAAGGGTGAAAAAACTTGCCACCGAGTGCCGCGACCACCCGTCGGCACTCCTAAACCCCGGACGAACCAATCCAGACCCCATCACTAGCTATGACCCAGCTCCCAACAGGACTCCAACTCTGCTGACTCGCACCGCTAAACACAGTTCTCCCGAAGTTCCACAACCGACGCCGTCCTTCGCCGAGGCCAACGCGCAAGGGAATGATAGCGAGGCGAAAGTTCCTTGGCATGTAAAACCTTTTCATGTCAGGCTGCGGAATTACTTGGCTACTCGACAGCGCATCTTCCATGAGGAGTTGTCCACAAATGTCCCACCACGAAGCAAGCGAGCCACGCGTCGGATGCGGAGCTTCTAGAGAAAAGTCAGGCAGTCGAGGAAAGTGTTGAAGGACATATACTTAGACGAATTATTGAGGGATGATGTTCGGCCATATGCGTCAGTACACCTCCTGCAAAAACGAGTGTCAGGCTTAGTCGATACGGGAGCCAGTGTGAATTGCATATCTGCCGAGTTTGCAGGGGAGGTACTGGCAAGGCACGCGGACCAAATCCGTCATTTCACCTCCTGGTTAAGCACGGCGGACGGAACTCGTCACTCTGTAGTGGGAAAAATTATGACGGATGTCACCTTTAAAGGAGTAACTAAGCCCATGGAATTTTTCATCATACCTCAGTTAACCCAGAATCTTTACCTAGGAGTGGATTTCGTTCGAAAATTTAACTTGGCTCCGGCACTATTTTCCGGTTCGACCCTGGAGTCCGTCACCCTAGCTCCTGACCAATCTCAACCCACTAACTTACTACGACATACTCTGGATGTAAATCAGCAACTGCGTCTAGACTCGGCTATATCGGCTTTTCCATCGCATGAGAAAGAAGGTCTCGGGCGGACTATAGATGTGGGGGATGCTAAACCCATAAAACAGAGACAATTTGCCATATCTCCGGCGAAGGAAAAATCGTTATACGCCGAAGTGGATCGAATGCTAGCATTAGGCGTAATCGAAGGATCACAGAGCGCGTGGGCTTCCCCAGTCACCTTAGTGGTCAAGCCGAACAAGGTCCGGCTATGCTTAGATGCTAGACGCTTGAACGCCGTCACCGTCAAGGACGCATACCCTCTACCGTTGATTGAAGGCATTTTGAGTCGGTTGCCTAAAGCCCACTTCATCACGAGCTTAGACCTCAAGGACGCCTTCTGGCAAATTCCTTTAGACCCCGGTTCAAAGGAGAAAACAGCCTTCACAGTCCCAGGTCGGCCCCTATATCAATTCGTGACCATGCCATTCGGATTGTGCAATGCCCCCCAAACAATGACGCGCCTTATGGATAAGGTGATACCACCTCATTTGCGGCACCAAGTTTTCGTTTACTTGGACGATCTGTTGCTTATAACCGAGACCTTTGACGAACACATCGACCTGCTTCAGGAGGTGGCTCTACACATCTGGAGGGCAAGATTAACCATCAACATAAGGAAGAGTCAGTTCGTGATGACGGAGGTGAAGTATTTAGGTCACATCATTGGGCATGGCCACATCAAGACCGATCCGGAAAAGACTCAAGCGATTGACGTTTTTCCATTACCCAAGACCACCAAACAATTACGCCGATTCTTAGGTTTATGCGGATGGTACCAGCATTTTGTACGTGACTATGCCACCATTACCACTCCTTTGACCGACATGCTGCGTAAAGGACGTAGATTCGTCTGGGAAGAGCCCAGCTTGCGAGCCTTTGAAGAGCTAAAGAAGAGTCTGACTACAGCCCCCGTACTGCACAGCCCGGACTTTGACAAACCGTTCTCAATCCATTGTGACGCGAGTCAACATGGGGTGGGAGCAGTCTTAGTCCAGGTTGCACAAGACGGCGAGGAGAGACCTATAGCCTTCATGTCTCACAAGCTGAACCCAGCCCAGCGAAATTACACGGTCTCCGAGCAGGAATGTCTAGCTGCGGTGTTGGCAGTGAAACGCTTCCGAGCCTATGTGGAGGGACACACCTTTGAAATCGTTACGGATCACGCTTCTCTGAAATGGCTAATGAGCCAGACTGATCTCAACGGCAGATTGGCCAGGTGGGCACTGAAATTACAGGCATTTGACTTCACAATCCGCCACCGAAAAGGAAGCCAGCATGTAGTCCCCGACACCTTATCCAGAATGTTCGCCCCTGAAGGAGCCGAGTTGGTCCAGGAGGACGACGGCCCCCAATTGATCGATCTGGACCATCCTGCCTTCAAGTCAGCCAGCTATACCCAACTGGTTCACACTATCCAGAATCAACTGTCCCAGCTTCCTGAACTGCGGTTGACGGATGGATTTATTTATAAGCGGATGGGACACGCATCCGGAGACCCCATACAAGAAGAAGAACATTGGAAGTTGTGGGTGCCCGAAGAATTAACCACTGATCTTATCAGACGGGCTCATGACCACCCATCAAGTGCGCACGGCGGATACGGTCGTACACTTAGGCGGTTGAAAACTTGTTTCTTTTGGCCTAAGATGGCACCACAGATAAAAGCGTACGTAGCCTCTTGTGAGCTATGCAAGTGCACCAAAGCGCCCAACACTATTCTTCGGCCACCCATGGGCAAGGTTGAGGTCCCCGAACGCGTGTTCCAGCGCTTGTACATTGATCTTATCGGTCCTTACCCTCGATCTGCTTCTGGTCACACGGGAGCTGTCGTGGTCCTGGACCAGTTCTCTAAATTCCCTATCATTGAACCACTACGTAACATGCACACTGGACCTATAATCAGCTTCTTGGAGAACCGAGTCTTTCACATGTTTGGAGTTCCGGAGAAACTTGTCTCCGACAATGGGGTCCAGTTCACCTCCAGCAAGTTCCGAGACCTAATGTCCAAATACGGCATCATCCACCAACGAACTGCCGTCTATTCCCCACAAGCCAACGCATCCGAACGACTGAATCGTACGCTCATAGCGGCCATCCGCGCCTATGTCCACCCGAATCAGAGGGACTGGGATCGCAAATTGTCCGCCATCACTAGTGCGCTACCCTACACTCTCTCTTCCCTCTGAAAAATTTAACCACGACTTTCCTTTTCAGCGGTTCTGCTTTTTCAGAGGGAAGAGAGAGTGTAGGGTAGGTATGCCGTCGCGAGGGTAGGGTTTCGACAAATCCGCTGAGGTCGGTTTCGCGTCGCGCGCGGTACGCGGTACCTTTGATTGTTTCGTCATTTCATTAGAGTAGTTTTAGTCGGTTTAATTTCGAGTAGCATATTTTTCGGTACCGCGTCGGTGATTCGGTAACGCGCCTATGGGATTTTGTAGCGTTTTCGATTTGAGATGTGTGGAGAGATCACATCCAGAATTAACGTAACGTAGGTTTCCCGTTCTGGATGAGTAGTTGTTGACGCGTTTGGAAAACGGGCATGTTCAGGTGGCTGAAATATTGTAATGGGGCGTAACCCATTCGGAGACCCGCGACCGAAATCCTCTCCGAACTAGCTGGCCGACAAGCAGCCACCGCGTGAATGGGTTACGGTGCACGGATTGGTTGACCTGTTGGTACCATCTGTTGGCACTACTCAGACTTAACGCCTAGAACCGATGAAAGGTCGGTTCCGCGTTGAACTAGAAATGTTGAAAATCATTACAGATCATACTATTATTAACAAAGTTGAACGAATTTTGACTTCTGAGGTATTTGTTTTTGTTATACTCATAAATATCTCCCTTGATAATTTTTTCAGATATTTTTAGATTACAGGTGTTCATTCGCGAGGGAGGAAACATGTTTTTCAAGTATTACAACCCACTGAAGCAAAAACTGTCAGTTTAAGAAGGTCCCATAAAGAACTTTCATTTGATACTCATATCGGCAACGTTTGATGAAATTTTGTTTGGGGGGGGAGGCGCGGGGGGGACACTCCCTTGTATTGTAATCATCGATTCGTGGCTAATTTTTTCGAATCCTAGAATGGTTATAAATCCCTTTTGCTAGGAGCTCTCTCCTGCCTTCTCGACTCGCTTCACAAATGAGTTTTAATTGTAGGTACTCACCTTTAGCCATTCATTAAATTGAATCAAGTGTTAAAAGCATGCACCTTAAACGCTGAAGTTTGGGAAAAATAATTCAACATTATTCAATCTTCGCATTAAAAACAGCCACCATTTCGTTTTATGATTACTGATACCGCTAGCTGAACTGGCTCTCAAAGATTTTCATGATATAGGGTTATCCATTTTACGCTCGGGAAAGTCAAGCTAAAGAAAACACAAAATATTCAGATGGAAACAAAACTTTTCATTCAATATGAAGACTAAACCTTGCCATTATACGTGAAATACAACATCATTCAAATGTCTTCCACGGGACCTCTTACATGCCTCAATCCTTTTGAGGTAGTTTTCAATGACTTTTCGGTACATTCCCGGCAATATCTCGGCCATAACTTCACGAATATTGGCTTTCAGTTGCTCAAGATTTTGAGAATTGTTCGCGTAAACACGATATTTCGCATAGCCCCATAAAAAGAAATCCAAAGGTGTTAGGTCGCAGGATCTTGTGGTCCAATTGACATCACTCAATCTCGAAATTACGCGTCCTGGAAATTTCTCTTGCAAAAGTGCTCGATTGGCCTGTGTTGTGTGGCTTGTGGCTACGTCCTGTTGGAACCACATGTTCTCTAGATCATAATCTTCAATTTCTCTCCAAAAATAATCGATTTACATCCGTCCATAACGGTCAGAATAGACTGTAATGGCTCTTATTTGATCGGTTTCAAAATAAGTACGGGTCAATAACGGTAACTTTTTCCGGATGCAAAGGCCTTCCTGCGATGACCCGGGGATTTTGAGAGCCCCATATGCGGCAATTCTGTTTATTTACGTAACCACTGAGCGAAAAATGAGCCTCATCACTAAAGAAAATTTTGTTCGAAAAATCGTTATCAATGCCTTGTTGTTCAATCACCCAATGCGCATACATTCTGCGTTGTGTATAGTCTTGAGGCTTAAGTTCTTGAGTGAGTTAGATTTTGTACGGATGGAGATGCAGATCCAAATGCAAAATCCGCCACAATGAGCCGTAAGACAAGCCCAAATGTTGAGCACATCGAGGAATCGACAAATTCGGGTCTTCCTCCACACTTTGAGCAACGACAGCGATATTTTCAGCAGAACGACTGTTGGGATGATGCACACGACTTGCAATATCAATAACCGATCCAGTCTCTTAAAATTTTCTCACTATGTTCGAAATTGTTAGCTGTGTATGTCGATTATGTCGACCGTAATCGGCTCGTAAAGCCTTAAATGTTGAAACAGCAAAATCACCATTTTTTATAATAAAATTTAATTATTCTAACGCATTCTTTGACTGTTAAACGATCCATATTTCCAAATGGCAAATCTTCAGCTAAAAAAACATGCTTTAAATGACATTTAATTTTGACAGATGTCAAATAGCAGGGTTATACTTTCCCAACTACGAAATGGATAACCCTGTACCTATCATTCCTGAAATTTTAATTTAAATCCTGGCAAAGCTGTAGTGTCTGAGTCGGTAAAAAGCGCATATTGTTCCATAGCTATGTTTCCATAGTAATACGGCGCATATTGCTACATAGCAGGGTTTCCAAACTTATTTTGTCTACCACCAACTTTGAGAATAAATTATTTTTTTGCGCCCCCATTTTCTCACCTGCTTTAAAACCACTATAACTTCAAATTAAATTCATTAATTATCGTGAGCTATATTAGCGAAGATTAAACATACATTCTAAACGAGACTTTTGCTAGAACCCGCAAGAGTTAACTTGAGACCTGAGCGCAGTAGGTAATACACAGCAGCGCTCAGGTCTCAAGTTAACTCTTACGGGCTCCACCTGCCAATGAGAACGATTATTGAAACGCAACTTTACAGTATTCAGACAGAGTATCTTTGATTTGAAATAAACAAACATAATTGATTCTTATATAAAAACTAATGTGAAGGATGAATCTGATGCTGTTTAATAAGTTAGTTGATATCAGGTTCCAATTTACTCAAGAATAGCCGCAAGTCGCCACGTTTGGTAACATGCAAACGATTTCTCATTTTAGTAAGCAGTGTTGCTACAGCACTAAATCCACGTTCACACAAATATGACGATGGGAATGCTATCAAGAATCGTTGAACGGTTGACCACAATCCAGGGTACAATTGCGGGGTCGGTTTTTGTTGCCAAAATTCTTAATAGCCATTTTTGAACATGATTTTTATT
The DNA here is from genome assembly GCA_963969285.1 of Odontomyia ornata. NCBI lineage: Eukaryota > Metazoa > Arthropoda > Insecta > Diptera > Stratiomyidae > Odontomyia > Odontomyia ornata. The sequence goes on from OZ017739.1 coordinate 87,208,126, forward strand.
TCCTCGTTTGTTGTCAATTCTATAAGTTCTTCTTCTAGCTGAGGTGACATTGCTTTGTTGACATTTGAAAACGGATCCAACACCCAGTCTGGTATCTCCAAGCTCAAAATGTCCTGGTATCGGTTGGTGAAGTCAATGTGAAGGTTTCCCAAATGTTAGCAGTAGGCAAACAAGTCATCGTTATTGCAGGATACTGATATTTTGGAAAATTGTGAAACTCACGTCTGCCCATATTCTTTTTGTGAAGAAGCAGTTTTGCTGCGAAGGTAGCAACGACATTTTATTTTTTAATTAAATTTAGTTCATCGCCTTGCAGTTGGAGATTCATGTCGTTGAACAATTTATACGGGTCTGTCATGTAAGCTATATCATTCTTTGATGTAATGAGCTTGTTTCGCAATTCTGTATCTATAGTTTCCAAGAACTCTATCACTAAGTCAAACAGGTTGTAAAATCGAGTCAGACATTTGCCTCTTGATAGCCAACGAACTTCAGTATGAAGCAACAAATGGTTGAAATCTTCGTCGTTAGGAACACAAGGCTGATGAAATAATCGATCATTTAAAAAGCTGTTACGGATTTTATTGACTGCTTTGATCACATATTGCAGTGATTGAAATAGTCGTTCACTTAAGTTTCTAGCAACCAAATGTTGTCTATGAATAACGCAATGTACAGCAAGAATATCTGGAATTTTGTTTCTTAAGGACGTTATGAAGCCTTTATGGCACCCTGTCATAGCCAGAGCGCCATCCGTAGCAACTGATATACTATTTTTCAAGGGAATCTCTTTCTCATCACAAAACTTTTCCAATATATTGAATATGGTTTAACCTTTTGTACGGTCTCTAAATTCCTAGCAAACAATAGTTCTTCACATGTTTTCTCATCTCTAATAAACCTCACGTAAGACAGCAACAATGCTTCATCGGTTGGTAAAGTGGACTCATCGAGCTGAATTGAGAATTGACTAGTACCCAAATGATTGCACAATGATCCTTTGATGTTTTCAGTCATTTCCCCAATCCGTCTTTGCACAGAATTATTACTCAAAAGAATTTTTCGGATAATATCTGCGGCCGGTTTATGAAGCACAGTAGTTATAACTTCCTTTATTGCTGGCAAAATCTTCTTCTCCGATGTTGTGTGGCTTACCTTTTTGAAAAATTAACAAAGAGATATTGTATCGAAGCTCGAAGTCTGTCGTTATCTTGCTTAATATCTGCCGAAAATAGTTTTGCTACACTTAGATGAGTATCATGCTTCTTCTCTAGGTCTTGAAAATATGCTACATTCTTGTCTTTCTTATCTGGATGCATTTTATCCAAATGATACTGCAGTCTTGAAGGCTTCGTTGCGTCATTCAAAAATGTTTTGAACATAGAAGGCACAAGGGCGACGATGGGTTTGTGGGATTTTCAATGAATCCGAATTTAATATATTCCGCACAGTATTGCTGTCTCTTCTTTTTTACTTCCGACATTGTTTTGTTTTGAGAAATATGTAAGTAAGTGTTGAACTAAAGTACTGCTTATCTTTTATGCGCAAAACCGCAAATTAAAATAATATAAATATCATGTTGTTTATATAGGATTGCATAAGTAGCGCGCACCGACAGGAATAAGACAAACATGCATAAACTCGTTTTTCTCATTCGACGCTCAATCGTACTCAACAAGTAAGAACAAGTATTCTATGAACAAACCGATTGATACAGGAATGCACAAATCGGGTTATTTAACAAAAACTTATTATAACATGATTGCCCGCACTCTATTATCCACGAAAATTGGCTATCTAGAAATACTTATAACTATTAAAATGCGAAAGTGTGTCTATTGCCTTTTTATTTGTTCGTTTGTATCTACTTTCATTTCGAAACGGAACAACCGATTGACATGATTTTTCTTTTATTTATTGTATAAAACAGGACATATATTGAAGCTCAAAAGGAGATTTCTGTTACCCGAATACACCTCTCAGTGCACACTCAGGAAAAAAATCCTACAGGATTTTCCAATAAATAGTGTTATTTTAATATTAAAAGGAAAATACCATTTTTTACTACAAATGATCGGATGTTTATTTTATTATAAAGAAAAAGGTATGCCGTTAATAGTGAAAAATAACATCAGGCAAATGACCAACACAACCACGCTTACAGGAGCATATCCTTTTCATGAAATTTTCCATAACCAAACCGCAAAGTGGCTGCCCTATGTCCTGGATAGCCTCACGAATTCCATCTTTGAGGTCTTAATTTGACGCTGGGCTGTTGGCGTAGGTGAAGTCGCAAGGTGTTAAGTCACAAGATCTCGGTGGCCAATTGTGATCACCTCTTCGAGACATAACACGGTCCGGAAACTTTTCCCGTAAAAGATCAATGGTTTCGTTGCTTGTGTGGCACGTAGCGCCATCTTGTTGAAAGAAAACTTTGTCTAGATCAATACCATCCAATTCCGGCCATAAAAAATTCGTTATCATCTCTCGATAGCGCAACCCATTCACCGTAACTGTTGCTCCAGCATCATTTTCGAAAAAGTAAGATCCAGTGACTCCGCCGGACCATAAACCGCACATGTTGAGGATATTGAGGTTTTTTAGCAATACTCTTGGGTTTCCCGAGCTCCAGATGTGACAATTTTGCTTTTTGACGAAGCCACCGAGGTGGAAATGGGCCTCATCACTCAAGATGATTTTTCAATGGAATTCCGGATCATTTTCATGCATTTCAAGGACCCAATCAGCAAAGACATGACGTTGTTGATGATCGACCGGCGTGAGTTGTTGTGAACCTTATGAACCTTATAAGCCTTAATACCCAAATCTTTATGCAAAATACTCGTACGGTGTAATGACGTTTGTGGAATGCCTAATTCCAAAGAACGACGAGGACTGGACAAACCTGGGTTTTCTTCAACACTTTCGGCTACAGCAGCAATATTCTCGGATTTTCTTGAGTGACATGCACGGGTTTTTCACATCACTAAGTTGTCCCAATAGCTCGAATTTTTCCACCAATTTCGGTATTGCGGCCCGAAAAGGTACTTCACGACGATCCAAAAAATGTTCGAGTTTTATGAACCGTCTCTGCCAAATTTCCACCATTTTTATAATGAATTTTAATGATTCCAATGCATTGTTGAAGCATATATCATTCCATTTTTAATAATGGCGTAGTTTTTACTTGTCAAATGGCAAAAAATTACAGCGTCAAAAGTGACATCTACCGAAATAACGGGCTTTTCAAAATAACACCTCTTATTGGAAAGCCCTTTATTAAATCAATATCCTATTGTTTTTAGTCAATAGGAAAATTCTGTTTCTATCTTGATAGGGCTCCCATTAATTTAATGTGACCAGCAATTATTTAATTAATGGGATAAAACTATTAATCTTATAGGACAACAAACTTTTAGTTTAATGTGATGTCCTTATATTAATATATACAAAATTATCCTATTAACTAAGGAATAGGAGACCCCATTAAATCAATAATATTTTCCTATTAATGCATGTGACAATCCTATAAATTAGATAATAGGATACCCTATTCGATTTAGAAAAAATCCTATTAAAACAATAGTTATATCCAATTGGAAAATTGAAAGTGTCTCTTATCACATTAATATGATTTTCCTATTAAGAAAGATAGAAGGACCCCATTTTGAAAATGGAAATATGAATTGATTATTTGCAAGTTAATGCTATTAATTTTATATAATAACCATGTTAACTTCGCGGAGTCTTTAGATTTTTGCTGAGTAGGTCCCAATTATTTAATTATTGACTTGAACGTGGGTTTCGTTGCATCTTGTTAGCTACGACATTAACTATCATAAAATCGGGCCATAAAACCATAACTGCAAGTTTTGAATACTAAAATTTGTATGAAAAATAAGTAAAACAAGTTGCGTAAACAGACCTACGCTCATGTCAGAAGGGTTTTGTATTCAATTTACAAAATGCAGTCACCAGATCGAATCAAATCAAGAAACATGTCAAAGAAGTTTTTATTGGAGAAAATATAAAATTCAAAGATCATACTATTATTAACAAAGTTGAACGAATTTCGACTTCTGAGGTTTTTGTTAGTGTTATGCTCATAAATATCTCCCTTGATAATTATTTCAGATGTCCATTCGCGAGGGAGGAAACACATTTTTCATGTATTTCCCCACCTGTGCCCCCACTGAAGCAAAAACTGACAGTTTAACGACTGTTTTGAAAAGCTCCCATGCAAACTTTCATTTCATACTCATATCGGCTACGTTTGATGAATTTTTTTTTTAGAGGCCACTCTCCTGTACTGTTATCATCGATTAATGGCCAATTTTTTCTAATCCTAGAATGGTTACAAGGCCCTTTTGCTAGGAGCTCCCTCCCGCCTCACTTATGGGTATTAATTGAAGGTACTTATCCTCAGTCATTCATTAAATTGAATCAAGTGTTCAAAGCATGCACCTTAAACGTTGAAGTTGGGAAAAAATAACTAAAAATTATTCAATCTTCGCATTTAAAGCAGCCACTATTTTGTTTTACGATTACTGATACCACTAGCTGAACCGATTCTCAAAGATATTCATGATACCTATCATTCCTGAAATTTTCAATCAAATCTTAGCAAAACTGTAATGTCTGAGTCGGTAAAAAGCCATATGTTGCCATACTGATAAATGCAGCGCATATTGTTCCATAGTAATACAGGAAAATTCAAACTGCTATAACTTCGCTAAGTATGATTCAATCTTTATGAAACTTTGAGGATATATCAATCTTATAAATAGTCATCTGTGCAAGATTAAGATTTTATTCAAGAAAACATAAAATCTATGAATCATACTATTACTAACAAAGTTGAGTAAATTGTGACTTCTCACGTATTTGTTGTTGTTGTACTCATCAAGGCCTACATGCCTGATTTTTTTCAGATTTTTCGGATCACAGGTGTTCAATAGCGAGGGGGGGACACAAATTTTTCGTGTATTTCCCCTCCCTGTGCGCCCCTCGAAGCAAACTTTGACAAACTAAAACCAGTTTTGAAAAGTTCTCATCAACGCCTTTCATTTGATACCCATATCGGCTACCTTATATTAAATTTTTTTCGGGGGGTCACTCTCCTATATGGGGAGACCCCCCTTAAGTACCTTACAAAATTTTTTAGTAGTTGAACTTTGAAGAGAGCACCACTTAACACCTACATACAAAATTTTATGTTTCTAGCTCAAGTAGTTCCCGAGAAAAACTGCTGTGACACACGGACGGACGGATGGACAGACAGACGGACAGATGGACAGACAGGACGCGATTTTAGAAGGGTTTTGTAAAATTATTTTACAAAACCCTAAAAAATGGTCGAAAAATTTCAGAATATGGAATCGTAATAATCAAAGAACATAACGCTCCTATGTCTTCGTGGCCGTTAGGCAGAATCATCAACACAATAAAAGGCAAAGATGGAATAGTTCGTGTAGTTAAAGAGAAAAGTTCAAACATTCCCGCTTCTACTTCCCCTTCCCCCCGTGGTACTGATAAGGCAATTTTAAGACTTGTTTTGAAAACATCTCATTAAGACCTTTCCAATGATACCCTATTCGATTACCAATGGTGAAAAAAATTTTAAAAGGTCACCTCCCTATATGGAGAGAACCCCCTTAGACCCCTTTGAGAATTTTTCACACGCCAAAACTTTCAAGAAGTCACCACTTCTGACCTTTCCACAAAGTTTCATGGCTGTATCTTCTATAGTTTCAGAGAAAAACTGCTGTGACATACAGACGGACGGACAAACAGACGGTCACAGGTCGCGATTGCAATAGGGTTTTGTATTTTAGTACAAAACCCTAAAAAACGAAACAAATCGTTTGGCTGAATAAAAACATTACGTAAAGAAAGGCGTCCACTAGCAACCCAGCATGCAAAAAAACATAAATAAAGCAAAGTAAAACAAGTACCGCATGGACTAATAAACAAGTTGGATGAGTAGGAGAGTGCTCCTACCAGAAGGTCTTTGTAACCATCCTAGGGTTCGATACAAGGTTTCTAATAGCGTAAATCGGTGACTTGAATTATTCTTCCAATACTTGGATAAGAAATCGTTCACATTTATGCAAAAGATGCAGAGTTTCCATCATAAACACATTGCAACCGCCATTTTGTTACAGCTTAAATATTTTTTCTGTATGCTCGGCCGATTGAAGACATTCAAATTAGCACCATTCCTTAAATTTTTATGGAAATTGGAAGAAAATAAAAGTGCCTACGTCAATTTGAAATGTGTATCACCCATCAACACGTGTTATTGATGTTTCAATAGCATACAATTGAAATGGCTATAACTCACTTGATTATGATCAAATATCCAAAAAGTTTTGTGAGCTTAAAGGTCTTATATCAGTTTACATAATTGGTGAATTTCAAGAAGTGGAAAGGTACAGTTTTGATTTCATGGACGAAAATGTAAAATCTACAAATCATACAATTATTGACAAAGTTGGGTGAATTTCGATTTCCAAGGTATTTATTGCCCTTGTACTCATAAAGACCTATCACCGTAATTTTTTCAGATTTTTTTGCTTAAAGGTGTCCGTTCACGAGAGGGTGGGGGAGGGATGGTCACAACATTTTGATACATTGGAACCCCTGATGTACAAAATAACTTTTTAAATTCAGTTTCTAAAAGTTCTAATCAAGACCTTTCATTTGATATCTACTCGACTACCTTTAATTTAAAAAAATTTTTAATGGTCACTTCGTTATAGGAGGGACCCCCTTAAAAATTTTTGAAATGTTTAGTAAGACCTAAATTTTTGAGAGACCACCACTTCAGACATTTTCACAAAGTTTGAGCTTTCTAGCATCTATAGTTTTTGAGGAAACTTGCTGTGACGCACGAGCAGACGGACAGACAGACGGACGGGTTACGAAACTAGTATGTCTCTGTATAAAAAACAAGTTGGGTAAACAGACCTACGCTCATGTCAGAAGGGTTTTGTATTCAATTTACAAAATTCAGTCACCAGATTGAATAAAGTCAAGAAGCATGTCAATGACGATTTTATTGGAGAAAATATGAAATTCAAAGATCATACTATTATTAACAAAGTTGAACGAATTTAGACTTTTGAGGTTTTTGTTATTGTTATACTCATAAATATCTTCCTTGATAATTATTTCAGATGTCCATTCGTGAGGGAGGAAACCACATTTTTCATGTATTTCCCCCCCTGTGCCCCACTGAAGCAGAAACTGACAGTTTAAGAACTGTTTTGAAAAGCTCCCATGAAAACTTTCATTTCATACTCATATCGGCTACGTTTGATGAATTTTTTTTTTCAGGGGCCACTCTCCTGTACTGTTATCATCGATTCATGGCCATTTTTTCGAATCCTAGAGTTGTTACAAAGCCCTTTTGCTAGGAGCTCTCTCCCACCTCCTTGACTTGTTTCACTTTTGAGTAATAATTGTAGGTACTCATCTTCAGTCATTCATTAAATTGAATCAAGTGTTCAAAGCATGGGCCTTGAACGTTGAAGTTGGGAAAAAATAACTAAAAATTATTCAATCTTCGCATTTAAAACAGCCACCATTTTGCTTTACGATTACTGATACCACTAGCTGAACCGATTCTCAAAGATATACATGACATCCCATCATTCCTGAAATTTTCTTGCAAATCCTAGCAAAACTGTAGTGGCTGAGTCGGTAAAAAGCGCATATTGTTCCATATGTTGCCATAGTAATACATGCAGCGCATATTGTTCCATAGTAATACAGGAAAATTCAAGCCGCTATAACTTCGCTAAATATAATTCAATCTTTATGAAACTTGCAGGGTAAATCAATCTTATAAAAAGTCATCTGCGTACTGAATTTCATTGAATTTAATGGTACCCTTAAGATTTTATTGAAGAAAACACAAAATCGATAAATCATACTATTACTAACAAAGTTGAGTGAATTGCGACTTCTCACGTATTTGTTGTTGTTGTACTCACCAAGACCTACAATCCTGATTTTTTTCAGATTTTTCGGATCACAGGTGTCCAATCGCGAGGGGGGGGACACAAATTTTTCGTGTATTTCCCCTCCCTGTGCGCCCCTCGAAGCAAACTTTGCCAAACTAAGACCTGTTTTGAAAAGTTCTCATCAATACCTTTCATTTGATACCCATATCGGCTACCTTCAATGAAATTTTTTTCTGGGGGGTGACTCCCCTATATGGGGAGACCCCCCTTAAATGCCTTATACAATTTTTTTGTAGTTGAAATTTGAAGAGAGCACCACTTTGCACCTACATACAAAATTTGATGCTTCTAGCTTAAGTAGTTTCCGAGAAAAACTGCTGTGACACACGGACGGACGGACGGACGGACAGACAGACGGACAGACAGGACGCGATTTTAGAAGGGTTTTGTAAAATTATTTTACAAAACCCTAAAAATCAAGACCTAATGATCTACGTTACTGTAGAGGGATTGAAACAAGATTCCCGTGAAACATGAACGAATAGAGTTGCCAATTTGAGCGATTAAAATTCTCTAGTTTTTTATTTAAATAGAAAAAAATAATGTTACGTAACGTATTGTTCAAAACCCCCTCCCACCTCTGTAATGCATCGTAATGTTTTCAAACCCCCCAGATTGCGTTACGCAATATTTGAACGCCCCGTTATATAAGTCTTTACTATAAACTTTCGATTTCATGAAACCTCTTGAAGACTGTATTTTTGCAACTTCTGAAGAAATAAAAAACATCAAGTCTTAAAGGAGTAATTTTTCTCACCGCTTAAGCATTCAGAAATATATGTTCAAAAAGACATTATCTTTCAAAAGTTTTTATTAACTTAAAATTCATTATTGCCACCCTCAAGCAACATATTATGAATATATTTTAGAAGTAAACATGAATGCAAGTCAGATGTATATTTATTATAAGCTAATAATGTGTATGTTGTGGTAACTAAAACCTAAATAGAATATTTTGGAAAGACATACAAATTATCATAAATATACCATTTAAAAAAAAAATAACCTCACGGTGTTCGAGTTTTCCTTCAAATTTCTGTTTTTATTTAAATGTTCCCTGATTAAAAACATTATTTCGAATGATTTGAATTCCAAATACTTTCAAATTATTTCACTGAATCACAGTTATTTATAAATTAGTTAGGAAAATAATTGTTTAGGGTAATTTGTATATTTCGTAAAGACCTTAAGATATCGTCAAGATACGTAATGTGCGTCCAAATCTTAAATAAATTCTTGAAGGCTTCCTAATGACATAATTTAGTTTTCTGAGTAATAGCACTTATTATGAAGCTACAATATTGACCAAATGACCAAAGTTAAAATTTCAAAATAAATCACACGCGACACCAACATGCATCACGAATTCCTTAAATTGACTAAAATTAAAGCTCTCCTGCCGCTCGCTGTGCATTGCTGCAACACAAGCAGAAGCGGAAGCTGCTGCGGTGTGCAGATTTTGCGCGCATGGTGTCTCGCCGGCTTGTTTGCGCTTGCTTACATGCCAAAAAGCCTAATAAAAGCCGGACACGTAAATATTTGGCCGGACATGGTATTGAAAATACGGACATATCCGGCTAAAGCCGAATACCTGACAACCCTAGTTACGGGCTGTTCTAAGAGTGGAGCGGATCGAGGTAGTAATAAGGAGTTATTAATAAAATTCAGTTACTTGCCGGTTTTTCTTTTTCTTGATAGTGGAGCTGAAGGAGTGGATGTCTAGCGGGAAGAGAATTGAGGTAGTTTTGTGACGCTCGACAAGTGGCTGTTTAGCGAGGGTGCAGCTTAAGCAGTTTCTAAGTGTAATTTTCAACCAGCGAATCAAATTGATTGTAGAGTGGACAATGTCCGGCAGTGAAACCATTTCGGCATAAACAAACAAGTTGGGTAGACAGACCTATGCTCATGTCAGAAGGGTTTTGTACTCAATTTACAAAATGCAGTAACCAGCAACGAATAAAATCAAGAAACATGACAAAGACGATTTTATTGGAGAAAATGTGAAATTCGAGGATCATACTATTATTAACAAAGTTGAAAGAATTTTGACTTCTGAGGTATTTGTTTTAGTTATACCCATAGATATCTCCCTTGATAATTTTTCCAGATTTTTTAGAAACACATTGTTCATGTTTTTACACCACCCCCCCATTGGCCCCACTGAAGCAAAAACTGTCACTTTAAGAACTGTTTTGAAAAGCTCTCATAGAGAACTTTCAGTTGATATTCATATCGGCTACCTTTCATGAAATTTTTTTCAGGGCCCACTCCTCTGTACTGTAATCATCGATTCATGGCCTATTTTTTCGAATCCTAGAATGGTTACAAAGCCCTTTTGCTAGGAGCTCTCTCCTACCTCTTCGACTTGTTTCAATTGTATGTACTCATTTTCATGATACCTATGATTCCTAAAATTTTCATGCAAATCCTAGCAAAGCTGTAGTGTCTAAATCGATAAAAAGCGCATATGGCTCCATAGCCATATGTTTCCATAGTAATACAGGGCATATTGTTCCATAGTAATACGGGAAAATTCAAATCACTATAACTTCGTTAAATACTATTGGATCTTTATGAAACTTTCAGGACAGATTTATCTTATAGAAAGTAATCTGTTTCTTAAATTTTATTGAATTTAAGGGTAACGTTTAGATTTTATTCAAGAAAACATAAAATCGATAAATCATACTATTACTAACAAAGTTGAGCGAATTTCGACTTCTCATGTATTTGTTATTGTTGTACTCATAAAGGCCTACATTCATAATTTTTTTCAGAATTTTCGGATGGAAGGTTTCCAATCGCGAGGGGGGGGTACGCGAAAAGTTCGTACATTTCTCCTTCCCCTGCCGCCCTCGGTACTCATAAGGCAATTTTAAGACTTGTTTTGAAAAGATCTCATTGAGACCTTTCCAATGACACCCTACTCGACTACCAATGGTGAAATTTTTTTTTTGAGGGGTCACCTCCCTATATGGGGAGACCCCCCTTAACCCCCTTTGAAAAATTTTTCCACCCTTAAACTTTCAAGAGGTCACCACTTCTGACCTTTTCACAAAGTTTCATGCCTGTAGCCTCTATAGTTTCGGAGAAAAAGTGCTGTGACATACAGACGGACGGACGGACGGACGGACGGACGGACGGACGGACGGACACAGGTCGTGATTGCAATAGGGTTTTGTATTTTAGTACAAAACCCTAAAAATGAAGTGAATTAACAGATTGCATTTGAATTGTGTATTGAAATATTAGAAAAATGATGGTGTTGCTTAAGTGAATTGAAAACCTTGATTTGGATGGTGTCGCCACGTTATGACGGCTCCAAAGGGAGATGAACCCCTTTGCTACCTTTGCGGAGCTTTCTCGCAGATATTTAGATATTGTATTTGGTGTATAGTGGTAACATTCTCGAGAGTAGGAAGTTCAAAGAAGTGCTTAGTTCACCCCCAGATACCTTGCTTGAGTTCTGGCCAGCGTTTTCTAACTCGGCGGCTCAAATGGAGTCTGTAGGCAAAGCAACATCCGGCCCGTCTCCGGAAAAGCTTCCCAGGATCGTGAATCCTAGCCGGAACAATGTTCCCAAACGAAAGTTATGCCTTCTTGATAAATAAATTATGAAACTGCTCCTTCACAAAAGAATAAATTTACTTGCCAAAGAACAAATGTTCAGCTGGCAATTTACTCAAAAATTGAGATTAGTTATTATTATATACTAAAAAGCTATAACATCTTTCTCGATGCATGTAAAGCTCATCATCTTGTGATCTACAGCTAGAGGTCAAATGTTGAAAATAAAAAACGTTCATGAAATTTCCCCCAAAGATATAAATTAAATTATATTGGCTAGTCTGTAATAATAATTAATTCAGTAGTAATTCCGATAAATAAGTTTGATCTGAATATACTCGTATAGTCAGTGTAAAGAATTCAGGTCGATAACTTGCTTCATTATCTACTAAAATTATGCAAACGAAATCGAAAAACAGAAAAAACTATAGAAAATGTATATGTGAGTTTAATTTATCGACTACCTCTTTTCAGAGTTAACTGCAGATATTTACAGAGCCCTTTATTTGATTTGGATTCTGTTCCAACACATTTAAGCCCAAAGTATTGTCTCCCGCATGTGAACTTTTACAAAGAGAATCAGCATATGCATCGGTCCGTCATGCTGACAAATCGCATGACGGATTTGTCACTACTTGATTTCCATACCCTTCAAATGGGACCCATTGGGGCGAATATTCAATACTTTGGTGGAAACAGGTCCTTTACTCATACCTATCTTCATCCATAAAATATTGCCGATTATAAAAATATACCATACTAAATAAACAAAAATCTTCCTTTTTATTAGGTGAATATTACTTTTTCATTTAATTGCATACGCGCGTTTCAAAAGGAACGTCCTTTCTTCTCCAGTGCTTTTCTACAAGTGTTTTTATTAACAATCTACAGTCTTTTTTTCTGCATCTCAGTTTTTTCCATACAGGTAACAATTTTTCCGTGCTATATAGACCATATAAAGGGGGTTTAACAATTATATGTAATTTCCCTAGCTACAAATCCTCCAAATTTAAACAAGTGATCCTTTAAGAGGAGACATTTCAAAAAAACAGGGAAACATCGGAATATTCACGCAGAAAATAGCTCGAGCATTCGAGTGTACAGCAGCAAATAAGAGAAGGATCCACAAGAATAAACTGAAGGAATTGAAACGCCAAGCAGGAATTTATCATCAACAATCGCGACAAAATAGCACAACTAAAGTACTACCTGACTTCGTCATCAATAAATCTAGTGTAGAGTTTACTAGGGAAGAAATAATGGTACTGAATATAGAACTAAATTATGCTATACCTTCTAATAAAGCAATGATAGATGTAATTATTGACGTGGAAAGCGCAATTAAATACATGAGAATGAATGAAAAGGAAAGCACCCGAAACGAAGTGAAGGAAGCGATCCAAAATACACGAAGCAAGAGAATTAGAATAGAAGAAGCACGTATATATAACAACTTGCAACAAAAACCAGTGTACTACCTTAAGGCCGATAAAGGTAACAACGTGGTAATAATGGATAAAGAAGAATAAAATACCAATATGAGCAGGGTTCTTAGTAGCCCCAGATTTTTCGAATTAAGGAAAGACCCACTACCCGAATCGATTAAGCGCGTGGAAAAAACACTAAAAGAGTGCAAAGATATTATTTAGAATAGAGGAAGCCTCAAAGTCCCCAACCCGGTCCTCCCCAGAATTCGAGGGCAATCCAAGATTCACAAGCAAGGCAACGAGATGCGAGAATTAATCGCAGACATCATTGAAACAAATAGGGAACATTTACGGGCATGCATCAATTAAAAAATCCCAGGATTTTGTAGTAATCGAGCAGTCACACGAGCAGACTGCTCGAAAACCTACCCAACTAACCAAATTGCAGAATTCGACAAAAGAAAAAAAGGAAGGTTTCATTTCTTCCATTCGTAATTGTAGTTTATAAAATTTTTGTCTTATTATTATTGAACGTAATTTTATATCAATTTTCCTTTATGTCAAATTTAAAAATTTCCCTCTAATTTTTTCTTATTATTATTAAACGTAATTTTCTAGTTTCCTTTATATCAATTTTAAACGTTACCCTCTAATTGTATTCGTCATGAAATTTAAGTTTTATTACTACTTGAAATCTTTTTCATTTTTCTTTTACTGCGGTTAATTTTGTTTTCAAGCAGTCACAATATCAAACTGCTCGAAAACCCTTCTACCTCCTATCAAAATTTCCAATGATAGCAACTAGCACAATTGGGTTGCTGACAGGTGGGAGTGAGGTTAGGTGAAGTGCCAAGTCACGTTTTTGGAGTTCTGGTCGTCTGAATATCGCAAACAATACTCTTGATCCAGTTCGTGTATCAACTGTTGGGTGTCTCAGTCGAGAGTGGATGTTTGCTTAAATTATCTATATTTGTGGAAGAAAAATCGGAGAGGTGGCGAGCGGAGCGAACACCGGTGTCGGTAAGTGTAGTGAATAGGTAGTTATCAAAATGTCCGTATAGGACTGCAGCGATGGTCTGCTGCCTCGGCGGATGAAGATGGTGACATCCGCCGAGAACGGCCTTGTCTGGGGACGCGTGAATGCTCTGTCAGGCTAGCGTTGCGGTGTCGTGGGGCGGGTTCGTTCCCCTAGCACAAGGATCCACTACAAAAGAATTTCGCATCCACGAATTCTTGGGTCTCAAAAGAAAGGATCGACCGAAGTCGAAAAAAATGTAGCTAACTATCAAAAGGGAAAATGACTTGCTCAGAGAACAAGTTGAAACGAGTGAAAACAGACGGACTTAGGGGAACCTCGTCGTTACCTGACGATTTTTATGGCGTGGGACAACCTGATGGTGGTGGTGCCCCCTCGCACCCGCCCAACCCGATCAAGATCCAAAAATGTTGCAGTGGCCATATATTTCCCTTCTGAGTGGAAAACTCATACAAAATAACTTTTAATAGCCTTCGCATCAGAAAAGAAATATACCGGTGATCAATTTATGTCATAGGGTTATGCAATCGGATCACATAACCCTATACTATAAAAAGGCACCTTGTCTCGACGCCACTCAACCCGCAAGAGTCCCTGAAACTAAGAGAAAGTCGGAGCGCGCCCGATGGCTAGCTCATTTTTTTGTGGTAAAAGTCTTCCACCGTATCGGGTATTTTACCCGGTCCAAAAGAGCTCAAATGAAAAGACCGACGTGGTTTGTTTAACAATTCATGGTTTTAATTGTCGTCTCCATATAACATTTTTCATATATTTACAAAAAATGCTCGCTCTCCAGAACGGACTAAAATAGGTATGTATATAGAGATGAGTTTTCAAAAACTAGACCGATCGGTATGCTCATTCAATTATCTGGGATTGAAAGCCAACTAAGTGCAGATATTCGACGCTCCAAAAAAAATCCTCTAGTAATTTATAGCTCTATAGTAAGAAATGCATGTAATTTCAAGAACATGAATTATTAAATACAGAAGTTTTCGCTAGATGCACCACGTAATAAATATTACAAAAAGAAGCCTGCACATTAATCGCTCTGAAGTTTTCAGGCGGATTCCTACAAACTGATCGTGCAACAACAAGGTTCTATAATCAAGTGATTACAATATGGTGCCATAAGTTCCATCCAAACTCTATCCTAAATTATATATACAGTAAATCTGGCATCTCAAAGGTAGGGAGGAAAAATTGTTGCAACAATTTTTTTTCCCTACTGTCCTGCGAATAAAGGTAGGCGAAAACAATGCGCTCGTAAAAAATAGAAAAACCTAGCGAGCAAATAACCATATGTTCCATTTGAATCTTATCGTAGATTAAAGTTTACTCTGGGAAAAATTTACATCTACAAGGCAAATAACAATAAGTTTCATTTAAGGCTTATTTTAGATTAGAGTTTACTCTGGGGAAAAATTTTACATCTACACAGCAAATAAAGATAAGTTTCATTAGATTAGAGTTTACTCCGGTTAAAAACTTACATTTACAAATGAGTAGTTGTGATGATGGTGATTTAAACGTGTAATTTCGGGACCCCATCAATTGTTCCTAAAATCACCGAGTTTTTAGTAGCCAATGTTAAAATATCTGGATACGCTTCTGCATTTAGCGAACACATGCGATTGACCTCTTTAAGGTTTACATTGGACGAAAAAAAGCTTATAGTTCGAAGAGTATATTATCGTCAAACGGTCAGAACGAGCAAAAACGTTGGCTGTAGAAAACGATTTAAATGTTTTCAGTATAGTTGGTTGCGTTCCAAGGATTACTTTCTTCGTACCGGAAAGTGACTCATCCAATTTATTCAAATTGAAATTCAAAGGCAGATAGCAAGTAACTGGTTCCTTCAAAATTTGTCATCAATATTGAACGAGGAATGATTCCCCCTCCTAATTTCTCCATATATATGGTCCCTAAGTCCGGTAAAGTAATCACAACCGCGGAAATGTCTGCCCATAAGCCGACGACAACTAAATCCAACTTTGATTTGGTCTCATATAGCGGTGTAATGTCTAGGCAAGCTACTTCATATTTTAAAGATTTGTAGTTTATTTTCTTTTCCCACTAATTGTCCATCTTGAATCTCGCTGTAAAGTAAATCACACGCCGATGCACATACTAATCGTGTAGGATTGCAGCCAACACACCCATTCCCCTATCGCCAGGTGGATTCGATTCACTCTCTCATTGTCGCGTACTGCATTTCACAAGACGAGCACCGAGAGGCGTGACTTGACTAATTTGATCGTATTCCCGGTTCCCACAATAAAATGTCTGTTGATCGTTTAGAAAACTTGAGATGTCGGTTTCTTCCTCACTTCTTGCTGCAGAATCTTCGCAAACCCCACTCTGTTCATTTCACTCGCGATCAATATAATTCGGCCCTACACGCACCCGTATCAAATCACGCAAATATCCACCGTGTATTTCTAGTTTTTTACACTTGTCTTAAATCGAATCTGCATTTAGGAACGAACCGTCATCAACCTTCATACTGAAGCTCGATTATAATTTCATCGATGATTCATCTTCTCGTAATTTCGCACTTTTTGCGTCGAAGCTAGCGCTTCATCAAAGCAACATCTCAGCATTTCATAAGTATAGTCCTTCGTCATGTTTGTGTCATTGTTACACAACCAGTATACCCTATGTATACTGGTAAGAACTGGGAGCACATTTGATGTGTATCCAATATACATCATCAAGGCTCCCGGAGAAAGAACTCCTATTAACACCACTTACCTGCTACTCTGTCCATTTTCACTAAATCAACAAGAAGACGAGAGTTACATAATTAAAGAATTTAGTTTTATTTTATATTTTAAATTAATTACTTTTACACTTCTTTAATTATTCTAACATATTTCCATACTGTGTCTCCACGGACGGAGGATGCCTAGAAGAAAGTAAAGTCAGTTGATGATGGCTACACAGCGTAAAAACGCATCCAAGCCGAATGATGTTCGCGGCTCAAGCCTACACCTCACCATCTAAGTGATGTGACGGTTTCCTGATATTGCACCGGAACTAGATGCACTTTCTGGCCTCGCTGATCACTTCGCGGCGAAATACACTTTGCGTACAGTTCTGTAACCGCTGTTATTACTACTCTCCGTTTCTCGCTCGATCAATTGTCTTTTAAACGATTCATGCGGCCTCAATTCGCCCTAAATTCGCTGAGTGATTGAAACGTGCGCTCTCGTTCCACGAATGCTTCTTCCTCCGCGCTCCGTCTCACTTACCCGCATGGTGAAACTTTGCGGTGAATTGGAGAAATGGTTTGAAGGCAGGGTTTAGCACAGTGTCACTCCGCTGGAAACACACCCCGAAGCTTCTCATGTACATGGTCGTTGTCGTTGCTAATGTTATGGCTTATGTAGTATAACACTTGGCGTAGCTTGTCGATATTTCTATAAGCACACCACGAAGCTTCTTATGTACATGGTCTTCGTCGCTAATGTTATGAATTATGAAGACTTTTCGCTTGCCGTTGGTCGACAGGTACATGCTTTGATGACAATGGGCGTATGTGCTTGACCGTATAACACTTGGCGTAGCTTGTCGATATTTCTATAAGCACACCCCGAAGCTTCTTATGTACATGGTCGTCGTCGCTAATGTTATGAATTATGAAGACTTTTCGCTTGCCGTTGGTCGACAGGTACATGCTTTGATGACAATGGGCGTATGTGCTTGACCGTATACACTTGGCGGAGCTTAGACGATTGACGACATTGTATATAG
Source organism: Odontomyia ornata (assembly GCA_963969285.1). NCBI lineage: Eukaryota > Metazoa > Arthropoda > Insecta > Diptera > Stratiomyidae > Odontomyia > Odontomyia ornata. The sequence continues at coordinate 87,225,939 of OZ017739.1, forward strand.
CATAACATCATATTGCGCATGGCTATTTTTGTTCGCGTAAGATTCATCCAAAATCACTAACAAAACGGGCGAAAGACACTTCTCAGAAAAATGCTTTGCCTTGGTTCCCGTGTTCTTGACTGCTATTGCGGGCTCCATCTAACTTGAGGTAGGCAAGGCAACAGCTCCCCACGCAAGAATGACGTTACACGTTTCATCCCCCAAAAAAGAAGATTGACGAGCACCATGAGATATTTGACCGCGATGCAAAACCCTTTGAACCTCCTATTTATCAATTTATGTATCGCACTTAATCAAGGGACGCATCAATCACACCTCACACTATTGATAACTTTCCGTTCTTATAAGAAAATTTTTTTTTGTTCCCTATTACGATTTCATTTTGGCCGTACTAAATGATATAAGTCGTATCGTTGCACATAAGACGACAATTGTTATATTATTTCTAACACTTTGACGTACGCGACGTTTCTTTTCACTGCATCTATCTGAGGTGGCATGCCTATCCGAAACATAATACAGTTTTTTACAGTTTATTTTTTTTTTAAATCGAAATGAAAGTCTCCCCCCATAGATTCACTTTTGCATTCCCCTTTGCACACACTCGTGGGCTATGTGTAACTGTAATTCTCTGTCATGACCAATATGCATGCCCCGTATAAGTAAAAAATTTGAGTCCGCTTACTGCGTCCTTCATGCATCATTTGCATGTCTCTATCTTCATCTTCGAATTTGATTACTCCTTCAATTCCTACCTAATACGCTTCATCGGGATACTTCTCGGCATACGTACGGATTAAGTCACATGTTAATCCGTTGTCCATCTCACCATTGTGTCCAGGTTCCGTTTCCAGAACTTCCATTTGACCACAGTGTATCGATCCTAGGGCTTCAAGTGCACTTGCCTGATCCTTCCTGTAATGTCGTTACTGGAAAACATTCTTTTTGTATCAACCTTTCTTTTTTCTGGGCTATTTGCCTGGTTTTTCCTCGTCGATGTAGTGTGTGCGCACACGGAACCACTCGCCTTCCTATTCCAAAGTGACAATCTCCCACATGTCAGCAACCCAATTGTGTTTGTTGCCATAATGCAATTTTTATAGGAGATAGGAGGGTTTTAGAGCAGATTGATTTTTTGACTGCTAGAAAACAAAATTAACCGCAGTTAAAGAAAAATGAGAAAGATTTCAAATAGTGATAAAAATTAAATTTCATGACTAATATAATTAAAGAGTGACGTTTTAATTTGATATAAAAGAAAATCGGGATAAAATTACGTTTAGTAAAAATAAAAAAAATCAAAGGGAAATGTTTAAATCTGACATAAAAAAGTTGATATGAAATCACGTTTAACGATAATAAGGCAAAAGAAAATTTTATAAAGTATAATTATGAATGGAAGAAATGAAATCTTTCTATTTGCTCTTTTGTCAACTTTGCAATTGATTTCGGTTAAGCGTTTGGAAGATTTTCGAGCAGTCTGCTGGTGTGACTGCTCGATAACTACATAAGAAGGATTTTTTTTGTAGAATTAAATATATGCATCTTATTTATAGTCATTCGGTGCCTGCAAGTGTTTGGATGTTGGGAGCAGGGTTAGTGCGGATATTCACATCCGCATCCGCAACTGCGGAGCTTCCGCATCTATTTTGATATCTGCATTCCCATCCGCATCCGCAAATATCAATGCGGAGTTTTTGCGAATGCAGATGTTGTGCAAGTTGTGACAAGATATCAATGCGAATCTCCGATAATGGCATGAGCTATCGAATATTCGTAGAACAACTGGTAAGAATGTTAGGACAGAAAAGTTTGGTTCGTGTAGGAATTTAGTCGTGTTACGCGTATTAAGTTGTGCATTTCGTCATTGGCAATTGAAGTTTTTCATCTTCGTGAAAATTTGTTTAGTTCAGAATGTCGCCAACAACGCGAAGTGATCGGGACAAATCGCGAAGTGATCGGGACAAATCGAAGTGCAAAATATGTTTCAAAACGTATTCTCGTAAGGGCCGTACAACGACATCTTTGAAAAATCATTTGAAATCGATGCATCCCGGACAATTTAAGCTCTTTCAACAAAGTTTGAATGATAAAAAATTGCTATAAAAAGAACAAGAATCAGGTGAAATTTGGTTTATTCAGTTTTAATACAATTTCTATGACAGAAAACTTTCTATGTGCAGAAAACAAAACCAATACAACTGTGTTATTACGTCTGCATTTTTCATTTCTTGCATTTGTAATGCGAATGCCTTTGAGATTTTCCTTTTCCGCACATAGTCATTTTGTAGTCATTTTTAGGGTTTTGTAAAAGAAAAATTTTACTATATCCCTATAGAAACCTGTCTGCTCGTCCGTCCGTCAATGCATCACAGTAGCTTTTCTCAGAAACTGGAGAAGCTACAGCCACCAAATTTTGTCAACTGGTCATGAGTTTCTGGATAATGAAAGTTCCGTTGTGGAAAAAAATCTAATAATTTTGGGGGGTCTCCTCATACAAGAGTCCAATTCCCAAACATTTTTTTTGCCAAAGATAAATGCGTTGGGTGTCAAATGAAAGGCCTTGATAAGATCTTTCGATTCAGATCTTAAAATAGCAGTTATCAGTTTTACATTTTCCCCATTAAAATCGTATAGGTAAACTTAATTGCAATGAAACTTTACATTTGAGAAGCCATACAGTAGATTCTTATATTCTGTAAATTACATGAACATTAAAGGATATTTGCGGAAGTTATATCCATTTGAATTTTTCAAATTACAGCAATATCTTTCATCAATTCAGGCACTGCATTTCCCTTTCCAAAACAAGTTATGATATATTTGTTTAATCATTTTTTCCAGATTACGGTCCTTCTTTTCTTCAGAAGGCGGAAAAACAACTTTCTCTTGAGGAGGCAGTTCAAAGAGAAAATAAATGGGATTATAGCAATACAACATCACAAAAAATAGACAAACTAATAGGCAAAATGATTGCCCTCCAAAATTTGCCCTTTAACTTCGTGGAAGGCATAGGGTTCCGAAGGTTGCTACAAGGAATAGTACCGAAATACAACCTGAGAGGGCGCAATTTTTTTACGGATTTTGTGTGTAAAGAGCTCTATGGAAAAGTAGCTAGCAAATTGAAAGAATTAATTAAAAATTTCGATTTCATGTCATTTACGAGCGATATTTGGACGGATCCAAGTTCTAGTGGTTCTTTGCTTAGTTTGACTGGCCACGGAATATCAGAACACTTTAAGCGAGTGTCAATTGTCCTGAATTGCGAGACTTTTGACGACCGCCATACTGGTGACATAATCGCTGAAAAATTCGAAAAAATGCTGCTGGAGTGGAATATTCCAAAAGAGCGAGTACATTGCATTGTTCGTGACGAAGACTCTAATATGAAAAGAGCAATGAAATTAGCGGCATTGAACGACATCGATTGTACTGTTCATAAAATGCAATTAGCTATTCGCAGTTGCTTGCTATCTGAAGAAAATATAAGAAATATCAAGCAAAAGTGCAAAAGAATTTCCGCTCACTTCAACCATTCAACGATTGGTCAAAAACAGCTGCAAAAGGTCCAAGACCGACTGAATCAACCCAACCTTAAAATTTTTCAAGATTGCGTAACGCGATGGAATAGTTTATTTTATATGTTCGAGCGATTTATAAGGGTGAAAGACGCATTAAGCCTTTACTTTAATGAGCACAGCATTGACATTGATCCCATCACGCCAGAAGATTGGAAAATTCTCGAGTGCTGTGTTGAATTGCTGAAACCTTGTAAGGAAGCCACACGGGAACTAAGCAGCTCTCAAACCCTTATATCATCAGTTATTCCAATAATTCAAATGCTCATAAAGAAACTCGATGACTTTTTGTCAAGATGGGAATATTTTTACGCAATTCAACATGCAAATATAACACTGAAAACAGAAATTTGTGCCAAGTTTTCTGGCTTGGAAGAGAACCATTTATTTGCAATATCCTCTTATCTAGATCCTCGGTACAAGCATAAGCTTTTCAAACCAGTAACAGAGGAAAAGATAAAAGATAAAATTTTACAGATCGAAATCCTCCATCATATTAATACAGATTGTTCGAGTTCCAAGCAAACTAATCTCCGGAACAAACTACACATACACAGCAGCCGAGACCATCCTTTCCTGATAAATCTTGCCTTAAAAGTGACTTGGCTATGATGCTGGATTCCTCAAGTGACGACAACGATGACGAAGAAACATTTGATATCAATGAACCAGTTGCGCTTCTCAAAAAGGAATTGGTTTTGTATCGAAATAAAAAAAGAGCAGCTGTATCTGAAAACCCTCTTGACTGGTGGAGCATTAATCGAAGCGAATTTAAGATGAGATATTTGTCACCTCCGCCAGCAAGTGTTCCAAGTGAACAATAATTTAGTGGTGCGGGGCTTATCTACGAACCTCTGCGAAACAGGTTGGAGTCTCAAAAGGCAGCAACTTTACTTTTTATCAAACATAATGCACCAATTTTTGAATTCCGTTATTAAATATTTTATAACAAAATAAACAAAAACTCCATCATCATTTCATAATAAAGAAATAACTATTACAAGTGGTATTTTCAATCCTAAATTAAATTTTTCTTAAAAACCATCAACATTCACACCCGCTTTCGCATCCGCTGATGTGCATCCGAAAATATTCGCATTCGCATCCGCATCTGCAGATGTCAAAAATTCTGGATCCGCAACATCCCTGGTTGGGAGGTGAACGGATCGGTGTCAGAAGCGAATAGATGAAAACGAATGAGGATTGTGCTAGACTATGTGACGGGCTCTGCCAGAGGGAATTGCCCAAGAGAATATTGTGACGGAAGGGGAGTCTCGAAGTCATCATCTGGGGAGGATTCGGATGGTCCAGAGGATGAAGTCGTAAAAAGTGAACAATTCGATGAAGAATTTTATAACACACTTGCGCTGCTTAGAGGTAAAAATCCAAAAATGTATAACAAAGAAACAACATTTTTCCAAAACTTGGATGATAATACGGAAGACAAGGAAAAACGATTAAAAACTAAAGAGCGAAAGTTGGGGGAAAAGGAACGAAGGTTTGAAGAGCTAGAGGTGCTCAGGGAAATTGGACGAAAAGAAATTCAAAGGAGGATTCAGAAGTTGAAGGGAGCTGCCGTTCATGGAGGAAGAGCTGGATGAAGACTTTGCGCCAGAAGCCCATGTCCGGCGTATGCAGGAGGTATTTCAAAAATATAAAGGATTGGATGAGGATGAAAGCTTAAATATACTAATTGATGAAAGTCTACCATTTGTCTTGGACGAAGAAGCGCAGCAATAGCAGCCGTATGCTGAAAGTATCACAATTTTCAAGTTTGAGGACCTACTGCAGATTAAGATGATTGTGATGTGGAAGATGTACTCATCAAACAAAGCAAGTCATTGAGAAGCGTAAGGAATCATGGAATCTAAGTGGTATTGGTTATATGATGAAGGCTTTTGCTTTTGGATAATTTCTCTGATAAAGTTGACAGTTGGCTACAGAACAATTGTGACTTTTATCGTCAAAATTGGTTTGGGATTCGAAACTAAATTGCATTAATGGGTCCAAAAATATTTATTTACATTTACATATACTATAGCGCAACAAGTCATTTATAATTTAAGCTAGGTTACAAAAAAGGGGAACATTATTCTCGATTATTGAACGTTTTTTTTTAATATCATATCTTTTAATTAGATTTTTCTATTTAAATTAAATGGTTTTAAGGTCAAGTTTTATATATGATTTGTATATTATTGATTATAATTTTTATGTTCAAACGCTCCAAAGAATGAGGTATTTTCGTTTTTGAACATTCATACTTATCAATGCTGCTATCTGAAACTAGGAGCGACTTCAAAATATTCTTTTCAAAAGGCTCAAACATATGATAGTTGAATGTAGAGATATTCACAAGGCTCATTGCTCCATTTCCATTGTAGTAGGCCCATTGATTTTCTACCTAGAATGCTGCAAAAATTGTTTCAAAGAATTCAACACAGTATAGACAGGTAAAGAAAGGAAGCTAGGCGTTAATTCCAAATTTATGAGAAAATCGAACCACGTAGCTTTGAACCTTTTAAAACAAGTTTTCACATGGGATTTTTGTCAGACTGCAATCAACGAGTGTAACTTTGGGTATTTGAAGTTCACTGGCTCAGTTGAGGGAGTTTAATCGAATCTTTCTTCTGTTTGTATGTACCGGTGTTTAATTCAACTTAAATAAACCTCATAAAATTCAGTGGCATCGAATAGATTTGTATGTCCTGAGAAACGAACTTTATTAAATGCCTCGCGGAAACTTTAGAATGGTGTATATAGTCAATTATTTCGTTGATTTGCCCATGTGTATTTTTATACTTTTGTTCCAAATAGCCATCCAAGGTTTACTAAAGGAAGCCATTTTTTTGGGAGTTTAATTGAGAAATGTTTATAGCTCCAATTTGGTTCGTTCAGGAAAAGGTAGGATTAAATATGATCCGCCATAGACGGTCCCAAGCCCGTTTGAGAAAGGAGGAGGGAACCCCTTGTTTCCCCAGCCCATAGCTTCCATGATTCCTCATCCCAAACCCCCCCCAATTAAATGGTAGTAAATGCTCTCGGGGTGCACATTGGGTTTACTGGTTCCCCAGAAATTTAACATTAAATGTCGAGAAATGCTCATAACTGTAAATACATCTACAGCTCTGCTGCTGAATCTTACTCAAACGTAAACGGGTGAAGGCGAATCTTCCACGCCTGATAACGGAATCGACGTAATAACCATGCCACCGGAATGGAGGTTGGGCGACGGGCTAACTCCCCGTCGTTGGAAAACCTTTAATTGTTTCGAAACCTGCAGGAAGCGAAGGCCCAAAAGTGGCTGTAGTGCTAAGAAGAAGAAGAAGAAGAAATATAATCATGCTTGATGGGGCTGAGATCTTTTGCTTAATAACCATTCGCTTGCAGTGACATTGTGCAGTTAACCTCTCCTATCTTTGGGTTGTCTTTAAAACGTCGAAGCTAGCCTGTAAAAGGGAGAAGCAGCCTTACATTTTTATATGTTCCACAACGAAATTATTTCTGTGCAATTGAAACCGATTCTTCATATATAGACATAATCGTAGAATTGATCCGACATTAAAATTTGGTTGAAATGAATAATTAAATGGACATATGCTTTTAATTTGAATAATTTTCTCTTTAAAAGATCAAAACAAGAATAAAACGAACAGCATTTTTAAGCAATTCAACATTTTACTTACGAATAATATAAATTTGATGAATGAACTTTGTTCAGAAAAATAATAAAAAATTACTCGAGGATCTTGTGAAAACAAATATTAATTATTGTAAAAATGAGAGAAAAACAATATGAACTGCTAAAAAATCTAACAACGTCAGTCTTTTCCTTTTGAGTCCTTCTGACCGGGTACAAAACTCGGTACGGTGGAAGGCTTTTTCCACAACAATGAGCTAGCCATCGGGCGCGCTACAACTTTCTTTTAGTTTCAGGGACTCTCGCGGGTTGAGTGGCCTCTAGTCAAGGTGCCATTTTATAGCATAGGGTTATGTGATCCGATCACATAACTCTATGACATAAATTGGTCACCGGTATATTTCTTTTCTGATGGGAAGGCTCATGCAAAGTATGTTTGTATGAGTTTTCCACTTAGAAGGGAAATATGTGGCCGCTGCAACGTTTTTGGATCTTGATCTGGTTGGGCGGGTGCGAGGGGGCACCACCACCATCCGGTTGTCCCACTCTTATTTGCGGGCCATGAGAATTGTAGTGGGTCCTTGTGCTGGGGGAACGAACCCACCCCACGACAACTCAATGCTATTCTGCCAGCGCATTCATGCGTCCCCAGACAAGGGCATTCTTGGCGGATATTAACATCTTCTTTCGCCGAGGTAGCAGATCATCGCTGCAGTCCTATACGGACATACACACCTACCTATGCACTACAATTTAATTGATAAACTGCAGAATAGTGGCGCTATCAACTATGATGAAAAGATCATATCCTTTGACGTAAAAGCACTGTTCCCGAGTATACCGATTAAGATGGCACTGTACGAACTAGAACAGTGGCTCACAAGGGATAACAAATCGGTAGAATGGCGAAAAAGGCGAAAAAGTATGTAAAACTCTCTGCACTGTGCATGCAAGGGAACTACTTCACTTTTAGGGGTAAATATTATAAAACAATGAAGGGGAGTGCAATGAAAAATCCATTGTCACCAGTGCTAGTGGAAATTTTCATGGCAGCTTTAGAAAAGCAGATAGAGGAAAAAGGCTCAATGCCGAGAATATGGTGTCGATACGTGGATGACATCATTGCAATCGTGAAAACTGAGGAAATCGAAAAAACGTTAAACGAAATAAATAAGATAAACACAAGTATCCAATTCAGCATTTAAATAGAGGAAGATGGTAGGATCCCGTTCCTGGGCCTCTGAATCATTTAAGAAAATGGAAGAATTGCATTTGATATTTACCGCAAGCCAACAGAAACGCAGAGAACAATACTTACTTCATCTCACCATACCATACAACAGAAATTAGCAGCGTTCCACCACATGGTAAATCGCCTCACCATAGTACCACGTAATGCGCATAGATACGACGAGGAATTACGGTATAAAGAACATACGTTGGAGATCAATGGCTACAACATGACCATGATACAACAAATGATTAGCAAAAAATTATAACGTAACAATACATACAGCCAGACTACATTATTTAAGCAGGCGAAGGCACTCGAAAGCACTACAATAGCAGCGGTAACTTTTTCAGAAGCATTTTATGAAATCAAACGCGTTCTGAAAAATAAAGGCATCAAAATTGTGGGTACAAGCAGGACAACACAACTTAAAGCAATTCTCGGAAGCGCCAAGGATCCAAAGAACCTCTGGGAGAAGAATGGTATATATGGGATAACATGCACGGATTGCGGAAAAACTTATATTGGAAAAACAAAGCGGCTAGTGGAGATCAGAGTCCAGGAACATATCATGGAAGTCGTAAGCGCTCGAAATAGAAATAAAGCACTTTCATAGACAAAATCAACAGTGGCGAGGCACGCAGTGGAGGAAAACCACTAAATAACGAAGGAAAACGCGTAAGTGTTGAAGGAGGTGTCAAAACAGTGGAAGCTCGACGCATACGAAAGCTGGTATATTTACACCGAACCACAAGAAAAAAGAATGAATGTAGACATAGGTAACTGCCAATCATCTTTATTTTCTTTAATTTCTCAATAAGCCACTTAAAAATTGTAAAGTTCCTAATTATGCTCTTCTTCTTTGTAGCACGACAGCCCCTCTTGGGCCTTCGCTTAGAGATAGTTAGAGTATCTCATTTTCATGACCGTATTGATTTTTTCGGAAGTTGGTTTGGTCAGTACCATGCTCCCGCGTGCTGGCTCAGCTATGATATGATCTGATTAAATCAGTACATATCAACACTCATAGTCTGTCCGAAAAATCCCCTGAACTAAATCACGTTGCTCCAATAGAGATTTGGAACCTGGGACCTTCGGCTTATGCGTTCATGCTCTAACCACTAGGCCGCACAGACTACAGAATTATGCTAATTAACTTTATTTCTTTTAACCCTCCTAAAGGTTCATTTTGTAACTTGCTAATTACCTGTAATTCTTTATCCGTTTAATTCTCATAAAGAATAACGTGTTTCAATTTGGAAGATTTGTAGCTAGGGTAATTACCTATAATTGTTAAACCCCTTAATAGACCATATAGCCCCTTAATAGACCATATAGCACAAATTGTTACCTGTATGGAAAAAACTGAGATGTATGAAACAGGACTGTAGATTGTTTATAAGAAATACTTGTAGAAAAGCACTGAAGAAGAAAGGACGTTCCTTTCAAAACGCGCGTATGCAACTCAATTAAAAAGTAATATTCACCTAATAAAAAGGAAGATTTTCGTTTATTTAGTATTGATGGGATTGGGCGAAAATAACAATAGATTAAATTGGTATCCTGAGATTTATTTATTATCTAGTTAGCACAGAAAAACAGTTGACACAAGAGTGAGTATTATTCGACCGAACAGAATGACATAATCAATGCATTGACAGTAGCTCTAACTAGTGAGCTTTTTAGATAACTATGACAATTTACATTGTTTGGTTTATACTAGTTCTAACGCCTGCCCTTAAACTAAACAATCTGTAATCCAAGATTAATTACACAATTTAAATGTTTATCTTTACTTAAACATTTAGTTAGGACATCTGCTGCCATATTTTCAGTAGATAAGTATTTTAACACTATAATTTTATTTTCTACAATTTGTCGTACAAAATGATGTTTAATATCAATGTGTTTACTACGGCTATGATTAACATGACGTTTACAAATGTTTTGTGCTGACTGATTGTCACTGAACAAAGTTACCGATAAATGTTTACCTAAACATTCCTAAAGAAAGGTTCTAAGAAATTTAGCCTCCTTTGCTCCTTCACACTGCTTGATAGGGCCACAGTACTTTGTTTTCGGCTTTCCCATGACACTGCTGAATTTCCCAATTTAAATACATAACCAGTATATGAGCAATGGTCTAGCTGATTAGAAGCCTAATCCGCATCTACATATCCTGTAACACTCAATGAGGATTTTTCATATACTATGTTATAATTAATAGTCCCTTTTAAATATCGCATTACACGTTTGGCTGTTTTCTAGTGTGTATCTGAATGACAATTATCAAATTGGCTGAGTAGGCTTGCTGCATGCATAATATCTGGTCTAGTACAAACGGCTATGTACATAATACATCCCACTAGACTTCTATACTTGGAATCCATATCAGTTTGGTCTCCTTTCTCAAGCTTTATGCCACATTCCAGAGCTGTACTTACAGGCTTACAATCGGTCATATTAAATTGATCTAATACCTTCTGTATATAGTTTTTCTGATCCAATGTAATTTGATTTTGTCTTTGATTTAATCTCATTCCTAATACATGTGTAGCTCGGCCAAGATCTTTTGTTTCAAACCTTTTCATCAGTTTCTCCTTGAGCATTTTATTTTTTGATGTATCTTTACTTATAGTTAAAATATCATCGACATACAAAGCTAATATAATTATATTTCCTGAGTTGTCTGATTTAATGTAAACACAAGACTCACTGAGTGTTTTTCTAAACTGAAGATCTGTCAAGGCATTATCTATCTTGTCATACCATGCCTTTGAGGCTTGCTTAAGCCCATATACAGCTTTATGGAGTTTAAATACATGGTTTTCTTTACCATTTATCTTGCATCCATTTGACTGCTCCATGTAAACAGTCTCTTGTAAATCACCGTTTAAGAATGCTGTCTTTACATCCATGTGATCAATTTGTAAGTATAGATTTACTGCCAGGGCAATCAATGTACGTATAGTAGAATATCGTACCACAGATGAGTAGGTTTCCTTGTAGTCAATCCCGTATTCCTGGATATAACCTTTCCCTACAAGGCGTGCTTTATACCGAAGTAACTGGCCTTCTGGTCGTAACTTCCTCTTGAAAACCCACTTACAGCACACAACCTTCTTTCCTTCAGGCAGTAATGTCAAACTCCAAGCCTCATTTTTCTCAAATGAATTATATTCGTCTTCAACAGCTTCCCTCTTGTGTTTCTTTTCATAATGCTTCCTCAATTATCTGTGGTTCTCCATCAAGAGTTGTTGCTGTCATTGCTATTACAGCATTCAAACTCTCATCAATGTCTTCATAATAACTAGAATACTGATCTTGAGTCATATCTGGATTCCATGTAACATCATTGGGGTCATCCACAGAGCTGGAGTCAGGCGAGTAGGCGAGGGATCAACATTGTTATCATCATTTGTTCCCAAAACATTTTCTATTCCGTCATTAAAATTTATTTGACAATCAGTAGTAGTGTTATTCTGATTTATTTTTAAGTCTTTATACATCATTCCTTCCAAGAAGCACACACAGGCCCGTGCGCAGAATTCGTTTATGGGGGGGGGGGGGGGGGGTCGAAATCACATCAAGAGCGCGAATTACTACTGGTTGTAAGTGCAGATAAGTTGCAACAGACTCGTGTTGCTCTACTCATCTGGTTTTGCAAATTTTTTCAATTTCTTCAACCGACTTTCACGTAGCGTCTCATCTTCACTGATCGCATCTTGAAGAGCATTTTGGCGTTTCGGATAGATGAAGAAAATATGAATGCTTTCGAGGGTTCCCAAACAATTTCTGATTGCTGTTATATTGCATGCAGAGCTGACTGCCAAATTAAAGCTTTGAGCAGCACAATGGGAGTAGAGCAGCACAATGGGAGTAGATCACATCAAGAGCGCGAATTACTACTGGTTGTAAGTGCAGATAAGTTGCAACAGACTCGTGTTGCTCTACTCATCTGGTTTTGCAAATTTTTTCAATTTATTCAACCGACTTTCACGTAGCGTCTCATCTTCATTGATCGCATCTTGAAGAGCATTTTAGCGTTTCGGATAGATGAAGAAAATATGAATGCTTTCGAGGGTTCCCAAACAATTTCTGATTGCTGTTATATTGCATGCAGAGCTGACTGCCAAATTAAAGCTATGAGCAGCACAATGGGAGTAGAGCGCGAATAGATAACGCTCTCTGACAACAGCTTGGGCTCCATGGAATTCTCCGCTAACCGCTCTCGCGCTATCATATCCCTGTCCGAGAAAATATGTGCAATTAAGTCCAGAAGAATCCAAGAAATTGAGATGAGAAGTTCCTATTCTGTTCCAGTGAAATCTGCGATAGTGATGAAGCACAAAAAATCTTCACGAATGATAAACTTCCCGTCGCTCTTATCCAAGTATCGAGTGCAAATTGAACTTTGTTCTATTCCTGCAATGTCCGGTGTGTCATCTCCAAGAAAAGAAAAGCCCATCGATTCGTTGACTCGATCGACAATGTGATTCATGATCAGATCGTGACAAATGTTAATCAGTTCATTCTGAACTCGGTTGCTTATATACATAGCATTCTTTGGCGATTCAACCAGTTGTTTAATCAACTCCTCATCATTTTCGCTCGAAATCTCAAGAGAGCTCGGAAATTTCCATCATTAATTAACGGTTCATCTTCAGAAATTCTCCCCGTATCCCTGGAGCCCCGTAAAGCAAGCCCTTGCCGGCTACAAAGAATAATTGTTTCAATAATTGGAATCATGCGTAGTTTACTTTCATTTATAAAGTCAAGCTTTTGTTTCGAAAGTTGTAAATCAATGGATAAAGCATTATCGTCTTCGATTTCAAGTCTCAAGCTCCATTGCAACAGGCTTCTCTTGTGATATGCTGATGCATTGTGCTTTTCGAAAGTTTCAAGTGCTTTTTTCCAGTTTCTCAATGGATTCGTGACTAACTAGCCCTAGGTTTGGCGACCAACCCCTCCCGCTCGAGCACAAAATAAGACACAGCATTTGAAAAATGCACCGTCTTTTCTCTCCGAGTACGCCAGCCATGAGTATGTCAGGAGCCAAGAGCGTTGGAACTTTAAATTTCTAGGGCCCGATGCGGGAAAACTGTAGCCATCAGGTGGAGTCCAAATTTTCTTTTGCAATCCAGGGATTAAATTTATCCCATCAGCCGAAGACCTTTGTACGAATAATCCTATATCGTATGAACTTAGATTATCATTTGTAGAGCAAACTGGCAAAGATGGACTTTTCGGTACTTCAGGATCAATATCCATATCTGAAGAGCTCTGCAAAAGAGAATACAAGAAACATTAGTCTCTGTTCATACTGAATTCATTATCTTTATATATAGGGTTTTTCAATGTACTGCAATTCTTGGAATTTCTCAAACAGGATTTTTTAAAACATCGTTGTAGGACAATAATATTGTTAAGAAGTACTTCGAAAATACACATATAACAGATGTTCGGAGGAATTAGATACATAATAAATATCCAATTTTTGCAAAATCATAAGAAAGTCCGGCTTTAGTCAAATCGTATTTTGTTCATAAAGTTTGAAAATTTCGCAGGTTTGATGATAGATACGTTTTGTTGTTGATACATTCATGAAAAGTTTATACTAGCAACAAATATGCATTATTTGCAGTTTTTTGTACCCCAGTTAGTTTTTTAATAATTAATGAGTGTGACATAAATATAAATTGTTTTTTCGTTATCAGCAATTTTCTAAAAATATAACTGGTAAAGTCTATATCGTATTGAAATAAAAAACGTATCAATGATAATGCTCCGAATAAAAATCAACGAAACCTTCACAATGTTCTAATTGCAGTTGTGAATCGTGCCCACCCTAGAAATTCAAATAGATTTTCTGATATGGTATGACCGATTATATAAATTAAAATATACCTGTCCTCCTTCCGTTTCTTGTTTGCTTGCTTTTTTTTCTGCAGATCCGGCCTGAGTTTGAACGGTTGGAAGTCTATCTTGATTACATTCACCAACGTCCTATCAATAAACAAAAGGTATCATCAATACTATAAACTGTAGCACAATAACCTGCAAATCCTTGCTGTGATTGATATTCTACTGAAATCAACAGCATTCGAGACTTACATTTTTGTGTTCAATCCACGGTTTTTTACACAAAAAGCGACGAATGTCCATGGTAAAAAATATGAGGATCGAAAATCAATCAATGTCAACAAATGTCCGCACAGCTCGAACAGATGACTAGTCAATTCGAGTCAGTTGTATCGATACTATCAATGGTTGCATTCACAATGACACTGATAATAGGAGGTAAAAGGGCGGGAAAATTAAAAAAAAACCTGCAAAAGATCGAGAAAGTTGAGAATGTCGAAACAAAAATTGACAACAAAATATTTATTATCAAGTCAGTTTGACTTTCCTAGAATAAGGACTATTGCTAGTAGGAAATTATGTGGGAAAAATTCTCGATGGGGATGGGGTTAGAGCCCCCAAACCCCCCCCCCCCCCCTGCGCACGGGCCTCAGCACACATCTCTAGATTTAATGCATTTGGAGAGATTTTGAGGATCAGTTAGTCTGTACCCTTTTCATTTGGAGAGATTTTGAGGATCAATTAGTCTATACCCTTTTGACTCATTACAATATCCTACAAAAATGTATTGTTTACTCTTTGCATCTAGTTTCTTACGCCTCTCATCAGGGATAATTGCATAAGCAACACAGCCAAATATTCTCAAAATTGATAAATCAACTTTACAACCAGACCATTTTTTTTAGACACCATTCACCTTTGTAGCACTTGCAGCTGGTATTTTTCCGCAATAAACATTACACTTTTCAATGTCAAAACGAACTTCAAGTCCCTTAGAAGCAATTTTGTCTACGGAAATAAGGTTTGTTGACAGTGCTGGCATAAAAATAACCTCATTTAATTTTGTTACTTGAGATTGTCCTTTCAACAATAATTCCACTTCACTATGCATTTTCTGATTATTAGCAACTGTAACTAGCCGCGGAGTGTCCACAACATAATTTTTCAATAGATTTTTGTTGTTTGTCATGCGGCAAGTAGCACCGGAGTTGACATACCAGGCATTCAAGTCAATGTTCACAGCTAGTGCTGTCAATAATATTCCGTTCCACGCTTTCTCACACTTTTCACTTTCACCCCATTTATTAATATTTTTATTGTTCGTTTTAGTTGGACGGTTTTTGGCAAAGTGATTTGGTTTTTTGCAAATATAGCACTTTGGATGTTTGTTGACACTTTTTGTGGAAGACTTGTTTGTAAATATCGCACCTTCACTCTTGTCGAAGTCTCTACGTAAATTTTCTTGTAATAATTTACTTTTCACTGCTTCACTGCACAATTTAACGTTCGAATTTTCTAAAGCCATGATAAGCGGATCATAGTCTAGGGGTACGCCACTTAGCATTAACACTGACAGAAAATCATCTTTTAATGGAGCTGTGGCGGTTATATTATATTCAAAATAACTCAAAAATATTCATTCCATTCATAAAATATACTGTACATAAAAATAGGTTACTTTTGACACATTAAACAAATAATGTAAATCTAGTTACCTACATATATTGTTTTTAAATTGTATATATAGATTGTAAATTAATGAAATAAATTCAGTAAGTTCAGTTCATTCAACGAATTCAGTTCTTTCTCAAATACTGTATTGAGATCGTCAATTAATAAATATAGTTTAGTCTATTCAGTTCGTTCTTAATTATTGTATTGATTGAATTTATAACAAAATATTATTCACCATAGTAAAATATCTTTCTAATTGTAGAAAGAAAAGTTTATGCTTGTAAACAGAAACAAACTATACCAAGAAAAACGAGCAATTGGTGACCCCGATAAGGCACAAGCGCCTCTTATTGAAAATCCAGGTCTTTTTCAACACGTGGACTTGCAACGGAAGTCGTCATAACCTTTAAGAAGGACGAGCAGCACCACGCTATCTAAGCCCGAGCTACTATTGCGAATATAAAAAACGAACAGAAACAAACTGTCAAAGCTATAGCTGAGAGCGTTCTCTCTCTTCGCCAAAGTCAGATATTGTAGGAAGTAATTTAGAATCAAAGGAAAGTCCTGTTGGTGTCGGTGTTACACTACGTGAACGGGAGAACCACACCGATCTCTCTGCTATCAATAATTCTATGCAAGGAATCAATACAACAGTCTCAGATTTGGCAACCATCACTGAGAATTTGGTACTGAATGACAGTGGCAAAGGCAGGCTAGTTATGTTCAAGACGTCCAGGCTAGAATTTTTTTAAAAAAATTGTGAGATTCCCTCGCAAAAGCTGCGACTCGCGTGTCGTGGAAAATCAAATTGCGAAGAAAGTGAAGGAATCTGAGTCGGTTTGTGCAATTGACTCATACCTTGATAGATGAAAATTCTTGTGTCAATTACGAGCAACGGTAGAAATATTATTTCGTTATAGCAGAAAAACAAGCGAAAAGGTCAAATCACGATTTCATTTGCAATTTTCGCCAATTGGTGATACATTTACGGTCGTGTGTCAGTCCGCCCTCAGCGAAACGCAAATTACAGTTGTGAGCAATTTCAAATTTAGTTATAGCATCCGGACAGAGCCTTAAGAGCAAAGCAAAACAATCATCAAATCAGCAGGCAGCCATTGATTTAGTACCGCGAACAGGCGGAAAACGGCGAAAAGTTCCAGCAGAAAATTCCAATCAGCGAACTCGTAAGACATCAAAAGTGGAAAACGACGAGCGAGGAGCGAATATCCAAGAAAGAATTTAAGTAAGAGAATTTATGTATGACATTACATTCTACAATTACACACATTTTAAATTCACACATATATACTTGAATTTTTAAATATTTCAAATATTTCTAAATATTTTTTATTTTTTTAACTCTTAAAACTGTAAATTTTAACGATTAGATCGCAGATTAAGGGTAGGATATATCCTGCGACAGGGGGGATGTATCCAGCGTAGCGCACCCAGAACCCTTAGGGATTTATTTTTGCAGGAATATTTATATTATTATAAATTAAATTATGCCTCAAGATAATTTTCATGATGCGAGTCCTTCAGGGGATTCTACAGTAAATGCTGTAGCAGTGAAGCTACCTTCATTTTGGAAGGAGTTTCCTGAAACATGGTTTAAGCGTTCGGAAATTCAATTATGTAGCTCTTGATCCTGAAGCCATTAGAACAGTTACTGACCTAGTGAATAACCCTTCACCCACTACTCCCTACACAACTTTAAACGAAGCTTCAATTTCCAGACTTTTAGCAAGTGAGAGTACGAGATTGAGTCAATTAATTTCGAATCTCACTTTAGGAGATATACAGCCCTCACAACTTCTTCGTGAGATGAAACAACTTGAGGGGGAAAAAGTTGAAGATGATCTTTTAAGATCATTATGGCTTCAAAGAAAGAATATTAGCATGTAATCGGTCCAGCTCTTTGAATGATCTGTCATCAAGTGCTGATAAAATTTTTGAAGTTTCAATAGACCATCAGTATTTTCGTTTGCAAATTCCTCCAAATCAGAACATAACGTTCAACAACAAATTACAGAGTTAAGAAGTCAAATTGCAGAACTTACTAAGGCTGTTTGGAGAATCATTAAGATTTAGAAGTCCAAGAATGAATGATGGCCAGTTTCAAGGTTTCCGTTCACGTAGTTCATCCAACAGACGCTCAAAAGATAGAGGATTATCATGCTAAATTTGGTGTCAATGCACATAAGTATATTGAGCCTTGCAAATTTATTACCGAAAATTCTAAGGAGACTTTCAATAATTCAAAAAACTAAATCCTCTTAAGTCTCCGGCGGCAAACTTAAGTGGTATTTCTTCTGGCCGCCTTTTAATTCTCGCTATCTTCAAAGAAGAATTTTTTAATCGATACAGGTGCGCAAATTTCCGTGATTACGAAATCAAATAATTTGAATTCTATCGGGACTTAAACTTTCTGCTGCTAATGCATCTTCTATTGATACATATGGCAGAAAGTTATTAACATTAAATTTGGGACTTAGAAGAGATTTTTCATGGCACTTTATAATTGCCGACCTTACACGTCCCATTATAGGAGCAGATTTCTTTGGTCATTTCGGTCTTTTAGTAGATGTAGCTAATAAAGCTTTAATAGACCCAGTTACCAATCTTAAATCAATAGCTTCTATTTCTAAGGAAGACTATTCAAATTTATCAATTCACGTTCAATCGGATGTTGATCCTAATGTTAAAGAATTTTTAATTAAATTCAAGTCGATTACCTTAGAATCTGATTTCACTAAAGTTCCAGTACATAATATTAAACATAAAATTATTGCTTCTGGATCTCCAATCATGTCCAAACCTAGACGTTTAACTCCGGACAGATTAGAGTCAGCTAAAAAAGAATTTAATTTTCTTCTGGAACAAGGCATATGCCGTCCTTCAGACAGCAAATGGTCCTCACCATTACACATGGTAAAAAAAAGTAATGGTGAATGGCGTCCTTGTAGAGACTACAGACGTTTAAATGCCATAACCGTTCCAGATCGTTACCCAATTCCTAATATTCAGGATATTACTCATTTTCTGACCAATTGCAAAACATTTTCAACTTTAGATCTTACCAAGGCATACCATCAAATTCCAGTCGAACCCGAAGATATTCCAAAAACAGCTATATGCACACCGTTTGGACTCTTTGAGTTTACCCGAATGACCTTTGGACTATGCAATGCTGCGCAAACTTTCCGGCGATTTATTAATTCTGTATTGAAAGATCTAAATTTTTGTTTTGTATATCTTGACGACATCCTGATTGCATCTAAATCAGTTTCTGAGCATTTAGCTCATTTTGTAATGATTTTCGAAATGTCCGTGTAGGACACGGGTGCCGATGGTCTGGCACAAGTGTCAGCGAGCTAAAACAACACCGAGCTCAGCTAACTAGCTTCGCTTAACGACCGCGTACGCGTGCTTGATGACTAGCATTTGCGGGATCATATGAGGCGGGTTCTTGTCGAGCCACGAAGCTACACTACAAAATACTTATCACGCGTACTCTACTCTACAAGACGCACCGATCAATTTTTATTGTCTTTAGAAAAGTTCTATTAGGTGTCCATTAATCTACTCTACAGAAATTCAATATTGTTTTGCCTCGTTAAAGTTAGCGGACACGGACGCTTGAGACAAACGCAAACATTACACAAAAAGCAACCGTTACTTTCACCGAAGAAGGTCATTGCATTACAAGGGGAATGTCAAAGTTGTTAAAGTGGCAGAAGTGAACCACTCATCTCTGCCTAAAGGATGGAAACTTGACGGATGCAGTTTACTTTACACTAGTACAACAACAAACTAAGCAGTTTCGACGGGGTGACCACCTTTTCTCTTCAGGAGCAGCCACTCCTGATCACCACGGGGCTGCTCGACTGCTTATGTTTATTACAATTTGGAAAGTATTTTTGAAAGATTACAAGAATATGGTCTTATAATTAACATTGACGAATGTAAATTTTTACAGACTGAGATACAATTTCTTGGTCATTTCATTTCGTCTGAAGGCATTCGTCCATTTCCAGACAAGTGTCAAGATATTCTTCAATTCAAATTACCTGAGACTATTTTAGAACTTAGACGATTTTTAGGCATGATAAATTTTTATCGTCGTTTCTTGCCCAATGCAGCTCAACATCATGCATTACTTAACAGTTATCTAATATGAGCTACAAAATCAGACAAAAGAAAAATTAACTGGACTCCAGCAGCTATTGAATCTTTTAATTTTTCAAAACAACAATTGTTCGAAGCAGCAGTATTAGCTTTTCCTAACATGGATGCTCCTATAGCAATTTTTGTCGATGCTTCAGATGATGACTGGCAACTCTTAGGTTTCTTCTCTAAGAAACTCAATCAAGCTCAAAAAAATTATAGTACTTATGACCGTGAATTGTTGGCGGCTTATCAAGCAGTAAAATATTTTAGATTTTACATTGAAGGTCGTTCTTTCACGCTGTTCACAGATCACAAGCCATTAATATATTCATTTCAGCAAAATCTAGCTAAAGCTTCTCCAAGCAACTACGTCAACTAACATTTATTAGTGAGTTTACTACAGAGTTTCGGCATATTTCTGGCGAAGAGAATGTAGTTGCTGATTCTCTTTCTAGGATTTCTCAAATAGAAATTCCTAGTACAATAGATTTCAAAGCTATTTCGGAAGCACAAATTTTAGATGAATGTTTGACAAACTTGAGAGCAAATTCGAAATTTAAGTTTAGTCAAATTAATTAGCCAAATTCAGATATTGAAGTTTTTTGTGAAATTTCTGATAAAACTATCAGGCCTTACATTCCAGAAAGATTTCGTGAACAAGTTTTCAAAACTGTTCACAATTTAGCACATCCTGGAATACGAACTACTCGTCGCATTATTGCAAGCAAATATTTTTGGCCTTCATTAAATTAGGATGTTGCAAACTGGACTCGAAGTTATTTAAATTGTCAACGTTGCAAAATTTCAAGGCATAATAAAAGTGAAATTAAGACTTTTCCATTGGTATCTAAACGCTTCAAAGAAATTCATATGGATATAATCGGACCACTTCCTTATTCACAAGGATTCACGTATTGCTTGACAATTATTGACTGATTTTCAAGATGGCCAGAAGCCATTCCTATGACAAATATAACAGCTCAATCTTGTGCGGAAGCTTTATGCAGTGTTTGGATTGCACGCTTTGGAGTTCCTGAAATCATAGTTACTGATGAAGGTAAACAATTTGAATCACAACTATTTGGCGAACTAGCAAGGACTCTAGGTTTTAAGCGCAACCGTACTACAGCTTATCATCCTCAAGCTAACGGTATGGTCGAAAGATGGCATCGTACGCTTAAAGCGGCCATTATGACACATAATAATCTTTCATGGACCAAGAGCTTACCTTTTGTGATGTTAGGTTTGAGAACAGCAATCAAAGAAGATCTTAATACTTCTCCAGCGGAGCTACTTTATGGAGAAAATATCAAAATTCCGGGTGATTTTTGAATTCCATCATTTGATAACCAAATACAAAACGATTTTGTTAAAGATCTAAAAACTGTTATGTCGGTTCTCAAACCTATTCCGGCTGCAAATCATGGTGATAATAACACAGAAATTATTAAAAGTTTAGATGCATGCACTGAAGTTCTAGTCAGGGTAAATTCGGTTCGTCCATCGCTTAAACCACCATACCAAGGTCCCTTTAAGATATTGCAAAGAAAAAAAAATAGTTCACTATTGAGATTAATAATAAAGCGTGTAATATTTCGGTTGATCGATTAAAACCTTGTTTTTCCGCAATGAAGAAAAAAGTAATAAAAAATAATGGAAATATAGAGACCAAAAAAGTATCGTTTGACATCAGTAAAAATAAAACAAGATTTATAACAAGATATTTATGAATGGCAAACGTTCAAATAAGCCTCAAAGAATAATTTTACATTAAAATTAAAAAAATTAATCAGTGAAAGTTAACTAACCCCACATAAGTAGTTTTCCTTTTATCGTCAAATATAAATATTTTACTAGGGGGGAAGTTCTGTGGCGGTTATATTATATTCAAAATAACTCAAAAATATTCATTCAATGTGCATAAAAATACTTTACTTTTGACACATTAAACAAATAATGTAAATCTAGTTACCTATATTGTTTTTAAATTGTATATATAGATTGTAAATTAATGAAGTTAATTCAGTAAGTTCAGTTCATTCAACGAATTCAGTTCTTTCTCGAATATTGTATTGAGATAGTCAATAAATAAATATAATTTAGTTTATTCAGTTTGTTAAGTATTAAGAGTTTTGTCAATTTATTTTTATGCTGGAACACTTCTTTGACATTTCGTTTTCTAGAACAATACTCACGCATACATATACACATTTTTTTTGCTATAAATATTCGCACACTCAATGTAAATCATTCATTCCAAAAGTAATATCCGTACAATAAAGACGTATTAAAATAAAACGTAGAATTTAGTTCCAAATTCACGGAAATTCGTTGATACGTAATTATTTCTGGTCGATGAAATTACTTTTGGTGGATAAAAATGGCTGAAGTTGGCGAAACGATTAAAATTGAAAAATTACAACAAGCATCGCAGTGGCCAACATGGCGATTCACAGTGCGCGTAACATTGGTTGCGCTTGATATATTCGATGTAGTTTCTGGAGAAGAAAGTATTCCAAATGTAATAGCTGGCGATGAGCCAGTGGTTGCAGGAAATTGGAAGAAATCTTTGGCCTGGAAAAAGAAAGATGCGCGTGCTGAAAAGATTATTGCAACGTCACTTGGTGAAAAAACAATTATTCACATTATTAATTGCACAACATCGAAAGCAATGTGGGACAAATTGCACACAGTTTTTGAGCGGAAGCATGAGGCTGGCAAACATTTACTCCAGCAACGTTTCTTCTCATTTGCGAAAGACAAAGGTGATGACATGGCAACACATATTGCGAAACTCGAAACAATCGTACAGCAATTGAGGGATTTGGGAGTACACATCGATAATAATATGGTTATGACAAAAATTCTCATGACATTGCCGGCAGAGTACAAGCATTTCGTGAGTGCATGGGAATCAACGGAACAACGTTTACAAACGATTGAAAATTTAACAAGTCGATTGATGATGGAAGAAAGCCGTGTGAATTCCAATGAAAAACAAAAGTCATCATCGGAAGCATTTTTTGCGCGTCAGAATAATTCGACAAAAAAGAAACAACATTTTCGACAGAACAGTTCTTCGGCTGAAAATAAAAACCAAGCAAATAAACCACAAAGAAGTTTCAAATGTTTCAATAGTGGTGGTGATAATCACTATAAGCGCGATTGCAAGGCACCAAAGAAGAAACAAACAAATAAATCTGGTAATGAAAACAAATCAGGGCAAGAAAAAGAATCGAAGGCATTCTTTTGTGAATCTGGCAAGACATCATCGGATGTAATTTGGTTTGCTGATTCTGGTGCATCGGACCACGTTTGTAATCGTCGTGAGTGGTTTCGTACGTATAATGAATTTGATGTTCGGCGGTCGATAATGGTGTCTGACGGTGGAGCAACATATGCTTATGGCTCTGATGAAATCGATGCTTTGTCGTTTACAGGCGACAGATGGATAAAGAAAACATTATCAAATGTTTTGTACGTGCCGAATAATCATGCAAATCTACTTTCAGAAACAAAAGTTTTGGATAATGGTCATAAAACGCGATCGATTAGTCAAGTGTTCGAGATTTTGGATGGTGATAGAGTTGTGGCAACTGGTAAACGACATGGATCCTTGTTCAAAATGAATTTTAAAGTGATCCTGCCTGATCAACGTAGTGATTCATCGGTGAATATGACATTAAAAACAAATTCGCTACGTGAATGGCATGAACGGTTGGCACATCAAAATAACGCACATGTCAAAGAAATTCTGAAAAGTCGAAACATTTCTTTTCTGGATGAAAGTTTCAATTGTGATGGATGTGCATATGGAAAACAACATAAATTAAGTTTTGAGTCGCGTGATGAGAAATCGAATAAGTGCGGACAAATCATATTTGCAGATTTTTGTGGTCCAATTGAAGAAAAATCATTGGGTGGTTCCAGATATTTTGTTCTTTTCAAAGATGATTATTCACACATGCGCTTTGTGTATTTTCTAAATCAAAAGTCCGAAACCTATGAAAAATTCAAGAATTTTGTCAAAATTGCCGAGAAGGAGTGTGGTCATCCGGTTAAGATTTTGCAGACACACAATGGTACAGAATTTGTTAATGAATTAATGACTTCATTTATGGAAGAAAACGGTATCCGTCATCGTCGTTCAATACCATACACACCAGAACAAAATGGTAGCGCGGAACGAGAAATGCGAACAATAATGGAATCTGCCAGATCGATGATTCATGCAAAAGATTTGAATCCAAATTTATGGGCGGAAGCTGTTAATTCGGCAGTTTATATGATCAATCGAACGGGTACAAGCACAGTTAAAGGAAAACCACCATATGAGCTATGGTATGGTAAGAAGCCATCAATTGATCATTTTCGGGTGTTTGGTTCCAAAGTATATGTGCATATTGTCAAACAAAAACGAAAGAAGCTAGATCCGAAAGCAAAGAAATGCATATTTGTTGGCTATGACGAAAATGTGAAAGGTTATCGTGTGCTGGATCCAGATACAAACAAAGTTGAATTAGCTCGTGATGTAAAGTTTCTTATGAGCGATCACGCTGAGTTTCATTGCCACCAATAGAGGAAAACGATAATGATATCGATGGAAGCGGTAATCTGGAACAAGATACCGAAGTGGAACATGAAAATGAAAATAGAACGGATGAAAACGAAGAAGTTCCTCAGTTAGTTCGGCCGGCACCGATAAGACGTCGGCGACTACATTGTCAGACATCAATGTTGAAAATATTGTTCCGGGACGTTTAAGAAGCAGAGATGACCGTTGTTCATTAGATCAATCTTCGTTATTTTTGTCAATTCAATGTAAACCAAATTCATATGAAGAAGCTATGACATCAAATGATCGGAAACAGTGGGAGCGTGCGATGCAAGATGAATTCGATTCGTTGATGGTAAATGAGACTTGGGAACTTGTACCGAAGGCAGAAAAGCAAAAAGTGATTGATAATAAATGGGTTTATAAAGTTAAAACAAACCCGGATGGTTCAATTGAGCGGTATAAGGCTCGGCTTGTGGTTCGCGGATTCAATCAACAATTTGGAATAGATTATGAAGAAACATTCAGTCCGGCTATGCGGTTCAGTTCATTGCGTGTTTTACTATCAATTGCTGCGTCGAATAAAATGAAACTGAAACAATTCGATGTGAAAACGGCGTTTCTTTATGGTTACCTGGAAGATGATGTTTACATGCAACAACCAATAGGATTCACCGATAACACGGGTCGAGTATGCAAATTACGGAAGAGCCTTTATGGTTTAAAGCAGGCTTCCCGGTGTTGGAGACAAAAATTCAAATCGTTCATTGAAAAGTTTGGTTTTATAGTTTGTCAATCGGATCCATGTGTTTTCGTGAAATCTGATAGCCAAGACATAGTCATTTTGGCGTTATACGTGGACGATGGGATAATCCTGGGAAATAATGATACAAATATTGTATTGGTGGTTCAACATCTGCAGGGAGAATTCGAAACCAAATTGGTCAATGTTGGTTGCTTTCTGGGCATTCAAATCGAGCAGTTGCAAAGCGGTTCGGTTTTTTTTCATCAGAATGCTTATGCACGGAAAGTTTTACAGAAATTTGGCATGGAAATGTGCAATCCGGTGAGTGTTCCATGTGATCCAAATCAAAAACTAAGCAAATTCGAAGATGCAGATGATGGAAAATACCCATATCGACAATTGATTGGCAGTTTAATGTATCTTGCCATTGCTACACGGCCAGATATATGTCATGCTGTTGGTTTGGTTAGTCGGTACATGGAGCATCCAAAAGATATTCATGTGAATGCAGCCAAACGCATTCTGAAGTATATCAAAGGAACTTTGAATCATGGATTGCTGTATTGTAGTGGCAATAAAAATCAATTTTACGGATACAGTGATTCAGATTACGCTGGAAATTTAGACACGCGCAAATCAACAACAGGCTATGCATTTTTCAGCAATGGTGGCATAGTTAGTTGGTGTTCGCAAAGTCAGAAATGTGTCACTTTGTCAACAACAGAGGCCGAATATGTGGCGGCAGCTGAAGCTACAAAGGAGTTGGTTTGGTTAAAACGATTACTCGACGAATTGTTACCAAATCAATTCGGTGAACCGAAGCTGTTTATGGACAATCAAAGTGCGATTCGTCTCGTGAAGAATCCAGAATTCCACAAACGCACGAAACATATCGATGTTGACTATCATTACATTCGTGAAAAATCCAACGAAAAACGTTCTTCTTTGGAACATGTTTGCAGCCAAGATCAGTTGGCGGATTGTTTAACGAAAGCATTACCAAGGGACCGGTTCGAATATTTACGAAATGCGATGAATATTACATCAATCCAAAATAATTGACTTTTAACGTAACGTTTTTGATATGTGATGTTGATTAATTGATAATGCTATTTCATTATTTAATATGACAAAAAGTGGGAGTGTTAAGTATTAAGAGTTTTGTCAATTTATTTTTATGCTGGAACACTTCTTTGACATTTCGTTTTCTAGAACAATACTCACGCATACATATACACATTCTTTTTCCTATGAATATTCGCACACTTAATGTAAATCATTCATTCCAAAAGTAATATCCGTACAATAAAGACGTATTAAAATAAAACGCTAATAATATTTCCAATTCAGTTCGTTCTTAATTATTGTATTGTTTGAATTTATAATTAAATATTATTCACCATAGTAAAATATCTTTCTAATTGTAGAAAGAAAATTTTATGCTTTAAACAGAAACAAACTTTACCAAGAAAAACGAACAGGGCGTTTATGTCTCGTAATTGTTGATCTAAGTCCGTAATTCTCAAGATATACACTTCCATGTCAATAAATTGTTCCAATTTTAATCCAAATAACGTGCGCAAGAGTCCAAGACAACGACACAGCCCCCTGTCTTCACAGGCTGTCTTTAGGTTGTTTGATGCCTCGTTACCAGTGGCAGAATTTCTAACGCGGGAAAAACACGAGGGTTGAACCATCAAACATATCTTTGCGAGTGCCCGTAGTGGTTTGTGGTTGTCATTGATTTTGGTTACACCAGGTGCAGATTCTTCGATGCAATCCCATAAATCTTCATCGACTAAATACATCCGCATCATAAAGTTCCAGTTTTCATAGTTAGATATTCCACTAAGCTTTTGAAATTGACTGTAATTCCGAAACTTGTTGCTGTTGAAGATAATGGCGCCGGCCCTGGCACCTCGTCCCCACGAGACATCGCGTCTTCCTTGAATGTTGCGATTTTTAGAAATTAAATGTTTACGCACACTTATTTATCACGAATCCCGGGCCCATAACCTGATAGAATTGGGCGAAAATAACATTAGGTTAAATTGGTATACTGAGATTTGTTTATAACCTAGTTAGCACAGAAAAACAGTTGACACAAGAGTGAGTATTATTCGACCGAACAGAATGACATAATCAAGTCATTGACAGTATCTGTAACTAGTGAGCTATTTAGATAATTATGACAATTTACATTGTTTGGTTTATACTAGTTCTAACAAGTATCGTTAAAGCGAGGTGAAAACAGCCGAGGAAGAACAAAAAACTTTGTATAAAAACATAAAAAAAAGCAAAAACAAAATGGTTAAAACTGAACAATTTCTTCTAAAGATGATTAAAAATGGAATAATTTCTTATGGAGCAGAATAAAAAATGTACTTCAAAAAATTCCTTAGAATAGGGCTGTCATTTCTGTTTTGGCAGAAGACCCTTAAATTTTTCCGTTTGATATTCTTTTTGAAATCAAAAGCTTCGTAGTTGAGTACATGCCTGATGAACACTATATTAAAAGTCAAAAGTTTCTAACATCGGAAACGCTTGAATAGCATCGAAAGGGAAAACTGTGTTAAGTGATCGGTCAAAATGTTGAATTATGGAATCAGCAATAAGATTTTTCGAAGAATTTTCAATCTCATTTATTCTTTCTCTCTTCTTAGTAATGTTAACATTGCTTTTGTATGGGAGTGTGGGTCGATGTATGGATGAGTCTTCAACACTGATAATTAACTCCATCTAATATAAATTCATCCACGCGCTCAGATGTTAAACTCCGCAGAAACTAACGACTGGTGTTTGTTTGGTTTGCCTTGATTATAGATGAGACAAACATAATACTTTCATATGGTGCACGCAGTCACCATCTGGGGGCGACTACATATGCATTTCAAAAATATACTAAAACGAAACAAATGCGTAAGCATGAATCGAAAATGCATAGACATATGTTTATGATTGAAAGAATTTCCAAAAAAAATCTTTTCAAACGAGTTCCAATCTTATGCATATTCACTATCAATATTATTCATCTCTCATTAAGAGCCACCACTAAGGTCATCCACTAAACTATTGCTTTTTCGAATTGAAAACAAGATTAAAAACAAAAACACCGGCAGCAGACAAATTTGATTCATCAAACGCACACTAAATGACCAGCGGTACCATACACAATCTTCAGAGAAGCGAGATGAAGGCATTGACCTGGTCCAAGCCGAAGCTTAAGAAAATTTGCGTAATCCAGCTTGAAAAGCCCACGCTCCTTAGATTTTTTCCCAAACATCAACATATGTTACTATGACTTTCTTCAGCTTAAGATATATTTTGGTCATTCATACTCACAGTCGTAAGTGGCTGCGCTTGCCTCTTCTCCATATGTCGTCACCAATAATTTCACGTCCGACTATCACCTGGCCAACCTGGCGAAGAAATCGAAAGTGTTCCAATGTCAAGAGTGCAAAGTCGCAGCACCGCGCGCTGGTCCGTTCGACTCGCTGCCGCGGCTGCTGCTGGTTGTTACCTTGACACTACCATTGGCCAGTCAGGTAAAACAATTTTTTCTCTTATCTCTTCATTATTGTTCAGCCAACTCGATTAATAATCTCTACAGATACAATATGTGGAGTGTTCCTCGTTCGTTCGGAGGAACTTGCACATACTCGTAGACTCGATGGAAGTTAAGCCTAGGCCGTGCGTTGAGATAAAAAAGAAGTTAAAAACTTCTTGAACTTTAAGAGGAGAAATATTCGGAGGTTGAGATATTATGGAATGAAATGATTTCAAGGGTGTCTCCTTAATATTCATGATTGTAGATTGTGAGGCATGTGAAGTTGAGTTCGTTAGTTATTTATTATTTGGAATAGTAGGTTTTGTATGGGTTTTCAGAAGAATTGGATAAAAATTTATCATGAAGAGGGAAAACCCATACAAATGGAAACTTTTCAAAATTGAAGCTTGCAGTGTAGTATAATTTTAGTTGAGCGGATTTTATTCAATGCGAGATGAGAAAAAACGGATACAATAGGATTGGAATAGATATTAGGTATAGCAAATAAAGTTTATTGGTACATTGTATACACATCCTACCAGTAAAATCTGGAACGATATTTCTCTTCAACCGTCGCTGTAAAAGAACACAAACTAACTCTTTCGGGTAAGGATGCACCCCAGAACCCATTAAACCCTGTTTTGTCATAAATGTATGCATAAATGACATTGCAATCGGAATAGAAAGCATTTTTTAACTCATTCAACAGCAGTCAACATAATGTGATAACGAGCAGCCACTGTAAATAAATGTGAAATTAAATGGTCTTGGTTTCCAAACAAAGTATAAATGTTGAGAAACGCCCATTATAATTGGACTCTTGATATTTTTTCGCGGCTGTCACCGGATACTTTTTACAAAAGCTTTATAAAGCTATCCAAATGTTTTCCCAAAAGAATACATACAATACGATAATGAAGAGATGTTAAATATATTGGTAGCTGTGGTAAGTCTCGTTTTTAAATTGACGTGGTATGATATCCAGGACCGTTTTTCACCGGTGGAGCAAGGCACCCAGTGGAAGGGCCTTCAGCGCTGTTAGCCGACCACCAGAAAGCCTAAAAGGCAAAGACATATAAATAAATGGACGAGCAACGAGAATCTGTGTACTCGTCCATATGAAAAGCAAATTTGCTACATAAATAAGTTATAAATAACTTACGCTCTCGAAATTATATGGTTCCCTCTGCTTCTCCTTCCCCTTTGTTTCCAGTCAGGTTTTTCTATCCTCTCTTCAGAAGAATCACTTCCCCCACTGATACCCGCGCACACCAACGAGGTTTCATTTCATGTGCACACGATCGCGCCTTCGCTTTCATTCGGGAAACAGTTTGAGTACAACACAACAAACGACTCTCACGGAAAACTCGAACGTCAAAGCAAAAGAAAATCGAAAAGAGTGCGAAAGCGGCGAGAAAGCTCATGTGTCAAAGCGGATGTAAATTTCGTAAATTTTTAATATTCAAGTGGAAACGATTAAGGAGAGGCCAGGACGAAAGAGTCCTCATGCAAATATTTTGGAAGCCCAGCCGAGATACGAGCTCACGATCTCGGGTTATTTGGAATACCAGTAGTTCAAGTGTACTCTGCCTCGTGAAAGTGCTTTTCGAGCATAAAACGGTCGAATCGGAGTGCGTGTTCCAAGAGTTAAGAACATTGACCAGGGCCGTAGAAAGTGTAATATCGAATTACAAGAACGATTCGGCCAGCCGCAAACAAGACATTGGTTATTATGAAGAGCGGGTTCGGCGTTTAGAAACCGAGTATTTTACAAGCGAAGTTTACGAAACGACCAGGATCAATTACATCACCTTCTAGAAACACTTATTCGGAAAAATGAGCGCTCAAGGGCACAACACTGCCAATGTTGCAGCCACCCTCATCTTTACATGGTAGCGACGACAGGCTTTCAGCCGTGCTTGTCTCAGCGCAGGAAAATGCCGTTTTTAACAAGCAAGTTACGACGTTATTAGGTCTCGGCGAATTTGTTGAGAAGGCCGATCGCTCGCCTGGAACCACCAGAGAACACAAGAACTTGGTGTAAGGCTAGAGCGGAGGTGGTGTGGCGAGGCTGGCAACAGTTGTATGAACTACATCAGCAATTCTATGAATCTGAAGCGCAGGGCTTCAATTTGGAGGAGCACATCCGGTTGGAGGAGGACGCGCAGGATTGCATTGTTCACATGCAAACGAAAGTCGACGCCATTACCGAAATGCCACCTTCGCCTGTTGCGGCCGCTGTGACTCCAGGCTTGTTGCTCCTGAAAATTGCTTTGCCCACCTTCAACGGAGCTTATCTGCACTGGCGACAATTCCAGGATTTGTTTATGCATGACCAGCCGACGTCCGCGTGCCAGAAGCTTTGGTGTCTGAAGGCTTACCTCACAGGAGAGGCTGGGTCCTTAATCAGAAACTTTGCGTTGTCGGATGAAAATTATCTGGCTTCCTGGAAGACAATTAATGAGAGATTTGACAATCGACGACTCTTGTTGTCGGCCCTCATCGACAAATTGATGGGGCAGCCATCTCAGGGCAGTGAAAAACTGTCAGTGATAGCCATAAAGTCGCTACATGACACTACACAAGAGTGTCTCAGAGGCCTGGAAAACCTGCAAATATCCGCAAGTGATTGAGATCCATTGTTACTACACGTTTTATCCCGAAAGTTGGATTCGACAACGCATGCGCTCTTTCAGCAATCTTTGGCTAACCCACGTGAGCTGCCACCTTTGAAGGGTATACTGGATTTCCTACGAGTGCGATTCCAGGCACTTGAAGCGCTCGGCAGTACAACTAAGGACCCAGACCGCAACCACAAGAAGGTTAGGTTAGGTTAGAAGGTAGGCTGCCGTGGCTTCGTTGCGATCCCCAAGATGCTCGCTGGATCACCCGCTGTACTACTGCCCGGAGTTTCTCCAGGGCAACGCTGAGAAGAGGCTGAACTTTGAATTGCTTGCGAGAAGGTCTTCCGTCTGCGTGGCAAGAAGCTGCAAGGGGTGCACCAAGAAACATAATGCCCTGTTACATATGACGGGAGACAGAAATTCTAAGTAGACCAGGACGATAACGCCTGGCTCCACAGTCAGGAAGCCCGATGTTCAACCGCCACCTGTGCCACCTGCCCTCTCTCTGATGACTCTCATGCAACCTGGATCCATAAAAAATGTTGTGCTGAGAACAGCCGTCGTTAAGGTGGTTGCCAGCAAAGGGAGAGTGACCGACTGCCGAGCAGTGTTGGACCCTGGTTCGCAAATCAACTTAGTAACCGAACGGATGATCAAGAAACTGGGTCTAGAATCTTCACCACAACTTGCATTGATTGAGAGGGTGGGCGAAAGCATTGAGAAGGCGCATCGTAAGGTGGATCTTGGCCTAAAATCCAGAGTAGCCAGATATGCCACAAAGTTGGAGGCCTACGTCCGGAATCAAATCATATCTTCTCAACCTTCTCAGAATCTCGACACATCGGAGTGGCGGATTCCTAGAAATACAGGGTTATCCATTTTGTAGTTGGGAAAGAATTACCCTGCCATTTGACATCTGTCAGAATTAAATGTCATCCAAAGCGTGTTTTTTTTGAGCTGAAGGATTGCCATTTAACAGTTGAAAAACGCGTTAAAATTATTAAATTTTATTTTAAAAATGGTGATTCTACTGTATCGACATTTAGGGCTTTACGAGCCAAGTACGGTCGACATAATCGACCTACACAGCAAACGATTTCGCACATAGTGAAAAAATTTGAAAAGACTGGATCGGTTATTGATATTGCAAGGCCTGTGCATCGTCGCAACATTCTTTCTGCTGAAAATATCGCTGTCGTTGCTCAAAGTGTGAAGGAAGACACGAATTTGTCGATTCCTCGACGTGCTCAACATTTGGGCTTGTCTTACGGCTCATTGTGGCGGATTTTGCATTTGGATTTGCATCCCCATCCGTACAAAATCCAACTCACTCAAGAACTTAAGCCTCAAGACCATACACTACGCAGAATGTATGCGAATTGGGTGATTGAACAACAAGCCCTTGATAACAATTTTTCGAACAAAATTTTCTTTAGTGATGAGGCTCATTTTTCGCTCAGTGGTTACGTAAATAAACAGAATTGCCGCATATGGGGCTCTCAAAATCCTCACGTGATCACAGAAAGGCCTTTGCATCTAGAAAAAGTGACCGTTTGGTGTGCATTATGGTCTTGTGGTGTTATTGGCCCGTATTTTTTGAAAACGATCAAGGAAGAGCCATTACAGTCAATTCTGACCGCTATGGACGAATGTTAACCGATTATTTTTGGAGAGAAATTGAAGATTATGATCTGGAGAACATGTGGTTCTAACAGGACGAAGCCACACAACACAGGCCAATCGGGCACTTTTGCAAGAGAAATTTCCAGGACGCGTAATTTCGAAATTGAGTGATGTCAATTGGCCCGCAAGATTCTGCGAACATCTTTGGATTTCTTTTTATGGAGCTATGCGAAAGATCGTGTTTACGCAAACAATCCTCAAAATCTTGAGCAATTGAAAACCAATATTCGTGAAGTTATGGCCGAGATATTGCCAAATGTGCCAAAAAGTCATTGAAAATTACCTCAAAAAGATTGAGGCCTGTAAGAGGTCCCGTGGAAAACATTTGAATGATGTTGTATTTCACGTATAATGGCAAGGTTTAGTCTTTATATTGAATGAAAAGTTTTGTTTCCATCTGAATATTTTATGTATTTTCTTCAGCTTTACTTTCCCAAGCGTAAAATGTCTAACCCTATATGAAGCTGGCGGATCCTGAATTCCACCAAATGGAGCGAATCGACATGTTGCTGAGTGCGGAGCATTTCTACGAAGTCTTTGCAATTGGGCAGATCAAGTTGGGCCCTAAACTCCCTGCGCTCCAGAACACGCTATTCGGTTTGATTGTCGCCGGAAGGGTAGTTACACCTCATACGCTTCCAACAACATGTGAAGGTCTCACCGAAGAGACTTAGCTTACTCAGGCTATGAAGCGATTCTCGGAGGTTGAGGAGGTACCGGATCCACAGAACAATTTTACAGCGACTGAAAGAGCCTGCGAAATACAATGCACCCAGACGACCCAACGTGAGTCCGATGGCCGGTTCTTGGTGCAGCTTCCTTTCAAGGAAGATCCTGAAAGACTGGGTGACTCGCAGGACATTGCCATACGAAGATCCGTGGCGATCGAGCGCAGATTGGAGAAGAATCCCAATCTTAGATGGCAATGTTTCGAGTTCATGGACGAGTACGAACGACTGGGACATATGGAGCAGATCACATGGTCAGCGAGTAAGGAAGCACATTATTTCTGCCGCACGACTACGTTCTGAAGCCAAGTAGTAGCACCACTAAATTGAGAGTAGTTTTCGACGCTTCCAGTAAAACATCAACGAACGTTTCCCTGAACGACATCCTACATACCGGACCCATCATTTAGGATAATCTGTTTGCAATTTTGACCCATTTCCGTCTAACATGCTTCGTTTTCATGGCCAACATCACCAAGATTTATCGGCAAACAGTGCTTCAGCACGACGATTGCTAATTTCAACTGGTGATTTGTAGAACAAGTCCAGCCCAGCCTTTGCGATATTATCAACTCAAGACCGTCACGTACGGCACAACGTGTGCCCCCTACTTTTGGCAACCAGGTTCTGGCGCACGACATGATTGTTACATAGAGGACGTCGTGACAGGGGCAAACAGCTTGACGGAGGCGATTCAAACACAGGAGGAATTGTGACAGACTCTTACCAGTGCAGGGATGAATTCGCACAAATGGTACGCCAATCATCCGCATCTTCTTCTGCAAATCAGCGTCGAAGACAAGGAGGTCCAGTTAGATTTCAACAACCTTTCAGAAGACTACATCAAGACTTTGGAGGTAATTTGGCTCCCAAAAACAGACGACCTCCAGATCGGCATTAACTTGGAACTTGCTGAGGTCAAATTCACGAAATGGGCGATCGCATCAGACATCGCCCGAATGTTTGACCCATTGGGCATCCTGGCCCCAGTTATCATAACCACCAAATCGTTCCCGCAGGCGTTATTGCGATTGGAGCTGGACTGAGACGCGGCCTTGCTAATCGACATACATACACACTGGACCCATTTTTGCGGTGAGCTACCATCATTGCGAAGGGTTAGTTTTCCTCGACACGTTATCGCCTGCAAGGAACCAGTCCAGCTGCAGCTACATACTTTTTGCGACGCCTCGGAGAAGGCATATGGTGCTGTGATCTATGTCCGCTCAACATCCCCGAGCAGTCAAGTCAACGTTTGGCTGCTCTGTGCCAAGCTCGGGGTGGCCCCCACCAAGGTGTTGACAGTGCCGCGTTTGAAGTTTTGTGCCGCCAAGCTGGGAGCAGAATTAACGAATCGAGTCAAGAGGGGGCTCAGTCTGCCGGATTTTTTTCACTTCCTCTGGTCCGATTTAGAGGTCTAATTGGCGTGGGTCAACTCAACCACTTCACCCTACAGCACTTTCGTGGCCAACCGTGTTACGACCATTCAATCGTTGTCGAGACAAACCCAGTGGCGACATGTGGTATCCCATAGCAATCCTGTGGACATCCTGTCCCGTGGCCTGGCGCCAGCCAAACTAAAAGACTGCAAGCTCTGGTCACGGGGGCCATCCTTCTTGACCGGGCCTGGGGTTGACGAACCGCCTTCATACGAGAGTATCAAAGCCTGTGAAGTCGAGCGGAAGCAAATCAGGGTTGCAGTCATAACAACAGCTAGCGCAAGCAACTATTTTGTGTACGAGGTTCAACACGACAACTCACTTGGAAGGCTTCAACGGGTGGTCGGTTATATGCTGTGCTTTGTAAAGCGTTGGGGGACAAGCTCCCAGTCTCCTCAAGTGCGTAACCATGTAGTAACGAGTCACGAACTCTCCAGAGCGACCAGAGTGATCGTGAAATGTATTCAGCAACATGATTTTCGTGAGGACCTGCGAGAGCAGCCCCCTATCGGGTCTGACTCCTTTCCTGAATACCGATGGAATCATGCGCATTGGCGGGAGGCTGGAGGCTTCACAACTTGCCTTCAAGGCCAAGCATCCTCTGCTGCTCTTCGTTCGCGAATCTACTTACAAGATTACTGATGACAAATATTCATCGCAACGATTGCCATCTTGGAGCTCAGGCGCTGTTAGCTACCACGAGGCAACGCTTCTGGCCTATCAAGGGCAACTAGCACGGGCGATTGATCGACAATGCGTGTGATGTATCAAGGTAAGGCCACAGCTGTTCAATCAGATTATGGGGAATCAACCAGGTGCTCGCGTGCAAGCGGCTCGCCTGCTCATACGCTCGGGTGTCAACTTCTGCGGACCACTGCTGATATACTACCAAGGCAGAGGTGTGTGGCCTCAGAAGGGATACATCGCTATATTCTGCTGCTTCACTACCAAGGCCGTCCATCTGTAATTGGTGAGCGATCTCAGCATAGAAGCTTTCATCGATGCTCTGAAGCGTTTCATCGGGAGACGAGGTCTCTGCAAGGACATCTATTGCGACAATGCGACCAATTTCGTAGGTACACAAATTCAGCTACATTAGCTGTCTTCCTCACTTCACTCAGCCGAGGGTCAACACAAGGTGACCATCTCTTGCAACACTCGGGGAATACAATTTCACTTCATCCCGCCTCACGCCCCTTACTTTAGTGGATTGTTGGATGTAGCCGTCAAATCAGCCAAGAACCTGCTCCGTCGAGGCGCTTCATCGGTCACACTCACGTACGAGGAACTGCACACCCTGGTGGTCTAGGTGGAGGCCATCCTCAACTCTAGGCCTCTAACTGCGATGTCCGACGACCCCAACGATCTAGCAGCGTTGAATCCAGAACAATTCCTCATCGTTGAACCCCTAACAGCCATAGTGGATGCTCGGGCAGAGCATGGAGCGTGGGCTTCCCGTATCGGACGCGAGCGTCAGCGGTTTTCAGGCAAGAGACGCTTATGGACGCTCAAGAGTTTTCTTGCGTGGGAACTGCTGACGCTTGTTCACTTGATGCTGGTAGATGGAGTCAGGATTTAACGTTTGATAGGAACGGTGTGTTTCGAGGCTCGAAGTGGAAAGTGTAGTACATACATACATTACGTAAATTGCATTTCACTTTGAATATGCAAATACGCATTCTCATCATATGCAAATACAAACCCGTAGAACATTCATAGCATTCCATAAAACATTCCGTAAGCATTCTTAAGCTGACACAATTATCCACACAAAACATGTGCATGGATAATTACCAATGTCGCGCTTCATCCATTCTGGAGAGTATCGTATTTCACGTATACTCATTTACGGACTACACGTGGTGTGACTCAATGAATGAGGATACACGACCTACATGAATATTATGTCACTACATGTATCTGTTTACCCTATGGCACGAGTCTTCTCAAGTGGCATAGCGGCTAAACCAAAGCAAATGCAAATGCATCATATGTGATTGCATTGTTTTCGATGTCGAATGAAAACAATGCAATAGTGACTAATGTCATGAGGTAATGAGGAATGAATATTGTGGTTGAATGTTTTGTTTTGGGTATTGAATATTTTGTAAATTGAGATATGTGACAGTTATTGCTTTTAGAATACTTTTAGAATGAGAACATGGAAAAAGGGTCACATCGTGTGTGACCATTTTTGTAATGTGAAAATTTGTATAAATAGTTTAGGAAAATGTAATAACGGCTCAGTCAAAAATATACAGCTTGCGAGTGCACTAGTAAGAGCACCGTAAGTATTGCTACGAACAAACTTTGACCTTTTATTTTAAATTACGGCTCAGCCTTTTGGGGCGAAGCCATTACATCGGCGTGAAAACGCTGGGTTAGGTTTTCCTCTAATTTTGATCTTCTTGTATTTCATCCTACTTCTCAACATGGCGATCCTGCCAGTCCGAAATCATGGACGAATTCGACAAGATTTTTGAGCGAGCAGTCGAATTATCGAGACAAGAATTCCGCAGGAAGCATCTAGCGCAGGCTCAAGAATACATACCGAGCGGACCAACAGCACCGGTGAAATACATACCCACACCTATAGCGGATTTGGAGAAAATTGGACCAAAGCCCCTGACGATCGAGGAATACCGTAAGCGAACAAAGAAGCAGCAACCATCAACCCCAGCACAGCCAACCATCAAAAGAAAGCGACGTGGAGGACGCAAGGCGAAACTGAGACGTGAGATCAAGGACGTCCACCGTTTGATTGCGATAACCGAAGGCGATCAGCAAAAACGACTGTTTAAAAAGTTACGAGAGCTAAAAGATGGGCAATAACTGCAGTGCGAATGTCAGCGAAACC
The DNA here is from genome assembly GCA_963969285.1 of Odontomyia ornata. Lineage (NCBI taxonomy): Eukaryota > Metazoa > Arthropoda > Insecta > Diptera > Stratiomyidae > Odontomyia > Odontomyia ornata. The sequence continues at coordinate 87,264,272 of OZ017739.1, forward strand.
TTCGTCGAAAAATACTCGCAAGGATTATCGACGGGTGCAGTCTTTGTAATAGTACTAGTTTTAGTTTATATCTATAATAAGCACCATACCAAATATGTTAAAAAGCAGCTAAGTAGGAATATTCCAGTATAAATAAAATTAAATGTTTAATAATCTATACAGTCTGAAATCTTATTTTTATAAATGAATAAATGAATAAGGCACGGGGTTTGGTAGAAGAAGTCGAAAAAATCTTGGTTAATTTGAAAAAGAAAGGCAAAAAATTGTATACAAAGGAATTTTTGCATGCAAGATTAAATAGATTAAACGAAGTTAGAGAGGAATTACGACAAATTTTCTCAATTACAGACAACGCAGATGATTTTGAATTAAAGATTAAATTCAAGCGTTTAGCTGAACAAAGTGAATCTCTGATTGAATTACAATTAAAACTATTAGCAGCAAACATGGCCGAGTTCAACTTGGAGACTGCCATGAAAAATATTCCACTTTTTGACGGAGATTATAAGAATTTGAATTCATTTTTGAAAATAGTACAAATAATTGAAAAAAGTTTAAAACCCGAAGCCAAAACAGAACTGATAGACTTTGTATATTATTGTAAACTATCAGCTAACGTACAGACTGTGATAACTAGTTCTGGAATACCTACAAGTTTTTCACAATTAGAAGCTAAGTTAAGGCAAAGATATAAAAATGTAAACACGATCCCTCAACTACATACAACTCTGAGCAATTTGGTACAGAAGAAATTGAGTATTAGTACTTACAAAGAAAAAATTTTAACATTAGTGAATGAATTGAACGAACTCCAAATCGCAGATTTAGGTTCAAATGCGACGCAAGGTCAAAGGGAAGTAATCACGAAATTGAATGATACGTACGCCCTGACGGTTTTTAAAAATGGTTTAAACGACCAATTTAGGGGAACTATATTTGCAGCCAGGCCAAATACCCTCGCTGACGCAATCGATTTGGGACTCGAGCTCGAGAAGAGTGAAGCTGCTCAACCAGCGAATGTCTTTTACTATAAAGACAAAAAGAACTATAGGGATAGTAAGAACCAAAATGGTAATAGGAAATTTAGGAAAAATAGAAATAATGACGATAGCAACTATAATAGAAATAATGATAGAGATGGTAATTATAATAGAAATAATGATAGGAGTGATAGTAATAGAGGTCAGAATCAAAACAATTACCGAAAGAAAAATAAACGACGACGGGACAACCGCGATAGAAACGTCAACATTGCCCAGGATCAAGGAAACGCAGAGGCCTCCGGGTCGGAATAAGAGATCCCCCCGGAACAAAAATTTATAAAATATCGGATAACTGCGTAAACTATGTCGTTCTTTTTTGCGACAACGCAGGACACAATTTAAAATTTTTAGTAGATACTGGAGCTGATGTCTCTCTTTGTAAAAGAGGCAAAATCGAAGAAGATGGAACTTTTTCCATTAGGGATAAATGTAGCCTAACCGGTATAACCAAAGAGGTTATCTCGTCACAAGGTTCAATCAAACTTAGATTGAAAATAGGAACTTGTGATGTCGTCCACAAATTTTTTACGGTGGATGACAAATTCCCAATTTATACCGATGGTATTATTGGAAGGGACATGTTAGAACGATTTTTATGTAAAATCGATTATGAAACCTACACAGTAGCATTCTACATGGACCAAACCGAAGCCATTATCCCTATGGAATACAGTAATAGCGATGTCAAACACATTAAGATACCAGCTAGGTCAGAAGCAGTGGTACCGATTGACTTAAAAGTTGATAAAGACCATGTTGTCTTAAGCAAGCAAATACAGAAAAACGTATTTGTGAGTAACTCAATTATACCGGCAAAAGGTATAAAACATATCCGAATTCTGAATGCTTCTGATGCAAGCGTTACAATTGACAACGTGCAGAATCTTCTTGAGATTTCGCCGTTGGACAAGTATGAAATTAAACATTTCAAACGGAATCATCAGAGTACGGATTTGAGATTCAAGAAAATCCTTGAAAAAATTAACATTTCATCGAGTGATCAACTAGCTAAAGACAGTCTTCTAGATATTCTACAAGAATATCAAGATATCTTTCATTTAGATGACGAGAAACTAACATCCAACAACTTTTATAGGCAACATTTGGAAGTCACTGACAGTACACCCGTCTATATTAAGAACTATAGACTACCGCATTCTCAGAACGAGGAAATTCAAAGCCAGGTTCAGAAATTGCTGAATGATAAAATCATTGAACCGTCCTATAGCCCGTACAATTCACCCTTGCTTATCGTACCTAAGAAAAGCGATGGTAAGGACAAGAAGTGGCGTTTAGTGGTCGATTTTCGAAAACTAAACACCAAAATTGTCAATGACAAGTTCCCTAACAAGATTAGAAGATGTCATAGATAAATTGGGCAGGGCGAAGTATTTTTCAACTCTTGATATGACTAGTTCATTTCATCAGATTGAATTAGTTAAGGAATCTAGGCCATTAACAGCATTTTCTGACAACCGTGGCCATTACCAATTTACCAGGCTACCTTTTGGATTGAAAGTATCCTCTAATAGTTTCCAGAGAATGTTAACGATTGCTTTGTGCGGTCTAGATTTTGAAGCTTTCCTTTATGTCGACGACATAATCATTTTTGGTTGTAGTATTAAACGCCACAATGAAAATATGAGAAAGGTCTTCGAAAGGCTAAGACAATACAACCTGAAATTAAATCCCAAGAAATGTCAATTTCTCAAGCCTGAGGTTGTATACTTAGGCCACTTAATAACTAAAGATGGTACTAAGACTGACCCAGCAAAGTACAAAACTGTCAAAGACTATCCTATTCCGAAGAATGCAGATGAAGTGCGCAGATTCGTTGCATTTTGTAACTATTATCGGCGTTTCATCCCAAACTTCGCAGATATCGCAAAGAGTTTAAATGCATTATTAAAGAAAAATGCACTATTTTTATGGGACTCCTCATGCCAAGAAGCTTTTGATACTCTTAAGAACAAATTGATGAAACCACCAATTTTACAGTATCCAAATTTCGACAAACCTTTTATACTAACAACTGACGCATCGAGTTACGCGTTAGGAGCAGTTTTATCCCAAGGGGACATAGGCACTGATTTACCGATTTCCTATGCGAGTAAATCGTTAAACAAGCATGAGTTGAATAAACCAATAATCGAGAAAGAATTATTAGCGATCCATTGGGGAATAAATTTTTTATGGAAGAAAATTCATCGTGGTGACTGACCACAGACCATTGGTATCCTTGTTCACCCATAAAAATCCTTCTTCAAAGCTGACAAGGATACGCCTAGACCTGTCAGACTATGATTTTGAAATCATATACAAGAAAGGCAAAATTAATACTAATGCGGATGCATTATCCCGCATAGAACTTACCTCCGACATTTTAAAGGAGATGATCCCAAGAGAAAGGGACGAACAGGTTAAGAAAACTTTGGCAATAACTAGGGGCATGGCGCAAAACAGCAAAAATAATGACGTCAATATTAACAAGACTGATGACATCCATGATACCAATCTTCCAAAGAAGCCTGATCAACTTCATATTTGGGATTGCACATCTTTGGCTGATATCAGATCTGTTAGGACTTTAAAATTTGATATACCGCGGAATATAAATGAAAAACTCATGAGTAAAAACAAAAGAAATCTTTTTATTGAAATCGTACGTACGAAAAAGGAAGTGTTAGTAAATTGTTATAGCGATAAGTCTCCCAGAGAATCCGTTCCTGATGGAGAAAAGCCAACAATATTGACACGTAAGAGTCCTAGTGATAGAGCTTTCAGCGAATCCGTTCCTGATAAAGACAAACTAATGACCTTACATTACCAGTGTCGTAGTGATAGTCCTGATGAAATTTTCGAATTCATCATGGAAAAGCTACTTGATGCTACCCATTATTGGAATATAAATGAGCTAGCATTAGCCAATAATGATGGAATATTTAAGTGTATACACATAGCAGATTTCAAAGAAATGTTTAACGGGTTGCAACTGAAGAAAAGATACAACAAGCGCCCAAAACTACAAATATTGCTGTACACCCCGCCAAAAAGAATAAAAGACAAAATGACTCAGAATAAACTTATTATTGAGTATCATAACTCACCACATGGAGGACATTTAGGTGTTAGAAAAACTGTTCTGAAGCTCAAACAAAGATATTGCTGGAAAAACATGAGCAGTATGGTAAAACAATTTATAAGTAATTGTGAGATTTGTGCTAAAGGTAAACAAGTTAGGCATACCAAAGAAAGACCAGTACATACCAACACTCCTTCAACGACTTTTGAGGTAATACAAATAGATACGGTGGGACCTTTAAGACATTCGAACCACTATCGTTATATATTAACGATGCAGTGCGAACTTTCGAAATTTGTCGTTGCGTCACCAATTGAATCTAAAGATGCTAAAACGGTAGCACAAACCTTGGTGAATAGTTTCATATTGAAATATGGACAATTTAAATATTGAAATCGGATAGAGGTACAGAATTCACTAATGAATTAATGCAAGAAGTTTGTAAGTTATTAAAAATTGAACAAATTTTTTCCTCCCCTTACCATCATGAAACTCTTGGTATAGTTGAAAGAAATCATAGGGTACTGAACGAGTTTATGTTAGCCTTTGCTGAAGATCTCGAATGGGATACGTGGTTACCTTATTATACCTTTGCTTACAACACCTCACCTAATGTAGATACACAATATTCACCTTATGAATTGGTATTTGGAAAATTACCATACTTGCCAAATGATGAAGTTAATGTAAATAAAGATAAAATATATAATGTAGATAATTATGCTAATGAACTTAAATTAAGATTAAAAAGAACAATTGATAAAACTAGAAACATAATTAATAAAGTAAAAACAAATAGGTTAAGTAAAGTACAAGATATTGAAATAAATCCATTACACTTGTGTATCGGTGATAAAGTGTTAATAAAAGTAAACAATAGAAAGAAAAATCAAAAACCTTATCAAGGTCCTTACACTGTAATTAAATGTAATGGAGTAAACTCCATAATAGATGTTAATGGAAAATACAAAGAATACCATAACAACCAATTAAAAAAATGGAATTGTACATAAACATTAGAAATAAGTTAACTATATATTGTCATGTCAACACAAGTGAACTTTTTTTCCATGTCTCGATTTTGTAGTACAAACTCTCGACACTAAAACGGTGAGGGTGTAGTACATACATACATTACGTAAATTGCATTTCACTTTGAATATGCAAATACGCATTCTCATCATATGCAAATACAAACCCGTAGAACATTCATAGCATTCCATAAAACATTCCGTAAGCATTCTTAAGCTGACACAATTATCCACACAAAACATGTGCATGGATAATTACCAATGTCGCGCTTCATCCATTCTGGAGAGTATCGTATTTCACGTATACTCATTTACGGACTACACGTGGTGTGACTCAATGAATGAGGATACACGACCTACATGAATATTATGTCACTACATGTATCTGTTTACCCTATGGCACGAGTCTTCTCAAGTGGCATAGCGGCTAAACCAAAGCAAATGCAAATGCATCATATGTGATTGCATTGTTTTCGATGTCGAATGAAAACAATGCAATAGTGACTAATGTCATGAGGTAATGAGGAATGAATATTGTGGTTGAATGTTTTGTTTTGGGTATTGAATATTTTGTAAATTGAGATATGTGACAGTTATTGCTTTTAGAATACTTTTAGAATGAGAACATGGAAAAAGGGTCACATCGTGTGTGACCATTTTTGTAATGTGAAAATTTGTATAAATAGTTTAGGAAAATGTAATAACGGCTCAGTCAAAAATATACAGCTTGCGAGTGCACTAGTAAGAGCACCGTAAGTATTGCTACGAACAAACTTTGACCTTTTATTTTAAATTACGGCTCAGCCTTTTGGGGCGAAGCCATTACATCGGCGTGAAAACGCTGGGTTAGGTTTTCCTCTAATTTTGATCTTCTTGTATTTCATCCTACTTCTCAACAAAAGTAACAACGAGCACTTTATATGTAATTTTTTATAATATTTAATAAATCACCTAGTGATTTGTCATTGAAAAACACTAAAGCAGTGTTCAAGTGGACACGATAAAGGAGAGGCCAGGGCAAAAGAGTCCTGACGCAAACACTAGTATACCCGATAATTTGAGTGATCGCTTATTACTGTTGCGGTGATGAATGATCACTCGGACTCAAAATGATCGAATGCACGTGAAAGTTGACTTGACTTTTCAGTGGAAGAATCTTTCGAATGAAAATATCCGAGTGATTTCTCGCCTTGAAGTTTATTTGTGTCATTTCTTTATGCCATCTCAGGCTCACACTTTCGTAGCTTGGGATTTTGGACTTGCTTGAATCCTTTGCTTGGCAGTTCTATTCTGGTCATAATCGAGTGGCAATAATAGAATCATTCCACTATATCCGATAATTCGAGTGATCGCTCATTACTGCTATGGTTATCAATGATCACTCGGACTCAAAATGATCTAATGCACGCGAAAGTGGAACCGACATTTCAGTAAAAAAATCACCCGAATGAAAATATCCGAGCGAATTTTCGCCTCGAACTTTATTTATCTCATTTTCTTTTGCCATCTCGCCCTTGCACTCTCATAGCTTGGAGTTGTTGAGTGGCTCGAATATTGGCTCGGCAGTTCTATTCCCTTGGCTTAAAAGGCTTTATGTTATTTTCAATTGAAATTGGAATGCAAACGAGAGTCAACACGATTTCGAACCTTCCAATATTCTATTTTTTAAAATTAGTTTTGTGTATAGATAGCAAAATATTTGCTTTATATTGTTTGTAGGGATTGTAAACTGGATTTTAAAATAAAAGTTTGCCTTAAAACTACCCTGTTAATATACTTTAAAGTAGCGAAGATGATGAATTTATAGATTTATTCTTTATCTATTATTATTAATATTAATATATTAATCAAGAATTCCAAGAAACAGTAGACGTGAAGAAGGAGAAGAAAAAACGGTGGATAGCAAAGCAAACTCTCGAGTTGGATGCAATAACTATAATGAAATATTTTTATTTAAAAAAATAATTTGCTAGTTAACCAGCTTCTTCTATTGTTTGTCAGCTCCCAGGCTTTTGAAAACATCCGTTCAGAAGGTACTGACGTTGTTGGCACACACAAAAACTTCTTGACAAGTTGATGCAATTCTGAGAAACTTTCTTTTTTCGACTCCCAAAGTTGTAAGGGATTCATTTTCCTCTCTATCAGCGGCAGCTCTAAGTATTGTTTGACCTGAAGTATTGCTGATGTAGAAGTGGTCCAAGCGGTTTGCCTTAGCTTTAAAAATTTCCCATAGTAAACTACATGGAGTCTCTTTCTTATTTGAATCTCGAACTAGTAAAATAAGGAATATGGACAAACGCTACGTTAAATTTCTATTGCCTGCTTTTGAATTAGATGGATTTATTACCCACAGAAAATTCGAGATCTACTTCCTGAGGAATCTGCGTCTGCCTATGTGCTTTTGTAGCCATCAGCCTCTTAACATCCTGAATGATCCACTGTTGTACTTGGTTGGCATTTGCTTTTTGACCCAAGGCTAGTTTCTTAAATCTAGGGTCCTAAAATATAGCTCTAGCGCTGATTTTGGATATTTTCAGCAAACTAAATCTCCTTGAAATAATATCTTTAAGGTCTTTTTGCATTTGTTTTGCTGTTGAGGGCACGTTGGAGATCACGAATTAAAGGAATGATCATAGATATTGTTATGTATGTTTCACCGGATAACTCAGTCGTCATTTTATCCAAAGCTTTGAGTATGGTTATACATTCTTGAAGCACGGTCCAGTCATCAGACAACAAAAGAGGAAGTGTTCCTGATAGATTAGACATAGCTGCCGATAAAGGAAGCTTAATCTCTTGTAACATTTCCTTCATTAAAAGACATAAATTCCATCTAGTTGGAACTTCTTGCTTAACTTTCAGCAAAAAGAGGTTCATTTGTGGCTGCATTATCGTCAATTCGTCTGGCACTGTTGTGCTCCGTTTAACGTGAGCCACGATATTTTTACATTTCTCGACCACTTTCTGGATGGTAGTTTGGTTGCTTTTTAGCCGTCCTTTTTCTTATCGTGTATGTGGCACACGTGGGTGATGATGCTTTTAAAGGTGGTCGTTAACCGCATTTCTCATATAGAAAGCGTTACCGGTGACGTCAGTGACTACTCTATCAAATATGCCCCAGTTTTCAAAAATTTCACGTAGTGCCTTGGCAAAATTTTCCCGTGAATGTCGATTAGTTAGTTGTTTGGTTTTCAACAACGTACTTTTCATTCCACATCCTTTTATGTAATGGCCAGTAATAGCTAGAAATGACTTAGCGGAACAGGATGTCCATATGTCTGTTGTTATCGCCAAGTGCGCAGTTTCGGTAAGCTTGTCTTGAACTTCAGCCAATATGGTATGGTACATGGTTGGAATTAAGAAATTCATAATTTTCCACCGGCTCGGAGGGTTTGTAAAGCGGGCGTAATTTTTTTGTTTTTTTTAAGAATCCTTTGTCATTAACTATAGATATTGGCTGCAAATCACTTACTATCGTTTCGATTAAAATTTCATCAATCTCAGTATGTTCTGATTTAGAAATACTGCCTCATTTTATGCCTGTATACAAATTAAGCTGACGTTTTCGTTTTATTGCCGCTGTTGTTACTGAAGAAACACAAGCATTATTTCTGGTAGATGACGTAGATGTTGATGGCAATGATACAGTCACATGAATTGCTTCACGTGGACTATCAGCATCACTGTTTGGTACGATTTGGCTTTCGTGAAACTCTCAAGGTTTTATCAACAAGGTAGAATGCAATCTTTTAAGATGCTAATTTAGATTGGTTGTGATGCCAAGAAATTTTAAAATATTCTGACGCTTACTACATATAACTGTGCCATCGCCTCTTTTTTGAAAACAGTCCCAAACTAAAGACCGTTTTACACCTCGCTTCGACATTGCGAAATCGAAGGTAATTCAACAGTTGGCACTAAGAATAGACTCCTCCTTTGTAGCATAACAGTCCCTCTCGGGCTTTCGCTTAGAGATAGTTAGAGTATCTCATTTTCATGACCGTATTGATTTTTTCGGAAGTTGGTTTGGTCAGTACCATGCTCCCGTGTGCTGGCTTAGCTATGATATGATCTGATTATTGGTCAGTACCATGCTCCCATGTGCTGGCTTAGCTATGATATGATCTGATTAAATCAGTACATATCACCACTGAGTGAACACTTGTAGTCTGTCCAAAAAATCCCCTGAACTAAATCACGTTGCTCCCAACGAGATTTGAATCTGGGAGCTTCGGCTTATGGGAATAGACTACACAATGAAATATTGCAATAGCCAACACTTGAACTGTGGTCGAGACCTACATCACAAACTTTCAAAGATAAAATGGAACTGACAGAGTTTCAGGGAAAAAACAACGACCATGAGTAGGGTAGTCTCGCCCAAGAGTACGCACTTAACTTACCTTGTTCAATAAAACCGTGAAATGGGTATGAATTTGTTTTATTCTTAAATATTTAATTAGTAAATACGTTAGTATTATAAACAAAAACATAAACCAACTTACTGGTCCATATAACAAACCATTGCTATTCTACACAGCTCTACTACCACATATATGACCACATGTAGGCTAACTTTTGCTTTGCAAAATGTATGAAAATACGAGGAGAATCGTTTAAGTGCCGTCAAAATTTCAACGTTTTGAAGAGGTTCGAGATGGATTTCAAGGTTGAAATCCAGATAATCAATGGAGAACATAATGCAAAAATTGTTTTAGTTTCTACATACGTTTAGTTGCAAGTGCCGCCAAAAGTGCAATGAAATCGACTTTTCATACAATCACTTGGACGGTATTTGCCGAAGTGGGATGAAAGTTACTTGGAGCTTGGGCACATGTAGGCTGACTACTATAAATGCAATATTTTTGTGTTTGGCTTAGTCTTACATTGGCTTTAGTAAACATCAAAGGATGAATTGACTTGTGCCCGTGTGCGTGTTCACATGCACTCCATCTCCTCAGTATTTTGTGTGCATTCACGATGCCCAGGATGCGTGTGAACATATTGTTTGGCCTGCTAGCCCGTGTTATGCTGCTTGCCGGTTTGCTTGTCAATCTGCTGGCCGGGCTGCATGGCACGCATTTGAGCTCACCATAATGTTAACTGAGTAGTGCAGCGTGTGATGTGCCTTCTTGCACTGAAAGCATCTAGTTTTGCTGGGGCACTGCCCAACCAAGTGTCCCTTTTCTAAAAAAAATCAGACATAAGCCATTCCTTTTAACTATGTCAAATTTTATTGAGTGACTGACTTGCCGAAACTCTGTACATTGTCTGAATTGATGTAAACCCTTGCAGAGGATACAATTCAATCGTTGATCTGTCTTACTTATCAATACATTATGAACAGTTCTGTTTGGTCTTTGTTTATCCACTCCAGCAGCCTTCAACGCTGTGAACCGAGATTGCATGAAATCCTTCAGCTTTTGAAATGACGTTGATTCAGGAAGAGAGGCTTGCTGTTGTTCCCACAATTGGCGTGAGTCAATTGCCAAACGTTCTGTTGCGAGATGAATCAACATCGCATCCCACTTATCGTCAATTTTTAAGTTGTTTATTGCTTGAACACAATCAAGCGTCCTATCCTGTAGTAGCTTTATTGACGAAGCAGATTTATTAGCATTATTTAACGTTAGTAACCTTTTCAGCTAGACATTCAGGAGGATCTGTTTGTCATCGTATCGTTCTAGTAGAAGCTTTCATGCCGAATCGTAATTGTCATCGGTGACTGAATAATGTTTCAGTAGCTGCTCAGCTTCTCCTGCAAGACTACATTTCAAATAGTGCAGCTTTTCCACTTAGGCGATATTTGTTTTGTTGTGAATTAACGATGTGAACAGGTCCTTGAATGCTGTCCAGTCACTGGATCCCCCACAGAATTTGGGTAAATTTACTCTCGGGAGTCGAACGTCTGTCCCTTCTGAAGCCATGATTTTGTGCATTCTGATTGCCTTGCATTCCTTGCAATTCATGTTCTATACGCAACTCCTCTAACTCGGGGTTGAAATCCAAATTGAACTCTTCGAAGGTAACATACACATTCTTCGTAAAATATACCAGTGACAAATCTTCCTTCCCTTGAAACAATGCGAATATTTGACCATACGTTTGAATAAATGACCCACGGATCTCTTGTACCCGTTGTATTAATTTATTGACGTCCACCAACGTTTTACGACCTTTGAAATTCTTTCGGCAATTGTTATAGATTGTATGAAGTTGCTCATTTAGTAAGTCTTGTTGCGCTACTAAACGTTCCATTTTTTGCAGCCTGCCGTAGTTTCAAAATACTATATTAGGAAAAATCCGTGTTAAATTCGGCAGATTGCGTTCGGCTTACAATTTATTTCTCTTTGATGACCGAATTTCACCTATAATACGCTAACGCTAACGCGATTTGGTCACTATTATTTAAACGTTTAATGTTGTCTAATGTAAGTGTTTGAATACTACATCAATACTTTGAACACAGTTTGATTCGTGCGTTTCTTTAACACCAAACGCTCAAAATTAAAAATTGAAACAATCAACAGTTATAGTCGACTAATCGCATTTATGCCCACAAATTCAAATTCAAATTCAAAAGCGCTTTATTTAATACCAATCGTTATAAATTTTTAGAAGAACATAAAGCAAATTCCAAACAATAAAACTATAAAAAAACTTAATGGCCCGAATGGCTCTCTAAATTTATACGTTATCAGTTAAACACATTTAATGAAAAAAATACACTTGCAAATTTAAATTAATTAAGATTAATAGATATTTTTTGATTCAATTGGAAAAAGGAGAAAAAACCAACCAGCATTATTCAAAAATTACTTATACTACTAACACAACAATGAACTTATATCCTATACCTAATATGTTACACCCTAATTCTAAATAAGTTCAATCAAAAAAAAAAAAAACGTTACCTTATATTGAAACCTTTACCTAATTTATAATACAAATAAACGACAATACTAGGTGTAGCAATAATGAGATGAATCTCAAAAACTAAGTAACGAGAAAAAGCACAAAAACAGAAGATAAACACGAATAATTTAGACATTGTCATTCAGCTCGACCAGCATCAACGAATCTAGCAAATGAGTATCTCCATCGGAATTGTTGGTCTCGTGAACTCAGATTCGGAGGATATTTTATCTTCTTATCGGTGGCCCGTCGATATATGTGATATATGATTGGGACGCCGTCAGAATCAAAAACATATCGATTCATGTCCAAATACACGAATGCTTCTGGAGGAACGAAGCCAGTAGCGAGGCAAGTCACAATATACCCGTCTGTAGGGTGGAACGGCTGTGAAATCCAAGGGTTTTCACTCACAGTTACAGATCTTGCGATATGATTCCGAAGAAGTTTCAATATGAAGATATCGACTCTTGTCACTTGAGCGGTTTGATAAATTTTTCTATTCGATATATAGTGCTTCCAATCCGTCTCAGGCTTTCTGTACAAACCAGTACACGCACGAAGACATTTCCTTTCGAAAACTCTCAATCTTTCCATTGTACTAGCACTCTGGTAATACCAGATCTGGCATCCGTATGTCAAAACTGGCCTAACCAGGGTCTTGTAACAAATAACTTTGACCTTTTGATCAATGTATCTGGAATGAAAGAGTCGCCGAAGGGCCATGACTACATTTAGTGCTTTACTGAGCATGATTTTGACATGTTCAGTATAGTACAGATACTGATCGAGATGAACACCGAGGTATCGAACACAGGATTTATGTGGAACCCTTTCTGAACTACCCTCACCAGCCATAATGTGGAAATCCTTCCAATTACGTTTCAGGTCTTGACTGGCCCCCTGCAGCGTTGTCCGAAACAAAATTGTTTCGCACTTCTGCGCATTGATTTTCATTCGCCAATTGTCGGTGTAGAGCTGCACATCATTAAACATTTTTTGAAGATTGCTCTGAACTATTGTAGCTTTTCGGTCTGCCGTATAGATGATCAGATCATCAGCAAACGCTACCAATGATCGCGTTGGCGAGACATTAAAATCAAAGCTGTTCAATAGCTTGCGAATGAATATTGAGAAAAGCAGGGGCGCAGTAACTGTTCCCTGCTGTAGACCATTCAAGACCTTGAATTCGCGCATTGTTGTCAGATTTCCATCAGTTACAACAAACGATTTCCCGTACAACATATTACACATCATGGCGACAAGGTGTCTGGGGAAGTTGTCCTGAAGGAGTTTAAAAACTAGTCCATCTAGCCACACCGTATCGAAGGCTTTCTCCATATCAATGAGACATGCTCCAACGCATTGTCTATCATTTAGTTTCCAACAGATGTCTGAGGTTACTTTCGTTATTGCATGTATGGTTGAATGCCTGGCACGAAAACCAAATTGGCAATTCGGCATCAACTCATATTTCTCAATGTGGGCGTTTAATGCTCTGTTGAGTATCACTTCAAACACCTTGCTGATGTTAGGCAGCAAGCTGATTGGGCGATAGCTTTTAGGGCATGAAGATTCTTTTCCTTTCTTCAAGATCGGAAATACCTTAGCCTTTTTCCACTTATTTGGGAAATATGAATTGTTCAACATGTTGTTGAACAATATGCAATAATTCCTAATAGCAACCTCAGGCAAATGTCGGAGAACTATATTTGGAATACCGTCAGTACCACATGATTTTTTGTTGTTTATTCTGCGAAATATGAAACACAAGTCTTCATAGCTGACAAAATAATCAATAAGATTCAAGCTCGGTATGAGGTCAGATGTTAATGTTTCATCGAAATGAAGAATTGATTGGCCGTTCAGGCTTGATTTGAAGTCGAAAACTTTTGCTTCAACGACCTCCGAAAATATTTCATTCCTTCTCTCTGGGTTTGGCAGATGAACCAATTCAAAATGTGTTCCAATCAGGGCAAGTTTCTGCAATCCTTCACATATAATCCTGTTTCCATTTCTATCCGGAGTCGTACTATCAATTTCGATACCAGCTCTATCGAAAAGATTTATCTCATCACTAGCGACTTCAAGATTCGATACCTTCACTCGAGACTTCCTGCGGAATAGCTATTCACTTTCGCGAAAACGCCGTCTGGGTCCTGTGGGCTAATACCCTTCAATTTTTCCGCCCATTGATTGCTGACCTCACTCCTGAAGTATGAACGGATTAAGTTCCGGACATTCTTCAGGTGTAATTTCAACAAAGCCAACGAGGGATGGTTGTAGTCCAAAAATCGTCGATAAATATTGTTGACGCGGGTGAGAAGAAGGCTTTTCAATCTTTTCAACCTTGCGATGGTTGGTGTTTCATATCCTTCCATATTGTTTCGATGTTTAATCTTGGGAACAACTTTCTCAATCGTTTCCAACGTCAGCTTCTCTAACTTCGACAAATAGAGATCTATTTCATCGTCAGTTAGATTTCTATTATTAGGAACCATTGAGCAAGCGTTGCCATCATCAAAAGAGGGACATTGCTTCTGGTACTCCCGATTAAACTTCTTTTGAAACTTTCCCCAGTCTGTTTTTTTGAAATTCAACCGATGGTTTTCATGTTGAACTGGAATGAGGAAGAAATCATCCCTTTGATGATTGATTTCCATTACGATTGCGTTATGGTCGCTATCGTAAGGAAGCACCTGCAGTTTCCGTTGAGGACTATTAAAGCTGAATTCAAGTCTTGCGTCAGCAATGCAGAGGTCCAAATATGAATTTTTCCTAGGGTATGTTGAGAACTCCGACCCATATAGGTTGCACCTGTATTCAATTTGGTTCTCTGTTATCCATGATTTCAGAAATACACCTCTTGGATTATTGGTGGCGTTTAGCCATGATGTATGCTTGGCATTCAGGTCACCAGCAAAAATATAATAATTATGCAGCCTGTTCAATTCGAGTATTTCAAACAAGGAATTGATTTCCTCCTTGAACTTGAGAACATTTTGACCAATTGCATAGGCAGAGATAACGAAGAGGTTATCCCCACCTGGCAGTGAAATTTTGATGACGGACACTTCAAGAAATTCAAAGTTTTTGAATTCGACTTTTTCAATATTTTGGAAACAATAGGGTCTTCTAACCAATATCCCGGTGCCACCTCCCCCATCACCTATTACCCTATCGTTTCTTACGAATGCAAAATCTTTGAATTCCATGGAATGCCATGAATTGAGGTGGGTTTCAGTGAGAAGTATGATGTCAGGCTTTTGCTTAACAACAAATTCAAGGAGATAATCACGTCGATGTATGACAACGAAAGAGTTGACGTTGATCGATATGAGGCGAAGCCTATCCATGGGAATATGACTGGATGACAAGTTATTATTAGGCATTTGAAAGACCGAAACGCTGAAAAGCAAAGTTAATTTTTGAATCTTGTTTGTCGATTCTCTCCGATAAAGAATTAAGTTGCTGGTAAATTTTGAGAAGCAGCTCATTATTGCCACTTACATTATTTACATTATTTCCAGCATTTTCTGCTGGTCCTCTAGCGGCGAGTGCAAATGATACTCCGGGATTGACGAAGTTGGAAGGTATTATATTACGGTGTACTTGTGTTTGCTTTGGAGCAAATTTAACTTTTGCATCTTGATATCGGGAGCATCCTCGATATGATGCTGGGTGACCAAAAACACCGCAGTTAACGCAGTATAATTTTTCTTTAGGCTCTGTCTGAGCCAATTTGCACTCACCGGGAGCATGAACGTCTTTGCATTTAACGCAACGATAGTGCATGGCACAATTGGCAGCCGAATGTCCAAATCTTTGACACCGGTAATACTGGTTGACTTCTCTTTTCTGGAGGCGTTCCCACCTCACCACTCTGAAATTCAAGTACCTTATTTGTTGAAGGGCACTTGGACTACTCTTATTTGCAATTTGTACCAGGTAAAGTGGTAAATTCTTCCTTTCTATGGTCGACCTTCTTGTCGCAAAGGCTTTGACTGAAACAAAGTCAATATCTGGTGCAGCTTCCTTGAGCACCTGAAGAAGATCGACCGTATCCTCTCCGCTGTCCAAACCCTTCAACAAGAAGGTCTGATATTTTTCACTTTTTGGGGTATAGGTGAAGTGTGGAACCTCCCCAGAAATCAGCGCATCTTTGGCTGACTTGAAATCAACCAGTGATTTCGTCCTTATAGTTAATTTTTCGGCATTAACTCTTTTGATTTCGAAATTGGCCAGTTTATTTTCGGCTGCCAATAGCCGAACCATATCTTTCCCGGTTTGTCCGAACACGTTGATTGGCGGAACTTTTTCTGTCTTGTTGGAAGCTTTTTCAGAGGAACCAGCAGAACTGCGGGCTGGTTTTTTCTCCTTATTTTTGTTCTTTAAATATTGAATAAAATTAACGTCATTATCTTGATTAAAATTACCTCCGATGTTTTCTTCGATTTCCATATCTTCGGTTAATCCCTCCAGCGCTGCAAAATAATTTTGGCTCTCGTTGGCGCCACCAGCACTTAGAACTTCCTCTGGAATTGCTTGCTTTGTAGTTTTCTTCGGCTTGGTTACCTGTTGCCATTGATTTTGTGGCTGCGTCTTTTGAGGCTTCATCCCTTTCTTGAAAAGATCCTTGAGAGACTGTATCTCTTGCCTTAGTTCATCATTTTCTTTCTGCAATTTGGCCATTTGTTGATTGTCCGCTATTATTTGCAGCTTGCACCCTCCATCTGCGGAGTTTTCTTCGTTATGCTTTCTTTTGGTGATTATTGCCAGTTTCGTATTCGTCGTTTCCCCAGGTTGCCCCAACAGTGGGAAGCCGTCGGGCTCCTCCATGCCAGCGGCGAAATTTTCTTTGTGAATTTGTTTTTCGTTACCAATCGAAGTAAAAATATTCGATAGAAATTTCCTGAGTCGATTACTTCGACAATATAAGATTTTTTCCGATAAAAATTAACTTCGGACTAACGTTTTTAAAAAATTAATTTAATTTTTGAAAACTTTTGACAGGAGCGATTGAAAAGACGTCTATACGCAAAGACTACTACGATCCTTTTTCCGCATTTATGCCCACATACTCCAAACAAAGTTTATATTCGACGTCTCTTTAACGCCCAGAATTAAGAACTTTTCAATTATCTAAGTAAAGAAAATGGAAAATAGAAATTCCAAACAAAGCTTTGTGTTTTACGTCTCTTTAACGCACAGAATTACGAACTTTTTAAATTAAATATTAAGTAAGGAAAATGGAAAGGACTTACCAGACTTCCTTGCCGTTAACCATATGTCTTTGATTTGCTTTAATTAATTGGTACCGGATTCGATTATCTATAACGAATTCTTACATCCGACTCGAAGGACCAAAAATGTTCCGGATATAAATGCTTTTCGAATTGAATGAAAAAAACGATTACTGTATTTCACTATTTATTATTTTATACTGTAAATTCAATAACAAATTGTTCACTTCTAATTTTAAACTTATCTTCAAATTTGCGTTTAGATTCGACTGTTCACTTTCACCTTAAAAAAACTAATGAATAATATGTTCAGATTTTTCGCTGTACCGCAATCTCCGAAAACAAAGAAATTCGGTACTTTCTCATTCGCTATCAGTGAATTTCAAACTGAAAATATCGTAACTTCGAAATTCACAATATATCATTTCTGATAAAATCATCACCGTGATCTTCAGTAATCGTTGAAAATCAGATGTCATAAAAGTTTGTCAATATTGATTGGCACCAAAACTGACGATAGATACAAGCCATATGGTAGCAATTTGCATATGTATAAGTCGGCCTACTATGGACAAGCTTCCGGTAGCTGTCACCCAACTGCGGCATTGGTAAATGCTTATGTTTCGTCATATATACTATTTTCCGAATAGAAAACGTGCCGAACGCATTCCGTGCATGCTATAAATTCACCCTGTATAGCCCATTGTGCTCTTAAACTTTCCAAGACGAGCAAATGAAGCACACGTTTTGCACCTTCGACTGATAGCTCAGTGCTGAGATGTAAACAAACTCCTATAAATTCGTTTTGGAAGGCGATAATAACTAAACGGGTGTTAGAACTGAAATTATTTTCACTTCACTAGGAGCGCTATTGTGTTCTCCGCGGGCCATCTGGATTTCACTGTAGAAATCCGTCTCTAAATCGTACAAAATCTCGAATTTTCGTTGGCATCTCCACAATTCTTCATATAACGCCATGTAAGTTAGCGAGCAAAGTCGGCCTACTAATGGTCATGTATGGGGTAGTAAGCGCTGCTGTCATATGGCTTGTATTTGTCGTCAGTTTTGATTGGCACCCAAAAAACGTAAACAAGGAATATCAAATTCTGCACAGCCATCAGTTAATTTTCTCTTTTTAATATAAAAAGAAAAACGATTCTTTGTGCTTTTTTTGTTTCAGGTTGCAGCGCTGGATCCGAAGACGACTTTGAACAGTCATCATTCTCTTCTGTCTGTTCGACCAACCATTCAGCGTATGCCGACGCTTTAAATGGTCAGCAGGCTTCAACTCTTGAGTCAATTAAACCTTGTAAGCGTGTAAATTCAAATACCCAGAAAAAGAAACGAAGAATAATAACGAAGACGCAACCAGCGGTTGCAGCCACGATGTCAACAGTACATCGCGAGCGATACTAACAACGACAAAAACGAAGAATAACACAACGACAGTGAAGACGGACGAAAAACGGAGAATACAGACTGAGATTCCTGCGGCGTTCGAGCGCAGCAAAAACATGATGCACACGCCAGAGCATCCTATTAAGGAAAAGCGGGAAACTCTGCAGGACACTTCAGGTGTTCGAGCCTCGGAAGAAGATATTATAAAGAGCACCAAAAATTCGATTATAACTGCTGCAATCGTTACCGAAGCGACCGATGCAAGGGTCGCGAATCCCGACATTGCAACGAAAAATCCAGAAGCCAACGAGGAGATTACGGCATGAAAGCAACGAGTGACCAGACACCGTGTGATTGCACCGCCAACGTCAAAAATGTGGCGGAAGTACTGCACTCGAAAACGGAACGCGATAACCTCTCCCAAGGATGGTTCCAAGGTGCAATTGCGGCCCAGCGATATGAAGAAGAAAGACTACTCCGAAAAGCGGGAGATGTTCTGAAAAGAATACAAGCTGCATCCGACTCCCCAAAAATCAGCAAAGCAGCAAAGGAAGGGTTTCTTGAATTAGAGGAGCTCCTAGATTGCATAGGGCACTATCGAAGAAGCTGGTTAAGGGCCGAAGACGAAGAGAAGGCTAAAGAGGCGCTTGGGGCGAAATCTAAAGGCGACACGCAGATAGCTCCACCATTAAACGTCAGTAAAAGAATGGCGTCTAGCCCAATCAAAGGAGATCGGGATAAAAGAGGGAAGGAAGAGGCATTTGAAGGGCTTGGAGCACTAGATCAAGGGTTCCAGACAAGCTGCAAAGCAACTCCTTCAAAAAAAGCCAGAAAGTAAAGTTTGTACGGACGCCCAATTACAAAAAGGACCTGATGCAAAGCAGGAGAGGCAGAAGCCCCGACGAAGACCCCGGCAGCAGGCACTGCTCGTAAAGCCCCAAGATGGCCGATCCTACGCGGAAGTACTGCGGAACATCAGGGGAAACGTAAGGCCCGAAGACACCAATACTACCATTAAAGACCAACCAGTATGTGGCCCGACCAACGCGGTCGGGCCACATACTGGTCGAATTCGGAGTAGAGGCCGGCAATAAAGATGCATTCTGTGACGCAGTAAAGAAAGTCCTCGGCAAAAGCGCAACTATAGCCCCGCTCGAGCCGATGGCAACGATCGAAATACGAGACATAGACTGCGTGACGGATCTGGCCGAGGTAGAAGAGGCCATCAAAAAGGAGTTCCCTAGCATGGGAAGGATCAAAGCGAGACTGACACCAGAAAACAACAGGGGACAACGCATGGCCATAGTTGACTTGACAGGAAAGGACGCCGAACAATTCCTGAACAAGGGCAAAGTACGAATTGGGTGGGTTGTCTGTAGGATACGGCGAAGAGCAACGCCTCTTCAATGTTTCAAATGCCTTGGTTATGGTCACACCACACAAGTATGCAGAGGCCCCGATAGGGGTTCCCTAAGTTACAAATGCGGTGAAACGGGTCATAAAAGAAAAGGGTGTACGAAGGAGGCACACTGTATCCTTTGCAAGGATGCTGATCCAAAACTTGATTTTGGACACGTCTTGGGATCAGGAAAATGCCGGGTGTTCCAGGAAGCCCTAGCCAAGGCAAAATCAGAGCTTCGATGACCGGCATCCTGCAGCTAAACCTACACCGCAGTTCAACCACCCAAAATCTGCTTGAGCAGTTTGCGAGGGACAGGAAAGCCGACTTCTTGCTGCTTAGTGAGCAACACCATAATAAAAGTCCTGCATTATGGTACTCTGATGAAACTGGTACTGCCGCCATCTGGGTTCGGAACAGTGACTTTCAAGCGGAGAGTTGTGGACAGTGGGATGGTTTCGTGTGGGTTCGGTGCTCAGGGATCACTTTCTTTAGTGTGTACCTAATGCGTAACGAGTCGATATCACCTTTTCAAGCCAAGCTTAATGCTCTGGAGGACGCTGTCTCGAACACAGAGGGTAAAGTGCTCGTTGGGGGCGACTTCAATGCTAAAGTAATCGAATGGGGCATACCTCAGACGTGTCCGCGGGAAAAACGAATCCTGGAAATGGCGGCCAGGACGGCCCTCGTCGTACTAAACTCCGGAAATACGCCGACTTTCCGCCGTATTGGCTGTGAGGGAACCATACCGGACGTGACATTCGCCTCGGAGTCCTTAGTACGGAGAATGCACAACTGGAAAATATTAGAGGACTGCTCAGCCAATGATCACCAGTGCATTCTGTTTGAGATAAGTGATGCTATCTCCCGACGTCCATGCTCTCGGCCTTCTACAACTGGATGGAACATTGGAAGAATGCACGTCGAGAGGTTCGTCAAGGTTCTCACAGCAGGTGAGCCGCTGCAGGGAGCTCCGGAGGGGAGGGAAGAACTGGCAGCTCAAGACGTGGTGAACTCTACTATGGGCATAATCACGACTGCTTGCTGCGCTTCTATGCCCCGTCGAGGACCCCGGCCCCCAGTGTACTGGTGGTCTACTGAAATCGCTGAAAAGCAAAGGGAGTGTCACAAGCTTCGACGTGAGACTCAACGGGCGCGGAACCGTGACGAGACATGCAGCTGGGTGGCAGCATATAAGTCGGCCAGGAAATGCCTTCGCAAAATGATCAACAGTAGCAAGGCTCGCTGCAGGCAAGACCTAGTGGACAATGTGAACAAGGATCCGTGGGGCCTTGGCTTCAAGCTGGTCATGGGGAAACTTGGTGCCCTACGGAAACCTTGTATACATGACGCGGGAAAGATGGACGCGATAATGCGGGGACTCTTCCCTGCCCATCCCGTCCGTGTTGACGCTGTCCATGGTGAAACAGCAGTCGAGTGCCCACTCTTCACACAGCTGGAACTGGAGGAGGCAGTCCTCTCCTTGAAAGCGAGGAAGGCTCCAGGTCCAGATGGTGTTCCAGCTGAGGTGTTGCGGCTCGTCCTGACTTGCTGCTCAGCACATTCAACGCTTGCCTACGGGACGGGGTTTTCCCGGTACGATGGAAGGTGGCGAGGCTCGTGCTGATCAGCAAGGGGAAGGGAAATCCCGAATCGCCGTCTTCATACCGCCCGTTATGCATGCTAGACACGGCTGGGAAAGTGCTAGAGAAACTCATCTAGGGAAGACTCACTGATGCGATTCGTGCTGCTGGGGACCTATCTCCTCGGCAGTACGGCTTTAGAGCAGAACGTTCTACCATTGATGCGATTGCAGAGGTGGTGAACGCGGTCCAAAAGGCAGAGGCATATAGTCGCACCAAGCGACGGATCGTCCTGTTGGTGACACTCGACGTAAGGAATTCCTTCAACTCCGCTAGATGGGTGGATATTCTGGACACGCTGGAAAACTCTTTTCAAGTTCCAGAATATCTAATGCGGCTTTTGAGGAACTACCTGAAGGACCGAAACCTGCTCTACGACACGACACAAGGCCAACGAAGGATGGAAATTACATCGGGTGTTGCCCAGGGATCTATCCTTGGTCCGGACCAGTGGAACGTGTCTTACGACGGGCTACTGAGACTTGGGATGCCAGATGAGTCGCGCTTGGTCGGCTATTCGGATGATGTTGCGGTTCTGGTCGCCGGACGCACCGTTGAACAAGCGCAACTTAGGCTAGGTATGCTAATGCGCCGAGTGAGGGACTGGATGACTGCTCGCGGGCTCAGTTTAGCACTGGAGAAAACCGAAGTGGTCATCTTGACAAAAAAGAGAATCCCTAGAGTAAGGATGATCAGTATTGGAGATATACAAATCGAATCAAAGCCAGCGGTGAAGTACCTGGGGCTACTGATCGACTCGAAGATGAGTTTCTCTGAGCAAATCAGGACAACGGCTGAGAAGGCTGCTTCGGGAATATCGGCCCTGAGTCTACTTATGGCCAACGTAGAGGGACCCAGCCCATCAAGAAGACGCCTCTTGATGAGTGCTGTAGGGTCAGTGCTACTGTACGGAGCAGAGGTATGGGGCGACGCTCTCAGCAAGGAGGTATACCGAAAACGTTTGGCACAGGTACAGAGAAGAGGAGCACTGAGAATTGCATCTTCTTATCCAACAGTCTCCGACTCGGCGGTGAGAGTGATTGCAGGCGTGATACCTGTCGCCCTCCTTGCTAGAGAGCGCCGCGCTATTTACCTGCACCGAAACGAGGATGCGAGGGAGATGGTTGTCCGCGAGGAGAGACAACGCTCGCTCAACGATTGGCAGCAGTCTTAGGGGAATCGCACGAAGGGAAGGTGGACTGCGCGCCTCATCCTGGATGTGAGACCGTGGCTTAATCGAAGGCATGGTGAGACTGACTTCTATCTGACACAGCTTTTGAGCGGGCATGGGTGTTTTCAGTCTTACCTGCGCAAGATTGGTAAGTCACGGTCTCCCGATTGTCGGTTTTGCCCAGGAGAGGAGGACAATGCCTGTCACACATTTTTTGCGTGTACAAACTAGGTCAGGCTGCGAAGGGAACTCTACAGGGAGACGAGAGAGCTCACCCCGGATAATATAGTTGCGGTGATGCTCGGATCGGTTGACAAATGGAACCAGGTGGCACATTATGCTCGGGCAGTCCTAAAATATAAAAGGGACTCACAGCAGCTGGAGGCACTGGGGCTGGGGGATCGCTCTTCTGGCATTCCCTCTTCCCCTCTCCCCTCCCGCTAGGAAAGGGACTCCCCAGCTTGAAGGCGCCCCACGGCGTAACAAAACGAGACCTGGCCCGAAGTAATGTGTCAAACGGTTCCAGGCTAGGTTCTCAGATTGACAGGGGAGGTGTTTAGTGGGTAGTCCAAGGGTATCCTCCATGGGAGTCCCACAGTGCCAGACTCGGCGGGCGTAAATGCCTTCACCTCCCTACCACAAAAAAAAAATTCAAATCTTTGTTCAAAATTTGCATCAGTGATGTTCGTGAGATGTTCAATTGTTGGGCACGACGACGAGTCGAGGTTGACGGCTCTTTTGCCACACTGTCATGAATAACAGCAATGTTTTCCGCGGAACGAACTGAGCGAGCATGCACAGGTGATTTCACATTTCCTACAGACCCGGTTTGCTGACATTTGCGCACAATTCTCCCGATTGTAGACACATTTGGTCGATTATGCTGACCAAAAAAACATTTTAAATTTACCGCCCATTTTCATTAAAGGCTTACGCACTGCTCAATTGCGTACTTTCCATGGCTTAATTTGCCAAACACTGAAACAAAGAAATGTCAAATTAAATTGGGTGAAAAACGACGTTAAGATGTAACTCACACATCGTGCATTATGGTTGGACCACCCTTTATTAAATGCAGCATTAAAATTTCGCTGTTGTGTTAACATTGTAATTAATTTTTGAATAGTATTGGTTGGTTTTTTCTCCTTTTTCCAGTTGAATCAAAAAAAAAATATGTTAGAGTTTTAATCAAATTGATTTTGATATTATTTTTTTGATTAAATGATTAAATTGATAATGTATAAATTTAGAGAGCTGTTTGGCCATTAAATTTTATTTTTATTACATACAATTTGCTTTACATTCTTTGAAAATTTAGATATTTATCACACAGTCCTAATAGGTAAACAGGGTAGACTGCAGCATCGGTAGAACTCGGGGGTGGAAGTCTCTTTCCTTACACTTCCTTCGCGCTGGAAGGAGTCTTGTGTAACGCAAAGGTGCTTTTCGGCGTAGAAAAGCGAGGGCTAGCCATAAGTAATCTGTCGAAAGGTACCAGGCATGGTTCTCTGATTAACAGGGGAGATGTTTAGTGGGTATTCTAGGAGCTGTAGCCAGCTAGAGTTTCCACACTCTAGGGGTAAACAGCCTTCACCTTACTGCTAAAAAAAGGGGCTTTTGCTTGTTAGGCAAAGTTAGAATTTTTTTTTCAAATATATACAAGGGAAAACTACATTAACGAGCCATGCTATGGTATGTTGGTCATCAACTTAATACATTTGAATCTTATTATAAATTAAGTGTCAAAAGTTGCCTTCTAGAATCGAACAGAAATTTTGAGAGGTTGATTTGTAAACGAATTGCCATCGATCAAAACAAGGATCAGGGTCAGGGCTAAATCTGATTTTGATTGAGAAAACACAACGTATGAAGCCCCTTAAACTCAATATTGCTGTTTTAAAACAGCTTCTTCTTATATGTAAGTTGCAAATTATATTAAGTGCATTCAACTGGAGTATACATTTTCATATATTTGTAAATTTTCAGAAAATATGGCAAATTAATATATCTTTTGCATTCAAATGGAGTTTTAAGAACTGACAATATATCTACGACTACGCGAGGTTTGAGTTGCATTTATATGTCACTCAACTAATGCTTTATAAATAACAACGACCTCAAAAGACAAAGTCAGTTAATATGTCAGATGCAAAACGTGTTTTTCAGAGTCTATTTTTATTCAAATCAGCTTCAAATTTTTCAGAATGAAAGAAAATTTTTCGACCAGAGGACAACAAATAACATTTTCGTGACTTTGAATGTGTTTCCGAAATCCTTCGATACTTCCTCTGCTGACCTTTATTCAAACATTTGATTCTAATTTCATTATGCTAATTTAAATGCAACGTACTTTTGTCTTATCGGTAAAAAAACATTCAATCACACATCTTCCTCATCTGTAGAATCATAATCACCTAATCAATGTCTTTGTGCATACCATCTGATGCATCAATGATGTTTTTGTTCGAAATTCTTCGCAGAAGCAAAGAAGTCCTATAATAATAAAATTCAAGTTCATTTACTCCTAACAATCAGCTAATGAAGGTCGAACACTTCTCACCGTGGAATCAAGTTTCATCAAACACTCGTAAAAATTTTCAAATATTTTTTTTTTTATTTTTTGGCAAACCCAGACGATTCAAGGGGAAAACAAGCCACCAGTAGCAAATTACATTGAAAAGTCCATTCAACTTGCCTAGCGCAAACGACTCATATGTGACGTCATGGAACCAGGAAGTGCGCAATTATTCTAAACAAAAGATTTAAAAATATATTGCCTTGATCAATTAATGATTCATCCCATGGAAATAAAGAAACGTCTGGTGAGTCCAGCTGTCGGACCATACTTCATGGATCTAAAAAATAAAAGCCTAGTAGGCATTTTTCTTAATGAAGTTTACCAAAGAAGCAGCTAAGGAACTAGTTTGAAGCACGTGATTCAATCCATGCTTGAATAAAAATTAAAAATTTCAGCGGAAAGCGATAAAATTTATTTAAATATTGAGCGGTTTCACACGTTCCCCTCTTGCTAGGGCAACTTCAGTATACGCAACCGCCGCTTGGTATTCACAAACAACTCAAAAGAGCGGTATTGAAACAATACCAGGAAGGTGGTACGCACTAAGGTCAAGATACCATTAAGTTATCAACCTAGTTGCCGAACGATTACCATTCCAGCACTCTCGGGTCGAGTCAGTCTTTTCGCAGTCAAGGCTGCAGCCAGCACTTCAGCCACGATCTAATGGTCAAGCGCACGAGGCGCTTCTTTCACTTTTAGTTCCGACTGTAGGTAACTATTCGAAAATGCTCAGTCCTTAATAGATTCAACCGCTTCGAGCCGGCGCTTTGATGCGCAAAGATATTCCGAAATTGCCCAATCGAATGTTGATTCGAATGAATATTCACTAAGTAAGTGAACCCAGTCGAAGTCTGAATGCGACCCTCGAGGATGAAGCAGCAATCTCAGCCTCTTGCTTACAGCAGCTACTCACACAGTCCAAGAATGCCTTTTCTATCCGACACGCAACCTTGGCCTAGCACACTCGCGAAGAGGTAAAGGTGATGAACTGAATTACAGCTTCATGCTATGGGCCGGAAATTGGATACAATGAGTATGTACTATTGCTAACTAATGAATAGACTATACATATTCATTTTCGAATGATCCAATATGTTATTTCTTTGGGGAGTATGTCAAGTTCAACAGATGCGTGAACCGCCGCACGGTAGACGGTGGAAATGTGCGTGTGAGAAAAATCTGAAAAATTCATCTCAAACATTTAACACTTTTAACAGTTCTTATTCATGGTTGATTGGTTTCATTGATTTATTGTTGACAAAGATCAGATTTAATTTTATCACGCGGAATTCGCCCGAACAAGTTTTCCAAACAATCATGATTACCTCCGTTGGAAACTCGAGCCAAAATTCGATTTATTTTACCCTTGTTTGCAATGCAAATTCGTTTATTCTCTGCACTTCATGTCCACCTTCCGTTATCGATAAGCTTTTGCATGCATGCAGTCTTCTGAGCAAGATAATAGTTTGATTGATTTGATATGTTTGGTAATGAATCGTTGGCATTAACATTCGCTCGATTTCAATGGCAACCTTTTCAAATGCCGACGAATTTCTGCTTCTTGATGTGACAAGGGCAAAAATAATCTTTGAAATTTGTGTGGAGTAATAATTAAAAGTACAGTAAAACTTTGTGAAGCCCAAAATGATGCACAATCGTTTGAGAGTTTTTTGCTTCTCTCCGTAGCCTTAGACTAACTCTCGTATGAACTAGAATTAAATGTTAATTAAGTCATGCAGTTTAAATTGAAAAAAATTCGCTATTATAGATTCGGAAATTAAACAATGGGTGGAATGTGATGAAATGTTAAATCACTTACTCCTATTTTTTAAAGATGGTCGTTAACTGATAAAAAACTTGCATAATTATGAATTTGAATTTCAAGTCGTTGTATCATGTGAAGTGAAAGGGTAGTTTCCGGTGTTTATAGTAATTTCACAATTTCAGGACTCCCAGTGATAAAATTAATTTTCAAGCAAGTTGGGTAAATAGGAGAGTGTTCCTATCAAAAATTCTTTTTAATGATGACATCAATTGATGACTGGAATGATACGTCGATTGCACATCAGTGCTATCATACTATATATAGCGATCCTTTTGCAATCACAAAACAGCCACAAGTGTATACTTCATATGCATTTATTTATTTTTTCAAGACAATTCGGATTTGGATTGGATACCGACCAGTACTAACGCGCAAGCTACGTTGCAGTCGATACAAAGCTCAGCAATTATCATAATACTCACCTTAACATAAATTCGTTCAACATAAATTCATCATTGTAAAAGATATGTTTCCAAATTATTGAACTTTTAGTCTTGACACTTGGTGATCATTTTTTTCATTATTCCCATATTAACTAGCACACGGTGTCTGATCAGCATTAACTCTGTAGTACATACTAATTGCATTCATGCATACTTTTATCTCTTATGGAAATTATCTTTGAATAATTTCATTCAAAATTAATTCATATATGTACAATTCCTATAATAAACATGACTCAACAAATCTTTTTTTTGTGGTAGGGAGGTGAATGCTATTTATGCACAGAATGTGGGACTCCCAAGCGCGACTGGACTACCCA
The DNA here is from genome assembly GCA_963969285.1 of Odontomyia ornata. Taxonomy (NCBI): domain Eukaryota; kingdom Metazoa; phylum Arthropoda; class Insecta; order Diptera; family Stratiomyidae; genus Odontomyia; species Odontomyia ornata. Next base: position 87,292,363 of record OZ017739.1, read on the forward strand.
CTAAACACCTCCCCTGTCAACCTGAGAGCCCAGCCTGGAACCGTTTGACACATTACTTCGGGCCAGGTCTCGTTTTGTTACGCCGTGGGGCGCCTTCAAGCTGGGGGATCTCTTTCCTAGAAAGAGGAAATGCCAGAAGAGCGATCCCCCAGCCCCAGCACCCCCGGCTGCTGTGAATCCCTTTTAAAGTTTAGGACTGCCCGAGCATAATGTGCCACCTGGTTCCATTTGTCAACCGATTCGAGCATCACCGCAACTATATTATCCGGGGTGAGCTCTCCCGTCTCCCTGTAGAGTTCCCTTCGCAGCCTGACCCATTTGGTACACGCAAAAAATGTGCGACAGACATTGTCCTCCTCTCCTAGGCAAAATCGACAATCGGGGTACCATGACTTACCGATCTTATGCAGGTAAGACTGAAAACACCCATGCCCGCTCAAAAGCTGGGTCAGATAGAAGTCAGTCTCACCATGCCTTCGATTTAGCCACTGTCTCACATCCGGGATGAGGCGCGCAGTCCACCTTCCCTTCATGCAATTGACCCAAGACTGCTGCCAATCGTTGAGCGAGGGCTGTCTCTCTTCGCGGACAACCATCTCCCTCGCATCCTCGTTTTGGCGCAGGTAAATAGCGCGGCGCACTTTAGCAAGCATGCGACAGGTATCACACCTGCAATAACTCTCACCGCCGAGTCAGAGACTGTTGGATACGAAGATGCAATTCTCAGTGCTCCTCTTCTCTGTACCTGTGCCAAACGTGTTCGCTATACCTCCTTGCTGAGAGCGTCGCCCCATACCTCTGCTCCGTACAGTAGCACTGACCCTACAGCACTCATCAAGAGGCGTTTTCTTGTTGATAGGCTGGGTCCCCCTACCTTGGCCATAAGTCGACTCAGAGCCAATATTCCCGAAGAAGCCTTCTCAGCCGTTGCCCGGATTTGCTCAGAGAAACTCATCTTTGAGTCGATCAGTAGCCCCAGGTACTTTACCGATGGCTTCGATTCGATTTGTTTGCCTCCAATACTGAGCAACCTTACTCTAGGGATTCTCTTTTTTGTCAAGATGATGCCTTCGGTTTTCTCCTGTGCTAAACTGAGCCCGCGAGCAGTCATCCAGTCCCTCACTCGGCGCATTAACATACGTAGCCTATGTTACGCTTGTTCAACGGTGCGTCCAGTGACCAGAGCCGCAACATCATCCGCATAGCAGACCAAGCGCGACTCATCTGGCTTGTCCAGTCTCAGTAGCCCGTCGTAAGACACGTTCCACTGGTCCGGACCAAGAATAGATCCCTGGGCAACACCCGATGTAATTTCCATCCTTCGTTGGCCCTGTGTCGTGTCGTAGAGCAGGTTTCGGTCCTTCAGGTAGTTCCTCAAAGCCGCATTAGATATTCTTGAAGAGAGTTTTCCAGCGTGTCCAGAATATCCACCCACCTAGCGGAGTTGAAGGGATTCCTGAGGTCGAGTGTCACCAACAGGACGATCCGTCGCTTGGTGCGACTATATGCCTCTGCCTTTTGGATCGCGTTCACCACCTCTGCAATCGCATCAATGGTAGAACGTCCTGCTCTAAAGCCGTACCACCGAGGAGATAGGTCCGCAGCAGCACGAATCGCGTGAGTGAGTCTCCCCTTGATGAGTTTCTCTAGCACTTTCCCAGCCGTGTCTAGCATGCATAATGGGCGGTATGAAGACGGCAATTTGGGATTTCCCTTCCCCTTGCTGATCAGCATGAGCCTCACCACCATCCATCGTACTGGGAAAACCCCGTCGCGTAGGCAAGCGTTGAATGTACTGAGCAGCAAGTCAGGACAATGGTGATAGACGAGCCACAACACCTCAGCTGGAACACCATCTGGACCTGGAGCCTTCCTCGCTTTCAATGAGAGGACTGCCTCCTCCAGTTCCAGCAGTTTCACCATGGACAGCGTCAACACGGACGGGATGGGCAGGGAAGAGTCCCCGCACTATCGCGTCCATCTTTTCCGTGTCATGTATACAAGGCTTCCGTAGGGCGCCAAGCTTCCGCATGACCAGCTTGTAGCCAAGGCCCCACGGATCCTTGTTCACATTTTCGATTAGGTCTTGCCAGCAGCAAGCCTTGCTACTGTTGACCAGTTTGCGAAGGCATTTCCTGGCCGACTTATATGCTGCCACCCAGTTGCATGCCTCGTCACGGTTCCGCGCCCGTTGAGCCTCACGTCGAAGCTTGTGGCACTCCCTTCACTTTTCTGCGATTTTAGTTGACCACGAGTACACTGGGGCTTGCCGTGCCGGGGTCCTCGACGGGGCATAGAAGCGCAGCAAGCAGTCGTAATGGTGCTCATAGTAGAGTTCACCACGTCTTGAGCTGCCAATTCTTCCGTCCCCTCCAGAGCTCCCTGCAGCGGGTCACCTGCTGTGAGCACCTCGACGAACCTCTCGACGTGCATCTACGATGTTCCATCCAGTTGTAGAAGGCCAAGAGCATGGATGTCGGGAGACAGCATCACTGATCTCAAGCAGACTGCACTGATGATCACTGGCTGAGTAGTCCTCAAATACTTTCCAGTTGTGTATCCTCCATACTAAGGACTCCGAGGCGAATGTCACGTCCGGTATGGTCCCCTCACAGCCAATACGGCGGAAAATCGGCGTATTTCCGGAGTTTAGTACGACAAGGGCCGTCCTGGTCGCCATTTCCAGGATTCGTTTTCCCCGCGGATCCATCTGAGGCATGCCCCATTCGATTGTTTTAGCGTTGAAGTCGCCGCCAACGAGCACTTTGCCCTCTGCGTTCGAGACAGCCCTCCAAAGCATTAAGCTTGGCTTGGAAAGATGATATCGATTCGTTAGGCGTTAAGTACACACTAACGAAGGTGGTCCCTGTGCACCGAACCCACACGAAACCATCCCCCCGTCCACAACTCTCCGCTTGAAAGTCACTGTTCCGAACCCAGATGGCGGCAGTACCAGTTTCATCAGAATACCATAATGCAGGACTCGCAAACTGCTCAAGCAGATTTTGGGCGGTTGAACTGTGGTGTAGGTTTAGCTGCAGGATGCGGGCCATCGGAGTTCTAATTTTGCCTTGGCTAGGGCTTCCTGGAACACCCGGTATTTTCCTGATCCCAAGACATGTCCAAAATCAGGGTTTGGGTCAGCATCCTTGCAAAGAATACAGTGTGCCTCCTTCGTATACTCTTTTCTTTTATGTCCCATTTCACCGCATTTGTAACACAGGGAACTCCTATCAGGTCCTTTGCATACTTGTGTGGTGTGACCATAGCCAAGGCATTTGAAACATTGAAGAGGCGTTGCTCTTCGCCGTATCCTACAGACAACCCACCCTATTCGTACTTTGCCCTTGTTCAGGAATTGTTCGGCGTCCTTTTTGGTCAATTCAACTATGGCCATGCGTTGTCCCCTGTTGTTTTCTGGTGTCAGTCTCGCTTTGATCCTTCCCACGCTAGGGAACTCCCTTTTGATGGCCTCTTCTACCTCGGCCAGATCTGTCACGCAGTCAATGTCCCGTATTTCGGTCTTTGCCATCGGCTCGAGCGGGGCTATAGTTGCGCTTTTGCCGAGGACTTTCTTTATTGCATCACAGAATGTTTCTTTATTGCCAGCCTCTGCTCCGAATTCAACTAGTATGTGGCCCGACCACGTTGAACGTACTACTTTAATGGTAGGATTGGTGTCTTCGGACCTTACGTTTCCCCTGATGTTTGGCAGCATCTCTGCATAGGTTCGACCATCTTGGGGTTTTACGAGCAGTGCCTGCTGCCAAGCTTTTCGGCGGGGATTCTTTCTCTCGTGTTTTGCATCGGGTTTTTTTCTTGTTGGCGTCCGTACGAACTTTACTTTCTGGCACTTTTTGAAGGAGTTTCTTGCTCCTTTTGTAAACACTGCTTTCGTCGCTCCTTTTGTAAACACTGCCTGGAACCCCTGATCGGACTTTCCACGCCCATCAAGTGCCTCTTCCTTTCTTCTTTAATCCCAATCTCCTTCGATTGTGGTAGACGCCATTCTTTTATTGATTTTTTATTGTGGAACTATCTGCATGTCACCTTTAGATTTCGCCGCAAGAGCCTCTTTAGCCTTCTGTTTGGCTTTGGCCCTTAACTAGCTCCTCCAATAGTGCCCTATACGATCTAGGAGCTCCTCTAGTTCAAGGAGCCCCACCTTTGCTGGTTCTCTGATTTTTGGGGAGGCGCATGCAGATTGTATTCTTTTCAGAACATCTCCCGCTTTTTGGAGTAGCCTTTCTTCTTCATATCGCTGGGCCGCAATTGCACCTTGCAACCATCCATGGGAGAGGTTATCGTATTCCGTTTCCGATTGCAGTACTTCCGGTCACTCGTTGCTTTTCATGCCGTAATCTCCTCGTTGGCTTCTGGATATTTCGATGCAATGTCGGGATTTGTGACCCTTGCATCGGTCGCTTCGGTAACGATTGCAGCAGTGATAATCGAATTTTTGGTGCTCTTTATAATATCTTCTTCCGAGGCTCGAACACCTGAAGTGTCCTGCAGAGTTTTCCGCTTTTCCTTAAAAGGACACTCTGGCGTTTGCATCATTTTTTTGCTGCGCCCGAACGCCGCTGGAATCTCAGTCTGAACCAGACTGTCTGCCATTCTCCGTTTTTCGTCTGCCTTAACTGGCATTGTGTTATTCTTCGCTTTTGTCGTGGTTAGTACCCCTTTCGATGTGCTGTTAACATCGTGGTTGCAACCGCTGGTTGCGTTGTCGTTATTATTTTTTGTTTCTTTTTTTGGATGTTTTTGGTCTTTTGATTTTGTTTGCTCCAGTTTTGTTGGGTCCCCCCTTGGAGCCGCTATCTTCGTTCGTGTGTGTAGTCGCCTTTTTGGTCCCATGGTTATCCTTGCAGAGCAGGGATTCCATGTGAGGGTTGGCACAAGCCTTTTTGGGACAAGTGCTCAGAGCCAGACCAGCGCTAATCGGGAGTCCGCCTCAACCGAACCTACACCACCAACCCAATGGTGCGAACTTCGAACGTACTCCGAGGCCTGCCAAGTTTTTAATGGGACGGAGACAGTATAATAATTGAATTGGAGCGTTCACACACGAGTTTCACCTCGGCGCTATTGTGAGAAGCAACTAGGTCCAAACCATTACATCCGCCAGCCCAAAGCGTCAATTCCAGTTCGTTGTCCAATCAGGGTTGTTACCTGTCATCCCCGGAGGGAACCTCGCGGTGTCCTCCATATCCTCGGGTCCGTGGGGGCGGCGCTCCCAAAAGAATGCTAGCCTCCAAGAGTGCTCTTATCGACTGCATTCCCCCTGCGGGAATTTCCTCGGGTACGTGGGGGCGGAACTCCCCAAAGAATGCTAGCCTCCAAGAGTGGTCTTGTCGACCGGCATTCCCCCTGCGGGTACTCAACACGTCTTAGTTCAAGTATAAATTTCACATGTGCATTGCTTATTACGTCACACATACTGTCGGAACACTTTCCTTCTGGAAGCCGATCTCTCGGACTCCAGATATTTTATGTTGAGAAGAAAAGTCAGTAGATTTTCTTTTATTGTTATAAAATTAATGAAAGAAAATGAATTATCCGCGTTGGCGTGAATAACGCATTCTCGATTACTCCAAGTTAAAAAAAAAAAAAACAGAATTTCTGGACATAAATCTATCTTTATTAATTAACCACAATGAACTGATGGCAATACATTCTTACTCGTATTTATAACATAAAAATTTGCTTATTTCGAAAGTTGCAAAATGTTGAGCTAATTTCTAGACTTACAGTGAAATTATCATTGATAATTGTGATTGCCTTTGGTCGCATCAAATTAATGATGGTATGATATTGATGATTGTGCAGAACGTTCATAGGCGATTGCCATTGGTCGCATGAAATTAATGATGGTATGATATTGATATTGACGACGTAGCTCGTGCAACTTGTAGTGGATTGGGTAAAGGCCCATTCACACGCTTGCCAATTCTCGATAAAGTTTCACAATCACAAGCGTGTAAATGGGGTGTGTGCCTTATCTTGCATGATCTTGCGTTGCCTTGTTAGCAATCGGGGCTAGTGTCGGTTTTTTGATACAGATAAAAGGAAACTTGCGACAAGGGTTTGAAAGGTATTTACATGCTTGTACGTGTTTAGTTGCACTTCAGAAGTTGTACTGAACAGTGTGGTGTCGTAGGATCACGTAGAACTCGTGTTGAAGTGATATTTTCGTGTCTTTTGTATCGTAGGATTGCGTATATGACTACGAATGAGGAAACTTTTGCCTTTCTCGAAGCATACCAAAATAAATCTTGCATTTGGAACCCAGAAAGTTCAAAGAATAAAGACAAAAAGAAGTGGCAGATGCTTGGTGTCACCTAAGCACTGAAGTGAAGAAGACAGTGAAAAAGCTTAAAGTAAACAAGGAAATTTTGAGATGAGGTTGTTTCGCAAGCACACCAAAAGAAAACAAGATTCCATTCGCTCCGGAGCAGGTAGGTGATTACTTTGTAAATAGAAAATAAAATGTATTTTCTCTTTTAAGGCGCTGAGGATGTATACCAGCCAACCTGGTTTGCCTACAATTTGATGGAATCGTTTCTCATGCCGGTATAAAGCTGTAACGAAACGATCACTACAGAAACGGTAAGATTTTCTAATTTACGTTGAGTGCCAACTACGAGATAATTCGTAGATGGTGTTATTTTTTAGGATGCCAACTACGAGTTATCTTGTCGTGTGTTTCCTTGCCATTATTGAGCAGAAATGATTAAACTTGATAGATGGCTTCTGCGAAAAGGACAAAAAATCAATGCTGGCTTGCACGAACATAAAATTTATTATAAATTAAGTAATATATCAAATAATATCGTCCCGCGTATCTAGCATATCATCTATGCGTGTGCAATATCTAATATTAATTCCTATAACATTCTTTTGAAACCCCAAGAAATTATTCCGAGAAAATAAATAGTTAACTGAACAACAGCAGTTTTTTTTGAGTGGTCATTTATTATGATCATTATTGTTTAGGTGTAAATAAAATTAAGGCACAAATTTTAATCGGATATATGTAAGTTTACATACGAGGTGTGACAATTAAGTAATGAGACTAATTCCATGAAAACCGTATATTTAAAAATGATTCTACATCCCTGTCATCCCCTTCAAAGTTGTTCCCTTGGGCAGCTATACAACGATTCCAGCGCATTTTTCATGCTTCGTAACATTTCTGGAACGCTTTGCCTAGTGACGACTGGATGCCCGTTATTGACTCAAAATGGGTTCGTTTGACCACCGATTTCGTTCTAGGAAACAAAAAAAAGTCACAGGGTATGTCACCCGAATAATAAGGTGGCTGCTGCAACGCGGTGATCCCTTTAGAAGCCAAATACTGGGACACGCTGAGGGCTCCGCAGAAAAGTTCTTTGGAACCATCTTTGCAGACTACTTTTTCATCCCAAAATCGTCAGTTATTTGTCTGACTGTCTTACGACTCAAATCCAGTTCCGAGGCCAACATTCGAACTGTTAAATGCCGATCTTCCCGGATTAGGGCACACACACGCTGCGCATTCGGGTCAATCTGCATCTCGATTGGTCTCCCGCGCCGCGCCTCGTCTTCCACGCCTTCACGCCCCTCCTTATACTCTTTATGCCATCGAAACACCTGGGCATAACTAAGAGCACTATCACCATGCAATTTAAGCGTACATCTCCGAAGCTGTTTCGCCCAATCTGGCGCAAAATGTTATCGCGACGCGTTGCATTTGATTTGGTTTCTCCATTTCCATGATGAGCACCACCAACACACGTCTACTCAACTCGACACAGCAGGAGAACTAAACAAGCTAGAGTGATGGTTAATAAACATATCAATGGAGAGGGGAATAAAATCAGTCACATTACTTAACTATCACACCTCTTAGTAATACAACGCATATTGTTCCATAGTAATACAGGAAAATTCAAACCACTATAACTTCGTTAAAAACCATTCGATCTTTGTGAAAATGTCCGAACTGGTCAATCTTGTATATAGCCATTTATATTCTGAATTTTTATGAATTCAAGAGTGCCGTCAAATTTTATTTAACAAAATGTAAAATTGATAAATCATACTATTACTAGCAAATTTGAGGTGATTTCGACTTCTCACGTATTTGTTCTTATTGTACTCATACACGCCTACATTCATGATTTTTTCAGACTTTTCGAATGAAAGGTGTCCAATCGCAAGGGGGAACGTGAACAATTAGTACATTCCCCTTCCCCTTTCCTCCACAGTACCGATAAGGCAATTTAAAGATTTTTTTTGAAAAGATCTCATCAAGACCTTACCAATCATTCCCCATTTGACTACCAGTGACGAAAAAAAAAAAAATTTGAAGGGTCACCTCCCTGTATGGGGAGACCCCCCTTAAAACCCTTTGGAAAAAATTTTCAACCTTTAACTTTCAAGAAGTCACTACTTCTGACCTTTCCGCAAAGTTTCATGGCTGTAGCTTCTATAGTTTCGGAGAAAAACTGCTGCGACGTGATTGCAATAGGGTTTTGTATTTTAGTTTTGATCGTTTAAGGCCTAAATGATTGGTCAATGTACATCGGCTCGTATTGCCTGGGTTTTGGTGGTAGTGGTCTAAAGTTCAGATTGGGTGCAAATGGTCGATGGTTTGAAAGAAAAGGATTAAATTGGGGGTTCGGGTGATGAAATTGTGGGGGCTGTGACGTATAAGGGTTGTGGAGCAGTTCGGGGAAAAACTCCTTCCCTGGTATGTGACCTTGTGTGTTATACCTTTTGGGTGGTATTGGGGCGGTGTGTTTGAGTAGGTGCTTCTACTTGGGATTTGTGAGCTCAAGGCATATTGAGCCCTAAAGTCAACATTCTGTAGCTTTAGACAGGTTCTCGTTTGCTTAGATGGCGCGAGGGATAACTCCTGAGACCACGCACATATGCATCTAGTGCTTTGTCTCTGCAGAACTGTGTCATATTTCTCATTGATTCATCTCCCATGTTCATAGAAGATATGCTTGGTGGGTTCTCGTGGTTTCGAGTAAGTTCATTTGGTTGATGTTCTTAATGGTTGTGAAAACAATCGCTACAGTAGCTCGCAGAATTTTTTGCACATGTAACACTGCCCCCACTTCAGTTCTTTTTGCCCCGAAAAGATGTGTCGCCAGTTGAAGTCAATTCTCCTTGGATGTAATATGGGGCAAGGCGGTCCAGGTGCACGATTTGCATTTTGGCTCTTGGCTTACGATGTTCCTGTATTCGGTATACAACGTCGTTGATTCGCTTTGTAACTCGGTATGGTCCCTCCCAATTATGTTGCAATTTTGGAGACCTTCCCTTTGGCCGTTGCGGGTTATAAAGCCATACCAAGTCATCTTGCTGGAAGCCAGTAAAATTTGCCTTTAGATCATACCTGGTCTTCATGCGGTCAGTGGCCGATTCGAGGTGTTTTCGCACTATCCGATGTATCTGGTTCAACCGTTGTCTTAGCTCACTTGCGTACTCCGAGCTGGTTTAGGGTTTCTCGGGGGATGTTTCGAACTTTATATCAGCTGGTAGACGAATAGTCTTTCCAAAAAAGACTTTGGCTGGGGCTTGGCCCGTCGATGCATGTTCGGCAGCTCTATACGCCATAAAAAATAGTGGGATGTGTCGGTTCCAGTCCCTTTGGTTCTCGTCAACCATCTTGGCCAGGTGTTTATTGAGAGTGCCGTTGAAACGGTCGACCATTCCATCGGATTGGGGATGCAGCGGTGTTGTCCTCGTTTTCCGTATTTCCAGCAGCTCGCACATTTCGCTAAAAACTAGTTCCTCGAAGTTTCGACCTTGATCTGAATGTAGTTCGCAAGGTACGCCGTATGTACTGACCCAATTTAACACTAGCTGTTCGGCTACAGTAGTTGCTTCCTGGTTGGGAATGGGGTAGACCTCGGGCCACTTGCTGAAATAATCGGCTACAACCAGCGTGTATCGATTTCCCCATTCAGATTCAGGAAAGGGTCCTGCGATGTCAACGGCAATCCTTTCAAACGATACCGCCGCGTTATAGGTTTGCATTTGTCCTCTCAGTCGTCACTTTGGACCTTTGACGGAAGCGCAAACTGTGCATCCGCGACACCAGTCCTCTGCGTTTTCTCGAGCGTGGAGTCAGTAGAACCTTTTCCGCAATTTCGCTAAGGTCTTGTTAACACCAAGGTTGCCTACCGAGGAGCCTTCATGCATTTCCTTAACCACATCGTGGATTCGGCTTTTGTATAGTTTGCATCCTATAGGAGCTGCCATCCGCCGTTTCCCATTTCCGCTTGAGTATGCCACCCTCCACCTGAAGGGAGTTCCATCGTGCCCAATAGCTTTTCAGGGTTGCGCAATGCATTGAAACGTCTTTCCACTCAGGTCGCCCAGTCGTCTCCTTCCATACGAGCAACGGTCCGATGTCTTCATCGGCTAACTGGGCGTCTTGAATCTCCTCCGATGACCAACCTTCATCGAATTCGGCCGTTATCAATCGCAGATCAACGGGCGGTTCCTTTGCCTTAATCCGTTGGCAATGCTTGCAGTTTGCTGGACACACAGCTTCTCCTTCAGGGTCTCAAAGGCTGTCTGGCATTGTTCATTCCAGACATACGGACGATTTTTCTCGGTTAGCTTATGGAAACACTTAGCTATTTTGACAAAGTCTTTGACGAATCTTCGATAGTAGGTTACCAGACCCAGAAAACTTCGTAGTTGGCGCTTCTTGTTTGGTGTTGGCCAGCTTTTCAAGGCTTTAATTTTCTCAGGGTCTGTTTTGACCCCTTCTGCTGATACGGCGTATCCCAGGTATTTTACTTCAGCTGCGAAAAGGGTGCACTTGTCAGGACTGAGTTTCAAATTTGCCAGTCGCAATCGGGAGAAATCCTCTTCTAAGTTCCGCACATGCTCTTCGAACGTTTTTCCGATGACAATGATGTCATCTAGGTACACCAAGCAGGTTTTCCAGGTGAGGCTACGTAGCACGTATCCCATCAGCTGTTCGAAAGTGGCTGGAGCATTGCAAAGCCCAAATGGCATCACCACGAATTGCCACAATCCGGTCCCAACGGAAAATGCGGTTTTCTCTCGGTCCTTCTTGTCGATTTCTACCTGCTAGTAGCCACTCTTGAGATCGAGTGTAGAAAACCATTTTGCGTCAGCTAAAGTATCCATGATGTCATCGATGCGTGGGAGCGGGAAGCTATCTTTCTTAGTGACATCGTTAAGCTGCCTATAGTCGACACAAAAACGAGTGCTACCATCCCTTTTCTTACTAGAACTACAGGCGCGGCCCATGGACTGACAGAAGGTTCGATAACACCTTGTTTTTCCATGTCCGAGATCAATGCGCTCACTTCTCCTTGTTTGGCTATAGGAAGACGTCTCGGTGCTTGTCGAATTGGCTTGGCTCCCTGTGTATCTATGACGTGAGTTACCATACTTGTTCGGCCTTAGTAATCCGGACTTGTTGAGAAGATGTCACTGTACTTGGTGACCAGATCAGAGGCTTGCTTGAGTAGCTGCGCTGGCAATTTGAACTGCTTCAATATTGTGGACGTGGATTCCTGGGCTTAGCCTGTGTCTTGCCTCTTTTTCCAATGATGGTCGTGAGAAGCTTCCAAGGAAGTGATGGTGGAAACAGGCTCGCAGCTGCCAATGACTTCTCCCGCTTTGCTGCTCGTGGTTGAGTTTGCGGTGTTAAGGACGCTAACCGGCACGTATCCGTTCCTTATAGACCTTACAAGGCATCGTCCTACAATCAAACAGCGCAATGCGGACGTCTTCGTTAGCCCTATCAGATAAGATCGGTGGTCTCCAGAATCACCATCAAGCTTGGCCCATACAATGCTTTCGGAAGAATTCGGTACATCAGTGTCGGTACATACTACTACATTTATTTTGGGAATTTGGATGCGCGGATCCTCCATCAATACTTCTACATTCTGCCATTTCAATGCCCGTTTGCACAAATCCAACGTGATTCCATGTGGTCGCAGAAAATCCATTCCCAGAATGCAGTCATCCATATTGTTCGCAACCAGAAAATTATGTTGGAACGCAATTTCTCCCAACTGTATCTGGAGGTTGACCTCTCCACGGACAGGTGCAGTTTCTCCCGTAGCTGTCCGTAGGGAGGAAATTCTACCCTTATGAAGTAGTTGTAGCCTCACATGGTCTGGTCGGAAAATCGATCGGGTTGCACCAGTGTCGATTGTTATGCTGCAATGTTTTCCGTCAACTTGACCCGGAAGGCATAAGTCCGCTTCTTCGCGATGTAGTCTTGACACGGTGACGGTGGTGCTGGGGACGTCGACCCTCCTAGCCAACCTCTGCCTCACGAAGTTGGCTCTTACATGTTTCTTGACCCCTCTGTTTGAAAGGGTTCCATTCTGGGCGCTTGACTCGGTCTGGATCTCCTCCTAGCTGCACACCCTGGACAAGGGCTCGGTTTTCTTCGCTTCTTGCAGTCTCTTTGCGGGTGCCCCTTCTCACCACAATTCCAGCATCTAGGCGCCCCATTTACCTGCGGCTCTCGCTCAATTTCCACGCGCTCACACCTGCACTCGTCTGCCACTACCTCGCGAACCCGGGCAGTGGTACGGCTCACATTTTTCGCTGCCTCAAAGTTCAGACTATAAGCCAATGCGTCCTTAACTGTTTGCTTCTCAGCTAAACGCACGGCTTGCTGCAGTTCCTGGTCCTTTAATGCACTGCGTCGTCTCGATGTTCTGGGTCATAAGCTGGGTAAGCCAAAAGTGCCAGTCGCTCAATGTCTTGGGCTAGCTGCTGTAAAGTTTCGCCAGACTTCTGCACCCGATGCCGGAGCTGTGACCGATAAATCTGCTTTAGATGATCGTCTCCATAACGCATGTCGAGCGCATTCATTATAGCAGCCGGGTTTGAGTGCAATTCAACGGGGATCGTCTGCAGAAGCTCGGCAGCTGGGCCTCTTAGAGCAAGAATGAGGCCAGTTGCTCGTTCCTGCTCATTCCAGTGATTTGCCCTAGCGGCGGCTTCAAACTGGGTTTTGTAAATACTCCAGACCGTTTGCCCGTCGAATATTGGTGCTTTCCCATTTTTGGATGAGCTTTGCGCTGCGGTTGCCAGTGAGGCTGGTGAGGTGGTAACTGCTGCCTATGCTGCTTCTAATTCCTTTTTCATTTTTTCCAGCTCATTGTTCATTCTCTCCTCGACGCATTTAATTTGTTTGGTTAGACTACCGAGCTCCGCTTTTATTTCAGTTGACTGTTTTTGCAAATCCGCCTTGATTTCGACTGCTTGTTGGTTCAGCTTCTGGTCTAGCTTCGCAGTTAAACGGGATGACTGTCCATTTAGCTTCGCTGATTGTTCATCTAGCTTCGCAGTTAGACTGGATGACTGTTCATATAGCTTCGCTGATTATTCATCTAGCTTCGCAGTTAAACTGGATGACATCAGCATGAACATTTGCATTAGCGCATTTTCTGGCTCCTTTGATTTTGGTGTTTCTACTTCTCCACCTTCTGCGCCTTTTTCCGCATCTGAGAGCTCACTCAAATCCAGATTCACGCCTTCCGACTCAATCGCGTCATGCAAGCGTGCAATCAGTATGGCCTTTGTACCTTGTGTGGCCAGATTTCGCTGTTCCAACCCCTCCTTGAGCTCCGATATGGTCAATTGATCGATTTTTAGATGAAAGTTTCCTGGCATTTTTATCGTTTCAGCTACTTTTCCACCAGTTTCCACGTTAAATTACACTATTGTGAACTTTAAAAATGTATAAAACTTTTCACTTCCAAAATTTTTTTTCTCACTTCTTGACACCACTGTCGCGTGTTATGGTTCGCGGCCAATAATTTAATGTTCCGGGAAAGTGAAAACGCAATGTCTTTTAAAAATGCACAATCACTTATTTTACTATTTCACAATTTTAATTTTCACTTAGCCTATAAATTTGTAATTCAACTGTCCACTTAAAATCACTTCGCACTCAAACAATCAATCGCCTTTACTTCGCGTTCCACTATATCGCAGTTTTCTATCGCGGTTGTAATGAATGATCTCCCCATTCATTCAGCTCGCCTTTATATAGGGTCTCCATCCGTTCAATGCATTTCTTGTACATTGGCGAATGTTCTGCCGAGAGGTATCTGGTATATTCGAGCAGATTAATGAATGGAGCAGTGACTCACTTCTAAATGTTGATCATGCTTGGTGGGTTCTCGTGGTTTCGAGTAAGTTCATTTTGTTGATGTTCTTAATGGTTGTGAAAACAATTACAACAGTAGCTCGCAGAATTCTTTGTACATGTAACATTATTATGGTTATCATGATTTTAAGCTCGCTACCATTTTGATTTAAGTGTTTTGACCCCTTCGCTTGATTAGTTATGATAACACATCAATATTACAAATTTTTACCAAAATTTTCATCAAAATTCTTACATATTTGTAGTGTTTAGGTCCGTTGCAAACGTGTATCTCTCTAGTATCACGTATTAATTTTGTTGTAATTGTTTAGTATTCAATCGGCTGTAACTCAGCTGTTTATTGTTCAATTATTGTGAAATTTTGGGAACACATACAATTACTTTTTAAAAACTTAAATTGTAGGTTTTGGGGGATTTAAGTGTCCCATCTTGATTTTATAGGCGAAAACGTAAAATTTATAAAATGTACTATTATGAACAAAGTTGACCGAGTTTTGACTTCTGAGGTATTTCTTGCCCTTTTACTTCCAGAGTCACACCTCTGTGATTTTTTTCAGATTTTTCGGGCCAAAGGTGTCCAATCGCGAGGGGGGTGACACAAAATTTTCGTACTTTTTCCCTTCCCCTGCACCGCTCAAAGCAAAACTTATTGGTTTAGGATCTGTTTTGAAAAGTTCTCATTAAGACCTTTCATTTGATACCCATATTGCCCGCATGTGATAAAAACTTTTTTTTCGGGGGCAACTCCCCTATATGAAGAGACCCCCATCATAGACCTTATAAAAATCTTTTCGTGGTGAAACTTTGAAGAGGGCATCACTTCGCACCTTCTTACAAAATTATATGTTTCTAGTTTATGTAGTTTGCGAGAAAATGTGGTGTGACACACGGACGGACGGACGGACGGACAGGCAGAACGCGATTTTAGTAGGGTATTGTAAAATGATTTTACAATACCCTAAAAAAATGCTCTACGTGCTTTTTTAACACAAATTACATTTCAAAATGAGAGTGCTTTTAATACCGATTTATGTTTTATTCGATGTTTCTGCTGCATTGTTTTCCATAAATCCAAATTTTTCGATGCCATTTTACCTTGCACATGTTCTTCGGACTTTGCGGGAACGTTTCGATAACTGATATAGATGTGAAATATGATATAACACATCGTTCAATAAGTCCCGAGACTAACAACGAAAACATTATTTTTATTCAAAAATCATTTTTATTCATCAAAATAATCTCCTTTTAGGGTGATACTATCTTTCCAACGCCTTTCCAACATTTCTATACCATGTTTATTGAAGGATTTATCCTTTGCTTCAAAAAAGGCTTCAGTTTTGGCAATGACCTCCTCATTCGAGCCAAATTTTTTTCCCTGGAGCATTTTTTTGAGATCAACAAAGAGCCAGTAGTCTGGCGAATACGGAGGGTGGGGAAGCAAATCAAAGCCCAATTCGTTCATTCTCTGAATCGTCGACTCGTTGCTGCTTCTGTTCCACTGAAAGCAATCGCGGCACTCACTTGGAAAAAACCTTTTTCATGCTCAATTTTTCATGAAGGATTGTAAATACGCTTCCAGATGATATCTGTGTCATTTCTGCAATCCCACGGACCTTCACTTTGCGATTTTTCAATACAATTTTTAACACTTCACTACCTACCCGAACGTTCCGCATCGTTTGTGTCCGCACAACCAAGTTTAAACTCAGCATACCAAAGACGAATCTCGGTTTCGATGGAGAGGAGTCCGGGTAATGTTTTTCAAGCCATTGCTGTGCTTCTACGGTGTTTTTACCCATTAAAAAACAATGTTTTGTGTTAGGATTACCTGCTATTAGTTAAAGCAATTAAAGGAGATTCAGCAGGAAAAGGAACGAGTGACCAGGCAAACAAAGCGACGCTGTGTGATTTCATCGCCAACGTCGAAAATGTGGCGGAAGTACTGTATTCGGCCATATGCAGATAGAAAAAGACCCGATGCAAAACAAGAGAGAAAGAATCCCCGACGAAGAGCCCGGCAGCAGGCACTGCTCGTAAAACCCCAAGATGGTTGAACCTACGCAGAGATGCTGCCGAACATCAGGGGAAAGTAAGGTCCGAAGACACTAACACTCCCATTGAACTCGGAGCAGAGGGCGAGAATAGGGAAAATTCTGTGACGCAGTATTTTCAGTCCTCGGCAAAAGTGCAACTATAGCCTCGCTCAAGCCGATGGCAACATGCTCGTTTGGGGGCGACTCCAACGAGAAAGCAATTGAATGGGGCATGCCTCAAACAGATCCGCGGGGAAAACAAATCCTAAAAATGGCGGCCAGCATGGCGCTTGCCCTACTAAAGACCAGCAATACGCCGACCGTCTACCGTATTGGCTGTGAAGGCACCATACAGGACGTGAGATTCACCTCGGAGCCCTTAGTACGAAGGAAACACAACTAGAGGGTATTAGAGGACTACTCAACCAGTGATCATCAGTGCATTCTGCTTGGGATAAACGATGTTGTCTCCCGACGTCCGTGCTCTTGGCTCTCTACAATTGAGTGGAACATCGTAAGGGTGGGCGTCGAGAGGTTTGTTAGGGTGCTCACAGCAGATGAGCCGCTGCAGGGAGATCCGGAGGGGACGGAAGAACTGGCGGCTCAAGACGTGGTGAACTCAACTATGAGCATCAAAACGACTGCTTGCAAAGCTTCTATGCCCCGCCAAAAACCTCGGCGCGGCAAGCCCCAGTGTACTAGTGGTCAACTGAAATCGCTGAAAAGTGAAGGGAGTGTCACAAGCTTCGGCATAAGGTCAACGGACAAGGAACCGTGATGAGGCATGCAACCAGCTTACAGCATACAAGCCGGGCAGGAAATGCCTTCGCAAATTGATTAACAACAGCAAGGCTCGCTGCTGGCAAGATCTAGTGCACAATTTGAACAAGTATCCGTGGGGCCTTGGCTATAAGCTTGTTATGCGGAAGCTTGGTGCCCTACATGATACGGAGAAGATGGACGAGATAGTGCGGGTACTCTTCCCTGCCCACCCCGTCCATGTTGATGCTGTTCATGGTGAAAAATAGTCAAGTATCAACTCTTCACACAGCCGGAACTGGAAGAGGCAGCCCTTCCGCTGAAAAAGGAGAAGGCTCCAGGTCCAGATGGCGTTGCAGCTAAGGTGTTGCAGCTTGTTTATCCCCATTGTCCTGACTTGATGCTCAGCACATTCTACGCTTGCTTACGCGACGGAATTTTCCCGGTACGATGGAAGGTGGTGAGGCTCGTGCTGATCAGCAAGGGGAAGGGAAATCCCGAATCACCGTCTGCATACTGCACGTCATGCATGCTAGACATGGCTGGGAAAGTGCTAGAGAAACTCATCAAGGGACGACTCACTGTCGCGACTGGTGCTACTAGGGACCTATTGCTTTAGCAGTATGGCGACCTACCCTAAGGTCGTTTTACCATTGATGCGATTGCAGAGGTGGTGTGCGTGGTCCAAGAGGCAGACACACATAGTCGCACTAAGCGCTGGATCATCCTGTTGGTGATACTCGGCGTCAGGAACGCCTTTAACTCCGTTGGATAAAGGGACATTCTAG
Source organism: Odontomyia ornata (assembly GCA_963969285.1). Lineage (NCBI taxonomy): Eukaryota > Metazoa > Arthropoda > Insecta > Diptera > Stratiomyidae > Odontomyia > Odontomyia ornata. Next base: position 87,310,122 of record OZ017739.1, read on the forward strand.
ATACGCTGGAAAAGCCTTTTCAAGTTCCAGAATATCTAATGCGGATTTTGAGGAACTACTTAATCGACCGAAGCCTGCTCCACGACACTACACATGACCAACGAAGGATGGAAATTACATCAGGTGTTGCCCAGGGATCTATTCTTGGTCCGGAACAGTGAAACGTGTCTTAAAACGAGCTACTGAGACTGGACAAGCCAGATGAGTCGCGCTTGATCAGCTATGCGAATGATATTGCGGGTCTGGTTGCTGAACGCATCGTTGAACAAGCGCAACTTGGGCTAGGTGTGCTAATGCGCCGAGTGAGATATTGGATGGCTGCTCGCGGTTCCAGTTTAGCACTGGAGAAACACGAAGTGGTCAACTTGACGAAAACAAGAATCCCTAGAGAAAGGATGATCAGTATTGGTGACTTACGAATCAAATCGAAGCCATTGGTGAAGTACCGGGGGCTACTGATCGACTCGAAGATGAGTTTCTCTGAGCAAATCAGGGCAACGGCTGAGAAGGCTGCTCCGGGAGCATCGGCTCTGAGTCGACTTATGGCCCAGCCCATCAAGAAGACGTCTTTTGATGAATGCTTTAGGGTCAGTTCCACTGTACGGAGCAGAGGTATGGGGTGACGCTCTCAGTAAGGAGGTATACCGAAAACGTTTGGCATAGGTATAGAGAAGAGGAGCACTGAGGATCACATCTTCGTATCCAACAGTCTCTGATCAGGCGATGAGAGTTACTGCAGCCGTGATACCTGTCGCCCTCCTTGCTAGAGAGCGCTGTGCTATTAACCTGCGCTGAAACAAGGATACAAGGGAGATGGTTGTCCGCGAGGAGAGACATTGCTCACTCAGCGATTGGCAGCAGTCTTGGGTGAATTGCACGAAGGGAAGGTGGACTGCGCGCCTCATCCCGGATGTGAGACCGTGGCTAAATCGAAGGCATGGTGAGACTGACTTCTATCTGACCCAGCTTTTGAGTGGGCATGGGTGTTTTCAGTCTTAGCTGCATAAGGTTGGTAAGTCACGGTCCCCTGATTGTCGGTTTTGCCCAGGAGAGCAGAAAAATGTCTGTCACACATTTTTTACGTGTACCAAATGGATCAGGCTGCGAAGGGAATTCTACAGGGAGACGGGAGAGCTCACCCCGGTTAATATAGTTGCGGTGATGCTCGAATCGGTTGACAAATGGAACCAGGTGGCACATTATGCTCGGGCAGTCCTAAAATATAAAAGGGACTCACAGCAGCTGGGGGCGCTGGGACTGGGGGATCGGTCTTCTGGCACTTCCTCTCCCCCTCTCCCCTCCCGCTAGGAAAGAGTTCCCCCAGCTTGAAGGCGCCCCACGGCGTAACAAAACGAGACCTGGCCCAAAGTAATGTGTCAAACGGTTCCAGGCTGGGTTCTCAGGTTGACAGGGGAGGTGTTTAGTGGGTAGTCCAGTCGCGCTTGGGAGTTCCACACACTGTGCATAAATAGCATTCACCTTCCTACCACAAAAAAAGTGCACATGGAATAGTTGTAAGACAAGTAGATATTCTCTAAGAAAAATAAAAAAATTAAAAAAAAAACTTGTATCCTATAAATAAAGATTTCTTTTTAATAGTCGTGCAACTAAAACTTGGCTCGTAAAAAACATATGAATAAATCATACGAAATGATTTTCACTGAGAAACAAAATTAAAGTATTAATTAAGTAACAAATTTTTGAGCACTAGGTAATAATAATATACAAATCATATTCACTAGAAATTAACATTCTTAAGAAAGTATTTAAGAAACAAAATATATATTAGAATACAAACTAGCCTAAGCAACAATAGGAAATAAACACAAAAAAGAGCAAATGGCTATAGCATAGAATTCAATTTGATTTTCCGATTTTGCCTATAAAATGCAAGCAATACACAAAATGCAAGAAATAATGTATGATAATAAGCTAGCTCATTTGCAATTGAAGAGAATTCTCATCCCACAACACTCGCTGCTATCGGCTAATTCGCTACCACAATCGCAACTTGCCTCTCAGCACAACATTAATTGGACTTAATTCGATAAAATCCGATCGCATCTTGTCTCTCCTAGAAAGATCCGAACTTTGCAATATGGGAAGGAATTGTTACGATAGGAATTTCTGTAACGATTAGAGAACATTATTGATCCACTACAACATAACTTTTCGAATATAACAGAAAATAGAACAGTGGAAACAACAAACTAGTTTCCACAGAAAATAAAACAGTTAATATAACAACCTTATTTAGAAACTTTGATCATAATGATATCCAAGACAATGGCAGCGGCAGTGAGGTACAAATTAATTCTTTCTCACGATTTAGGGAAAGACAATTTTGCTGAGTAAGCAAAAATAACTTATATAAACAGCGATGCGGGCTAGGAAAATTCAAGCGGCTATCAGTTGTTGCTTCGAGTGGTTGGCTTCGCGTACTCGGCTATTAGGAAAACCAGTTGGCCTTGCGCCTTGTCCTGTCTAGTTGGCCTTGCGCCTAGACTAATTTCCTTAGAACCTTTCTGTTGGTTGGTTTGCCTAACAGAATGGTTAAAAACCAGTTGTCCTTGCTCCTGGTTTTGGTCTAGTTGGCTAAGTGCCTAGACCCGTCTTCTCATATCTAGGTGCTTTGGTTGGCTATTTGCCTAGAGCCCTAGATGCCGCCAGGACCAGGTTTGGCAGAGGCCATTCAAGCGGACCCCAAGCTGGCCCCAAACCAATCAGCATCGCTGAATACTGGGCCCGGCAGAAGAAGCCGCTCGAATCAATGGCATTGCATGGAGGCTGACAGGTGCAGTTACGACAACGCACCTGCGAAGCAAATCGACTCACCAAGGTAACAAGTTGCAAATACAGACCGGGAAGGGCAAGGCGGCCCCACCATGACACGCCGGACAGGCAGCCTCTGACCAACGAGGTAATAAGCAAAACGAAACGGAACGACTGCAGAAGTCCAATAGTCATTAAGTTAACACGTATAAACTGTAAATATAGAACAAAAAACATTTAAATAAAATAAAAAAAGTATGATTCCACTAAAAATATTACATCTTTAACTGGAGTACAATGAAAGAGTCCGAGTGGGGAATTGATAAAGGTAAGTGTGTTGGAGTGAAGCAATAAGGCTTTATGGCTCTAATAGTAGGGCTATATAAAAATTAGAATATAACACTGTACACAAAATGGAGCAGACTCTACAAGGAGACGGAAGAGCTCACCCCAGATAATATAGTCGCGGTGATGCTCGGATTGGTTGACAAATGGAACCAGGTGGCACATTATGCTCAGGCAGTCCTAAAATATAGAAGGGACTCACATCAGCTGGGGGCGCTGGGGCTGGGGAATCGCTTGTCTGGCAATTCCTCTTCCTTTCCGGCTAGAAGAGGGAGACCTGTTTAACGCCTTCTGGTCCTATGAATTCAACCACTTTTGGCGTTGTGGATCCAGCTCCTATCCCACAACCTGACGAGCAAGTTTCAAATCCCATGCGTGATTGCATTGAATGTGAAACATCATTGCACCATCAAAGGCCCCATGATTTGCAGGCGCCTAACACATGTATAGTGAAGCCGCCGATCCAGATTTTTGTTTCCCACATTGCATATGATACCTCGGAAGAGCAACTTAAAGCATACGTTGAGTTCAAGCTCAATAAACTGAATAAGCATGGTGTTATTAGCTACATTAAACTTACGAGGGAGAATATACCGAATCGGATTGTTGCTTCTTTCAAATTAACTGTGCCTGAGGAGTGCGCGTTAGTTGCTCAGAGCGATTTTTGGCCACCTGGAACTTTGGTGAAAAATTACACGCCCCTCAGAAAGAACTTTCGTGCAGCAGAGCAACGTCTCACCAACAACTAAACCTGTTAGGAACTCTAGATATCAATCTATTACCATGTACTATCAAAACGTCAGGGGCTTAAGAACCAAGCTCGAGGACTTATCACTTTCCTGCCAACTAGCAAATGACTCTGTCATTTGTTTAACTGAAACATGGCTGAATGGAAATATTTCCAATTCAGAATTTCTGCCTGACCATATAGTCTACCGGTGTGATCGTGACCCTGGTGCAACAAATAAATCGGATGGTGATGGGGTTTTAATTGCTGTTTTTAACTCCTTTGTAAGCTCACTATGTGCTGACTTCTGTTTTGCTCGTGCTGTTGAATGTGTAATTGTGAAAATTTCCCTTCCGCATAATACATCCTTATTAATTTGTACAGTGTTCATTCCCTGCAATTCTCCTTTAGTTGTGTATGATTCCTTCTTTGATGAACTTTCCTCCTATCTTCTTGTTCGCCACCCTCATTCAAAAATCGTAGTTTGTGGGGATTTCAATCTAGCCTCCGTTGAATGAGACACTCACACAATTCCTTCTATTTCTTCTACAAATAATATATCTTTGCTGCTTTCTTCTTTTCTTTCCCTCTGTTCTTGTTCACAATTTAACCATATCCGTAACCCTTATGGCCGTCTACTTGACCTTGTCCTTTCAAATGTCCAAACTCATTGTATCTCTGTCTCTCATGCCTTGTTTCCTTATATAAAACCAGACCTTCATCATCCGCCTTTGTCTCTAGATCTAGCGATTGAAACCTTCCAACCTCCGAGATATGCCACTGCCTTTCGGTTCAACTTTTTCAGACCTAATTATGAGGCGATTAAAACTAAAATGGACTCTGTCGACTGGTGTACCTTTTTCTCTCGTCTTGACTGCGATAGTGCCATAGGTAAATTCTACGAATACCTCAATAATTTGATTACCGAATATACTCCTCCGCAATCTTTCGTAAGGCTAAAACGAAGCCTTGGTTCACTAACAGAGTTATATGTGCCTTAAAAGCAAAAGACAGGGAGCATCCGCGCTTCAAACTAACTGGATCTGAAGAAGCCAGATCTTTGTTTTGTAGACTAAGATCCATTGCTAAGGGCGAAATAAGGACTGCCATGAAGAACTACTTCAGCAGTTTAGAGACCTCCCTTATGACAAATAATGTCAAACCCTTTTGGTCCTATATCCGATCCTTAAAATCTTCCTCTACTATCCCCTGTAATGTTACATGGAACAATATTGAAGCATCTTCTCCACAGGATAATTCAAACCTATTTGCTCAATTCTTTTCCTCAACATTTTTACCTCATGACACAATATATTCTTCCACCGACTCAAATGAAGTCAGTCCAATCCTTATCGCATCCTACTCTACTAACCCTCTTGAAGTCGAATCCCTTATTAATTTACTCGATCCTAATTTCAGTCCCGGTCCTGATGGATTGCAAAATATATTTGTGAAATCACTCAGTTCCTCTATATGTTTTCCCTTATCCCTTATTTTCAACCTCAGCCTTAGCTCTGGTATCTTTCCCTGTTATTGGAAAGATGCAAACGTTGTTCCAATCTTTAAAAATGGTGATCCGTCTATTGTTTCTAACTATCGTCCCATATCTCTGCTCTCCTGTTTCCCTAAACTGCTTGAACGCCTTGTACACAACAGGCTTTCAGAATCATTGAGCTCAGTTATAAATCCGCAGCAACATGGCTTCCTGAAAGGCCGTTCCACTTCATCAAACTTAGCTGAATTCACAGACTATATCCAAAAGCTCTGAACAAACTGTACCAAGTGGATGCCATCTTTACTGACTTCTCCAAATCTTTTGATTATGTGAACCATTGTATTCTTTGCCAAAAGCTAGCCATGCTTGGTATTTCCGATTCCCTACTCGCCTGGATCTCGTAATATCTTTCCAATGGTTCGAGCCGTGTTGTTCTTAATGGAACAGCTTCCTCTTCTTTTTCCCCATCTTCCGGTGTCCCTCAAGGGTCAATCTTCGGGCCTCTCCTTTTCCTACTGTTTATTAATGATCTCTCCTCTGTAATATCCTCTCCCTGCCTCCTATATGCTGATGATTTCAAAGTGTTTCGTATAATTAAGACTCTTGACGATTGTCAGTTTCTCCAAAAGGACCTACTTAATCTGTGTAGCTGGTGTTTGTCAAATTCCCTTTGTTTAAATGTTTCAAAATGTTTTAAGATGAGTTTTACTCTCAAAACCGTTACTTTAACGTACAACTACTCCCTTTGTGATGTCATTCTCTCTTCAGTGGACTCATGCAAAGACCTTGGTGTAATTTTTGATACCAAGCTCAAATTCGATATCCATATCCTTAGTATAGCTGCCAGAGCATCGAAGACTTCCGGATTTATTCTGTGACATCTCCATAAATTTGGAAGCATTCCTACCGCTGTTCGTTTATTCGCCTGCCTTGTTCGCCTACTTCTTGAGTACTGTTCAGTTGTGTGGTCTCCGCGACAACAGTATTTAGTGACCCCACTAGAAACTGTCCAGCGAAAATTCACCAGGGTTTTGTTCTATAAATTTAATTTGCCGTATGAATCCTATGATCGTCGGTTGTCTATACTTCGTCTTCCTTCTTTGACGTCACGTAGAAAGTTTTTAGATCAATGTTTCCTATACAAACTGTACCATCATCATATTGCAGCTGCTCTTAGCGACGATTTGCACTTCAGGCAGATTGCACGCACTACCCGTTCTAGTAGTCTTCTTGAGGTTCCGTATGCTCGGACAGAACTATATTTTCACTCATTAATGCCGCGAATCATCAGGAAACATAATGAGCTCGAGCTTGGATCTTTTTCCTCATCTTACTTTGATTTCCAAAAAAAGATTACGAACTTTGGTAATTACGAATTCCATTTAATTAATAATAATACTGTATGCAACTTTTAAATTTTAAATTATTATATTCTATTTTCATATTGTTTGTTTGCCAGGAATAACATTTCCACTCAATTTTGCACTGACTTTCTGCAAATTTATTACGTTATTAAGTCTATTTTGTAATTGGACTTCTTAGTCTGTGAAATGGATCAATAAATAAATAAATCCCCTAGCTTGAAGGCGCCTCGCAGCGTAACAAAACAAGAACTGTTCCCTGGTGTAGTGTGACAAACACTTCCAGGCTGGGTTCTCGCGTTGGCAGGGGAGATATTTAGTGGGTAGTCCAGTCATCTTCTTGCGAGCATGAGAGTCCCACACGCTGTTGCGTAAATGGCATTCACCTCCCAACTAAAAAAAACCTTTCATTTGATACTCATGTTACCTACCTTTGGTAAAAAAAAATTTAAGGGCCACTTCCATGTCCGGAAGATACCTCTTTAAAATCTTATTAATTTTTGTTATACCGAAACTTTGGAAAAGTCACCACTCTTGATCTACCCACCAAAGTTTATAACTGTTGTTTCCGAAAAAAATACTTGTTGTAACGCACAGACAGGTTGCAGAAATCACAAGTTGGGTAGACAGACCTATGCTCATGTCAGAAGGGTTTTGTACTCAACTTACAAAATGCAGTAACCAGTAACGTATGAAATCAAGAAACATGTCATGTTCGAGGATCATACTATTATTAGCAAAGTTGAAAGAATATTGACTTCTGGGGTATTTGTTATAGTTATACCCACAAATATCTCCCTTGATAATTATTTCAGATTTTTTAAGATCACGGGTGCCCATTCGCGAGGGAGGAAACACATTTTTCATGTATTCCTCCCCCCCCCCCCCCCCCTATGCCCCCACTGAAGCAATAACTATCAGTTTAAGAACTGTTTTGAAAAGCTCTCATAGAGAACTTTCAGTTGATACTCATATCGGCTACCTTTCATGAAATTTTTTTTCAGGGGCCACTCCTCTGGACTGCAATCATCGATTCATGGCCTGTTTTTTTCGAATCTTAGAATGGTTACAAAGCCCTTTTGCTAGGAGCTCTCTCCTGCCTCTTCGACTTGTTTCAATTGTATGTACTCATCTTCATGATACCTATCATTCCTGAAATTTTCATGCAAATCCTAGCAAAGCTGTAGTTTCTAAGTCAGTAAAAAGCGCATATGGCTCCATAGCCATATGTTTCCATAGTAATACAGGGCATATTGTTCCATAGTAATACAGGAAAATTCAAACCGCTATAACTTCGTTTTATATTATTCGATCTTTATGAAACTTTCAGAAAAGATTGGTCTTATAAATAGTCATCTGTGTGCTAAATTTTATTGAATTTAAGGTTACGGTTTGGATTTTATTTAAGAAAACATAAAATCGATAAATCATACTATTACTAACAAAGTTGAGTGAATTATGACTTCTCATGTATTTGTTGTTGTTGTACTCATTAAGGCCTACATCCATGATTTTTTTCAGATTTTTTGGATGGAAGGTGTCCAATCGCGAGGGGGGGTACGCGAAAAGTTCGTACATTTCCCCTTCCCCTGCCCCCCTCGGTACTCATAAGGCAATTTTAAAACTTGTTTTGAAAAGATCTCGTTGAGACCTTTCCAATGACACCCTACTCGACTAGCAATGGTGAAAATTTTTTTTGGGGGGATCACTTCCCTATATGGGGAGACCCCCCTTAAACCCCTTTGAAAATTTTTTCCACCACTGAACTTTCAAGAGGTCACCACTTCTGACCTTTCCACAAAGTTTCATGGCTGTAGCTTCTATAGTTTCGGAGAAAAAGTGCTGTGACATACAGACGGACGGACGGACGGACGGACGGACGGACAGACGGACACAGGTCGTGATTGCAATAGGGTTTTGTATTTTAGTACAAAACCCTAATAAGGATTATTAAAGATATTTGACAAAACCTTAAAAAACGATTATAGTGTTACATAACCTTATCTACAGTGGAAGTTACTTGAAATCAAATAGTCAGTTTGAACATATTGTTTTCTGAAATCACTGATTTAATTCAGGAATTTCATTTGTTGGGAATGTTTCGTGAAAGCACAATCATTCACCACTCAAGCGGAAACTTATTTCAGTTTTATTTCGAACTATAGATTTTTCCATGTCTGCTTCTAATTTAGTTATACAATTTAATAGCAGGCCATTAGGTCACAAGTTAAAGTACTAAACCATAAAGCTTTAATTGACTGATAAACAAAATTACCATAACTTATGGAAATGTCGTTAGAGTCAAGTGAATTTTCTAGAAAATTGCACTCTAAAAATTTTACATTGCATCATTTTTCATTAGTCATGAAGTTTCTCAGAAGCCTTGAAAACTTCAGAGAATGCTTTGCTTTTGCTAAAATCTTTCCTTCCTTCCTCTTTGGCTTTTATTACTAATTAATTGAATTCAGATCGTTAAAGGGAGGATTGTGTAATTATTTTCAAATTTCAGAATACTTAATAGGTACCTCTTAACTTTAGCCTTAACATCAAGCAAAGCATTTCCTTGATCATAAGATGATTCTAGTAATTTTCCATTCATTTGCTAAGTACTTGAGCCCTTTTAAAAATGAATATTTACCCATCAACCAAAACAGTATACAGGTACACCAACACATATACATAAATCAAAAGATACAATTGTGTAATTCATTGGAAGCCTATTACGGTGCCAAAGATCGTCGAAAGTGAGCCAAGGAGCTCGAAAATTTTCTTAACATCGGAAAATATCTACAAGCATGGGTGAATGACATCGACGACATTGGTTAACTTCGAGATTAATTTGAAATTTAATGATAAGTTTTCGGCTCATCGTTTTGAATATTTATAAACGTATTGGAAAGACATGAAGATTTGTTTTTCAGGTAAATCTCAAAATACCTGCGCAAAGCTTATCTTTGGTCGAGCTTAGCATTGAAAATGCAAAGTGGATAATTTCTTGATGATTATTTCAAAGAGTGTACTATGGTCGGATAAACATGAACATGTGATTGTAAATTTCAATTAGTCTAGGAGCTCGTGACATTGAAACAAACTTCATATAATCTTTCAATTCGATTGTTTTGTGATTACAGTTGAACATGCATTTCTTTCTTTTCGACTGTGCATGCATTCATTACACAGATTTTCAACGATGTGGTTAATTTAGTCGTTTCCAAACTCCTCTGACCGCGAATGCAGGAACTTGAGCAATTTGCAGTTCTTTGTTCAGTAGCGGAAGTATTACATTTTCGCCATTAATATTTTATCGTTTATTATTTATACTAATTTCAATTAAGGAATTTGTGAGAGTTGGCAAAGTTAAACCTACAGAAATCAAGTATTTAGTAAACCTTCCGATTTAAGTAAACTGGCGATTGCGTTTATCAAAAAACTTTACATTTCTACGCATTTGTTTTTCTATTAAGTAAAGAGACTTTATAATAATTCACTGCTTTTCAAAATGAGCTTGATTGCGATGATTCGTTGCCCGGTTGCTGGGGTTTTGGTTGAACGCAGCACTAATTCCTGAATTTCAGTCCGTTCAGACGACATCAGAGATTCTTCCAGTTCCTAGAGACTGACAGTGAAATTTTCGTTCAGGCGAGAAGGTCTGTTCCTTAAACCAGTACAAGGATAGGTACCAGTTTAAGTACTTTACCAATGGCGGTGCTTTAGAGTACCGGAACTCGAACACTGGTACCAAAAATGGGCTTATGGTTAAACTCTTATTGAAACGAGTACCGGCATTTAAAAAAATATTAACCCGATACGAAAATATCAGCACCCAACAGACCTACATAAAATTAGCTTGCTTTAAAAATTAATGGATACTAAAATCTTGATTCAATCATTTGAATGGAGCCTATTAAAACATTTTAAGCAAAAATCTTGCTTGGATTGGCACATCATAATTCAAATTCAAAATAGATTCATTCACATAGCACGGTATTAGCAAAATTTATGCATATTATTAATTAACTGGCACGTTAAATAAGCATTACTAAAGTTCACATGGTATACTTTTGAACCAACACCAACAAGCCCTCCAGGCAAAATTTGCATATGAAGTAGTCAGCCTACTTGTGACAAGCTCCCGTGAGCTATCAGCCTACTTCGGCAAAAACAAATGCTTATATGGCGTAGTGTGTACAATGTTTCATATAAAAAAGGTAAAAATCACATTCCTTGCATGCTTACACTATACCTCGCACTATCTACTATACAACTACACGTTTTAGAACAGCCAGTTGAAACACACGTTCATCTCCTTTCACTGGTAGCTTGCTGAGGAGATGAAGAAGATTCTTTTAACTTTGAATTTCAACAAAACATGAACGGATGTATGAACTGAAACAAAACTCACTTTATAAGGAGCGCTACGATGTTTTCCAAGGACCGTTTTAATTTCACTGTTGAGATTCGCCTGAAAACTGTACAAAAACTCGATTTTTGTCGACACTTTCACATTTCTTCATAAAGAGTGGTCCAACCATAATGCACGATGTTAATTGTGAGTCACACTTTAACGTCAAGTTTTTCACCCAACTTCATGTGACATTTCTTTGTTTCAATATGTGACGAATTCAACCATGAAGAGGTTCACAATTGAGCAGCGTGTTCAGGTTGTTGAAGCCTTTTACGGAAATGTGCGTTCAAATCAAAATGCATTTCATGAACTTCGTGATTTTTTTGGTCAGCATAATCGAATAAATGTGTCCACAATCGGGAGAATTGTGCGCAAATTTCAGCAAACTGGGTCTGAAGGAAATGTGAAATCACCTGTACATGCTCGCCCAGTTTGTTCTGCGGAAAACATTGCTATTGTTCGCGAAACTGTGACAATAGAGCCGTCAACCGCGACCCGTCGTCGTGCCCAACAATTGAACATCTGCCGAACATCACTGATGTGAATTTGGAATAAAGATTTGACTTTAAACGCTTACAAGGTTCAATTGACCCAAGAGCTAAAGCCTACTGACCATTTCAAGCGTCGGAAATACGCCGAATGGTTGGTTGAACAGACAGAAGGAAATGGTGACTTTACAAATAAAATCATCTTCAGCCACGAGGCACACTTTCACCTCAGTGGATTCGTTAACAAGCAAAATTGCCGCATTTGGGTGAATGGGAATCCACGAGTGATTGTTGAAAAATCGATTCATCTACAAAGAGTGACTGTTTGGTGCGTTTTATGGGCTGGTGGCGTCATCGGGCCGTACTTCTTCGAAAATGAGGACGGTCAAGCAGTTACCGTGAATAGTGTTCGCTATTGCGAGATGATAACGAACTTCTTGTGGCTAGAAATTGAGATTATGGATCTGGAAGATATGTGAATCCAACAGGATGGTGCCAATTGCCACACAACCAACGAAACAATGTCTGTTTTGCGCGAGAAATTCAATGGCTGTGTTATCTCACGTTGTGGTGATGTTAATTGGCCGCCACGATCATGTGATTTGACACCGTTGGACTTCTTTCTCTGGGTATATGTAAAAAAAAGTGTACGTTAATAAGCCAAGAACAATTCATGAGCTAAAGGATGGGATAAATCCGCACATTAATGACATTGAACCTCAATTATGTCTCAGTAAATATGGACCATTGGATAGAAGTATTCCACCGTAGCCGTGGCGAGCATTGGGGCAACATTTCATTTCACACATAATTGTTATAGATCCTTCTATTATAATAAAAAATATTGACATGATTCTCTGAAAACCTTTTATTTGCCATTAACATCGTGCGTTTTGTTTGGACCACCCTATATAACGCCATATAAAAAGATCAAAAAGCCAGCGTACATGGGGCCATGTATGTGGTAGTAGGGCTAATAGACGTGTTTTAAATCGCTCCTGTCAAAAGCTTTCAAAAATCAAAATATTTTTTTAGAAAACGTCAGTCTGAATTTAATTTTTATCCGAATAAGCTTATATTGTCGAAGCAATCGACTCAGGAAATTTCTATCGAATATTATTTTACTTCAATGAGTAAAACAAAGTGAAGAACCCAAGAAAACTGCAGGACCACTGGTATGGAGGAGCCCGACGGCTTCCCTACGTTGGGACAATCTGGGGAAACGACGAATACGAAACTGGCGATGATCAAAAAAAGAAAACATAACCAAGAAAACTCCGCAGATGGTGGAAGCAAGCTGCAAATAATAGCGCACAATCAATAAATGATCAAACTGCAAAAAGAAAATGATGAACTAAGGCTAGAGATATAGTCCCACAAAGATCTATTAAAGAAAGGGATGAAGCCTCAAAAGACGTAGCCGCGAGATCAAGTGCAACGGGTAACAAAGACGAAGAAAAGTGCAAAGCAAGCAATTCCAGAAGTATCCGAAGAAATGGAAGTTGAAGAAAACTTCGAAGGTGATTCTAATCAAGATAATGATTTAAATTTTATGCAGTATTTAAAAACTAAAAATAAGAAGAGGACACCAGCTTGCAGCTCTGCTAGTTCCTCTGAAAAAGCCTCCAAAAAGGCAAAAAAAGTTCCGCCAATCGACGTGTTCGGACAAAGCAGAAAAGATAAGGTTCGGCTATTAGCAGCTTGAAATAAACAAAAAAATTTCGAGATCAATGCTGAAAAGTTAACCATCCTCTGCAGGGGGAATGCCGGTCGACAAAAGCACTCTTGGAGGCTAGCATTCTTTGGGGAGTTCCGCCCCCACGTACCCGAGGAAACTCCGCAGGGGGAATGCCGGTCGACAAGACCACTCTTGGAGGCTAGCATTCTTTGGGGAGTTCCGCCCCCACGTACCCGAGGAAATTCCCGCAGGGAGAAAGCCGGTCGACAAGAACATTCTTGGAGGCTAGCATTCTTTGGGGAGTGCCGCCCCACGGACCCGAGGATATGGGGGGTGCCGTGAGGTTCCCTCCTGGGATGACAGGTAACGACTCTTATTGTATCTGGACTACGCTTTGGACAAGGAACTGGAATTGACGCTTTGGGCTGGCGGATGTGATGGTTTGGACCTAGTTGCTTTGCACAGTAGCGCCGAGGTGAAACTCGTGTGTGAACGGCTCCAATTCAACTATCATACCGTCTCCGTCCCGGTAAAACCTTGGCAGGCCTCGGAGTACGTTCGAAGTTCGCACCATTGGGTTGGTGGTGTAGGTTCGGTTGAGATGGACTCCTGATTAGCGCTGGTCTGGCTCTGAGCACTTGTCCCCATAAGGGCTTGTGCCAACCCTCGCATGGCCTCCCTGCTCTGCAAAGATAACCATGGGACCAAAAAGGCGACTACAAACACGAACGGAGATAGCGGCTCCGAGGGGGGACCCAATAAAATGGAGCAAACAAAATCAACAGATCAAAAACATCAAACAAATGAAACCAAAAAAAATAACGACGACGCAACCAGCGGTTGCAGCCACGTTGTCAACAGTACATCGAGAGCTGTACTAACCACGAAAAAAACGAAGACTAACACGACGATAGTGACGGTAGACGAAAAACGGAGAATGGCAGACAGTCTGGTGCAGACTGAGATTCCTGCGGCGTTTGGGCGAAGCAAAAAAATTATGCGAACGCCCGAGCGTCCTGTTAAGGAAAAGTGGGAGGCTCAGCAAGATGCTTCAGGTGTTCGAGCAGTGGAAGATAACGTAAAGAGCACCGAAAATTCGATTGTCACCGCTGCGATCGTTACTAAACGACCGATGCAAGGGTCACAAGTCCCGACATTGCAACGAAAAATCCAGAAGCAAACGAGGAGATTACGGCGCTAAAAGCAAAGAGTGACCAGACACCGCGTGATTGTACCGCCACCGTTGAAAATGTGGCGGAAGTACTGCACTCGGAAACGGAACGCGAAAACCTCTCCCAAGGATGGTTGCAAGGTACAATTGCGGCCCAGCGATACGAAGATGAAAGACTACTCCGAAAAGCGGGAGATGTTCTGAAAAGAATACAAGCTGCATGCGACTCCCCAAAAATTAGCAAAGTAGCAAAGGAAGGGCTCCTTGAACTAGAAGAGCTCCTAGATCGCATAGGGCACTATCGGCGGAGCTGGTTAAGGGCCGAAGATGAACAGAAGGCTAAAGAGGCGCTTGGAGCGAAATCTAAAGGCAACATGCAGATAGCTCCATCATTAAAAGTCAATACAAGAATGGCATCTAGCCCAATCGAAGGAGATCGGGATAAAAGATGGAAAGAAGAGGCACTTGACGGGCGTGGAGCACCAGATCGGGGGTTCCAGACAGTGCTTACAAAAGGAGCGAAGAAAGCCGCAAAGAAACTCCTTCAAAAAAAGCCAGAAAATAAAATTCGCACGGAAGCCCAATTAGAAAATGGACCTGATGCAAAACAGGAGAGGCAGAAGCCCCGACGAAGACCCCGGCAGCAGGCACTGCTTGCAAAGCCCCAAGATGGCCGATCCTACGCGGAGGTACTGCGGGACATCAGGGGAAACGTAAGGCCCGAAGACACCAATACTACCATTAAAGTAGTACGACCAACGCTGTCGGGCCACATACTGGTCGAATTCGGAGCAGAGGCCGGCAATAAAGAAGCATTCTGTGACGCAGTAAAGAAAGTCCTCGGCAAAAGCGTAACTATAGCCCCGCTCGAGCCGATGGCAACGATCGAAATACGAGACATTGACTGCGTGACGGATCTGGCCGAGGTAGAAGAGGCCATCAAAAGGGAGTTCCCTAGCGTGGGAAGGATCAAAGCGAGACTGACACCAGAAAACAACAGGCGACAACGCATGGCCATAGTTGACTTGACCAAAAAGGACGCCCAACAATTCCTGAACAAGGGCAAAGTACGAATAGGGTGGGTTTTCTGTAGGATACGGCGAAGAGCAACGCCTCTTCAATGTTTCAAATGCCTTGGTTATGGTCACACCACACAAGTATGCAAAGGACCCGATAGGAGTTCCCTATGTTACAAATGCGGTGAAATGGGACATAAAAGAAAAGAGTGTACAAAGGAGGCACACTGTATTCTTTGCAAGGAGGCTGATCAGAAACCTGATTTTAGACACGTCTTGGGATCAGGAAAATGCCGGGTGTTCCAGGAAGCCCTAGCCAAGGCAAAATCAGAGCTTCGATGGCCCGCATCCTGCAGCTAAACCTACACCGCAGTTCAACCGCCTAAAATCTGCTTGAGCAGTTTGCAAGGGACAGGAAAGCCGACTTCTTGCTGCTGAGTGAGCAACACCATAATAAAAGTCCTGTATTATGGTACTCTGATGAAACTGCTACTGCCGCTATCTGGGTTCGGAACAGTGATTTTCAAGCGGAGAGTTGTGGACGGGGGGATGGTTTCGTGTGGGTTCGGTGCTCAGGGATCACCTTCTTTTGTGTCTACCTAACGCCTAACGAGTTGATATCATCTTTCCAAGCCAAGCTTAATGCTCTGGAGGGCGCTGTCTCGAACGCAGGGGTAAAGTGCTCGTTGGGGGCAACTTCAATGCAAAAGCAATGGAATGGGGCATGCCTTGGACGGATCCGCGGGGAAAACGAATCCTGGAAATGGCGGCCAGGACGGCCCTCGTCGTACTAAACTCCGGAAATTCGCCGACTTTCCGCCGTATTGACTGTGAGGGAACCATACCGGACGTGACATTCGCCTCGGAGTCCTTAGTACGGAGGATACACAACTGGAAAGTATTAGAGGACTACTCAGCCAGTGATCACCAGTGCATTCTGCTTGAGATCAGTGATGCTATCTCTCGACGTCCGTGCTCTCGGCCTTCTACAACTGGATGGAACATTGGAAGAATGGACGTCGAGAGGTTCGTCAAGGTTCTCACAGCAGGTGAACCGCTGCAGGGAGCTCCGGAGGGGACGGAAGAACTGGCAGATCAAGACGTGGTGAACTGTACTATGAGCATCATTACGACTGCTTGCTGCGCTTCTATGCCCCGACAAGAACCCCGGCACGGCAAGCCCCCAGTGTACTGGTGGTCTACTGAAATCGCTGAAAAGCGGAGGGAGTGTCACAAGCTTCGGCGTGAGGCTCAACGGGCGCGGAACCGTGGCGAGGCATGCAGCTGGCCGGCAGCATATAAGTCAGCCAGGAAATGCCTTCGCAAACTGATCAACAGTAGCAAGGCTCGCTGCTGGCAAGACCTAGTGGACAATGTGAACAAGGATCCGTGGGGCCTTGGCTACAAGCTGGTCATGGGGAAACTTGGTGCCCTACGGAAGCCTTGTATACATGACGCGGAAAAGATGGACGCGATAGTGTGGGGACTCTTCCCCGCCCATCCCGTCCGTGTTGACGCTGTCCATGGTGAAACAGCAGTAGAGTGCCCACTCTTCACACTGCTGGAACTGGAGGAGGCAGTCCTCTCCCTGAAAGAAAGGAAGGCTCCAGGTCCAGATGGTGTTCCAGCTGAGGTGTTGCGGCTCGTCTATCACCATTGTCCTGACTTGCTGCTCAGCACATTCAACGCTTGCCTACGGGACGGGGTCTTCCCAGTACGATGGAAGGTGGCGAGGCTCGTACTGATCAGCAAGCGGAAGGGAAATCCCGAATCGCCGTCTGCATACCGCCCGTCATGCATGCTAGACACGGCTGGGAAAGTGCTAGAGAAACCCATCAAGGGAAGACTCACTGACGCGATTCGTGCTGCTGGGGACCTATCTCCTCGGCAGTACGGCTTTAGAGCAGGACGTTCTACCATTGATGCGATTGCAGAGGTGGTGAACGCGGTCCAAGAGGCAAAGGCATATAGTCGCACCAAGCGACGGATCGTCCTGTTGGTGACACTCGACGTCAGGAATGCCTTCAACTCCGCTAGATGGGTGGATATTCTGGATACGCTGGAAAACTTTCAAGTTCCAGAATATCTAATGCGGCTTTTGAGGAACTACCTAAAGGACCGAAGCCTGGTCTACGACACGACACAGGGCCAACGAAGGATGGAAATTACATCGGGTGTTGCCCAGGGATCTATCCTTGGTCCGGACCTGTGGAACGTGTCTTACGACGGGCTACTGAGACTTGAGATGCCAGATGAGTCGCGCTTGGTCGGCTATGCGGATGATGTTGCGGCTCTGGTCGCTGGACGCACCGTTGAACAAGCGCAACTTAGGCTAGGTATGCTAATGCGCCGAGTGAGGGACTGGATGACTGCTCGCGGGCTCAGTTTAGCACTGGAGAAAACCGAAGTGGTCATCTTGACAAAAAAGAGAATCCCTAGAGTAAGGATGATCAGTATTGGAGGTATACAAATCGAATCGAAGCCAGCGGTGAAGTACCTGGCGCTACTGATCGACTCGAAGATGAGTTTCTCTGAGCAAATCAGGGTAACGGCTGAGAAGGCTGCTTCGGGAATATCGGCCCTGAGTCGACTTATGGCCAACGTAGGGGGACCCAGCCCATCAAGAAGACGCCTCTTGATGAGTGCTGTAGGGTCAGTGCTACTGTACGGAGCAGAGGTATGGGGCGACGCTCTCAGCAAGGAGGTATACCGAAAACGATTGGCACAGGTACAGAAAAGAGGAGCACTGAGAATTGCATCTTCGTATCCAACAGTCTCCGACTCGGCGGTGAGAGCGATTGCACGCGTGATACCTGTCGCCCTCCTTGCTAGAGAGTGCCGCGCTATCTACCTGCACCGAAACGAGGATGCGAGGGAGATGGTTGTCCGCGAGGAGAGACAACGCTCGCTCAACGATTGGCAGCAGTCTTGGGGGAATTGCACGAAGGGAAGGTGGACTGCGCGCCTCATCCCGGACGTGAGACCATGGCTAAATCGAAGGCATGGTGAGACTGACTTCTATCTGACCCAGCTTTTGAGCGGGCACGGGTGTTTTCAGTCTTACCTGCACAAGATCAGTAAGTCACGGTCTCCCGATTGTCGGTTTTGCCCAGGAGAGGAGGACGATGCCTGTCACACATATTTTGCGTGTACCAAATGGGTCAGGCTGCGAAGGGAACTCTACAGGGAGACGGGAGAGCTCACCCCGGATAATATAGTTGCGGTGATGCTCGAATCGGTTGACAAATGGAACCAGGTGGCACCTTATGCTCGGGCAGTCCTGAAATATAAAAGGGACTCACAGCAGCCGGAGGCGCTGGAGCTGGGGGATCGCTCTTCTGGCATTTCCTCTTCCCCTCTCCCCTCCCGCTAGGAAAGGGACTCCCCAGCTTGAAGGCGCCCCACGGCGTAACAAAACGAGACCTGGCCCGAAGTAATGTGTCAAACGGTTCCAGGCTAGGTTCTCAGATTGACAGGGGAGGTGTTTAGTGGGTAGTCCAAGGGTATCCTCCCCGGGAGTCCCACACTGCCAGACTCGGCGGGCGTAAATGCCTTCGGCGGGCGTAAATGCCTTCACCTCCCTACCACAAAAAAAAAAACCATTAGAACGAAATCACTGTCTGATTTCAAGTCAACCAACGAACCGCTGAGTTCTACGCAGGTTCCACACTTCACCTATACCCCAAAAAGTGGAAAAAAATATGAGACCTTCTTGTTGAAAGGTTTGGACTGCGGAGAAAGAAGCTACACCAGAAATCGAATTTATCTCAGTCAAGGCTTTTGCGATAAGAAGATCGACCGTTCAAAGGAAGAATTTACCACTTTGCCTGGTGCAAATTTCAAATAATAGAAGTGCAAGTGCCCTTAAACAAATCAGATACTTGAATTTCAGAGTAGTAAGGTGGGAACACCTCCAGAAAAGAGAAGTCAACCAGTGTTATCGGTCTCAAAGATTTGGTCATTTGCTTGCCAACTACACCATGCATTGTCGGTGCGTCAAATGCAAGGACGTTCATGCTCCCGGTGAGTGCAAATTGGCTCAGACGGAGTCTAAAGAAAAATTATACTGTGTTAACTGCGGTATTTTGGTCATCGGCATCATATCGAGGATGCTCCCGATGTCAAGATGTGAGAGTAAAATCTGTTCCAAAGCAAATGCAACCATACCGCAGTGTCTTACCTCCCGACTTCGTAAAGCCCGGAGTATTATTTGCACTCGCCACTAGAGGACCACCAGAAAATGCTGTAAATAATGTAAGTGGCAATAATGAGCTGCCACTCAAAATTCTGTAGTGTTATGTAGATAAAAAGATGTCCGTAAAGAACTGCAGCGATAGTCTGCTGCCTCGGCGAAAGAAGATGGTAATGTCAGCCGAGATTGGCTTTGTCTGGGGACGCGTGAACGCGCTGGCAGGCTAGCGTTGCGGTGTCGTGGGGCGGGTGCATTCCCTCAACACAAGGACCCACTACAAAAGAATTTCGCGTTCACGAGTTCTTGGGTCTCAAAAACAGAACAAATCGACCGAAGTCAAAAAAAATGTAGGTAACTACAAAGAGGAAAATTGCTTGTTCCAGAGAACTAGTCGAAACAAGCCAAAACAGACGAACTTAGGGTAACTTTGTTGCTACCCGACGATTTTCATGGCCCATAAATAAGAGTGGGTCAACCGGATCGTGGTGGTGGCCCACCAACCCGCCAAACCGGATCAAGATCCAAAAACGTTGCGGTAGCCACGCATTTCCCTTCTGAGTGGAAAACTCATACAAACATACTTTGCATGAGCCTTCCCATCAGAAAAGAAATATACCGGTGACCAATTTATATCATAGAGCTATGCAATATGAAATAAATTGGTCACCGGTATATTTCTTTTCTGATGGGAGGGCTCATGCAAAGTATGTTTGTATGAGTTTTCCACTCAGAAAGGAAATGTGTGGCCACCGCAACGTTTTTGGATCTTGATCCGGTTCAGCGGGTGTGATGGGGCACCACCATGATCCGGTTGTCCCACTCTTATTTGTGGGCCATGAGAATCGTCGGGTAACGACGAAGTTACCCCGAGTCCGTCTGTTTTGGCTTGTTTCGACTTGTTCTCTGGAACAAGATCACATAACATAGAAAAAGGCACCTTGACTAGAGGCCACTCAACCCGCGAGAGTCCCTGAAACTAAAAGAAAGTTGGAGCGCGCCCGATGGCTAGCTCATTTTTGTGGGAAAAGCCTTCCACCGTACTCGGTTCTGTACCCGGTCAGAAGGACAAAATTGCAGGACCGGTGACGTTATTTTTAATTCCTTGAGTAATTTTTTATTATTTTTCTGAACAAAGATCATTCATCAAATTTATATTATTAGTAAGTAAAACGTTCCTTGAACTACTATCAATGAGTTAGACTTAATAGATTACATAAGATTTTTATCCGGTAATTTAAATTCGACTTTTAAATAAGTTACTTTGCATAATATATTATTCATTCCTTTCCACACGAAGTTCAAACCAACTTTGGAATTGATTCTTGTTTTCTTCAAACATTAAATTAGATTCTTAGGATCTCAAGCTTACGCTAACAATTGGAATTTTTTTTATTCTTAATTGAGATTTCATAAGTGTGAATATTTACAGGGTTGAATTGCTTAAAAATGCTGTTCATTTTATTCTTGTTTTGATCTTTTAAAGAGAAAATTATTCAAGTTAAAAGCATATGTGCATTTAATCATTCATTTCAACCAAATTTGAATGTGGGATCAATTCTACGATTATGTATATACATGAAGAATCGGTTTCAATTGTGCAGAAATAATTTCGTTTTGGAACATATAAAAATGTTGGGTTGCTTCTCCCTTTTTCAGGCTAGCTTCCGCGTTTTAAAGACAATCTAAAGATAGGAGAGGTTTATCTCGAATTTAGTATTCTATTAACTGCACAATGTCATTGCAAGCGAATGGTTTATTCAGTCCTACCTTTTCCTGAATGAACCAAACTGGAGCTATATACATTCCTCAATTATACTCCCAAAAAATATGGCTTCCTTTAGTAAACCTTAGATGGCTATTAGGAACGAGAGTATAAAAATACACATCGCCAAATCAACGAAATACCTCTAAAAGGTTCAATTAAACCCCCTCAGCTGACCCTGTGAACTTCAAATACCCAAAGTTACACTCGTTGATTGCAGTCTGAAAAAAATCCCATGTAGCCCAGTCATATTAGGGCTTTCACCTCGGAATGAAAGATAATAAGCTGCAAATTGGTATGAACCTTTGTTTTGTCATTCTTAATGTTGTCTCAAAAGTCACAATCGTTATCGTGTTCCCGTCTCAAGATATTCAAGGTCAAAGGTCACAAAAATCGGTTTTTCGCGAATATCTGGCTTCCTATCGGTTAAATGAGATTTGCATTTATTATAAAAGTTGTAGGCTATAAAATTCCCTACAACTTTTGTTTAAACTTTTTTTTCATACGACCAACCGTTTTGAAGGTAGAGCGCGAAGAGTGCACATCGTACAGTCATATACGGCCTAATGCAAGGTCAAGCGTGAGTTATGGTTATCAGTACGTTATAAAGTCAATTATTTACTTGGAAATTATAATTATTAAACAATGCCTATTATTTATGTACTAACTATTAATTATTTATATTTAATTAAAGTAAGTAACTTGATTATTTATATATAATTATTCATATTTAACTATTTAAGAATATCGGGATCATATGTATTTTCTTCATCGGGATTACTTGGATACAGTGAAGCGTTGAGGCAAGCTTGTCCGTTGCACTGGCCGCAAGCTAAAGAACATTGTAGCCCTGATTTTCTGCATCCACAGCGGGAACCACAACCATTTTTGCAATTGCAAAATATTACGTCAACACTTCCACCAACAAGTGTAGCAGCTCATCAACACATAAAACGTGTCTACTACCAGATTCAAACGTGGTTAGGGAAGGACTTAGAACCTAAAGAATGGGGCTGGATGCTTGAAAATGAAATCCTGGAGCCCATACGAACGTTATTACCTCCAGCACCAGCCGAACTACTAAACGTAATATTTTGCAATTGCAAAAATGGTTGTGGTTCCCGCTGTGGATGCAGAAAATCAGGGCTACAATGTTCTTTAGCTTGCGGCCAGTGCAACGGACAAGCTTGCCTCAACGCTTCACTGTATCCAAGTAATCCCGATGAAGAAAATACATATGATCCCGATATTCTTAAATAGTTAAATATGAATAATTATATATAAATAATCAAGTTACTTACTTTAATTAAATATAAATAATTAATAGTTAGTACATAAATAATAGGCATTGTTTAATAATTATAATTTCCAAGTAAATAATTGACTTTATAACGTACTGATAACCATAACTCACGCTTGACCTTGCATTAGGCCGTATATGACTGTACGATGTGCACTCTTCGCGCTCTACCTTCAAAACGGTTGGTCGTATGAAAAAAAAAGTTTAAACAAAAGTTGTAGGGAATTTTATAGCCTACAACTTTTATAATAAATGCAAATCTCATTTAACCGATAGGAAGCCAGATATTCGCGAAAAACCGATTTTTGTGACCTTTGACCTTGAATATCTTGAGACGGGAACACGATAACGATTGTGACTTTTGAGACAACATTTAGAATGACAAAACAAAGGTTCATACCAATTTGCAGCTTATTATCTTTCATTCCGAGGTTGACCCCTTTTTTTACCTAATATGACTGGGCTAATGTGAAAACTTGTTTTAAAAGGTTCAAAGCTACGTGGTTTGATTTTCTCGTAAATTTGGAATTAAACGCCTAGCTTCCTTTCTTTACCTGTCTATACTGTGTTGAATTCTTCGAAACAATCTTTGAAGAGGCTCATAATGGTTTAGTGGTAGTCGCCCTTGGTCCTAGCACCGATGTTGCCGATGTGCAATGTATTGAAATGGCGACGACGGATGATGGTTTCTGGATAGTTGGGTGTCATGGGTGGATGCATTGTGATTTGGCGGTCACCGTGCTTGTCTCTTGCACCAATGCCGCCGATTTACTATGTATGGAAGTGACGACGACGGATGATGGTTGGTCGGTTGTTGGTGATCATGGGCGAATTCATCGTAGTTCTGGGTAATTTGTGTTAGCACTGATGCCCCTGATGTACAATAGATTGAAATGGCGAGGGCGGGTGAGAGTTTGAGAATGTTTGATGATCATAAGCGAATGTATGGTGGTCCGATGGTAGCCGTCGTTGGTCCTCAAACTGATTCCAGCGATATGCAATCAATTGAAGGGACCACGGTAGATAATGTTTCGAAGGTGGTTGATGATCAGAAATGAACGTTCTTTGCTTACAATCTGAAAACTTTTAAGTGTAACGGAGCCATTACCCGTTAACAAAGACTAGGCAGGTACGTAGGGGGAAATTTGGCAGAGATGAAGAGCACCTTGCATAAGATAATCTAATTTGAATTGATGAGATGATAACCTCATAATTTAGATCGAATTGATTATTTGAGCAAACACAACCTAACTATCACTGTGGTAAAACCTCATCAGTATTCTGAGCATAATAAATAGTAAAAAAATTAGAATAGAAACTACTGTATATGGTTCTTTTCGTTATGGTTTATCGCGACTTCACGTAATTTAACGAAATAAAGTTACAATTCCCTTATGGACCACAAATATTGATTTAGAATAAAAATGAAGAGTTTGATGGTAAAAACGATTTTTTATTCTACAATACACACGGATGCATTACGGTCGGTATTGTCAACTATCTTCAGCGCTATGCGCGAAACTACTAATGCAACTACTGAATAAAATTGAAGTACATAAACAATTAACGGCTTATTGGTTCTATATAATTTAGTCGGATTGAATAAAAATGAAAAAATTCTATTATCAGACTATCGTCAATATAAAATCACTATCCTGTTATGTGTTAACCCCATATAATATATATTAATCGATGCAAAATAAAAGTAACCGTTAACACATTAATTAGCCAATTGAAATAAACTTGAATTTATTGGGCTATCGTCGATATTAATTACATTATCCGTTATATGCATGAATGACGTTCATACGCGTCGAGTTTTCGCGGATAATTTACTGTTTTGAGCAATTTATAATTATTTATATGCAATCTCGTATAGTGTCTTCCTGTGTTGTTTAAATCCAATGTATGTGCAGCAATCCCTTTGTCAATGTCTTTGTTTTTGATGTATTGTTTATGTTCCTTCAGGCGAACTTCAACAGCACGTTTGGGTTGTCCAATATATTTTTTATCACATTCTGTGCAATTGACTTGGTAGATTCCGCTTTTTTGTTTTGGCAAAGAAAATCTTTCGTAGAACCAAGAAATAAGCAAAGCTTGTGGGTGTTGCTATGTACAATCTTCAGATTTGCTTTGCTGAATTCCTTTTTTAGTGGGTTGGAAATCATAGGGACATATGCCAAGGTTACATGCGATTCGTTATGGTTTGCTGCACGGTTTTGATTGAAAAAGTTTGAAGCTCTTTCTCTTTTCATTTTTTGCATGCATTTGGCAATCAATTTGTCCATTAGCGCTTTATCGTATCCATTCATTTTAACCTAATTGTACGATATGCTCATATTCGTTCCTTTAGTCTGCCAGTGATAAGGGCAACCGACACATACGATATATCATCGATCTAAACGCTGCAATCTTGTTCTGATGTGAACAAAATGAATCTTTGGTGATATATCTATATCTATGTGTTGCTGTTGATTTTCTATGTATTGAAAATTTAATTTTTCGGCCGTCACGCGTAATATTAAGATCCAGAAAGGGCAGCGTTTGCTCTTCATTTTCGGGTCCGATGGTAAACTTTATGGTTGATTAACGACTATTGAGCAAATCTAAGAGGTGATTTATTCTTGATTCCTTAACTACACTTGGAGATGACTAAAGACCTAAAAACGGAACAAAAATTCAGTGAATTTTTAAGAAAGCAGTTCATAATTTTTAATCGCAACGAAGGTATTTTCCTCAAAAAACGAAAAATACAATCTAAAAAGCTAGCTAAACTAAGGAACCACAGAATTCGTAACACCGAATCAAGAACAGAAGTTAAAAATGTCAATGGATGAATTGTGAACTTATCTCAGGAGACATTACAAGAAGATGAACTGGAATTGTTAAATCGTGGCCTCAATTTCTCAGTCAAGCCTTTACCACCACATGTAATTGACATAATTGCAGATATTGAATCTGCAATCCAGTACAAGCCAAGAGACATCAAGAATAAAATCAGAGAAAAAGCAAAGCACGTCATCGGTGAAGCTAAACAAGATGCTGCTAACAAAAAATAATGACGACGCAACCAGCGGTTGCAGCCACGATGTCAACAGTACATCCCGAGCCGTACTAACAACGACAAAAACGAAGACTAACACAACGACAGTGAAGACGGACGAAAAACGGAGAATAGCAGACAGTCTGGTTCAGACTGAGATTTCTGCGGCTTTCGGGCGCAGCAAAAAACTGATGCGAACGCCAGAGCGTCCTTTTAAGGAAAAGCGGGAAACTCTGCAGGACACTTCAGGTGTTTGAGCGGTGGGAAATAACGTAAAGAGCACCGAAAATTCGATTGTCACTGCTGCGATCGTTACCGAAGCGACCGGTGCAAGGGTCGCAAATCCTGACAAAGCAACGAAAAATCCAGAAGCCAACGAGGTGATTACGGCGCTAAAAGCAAAGAGTGATCAGACACCGCGTGAATGCACCGCCAAAGTTGAAAATGTGGCGGAAGTACTGAACTCGGAAACGGAACGCGATAACCTCTCCCAAGGATGGTTGCAAGGTACAATTGCAGACCAGCGATACGAAGATGAAAGGCTACTCCGAAAAGCGGGAGATGTTCTGAAGAGAATACGAGCTACATGTGACTCCCCAAAAATCAGCAAAGCAGCAAAGGCAGGGCTCCTTGAACTAGAGGAGCTCCTAGATCGTATAGGGCACTATCGGAGGAGCTGGTTAAGGGCCGAAGACGAACAGAAGGCTAAAGAGGCGCTTGGGATGAAATCCAAAGGTGACATGCAGATAGCTCCACCATTCAAAGTCAATAAAAGAAGCGTGTAGCCCAATCGAAAGAGATCAGGATAAAGGAAGGAAGAGGCACTTGACGGGCGTGGAGCACCAGATCAGGGGTTCCATACAGTGCTTACAAAAGGAGCGAAGGAAGCCGCAAAGAAACTCCTTCAAAAAAAGCCAGAAAGTAAAGTTCGTACGGACGCTCAATTAGAAAAAGGACCTGATGCAAAACAGGAGAGGCAGAAGCTCCGACGAAGACCCCGGCAGCAGGCACTACTTGTAAAGCCCCAAGATGGCCGATCCTACGCGGAGGTACTGCGGGACATCAGGGGACACGTAAGGCCCGAAGACACCAGTACTACCATTAAAGTAGTACGACCAACGCGGTCGAACCACATACTGGTGGAATTCGGAGCAGAGGCCGGCAAAAAAGAAGCATTCTGTGACGCAGTAAAGAAAGTCCTCGGCAAAAGCGTAACTATAGCCCCGCTCGAGCCAATGGCAACGATCGAAATAAGAGACATTGACTGCGTCACGGATCTGGCCGAGGCAGAAGAGGCCATCAAAAGGGAGTACCCAAGCGTGAGAAGGATCAAAGCGAGTCTGACACCAGAAAACCACAGGGGACAACGCATGGCCATAGTTGACTTGACCGGAAAGGACGCCGAACAATTCCTGAACAAGGGCAAAGTACGAATAGGGTGGGTTGTCTGCAGGATACGGCGAAGAGCAACGTCTCTTCAATGTTTCAAATGCCTCGGTTATGGTCATACAGCACAAGTATGCAAAGGACCCGATAGGAGTTCCCTATGTTACAAATGCGGTGAAATGGGACATAAAAGAAAAAAGTGTATGAAGGAGGCACACTGTATTCTTTGCAAGGATGCTGATCAAAAATCTGATTTTGGACACGTCTTGGGATCAGGAAAATGCCGGGTGTTCCAGGAAGCCCTAGCCAAGGCAAAATCAGAACTCCGATGACCCGCATCCTGCAGCTAAACCTACACCGCAGTTCAACCGCCTAAAATATACTTGAGCAGTTTGTGAGGGACATGAAAGCCGACTTCTTGCTGCTAAGTGAGCAGCACCATAATAAAAGTCCTGCATTATGGTATTCTGATGAAACTGGTACTGCCGCCATCTGGGTTCGGAACAGTGACTTTCAAGCGGAGAGTTGTGGATGGGGGATGGTTTCGTGTGGGTTCGGTGTTCAGGGACCACCTTCTTTAGTGTGTACCTAACGCGTAACAAATCGATATCATCTTTCCAAGCCAAGCTTAATGCTTTGGAGGGCGCTGTCTCGAACGCAGGGGTAAAGTGCTCGTTGGGGGCGACTTCAACGCTAAAGCAATCGAATGGGGCATGCCTCAGATGGATCCGCGGGGAAAACAAATCCTTAAAAATGGTGGCCAGGACAGCGCTCGTCGTACTAAACTCCGGAAATTCGCCGACTTTCCACCGTATCGGCGAACGTGACATTCGCCTCGGAGTCCTTAGTACGAAGGATACACAACTGGAAAGTATTAGAGGACTACTCAGCCAGTGATCATCAGTGACGCTGTCTCTCAACGTCCGCGCTCTCGGCCTTATACAACCGGATGGAACATCGGAAGGATGGACGTCGAGAGGTTCGTTGAGGTGCTCACAGCAGGTGAGCCGCTGCAGGGAGCTTCGGAGGGGACGGAAGAACTGGCAGCTCAAGACGTGGTGAACTCTAATATGAGCATCATTACGACTGCTTGCTGCGCTTCTATGCCCCGTCGAAGACCCCGGCACGGCAAGCCCCCAGTGTACTGGTGGTCAACTAAAATCGCTGAAAAGCAAAGTAAGCGTCACAAGCTTCGACGTGAGGTTCAGTGGGCGCGGAACTGTGACGAGGCATGCAACTGGGTGGCAGCATATAGTTCGGCCAGGAAATGCCTTCGCAAGCTGATCAACAGTAGCAAGGCTCGCTGCTGGCAAGATCTAGTGCACAATGTGAACAAAGATCCGTGGGGCCTTGGCTACAAGCTGGTCATGCAGAAGCTTGGTGCCTTGTATACATCATGCGGAAAAGATGGACGCGATAGTGCGGGGACTCTTCCCCACCTATCCCGTTCATGTTGACGCTGTCCATGGTGAAACACCAGTTCAGTGTCCACTCTTCACACTGCTGGAACTGGAGGAGGCAGGCCTCTCATTGAAAGCAAGGAAGGCTCCAGGTCCGGATGGTGTTCCGGCTGAGGTGTTGCAGCTCGTCTATCACCATTGTCCTGACACGCTGCTCAGCACGTTCAACGCTTGCCTACCGGACGGGGTTTTCCCGGTACGATGGAAGGTGACGAGGCTCGTGCTGATCAGCAAGGGGAAGAGAAATCCCGAATCATCGTCTGCATACCGCCCGTTATGCATGCTAGACACGGCTGGGAAAGTGCTAGAGAAATTTATCAAGGGAAGGCTCACTGACACGATTCATGCTGCTAGGGACCTATCTCTTCGGCAGTACGGCTTTAGAGCAGGACGTTCTACCGTTGATGCGATTGCAGAGGTGGTGAATGCGGTCCAAAGAGCAGACGCATTTAGTCGCACCAAGCGACGGATCGTCCTGTTGGTGATACTCGCCGTCAGAAATGCCTTCAACTCCGCTAGATGGGTGGATATTCTGGATACGCTGGAAAACTCTTTTCATGTTCCAGAATATCTAATGCGGCTTTTGAGGAACTACCTGAAGGACCGAAGCCTGTCTACGACATGACACAGGGCCAAAGAAGGATGGAAATTACATCGGGTGTTGCCCAGGGATCTACTCTTGGTCAGGACCTGTGGAACGTGCCTTACGACGGGCTACTGAGACATGAGATGCCAGATGAGTCGCGCTTGGTTGGATATGCGGATGATGTTGCGGCTCTGATCGCTGGACGCACCGTTGAACAAGTGCAACTTAGGCTAGGTATGCTTATGCGCCGAGTGAGGGGCTGGATGATTGCGCGTCATCGCTTAGCACTGGAGAAAACCGAAGTGGTCATCTTGACAAAAAAGAGAATCCCTAGAGTAAGCATGATCAGTATTGGCGACTTACGAATCGAATTGAAGCCAGCGGTGAAGTACTAGCGGCTACTGATCGACTCGTAGATGAGTTTCTCTGAGCAAATCAGGGCAACAGCGGAGAAGGCTGCTTCGGGAATATCGGCCCTGAGTCGACTTATGGCCAACGTAGGGGGACCCAGCCCATCAAGAAGACGCCTCTTGATGAGTACTGTAGGGTCAGTGCTACTGTACGGAGCAGAGGTATGGGGTGACGCTCTCAGCAAGGAGGTACACCCAAAACGTTTGGCACAGGTGAAGAGAAGAGGAGCACTGAGAATTGCATCTTCTTATCCAACAGTCTCTGACTCGGCGTTGAGAGTTATTGCAGGCGTGATAGCTGTCGTCCTCCTTGCTAGAGAGTGCTGCACTATTAACCTGCGAGGGAGATGGTTGTCCGCGAGGAGAGACAGCGCTCGCTCAACGATTGGCAGCAGTCTTGGGTCAATTGCACGAAGGGAAGGTGGACTGCGTGCCTCATGCCGGATGTGAGACCGTAGCTAAATCGAACGCATGGTGAGACTGATTTCTATCTGACCCAGCTTTTGAGCGGGTATGGGTGTTTTTAGTCTTACCTGCACAGGATCGGTAAGTCGTGGTCCCCCGATTGTCGGTTTTGCCCAGCAGAGGAGGACAATGTCTGTCACACATTTTTTGCGTGTACAAAATGGGTCAGGCTGCGAAGAGAACTCTACAGGGAGACGGGAGAGCTCAGTTTGGATAATATGGTTGCGGTGATGCTCGAATCGGTTGACAAATGGAATCAGGAGGCACATAATGCTCGGGCAGTCCTAAAAATAAAATGGACTCACAGCAGCCGGAGGCACTGGGGCTGGGGGATCGCTCTTCTGGCATTTCCTCTTCCCCTCTCCCCTCCCGCTAGGAAAGGAACTCCCCAGCTTGAGGGCGCCCCACGGCGTAACAAAACGAGACCTGGCCCAACGTAATGTGTCAAACGGTTCCAGGCTGGGTGCTCAGGTTGTCAGGGAGGTGTTTAGTGGGTAGTCCAGTCGCGCATGGGGGCCTCACACCCTGTGCATAAATAGCATTCACCTCCCTACCACAAAAAAAGGCATTCTATTATGGATTTTTGATTCAGTTGGGAGGGATGCGTAGGGGCACCGCCATCACCTGGATGCTCCACTCTTGTGTGGGCCACAACCATCCCCAGCAAGGACGAAATCACCTTACGTCTCGCGTGCAATTAACTTGGTATTATTCGTCGTGTGTCTTATGTAGTCAGTTTGTTATATCAGACATTGATGCCTTACATCGATCAATCGGCTTAGCGTTTTGATTCCAGTTATCTGAAAACTCGTAAGTGCCCCTCTACTGTGGGAAAAGAGCCCACTCCACGACACCGCAATGCTAGCTTGCCAGCGCACTTACGCGCCCACAGACAAGGCCAGTTCCAGTGTAGCACTAATATTTTCACATACTGAGCAGCGAATCACTGCTGCAGTTCTTTACGGACACATTCACCCACATTTAAATACTACAAATCACACAACGGCGCTTCATTTCTCTGGTCACTCCATTATTTTCCAGCCGTGATCAGCTGGTGGACTTTTATGATGGTTCATTATTACTTCAGAATTTAAGACCCTTGCATCGGTCACTTCTGTAGCGATCGCACCAGTAACCATCGAATTCTTGTTATTTTGTGTGTTTTTTTCTCACCGCTTGAACATCAGGAACGACGCGCAGAGCTCTCGCTCCTCCTTTTTAGCACGTTCTGGCATTCACATAATTTTATGCTGGGTTAAAACACCACAGAAATCTCAGTCTGGACAATACTGTCTGTAAATTGCCCAACCGTGCAAAGCAACCAGACCCAAAGCACCAATTCCAGATTGCTGTCCAAAGCATAGCCCAGATTCAGGCAGGGTTGTTACTTCATATCCTCGGGTCCGTGAAGATGGGGCTCCCCAAAAAAATCCTATACACCTGTCGACTGGCACTCGCCCTGCGGAAATTTCCTCGTGTACGTGGGGACGGCATTTTTCTTCAGAAAATTTTAAACGGGTATTTGATCGGTGGCTGATATACTTGTCCGAGCTTAGTCTACTCACGTGAGATCTGCGATCGAAATTCCTCTCCGAACTAGCTCGCCTGCAAGCAGTCACCTTAGACTTGACTAAAATTGCTCAGAAGGTAAAGCCCGTTGGTACATATCGGGACATGTCATTTAACCGCTGAGAGTTCGGTTCGCTTTTTCTACGGGGAATCGGTGACGATCGAAAAAAAGAATCATTTCACGGAAGGAAATAGGGAAGCGTTATACGAGTACAAGGGAGACTATGCGATAACATAATAAATAACAGCTACTTCAAATACGAGTAGGTTATGAGCAATTATGCGTAGGTTTTCTTTAATTTAATGGTAAAGTGGATATGAAATAAAAATGCTTTTTGGGTTAATTTATGAATGAGTAAAGATATTGGTCAATATTTCATAAGTTGGATACAAAACCCTTTTGGCTGAAGTATACTCCTTATTTTGGCGTACCAAACATTTTATAATTCAATTTAACCTGGCGTTTTTGGACTTGCCTACAAACTGCACAGCAGTTTGTTTTGTATGAGCATACGATTTTATACACGTTTGAGCAAAGTATTGGCAAATGTGCAATTCATATACTTTTATATGTGCAGCGCTGCACATACCAGAGTGAGCATATATTTTGCACATATAAATTTGATGATTACACTAAATGTGCATTGTATGTGCAGGTTTGAGCATACTATATACGAGTAATATTTGCGTTGAGCATATAGTGTAATCGAAACAATACGCAAACAGCAGATTACATTCTGGTTAGTATTTATTTGTCCTGAAAACTGTTATTAAATAAATGATGTCTATTAACTCCATAGTTTGCTTGGTAATTAAAATCAAATATATTCTCACATGAAACACAACATTCATGTTTCAAGGATACTTTCTGTGTGTATGTCATAACAAAATTTCTTCTGTCCATATCCGTTGTCTCACGAGTATCCTGAAGTACAAAGTAGATTTTCCACAAATAATTAAAAAATTAAAGAACTCTTAATTATTTGAATGCAAATATTTTTCGAAGCATTGATGAATACATTTTCGAGTTTCATTATAATGAATGCATTAGCGTTTATCTTTTGAACCAAATACAGTAAAATGAATTTATGAATAGCTCATATTTAGAAATATCACTCTGTAATATGTATATGCATTATTCTCGTATCTTTCAATGTTACTACGTGCATCTTCAATGCTAACCACAAATTGCTGACTCAAAATTTTATTCGAGTGACCACACGTTTTCTTCAACGGAGAAATAAATCTGACGCTACAAATATTTTTTATTTCGCGGCATTATTTGAAAATTCAAGGTATAGTTGAGAATATACAGTTAAATGTAATAATAGACGGTGGACATTCTATTTGTGTTGCAATCAATTTTTAAACAAAATGCAAATCACGAAGATGCCAAAAGGTTTTCCGACCCCCAAGTAATCAACGGGAGGTCGTTTCGTCAGCAAATGCAAATATGAATAGTGACAAAGCCAACTGTTAATTTTTTTTAATTAAAACTAAAGTATCGTTTCATCGCAGGGTCAATTTAAAAAGCAAGTAAGTTTTCATTAATATTTATTGAATTGCATTCACTAGAAGTGCAAGTTAACAACAACAAGCAAACGAACCGTCACTAAAAACTAAACAATTCAATTGAACGTCAAGAAAATAATTAAGTTAACACTCTAATCACTGAACAGTACAATTCGCAAGCCGCCGCTGCTCATTTCCCCAAACGGTTGGACCCAAGAGATCTTGAAGTCTCAAGACCCGGCTTTATCTCCGCTCGCCTAAGACGCTACAATCGCCGATCGATTGATTCGTCCGTTAACTTACCGCTTCGCGATCGCGATACGTGCAAAAGCTGGAAGTGAGCCGCTGCATGTGGCGGGGAGCCATGGTTGCACGCATCTTCCTTCCACCATGACGAATAGCTGGTAATGGAAGTGGTCGGGTCGCTGCAACACAGTCTTACAGCCACATGTCTTGGATCGGAAGAACATAAAAAGCTATTGGAGTCGCTTTCCATGAATGGGGAGCCCGCTAAAGCATTGTATGCTGCTGCACATATGATTTGATGTATGAAGTGAGAGTGTTGACTGTTGTGTGTTGTTTTTATTTCTTTCATCTTTAAGACATTAATGTCGGTTGAGGTCTCAAACTCATTTTGGCGGCTAATATTTACGATTTTAGTAATATTTGTTTCACTGAAGGTAACATCGTAGTGAGACTCTTTGGACAGTACTGTTGATACGAGTGTAGTATCGGCGCGCCGGATAGCTGTGATGACTGATACGAGCCAATAGGCTTTAGGGTCATTACTAGTGAATTTGCAATAGTGTTGCTGTGGCTGTGCATGTTCGCTTCGACGGTAGGTTTTAAGGACAAATGTTGAATTAGTTGTTTTGTTGATGAATACGAGTATGTATTGGACACGGAGTGTATAAGATTGTTATTCTTTCTTCATGGTGGTGCACCGCGATTCGGAAGTAGGCGTAGGAATGGTGGTCAGATCGTTCCGAACGGTATCAGCTTAACACGAACACATTCAAAGATTGCGTTGAACATTTTCCATGCAGACACGCGGCGACTCTTGAACGTTAACTATTACCATTAATGAATTTTTCCACATTATTCCTATTACTTACACTGAAAGGAGTTAAAAACAAATATCATAGTTGATTTCGGTTGAGTATCCCGTCAACAGTCATACAGTTCGGATCATCTTGAAAGTAGTAGTTGAGATTCAAATTTGAATCTGCTGCTTGCTTTTCAGCTCTCGTTACAATACCCAATTGCAAAAGGATTATTATTTTGTGTTGTGTCCAATCAGCTTCAGCTGCAGTGCTCGCTCCATGGATTTTTAAAAACGGATTTAACAGTGCATAACATTTTTAATAAAAACGAATATTAAGAAAACATGTGCATAAGTGACTTAAACTAAAAGAGATATATTCAATTTATACTATAATTATTAGTGTTAAATTTTTGGATTAAAACTTACAAAACGCAAGTGTGCAACACTTGAACAGAAGGATTTCACATAACGGAATTAAAGGATTATACAAAATTCTGTAAGTAGATGTTTTATTGTGTTTGTTATTCATTAAAAGTTTTTCAATAGAATACAGTGAGATTAGTGGTAAAAATAATACGTCAGAAACACTGCTACGATACATTTTTTATAAATGTTTTGATAACAACCATTGAACGTGCCTCTTAGAATTTCATATCACAACTATGAGGATAAATTGATAGTACCTTCATGAGTGATACTAAATAATTCATATTATAGCATTTTACTTGCACTTTAAAACATAAAGGACTCGCCTTACGCTAGAAAGTCCTTTTTGTAGAAAAGCTAATTAATTTCAATACTCAAATGTGTGTAAAAAACACAAATTAATTGTTAAAAATACTGAGGAAGTTCTCAAGTAGAGAACGAAACAATTGTATACTTAATTTAAAATAAATAGTAGAATTAAAGGGTATATACTTTCTTTCACCTTTTTTTACAAATTAATTGGCTGCACTCTTAAAAGAAATTCCTAGGAGTGACGCACGAACTTTTTGGAATTACTCATACTTCTAATTTACTTCTGAGTATTGATTCATTTCAAAACTTACAGCAAAACTATCAACCGAAAATGCAGAAGATAGTTTTAAGCTCCATAAAATTAGAAATTAGAACTCAATGTTCCAAACTTCATTGAATCGACGAATAAATGAAGGAAAGCTTTGACCAATTTCCAAAAGCTACCAAAATTCTATGAAAGATAGTTCTTTCTTAACTGTTCCAATCTTAAATAGTGTATCTACTCGTATTCTGAAAAGATGTTAAGGCTACTCTTAGGAGTATTCTTAAGACGTTTGAGAAAAAGTTGATACAACGACATCTTCAAAACAAATGAGCTACTCTTGGTCTCAATAGAATCGAACCATTCTTAGCTTAATCAATGAAAAATTTGCGGCTTGGGAAGTTTATAGAACTTTTTTGATTGTTTGTTGTCCATTATGCAAGTATATATATACCTAATCATATTGCAGAGTGTATGAAAAAGCTGATTAAAGTAATCGAGATTTCAAAAATTTTGATCATTTCTTTTTGACAATAGTAACATTTGTCGACTACTTTCACCTTTTTTGAGATTTCCTAGATATTTTAAATTACCATTTCTGCTTCAGTGAAAAGATATGTTAGAAATTGGAACTTCATGATAAAAAGCCATCTAGACTTTTCCTTATATTTTATGGAATAATTTTGATAATCTTTTTCTCGCCGTGCACAATGGACCGAACAATGGACAAAAATCAAAATCTTTATTTCCTGTCCTTTGATTTTTAACGTTCTTATTTTATTCAGAACTATTCTAGAAATTATTATTATATAAAAACATAAAAAAAAATTATTGCGATGGTCTATAAACTAATTATTTTATTTATTTGATGTAAAAAATAGTCTATAAACTAAGATAAAATATAGAAAGCAAGATTTTATCCTAAAATATCGATTTATATCAACAACAACTTGAATTCAATATCGTTGAAAATATTATATAATTGTGATTTTATTAGACACACCAAAGGACGTAATGGGGAAACTCTTGGTTTCTCAACTAGTAATATTTGATTTAAGAATTTTTCTTTTTAGGGCTTTGTAAAATAATTTTACAAAACCCTACTAGTTTCGCGACCAATCTGTCCGTCTGTTCATCTGTCCGTCCGTCCGTGTGTCACAGCAGTTTTTCTCGGAAACTACTTAAGCTAGAAACATTAAATTTTGTGCGTAGGTGTAAAGTGGTGATCTCTTCAAAGTCCAACTACAAAAAAATTTTATAAGCTATTTAAGGGGGGTCTCCCCATATAGGAGAGTGACTCCCGAAAAAAAAATTTCATTGAAGGTATCAAATGAAAGGTCTTGATGAGAACTTTTCAGAACAGGTCTTAGTTTGGCAAAATTTGCTTCGAGGGGCGCTCGCGATCGGACACCTGTGATCCGAAAAATCTGAAAAAAATCAGGAATGTAGGCCTTGGTGTGTACAACAACAACAAATACGTTAGAAGTCGCAGTTCACTCAACTTTGTTAGTAATAGTATGATTTATCGATTTTATGTTTTCTTGAATAAAATCTTTACGATACCCTTAAATTCTATGAAATTCAGTACACAGATGACTATTTATAAGGTTGATCTACCCTGAAAGTTTCATAAAGATTAAATCGTATTTAGCGAAATTATAGCGGTTTGAATTTTCCTGTATTACTATGGAACAATATGCGCTGCATTTATTACTATGGCAACATATGGCTATGGAACAACATGCGCTTTTTTCCGACATAGACACTACAGTTTTCTAGGATTTGCATGAAAATTTCAGGAATGATAGCCGTCATGTAGATCTTTGAGAATCGGTTCAGCTAGTGGTATCAGTAATCGTAAAACAAAATAGTGGCTGTTTTAAATGCGAAGATTGAATAATTTTGAGTTATTTTTTCCCAACTTCAACGTTTAAGGTGCATGCTTTGCACACTTGATTCAATTTAATGAATGACTGAAGATGAGTACCTACAATTAATGCTCATAAGTGAAACAAGTCGAGGAGGTGGGAGAGAGCTCCTAGCAAAAAGGTTTTGTAACCATTCTAGGATTCGAAAAAATTGGCCATGAATCGATGATTTCAGTACAGGTGAGTGGCCCCTGAAAAAAAATTCATCAAACGTAGCCGATATGAGTATGAAATGAAAGTTTTCA
Organism: Odontomyia ornata; assembly: GCA_963969285.1. Taxonomy (NCBI): domain Eukaryota; kingdom Metazoa; phylum Arthropoda; class Insecta; order Diptera; family Stratiomyidae; genus Odontomyia; species Odontomyia ornata. The sequence goes on from OZ017739.1 coordinate 87,347,483, forward strand.
TGGGAGTTTTTCAAAACAGTTGTTAAACTGTCAGTTTTTGCTTCAGTGGGGGCACAGGGGGGAAATACATGAAAAATGTGTTTCCACCGTCGCGGCTAGACATCTGAAATAATTATCAAGGGAGATATTTATGAGTATAAGAATATCAAAAACCTCATGAGTCTAAATACGTTCAACTATCTTAATAATAGTATGATCTTCGAATTTCATATTTTCTCCAATAAAATCGTCTTTGATATGTTTCTTGATTTGCATCTGCATTTTGTAAATTGAGTACAAAACCCTCTGACATGAGCGTAGGTCTGTTTACCCAACTTGTTTTTATCATTTATTTGGTTTTATTTTCTATTATACCTGACATTTTTATTCAAGATTAAAATTTTGATGGATAATGAGAAAAAAAACACCATTGCAAAATTTTTAAAGCACTAAATTCATTTTACAATTTATTGCTGTCAATTTGATTTGCCGATTCAAAAGTTATTTGATCTTTAAAGTTCACCAAAAATCACGAATTTCACCTGCTCAAAACCTGGGAAAATTGGAAAACCGCTATGAGTTTTTGAGGGTATATTATTTCTACTTAATCCTCACAATACAACCAAAAAATATAAAACAGTATGTAAAGATTGTTAGTCTACTTTCATTTCAGTTTTCAAAATATTATAGTGGAAAGCATTCCCTGAAAACAAAAAACATTTTTAATATCTTAAAAAATTGGACGAACAAAGTATCTATTTGGAAAGATTCTCAGTTATGTTCAACAAAAAGAATCCAAGCCCTAATTGTTCTCCTGATCTATGTTATTGAACTTTTTTTACGTTATTTTCAACTGAAATTCATCACGAAAAGTATAGATTTCAAAATGGTTCGTGATTTATGGTTCTTGCCAGTTATTTCCATGGCTGCACTTGTCTGTGCAGTCGCGCGACTCTCCTTCCAATTTTATTAGTCACTGATACAAAAATTTAGTAGTAAAACTATATCTACCAAAACTTTTATTATTTTGAAATTTTAAGCTACATAGTTTTGATCTTTTGGGCCTTCGCTTACAAATAGTTAGAGTATCCCATTATCTTGACGTTACGTATCGGCACTCCAGAAGGTGATATGGTCTGTACCATGCTTTGGCCATATGCCCGTCCACGCAGTTACAAAATGTTCTGAGTTTAAACCAGTACGTACCATAACTGAACGAGCTTACAGTCCGTCCGAAGAACTACACGAACCAAATCTCGTTGTCACCAATTAGATTCGAACTAAGGACCTTCGGCATACGCGGTTAGCACTCTAGAGAGTAGAGTATCTCATAACCTTGATCGAATGTATCGGCACTTGAGAAGCTGATATGGTCAGTACCACAACTGATGATTTAAGGCCTTCTAAATTACTTCCCTTGTAATGAAAACTTGTAATGAAAAAAAATTCAGCCACAAGATTTCCTCGATGATTTTCAATAGTTTTTCCTATTTGAACGTTATTTGATTAAAAATTGTAATAAACCATAAGTTGTACTATCAAATTTTAAACCTTATAAATCCTATGTAGTAAATTGGGGCTTATTATGTAAATTAAAATTATATGCCAATTATTTTGTTTATTTGATATCCGCAGGTCAACTCAATTTTTTCTTGAAAACCCGTCAGGCCTTGCCTTTTTAAGTGAGCAACCGTGTTTCTACTTCTTGGAGTCATCTTCAATTGTCACTGAAGATGACTTCAAGAAATCGACACGTGTCTGCCCACTTAAAAAGGCGTTGCCCTATGGCAAAGAATGTAAATTAAAATCATATGCTTTTACTCTTTGAAAATCAGTAGAAGTCCGAAACTAACTGCAGTGTATTGATCATCATTTTTGTTATACTTTTAATTAGGAAATCCAAATATCAGCATTGCTTTAAAATTTTATAATTTTGAACTAAAGCTATTTCTTTATCAGATTGTAGCAAATTCAATCCAAGCTTTAACTATCAGCTTGATACAGTGAAATCTCTCTTAAGCGGACACCCACGGGACCGAAAAAATTGTCCGTTAAAGAGGGGTGTCCGCTCAAAAGGAATTTTTAGTAGCAGTAAACTCGTAGAAAAAAACGGTTTACTTTTGTATACAAATGTGTTTATTTAATATAAATGAGTAACAACAAATTATTTCTTTCTAAAAATAAAATTCAGTTCAAAATCAACAAAAACATGTAAAGGCAAAATCAACATTAGCAACCATGGACTTGTATGTACATTTACATAAATTATTTTGGAGAAAAAAACTCATTTAATGTAGATTGACGACCCATTTTACGAACTCCAACATCTTGGTAGCGGGATTTTAAATTTGACAAAAGACTGTATGCATAATAGTCCCCTTGATTCCTCGCAAAATTTTGCAATTTATGTAAAATTTTGCTCGCTTTGCTACATGTCCCAAGATCTTGAATTAGTGGTTCTTCGTCTGACTCATCTGAAACTTGTAATTCCTCAATGGCGTCTGCATGTTCCTCTACATCTTCATAAGACAATTCACTGTCAATACGCTTCACTACATGTCCCAACATCTGAAATTAGTGGTTCTTCGTCTGACTCATCTGAAACGTGTACTTTCTCGATGCGTCTGCATGTTCCTCTACATCTTCACAAGAAAATTCACTGTCAATTCCGAAAAAGGTTTCGATGCTTGAATTGTTTAAAATTTCTGGTGTAAGTGCGTTATCCATTTCAGCCAGTACAGCTAGTGGTATATCGTCTTCTGCAGAAAACTCTTCAGAACAAGAATTCTCAGTATTGTCTTGAAAGCAGCCTGCTTTGCGGAAACAGTTACAAATTGTGCCCTTTGTAACACTTTCCCAAGCATTTTTTATGAAATATATATATCGCATCTAGCAAGTTTATGCTTCTTGCAAGATCATATGCCAAACTAGCGGTGCTTATATTCAGAAAAATTTGTTTCACTATTTGCATCCTGTAAAAAACTTTCAGCGATTTTATAACACCATGGTATAATGGCTGGCAGACTGATGTGTGGTTCGGGAGTAGAAAAATTAGCTTAATATTTTTAAATTGTAAATGCGTCGGATGTGATGTGGCTTTGTCCAAAAACAATAATATGTTTCTATTTTCTCGTCCCATTTTTCGATCTAAAATCGTAAGCCAATTTGTCATTATTTCACCTGTCATCCATGCTTTTCTGTTGGACAAACAGGATACTAGCAAATCAGTGATGTTTTTAGATGATCTTGGCCTATCCCATTTACCGATTACAAGAATCTTTTCCTTTTTACCAGTCATATTCGCACAAAGAAGTATCGTTATTCTTTCCTTCGATAACTTTCCTCCAAAACAGCGCTCATTTTTAAGCGTTAAGGTTTTATTAGGCAATACGCGCAAGAACAATCCCGTTTCATCGGCATGGTACTCGTATATATCTCGGGCTGAATAGCCCTGAATAATCGATGGAAGCCTTTGTTAAAATGAATCGACATCAACAGAATTAACGATAGATGCTTCTCGAGTACGGAACCGTTCTAGCCACCCTGCAGATGCAGAAAAGGTTTCCAAGCCAAGGTTCGTAGCAATTTGTTTTCCTTTATCGCGAAGTATTGGTCCTACAAAGCAAAATCAGAGAAATCGCTTTAAGCTATCAAATTCATTATACCTGACAAAGAAATTCCTTTGTTTCTAGCTTTGAGGAACCATTCATAGCATCTCTTGTCGATTTGTAACCCGTCATCTTTTCAAAAACTCCTCTTTTCATTGATGTAACAATTTGAGTTAAATTTTTCTTCTAAACTACCACGATTCTTTTAAATATCTGTAGCCTGAGTTTTCCCGATATTACACATTTTTAAAAGTTCGCGGACACAAAGTTTTCCTTTTTTGTAACCATTTATTATTTCAACTTTTTCTTTTAGTGTCAACTGATTCCGTTTCGTCGTTATTTTATACTAACCAAAACGCTAATAATACACTGTATACTAGTTAACACAACACCATGAGCAACGTGCCTCGTTCGTTGTTGTAAGTAACTGCAAACTTCAACAAATGCACGCAGAAGCATTTTTGCTGACTTTTGCATTGACTTTTCTGCGTATATTGATTGCATCATCTTCTTGGTGTCCGTTCAAAAGAGGTTTTAGCTCATAGAAATTGTTCTACGGGCACTGTCCACGTGCATTCTAGAGAGGTGTCCGTTCAAGGTGCTAAATTCATATGGATTTTTGAAGGGACTCAAAAAAATGTATGTTTAAGAGTGGCGTCCGCCTAAGAGAAGTGTCCGTTAGGTGAGGTTTCACTGTATTTAATAAGCGAAAATAAACCCTTCAATGAATGTGAGAAGTTTTTTACGAAGACCTACCAGTTTCGCGAGGGTATAACGAAATTTGTGACCACTCTAGAGGTCGCAAATTTGAAGGTGTTTGAAGTCTTTCGAAGGCGTTCAATATATTTGCTTACGTTTGAGCTACGGTTCAGTTTTCACACCCATAGCACAGCACGGGCCTTATCACAGATTTGCATACTTGGAGCTTTTTCTCCTATGTATACATATTGTCTTCAAGATCGTCAAAACTGAATATAATATTTTATTTGAGAGCTGTATTCTTCAACGTTCTCATTCATTACTGGTTCTCGTTACTTTAGCACCTAAATGTTTGAATTTGCCCACATTTTCGATATTGTATTCGCCAAGTGTGGTGTTTTAGACATTTGAGGTATTTTCCCTCGACCGCGTCATGAGCTTTGTTTTATTCTCATTGATTTGTAGCCCTTTTAGTTTTTCTTCGCTGTCAAGTTTCAGGAAAAGTTCTTTGGCGGTTGTAACCGACCGTGACAAAATATTGCTGTCATCCGCGTAGGCTACCACTTGGCTTGATTTGCATAGTCACGTACCTGTTGTATCGACAGGTAGCTTTCCGATGACATATTTTAGAGCCAAATTAAATAGCGATGGGACCAGCCCATCTCCCTGCTTTAGTCCGATATTCGTGTCAAAGCGTTGGTAGGTTGGTTATTGATGCGGAGTCGGTCGACGTCATTGTCATTTCTGTAAGATGAGCTAATTTGGCTGGGATAAGCATTATTTAAAGTCAACGAAAATTTGGTGTACGTCTATGTTGAGCTCCCAGCATTTTTCAAGTATCTACTTGACTGTAAATAATTGGTCTATCGTAAGTCTATCTGCTCTAAATCCACCTTGATACTCCCCAATAACACTGTTGGTGTATGATCTGATTTCATTTTCTAAGATCTTTGAAAATATTTTCTACGCCATACAAAGTAATGATATGCTTCTATAATTTTCGCACTGTAGCTTGTCAACTTTTTTGTGGCGAGGGAATATAATTGATTGGCTTGCCAAATGTGATGGATGATTTTATGGATGTCTTTCTGAACACTGGTGTCATAATATAGGGGTTCCCAATAAGAGGTGTTATTTTGAAAAGCCCGCTATTACGGTAGATGTCTCTTTGAACCTATCATTTTTTAACATTTGGCAAGTAAAAACTTCACCATTAATAAAATTGGAACGATACACGCTTCAACAACGCATTGAAATTATTAAAATTCACTATAAAAATGGTGAAAATTCGGCAGAGACGGTTCGTAAGACCCGAACATTTTTGGGTCCTCGTAAAGCACCTTGTCGGACTGCAATACAGAAATTGGTGGCAAAATACGAGCTGTTGGGACAACTTAGTGATATGAAGAATAAAACCCGTGCACGTCACTCAAGAACAGTCGAGAATATTGCTGCTATAGCCGAAGGTGTTGAAGAAAACCCAGGTTTGTCGATTCCTCGTCGTTCTTTGGAATTAGGCATTCCACAAACGTCATTACACCGTATTTCGCATAAAGATTTGGGTCTTAACGCTTATAAAGTTCAGTTAACACAAGAACTCAAGCCAGTCGATCATCAACAACGTCGTGTCTTTGCTGGTTGGGTTCTTGAAATGCATGAAAATTATCCGGAATTCCATCGAAAAATCGTCTTGAGTGCTGAAGCCCATTTTCACCCCGGTGGCTTCGTCAACAAGCAAAATTATCGCATCTGGGGCTCGGAAAACCCAAGAATTATTGTTCAAAAGCCTCTCTATCCTCAATGTGTGACTGTTTGGTGCGGTTTATGGATCGGCGAAGTCATTGGACCTTACTTTTTCGAAAATGAGGCTAGAGCAACAGTTACGGTGAATGGATTGCGCTATCGAGAGATGATTAATGATTTTTTATGGCCGGAATTGGATGGTATTGATCTGGAAAACGTTTATTTTCAACAAGGCGGCGCTACGTGCCACACAAGCAACGAAACCATTGATCTTTTACGGGAAAAGTTTCCGGACCGTGTTATCTCTCGAAGAGGTGATCACAATTGGCCACCGAGATCTTGTGACTCAACACCTTGTGACTTCTTCCTTTGGGACCACGTGGAAGAGAAGGTCTACGCCAACAGCCCAGCGTCAATTCAAGACCTCAAAGATGGAATTCGTGAGGCTATCGAGGACATAGGGTAGCCACTTTGCGATTCTGCTAAGGAAAATTTCATGAAAAGGATATGGTCCTGTAAGCGTGGTCATAGTGATTTGCCTGATGTTAGTTTCCATTATTAACGGCATACCTTTTTCTTTATAATGAAATGAATATTCGATCATTTATATTAAAAAATGGTATTTTCTTTTAATATCAAAATAACACCTCTTATTGGAAAACCCTGTAGTTTCTTTTTCAATCACTTCTTATTTTGACACTGACAGCTGTTTTCCGCTTAAACTATATTTACATTCCGTGGATCAAAATGAAGCGATTTAGCTTGAAAAACGTAAGAAAAACCCACACGTAATTGTCGAGAAGCCAATGAATCCTCAGCAAGTGACAGTGTGGTTTAAATTATGGAGCTTAGGCATCATTGGACTGTTCTTTTTTGAAAATGAGGCTGCAGATGCTGCTCGGGCAACGCGGAGCACTACAGAAGCATGATAACTGACTTTTTATGGCCGGAAATTGAGGATTTGGACCTGACTGACATCTGGTTTAACAGCATGGCGCGTCATGTCATACAGCTCATCAAAGAATCGATATTTTGCGCAGAAAATCTGTAAATCGTGTAATCAGCTGCTTTGCCGATGCCAATTGGCCACCTCGAAGCTGCGATTTGATACCATTGGACTTCTTTTTATGGGGCACTGTAAAAGATCGATGCTATGTGGAAATCCACAAACGATTTAGACACTGAAATTGAATATTCAACAAACCATTGCTCAGACAGGGCCCAAAACCATCAATAATGTCTTGGGAAATAGGGCTGAGAGGATGACCTACTCTCACGCCAGCCGTGGCGGCTATGTGAATGAAATTGTATTTCACAACTAACTGGAAGGTTTTTTCTTGCGAATAAAGCCAAAATATAAGAAAAAAATTTGATTTTTGTTCATTTTATTAAATTTTTAAAAGAAACTTGTATTTAGCCGATATACTTTTCTTACCTCAAATCGACAAAATTCCCGTGGCCGCGAGCTTACAAATTAAGATAGGTATTTATGCGCTACTCTTTATTCCTATCTTCTTCGAGAGTGACGACAATATTGATGGGCTTGGTGACACCATTCCGGTACTACTCTGTAGCCGGTAAAATGTTGCGCTGCTGACTCGGGGATTCATTCTTAATTCCTTCCTTGTAAGAGGAATGAGGACGACGTTGAGGGCCCTGTAGATGCCGTTGCTGCGCTACTTTGTGGCTGGTAAAATATTACGCTGCTGACTTGGGGCCTCTCTCAGTGATCACTGTGGATGCCGTTAATTTTCTTTGAGGTACTTTTACGTTTTAGCGTCTATCATCTGCCCTGTTAATAAAAGATGCTATCATCCGGAGTGTAGATATTCGAAAGACTCGCGATGCATGAAAATGAAAATCAAACCACACGCTTTGGTAACTGATTTCCTCATGACTTTCTAATTACCTATCGTCCGGGGTGTAAATATTTGAAAGAGAGGTCCAGTTGAATCCTTTCTCCTTTCATACGCTCACGTCGTTTCAACCACTGTTTAAAATGTGCTGCACCAAGATTTCGCGCGTTAGCTTGGTGACCCATCTGCTGTGATTTGGTTGATCAGGTTGGGCAGCATTGCATACGCTGTTCAAACGTTTTTAAAGATGGTGGCCATCTCGGCCAAAAGAACAATAGTTTTTATGCGCTCCAGTGTGGGCGCCGTTTGCGGCATACTTCAATATTGCGACGCATGCCTTTAGAGTGTATACTACTACGGAGGGTGCTGTTGATATTGGGTTTGCATCCTATACATATCTTCAATTCATATCATTTTGTTGAATTTATATATACAAGGTGCTTTCCAAAATAAACGAGACTGAGCTAAAAGAGAAAAGACAAGAGCTTTGTTCTAATAAATTCGAGTTTATTTATTCAAAATAGTTTCCTTCGGCCTCGATACACTGTTTTGCGTGATCCAGAAGCTTTTCGAAAAAGTGTTTCTGGTCATTGACCGGAATGTCCTTCAGGATGTCGGACCAAGCCTTTTGGCTGCCCTCTACAGATGCAAAGCGTTTTGTTTTCATGGCCAAATGCAATTTTCCGAATAGGTAGACGTCACAGAGAGCCATATCAGATGAATATGGTGAGTGATTGATGGTTAAAATGCAATTTCTAGTCAAAAAACCAGTCACAAGAGTGGATCGATGAGATGGTGCATTATCATGCAATAAGCGTCAGCTTCCTCCTTCTCGGTATTCAGGCCAAACTCGACGGCGGATGCGATGCAACAAACGCTTTAAAACGCCAAGATAGAAAATTGCATTGACGGTTTGGTCCGTTGGCATGAACTCCTTGTGGACAATTCCCTGGAATCGTAAAAAAATGAGCATCGACTTGATTTTTGACTTCTCCAAACGCGATTTTTTGGGTGGTGGCTCATCTGCGGCCTTCCATTCAGCACTTTGACGCTTGGTTTCGGGTTCATATTGGAAACACCACGTTTCATCACCAGTTACGATGTTGTACAGAAAGCTCTCATCTTTTCTCGCCTCTCCAATGATCTCTTTCGAATGTTGAATTCTGAGCAATTTTTGCTCATCAGTTAACCTGTGCGGAACAAAACGTGCACAGACCTTTCGCAAGCCCAAATGAGCCGTTAAAATGCGATAAATCGATGTTTTGGAGATATTCAACTCCGATTCTATGAACTTCAATGATGATTTCGGCTCATTTTTGATAAATTCGATGGAACTTTCGGTGACCACTGATTTTGGGCGGCTGGTATGTTCATCGTTATTCATGTCCTCATGACTATCTCTGAAATGTGTAAACTACTCATGAACTCTGGCACGAGATAGACAATTGTCGCCATAAACTTTTTTCATCAATTCAAATGCTTCGGTAAACGTTTTACCGATTTTAAAACAAAATTTGATATTAGCTCTTTGTTCGAAATTCATTTTTGTACCGATGACATACTGTCACTTTAGACGCAATAACTTCGCTTCCACTGAGCCCAATGTCACCAAAATTTTACTGGAAGTCGAGCAGGGATGTGACTTTCCACACTAACTTTCTCTTTTACAGATAACACCACCAAAAATTTTTTATGACAGAAGTCACGTTTATTTTGGAATGCACCTATTGTTGTAGCTGTCGATAATGGGGATGCGTTGATTGTTTGTAGTTGTGGTTAGACGATGAACGTACTGTAGTTTGTTTTTTTTTTCTTCACAACGGAAACTTTCTTAGTTGAAACCCTATATAATTAGAAGAGGTGACGGCATCCAAAATATAGATTTCATGTACTGGACTAGTAGGGCTCAGTAATTGGTACGAAGTGTGGTTTCATGCTGTGAAAAGGTGGAAATAATACTTTGTATCGTGAATAAAAGATCTCGGCTAGGTTTGGGTTCGGTTGAAGCTGATTTTAACACATTATATCGATTGAAATTATGAATGACTTTTATATGGTTTCGTAATGAACGTCATCCAACGAATGGTTTTAGGCACAGTACACAGATAAAAGTAAATTCAACCATCTTTTCCGCCCACTTAGCAATATCGTTCTTCACGAATATCTGCTGAGTCAAAAGCAAGCTCTTCGATTACATAATCCAAGAATTCTTCAGGTATTTCCTTCTTTCAAATATGGCTGTTTTTTTTTCTTTTCCTAGAAAGTAGTGGTCACCGTCACCTTCTACACTCGCTAAAATCCTTACTCTAGCTTATTGCAAAACCCTAGGACAAAATTTAACTATCCGTATATACCAATAATTGAAAAACTAAAACGAGGTGTTTTGTACATTTCAACTCCAAATCAAATCCTTTTAAATTTTTCAAATTTGGTTTTAGCCATTAATCCATGCAGCTAGGATTGGCATTGCGTGCTTCAAGAATGCACCTGGAGCATTATCGCTCGCGGTACACTGAGGCTGGATGCCGATGATAAGCAATTGACTTCCCAGGGATCGTCAAGCCTGGATCCCAAGCGGCAGCCTAACAAGATTTTATTTACATTTTTAAGGCTCACTCTAGACTCCATCACTCGCTATACACTCACAAATCATTCCTATGTTTCTATGAATCACATGCATCTCATAGGCTAGGACTTTGATCGAATTCGCATATCAGAGGTTTCATAGCAAAGACCCTACCCTTGAATCCTGACCCCTCTTTCCCTGTTGTAACTAAATATGCACTAAGGATTCGATAATCGTGACAGTTATTATGCATAAGGCTGATTGCTTTTCTTTTATAGTATAATTTACACAATTTTCTAGTACATTTTGCCGGGTTTCAAAATGGCTGAAAAATGAAATTATTTTTGTGGAGTCGGTGGTAAATTATTTGAGTTTATATGAAATATGTTACGCATATTTAAAAGGGCAAAAAATTAGCTTGATTCCTACTTCACAATAAATATTATATCTTTTAACAGTTCAACAATCTTGGGTTTCTAGGGTTTTATTAGGTATTTCCAAAAAACCCTACTGAAATCAGTACCTGTCCATTCGCCCGTTTACATGGCAAGTTTTAACACATGAAATAGGGACATGAAATTGTGTAGGTACGTGTAAAATGGTGCCCTCTTCAAAGTTTTTATTGGGATTTTAAGGGGATCTCCCTGTATAGGTGGATGACCCTTAATAATTTTTTTTTAACTAAAGGAGGCTAATATCAGTATCAAATGAAAGGACTTGATAAGAACTTTTCAAAAAAGGGTTTGAACTAGCCTTATATGCATCCAAGGGTGCAGTGAGAAATGTACGTGAAATCGGTGCCCTATTCCTAGCGATTGTAGACTTTTGATTCTAAAAATATGAAAAGAATTAGGAACGTAGGTTTTTATGAGTACAGGGCCAAAAATTCCTTAGAAGTCAAAATTGAATCAACTTTGTTAATAATACATAGTACATTTTATAAATTTAGGTTTTTGACTATAAAATCAAGAAAGGATTCTTAAATCAACCTAGATTCCTTAGTAATCAATGTGCATGCCCTGAAATTTTCATAACAACCGTACCACAGACAGATAAGTTACAGCGTATCGAAAATTTTAGCAATTACAGCAACATAAACACGTGATGCTGTGGAGATACACGTTTGCAAAGGACCTAGACACTACAGATTTGTAGGAATTTCGATGAAAATTTCAAAAATGGTTTGTGATATTGACTACTTAAACTATGGAGTCAACACGCTGAAAATAAGATCGTAGTGAATATAAATATATATGTTAATGATCGTAGTGAATATAAATATATATGTTAATGATCGTAGTCTATTATTTTGTTTATTTGATATCCGCTGGCCAATTTTCTTTTTTATTGAAAAGCCGCTGGGCAAGGCCCGACGGCATTTCAAGAAAAAATACATAATAAACATATTTAAGTTTTTTGAACTCAATTCACGGAATCGATATATAGTCAAGTTTTGATTTTCAGAAGACGTTATTTGAATTACTTATTCGTTTACGTTTGCTTCTTTGATTTGTTTTATGTTGCTATGTTGTTCTCACACGTTCTCTCAAAGGCCCATATTAAAAACTTTAGATTATGAGGAACTTTAATTAAAAGGTTTGGCCAAAATGCCTTCTTCTTCTTCTTTTTAGCACTACAGCCCTTCTCAGTCTGCTCAGTTATGATATGATCTGATTAAATCAGTACATATCAACACTGAGTGAACACTCGTAGTCTATTCGAAAAATCCCCTGAACTAAATAACGTTGTTCACCAACGAGATTTGAACCTGGGACCTTCGGCTTATGCGTCACATACTCTAACCACTAGACCACACAGACTATGGACTAGATTCCTTAAATTTCACAAATGACAATAAAAAAATAAACTGGGCCTTGGCAAAGTCCAATTTACGATGAAACAAGCTTAAAAGTTTCCTCATTAATGCAAGAAGAAAAAAAAACAATTGTCAATTATGTAGACCTACAAAAGCTTGGGTCAAGCATCACGGCATAAATAAGGCACAAACGAAATTTACATGATTTAGTTTTACATAAAATACGAGATATTATTACTTTAAGAACAAGCTTGCATGTACTTTTTATTTGCAGGGAAAAATAAAAAAAATTGGCATGATCTGACTTTCAAAATTAGCAAATGCACTAAAATGCCGTAAACAGTAAAAAGAAAAGAAATGAAGCAGAATTATTAAAAATTGCTTCATATAAAGCATATATTCACAAAAAATCTCTCGTATTTTAGCTTGGTATATTTCAACTTATTCCTATCGTTAATCAGCAAGAGATGACCTTGCCGATCAACTTTAATTAGATTTAAAATTACTTTTTCTCTGGTGCAATTGTTCAAATTTATTCATTTGTTTCCGGCCAAAATATTGGCTTTTCCATATTAATGCGCTATTTCTATCGAATATGAAATAATAATGGGTAGAAAAAAGTTTAATGATTTTATTTCGCTATCGTTTCGAGGTCAATTTTGAATTTATTAAATATTTCTTCGAGTTTCTGCTCCATGTCCACCAGTTTTTTGGCAACATTTTTGACTAAAAATGTTGGTACTGAACGTGCATATTTGGTCCCATTATTTTTACTTGGGCTGATTACTCCCTTAGATTTAATAGATAAATAATGCAATCAACATGGAAATGGGTTCATTTAATCAAGAAAGTATTTGAAAGTGGAAATGAAACGTCTTCTTTTTAAATTTGTGAGTTTATGTTTTTTATTGGAATCGATTTTCGACCGTGAACGTTTGGTCCTCCTTAGCGATGCACCACAAACAAATCAATCGCTGAAGAAGACCAAACGATTACGATCGAAAATCGATTCAGATAAAATATAAGAATTCACAAAATTAAAAGGTAGTCATTTCATTTCTACTTCCATGTTGAGATTTTTGTGAATATGAAGTTCATTATAACAAAGAAAAATATTCCTTAGAGGGCAAATATTGGTAAGTCTAAAAAATATTGAGCCTTTTTTGTCATTTTTCGATTGAATATATCTTTTATTTAAAGTGGATTATATTTAAATACATATTGCCCATTATTATCTATGACCTTTTGCCATTTTTAGGATCGAGCCATTATTCCATATGCGTAGAACTTCTGTGGTTTTTTGGCGAAAAACCTGGCCAAGTGATTTTCGCAGTCCCTTTTTGAAGTGAATTTCTTTTCATTAAAGAAGTTTTGCAGAGATCGAAACAAATGGTAGTCTGATGGTACAAGGTCTGGACTGCATCAAAACTTGTGTTCTGGCATTGTCATGATGGAAGACAACACCCTTTCTATTGATCGATTCTGGAATGTTTTTGCTTGCTGCAGTCTGGTTAATTGCTGGGAGTATAGAGCCAAATTGAGTATATGGCCAGGTTCTAGCACCTCATGAAAAACAATTCACTTCCAATCCCACCATACACACAGCATAACCTTATTTGGCGTCAAACCTGGCTTTGAAGTCGTTTGTGATGATTCACCTTTTTCTGACCATGATCTTTTTCGAACGACATTTTCGTTTCTTACCCATTTTTCATCGCCCGTTATGATTTGCTTCAAAAATGGCTCGATTTCATTGCGTTTTATTAGCATTTCGGAAATGGAAATTCGATCGATCAAATTCTTTGTGTTAATTCATGTGGCACCCAAACGTCGAGTTTTTTGTGTATCCAGCCTTACGCAAATGGTTCAGTCTTCTTCAATGTTTGCTAGATTTCATCGACTTTTTCAGTGATTGGTCGAGCTGAATGAGGTGCATCTTTGACATCTAAGTTACCAGAACGAAAGCGAGCGAACCATCTCTTGGCTGTGGCTTTTGATAAAGTATCTTGATCAGACACCACAATTTTTTTCACGAGCCTGCGATGTATTCTCACCTTGATCGTAGTCATATTGTAAAATATAACGAATTTTTTCAAAAATTTCACTCATTTTTAAATGAATACAAATTTTGATACGATTGGCGAAATACAAAACTGTCCATATGAAAATTGTAGACTGGAATGTCACCTTTCAAACGCATGTCAGTTTGACTCAATCTGATTAGTATTGCCTGATATATGACAACGAACACCATCTAGTGACAAAAAAGGCTCAGTACTTATTGGACTGTCCAATATTTTATTAGCATATTAAATGGAAAAATCACATGTTAAATAAAAATTAAATATCAGAAGATAACATTTATATTAGAAAATTGTGCTTAAGTCATAAAAGCTAATTTCTGGCAGTATTAATGGTCCTCATTGATTTATTAGAGTTAAATAAGCTAGCACTTTTGCTATTTGATAAATTTGGTACTAAACAACTTTATTATTTATTTTTTGATCTTCAACATTTAAAAAGCATTCTTTCCTGATATTTTGCAATGATATTTAAATTGATTTTATAATATCCTCAAAAAGTATGGCGATACACGTCGTGGTAGACCGACAAGCACTTATCAATTTATAAAAATTTACAAAGTTTATGTAAGCTCCTCAACAAGTTTAATTTGAAATTCTTCTCAAAGCATTAATTTGATATCTTCCCGATTTGTGGCTCAACATACTCACCTATTATGCAGACTACACCAGGAAGTAATACATTTCACACTTCTGACTGGCAATAACTAATTCAATTATCATATTGCATGTTGGCACTGTTTTAATTTTGAATTAATTTTCATTACCAGGTTTTCTATTGAAGGTTTCGATTAATTGCATATTTGAATGCTAACAAATTAAAACCAAAGTCATTTATGATATTTTAGTCATTCAATTCTTACCTGTATGAAACGGACTCAAATTCATCATCAAATTATATCAGACGAGGTCATGGAGTTGGTTTTAAAGTTGCGATGAAAATTTAATTTTGTAAATTTTCGGTACTTTACTAATCCATTTTTGGTGGCTACCAGATGTAGTTTACCGTTGCTTTCTTACTCAGGCCCACAAGGAAATCAATTAAGACACCTGACATCAGTAGTCTTAAATTTCCGAAAACAGCTGGCCAGAAAACTTGAAAGCAGCATCTCAGCAGGCCGAAACTAATCTTTTGAGATTGTCAAATATGACATTTCTCAGATGAAATTTAGCCAAAATGATATAAACGAGAAGGGGATACATATATTTGCGCGCTAATGTGTTTGACGCCTCATATCTGAAATAAATCGTTGACATAGCACTGATAAAATTTCAAATTACAATCATATGTACTGTCAAAATCTTTAGAAAATTTGTTTGATTTGAACAGCACTAGATGGCGCTGATGAGGCTACTCGGAGAGGATAGTTCGTGACGTGAGGTAGTGTTTCCGTTTTTGGGCTTGGGTAAGAAGGCAACGAGTTGACCTATCATCACGAAATTTTGTACTCGCTTTATTTTGAGCCTAACTTGTAGACACTCTAAATACGTACATATTTGGTAAAATCCGCATTTTTCCAGAAAATCGGTCTTGCGATTTTGCAACGTTTGCTGAAACCGGTATACACATTTTTTGAAAAAGACAATTCTTGGTATTAAGTTTCAATTATTTTTATTGAAAATAAATTAATGAACCTTCGATCTTAAGAAATATAACAAACTAATAAAAACCTAAATGACCATCAGAATAATGACTTTGGAATTTCATGAATATTTTATTTTATTTATTGTTTCAAATGGTAGGAATCAAAGCATTTAGGATGCAGTGGGATATTGCTAATCTTGGAAACGAAAATGGTTTCGCTTTGACAATGGCGGCATCTTAGACGTTTTTTAGTCTGATTTCTGTTGTCAAAACGAATAACATTATTCGGTTTTCCTGGCCTTAGAAGTGATGGTTGATCTCGAAATTCTGATCGCTACAGACTATCAACAACGAAAATCCTGAATGAAAGCTGTGACATTGGTGCCTTTTTCGTAAACTTTTTGCAAAAGCAATGTATTATCCAAGCGTTTACTATTGCTGCATCGAACGCATTTATTAAAAGGACCACTTTTTTCCTCTTATCCTTATGTAGTAATTGCTTGTTGTGTTGGCGAATAAATTAACTCCGCCCATCGTTTTATTATATTCTCTAATCGCGTTTGGCATGGAAATGTTCATATGCCTCCGTTTTTTCGGTCAAAATGCTTAGTTTGCTATAATGGCTTACCCATCAAATGGTTCGACAAAACTGTTACAATCGAATTGTCATGCCAACGTATGGCTTCAATCATTCATTTCATTTCTCGGACATTTAATTTCGGTATGATAACGATTTCGCAATAAATTGCATCTTTCTCCAGACGTTGGCTTTGCAGTACATTCATTTTCAAACAGTCCTAACTTTCCGCATTTGAAGCAAACTACATAGTCGTCGCTGTTGATTCCTTTTAATTGAATCTTTAATCACTGTCATTCCATCTCATTTTATCTTTAAATTGCTGCAGTTGGAAGAAACAGGTCTCATTCTGCTGACTCGAATATTTAAAAAGTTCCTCCGGTGCTTTGTATCCACCTGCCTTTGCTCCACTTTTAACGATCCAATCGTCCAAATCACCAATTTTATAGGAAACAGCATCTTCCCCTTTTATTTCACATAAATTTACTAATGCACATTTCTCATAAAAATATTTAGTATATGACTCCTCCGTTCGTTTCCTTCTTCGATGACATTTCAAACAAACAAAAACATTTATTCCGCTGCACCGTCCTGAAAAACAGAGGAGAAATCTCTGAGTATGTGGACGGAGTCAAAAAGTGGGAGGTGGCGATCGTCCAATGCGAATGCTATTAAAACGTTATTTAAAGGATTCGCTGGGAAAACCGCTCACCGACATCATCGCGATTTAGAGAGGCACTCCCGTCTCTTAGACCAGGGAGGAAAACCCATCCTCTAGCCACCAGAGCTGATTAGGAGGAAAACACACCCCATCAAATCAATGAGGTGGAAACACTCTTCCTCACGTTTTCACATATTTTGCCTTTACTAACTTTTAAAAATATACGAACATCGCGAAACTAGACGAAACGATTACTATCCTCCACCTTGTGCACTCACTTCAACTTATGCTACGTCAAACAACACTTAGTGAAAACACTTACTTAACAAATTTTTAATTAATCACCAACTGTTCACTTCAAAAACTCAACTGATAATGCCAATCGCATTTCCATCCAACCCGCAATATCCAGTCTCATTCCTCCGGGAACTACATCTCCTCATACATGCCACATCAGATGTTTATAACGAACGTACGTCATGCATTCATAAGATAAACAATTCTCATGCATTTATAAGATAAACAATTCTCTCTCATGCATTTACCGATGAAAACCCATCATAGCATTCTAAATTCATCTATTCCAAGCAAATCTTCATTTGCACAACACATGTTAAAAGTGATGCGACTTACATTTCGGTGTCGGCATTGCATTGATTTTACAAGTTATAGTGTAGTGTTCTTGAATTCCAACCTTTGAGAGCAATCTCAATACTACATTTTCGCCTAAACCAAATTCTGTAGAGTTTTAACTTGTGGCGCCGCCATAAGGAATAAATTGTATCCAAACCGTATTGGTTTGCCTCTAATGAATATTTTCGCAGAGTGGCGCCCATAGTACGGACTCATTTGCTCATCTATGGATAGGTGATTAGCGAAAATGTCAAACTGTGGAAATTTTCCATTGAGCATATTGTTGAGTGCACTTATCTTAGCAAATTTATCACTGGAATCAATTGCCCGGTTATTGCAAACATGAAGATATGTCATGATTGCTTTAAATCGATCTTGACTCATTGCAGCTTTTACAATATCACTCCAAAAAACTGGTTGACCAGCCCAATATAAATCAAGTTGAGGCTCTGAATGCAGTTCAGAAAAAAAATATACCCATGAATTTTTTGATTTCGTTGAAATCCGTTTTGAATTTTTGATCATTTTTGTCTTGACTGCCATATTCATTAGTTCACTAATGTTGATGATATCGTAATCCAGGCGCAAAACTCGTTTTGGTGACTTTTTGACCACTTTGGCAGTTAGTTAACGGAACTCAGTTTTTTTTCAAACTCACCAGATGGATCTGCGGTTTTCTGTGCCAATGATCCATCTATCAAAAAATCCGTTTCTAATTGACTATACTTTTCATTTATGAGATTTGTGTCCCCAAAAGTACACTTTAGCTTTTCTTCTCCAACAACTCGTAGGGAAAGACATTATCCTCATTTAGAAGGTGTATATTATCGTCCATTTCTTTGCAGTCACTAATGTCGTCGCTGTGGCGGGATTATTACAATATTCGTACGTTCTGCGGCATTTAATTTTGACTGCATCTCTTCCTCTTCATCGTAAGCTCCACTTAACAGTTCTTCAATTTCACGAAGGGTTAAACACTTTAGACGATACATAGCACTATAGTGTTGCACAATAATCAGAAAACACTAACGCAACTACTCGTAACTGAACCGAATATAAAACACGATGAAAAATCCACCAGGCGAAGCTGAACTCCATGTGTTAATCAAATCTTTTATTCATGAATGTGAGAATTCCTTAGAAAAATTTTAATTTTTTAGCGTTTTTTTAATAATTCCAAAAAAAAAATCCTTGAAAATTTGAAAAAGTGTCATTTTCGAGAATATAAACAACCCTAAAAAATTAACTTTATTCTAAAACCCAAAAACAAGTCGATTAGACTTTTCCGTCAACCTTGCGAATCTATACTTAGTTCAATTAAATATTGGAGATAGAAAGCTGCAGGTGCTTAAAAGTAATACGTTGCGTTTTCGCAATGTTAGCCGGTAGTGGGCTGATAAGAAAACCGTTTTATTAACCCAGATCGTATCATAACAAAATGGGCCTATAGTCCGTCCGACAAATCATTCGAAATTAATCTCGTTGTCATCAAGTCTAACAAATAAATTACTAAGGCCAAAAGCAGCTTTCCATTTTCATAGCGACTTTATGCTGAACTTTGTTGCCTGAGTTATGCACTTCTATTAAATTTAGAAGTATAACATAAATCTAGATTTATCAAAATTCAGACCTTCAATGCTCTACTAGTTGAAAAGATATTCTTAGCAAACGTTGTACTCCCAGGTTGTTATATATGTAAGTAGTGTTCACTTTCACCGTAAAATCACTGTAGAATTACTCACTGAAGGATCTAGTTTCACTCGCAAAAGATACTCGTGGATATATGGACGATGAATATTTCGTTTTACTCACATTTTACTTTGCGATTGACACCCGTAGATTGTTATTATAAGAACTTAAATAAGGCACTTTGTCGTTTGATTTTTCATTAACAAAAAAATTTGTGTCCCCCCCCCCCCCCCTCGCGATTGGACACCTGTGATCTGAAAAATCTAAAAAAAATCAAGAATGTAGGTCTTGTTGAGTACAACAACAACAAATACGTGAGAAGTCGCAATTCACTCAACTTTGTTAGTAATAGTATGATTTATCGATTTTATGTTTTCTTGAATAAAATCTTAACGGTACCCTTAAATTCAGTACCAGGGTTGATTGATTTAAATCATTTGATTTAAATCATGATTTAAATCAATGATTTAAATCAAGTGATTTTTTTTATAAAAATCATGATTTAAATCAAATTTGATTTTTTTCATAAAAGTTCATTGATTCCTTAGAATCATAATTAACAAATCAGTTACATAAAAGAAAAATACTTTTTCAAACACAGTTTTTATTTATTGATGTAAAGTAAGTAATTATGGTTAACTATAAATGAATAAGAAATCATCCAAATAACTATTTATTGTAATATTTAAAAAGGAACACCAATTTTGCTGCCTTTTCATTTCCGAGCCTATTCCGAAGTTTCGATTGGACTAAGCCAAATGTGGAAAAAATCCTTTCTATAGATGCAGAGGAGGCCGCAGCTGTGAACAACTGGTACAAGATAGGAGTTAGTTGACCATGTTTATCTATGGTGCTCAACTGCGATTTCCACCATTGTAATGGTTTTACACTTTTTATTATTTCCTCTGCAAACATAACTTGTTTAAATGGATCAGTTCTAGCTTTGAACTTTATTATTAAAGGCAGTAGGCCTGTTCCGGTATACTCACTCTGAGCATATTCTAAAGCTTTTGCCTCTTCTTCAGCTGTTAACTGGAATTTTGTTTTTGAAGGGTCCAGCAAATAAGTCAAACAAGTTGGGTAAACAGACCTACGCTCATGTCAGAAGGGTTTTGTATTCAATTTACAAAATGCAGTCACCAGATCGAATCACATCAAGAAACTTGTCAAAGACGATTTTATTGGAGAAAATATGAAATACGAAGATCATACTATTATTAACAAAGTTGAACGAATTTCGACTTCTGAGGTTTTTGGTATTGGTATACGCGACGGAGGAAACACATTTTTCATGTATTTACCCCCTGTGCCCCACTGAAGCAAAAACTGGCAGTTTAACAACTGTTTTGAAAAGCTCCCATGAAAACTTTTATTTCATACTCATATCGGCTACGTTTGATGAATTTTTTTTTCAGGGGCCACTCTCCTGCACTGTTATCATCGATTAATGGCCAATTTTTTCGAATCCTAGAATGGTTACAAAACCCTTTTGCTAGGAGCTCTCTCCCGCCTCCTTGACTTGTTTCACTTATAAGCATTAATTGTAGGTACTGATCTACAGTCATTCATTAAATTGAATCAAGTGTTCAAAGCATGCACCTTAAACGTTGAAGTTGGGAGAAACTAACTCAAAATTATTCAATCTTCGCATTTAAAACAGCCACTTTCTTGATTCACGATTACTGATACCACCAGCTCAACCGATTCTCAAAGATATACATGACACCTATCATTACTGAAATTTTCATGCAAATCCTAGCAAAACTGTAGTGTCTGAGTCGGTAAAAAGCGCGTGTTGTTCCATAGCCATATGTTCAAACCGGTATAACTTCGCTAAATATGATTCAATCTTTATGAAACTTGCAGGGTAAATCAATCTTATAAATAGTCATCTGTGTACTGAATTTCATTGAATTTAAGGGCACCGTTAAAATTTTATTCAAGAAAACATAAAATCGATAAATCATACTATTACTAACAAAGTTGAGTGAATTGCGACTTCTGACGTATTTGTTGTTGTTGTGCTCATCAAGACCTACATTCTTGATTTTTTTCAGATTTTTTGGATCACAGATGTCCAATCGCAAGGGGGGGACACAGATTTTTCGTGTATTTCCCCTCCCTGTGCGCCCCTCGAAGCAAACTTTGCCAAACTAAGACCTGTTTTGAAAAGTTCTCATCGAGACCTTTCATTTGATACCCATATCGGCCACCTTCAATGAAATTTTTTTTTCGGGGGGTCACTCCCCTATATGGGGAGACCCCCCTTAAATGCCTTATAAAATTTTTTTATATTTAGACTTTGAAGATATCACCACTTTACACCTACATACAAAATTTGATGTTTCTAGCTTAAGTAGTTTCCGAGAAAAACTGCTGTGACACACGGACGGACGGACGGACAGACAGACGGACAGACAGGACGCGATTTTAGAAGGGTTTTGTAAAATTATTTTACAAAACCCTAAAAATGAGCAGGCGTTAGGGCCATTTTATATCTTCTTTTAAGTGCAGATAACTGATTTATATTAGCATCCTGTTCTTCAAAGGTTGTCTCCAGCTTTTTGAAGACTTCAACAACGTCGGATAATGATGCATTTGATTTTTGTAATGTATCTATCGCTATCGCAATTGGCTTGTAGATTTTTAACAAATCTTCGGCTGACCTCTTTAGTACCATGTTTGTGACTTTCTGGTATATGACGCTATCTATGCAATTTCTGTTATCTTCACATATCTTCAGAATTTTTTGCCATTCTGACAAATATATTTCGAAGCAATCTGATAGGGTGTTCCACCTGACTTCCTGCGGGACAATAAGGGATCTGCCACATTCTGCTTTATATTTTGTGGCAGCGAAGTGATTATTTCGAAAATATTTCACAATTTGTACGACATGTTCACGCACCTCTTTAATATCCAAATCCTTAGAGAGTAAATTTAGAATATGAGCAGCGCAGCCATACGTCAATATATCTTCTTCATTCTCATTATCAGTTCTTAAGTCTAATCGCATTTTCGTCATGGCTGATGCGTTATCCGTCACGAAACTTGCAACTCTACATTTGTATTCAGTCTTGCATTTTTTTATAACACCCTTTGATATTTCAGTTAGATAATCAGCTGTGTGAGGTTTCCCGGATGTGTCGATGCTTTCCAATAAATACACCTCTCCAGATTCAGTTGTAACACAGCTGCAAATGATGGGCTCCATATGAACATTAAACCACCCATCTATTGACAAATTCACTGTCTGATCTTTCACAGAAGAAAAACATTTCTGCTTCTCTTCATTATAAATTTAATTGAGGAATCTGTTTCCCAAATCAAATCGCGATGGTGGTTGATAACCCGGTCGCAGCATTTCTATTATTTTTAAAACCTGAGGATGTTCAATACACCGAAAACTGCTGTTTGTAGCGTATACAGCTTTCGCAATTTGCTTGTCTAACTGTTGCTTCAGCTCTTCTGAAGTCCTTACAAGAAATGTTGACAATTTTTGAGGTTTGCACTTGTTCTTCGAAGGTGATGAAGGTGTTGAAATGTCTTCTACTCTGCTTTTACTGGGTCTGAATCTTACAGCACATGCTCCAATTGAAGGTTCCTGAATTTCCGGATTGCCAGTTGATGAGGAATTCGAGGATCTAAGACCTTAAACGATACAAAAAAAGATAATTGTAATATTTTTTAATGAAACAGTAATGCTTGTTATTGATTCCATTTTCGCAAAATTATTCTAATTGTAAAGAGAAACTTTCCTTTTAATTTTGCTAAGTATATATTGATCGTAATCGATTTTCGGCCTTTATCGTTCGATCTTCCTCAACGGTTCGACCGAACTTTAATGGTCGAAAACCGATTAAGATCGAGTAAACTTAAACGTAAAATTTAAAGGAAGGGTTTTTTTATTTTCAAAACAAGTGTTTTATTTTACTTAATTATGTATATCAAAAAATACTTACTCCGAGTGCTACACGATTTCCAATGGTCTTTTAATCGCTGCGATATTCCCTGTATCTCTTTATGGCATTCATTGCACACTGCCCTAGATCCCTTTTTATTTACATCACGAACTTCCGTATAATTCTGCCAAATAGGATCTTTTTTTCGTCCAGTCATTTTCGCAAACCAAATCAGTATCACTATTATAGCACAATTTCACGACGCGCTACTCACTATTCACTAGACGAATAATATGTATAACAATTTAGGGGAACCCCGGAAATATAGTAATTTTTCGTAGAGAGTTGGTGAGCGATTTCGGGGAAATCCCAGTTTTTCTTTACGTGCTAGGCCGACATCCCATGCAACGCGTTCGCGGCAGAGCAAATGATGTCGCAAATGAAATATTTTGAATTTAACCCGTATTGGTGGTATTCAACATTTCGCGTGAGAACTTTTGCGCTCCGCTGCGAACACATTGCAGATGGGACGACGGCCTAAGTGTTGCTAATGTAAAAGGTTGTGGTTTTCTTAGCAAGTTTGCAGTTGAAGTATAATTCTACCATTTACGATGAAAATTGAGACAGAGAACAAAGCCCAAAATTATATACATATATGAAAGCGACTATGTATGCAAAGGAGTGGATTTTTATAAGTAAAATCCATCACCGTTATACACTATCGTGATTGGCTCAGAAAAAAAGGTTCATACTCGTACTGCTTGTCATTGGCCGATTTTTTTAAGCCTACTTTACATATATGTGTGCTCTACTTTTGTAGATATGATTGGTATAAAACCTTTTTTTATGGCGCCAACCACTTTTGAGTATATGTCATTTATTATAGCCTATTCATTAGCTTTAACTCCACATATGTTTTTTTCTAATCGACTCTGGGGGGTTTGGGCTTTTTCTTTTATAATAAAAATCATTAAAATCAATAAAAATCAAAAAATTTTGGTATCGGGCCTTCTCTTTCACAATAAAAATCAAAAAAATCAATAAAAATCAAAAAAAATCATGATTTTTTTTAAAAAATCAAAAAAATCTGTCAAAAATAAAAAAATCATGATTTTTATCCACCCTGTTCAGTACACAGATGATGATTTATAAGATAGATCTACCCTGAAAGTTTCATAAAGATTAAATCATATTGAGCGAAGTTATAGCGATTTGAATTTTCCTGTATTACTATGGAACAATATGCGCTGCATTTCTTACTATGGCAATATATGGCTATGGAACAACATGCGCTTTTTACCGACTCAGACACTACAGTTTTGGTAGGATTTGCATGAAAATTTCAGGAATGATAGGTGTCATAAATATCTTTGAGAATCGGTTCAGCTAGTGGTATCAGTAATCATAAAACAAAATAGTGGCTGTTTTAAATGCGAAGATTGAATACTTTTGAGTTATTTTTTCCCAACTTTAACGTTTAAGGTGCATGCTTTGAACACTTGATTCAAATTAATGAATGACTGAAGATGAGTACCTACAATTAATACTCATAAGTGAAACAAGTCAAAGAGGCGGGAGAGAGCTCTTAGCAAATGGTCTTTGTAACCACTCTAGGGTTCGAAAAAATTGGCCATTAATCGATGATAACAGTACAGGAGAGTGGCCCCTGAAAAAAAAATTCATCAAACGTAGCCGATATGAGTATGAAATGAAATTTTTCATGGGAGCTTTTCAAAACAGTTGTTAAACTGTCAGTTTTTGCTTCAGTGGGGGCACAGGGGAGAAATGCATGAAAAATGTGTTTCTTCCCATGCGAATGGACATTTGAAATAATTATCATGGGAGATATTTATGAGTATAACAATAACAAAAACCTCAGAAGTCGAAACTCGTACAACTTTGTGAATAATAGTATGATCTTCGAATTTCATATTTTCTCCAATAAAATCGTCTTTGACATGTTGCTTGGTTTCATTCGATCTGGTGACTGCATTTTGAAAATTGAATACAAAACCCTTCTGACATGAGTGTAGGTCTGTTTACCCAACTTGTTTCTTCTGGTTTACCGTTCCCTGAATCTCTTGCGGGATATCCGCTTTGACCAGTATTGCCTGCCCAATAGCTTTGGACCGCTTTTTAATATTCTTCTTCTGAGCCAAATCTGAAGATTCTACATTTTCCGAATGTTGAAGCTTATTTTTGTCTATTCCTGGGGAGGCAAATTTGGCTGCTCTTTTAGCTGACTTAGATAGGACTGCCTGGAAGTCCTCTAATGGAACCTGAACCTTCGTTGGCTCCTCCTTGCCCCTTCTCCACTTGTTCTAATCTCCATTAATTGGACTGCAAGCCCAATTTTCGCGGTTATTAGCATTGGAAAATCTACCGCACCTTTGGAAAGCTTGTTCTTTTCCTCTTGCTCTGCTTTGAGCAGTCTGTTATTGTCTTTTCAAGTTAGGATCTCCTTCAGCTCCAAAGCTTTATTTTGGATTGCCTTGCAAAGGTGTGTTTGTGTTTCGCAGATGGCATAGATGCACTTCATAATTGATTCTGTTTTACCGTACAGCCACCTTTCTTCTGAGCTGTCCGGGATGATTGAATCGCAAGGTGTTTACTCTGCAGGGTTTATTTTGATATTTAAGACTTAGGCTTTCGTCGCTTCAGTAGATATTACAAAAACAACAGTTATTGATTTCTCGATATTTTTACATAGTAGTAGTACTCGCACATCTGGAGCATCCTGCAGAGATCCCCATTTTTCTTTTCAAGAACGTTTGACGTTTGCAACGCCACAAAAAGTTCTATCTGCACAAGGCTTTCCTTTATTCTCCGTTTTTCCTTCGTCTGTACTGTCGTCGCATTTGCCATCGTTGATACCATACTCGATGCGCTGTTAACGTCATGGCTGTAACCATCGGTTCCTTCGTCGTTATGCATATTTTTGTTGGTTTGATGTTCGTTGATTTATTTTTCCATTTTTTAGTTGAGTAGAGTCCCGTTTGATTGGGTCCCCTCCTAGGAGTGGTTATCTCTGTTCGTGTGTTTAGTCGCCTTTTTAGTCTTTGGTTATCTTCGCAAAGCAAGGAGGCCATGCAGGGGTTGGCACAAGCCCTTATGGAAACAGATGCTCAGAGTCAGACCAGCGCTAAGTGAGAGTCCGTCTCAACCGAACCTACACCACCAACCCAATGGTGCGTATTTCGAACGTACTCCAAGGCCTGCAAAAGTTTTACCGGGAGAGAGACGATATCAATTTTCACAATCTTCTCTTGATGCCGATTTCTTATCACTAAGGAAGTTTTGGAATGCAAGAACAACATAGTAATTGCTTGTACCAGGTCTGGACTATATGGTCCATGCACCGAAATTTTCCAATCAAGCTCCCGGAGTTTCTGATTGGTCACTATAGACGTGTGTGTGTGGACTGGCGATGTCCGGATGAAATACAACATCCCTCCTGTTGGCCTACTTTGGCCAATTATCGTCAATCGCTAGCTTCATACGGTACAGTTATTAACAGTAGAGGTTCGAATTTAGTGTTTAGCCATATGGAAGTAAATCAGGACAAATTATTCCTTTTCGGTCCCGCCGTTACACTGCTTTGGCCACCTTTTGAGCTGCTTCGCCACGCTTGGACAAAAATCATTTTCCCACAATGTTGTCGTAAGTAACCATCCATTTAAGTAATTCGTCGATTTCATTCCGTTTGATCCAGGTTTCACAGATGGAAATTTGATCCATCATGTTTTTTTTTTGTTATTGTTGTGGCATCCAAACATCAATCATTTTTTTGAATTCAGATTTGTGCGAATGGTTTAAAGCTGCTTCCGGGAAAAATCTTTAGCTCTTGGGCAATACTACGACTGCTAACGTGTTTATAAACTTAATTTCTGTGATTTTATTGACATTTTCCATGATTGGCCTACCTGTACGAGGTGCAGCTTTATCACAAAAATTGCCTAAATGAAATCGACGAAACCAAAATTGCGCTTTATTGGTCGTTACTGAATCGGAACCATAAACACCATTCACTATTTCAGTGAAAATGCAATTCAAGCACATGCATTTTCGCCTTTATCAAAGAAAAACTGTAAAATGTACCAAATTTTCTCTTTGCTGACTTCCATCTTTAACACCCGGTAACTCGTAATTGAATGGACCAAAAAACAGCAAACGGTTGTTTAGTGCAAGATGTTACCTCTCCAAAAAAGATAACCCTGAAAGTATTTGGTCGGTACTTTACGAAATACCGATCAGTACGATTATCTACCGAAAAATCAAGGATTTCATTTTCTTCGACCTATTATAATGTCACGTATTTAAAGACTCCTGATTCAATTTAGTAAATTCCCTCAAAAGCACCAATTTTGTGTAAAAACTAAGCGTAATGGCAAAAATTATTCGAGGTTACAACACAGTGGATGTATGTACGAGTAAACGCAATTAATAACTGACTAAAAGGGGTAAAACTTAGATTTGAAAATAACATGGATCCACCTATTAAAGAAATATACCATTCTTCTTCTTAGCACTACAGCCTCTCATGGGCCTTCGCTTCCTGCAATTAGCGCCTTCAACTGTCTCGGTCCATTGACGATATCCTCCAATTTCGAAATCCGAGCAGCGATGAACTGTCCTCGTCTACCGAGTCAGGCCAGCGTATCCTCGGTTTCCCCACTGGCCACCAGCCTTCCGTTCTCCCAACGAATACTTTTTAGGTATCCAGTGTTCGTCCATACGATTCATGTGTCCAGCCCATTGCAGGTATGGGAGAGGTATTTTTCCTCGACTGCGTTATGAGCTTTGTTTTATTTTTGATGATTTGTAGCCCTACTAGTTTTGCTTCGCTGTCGAATTTCAGGAAGAATTCTTTGGCAGTTGTTAATGACCGTGACAAAATGTTAATGTCATCCGCATAGGCTACTACTTGGCTCGATTTGTACAGTAATGTACCTCGCGTATCTGCAGGTTGCTTCCTTATGAGGTACTCTAGAGCCAAATTGAATAGCAATGGGGCCAGCCCATCTCCCTGCTTTAATCCGATAATTGTGTCAAAGGCATCAATGATTTGGTTAGTGATGCGGACTTAAGAGGTCGTTGACGGTATTGTCATTTTGGTAAGACGGGCCAAAATAAATATATCATAGGGTCTTATTATTTTTGGTTTAAAATATATTTTTAGTAATTTTTCAATGCCAATGTAAATAGTTAAAATTTGAATGACTTACATGAAGTCACACTGAAAAAAATTTTAAAATTTTAATCTGTGAAAAGTTTTGCAGTTAAAACAAGTTGAAAAATTCCATCAAATTTTCAAAACGAGGTAACGTCTATGATATTGAGAAAACACAAAGCTCGTAGCAATTTTTGATTTTGAAGACCACCCTTGAACAAAAATTCTTCTGTCAGTTAGAAATAAATCGGATTAAATTTCCAAATTATTTGCAGCAAGTGACAATTTTTTTTAAATTTACTGCTGTCCTCATTGTTCATACATGCAATTGAACCTAGAAGCATCTCCATTGGATCATAATTTAATGGGCATAGTACCTGGATATATTCCAACTGATCCCAAAGTTAACGAGCCGCATCTCATTATAAATCTTGACAGACTTTAAAATCAACGAACCATGTTAGATATAGATTCAATTGTATTGTAGAAACTCAGAAGCCAAGATTAATGCACACTATGTCAACTTTATGTTGAGCAACGGTCTCATGATGTAGTACTTCTGTATGCTATAATTTCCGTATTTCATTGAAAATCAAATTAATTTTCAGGTGAAGCTTTCCGTAAACTTTTCATCTGTCTGTTGCGTTGGCGGAAAACACATTGGCTACAAATGATTGCAAGCTTCTAAGCCGTAAAAAAAAAGAAAACCAGTTAGAAAATTATTTAAAAAAAATTAAATTAATTTCTTAGGGTCAGTGTTAAATCAAAATATC
The DNA here is from genome assembly GCA_963969285.1 of Odontomyia ornata. Classification (NCBI taxonomy): domain Eukaryota; kingdom Metazoa; phylum Arthropoda; class Insecta; order Diptera; family Stratiomyidae; genus Odontomyia; species Odontomyia ornata. The sequence goes on from OZ017739.1 coordinate 87,376,821, forward strand.
TATCTCTTTAAGATTATTGACAGTAACCGACCGGTTTTGTATCGGCTCTATGAAATTATATTCACTAATTTTAGGGCGCCCTGGTTACATTTAGCATTAATTATATTTTGAAGGTATGCATTTTAAACATGATAAAGATGTAAGATGCAAATAAATGTAAGTCATTACTGAAAATTGGGCATGGCAGACAGTGTGGTCAAGGCCCTATAACAATAATTCCACGTTTCTTCAAGCCAAAGGTGGAAATTAAGAAACAATTTTTTAAGTATTCAAATAAAGGTAATTTTAATATCTAAAAATAAACTGAAGAGAGCGTAGGAAACTTACTAAGTGAGCATTCAATTTTTTCTATATATTTTTAGCTATTAAAATTATTATTAGCATTTTTTTACCAAAACCCAAAAATCGTATTGAAAAATGTGGGATGGAATATAAGAAAGGTAATAATAAATTAATGAAATCCAAACCGTAGATAATTTTAAAATTTTGGCACTGTGGCCCTGGAATTCTTCTTCTTCTTCTTTTTAAATGAAAGATAGGATTCAGATTATCCTGCTTATTCCTTCACCATTGCCTAGCGTTCGTCATAAGATTAACGTGAAGAAAACAATGCCCCCAGAAACTGACAACCTTTTACGGAGTTGGTGCAAATTCAATTTTATTTGGGGAAACCCCAGTTACTTGTAGTTTTATACTGTACAAAAAAATAGATGAAAATTAATTTGAGGAGACTTTTCTAGTGATATTTGAGTGCATTCAAAGTTCTTTCCCTGATACTTCCTCTCTTGAAAAAATGTTTAGAAAGATAACCGACTTCAAAATGCTCTAAAAGGGAAAAATAAATTTAAATAAACCCTTAAAATAATGCCTATGATTTGGCGGAGGCCCCCTAACCACATAGATGATTGCTATTTTAAAGACTGTTAAATACCCGAATCTTCCATCAGCTACTCAACCTATTCCACATTCAGACAGTTTACCTGTCCTACACCACCCCAGACTTATGAATTGTTAGCAGAAAATGAAGGCAGTGTAGAACGAGAACTCAACGAGCCTTCAATATCTTATGACCCTGATTTTAAAGAAGAAAAAGATGATCAATCGCATAAATTGAGCCAATCTTCTGCGGAATGATGTCAGGGTCTTCAAGTACAGACAACGTCGTAGGGATTTGATTCCTTTTTTTGAAAAGAAAAATAACCTTGTTTTTTGTTGTAATGTTAATGGCTTGATGAAAAGGTTGAATATGAAGCTTGATCCAACTGAATGGAGACTTTTCATAGACTCCTCCAAGCTTAGTTTGAAAGCTATATTGCTTCATAATGGCAACTGTCTGCCTTCCATTCCTATTGGCCATGCGGTTCACATGAAGGAGACTTATCCAAACATGGCAGACCTCTTAGATTCAATCAACTGGAATATAAGTGGAAAATCTGCGGTGGTTTAAAATTGATTGCTATACTCTTAGGGATGCGATTAGGGTTTACGAAATACTGTTGTTTTTTATGTATGTGGGATGGTAGGGATAGGAAACCACATTATATTCAAGCAGATTAGCCTGCAAGAAATCTCAACCCTAGAGAGAAAAACGTAATAGCCGAGCCACTCGTAGACCCAAAAAATGCTCTTCTTCCACCCTTACATATCAAACTGGGCTTGATGAAGAATTTTGTCAAAGCCATGAACCGAGAAGGCCAGGCTTTTAAATACTGATGAGACAAATTTCCTAAATTAAGTGATGCAAAGGTCAAGGAAGGCATCTTTGTTGGGCCACAAATACGTCAATTTGTAAAGGACATAGCATTCGATTTATTTTTGGAAGAGAAAGAAAAGGAAGCTTGGGTAGCTCTCAAGGGATTTACCCATGGATTTGTGGGGAAGAAAAGAGATGATAACCACCCTCAATTGGTTATCGAACTTCTACAAAAATATCACCAACTCGGCTGCAAATTGTTACTAAAAATCCATTTTCTCCACTCCAACCTTGATTTTTTCCCACTTAATTGCGGAGATGTTAGTGATGAGCATAGAGAACGGTTCCATCAAGATTTTTCTGTGATGGAACGAAGATATCAGGGCCGCTTGGAATGAAGCAATGCTTGTAGATTACTACTGGCTTAAATGTAGAGATGCTCCAGAGGTCACCTACAAGAGGAAAGCTAATCACGATCAAAGGAATCAGTTGATTCTTCGTAGATCCAAACACCTGATAAGCGTTTTTTGAAGAATTTTGAATTTAAATATCATTGATGGTAGTGCAATCATACTTTAAATGTTGTTAGCATATGTAATTCATATTTACCAATTTCTTAGAAACAATAATTTTCATCATTTACATATCAAAAAATGTTGAGCTAATAAACTTTTTTCTTTGTCATATTCGTTTTTCTTCGCCCTAAATTAGTAAGAATTGACTCATGAAGTAAAGGAAACGTTCAACTTTTTGTTTTTTACTACACAGTGAATCGTACGCTGATTGATTTTCAACCCCGCGAGAAATTTAAATAAGTGGATACTATTTCAACATTTAGTCCGCGTAGTAAAGTAGTTAGAGTGCTTGCTGCGTAAGCCAAAGATCCCTGGTTCGAGTCCCGTTGGCGACAATGAGATTTGTTTAGAGTGATCCTTCGGACATAGTATATGCCCGTTCAGTTATGATACGTATATCACCTAGTTTTTTAATAAGCATAAGATGATCCACTGAATGGAAAGCCTTAGAAAAATCTGTATAAATAACGTCTACTTGCTTCACTCTATCGAAAGCTGACGCAATAGAATTTGAAAATGAAAGCAAGTTTGTGAGAGTGGACCTACAAAAGCTATGCTGTTCACTAGCAAAGGATGGAAATAAGAATGGATAAATCTGATCATACTCAATTCTTTCACAAAGCTTACTAAAACAAGGAGGTAGGGAGATATGACAATAATTAGACTTATCACCTGATTTGTAAACCGGAAAAACATTAGCCTTTTTTCAAAGAACAGAAAATTCATTGTCAGAAAGACTACGCTTGAAAAGAATGGACAGGGGAACACACAAAGAAGATGACAAAGATTTGGCAATAATATTAGGAATTCCATCCAAACCACAGCCAATGTTATTGTCTTGACCTTTTAGTAATGGCTCAATGTCAAGGGGACTTACATAGGCAAAGGACTTAAGGACAAACCGAAAGCATGGTCAGAATTTCCAGCAATTGAAGTACCATAAAATGAAGAAAAATGTTGAGAAAAGCGTTCACGAATCTCGTAATGATTGGATGAAGAGAATCCATTAAAGTGCATCGAACTCGGCAAACCACCTGATTTATTAAGCCTATTGATGTATGACCAGAAAAGTTTGCTCAGATTCGTTCTAATTGAATCTTCAACATAATCAATAAACTTTTTTTGGGCAATATGAGCCAATCTTTTACCTTACGTATTGCAGTTAATCGTAGCTTTACGTATTGCAATAGTTTTTTTGCGGAGTGCATGGCTTTGTAACATCAGACAAAGTTGCAGTATTTGATAAGGTTTCCAATTTTGTCAGAAATATTTCAGGGCTATACGAGTAACTTGTATTTCTTCTTAGCTCATTAGAACAACCTGGAATAGATGCGTCTTCCCTATCCTCCACTGTGGATGCAATTCTTGGAATCGTTTGTGTAAGAGCAATATTTGCTGAAATACCTATGGCTTTTGAATGAAAGTGTTGACGAGTACTGCTTCTGGATTGACAGGATACACTCCCGTTGTCTCGTTATACAGGATGGCGCAAAATTAATCAGATGATGCAAACTTTGTCAACCTTTTTTTTTGAAAAGCTTTTTTACTAAATGAAAAGATGATTTTTTTCCATCACTCAAAATCACTTTTTTTTTATTCAGTAAAAAATTGGATGATTAATTTAGCACCATCCTGTACGACGTCCTGGATTTTGGTTAAGGCAAAGTCTACACTTTTCAATAGTATATTTTTATTATTTAAATGCTCCATGATTTAAGGCCTGAAGATAATGGGACAGGTGACTTGGAATTGATACCAAAATAATTTCGTTCTGATAAGCAAATTCTATTTCTACGGCATTGCAATGAATTGAGTGGTCATATAGTAGAATAACAACTTTTCCTGCTAGTTTTCTCGAAACAAAGTGTGTTTCTGATTAATCTTAGAATATCTCCGACCTTATGAAGGCTATTTTTGAGATATGAACAGTTTTGATCCTGGAGGCATCCCATCTTCAAACTAAGGTTTTGATTTCTGCCTTTCTGCCGTTTGTGGTACATGCAGAGGGCCCTGCACCATTACACCAAACTATAATGCTTGTCGTCTCTCCTAAACGACTGTTTAACTGCAGACCTGACTTATCAATATTAAATACGCATTTTGGTGCTAATGCCTCATTCTCTTGCATAAGCACACTTTCTAAAAGCTGGAAATATGCATTCCCTTCTGATCTGTTTATGACATTGCCTGCAACCAGTTTTATCCTGCTTTCTGAGTTTTTTTGAAGAATCTATGCTTTAATCTTAACTGTTCGGCAGATTTTTAAGCTATTTTTCTTACGCCATTCATCGTCAGTGGAAAGCCATTGGCTTGCATTGTTTTGACATTAGTAATTTCACTTACTCACAGCAGGCAACATAATAAATAAGGATTAAACGCACTTTTTTATTATATTACGCCAAACTGTTGCTCGTACGTTTGCTCTCAAGCACGACGCAAAGCGAACTAATCAGAAACTATCAAGACCTAGCCATCGGTTTTATGAATTATTCCAATGAGCCAATGAAAAAGACGAAATACACCGAAGAATACAACTCGCAAATAAAATATTTTATTCAGCTTTGACCATCTTGAAGACCAGCTGCATACACAAGAAAACAAAGCTCCAAGTTTACAAATCTGCGATACGACCTATGTTATGCTATATGTGTGAAACATGGACCCTAACCCAAGCATTCGCAAATATATTGAACGCCATTGCGCGATGGATGCTGAGGCGAATAGTCGGAGCAAAGCTAGATGGGAACCAATGGTGAATTCGATACAATCATGAGTTGTATGAAATTTTTGATGAACCAGAGTTCTCAACGATTGTAAGGCTGCGGAAGCTGCAATGGGCTAGACACATCGTATGGATGAACATCGGGTACCCAAAATGGTATTCGATGGGAAAACTGAAGGGTGGAGACCAGTGGGGAAACCGAGGAAACGCTGGGCTGACTCGGTCGACGAAGACAGTTCATCATTGCTCGGATTTCAAAATTAGAGGACGTGGTTAATGGACCGAGGCAGTTGGAGGTGCTTATATTCCTTCTGGGAATAATTTAGGATCATATTTTAAGATAAATGCCTCTTCAATTGCAAGTACGACAGCTTTAGATTATTTCGCGGGCTCTTTTGGATGCATATTTTTTAGCTTTGAACGAAGAAGACAACTCTAATGGAACGACCTTGTTTGGTTTTCCAGTCGTTTCTTCCGTTAATTTTTTACAATCGGTTTCATCTTCCTCTTGGCTGACTCTTTCATCATTTACGCGCATTTTACAGTCACCAGTTTTGTCGTGAAAGATGTCGTCTCTGGATAATATGATATTCTGCTTTTGAAGGTATATACTTTGTACCATTTGTCGCTATCATACCCGATGAGATATTCAACTTTTTTTTTGTTTTAGCCCTACAGCCCCCTTTAGGCCTTCGCTTAGAGATAGTTAGGGTATCTAATTATCTTGGTTGTGTATGTTGCCCCGCGAGAAAGTGATATAATCGATACCATGCCTTAGTATTGCGTCTGTCCACCCACCTGAAATCTGTTCTGGTTTTAAACCAGCCTGTCCGAAGAATTACTCGAATAAATCTCGTTGAAACTGACTGGATTCGAACCAGGGACCTTCATCTACCTCTTTTAAATGCACCTTTCTTCTCTTCTGCGCGGTAATATGGACGTGGTGCTTAGACATGATAATTCGCAAGTTCTTGATTCGTAGTCTATGACCAAACCAAACTTGATGAAGCATTCCTCCCTCAATCGACGATTTTCCTAACCGATTTAGGAGGTAGCTGGTCGTGGTTATAAGTTCCACTTAGATAATTGCAGGAATCACGACTTCCAAGTTCGAATATTTGAATGTTTGAGCCATTTTGACAATGGTTCAATTTTCTCGTTCAACAACGCCATTTTATTGAGGAATATATGGTGCCATAAGTCGTTCTGTTATTCGGAATTCTCGAAGTACAGCTAGAACATCTTTGTTGTCAAATTTTCCTACATTTTTACTGAGAAATCTTCCCACCTAATAGCCAAAACTTGAGCTTTTGCCAATGCTTTTTGTATAGCTTCTTTCACAATCGATTTTCCACGCGTGACCGAATAAAAATTTAAAAGTGGACCTTGATTACAAACATAAAACATACCTGCGCCTTTTGAAGTATTTATCGAAATGACCGCAGATTATATATGACAGCAACTCACCTAGTTTGGTCGTTCAAACTCTGTTTCCAAATGGCTGTTGGTGTGCCTTTCCAAATTGATAAGGACCACAGAGTTCTTTGCTAGATTTTACCGTTATCTGCAGCTTAGATTGCAGCTTGACTCGAACATACTGCTTGTTTAGATGTCCCCATCATTTGTGGCCGCATTGTAAGGTATCCGTACCTTTAATTAGATTGACACACCGTGTCTCAGGTTGGACCGGATACAATGATACTTAATACAGCGTACCGTGCTGCTCTCATGGTCCGGTAAAAATGACCTTTGTATGGACGATGAATCTGCATTCCGGTTGGTTCAATTTTAATTTACTGATAGAATTTTTATTGTGCGCTGCCATTACTGAGAAAACCCTCCGAGAAACCCTCTGGGATGTACTAGACTTTGTTGAAAGTCGAACTTTTTAATTGACTATTACATTAATTTGTTACCTCGATAGTTCCGCTACCGAGTTCTTTAAACTTCTTGCTGTCCTCCGTAGCTACCGAGAATGGCTCATATTTCGTAAAACAATTGAAATTGCGAGTTATATTTTTGATTGCAACGTTGTCAATCAACCAGCTGTCGCCAGTGGGTATAGTCAAGACGTCACAACTGACAGATATAAACGTAATTTTTATTTCAGTCGCGTTGAATGGTCGAGACGAACTTTTAGTGGTTCCGGTTATGATACGGAGGTTGACCACCTTCGGCTTTCCATCGAACGCATTGTTTTAGCCAATGTCCTTTATCACTGCAGTATTTGCAAATACCGTGAACAAGTTTGTTTTCACTATCCGTAGGTGTTTCATGTTTAGTGCGGCTTGAAAAAGGAGACTTCTTGATTTTTCAAACAAACTTGCCTTTTTTGCCATGTACCTCCAAAATCTCACCCGATGGACCTAATGTTCATACAGGGGTGATGTTTCTCTCATGAAAAACACCGATCATCATTATTTGCTTTCATAAGCAGATGGCTTGATTTGAACATTTCAAGTCATTCTAGAAGAATGTGAAGGGCTTTTTACACAAAAATGAGCTCTAGAAGGCCCGCAACGCTTTCAATTTTATGATCCAGCAGAAAAATTGCGATGTTGGTTGATACGAGCTAAAATCAGGAGAGCGTCTTCGAGATTTGATGCAAAAAAAAATCGAGCCACTGACAAAAAGTTGCTTTAAAATTATCTCGTTAAAATTTTCCAAGGCTCTCTTGCAGAAAGACGACCTGATATTCGCTGGTGGAGTTCGTCACTGATGCACAGAGAGAGAACCATTTTATCTTAGGTCGTATTTTTAAGTTCACCTTCGAAGTTATGAGCAGTTCTACAAAGAAAAGTATCGTGTTTTAAAGACGCGTTTCCTGTCGGTCTTTAGTGTGGGAGTCACTAAATTTTAACTTCCCGGGCAAACTATGTATTGGGTGTATACATTGAAAACCGAACTGTGTTGGAGGAAAATAATGCTTTATTTTAATTAATTGATAAATTTACATGTTATTGAAAATATTGTCCATTCCTTGCGATCATTTTTTCCTACCGATCTGGTAGCAAATTAACTCCGCGTCGTAAAAAGGCTTCGTCCTTTGAGGCCAAAAATGAATCAAGCCAATTTTTAATAGTTTATTCAAAAGTAAAGCACATTTCAGTTAGAGCATTTTCACCGAATGCAATAAATGGTAGGATGACACTAAGCTTGGTGAATACGGCGGGTGAGGTAAAACATCGCAGCCACTATTCTCCAAGTGATTTTTGACCGGTATAGCAACGTGGGGTCAAGCATTGTCAGGATAGAAAATTACAGACTCGTGCCTGGTCACATTATCGGACCGTTTTTCTATCAATGCTTCCTTCAAACGAATTAATTGGTGTCGGTACTTCTGTCTAACCTCACTTCAGCATCTCGTAACGGATTGGTCCCTTCTGATCCCACCAAATACTGAAGATAACCTTAGAACCGTGTATATTTGGCTTGGACATCGATGTTCCTGGTTGGTCGGGCTTCACACACGATTGCTTGCATTCAGATTATCATAATGTATCCATATTCCATCGCCAATAATAATTTGATGCAAAAATGACTTTTTTTGTAGCGTTCAAGATGCATTTCAGACATGCAAAATCGCCTTTCGACATCGCTTGGTTTCAATTCATGTGGCACCCAGTTTTCTACCTTCTGGATAAACCCTAATGCTTTCAAATACCTTGAAATGGTGCTTGTACCACTTCTTCAAATTTTTTCTCTTGACCAGGGCGTCTTTGATTTTGAAAATCACCAATTTTAAAGAGTTTAAACCACTCAAAACACTATGTTCTTGATAGAGCATCATCGTCATAAACATCCACCAGCAAACGATGACATTCGGGAAAAGTTTATTTGGCAAAGAAGTATCCCTACAATACTTCCCGCAAATGCTGTTTTTTATCTAAGTTTTGCGTGAAAGTAACAAGCTTATGTGCACACAATGTTCATAGATTGTCTTCGTGGGTTTGACAGCTAACCGATGGTACTTCAAAATGACACATATGTCATTGACGTGATACGGCGCATGTGTCACTGGAGCCATCTTTGTAAAAGTCTTCTTCTTCTTCTTTGTAGCACTACAGCCCCTCTCGGGCCTTCGCTTAGGAGATAGTTAGAGTATCTCATTTTTATGACCGTATTGATTTTTTCGGAAGTTGATTTGGCCATTACCATGCTCCCAGGTGCCTGCTTAGCTTTGATATGATCTGATTAAATCAGTATACATCACCACTGAGTGAACACTCGTAGCCTGTCCGAAAAATCCCCTGAACTAAATCACGTTGCTCCTAACGAGATTTGAACCTGGGACCTTCGGTTTATGCGTTTATGCTCTAACCACTAGACCACATAGGCTTTCATTTTAATGTATACACCCAATATAAAATTATCTATAAAGTAACGAATCAATTTTCAAGTGGCAATTAATTTGCTATTATTCAATCCTTATTATCACTTTGGAGAGCCCCGCAAATCTTACGTATAACATGATCACCTAAAGATGTAAGCAGGATGTTATCATAAGTTCATTAACAGCCGGAGGACGAATGCTAAGGAGAAAAGCAATCCTGAAATTTTCCCCAAAGATATTATTCTAAATCATCTTAAATGAAAGCATTTAAGCTAGATTTTGAATTAATTTATTGGTTATTCCCGATAGAAATGATTGACTGAAATGAACTGTTTATTGCGAAAATTGGGGATATTGATCTTTTTCAACACCTGTTATGTCCTCGATCAAACTCTTCAAGAGTCACTTAATAATATGTATATTTCGTGCGTAAGTGTATTGAAATTCAATTTCTCGACGTCCATGCACCATACTTAGTTGTTAATATCTGCAGGTCCCTTGAAAGGATTACAATTTCGTATCGGCATGTTTTTGTCCAATATTTTGTCCCTCGTTTGAAACTCCTAAAATCAAAACCCTTACATACGTCAATCAGTTATACTGACAGTTGGTAGTGATTCTTGTGGGAAACCTCTTTGACCTTTATCTGATTTTCATGTTCTTCAAAAAGGACCTAATAGAAAATTAGTCAAATACTATACCGAAAACAAGACTCTTCTATTTATTCCCGTTCAAAAGTTATGCGTGAACATACATAAAAAAGGCAACAAAAAAATATATACGGATCAAATTTATAACCTTGTCTACTTTGAAACTCGGTTAATGATCAGATTTTGATAAAATTTGTTTCGAAAGTATGTACTCTTACAATTTTTCAGTTAATAGCTAATAAATTTTTAAACTTCTGCACTACATAATTTTTCACATGTATGAATAAACATCTTCCCACAAATTGGAGTAAAAGCCATACGAATTGCACCCAAAAACTCGTTATGCATACCAAGGATAACTTCTTCCTCGATATACTTTCAGTATAAATTACCAATCTTCTGCTTCATCTGCGAAAAAGTCTTAACACTTCAACCATACGCATCTTTATCTTACCGGCGAATTCGCAACCGTGAATCAATTCCGTTCTGTTGCTTTAATCACATGTTTTCTTGCATAAAAATAGTAATAATTGATCGCACAATCATCCAGATCAGACCTTGGCGTCGGGGTACATACGAGTATGTGAGTGAATTTCTTATTTTGTGATCATAAGGCTGTGGGCACTTTGCGACATTTTCCACACAGCAGAAAATTGCATCTTTAAATTTATGCGTGCTTTAGTGGGACCACATACACATGGTGATTTCTTACCGGTTGCCGGTCTTTCTTTTCTTAGTATGTGTAGATTGAAGCTAGTTAAATGCGATCAATCTTAATTTTGTTCACTATTCAGGCATGCATATTTCCTTTTGTATATGTTTATATGTTACTGCTGAATGTTCGCTGATCAGTAACCAGATTTGATAAGGTATATCACAGTTTGGCATTCCTTTTACGACTGGTTGTCGCAGTGTGCTCGCAATAATGCGTCGGGGCAGTCGCACCGCAGTCCGCCCGTAACCCAACTACTCTACTAGTCTCGGTCTTTTTGTTTTACGATCCACGATGAAGAATACTCATCTACAACACATACCACATATTAAGTAAGATAACGTAAACCATCAAGGATGCAAAACTAGTGGAAGTTTCGAGAGCCAATTATAAGTACTTAAGATTGGACAGTCAATATATGTATGTAGGGTTCATCTTTGAAATTTCGTGCATTCACGGTCTAGTGTAAAACTTCTTATGTCTTGCCTTTTTAAAACTTCTAAACTTCGAAAATAATAGCTTAAAACTGTTCAACTTTCATATGCTTTGTTGAATTCCCTTTTTAGTAGATTATATACCTACTTAAAAAGGAATTTAACAGTACGATGAAGAGAAGTTTGTTCCACCATTCTCATGCAAATACATGCATGAATATAATTAAACAGACATGCTGAATCTTTTTGAGATTCAATGGAACTACCAAAGCTGTTCTTCTTCTTCGTAGCCCTACAGCCCCCCCTCGGGCCTTCGTTTCCTGCAAAAAGCGGCTCCAACTGTCTCGGTCCATTGACCATGTCCTCCAATTTTGAAGAGATTTTTATAGTATTCTCTCTTCGTCCTGGACTTCTGATCTACGCATTCTTTGTACGCCTGATTCTTTTTGTCTAACCCATTCTGGCACTCATCATCAAACCAATCATTTCTCTTGCATCGGGCTTAATTTCCGATCGTCTGCTCTGCCACGGTCTTAATAGCCACTTTCACTTCCATCCAGAGCTCGTTGCCTGTCTTCAGCGAAGCGTCTGATAAGTAGGAGCCAGCTGGTTGTTGAGGTTCTCTGTGAACTTTTTGGCCACAGACGCCGTTTGGAGCCTTTCGATGTCAAATTTTTGTAGCGGGCTGGTCTTAATTTGATCAAGTAATTATCATGGTACAATTGGCTCCTCGATATGTACGGACGTTGAGTATGCTCGAGGCCCAACGTTGTTGGATCAGAACATGGTCGATCTGGTTTTGGGTGTTGCCATCCGGCATTTGGGTCATCAAGTTTTCGCATTCTTAATGTTTGGAATTTGCTTTATATCCTTTTGAAATTTATAACAGTTAGTATTGAATATTTTTGAGCTCTTCAGTCTTCAGTTCTTCACTGTGCTCTGCTACAAGCTCATCGATGTCCTGATTATTGGCCTCGAGCCCCATCTGACTTACCAAAGATATAATTTTACCATCAACTAATTGTTTTTGCACTCCAGTGTCGCATCGGGTAAAGCGTTCGGGCCAAAGTTTCCTCCAGAAAGATTCAAGGGTTCTTTTTGTTACAACATCCCATGCCTTTTCAATAATTTTCAGGCATGCAACAATATGGAAGTGATTTTTCGTAAATTCAGTTAAGGATAAATTACCTCCTTTGGCGACTTCAAACCAATGGTGAAAGAATTTTTTGGTGTATTATTTCTTGAAATTTGTGATAACTGTCTGGTCCATCGGTTGTAGTAAAGCAAGCAGAAACTTTACTTTTATAAACTTGAACTCTTCTTATAACTCATTTCTTAGCTTTGAGTAATGCGAAGAAGCGTTGTTTGTAATACGCAAAGCACGGAATGGCAAGCTCATATCTGTCAAATATTTTTAACGGACGGTCCAAAAATTTCATTGATCCAATCGGTAAATAGGTCACGTATGGCCCAAGCTTTACTATTAGATCTCCACATAATATTCAGTTTACTCTTATCTATATAATGCTTTTTGAAGGCACATGGGGATATTCTAATTGACAAACAAGTAGAGGCTTTAGAGTGCCGCTGACATTAGCACAAAAAAGCAGAGTAAGATGCTCTTTCATTGGCTTGTGGGTGGGTATTGCCTCCTCCTCTGCTATTATGTAGCACCTTTTAGGCTTCTTTTTCCAAAAAAAGTTCGTTTCGTCGCAATTGGAAACCTGCTTAGGCAGGTAATCTTCATCGTCCATGAGTCTTTTAAATTTACCAATAATGCCTCTGCTACCTTAATATCAGAGCTTGCTGCCTTCCCATGCCTCGTGACCCAATGAACGCCCATTCGTTTTTTTAAATTTTTTAAACCATTCTTTGCTGGCTTTAAACTCTTTGTTGATGGCCCTGGAGTATTTGAAGTAAAAACGGCGAAGATCTTTTTCGTATTCTTGCAAATTATATTTTGCGAAATAGAATCCCCTTGCAATTGAGATAATGGAAATAGAGATTTTTTCACTAAATCTCAAATTTTAAGGCGTTATTTTGTTCAATTAACTTAAGTTCCCAGAAGTTTATTTCATCATTCCCACGTTCTAACATAAATTTTATATTTGTATCTAAATTACTTAAAATTATATTTTGGAAAAGTAACAGTTGTATTTTGTAGTCTGCGTGGCTTAGTGGTTAAAGCGCTAAGCCCGTAAGCCGAAGGTCTCTGGTTCGAGTTTCGAGGTTCAGTTCAAGTGATTCTTCGGACGGCCTACAAGCCTGTTCAATTATGATACGAGCTGGTTTAAAATCAGAACGTATCGCAGCTGGGTAGACGAACACACGGCCAAAGCGTGATAATGATCATATTACCTTGTGGAGTGCCGATACATTCGATCATGACAATGAGATACTATAACTATCTCTAAGCGAAGGCCCGAAAGGGGTTGAAGTGCTACCAAAAAACAAAAAAAAAGAGTTGTCTTTCAGATACCGGACCTGCGCAGGAAATATCGTCAACGTACATAATCCAAACTAAAATATGTTCTAAAAGATTACTAGATAATGAAAAAAGTTTCATTTCAAGATACGACAGGATATATTCAGCAAAGAAAGGAGATGCAGGATTGCCCATTGCAAGTCCACTTTATTGACTGTATATATTATCATTAAAATGAAAATAATGTTGATTTAGGAAAATTTTCGTCAATTTAATCAGCTCATTAACGTTGTCAATTAGTACCGGGTATACTTTTACCAAATTTGAAACCCGGGCAGCGATGGATTGTCTTCGTCGTAAAAGTCAGACCAGCGTTTCCTCGCTTTTTCCACGGGTCTCTGCTCTTTCAGCTCTCTTATCAAATATCTTTTTGCGTATCGGTTGTTCATCCATACGATTTACGTGGCTAATTCATTTCAGCTTTCGCAGTTTTACTGTCGTTGAGACCTCCAGCTCGTCAGAAATTTCATATAGCTCATGGTTGTATTGAATTCGCCATTTTTTATGGTTGGGAGGTGAATGCCACTTACGCACTGGGTATGGGGGTTCCATGCTTGCAAGCAACTGGATTACCCACTGAACGCCTCCTCTGTCAACCCGAGAACCCAGTCTGGAATCATTTAGCAACTTAGGTCAGGCCAGGTCTCGATTTGTTACGCCGCAAGGCGCCTTCAAACTGGGGGATTCCTCCTTTCAAAGGTGGGGAGAGGGGGAAAGGAATCACCAGAGTCCTTTTTATCTTTCAGGGCTGTCTGAACAAAATGTCCTACATGGCTTTATTTGTCAACCGATCCAATCACCACTGCAACTACACTTTCTGAGGCGAGCTACCGTGTCTCCCAGTGAGGGTTTTGTCGCAGCCTGTCAAATTTATGCACGTAAAAATGTATGACAGACATCATGTTCCTTTCCTGGGCAAAACTGACAGTCGGGGGACCGTGACTTACCAATGTTATGCAGATAAGACTGCAAACACCCAACGCTGGGTGAAATAGAAGTCAGTCTCATCATGCCTTCAATTAAGCCACGGTATCACATCTGGGATGAGCTACGCAGCCACCTTTCCTTCATGCAATCCACCCAAGACTGCCGCCAATCGTTGAGTCATTGCTATCTCTCCTCGTGGGCAACCGTCTCTTTCGCGTCCTCGCTTTGACGCAAGTAAATAGCGTGGCATTTTCTGGCAAGAAGCGCAACAGGTATCATGCCTGCAATAGAGGGATCAGAGACTGTCGGATATGAAGATGCAGTCCTCAGTGCTCCGCTTCTCTGTAGCTGTGCCAGGCGTTTTCGGTATACCTCCTTGCTAAGAGCATCGCTCCATATTTCGGCTCCGTACAGTAGCAATGACCCTAAAGCGCTCATCAAGAGGCATCTTCTTGATGAGTTGGGTTCCAAAGCAGCCTTCTTAGCCGTTGCCCCGATATGCTCCGAGAAACTCATCTTTGTGTTGATCAGTAGCCCCAGGTACTTCACTGCTGGCTTCAATTTGATTAGTATGCCTTCGATACTGATCATCTTTACTCTAGGGACTCTTTTTTTGTCAAGATGACCACTTCTGTTATTTCCAGTACTAGACTTAATCCACGAGATGTCATCCAGTTTCTCACTCGAAGCACTAGCATACTTAGCCTTAGTTGCGCTTGTTCAACGGTGTGTCCAGCGACTAGAGCTGTAACATCATCCACATAGCGGGTCAAGCGCGACTCATTTGGCATCACTAGTCTCAGTAGCCTGTCGAAAGACATGATCCACAGGTCTGAACCAGGGATAAATCATTGGGCGATTTAGCGAGCTTGGTCGAAATTTAGTGCATAATACGCAGTTTGCCACTACTGTTCTGGATATATTTCTTCCATTCAAAACTCAATACTTTTGCCTTGCTGTGGCGCGAAGGGCTTAAGATCCAATATGTAAGTTTTCTCTATAAAAATTGGTTACGAATAACCGTGTGAAAAAATGGTCTTTAGGTAAAGCAATGGGATGCTTGATGGCATAGTTTATTTCTGCCGTTTAGAGCCCCAATTCTGATTGACTTCTCGGGAGCTAAAAATGATATCAAAGTTCAAAATTTACTAGATTTTGCAACTTCTTCATCCTTCTTCAGCAAGTCAATCTCTTCATCAAAGCTGCTACATTGCACTTTTTTGATGAGCATTCAAATTACATCCTCCAATTCGGGAGATGACAGAAATTTCATCTCCAGACTAGAAGTTCTGTTCTTGAATAGTTTTGCTGCTTGATTGATGTATACCATTGAGCGTACAAGTTTTCGAAATGAATTTCCGTGTACAACTATGTATAATAGATGTACGTCAGTTTGGACCGTAAATGGGACAGCGAACTTGATGACTTTATTTTCTTCGTCCACAATGTTTTTTGTATGAGGTTAAACTGGACAGCTGCTTTTTAGGAGTTTAAACAAATTTGGGCCACTAAACCATATTCGTGACTGTTTCAGTTCTTCTTGAAAAGGTTCGCGTAAAACAAAATTATCAGGTTTGTCTTTTGTATTGACATGTTTCCATTGTTTTGTCGACATCAAGTTTCGAATGGCAGCAACTGTTTTAGCGACGGATATTTCACGAATAAGTGGGTCCCCTTGGATCTAGCTGATATCATTAAGAGAGTCAGATCAATAGAAACTAAGTCCACTTTTAGATTGGTTGAACGTTTTGTTTGTCTCGCCAATTGAGCAACCGATTATTCAGCACATGGTCCTAGTCTTGGAATTGTCGTTGGTTTGATTGGTGCAATTCTGGACTTAGCACAATGTATTTTGACATTCAAATGACCTCAATTCCGCCAAATGCATCCGTGATGACTGCCCCAAGCCAGTGTAAAGGGGAGGGAAGGATGAAAGTAAAGTGGAACTGGACGTGGAGCATTCTGGTAGTCATAAGAGTGTGGATCTAAAAGCGAAGCGAAGTGGAAGCCGGAGCAGCAGGAGATCAGCAGAACAGACTACCGGAGGCACGGAAGTACCGAAGTAGCCGTAAGGGCAAGGACCTGAAAGCGAATCAAAGCGGAAAGCAGAGCAGCAGGAGATCAACAAAACCAGCAGAACAGACGTACTGGATGGACGGAAGTGCCGAAATACCCGTATGGATGTGGATCTGAAAGCGAAGCGGAAGCCGGAATAGCAGGAGATCAACAGCACAAACAGAACAGACGTTCCAGAGGGATGGATGAACTGAGTGTACTGACGTATGGAAGGACCAAAGGATTAGATGGCCGAAAAGGAGAAGTGAAACCAGGCAAAAGGCATAGTTAACTTAGTAGCAACGAGAACGGGAGACCTGGAGGTGAGGTGGCTGATGGCAAAAGTGAAACGAGGCAAACGGCGTAGCCTAGTAGGAAGGGTAAGCAGTATACCTCCAGGCATGCAGAGTGTTAGTGTATGAGTGCCAGTCTTTTGGGTACTCTAGGGCCTCAACCGAATTGGAATCCATATGGTATCCTATAACAGAACAGGAACTCGATCTCGCTAAATTATCGGTCAATTCAGCTCCGGACGCCGATGGCATTCAGGCCAGGCAGTAGAATTCAGTTCCAAATAAGATCAAAGCCTTGTTATAGTTCTCACGATAGGATCATTCCCAACTGAGATCCTAACCAGTCAAACAGATTTCATTCCTAAGAAGGACAAAAGCGTGTTGCCGTCTGACTTTCGACCAATTTCAATCACGTCGGTCGTAGTCAGACACCTACACAAGATTCTTGCCAACCGCTTGCGGGAAGCAAACCTTGTGGATCCACGACAGAGATGCAGTAATGACGGCTGCGCCGAAAATGTCGTGGTTCTGCCTACACTTTTGGACGATGCCCGACAGAAGCTCAAAAAGTTGCACTTGTGCTCTCTTGACTACGCGAAGGCATTCGATAGTGTCAGTCATAGGATGCTGGCAGAAGTTCTTCGCGGAAAGGGACTGCCGGCTGGATTCGTGAACTATGTTTTAAATACGAATGCTAACAGTATTACGCTCCTGGAGGCTACCGGTACGAGGTCAGGACTGATTTCAGTGAGAAGAGGTGTCCGTCAAGAAGATCCACTTTCTTCACTGTTATTCTGTCTGGTTTTGTACAAGGTCTTGAAAGGATTTAGACCAGAAGGGGATTCGAGACGCCGGGATAGTTAGTGAATACTTTGGCGTTTCCGGACGACATTATCTTGATTAGCGAAACAGAAAGAGGTATGGACTCTTTACCTTGAATTGCAGAAACGAGCGCAGGTATGGTGGGGTTAGAGTTGAACGGTTCAAAATGCGTAGCATTGTCTATTGCTCCAGATGGTCGAAACAAGAAGTCGAACGGTACTTACCTGAAGCAGTTGAAACCTAATTCCGAATGGAAGTATTTGGGCGTAGATTTTCGATCTCTAGGCCAACAGCGAGCAACAAACACAATCAACGCAGAATTGAGTTGACTCTCGAAAGCACCGCTAAAACCACAGCAAAGTTTAGACATTCAACGCTGCTTTCTCATCCCTCGTTTTTACCACAACCTTGTTCTGGCTGGCCCACCCTGGGAACACTCAGGTATCTCGACAGACAAGTGCGTGAGGCAATTTGCAAGTGGCTCAGACTGCCAAAAGACATATCAAAAGCTTCCTTCCACGCAGTTATTAGCGATGGCGGCCTTGGGATACCCGCTTTTGAAACGACGATTCCGGGACTCATGCTTCACCGCATGATGTCATTAGAAAAGTCATCCTTACCAGCAGCCAATGCTGTTTGCGAGGGAAATTTTGTCCGGTGTCGAATGGAATGGGCTTTAAGAGCATGCAGGCGTGATGATAAGGAGCTCCGCTCAGTGGAGGTTTCAAAAAGATGGTAGGTCAAGCAACTCCACTCTTCCATCGACGGAAGGGAGCTGAAAGAAAGCTGCAAAGTAGGAAGTTCAAGCTATTGGGTTATTCGTGGTAGCCGTGCAATATCTGGACGGGATTATATCTAATACCACCACATTCGGGCGTACTGTTTACCCACCCGGATACGTACGTCTCTGGGAATAAGAACACTAAATATGGACATCAATTGCTGGGCTGGCTGTAGGATGACTGAGACTGGTGGTCACGTCATTCAACAACACATGATAGAATGGTCAAAAGACACGACGCTGTGTGTAAAGCAGTGATGTCCACTCTCAGACAAAAAGGGTACACAGTACACGCGGAGTCTAGATTCCATACCAGCGGAGGGTTGCGCAAACCTGATCTGATAGCTATCAAATATAATCAAGTTTGCGTCGTAGACGGCCAGGTAGTCAGCCTTGCAAGATCTTTGGATGAGACACATGAAGATAAAGTGAGAAAATACTGCAACCCAGACATGCGTGCTTCAGTTGCTGAACGGTACGACATCAATAGCAACAGTATTCACTTTTCGTCGTATACGATTTCGTGGCAAGGCGTGTGATCTCACAGATCTGCTGACTTCCTAACTAATCAGTTGAAACTATCGAAAGGACTTCTAAACTCTGTAATAACCAGAGTTCTTCAGAGAAGTCATATGAATTGGACTAGATTTAATAGAATGACAAACACGTTGGTTGGAGGATTCGAGAGGCACGGAGTAGGCTAATCAAAGTGCTGGAAGTGGGCTCAACTAATTATACAGCATCCTCCTGTACTATCTTAAGGAAAATGAAGTGGAAAGAATACAAAACCACATCACAAGTAGAAGTGAATTCGAGTAAAAGGAGTAGTTTACCCAGTAGCGATGGCTAAAGGGAAAAGTGGTACTGGACGAACCGCATAGCCTAGTAGAAAGGAGAAGCGATATTCCTTGAAGTATGTAGCGTGGTGGTGTATAATGGCTGAAGGGAGAAGTGGAACCGAGTGAAAGGAGCCAAAGCCTAGGAGCAAGGGGAAGCGGAGACCTGGAGGTGAGGTGGCTGATTAGAGAAGTGGAATCGGACAAACGGAGTAACCTAATAGGAAGAGGAAGCGATGTACCTTGAGGCATGTTGAGTGGTGGT
Organism: Odontomyia ornata; assembly: GCA_963969285.1. NCBI lineage: Eukaryota > Metazoa > Arthropoda > Insecta > Diptera > Stratiomyidae > Odontomyia > Odontomyia ornata. The sequence continues at coordinate 87,396,404 of OZ017739.1, forward strand.
CCTTGATGACTAAAAGGAGAGGTAGAACTGAGCGAAAGAAGCCAAAGCCTAGTAGCGAGGCGAAAGCGGAGACCTGGAGTGGGTTGGGTGCAGAGAGAAGTGGAGCTGAATGAACGGCAGAAGCTTAGTAGGAAGGTTTAGCGAGGGACCTGGAGGTGTAAGGGTGGCTCGTATTGCATGAGGAGTAGGATCACATCGAGAATCGTAGTCCGCGACTGCTTCTTTCGACCCTAAACTATAAGATACTTGTCAGTCGAAACACGGTTGTCAAAAGTGCAAGGCGACCTGCTAAACTCTGGAAGAAATTCTCAGAAACAAGTAGTCTTTGGGGAATACCGCCACTGGGGTGAGGCAATCTACTTCAGAATGGGAGCCACAAAGGCGGTGTTACTCAGGCAGAGTGTTACAAAAAGCCAAACTTTGATCTGTACCATGAGCTAGGGGGAGCCCATGACGATTATTGTCAGCCCCTACATGGTTGAGGAGCCTATCCTTGGCTGAAACGTGGTGGTTGTCGCTTGGATAGTGTAGAAAGTAGTTTCAAGCACACACCAATTGTGTCACGGGTATTCAAAAACGGAGGGCAAACCGGGGCCCCAACCTTCCGGCTGCGGGTTGTTCATTGGCGCTTCAAACCGATCCCCGTCTAATGGTGACCGTGGGGTGACGCCTACCTCTGGTAGGTACCCATGTAAACTAGGTCCATTTCTGTCACATTACTTGTTTGTCTTTTGATCTTATATACACCGTGGTACTGTACGCCTTTTCATTTGCGTCAGCAAAGGCGTGAATATGTGTGTCAAGAGTTTCATTCTCACTAAATGTATCGCAAAATGCTGATTTTGTGCAAGCTCGTTCATCTTAGATTTTGTCATCCCAACCCGCTTGCGACCTACAAATTTCCTGCATGAGTAGCTTCCCCTTTACAATAGTTGGCCTTCTTAGTCCTAAAGAATCAAAAATCTGTGATTTATTGGCTGGAATATTTCTATTGGTTATTGTCTGATGCTTGTTCGAATCCGTGGTGATGGTAAGCGTGTCAGTGATCGATTACCAAATCACGCCTAGTGATCGCTGGCCATCTTAGTGAAGTCCAATTCAATATCATGGTCCTTATTCGTAATGCCTGGAATCGATTTTGGATGATTGCCGCCCTATTTATGGAGGCTAAATCCTGCAGAAGCAACCAACGGCCGCAGCTCGATACGATAGGGAACAGAATCGTAAGTCTCAGTCATTTGTATCCGGATATTGAAAATATTTAGTTTGGTAGACCGTGTACTTGAAAGTGGTCTCATGGAGGTCTAAGACGAAGCAAGCTAGCGCTCATTCTTACCCTGGGTGAGCGAAACCAGGGCCCGCAATCTGCCAAAAAAACACAATTCTGTGGGTAACAAGGTTTTCAAACTTAATTTGTGGAATCTTTATGTGAGAAGTGATTAAAGTACTTAGTGCGTAAGCCCCGTTGGCAACAAAGAGATTTGTTTCAAGTAATTCTTCGCGCGACTATAAGCCCGTTCAGTTATGATACGTGCTGGTTTAAAATCTGAATGTAGCGTAGCTGGGTCGACGGATACACAGCCAAAAGGTGATACTGACTATATCACCTTCTCAAGCGCCGACACTTTTGATCAAGATAATGAAATACTCTAACTATCTCTAAGTGAAGGCCTGAAACGGGCTTTGGTTTTACATAAATTTAAGATAAAAGCATTGTTGCTTTTTAACAGTTGCCTTTTTCATCTGCAAAAAAAAAGTAAATAAAGTTTGAAAGAGTGAAAATTTAAATAACAAAATCAAATAAGAAAACGAAGATAAACTGGCACAAATTTCAAGTAATAAATCTCAAACGTTAGTCAAATGATGCCAGTATGAATCAGCATGTGTATTCATATAACACATAAATTTTTTAAGCCTTCTCAGAAGAAGTGATGCCTTCAACTTTTAATTTATTTACAAATAGTCTTCCAAGTACATAAAATGCAAATGTCCTCCTCATCTTTATATAACGAAGATTTCAAAGCAACCGTTCCAGGCCTTGAAGCCACCGAAAAACTTTTCGATTTCTGGATTGAATTCCGTTGATTATCAAATGAACTGAAACTTTTGACAGTTGACCTAGTTTATATTTCCTGACGTCGTTAGAACTTAAAATTCATAGAATATCTCACACGATATCGGTGAATGCTTTTATCTCTGCCGATATCTTAACTAAGAAACATTATGTTTCTAACTTGCTCATCCTCATTGGAAAAATTAAACTTTGTCTCAACTTTGAATTTGAATTCAAATACATTTGAAGGAAAGATGACCATAATTCATATGCGCATGAGCATTCTTAAAATTTTTAATTTAAAAACTCAAGAAAACACTTGGGAAAAATTTGTGTTTGACAAATATTTGCTACCTCTCTATCTTTCATCATCACAGGTACCATATCGGCATTCATTAAGATTTTATTGCTAGTTGACTCTTTGGCAGTAATGTGTATGAACATTGAGATTAAATAAAGCTACTGAAGGTTGCCTTAACTTGTATGACAAATAAATAAATTGGTGGTTTTAATTACCTTTTGGTTTTGTACTTAGGCTTTATCATATCTTTGTGTTGTAACTACTCTTAGTAATTATGTTAGAAAAATGAAAACTGTGATTCAACTTATTTATGTTAAAACTGAGTAGTTTTTATGAACAATGTTTGAATGGTTATAGGTAGCCGAAGGTAATTTAAAGTTTTTAAAATAACCCGGATCACTTCTATTGCAATTTGTTTTTTTCTGTAATTCTTTTACAGTTTTGGAAATCACGCCCAGGCTCAAACATATTTGATTCACGATATAAATTTTGTTCTCTCTTTTTGTGCCGATGACTCTGCAAATACCAAATATTCAAATAAAAAAAAAGTCTTGAGCACAAAGACGACTAGTTATGATCCACATTTCAAAATATGCAACAAACATTTATAAACTTCGAATGCAACGCGTAGGAGACAAATATTTTGTTTTCAATCCTTGACTTAAATCACCATTTATAATTGTCATTTCATGATCTAATTTAACATTCTTACTCAGGTACTAATAAACCATCTTGAACTTATAAAACGAATTGTCGACCGCATAAATATTCCATTAAGACCAAATCTGTCGCCCACAATTTAACTTCCGAATCCCATAATTTTATCGGTGTCACCTTCATTTTATCATAGGCCTATCAAACATCTAGCAAGCTCGCCCACCTGTGTTCATTGCTCAACAAAACCTAAATGTCTTATTCTCAACATTTTAAAATGTGCAAACATTGACATTTATCTACTTCCTGACGCCTTATTAAAAATGTTTACACAAATAAAAGTGTCAACAAAGCGTGATGTATATATGCCAAAAAATGTTTCAGACATCAACATTATTAAAAAATCCAAACGTTCCACTCCATATACCAAACCATTACAGCAATTGTCATTGAGGAAAAAAGCACATACTCGTACTCGTTTACCATAGAAATCCAGGTTACCGTCTTAAATCTTTTGTTTTCATTAACGCTCCAATGGCCATCAAAGTCGTGAAGCTAAATTACAAATGAATCATATGTTGGATTTGGTTATGCAAAAATTTTTTAAGGATAGCTAGTCGTTGGTTTAGCTGTAGAAAATACAGAAGGCTAGAATATTATATCAACATTGAAATTTTTAATTAATCTTAGAAGTTTTCGTGTAGAAATACAAATAATTTATAACTTGTCTTCTATATGTCATAGTAAAATGATGCATAGATGCTGAGGCAAGTCCTTCAAGCAATTATTTTGGTCCTTCGTAATTGAATACTTTGGTAATTTTATAATATTTTCATCCAATTGCCTCGTAATTACTAATTAAAGTTTAGAAGGCCTCGATATCAGATACATTGTTTATTGGCTTCCAATTATTAATTAACTTGTAAGTAATAAAATGAATAAGCATTACAGACAGATAGCATAGCAAAGAACCTTTTTTTAAGGGATAAATATAATTTATGAGTTAGAGTCTCATATTTTAGTCCTAAACTTTATAATTTAAGGTTACTTGGCCAGTGATTCCATGCTATTCTGTTAAATTCTTCTTCCCCATCTCTAACGCATTCCATACATATGGCTAAAACTAGCCAAAAATTACTTTGAAAAAAGTCAAGTTCAAATTAGATACCGTTAAGAAAAAAAAGGCCCCAAAAAAGTATGCTGATGTTTCTTGAAGACCTTCTAATACCTTCTATAGTGCTTCCCAACTATTAATTTTGCACAAGGTTATCAGCCAATCTTTTAGCTGTTTTAATTTCTATAGATAGCTTCAATTATCTTATTTAGCCCTGAGAGAATAAACGTGTACTATCGATTATCGCTTCAAGATCACTTCACCACAATAGTTATTTTGGGGAAAATTTCCATTTTACAAACAGCTGTTCGTTCGCGGTTAAGTTCGATTCATCCGCTGTTAATAAGGAAATGTTATGTGATGCAGAAACGAATGCAACATTGTCCTCGTGATTGCAATGATGTGCATGTGCAATGTTAAACCAAATGAAACAGAAGTGAATTCTGAGGTCAGTAGTGAAACCGTCGATGGTACGTTTTCTTAATTATAGCAGAATAAAGCTCTTTTATCTGATAAATTTAGTTAATTTTTTTTTTAAATTAGAAGGTTAAATGTATAAATTAGTGTAATTTATGGTGTGAAAAATTAGTAGTTTAAAATCACAAGAATTCAAAAGCACATGATAAATTTATTTGAATAAAATAACATTTACGGAATAAATTTTCCTTGAAAATATTTAACTTTATTTTAACATAGAAAAAAGTTCATTATTGTTAGTTTTGAATAAATTGTTTGCGAATTGGTAAACAGTTAGCAAGTCTGCGTTTTTTCTTACATTCTTGGGAAATTTAGCTGCATTTGATGGAAAATTTTCTGTTGCACATTTGTAACTCTGACAAGGCCTCTAAAACTTCAAGTAAAACTAACATTTAAAAAATAGTAAGTCATCGATTGATTATCTTTTATTTTTTTGTATCTTAGACGATCAAGGTTTCGAATAGGGCTTGTTTCTGTTACGAAGAGAAATCAAATTTAAATTCAAATTAAAAGTAACAACACTCAAAAAAATAAACGTAAAATCACTTGTTTGATGCCTTACAATTATTTGCTTTTTTGTAGAAAGAAGGCCTGAGAACATTCATTTCGTCAACAGTGCTGCAGTACACAAATTAAATTACACAACGCAAGCTTTTATATTTAATGTAATTTTGGTGTCAGGGCTTATTGTGTGGCTAAATCTCATCTTTTTACACCTAAAAAATCTGTTTTCAATGCATTTCATTTAAGTAGAATTTCGATGAATTAGGATTTCATTTAAACAGATTCGTTTATTTATTTTTAAACACTAAAGCTTTCCCTTTTTAGGGGTTCTAACATTTTATAGCCAGTTGAAGGATAATATTTAATGAAATAGATTCCGAATGTAGTCAATTTTTACATAAACTCCTCACTTCTTCTTCTTCTTCTTAGCCCTACAGCCCCTTTCGAGCCTTCGCTTCCTGCAAACAGCGCTTCCAACTGTCTCGGTCCGTTGACCGCGTCATCCAATTCCGAAATCCAAGCAGCGATGAACTGTCTTCGACGACTGAGTCAGACCAGCGTTTCCTCGGTTTTCCCACTTCAGTCCTCCCTACGAATACCTTCTTGGGTATCCGTTGTTCGTCCATACGATTCATGTGTCCAGCCCATTGCAGCTTCCGCAGTCTTACAATCCTTGAGACCTCCGGTTCGTCAAAAATTTCATACAGCTCATGGTTGTATCGAGTTCACCATTGGTCCCCGCCTAGCTTCGCTCCGATTATTTGCCTCAGGACCCGTCGCTTAAAGGCGTTCAATATATTTGCGGATGCATGGGTTAGGCTCCATGTTTCACACCCATAGCGTAACACAGGTCTTATCACAGATTTGTATACTTGGAGGTTTGTTTTCCTGTGTATGCAGCTGGTCTTCAAGATCGTCAATACTCAATAGAATATTTTATTTACGAGCTGTATTCTTCGGCGTATTTCGTCTCTTTCATTGCCCGTTTTCGTTATTTTGGCGCCTAAATACACAAATTCGCTAACATTTTCGATACTGTATACGCCAAGTGTGATATTTTGTGTATTTCGGGTATTTTTCCTCGACTGCGTCATGAACTTTGTTATATTTTCGTTGATTTGTAGCCCTACTAGCTTTGCTTCGCTGTCGAGTTTCAGGAAGAGTTCTTTGGCAGTTGTTAGTGACCGTGACAGAATGTTGATGTCGTCCGCATAGGCCACTACCTGGCTCGACTTGTATAGTAATGTACGTCGCGTATCTACAGGTAGCTTCCATATGACGTACTCCAGAGCCAAATTGAATAGCAATGGGGCCAGCCCATCTCCCTGCTTTAGTCCGATACTTGTGCCAAAGGCATCGGTGAGTTGGTTACTGATGCGAACTTGGGAGGTCGTTGACGTCATTGTCATTTTGGTAAGACAAGCATTATTTGGTACAGTACGTTACGATCAATACTGTCGTATGCTTGCTTGAAGTCAACGAAAATTTGGTGTACGTCTATGTTGAACTCCCTGCATTTTTCAAGTACCTGCTTGACCGTGAACAATTGGTCTGTTGTTGATCTACCTGCTCTAAAACCACCTTGATACTCCCCAATAATACTGTTGGTGTATGATCCGATTTTATTTTCTAAGATTTCAGAAAATATTTTGTACGCCGTACAAAGTACTGATATGCCTCTATAATTTTCGCACTGTAGCTTGTCACCTTTTTTGTGGATAGGAAATATAATTGATTGGCTCCACTCTTTTGGCATATGTTCTTGTTGCCAAATGTACTGCATGACTTTGTGAATGGCTTGATGAACACTACTGCCACCGTATTTGATGAGTTTGACTGGAATCACATCAATGCCCGGCGCTTTATTTTTCTTTCCGGCTTTGATAATGGAACAAACTTTATCCAGAGTTGGTGGGGCCAATGAAGCTCTCCGCAGACATCTATAGACTCCGATGTTCTGGAGCTGTGCGGAGGATTAAGGAGGTGCTTGAAATATGTTGCCCATTTTTCGTTAATCTTGATTTCAGTAGCGATTATATTGCCGCTGTCATCACGACAGAGCGTGGTTTTGGGCTGATAACCACGTTTCAGGCTTTTCACTACTTTTTATGCTTGTCTTGTGTTATTGCTCGCTAAACTTGCATCTATACTTCTCAATTGGTCGTCATAGTATTTTCTTTTCTTAATCCTAATTATCTTATTCGCCACTCTTCTGAGATTTTCATAGTTTTCTCTCTTCGTCCTGGTTCTCCTACCTACGTATTCTTTGTACTCCTGATTCTTTTTATCTAAGGCATTCTGGCACTCATCATCGAACCAATCATTCCTCTTGCGCCGGGCTTGATGTTCAACCGTCTGTTTTGCCACGGTTCTGATAGCCGCTTTCAATTCCATCCAGAGCTCGTTGCTCGTCTTTAACGATGCGTCTGATAAGATGGGAGCCAGCTGGTTGTCGAGGGTCTCCGTGAAATTTTCGGCCACAGACGCCGTTTGGAGCCTTTCGATGTCAAATTTTCGTAGCGGGCTGGTCTTCGCTGAATATGCCTTTGACATACGACATCGATAGTTTAATTTGATCAAGTAATGATCTGAGTTACAATTGGCTCCTCGGTACGTACGGACGTCAAGTATGCTCGAGGTCCAACGTTGTTGGCTCAGAACATGATCGATCTCGTTTTATGTGTTGCCATCCGGTGATACCCAGGTGACTAGATTTCTGCTACATGCAAAGTCAATCAGGCGCTGGCCGTTCCTATATCCTCCAGTCGTTCCCCGATGAGATAGCTCATTGCCAACCTTAGCGTTAAAATCACCCAGGATAATTTTTGTGTCGTTTGTGGGCAATGAGTCGACCAGTCTTTCCAGGTGATTGCAAAACGATTCCTTCGTTTCTTCGTCCTATTCTTCGGTCGGAGTGTGAACATTAATCAGCCAGATTTTGAAGAATTTCGCTTTTATACGGATCGCACACAACCGTTCATTGACTGCCTTAAAATCAATAACGTGCGATTTAAACTCCTTACCCACAGTGAAGGCCACTCCAAATTCTCGTTTTCCAGTAGGCTTCCCACTTTTAAATATTGTGTGCGATCTCATGTCTTGAATGTCGTTTCCAGTCCAATTCGTTTCCTGGACTGCCAGTATTTTTAATTGATATTGGCTGGCCTGTTGTAAAAGGTCCTTAACAGCGCCAGGGTAATTGAGTGATCTAACATTCCAGGATCCAATGCCATACCCTTTTTTTCGTTTGTGAGGTCGTTGCCGTGAGTCCAATCCATTCCGAGGCCTATCTGCAGGTTTTGAAACAAATAAAGATTTTCCAGGGACGGAGAGTTAGCCCGTCGCCCAACCTCCATTCCGGTGGCGTGGTTGTTACATCGATTCCGTTATCAGGCGTGGAAGATTCGCCTTCGCCCTCTTACGTCCTCACAAAGGAGGTGTAAGCAGGATTTAGTAGCAGAACTGAACCAGTAAACCCAATGTTCACCCCGAGAGCATTTACTACCATTTAGTTGGAGGAGTTTGGGATGAGAAATCATGGAAGCTATGGGTTGGGGAAACAAGGGGTGCCCTCCTCCTTTCTCAAACGGGCTTGGGACTGTCTATGGCATTGAAAATGTTAATTTCCCTTCTAGGACTCAAACCTGGCCATGAAATTCCACAAACGATGGAAATCTATACTAGATCATATTCCCTCTAGATGGTTTAAAGCTTTCAAACTACAAAATTCAAACTTGGAAAGTCAAAAGTGGTAGTGTTTCGAAAGTTTAGCTGTTACCTAAAAATTTCAAAAGTTGTTAAGTGGAGCTCATAAAGAATTTTTTTTATCAAAGGGGGTTAAGTGGAACATCAAATGAAAGGTCTTAGCTAGAATTTTAAGAATCTGGAACAAAAAAGTCGGTTTGTGCATCAGGAGGTCCAAAGGGAAGCTTAAAGTATGAAAAATTTGTGTCCTCCTCCCTTCGTGACTGAATACCTTAAGGCCTAAAAATCAAGAAAAAAACTCTCAGAGTTAGGCCTTAATGAGTACAAAGACAAAAATTTCCTCATCGATTGAAACTCACTCAACTTTATTTTTGAAAGCATAATTTTTAAATTTTACAATCCCCCTATAGAACCGAAACGAAACACTTAAAATTCTTGAAATTTTAATCAAATTACAACAAAAATAGCACGTGTCGATGGTTGAGCATTTTGTAAAAAGAAATTTATTTTACCCTTGAAAATAAAACACATTTTATAAATACCCTCTTCAGTAATGCATTTTTTCCAAGGTAAAAGTAGTTTGTTCATGCCGTTTACAAAAAATGATTTCAAGCGGGTATCCAACCAATTGCGCACAACCTGTTAATTGTTCGCAAAACGCTATCCTCCAAGTGCTTCCTTGATAGGCCCAAACATATGGAAATTGCTAGATGAAAACTGAGGGCTGCAGGGAGGTTGATTATGTGAAGTCCAATGCATTTCATCCGATTTTCGGGCTATTAGAGCTGCAGTGTAGGGTCCTGCATTTTCTTGCAAGAGTAGGACGTCTTGGACGGGCTAACAGTACCTTTTTGACCGATGTGCAGCTTGAACCTGACCAACAAGTTTCAAGTAGTTAGAAGCAGTTATTGTGTAATAATTGCAAAAGAAATTCAGGAGTACAATTTTTTGAGAGTCCTAAAAAACCGTTGACATCACCTGGCGGACAAGCGAATTTTGGCTTTTGATAGTCCTGTCTCCCCCTTATTTCACTTCTCTATAGAGATCTATTTTGACTTGGGAGTGCAGTGCTTTCACTCGTGGCAATGCAAGTACACTCTTTCCAAACTGTGTACGCACTTGGTCCTGAATTTAATTTAACGAAGGATAGACCGACCGATTTTTAAGGTAATTACTTATAACAGCGTACAAGTATTTTGCTGTGCGAAATCTATGCTTAAGAGCGCTCAGTATATCCATCCATTTCATTGAATTAAAGGCATCTTTTATATCTAGATAGATATCTAGAGTACTTTCACTCGTTGTGAGAACAACTAGATAAGACAGTCAGGCAGACTGCTTGGCTTTGAGTCATCTAGAGGGGTTACCTTCTACCCTTCCTGACGCTCCAGCTATCTTCAACACGCTTTCTAAGCTCTCAAAAGTAAAACGCTCGTTTATATTTGAATGTGGTGTTTATGCGTCATCTAATCTCATCCTTTTCGACATCACTTTTTTTCAGACTGACCCCAAGATAAATAAACTTATCCACACTTTCCAGCCTACACCCTCCAATGGTCAAGTTTTGACACACTAGAGTCTTCTTCCTCATTCGAGTTATGAATTTAATTTTAATTTCATTAACCTGTATGCCAATTCGGTTTGTTTGTGATTTCAGACTTAGAATTTTTAATTTGGCATCTGATCTGTGTACTTGAACATTAGTGTACCAGAGGTTTCAGCTGATGCCTTCCTGATGATGTAGTTCAAAGCAATAATACAGAGCATTGGAGCGAATTCATTCTCATGTTTTAATCCTGATTCCATTTAGAACTTGTCCGTTTACCTTGACCTGGCACTATGTGTTTAGCACTATGACTTCGAGCATATGGACTAGTTTTGCACGGTCGCCAAAGGCAAGGCATTTCTGTCGGCACTGTTGCATACTTGCTTGAAGACTGCAACTAGTTGATGCACATATATTTTATAGCCCCAGTGTTTTTTAAGCATCTGTTTTACTGAAAATATTCTTCTATTAAAGTCCGTCTGCTTCGAAAGCCTACAGGGCCAAAGAAGGATGGCAGTTACATCAGGTGTTGCCTAGGGGACTATTCTTGGTCCTAACCTATGGAACGTGTCTTATGATGAGCTGCTGACACTGAAGATCGGCTATGTGGATGAAAACACCGTAAAATAAGTGCATTATAGGCTAGGTATGCCAATGCGCCCAATTAAAGACTGCATGACTGCTCGTGTGTTAAGTCCAGCCCTGGAAAAAACTGAAGTGGTCATCTTGACAAAAAAGAGAATCCTTAGAGTAAGGATGATCAGTACTGAAGGAATACTAATCAAATCGAAACGAATGGTGAAGTAGCTGCACCTACTGATCGACTCGAAGATGAGTTTCTCTGAACAAATCAGGGCGACGGATGAGAAGGCTGCTTCAGAGGTATTGGCTCTGAGTCGACTTACGACTAATGTAGCGGGATACAACCTATCAAGAAGACATCTATGGATGAGTGCTGTAAGAAAATTATACTGTACGGAGAAGAAACATGGTGTGACGCTCTCAGGAAGGCGGTCTACCAAAAACGCTTGGCAAGGCACAGAGAAGGTGAACACTGAGGACTGCATCTTCATATCCGAGATTCTCTAATTCAGCAGTGAGAGTTATTGTAGGCTAAAGAATGCCACGCTATTTACCTGCATCCAAGCAAGGACGCAAGGGTGACGGTTGCCCGCGAGGAGAGACAGCGCTCGCTCAACGATTGGGAGCGCTCATGGGTGAATTCCACGAAGTAAAGGTGAACTGCGCGTCTCTTCTGGGATCTAAGACCATGGCTAAATCGAAGGTATGGTGAGACTGATATCTCCCTGACCCAGTTTTTGAGCGGGCATGGGCATTTTAAATCTCACCTGTACAATATTGATAGGTCGCAATCACCTGACTGTCGATATTGCCCAGAAGGTGGAGTTGTTGCCTGCTACACATTTTTTGCATGCAAAAAATGGGACTGGCTGCAACAATAGCCCCACATAGAGATGGGTGAGCTTAACCCGGATAGTGTAGTCACAGTGATCGTAGCACATTATGTTTGGGTAGTCCTGGAAAAAGATGGAGGATAGGTTGCCTGGCAATGTATCTTCCTCCATAGTCTCTCGCTGGAGCAAGGACACTCCAGCTTGGACCAAAGTAATCGGTCAAATCATTCCAGTCTAGGTTCTCAGGTTGACACGACTGGTATTAAATGGGTAGTCTGGTCACTTGCGTGGGTCGAAGCCCCACACTCGGTGCGTAATAGCATTCACCTTTCAACCACAAGAAAAAAAACCAAGTATCATTTTGAATTGTGCATTTCTGTCATCATTGTAGTATACTTTCTTGAAGTCTATAAATAGTTAATGCACATCGATGTTATATTCCCAGCGATTTTTAGTATCTGCTAAACTGAGAATATTTGGTCTATTTAAGGCCACCCACTTCAAAAGCCTCCCTGATACTCTCATATAATACTTTCGTAGTACGGCTTTAATTTCCTTCCTGTGACTTAGTTTCAAAATATCACACTTCAAGCTTTTACCCGCATCCAGTAATAATAACAAAGAAACTGAAACCTTATTTAAAACCATTAAGCACTAAATATTTTCCGAGTGGTCTAAAGAACTAGCATCTCTCCAAAACAATAATCAACAGCCGTTGTTACAACAACAAAAAAAACCGGTTTTTGGAAAAACCAGTTTCACAAAATTGGTTAAATCAAAACGAACTGAATTATACCTGTGTTCCATCTTTATGTTAAAAATAAGAGATAAACTTATTGAAATCCAAGCTGACAGCTTACTGTTAAGATAGCAGTAAGTCATTCGTTTACAGTGTAAGGATGAAAGATCCTTTAGTACTTGCATCGTATGCTACCTTCACTTTGCACTCCAAGTGAAGTCCTTCGCATTAAAACGAAGCAAACAACTGATACCGAGGACCAATCAAACAAAAAGGGTGGTCCAACCATAATGCACGGTGTTAATTGTTAGTCACACCTTAACGTCAAATTTTTCGCCCAATTTAATTTAACATTTCTTCGTTTTAGTGTTTGTCAAATTTAACCATGGAGCGGTACACAGTTGAGCAGTGCGTTAAAATTGTTGAAGCCTTTTACGAAAATGGGCGTTCAATTCAAAATACATTTTGTGCACTTCGTGATTTTTTTGGTCAGCATAATCGACCAAATGTGTCCACAATCGGGAGAATTGTGCACAAATCTCAGAAAATCAGGTCTGTAGGAAACGTGAAATCACCTGTGCATGCTCGTCCAGTTTATTCTGCGGAAAACATTGCTGTTGTTCATGATAGTGTGGCAGAAGAGCCGTCAACATTGACTCGTCGTCGTGCCTAAAAATTGAACATCACTGATGCAAATTTTGAATGAAGGTTTGAATCACACGCATACAAGGTTGAATTGACTCAAGAGCTGCAGCCTGCTGGCCATTTCAAGCGTCGGCAATACGCCGAATGGTTGGTTGAGTGGACAGAAGGGAATGGTGACTTTAAACAGAAAATCATCTTCAGCGAGGAGGCACACTTTCACCTCAGTGGATTCGTTAACAAGCAGAATTGCCGCTTTTGGGCAAATGAGTACCCACGAGAGTGACTGTTTGGCGAGGTTTGTGGGCTGGCGACGTCATCGGGCCGTACTTCTTCGAAAATGAGGACGGCCAAGCAGTTACCGTGAATGATGTTTGCTATTACGAGATGATAACGGACTTCTTGTGGCCAGAAATTGAGGTTTTGGACCTAGATGATATGTGGTTCTAACAGGATGGTGCCACTTGCCACACAGCTAACGAAACAATGGCTCTTTTGTGCGAGAAATTCAATGGCAGTGTTATCTCACGTTGTGGCGATGTTAATTTGCTGCCTCGATCATGTGATTTGACACGGTTGGACTTATTTCTCTGAGGATATTTAAAAGAAAAAGTGTGCGTCAATAAGCCACGAACAATTCAAGAGCTAAAGGATGAGATAATTCAGCACATTAATAATATTGAACCTCAATTATGTCTCAGAGTCATTGAAAATATGGACCATCGGAAAGAAGTATGCCGCCAAAGCCATGGCGAGCATTTGGGCAATATTTTGTTTCACACATAATTGTCATAGATCCTTCTATTATAATAAAAAATATTAACATAATTCCCTGAAACTTTTTGTTTGATTTATAAGTAAATCGTGCGTTTTGGTTGGACCGCCCTCTATATCTTATTCCTTACATCACAAAAAAATAAGGCTATTTTATATCAATAAAAAATTTTTAAGGCTGTATTTAAGCCTTGTTTGCGTCAAGTTTTGACCTATTTTAGGCCACTTTTAACCTCATTTGAGGTAGATTCATTGTGATTGGGCCAAAGTTAGGCCATTTTTGGTGCTTGCTTAGGCAAACTCTATCGTAAATCGGGCCTTTTTGGACCTAGTTGGGACCGAGTATCCTGCGCACTTTTTGATTTTGTAGTATATGTCACTGTAACAACATTTAAGGCCTTGTTTGAACCATGAATTTTGTAAGGGGCAAAACTTACTACTAAAATTGGTTTTCGTAAGATCAAATCACAATTAAAGCTTTACTTTCTTTTTGAGCTAGTCTTATCATGACTATTGTTTCAATAAACGATTGTCAAGAGACTCTTTTATGGTGGTCATTCTACTTAACTTGTTTTACTGAGAATGCCTAATGCAAGCATATTTCATATTAGTCCAAAATTAAAAGTTAGTACAAAGACATGTAGTTTATTTATGGTAATGTTGATCTTGTACCAAAAACATCTCGTAACTCCAGCTATATTTCATATTGCTTTAAATAGCCTTAGCCATAATTTCTATCATTATTTCATCATGCATTTACGAGTCTTGCAATATTCTACTATGTGGTATCGCTTGAGCCCAGTTTCTTATCTTCTTGAATATGTTCCACTATCTTCATTTCTTCACTGTTAACAAAAGCTTTATGTTCCACATGGTTTGATAGGAATCTGCATGCTTTTCATTCTTGACGCTTGCATACTTTTTAAGGTTTTACAAAATATCTTAGCAAAATCCTATCAGTGTCGCGACCTATCTGTCCGTCTGTCCTTCCGTGCGTCACAGCAATTTTTCTCAGAAACTACAACGGCTGCTATTATAAAACTTTGTACATAGATTAAAACTAGAAACTTCTTTAAAATTCCCGTGTAAAAAAAATGTATAATGTTTTAATGGGTGGTCCCCCTGTATATGGAAGTGACACCTCAAAAAATTGTTTACCAAAGGTAGCTAATATGGATATCAAATTTAATGTCTCGACGAGAACTTTCAGAATCAAGTATCGAAAGAGCGACAATGGTGTTAACGGAAACAGGGTGAAAATATATGAACAAGTTGTAACCACATTTTAATTTTTCTAAGTCAATTGAAAGATTCTATATGTAAGTGAAGTTACTATTTGTAGGACATTGTATGGTTTACTAATTTATTTACAAAACCCGTCTGGTAGGAGTACTCACCTGCTACTTCAACTGGTTTGAGTCTTATTACTGGTTCTGGTTCATTCAAGGAGGTTCTTATTTCTCGTTCATACAATGATAACTTTCATGTACTGAAAGCTTCTAAGCCAAAAGATATGGTTGCTGCAAAGGAAGTTTTTAGTTGATGACCAGCTGCTGGAGACTGTCTTGCCCATCAATGTCTACTTTCTTCAAAAAGATTTAAATTTGATTAAAACCAAACAAAACTCTTTTTGTGAGCTCATGATCCACTTTTCATTGTTATGTCTTGCTTCATTTTATTCGCATGAAGAATCATGATCTTTAATTTCGTGCGAAATTTCTCAAAAGAATGCCACTGAATTAAGTGGGTTTAATAATTATTGCAATTTATTTTTTATTTTCATTTTTATAGTTTTATGTACGAATATTAATAGTTCTACTTCGATCTTGTAATATTCACGGCTTAGTAGATTTTTATCCAAAGTCAGTATCTTGTCAAATCTAGAAACCAGATAAAAAGCTGTAGTTTGCAATAGATTTTTAAATTAGAATCCAGTTTCTGTAGATTGAAATGGTATGGTAGTGGTCAATTGCTAGTGCCTCAGCGGTAAATTCTACTTTAATTAATATTGGCACATTTTTAAGGGTTTTGCTGAAAAAATTATAATACTCTGTTTAAATCGGTACTTTTATTTCCGTTCATCCGTTTGTTCATTCGTCGGTTGCAGTAACTTTTCTCCAGAGCTGTGGGATCAAGAATCACCAACCTTTTCGAAAAAATTTAAAGTGGTGGTCCTCCGAAGATTTTACAGCAAAGAAAAAGTTCAATTGATTATAAGAGGGAGTTAGAATGTGATCCTTGAAACTCTGTTTTTACCGAGAATAGTAAATTTGGGTGTCAAATGAAAGACCTTGATAAGATCTTTTTATTTCAAGACATAAAACTGCGTTACCGAAGAGAAGAAAAATGAAAAAATTTTAAATTTTAAAAATCTGAAGAAATAATCACATAATAAGGCAACAAATGTCTTCGATACCGAGGTTCACTCAACTAATACAGTTTTTTTGCGTCCCTTGCCAGAATGGTCTCTTCTTAGTGTTATGGGACTATCCAATAAATACCTTGGCTGTCAGCTGAATACCTAGCCTGGAAGCGTTTAGTCCATTACTTCAGGCTAGATCTCATTTCTTCTCCTAGAGGCATCATTGGGATGCCGAAATTTGCCTTCTAATAGGTAGAAAGGGAGAGGAGGAATTGCCTTTTGTATGTTCAAAGGGCAAAAGGATGACTCATAACTTGACACGTTGAGATATTCAAGGCCAACTTATTTAAACCACACCAACTACTCAGCAATCTAAGATCATCTTGTGAAACTATACAATTTAAACGAGCCTTGTTATCCGTGAAAAGTTAAAGGTTATTAACGTAGAAAAGAAAATTCTACATCGGCCGAGTCGGTAGGCCGTTGATAGATATGATGAACAATAAGGGACCTAAAATAGAGTCCAAAGTATGCCAGAAAATGGAAAAAATGGCAAACAAGTCGTCTTATTAAAAGAAATAAAGCACGAAAAATTTGAATGAAAAGAAAAAGGGGCAGCATATTTTCTTTCTTTCCTGAAGATAATCAGTGTCGAGTATTTTAATTAGAAATCTAGTTTACCTGAGGGCACAGTTAGCAATTAGAGTGGTAGTGTATGACGGGATTTACCCAATTTGACGAAATTTAGTATTGGACGTTCCTCTGGCAGATTGCGAACTAGCTGGCGGCTTGACGGGATCCAGAGTAAGCGAGTTGGCATCTACACCCGTCTTCGATGAGCAAAACTGAAGCCCGCAGGGTATCTGCTGGAGCACAGCAATTTTGAGGTGCAACATGTGTTCCATAAAAACTGTTCTAGATACCACAGAAGTCAAAGGTTACTCACATGTTTTAACGCTTATGATGTTGGCTATTTCCTTTTTGCTGCCAACAGCTTTCTTTGAACGGCAAAGAACTATAAAACGGCAAAAATTACATACGGAACGATATTCTCACCCTGTCAACTTAGACACCACGATTTTGTTGATATTTTCACGAAAATCTTAGAAGGACCGTAGTATATGTATATGTCAAAAATAAAGCCGCATTGAATAGAATACGAGTAATGCTGCTTAGTTTTTCATCAGTTTAAGCATACTTTGAATATAATACTAAACTGCCTTTTAGGTTTATTTATGAATCAACAAACTTATGGTTCACACTTCATAAATTAAATCCAAAACTCTGGTGGCTGTAAAATATTTGGCAGACGAAGGCTTCCAACAGCTTTTCTGACTAAGCCAAAAATCAGTTTCAACCTCTTCAGAAAAAGCGTATCGCAAAACAACAAAAAAAATGTTAAGGAAAAGTAGGTTAAGTCTCATGTACCAGCGTTGTAGAAATTAAAATATTGCGTGGTATCAACAAGAAATATTCATCAAAGAAAATTTGAAGGCGGTAAATTTACCCTAAACATAATCAATAACAGACAGGTATGGTGACCTGATCACAATTATCCAATATATGTACTCCTCACCGGGAAATATATTAGCAAAAAATAGGAAAAATCTCCCTGAATATATGTGCCCAATAAAATATAGAGCCAGATAAGCTACTCTGAATATAAAAACGTCTTAAGGTCCTTAATTTCAGACATCAATTAAAGAGTGAAATCAAACTGAGCTTATCCTAAACTTAAGCGTCAGTCTTAATATAAAATCGCACAAATTGGCACATTGAAATGTTCAAAAGCAGCTTATATGTCTGTCAGCAGTCACTTAGCAATGGAAGTTTATTGGATAAAAAAGGACAACCACAATATGTTATAGCTTCGAGGAGTAATAAGGCTATCAATGAAAGTAATAAATAGTAACGGACCGGAAATCGAGCCTTGTAGAAAACCAGCAAGTGTATAAACGGAAATGAAGTTACACTATTAGCAGTCAGAAGCAGAACCTGGTCACCATGTCGTCTAAGAAACCATACTTTCAACGTTTTAGGCAAACACTGTTATCGAGAACTACAGGATGTTTTTTAAGCTCTATACATAGCTTTAAAAAGAAATAAAATACGGATAAATTGTTTTGATTGCCATAAAATTGGTTTTATTGAATAGATAATTCTCTACCATTTTAATCTGAATATAGTTTCGGGAATATGAGTGGCACGACTGGCAGGGCAGAAGCCCAAACAAGACGTCCAATGTTCGACTACGCTAACCAATAATTTGGGTTTTATCTCGCGAATAACACGGTGAATGCTTTCTTCCATTCCATCCTATTCATGATAAAATGTCAAATCAAACTAAGCATAAAACGCATGACAGCTAACACACCATAAATAGCATTAAATCGCGTTGCCAACTTAAAATTCTATGCCTCTAAAAAACACCCTTTAAATTCCACCAAGCGAATGTTGTGTCAAATGGCGCTAACGAAATATACCGAAAATATATACCCCCGGCCCATAAAACCCTTTTTTAGATAAAATGGCAAACCAAACTAACCGTAAAACGTATGACGCTATGAAAGTAAGGAAACAACAAATAAACTATGTTATATTACTTTTCTGAATTAGATTGATGCACAAGCTGAAAACAATATAAATTTTTTCTTACTGAAACTTTGGAGAGATCACAACTTTTGAATTTGACTGTAGCTGTTGAAGTTCTGAGAAAATAACTGGGACTTACGGATATATAGACAACTGGACAGACAGGTCGTAAAACCAAAAGAGATTTGTAAAGAAATTTGACGAAACCCTTAAAAATGTGTACCATAATAAAATGAATAGCTAAAATCCCCCTAAGTTTTCAAGCATCATATTATTTGTAAAGTTTAGTTTTTTATTCAGACAATAATAAACGTAATCTGCAATTCAATTATTTTTAAAGCTAAATTCGAATTACATTAATGCTGAATTTTTTGTTTCCTTTCAGGTGCATACTCCTGTTTACCCAACTTGTTGGAGATTGAAAAGCAAGGAGGGATAACAAAGTATTTTTTCAAACAGACGGTAAGTTCAATGCAAAATTTGCTATTGCAAACTTGTATATACTCGTAAGTAGCCCGAAAATACATGAGGTTATGACTTTACCAAGCTGTATGCAGACAAAAATAATCAAGCGTCCAAACAATATTCAGGTAGAAAACCAGGATGAAGGGAGAACATTATGAAAATCTCAGAAGAGTAGCGAATAAGATAATTAGAACTAAGTAAAGAAAACAATAAGATGAACAATTGAGAAAAATCGATGTAATTCTAGCAAGCAACAATACAAGACAAGTATGCAAGGTAGTGAAAAGTATGATAAGAGTTTTCTATCCCGAGACCACGCTCTGCCGCGATGATATCGGCAACATCATCGCTGATGAAAACAGGATTCACGAAAGATAGGGATTATATTTCAAGAACCTCTTAAATTCTCCACACAGCTCCAGAACATCGGATATTCCCGAAGAGCTTTCATCGGGCCTACCAACTCTGGATGAAGTTTTTTCCACCATCAAAGCCCAAAAGAATAATAAAACGCCGGGCATCGACGAGATTCCAGTGGAGCTCATTAAATATGGTGGTGATTTCAAGCAAGCATACGACAGTATTAATCACAACGTACTGTACCAAATAATGCTTTGCTTCGCTATCCCAGCCAAATTCATCCATCTTACCAAAATGCCAATGATGTCGATAAACTCCCAAGCTCGCATTGATAACAAACTCACCAATGCTTTTAACACAAATATTGGACCCTATTGCTATTCAATTTGGCTCTGGATTATGCCAAAAGAAAGCTACTATTATACAAGTCGAGCCAAGTGGTAGCTTATGCAGATGACACCAACATTTTGTCACTGTCGTTAACAATTGCTAAAGAGCTTTTCCTAAAACTTGACATCGAAGGAACACTAATAGAGCTAGAAATCAATGAGAATTAAACAAAGCTCATGACGCAGTTGAAGAAAAATACCTCGAATACCAAAAATATCACACCGCGCAAATGCAGTATAGAAAATTGTGGCGAATTTGTGTATTTAGGCTTAAAAAAACGAGAACCGGCAATGACGGAGATGAAAAACGCCAAAGAATACATCTCGCAAATAGAACTTTTTATTCAGTTTTGACGTTCTTGAAGACCAAGTACATACTTAGAACAACAAAGCTCCAAGTATACTTATCTGTGATAAGATCTGCGCTATGCTATGGTGTGAAACATGGACCCTTATCCAAGCAGAGCACCATAAAAAATATATTTGTACATACAAAACTGATATCCTACTTTCCTCTATAAATTAGTCAAAAAGTATTCCCGAAATTTTCTCTGAACATTTTTCTCTTACTTATCATGAATGCAATCTTAGTTGATGTGTATATTGCAAATCGTTAATCCATTGGATTTTCTCATTAAAAGGATTAATCTAAATGTTTTGCTAGTCAATATTGAAGACGCTGATTGTTTCAATCACCTATCAACCTTACGTAATAAAACTCCTCAGGATAGCACAATTTTGAGTAGATTTCTTATAAAAGTATACAAAAATTCTATTTCTAAACGACAGTGAATCGAATGTTACTGTAAATATCTCCACAGTCCATTAAGTGGTTGAAATTTCATTTAATCATTTAAATCCAATATGTTGTCTTTCATATGCAACCTTAATAATTGAAATCAAGACAAGCATCGATATAGGCGAGAAAATCGAATAGTTTTTCTATTTAACTGTGAATGTTCTTTACCATAACCCGATTTTTATCAGGCTTAATAGAAATAAAACAAATAGTTTATCGAGACCAGGACATGTCTACATATTTCCGTAAAAAAGTTATACATATATAAATATGCATACATAAAAAAAATAAAATATACGTATGAAACTAATAATCTACTCTCCTATCGAAGTGGATTAATGGTATCCTATATAGTACTGAGTGTGGCAGTATTACAACCTTTTTAAGGCTTTGTAAAAAACATTTTACAAAGACCAACTAGTTTCGCGTCCTGTCTGGCCATCTGTCGGTTTGTGAACCACAGCAAATTTCTTCAACTAAAAAGCTTAAGCTATGTGAATCAGAAGTGGTGGTCTCTCAAAAATTGACGTCTTGTCAAAATTTCCAAATTTTTCAAGGGGGTTCCCGCCTTATGCTGAAGTGGCCCTTAACATTTTTTTTAACAAACGTAGTCATATGAGTTATCAAATGAAAGGTACTGATTAGATCTGATGTTTTAGAATCTGAAACAAAAACGGCATTTTATGCATGTGTCGCAGTATAGGTCTCCGTTGTCTTCGGCTGGTTGTGCTTGAAATTTAAGTAAAGTACTGTTTTCAGCAAGCAGCTAATGAAGTTCTACGTCAGATTGTTGTACGGTAACTAGTTCTTGAGATGACACTACTGTAGGTATAACGATAAATTCGATTGACAATACAATGTCTGCTATAATGTTCGGCTCCCCAGCTAAATGCACAATGTTGATCTGTTTTAATCACAAAATGGCCTGCTTGGAGCCAGTGGCGGAAATGTTTTATGCTGCAGTAGATTGGCTGCAACTCCCAATCCAACATTCTATGTTTACGCTCTGTGTCTTTGCCAGTAGTAAGCTCATGGCTTCCATCCACCACCATTTTCCTGCTCCAGAACCGACCCAACTGCAACGACCGAAGCAGCTGTGACGAATCGCAATGGCATTCTGAGTGACAAATCTACTAATAAAGTTGCATGAGCTAGTCTTTGTTTGCATGCCTCGAAGGCTTGAATGGCGACCATTAGATTGTGGTTTTATCACCTTCCTTTGAACTGCACAGATAGCCGGTTAGCGGTGCATGCAAGTTAGTAGCTTATCAACTGAAGCGTCCTTAAAAAATTAGCACTCCGAGAAATTGACGTAAGTCCTTGTCTGTCAACGGTATTTTGTATTCAAGTATAGCCTGGACTCTAGAACGTCAAGGAGGGATGCCACGTCTGTTGATGTTATGACCTAAGTACTCGATCTCTTTAGCACGGAAGATACACTATTGAAATTTAGTAAAGCCCAATAATATCACAAAAAGTTTTTTTGAATCTGCGCATCATTATGTTGTGTTTCCGTTAAATTAGCAGATGCACGTGTGATCAACCTTCCTTCCTACAACAAGCCAGTACCTGCAGCATTCTTAGAAGCACCGCAACTAAGAGTAAGGCTTTTATTTACATCAAAATAAGTTAATGTTGGCGTATTGGTTTATAAATACTTTAATTTTTGAGCTCTTTTTCATGTTCATCTACTCAATGCCAAATAATCGTTTTTTAAGGGGTTGACGTAAATAACCTGTCAAATGAGACAATTTTGGGATAAATGAGCCAAGTTATGTAACCATACCCAAGAATCATTGCAAATCATGCATTGACTGTGGACTCGGCATGTTACAAATGGCATCGATTTCCAATGGGCCTGGCTTAACACCATCTTTGATTATATTTTAGCCCTGGCTTGGTCTTATTGAATTTGGATATTGGTCGCTTTTCAACGGTGTGTTTAACTTTCTTTTTTGGAGTGCGCCTATCATTTGTTCGCTATTAGAATTTATTAGTTCAACTTAACTTTTGGACAAGAGAAGACTCTTCACCGTATTTATTGCTTCATCTAGCTTTATTTTATCATCGGATAATAATTTTTCTTTTATGTATGTTATGTATGTTTTTTGTCTAAACCTCACACAAATATGTTTTTTAAAAGTTTCTTGTCTCGCAATAACCCGAATCCACAATTTAGGCTTGAATATTTTAATGATGTAGAAAAGTGTTCAATACTATCGCTAGGCTTCTGTATTCTTACTAACAAATTTTACCTCAAAATCACTGAATTCGTTTTCAGATTCGTCGACTAAATAGCTACACTACGCTATACTGTCTAAATTTACATGAAACGCGTTAAATATTGGTAAGGCACGAGGTCCAAGGTAGTGAAGCAGTATAGCTACTTTCTTTTCACTGGACTATTCTTCAATACCTACAGCACGAGAATAAATTAGAAATGACGTATCCCAGTATTTCCATGCCGCTACAAGATTGCTAAATTCCATGTCTAATCGATGCATTCCAAATGTTAAGGCTCCCGTAGATTCGGATCCCTTCAGCTCTCACTTTGATGATTTGTTGCCAACACTGACGATGTGCTTAAATTTTTGCTATCTGTTTTTGACATATTGAGCTACGATATATGTAAAATTGATAAATCTATTGATTTATAGGATGACACCTGACCCATGTTTTAATATGATACTTTAATGTTACTCAATGCCCTTGATATCAACCGATGGCTTTTTACTGGTGTATTGAAACGACGGTTGCTTTATGGCTGGTATTTTAACATTGTTGTTACACTGATAGTTGTTTTGTACTAAGGTAAGATACAAAAGTAATGCCATATGAATGATCTCACAATACTGGATACGACTAATAAATTGTTCCAGGAGACGCCCATTTCACTGCTGTGTCTACCAGGCGTTGACGTAATTTAACAAAGCATGTTGGCTTAGGAAATCTGTACCAATTATAGGATCTGTAACGTCGGCGATAAGGGATGGTTATGTATATGGTAGTTAAAAAATTTTCACCATACGCATAAATATTGGTTCTGTTTGCAGCCTACAGCTTAAATTCTATTTGCCATTGTCGTTTAAATGTCAGAAGTCTGACGAGCACAGATACATCTGCTCCGGTTTCGATAAACAACCGATAATTTGATTCACGGTCGTAAATGAACAGACGATTTTGATTAGGAACGCACATGCTTGTCTGCTCGCAGAGTGCTCCTAAGTGCCATCCAACTGGTGGTGTATTTTGGCTGCGAAACTGTAGGGTGATCATAATCGACGCGTCAATGCACCGAACGTTTTATGGCAGAAGGAAGATTGTACATTTTGGTGTTTGACGTTCAAGTATTTTAACGTATTTTTTACTGCCTCAATTTGATTCTGTAGAGTATGCCCGAGTTTTGGTTAGGTTCATCCGCTTCAGGTGCAAGCGTTTCACATTTATGTTGCGGCTCAATTTATATTGTCTGCCAGTTCAGCGAGTCAGTTGATATTCACAGAGGCAGCCACGCTAGCCACAACGTTTTTAAAAAAGTCATCGTTAACTTTATTTATGGTACTGTTTGTCATTTTACGTAGTAGGTGTAATGGCTCATTGGCACCAAATTCAAGTCCGTCAAGTAGCGAAGGATTAAATATCATTCTGCTGGGGCAAACACACTAATTAATCTATTTTTTAAAACTTCGTACTTATTGTCGTTCGAAGGATTTCCAACAATGGGGCAACCCAGTTAACTGGAAACTTTATCGAACTTGATTGCGTTAACCTTGGGTTCTTGGGGTCACCAATGCTTGGAGTGGGTTCGGTTATATTTAAGCTACTCGTAACTTAACAACGAACGTTTTATCATATTAAATATTGAATTCTGCCTTTCAAGAACACATTTGACTCGTTCGACAGTCCAATCAAGAAAGGAAGGGTTACCCACAATTTCTTAAAACACAAAATCCAAATCTCAGACATACAAAATCAATTTTTTTTACAATGCATTTAATTGAAATCCATAGTTTCAAAGTCCATAAACACAAAATGCATAGTCACAAAATCCATAAACACAATATCCATAAATTGTCCCTGATTTCAGCATACGCGTGCGCTCCAGAATATTTCACGTATACGGTAAAATCATGGACAATTAATGGATTTCTTGAGTATGGACTTGTCTATGAGCTAATTTGTTAAAAAGTTAATAAAATTCCTGAAGCGTTTTCAAAGCATTTTAGCACAAAGTTTTTGTAGCAAAAGCAACATTTTAACAACTTTCGTTTTCTAATCAACCGCTTTCAATTTTTATTTGTTATTTCATTTCTCTGAATCGTTTTTGAACGGATACCTGCCTGAACTCCTTTAAGAGTGGCTCCAACCTGCATAGCTTCCTTTGCAACCTCGTTGATAAGTGCGTAAACATCAAGGGTTTTTTTCCAAATATTGCCTTGAGCCAACGGTACCAGGTTTCAACGGTGTTGTTCGTTCTCGGAAAATTATTCTCTAGAAAGCTCAACACCGACCAAAATTCTGGTTCGTAAAAGGCCGTCCTCTGCTAGTTCCCGATGTAGAACAGCTTGAACCAATCGGCTAGATTCTTGAAATAATCATCATTAGAGCTACTAACTAATGAACCGAAGTATTCTCGAATATCGTTTGAAAATAAATCATAAAACGGCAAAATGCGAAGGGGAGCAAATATGTGCTAGGTGTGGTGGAAAGCATCAATTGAAGGACTGAAATAGTAAGAATGTTGATCATTCCCACAGAGCAGACTCTACGGAGTGCCAAGAATACCAGCGTTGGATAACAATTGCTAGGAGGAGCATTAACTACGATTTCAAATGATTTTTAGCAAAACAAATCGATCAAGTGGCACACAACTAACGATCTTATATGCTAATATAAGAAGCCTATGGAACAAACTGAGTGATATTCAGATTCATCTGCAGCAAAATCCCGAGACAGATGTGATTGTTCTAAATGAAGTATGGATTTACCCAGAAGAAGCAAAGTATTTTAATATCGTAGGCTATTATTGGGTATTCTCCTGTAGACCTGGAAGAGGTGGTGGCACAGCTATTTATGTAAAAAATACAATAAACCTCATTACCAAATGCGTCACACCTGATAAAAACTGCATTATAATAATCTAAATAAACTACGCAGGAAAAAAAATTAAAACTGGTACTTTCTACAACCCCAACCGTTTGAATGCGCAAGATCTATGCTCGGTACTAGACAACCTTTATTCCTCAGAATAAAAATCTTACAAGAGCTGACACAAACATCGATATAATTATTGATTCCTCAGAATCAAGGCTATATAAGTATACTCTGGATACAAATGGTGTTATTATCGTGAACCAAGAAACAATTACACGTCGTGTTTTAAATACTTACCTTGATCACATAGTTACAAACGATAAGCCAACTGCGGAAAAAATAATTTCATGTTTGAGGATTGGCCAGAGCTAGATCATCGTGTTTTAAAAATAAACACTCAAGGCATAAGCGCTCATAAACAGAGGCCTGCTTACAAAACTTTCCGATACTTGAACAAGGAGCTCTTCAAATCTTACATCCAACGATTATTAGAACAACGGAGACCTACAAACCTAATGGAACTTTCAAAGATTATAGCAGAAGCTAAAGACAACGCGACTAAAGAGAAAAAAATTAGATGTCGTCAACATTCATGGATTACTCAAAAAGGCGAGCAAGAACAAGCGGAAGGCATATATGGACTACAAACGGAATATGAAGGATCAGTCACTAAAGTTCATGTATAATAAAGCAAACAAATTGTCCAAATGCGCTGTGAAAGAAGCGAAAGCTTTGTACTATTCCAAAAGACTGGATGCAGCGGCTGACAATCCACATGAAATATGGGACATAATAAACTAAGTTGAAAGTAACTCACCGCGTCACTCAGTAGCCCAGGAATCTTCTTTCAGATTAGAGAACTCAACTACACAATTGAATGCATTTAAAGCTGCAAGTACTCTCAATAATTTTTTTTCGACTATTGGTGAAAAGATTGCCAATAAAATCCGGACAAACACAACAAGAAATTTTAGTCCCACAATTACTTTGCCAAAATCCTCATTTCATATGCATCCAACAAACAAATCTGAAGTTATAAACATCAATGAGGGAATGAAGAAAAATACAGCACCCTGGATTGACAACATAACCATGGATGAAATAAAACTCATTAAAGAACTGATAGCTGATTATATTAAAACTTACCTTAATGAGCACATTAGGAAAGGAACGTTTCCAGAGGAAGGGAAACTAGCTAAAATAGTCCCAATTTTCAAGGGAGGAGACCGAATGGATCCAAGCAACTACCGCCCGATCGCCATTTTAACAGGGTTTAGTAAAATTTTCGAAAAACAAATAAATAACCGCCTAACATCTTTCATTTCGGAAAGCTCAATTTTAAATTTGCAACAATTTGGATTCCAGAAAAATAGAGGAACTTTTGATGCCCTCCTCAGAGTCATCAATACAGGCCTGGATAAAGGAGATTATGTTGCTGCTATTTTTGTGGATCTGAAAAAAGCTTTTGATACGGTGGATCATGATCTTCTACTTCGTATAATGGAATTATATGGTATTCAAGGCAATGCATATCAGCTATTTAGAAATTACTTGAAAAGCAGATTGCAGAGAACAGCAGTCAATAAAGTTTTGAGCGACGCTGCTCCTATGAAATCGGGCGTTTCACAAGGCTCGATACTTGGCCCAACCTTATTCTTGTTATACACTAATAATTTGAATACATGTGGACTTAAAGGACATTATGCACTATGCGCAGATGATACAGTACTACTTTACTCGGGACACGAAAGAGATTACCTCGAAAACATCATTAATGAGGATCTAAAAACATATCATTCGTGGCTGATTGATAGTAAACTAGCACTGGATACTTCAAAAACAAAATTCGCCATTTTCAAGCAAAAGAATAAAGGCGACATTGACTTGGACGTAAAAATTAATGACGAAAAACTAGAAAGAGTAACGGAGATCAAGTATCTTGGACTTATCATTGACCATAGACTAACATGGTTATCACACATTAATAACTTAAGGAGACAATTAGCTCCTATTGCCGGACTACTTAGAAGATATGAAGGTTTTCCAAAAAACATCAAACAGATGATCCTTAATGCATTCGTACTGTCGAAAAAACATTATGGAGTAGTAATTTGGAGCCAGTCATCAAAGCAGTATCTTAATATCATCTCTAGAATGCTCACAAAAGCGTAGAAAAACATTCTAAATCTCCCGATGCTCCATCAAACCAGATTAGTGTACCAATCAGCGAAAGCATTAACCTTTCCTCAAATCATTGGAATGGAGAAAGCCAAGTTTATCTTCAAATGTTTACAATCAAAATCGTCATCACAAGTTCAATTTATTGAAGTATCGCAAAAGAATCAGTACAATGCTAGAAATGCAAATCAATTCGTAATACCTTTTGCAAGAACGGACGGTCTGAAGAACGATGCTACAAATGATGCGCTGTGAATATACAACAATCTTCCTGGTTTAGTTGAGGAAGCAAACTCACTTATAGTCTTTAAGAAAAGACTTAAAGAATATTTAATTAATAACGTTTGAAATTCAGTCCAGTAAAGTTCAACATACCATCTTAGGGCATTTTTGAAACCCTATCGTCGAGATGCTTGAAAAGACAGCTATTTTATCTCAGAGTTTTTTTTTACTGCGTCGAATTTATAATTTTTTTTTATCTCTGAGAACTGATCACGAATTGGACAAGAAAAGATTCATAGAATGACTTCACATATTTTTGTGTGCACCCTTATACCGATGTTATAAACATTGCCTGGGTGTCACACTAGATGAAGCGACGAAATGTGAAGTGCAGTTTGCACGAGCGTTGTGCGACGAAGAAAGTGTGATGGACAGAGTGGTAGGGAATAGAGCTAAAAAAATACATTGAAATAAAAATGAGTGGTGACATTCGTGCAATAAATGTTTTTATTGCCTAGAGGCACAAAGGCCAAGTCTTTAAACTTACGGGCTTTGGTACCAAATTATTCATCATTGCCGTATTTTTATTCGTAAGGATCTTTTTGTTTATTTCTCCAAATATTTTGGCCCAAGTGGAAATAGCAGCCTTTGAACTCTGCATTAAGAAAGAATTTTTTAGCAGATTGAAAAATTTTCATTTTCTCCTTTAAAACCAATAGATCATCATCCAATTGCCTTAGTTCTCTAGAATTGATATTTCTTTTAAGGATTTTGGCTCTTGCCCAGGATTTGCTTTGCGTCAAACATGTGATATCTTAACAACATATGCTTACTTCGTCGGGAGATAAGCACGGCAGCTCAAATTGCAATTAAAAACAGATTTGCGGATCAGTTGACACAGCAAAGAATTTGTTATCAACTTAGCTTGTTCCTTTAGCTGGTTGTTTGCTTCGGTCACTGGCTTTTTACGCGCAACACTACCGTATGGGTTGTGGAGTTTTTATTTATGGATTTCACGGTATTCCCGAAGGGAGACTCATCTTCTTCTTGTTGACGCTAGCGCTCTCGGCATAGTAGTCAAATATTCAACTAATTAAGTAAGTGCCGCCACACATGTTTATGTTCATCTTCAAAGTTATGATTAGTTATAGAAGGAAAAGTCTCGCCATTTTAGAGCACAATTCCCGTCAGTCTTTAGTATCGAAATCACTAATTTTAGATTTCTAGACGTATAATTGTACAACTAAGCCCGTACGGCGAAGGTATGTGGTTTAAATTTCGTTGGCACCAACGAGATTTAGTTCGAGTGATTCTTCGCAGCTGGGTGGATGGACACACGGGCAAAGCGTGATAATGATCATATCACCTTGTGGAGTGCCGATACATTCGATCATGAAAATGAGATACTCTAACTATATCTAAGCGAACAAAATTATCTGGAAAGTAACGAATCGATTTTCAAATCGCAATTAATTCTATAATTTGCAATCACTCAATTCTTATTATTCCTTAGGGGAATTTTGCAAATTCGATGTATAACGTCTTCATCTAAGGATGTAAGGAGGATCTTTTCATAAACTCATCAGTTGAGAAAAGACGAATGCGGAAGAGAAAAAAATCATGCAATATTCCGCAGTTATATTTCTCTAAATCATCTTGAATGGTAGCATTTATGTTGCAGTTTTAATTAATTTATTGGTTATTTCCGTTAGAAACGATTGGCTGAAATGTGCTGTTTATTGAGGAAATTAAGGATACTGATTGATTTTATCATCCATAACCAAAAGATTCTGTGTCCTCCATCAAATCGTTGAAGAGTCGCAAAATAATGGGCTAATCGTACGAAAGTGCATTGTAATGCAATTTCTCGACGTCAGCGTACCATTTTCAACTGTTAAGATCTACAGAGTCTTTGTAAGGAGTGCAACTCTAAGTCGACCTGTTTTAGGCTAATATGTTGTCCTTCGTTTGATACCTCTAGAATGAAAATCCTTACATGCGCCGATCAGTTATACTGAAAAATAGGGGTGAAAATCAGAATTTTTTTTTATGTCTCAATGTTAACCCCTTACTGCATCGCGGTCCATATTTGAACCAAACCATAGTTTTGCGTATTATTCAAAATCGAATAAATTTTTTCTCGTTTTCTGCATGCTGTATCATTTTTGGTACATAGAAGCTCATACAAAATTATTTCAATGCCATCTTTAAGCTGCTAGTGGAACAACACGTTAGTTAAAAGTTTGTAAATCAAGTTTTGACAGTTCAAGTGAGTGCTCTCATATAAAAAAAAATTTTAAAAATACTTTACGTGAAAGAATCCGTTGGGAAAAAATCTAGATAGTAAAATAAACCTTCATTTTTGTGAAACAGGTAATATTTCCTTGCTTTTATTCGTGCAACTGATATAAAAGTCATATTTTTCCTTTAGATCAAATATGTACCAACATACAAAAATATTCAATGTTCCTTTGGATCATATTTGGCACATCATGCGCAGTTCTGATGAAATGAAAAATACTGTTTTATCTTAGTTCCTGAATATTTTTGCATTTTGTATGTTTATGCTAATACTGCATTGTTCAGGGGTCATGGATGTTCGCAGATTTTATGGTGGTGTACATACCATTATTCAAGGTATACCTAAGGGTACTACAGATGAAGAACTGTCTGACAATGAAGATCGTATGAGACGAACTAGAAGACTTCCATCGATAATCGTACCCGAGACTGATGAAGAGTCTCAATATGAACAAGAGGACTTAATTCCATTATCTGGACTAGTTGGGCAACGTTCAAGATCTGATAAAGCTGAAACACTAAGATGACGGAATGACTTCATTGAAAGAATGGACTCTGACTTAGAATTCACTGGTGATTTAAGTTTGCCTTCAACGATAATGGCGTTGGAAACACCTGTACAATTTTTTAAATACATATTTACTGGTGAAACGTTTCAATAAATATCCCAACAAACCATATTGTATGCAACAGAAAAGCGTCCTGAAAAAAATATGACTGTTACTCCGCAAGATATTGAACAATTTGTGGGTATATCTCTTGTGATGTCTATAATTCAACTGCCATCTACTAGAGATTACTGGAGTGAAACATTAGGACATCCCAGAGTTAGCACAGTCATGTCATGTAACCGTTTTGAAGAGATTAAACGTTATATTCCCTTCAATGAAAATTCAACGCAAGTGACTAAGGGGCAACCAGGCTATGACCCGTTACACAAACTTCGTCCATTCCTGAACCAGCTTAGAGAGCGATTGCTAACCATCCCTAAGGAGAAGTATATGGCTGTGGACGAGCAGATAATTCCAACTAAAAGTCGCTTAACCATGAGGCAATACAATCCCAATCCCCATAAATGGGGGGTTTAAAAATTTCGTACTTAGCGGTTCGTCAGGTTTTAGCTATGACTTCGAATCATACACAGGAGCTCGTGAACCAAAAGAAGCGTTTGAAGGTTTACCAAACATAAGCACGTCAAGTAATGTGGTAATTCGTCTTGCCAGAACTATTCCAGAGGCACAAAATTACAGACTTTTCTTCGAAAACTGGTACACATCATTGCCGCTGTTGGTTTATTTGACAAAGAAAGGGATCCTGCCATTAGGTACAATTAAATCAAACCGCATTCCTGGGTATAAAGTTCCCTCGGAAAAGGAACTAAAGAAAAAGGGAAGGGGTACTGTGGTTGAAAAACTCACAACGGTCGATAATGTCGACATTTCTATGACGACGTGGTATGACAACAGAATTGTTAACTTAGCCTCTACCTACGTAGGCAGTGAACCACTTGCAGATGTGAGACGTTATAACAAAAAAGAAACAAGTTGGGTAAACAGACCTACGCTTATGTCAGAAGGGTTTTGTAAATTGACAAAATGCAGTCACCAGATCGAATCAAATCAAGAAACATGTCAAAGACGATTCTATTGGAGAAAATATGAAATACGAAGATCATACTATTATTAACAAGGTTGAATGAATTTAGACTTCTGAGGTTTTAGTATTATTTACTCATAAATATCTCCCTTGATAATTATTTTAGATGTCCATCCGCGACGGAGGAAACACATTTTTCATGTATTTCCCCCCTGTGCCCCCACTGAAGCAAAAACTGACAGTTTAACAACTGTTTTGAAAAGCTCCCATGAAAACTTTCATTTCATACTCATATCGGCTACGTTTGGTGAAATTTTTTTTCAGGGGCCACTCTCCTGTACTGTTATCATCGATTAATAGCCAATTTTTTCGAATCCTAGAATGGTTACAAAACCCGTTTTCGAGGAGCATTAATTGTAGATACTCATATTCAGTCATTCATTAAATTGAATCAAGTGTTCAAAGCATGCACCTTAAACGTTGAAGTTGGGAAAAAATAACTCAAAATTATTCAATCTTTGCATTTAAAACAGCCACTATTTTGTTTTACGATTACTGATACCACTAGCTGAACCGATTCTCAAAGATATTCATGACACCGATCATTCCTGAAATTTTCATGCAAATCCTAGCAAAACTGTAGTGTCTGAGTCGGTAAAAAGCGCATGTTGTTCCATAGCCATATATTGCCATAGTAATAAATGCAGCGCATATTGTTCCATAATAATACAGGAAAATTCAAACCACTATAACATCGCTAATTATGATTCAATCTTTATGAAACTTTCAGGATAGATCAATCTTATAAATAGACATTCGTGTACTGAATTTCATTGAATTTAAGGGTACCGTTAAGATTTTATTCAAGAAAACATAAAATCGATAAATAATACTATTACTAACAAAGTTGAGTGAATTGCGACTTCTAACGTATTTGTTGTTGTTGTACTCACCAAGGCCTACATTCCTGATTTTTTTTCAGATTTTTCGGATCACAAGTGTCCAATCGCGAGGGGGGGGGGACACAAATTTTTCGTATATTTCCCCTCCCTGTGCACCCCTCGAAGCAAATTTTGCCAAACGAAGACCTGTTTTGAAAAGTTCTCATCAAGACCTTTCATTTGATACCCATATCGGCTACCTCCAATGAAATTTTTTTTTTGGGGGTCACTCTCCTATATGGGGAGACCCCCCTTAAATACCTTATAAAATTTTTTTGTATTTGAATTTTGAAGAGATCACCACTTTACACCTCCACACAAAATTTGATGTTTCTAGCTTAAGTAGTTTCCGAGAAAAACTGCTGTGACACACGGACGGACGGACGGACGGACAGACGGACAGACGGACAGACTGGTCGCGAAACTAGTAGGGTTTTGTAAAATTATTTTACAAAACCCTAAAAACATATATGACAATTCCATGTCTAAAAGCTGTAATAGTATATAATCAACATATGGGTGGCGTTGATTTTTTAGATGCACTCCTGGGTTATTACAGAAACCAAATACGGTCAAAAAAATTTTACCTTTGAATACTTTTTCACATGATCGACATGGTCACCGTCAATGCCTGGCTACTATATCGGCGTAGATTTGAGGGCCAAAAATTCCTTGCACTAGCGGACTTCAAGGTAGCTGTAGCAGAAACCTTGTGCTGGGTCAATAAGCCTAGTAGCAGTACAAAAAGAGGACGACCGTCACATGCTCTTGAAAATATGATCGAAGAAAAGAAGGCAAGAGGACCAGCAGCAGGAATGCCATCTCAGGATGTGCGTCTAGACCAGTTGGATCATCTCCCTATTTGGAGAACCAGGCAGCGTTGTAAGATACCGGAGTGTAATGGAAGATCATATATTCAATGTCGTAAGTGTAAACTTATGTCTCAATGACAAGAGAAACTGCTTCCTTCTGTTCCATACCTTATAATTTTTCATACGTAAAAATGTATGAAATGAATTACTAATTATGCAGCACTTTATGTATGTTGTGCCATATTTGAACCAAACAGAAAAAAATAATTTCTCTAATAAAAACTAAAAACAAATAAAAAATAAAAAAATACGTGTCTTTTTATATGCTATTTTAAATCACATATATTTTTTTCAGCGCAAAATAAAAAGTCATGTAGTTAGGGGTTAAGGATCCTTTGCCGTTATTTAATTTTCATGTCCTTTAAATGGGATCTAATAGAAAGTAATTTGCATCGTTAACTGAAATCATTACTTTTCTCTCTATCCCCATTAAAAATTTATTTGTGAACATACATTACAAAAAGCAACAAAAAACTATACTCGTCAAACTGAAAACCTTCTCTACTTTAGAAGTCGGTCAAAAACGATAACCTTCTTTCATACGGAAGCTGATTAAAAATGAATCAATCTAAACCCTAAAACTTTGCAGTATAGCTCATTCATATTCAGATTCAAGTTTAATATCCCCACTAGAATGCATTTCATGTCACTGCTATTATATATAGACTCTTCAATCTGTCTTCGTTTAAAAGTTATGTTTAGATATGCATAAAAATTAAATAATTATCAAACTAATCACTATCTCTCCTTTGGAAGTCCGCTAAAAGTAATTCATAAATTAACTGAAAATAGCGTTTATTTGAAAAACAAATGTGACCGAGTAATGACCCCATTGAGCTAGCCATTTTAGTGGCATTACCCTAAATGCATAGTGCATATGGGAAAACTAGAGTTCAGAAAGGCTCGTGACCGTCATTATCGAATCAACAACCCCTGTCCTAATCTCGATGATATTTAATGCTACTTAAATACCGAAAAACAGTTCCTCAATAAAAAATTTATAAAAAATTCATCAAAATATTTATCCGCTCTGCAAAAATATTCACTAATATAGTATGCATTCTAATCAGAGCGTTTGTCGCTGAATTAATTATTATTAGACTTTATTAGCTGGGCCTAAACTAAAAATAGAAATAAGAGCCAATGTAGAATGCATTCTTATATGAATTTATGTTTTTATATTTATTCGCCTATTAGCTTAGTATATATTAAAAATAGAAATAAAAGCTATAATTTGTGTTTGTGAATGATGTGAATTTTTCTTACGTCAATAATTTACTATTTCATTGAAATTCATGTTCTAAAAATTTTATCCAGCCTAAAATTAGCTTCACAACAAAAAACCTTAAATGTTAATGACCGCATGAGAAATTCTCAGGGAATATTTCTAAGAACGTGTTCTCTCAATCTTATTCGCAATCCAAATTTCAAGTTTATTTTCATTCCAATCGGATTCAATCCAAAGCAAGTTGCAATATCTGAAATCAATTAAGCACGTGAAATTTATTCGATGATTTGCATATGAATTTGAAATATTATCGAAAAGTATGAAATAGTCAAAAAGCTGCAAAAAAATATTTATGGTGTTGATGTTTTTAAACGGCAAAATGAATAATTTAATTTAAATTAGATATAAATATGTATATATTTGCTAACTCTATTCATAAAAATTAAACAAAACAAAATAAAAATTTCATTTATTGCAATTGCAATCGCTACACGAAACCGATCATTCTTGACCGAATAACCTCCGCCATCAAATCATTCGGCGAAGAAAAAGCATTTACTCGCAGCACTGACAATAATCATTGAATGAATATTTTTGCGGTCAGATTTAATAATCTTGGGGTTTATACAACATGCATATTTTAAAGACCCACACACAATTATTCAATGCAATTTATGACAAATTATTTACGGTTAGTAATTGAATAATTTAATGATGAATTCATATTTTGCAATAAAAATCTGTTGTCATTTTTTTAATCATTCAACATGAGTTATGTTTGCTTCTGATTGTAGGGAGTGATCATAAAAATTTAATATACTTTTTTATGATTTATCCTAATGAATATTGTCACCAGGAACTACTTGATTACTTAATTGTTCTATTGAATTGTTTCAGCTTTTGAAACACTTGAAAATTAACGAGTACTTTCCGGATAAAATAAATTAAATGGTTTGCATAAGTGCTTTTTTTACGATAATTGCATTGGGATATTATTTGGAATATTGCTGAAAAATTTATTGTAGTTGAAGGGTTTTACTTTAATATTTAATTTGTTGCCACTTTTATTATTCATCTATGGCGTGGCAGCCCAAGCCGGTCCTTGACCTCCCGGATTAATTTCCTCCCATCATCACGGTTTCTCGACCTTGTCCGCCAGTTGAATACTCCCAACAACGATCTGCTGTCAGGTTCTATTGTACTCCCATCGAGTCCTCGCTCTTCCCGTTGGACCTCTACCTTGTGCTCTAGCCGTCAATGTTCTTTCGGGTAGCCGGTTTTCTTCCATTTTTTCCACATGAACCGCTCATTGCAACTTACGTAACTTTACGCAAGAAGAAACAGGTGGATCATCAAATACGAGTAGTTCATACAACTCATCGTTGGAACATAGTCTCCACTCTGTTCCTTGCTTCACTGGGCCGTAGATTTTCCGGATCACTTTGCGTTCAAATACGTCCACTGCCTTTTCAGATTCGCTCATCAGGGTCCACGTTTTACTCTCACATAACTGCATAGGTCTGACTAGTATTTTGTAAATGCGGAGCTTATTTCACCTGTGCACAACTCTGGACCTTAGAATAGTAAGTACGAAGTGATAGGCTTTATTTGCGGCGTTCAATCTCATCCTTTTCGGCACCTCTTCTAATTGGGCTGGCTCCAAGGTAGATAAAATTATCCACACTTCCAAGGTTGTAGTAACCTACGGTCAGGTTTTGTCGAACTGGAGTTTTCTTCCTCGTTTGAGTCATGAATTTAGTTTTCGATTCATTAACTTGTCGGCCAATTTGGTTTGCTTCAGATTATAGACTCCGAAATGCTCCTTTGGCATCTAAGATTGAACATGCCATAATATTGACGTCATCAGCATATGCTACCAATTGTGTGGACTTGAACATTAGTGCACCTGAGGTTTCAACTGATGTCTTCCTAATGATGTATTCCAGCGCAATATTAAAGACCATTGGGGCAAGTCCTGATTCCATTCTGACGCTGTCCGTTAGTTCACCGTTTACCTTGACCTGAGACTTTTTATTCAGCATCTTGACTTGACCATGCGGACTAGTTTTGTTGGGATGCTAAATCCAAGTATTATTTTGTACAGCGCATTTCTGTCGACCCTATCGTATGCTTACTTGAAGTCTACAATAATTCCCAGCACTTTTCGAGCACCTGATTTACTGAGAATATTTGGTCTATCGTAGACCATCTACTTTGAAAGCCTCCCTAATACTCTCCTTTAATAGTTTCATAGTACGGCTTTAATTTTCTTTCTGTGATTTTGGAGAGCACTTTATAAGACGTGCACAGTAGAGTGATGCTTCTCTGATTTCCTTTCCTTAACTTATCCCCCTTGTTCTATGCAGGACATATAATACTTTTCCGCCAGTTCTCTGTTAACAGCTCCTCTGCCCATATTCTGCGTATTAGCTGATTCAGAAGATTATTTAAATGGAGATCCCCGCTCTAGAGCAGTTCTGCAAGTATTTCATCTATTCCAGGAGTTTTTTATTTTTGCGGTCCATATGTAATAAATTTTAATACGTCCATCTCGTTTCGAGAGAGATTTCTCGGAGGAAATCAAAGCTGATCTCTCATTGGTTATAGACATGAAGTCTGGAAATGTGCGAACGGACTATACCCATTAGGTCAATAAGTCCGGACACTCTTAGTCTACTCGGAGGTAGTTGCTGGCAAGGCTAGCTAGTTTGAAGAGGAATTTCGGTCGGAAGTCTTCCGCGAGCAGACTTAGTCCAAAATAGAAAAATCAGCCACTGATTCAAATGCCCGATTCAAAACGCGTCAAATAACTTCCACCGACCTGATTTTAACCTATTTTACCTCCGTTTCCTATTCCTTTCGATTCGAGGAAAAGAATAACACTAAACCGTTAACCAAAAACAGCGCTCCTGAATATTCACCGTCGCGGTACCCGGAATAAACCACTCGAACTCAAACCGAATCAAACTGCTCTAACAAAAAACGCAAAATCCAGAATATGGCTCCGCACACCGGCCACAACACTAACCCGACCATTCGCGGATTATCGAAACCCTACCCTCTCGGTGGCATACTCACCCTCGCCGTCGTCCTCCTCTGAAAAAGCACGAGTTCGCTGAAAAGGAAAGACTGGGTTAACCTAGCAATTCATATTTAGTTTAATTTTTACAGCCCTTTATACAATTTTTCTACTTCCACTTCAGCAAAAATACAAGATCGACAATTTGCAAACATTTAGTATGAATCTATTCTAACTTTAGGTACTATATGAATTGAAAATGAGAAAATTACTTTTCAAAAACATTCTTAAATCATCCCTCTCTTATGTGTATTTATGAACTTTCACTCACTTAAACAGCCATCAGTGAAGTCTCTAAGGTACTATTGAGCTCAATTAGATTTAGTAGCTTTAATCTAAGATGATAATTATCAAAACTGTGCAAATATATTGGTAAGTCTAAAAAGTATTGAGCCTTTTTTGTCATTTTTCGATTGAGTATTTCTTTTATTTAAAATAGATTTATTTATTATATATGACCTTTTGCCATTTTTCGGGTAGAGCCATTATTCCATCGGTGTAGAACTTTGTGGTTTATCGGCGAAAAACTTGGCCAAGTGATTTTCACAGTCCCTTTTTGAAGTGAATTTCTTTTCACTCAGGAAGTTTTGCAGAGACCAAAACAAATGGTAGTCTGATGGTGCAAGGTCTGGACTATACGGTGAATGCATCAAAACTTCCCAGCCAAGCTCTGTCAATTTTTGCCGGGTCATCAAAGATGTGTGTGGTCTGGCATTGTCATAATGGAAGACAACGCCCTTTCTGTTGATCAATTCTGGCCAGTTTTTTGATTTTTTTGTCGCAATCTGGTTAATTACTCACAGTACAGAGCCAAATTGAGTGTTTGGCCAGGTTCTAGCACCTCATGATAAACAATTCCCTTCCAATCCCACCACACACACAGCATAACGTTATTTTGTGTCAATCCTGGCTTTGAAGTCGTTTGTGATGATTCACCTTTTTTTGACCATGATCTTTTACGAACGACACTCTCGTATCTTATATATTTGCTTCAAAAATGGCTCGATTACATTGCGTTTTATTAGCATCTTGCAAATGGGAACTCGGTTGATCAAATTTTTTTGTGTTAATTCATGCGGCACCCAAACGTCGAGCTTCTTTGTGTATCCAGCCTTACGCAAATGGTTCAAAACTATTTGGTGATGGATATTCAGTTCCTTAGCAATGTCATGGCCGCTTATGTGTCGGTCTTTCTTCGACTTTCATCGACTTTTTCAGTGGTTGGTCGACCTCAGCGAGGTGCATCTTTGACATTAAAATTTCCAGAACGAAGGTGAGTGAACCATCTCTTGGCTATGGCTTTTGATAAAGTATCTTGACCGTGGGTACCATAAATTTTTTCACGAGCCTGCGATATATTCTCATCTTGATCGTAGTAGATTTAAATGAATACAACCTTTGACACAAATGAAGAAAGACAAAACTGACCACATGAAAATTGTAGACTGGAATGTCACCTTTCAAATGCATATCAGTTTGACTCAATTTGATTAGTATTGCCCGATACATGACAACGAGCACCATCTAGTGACAAAAAAAGGCTCAATACTTTTTAGACTGTCCTATATAAGAAAATATCTGAAATAACCATAAATTTCAAATTAGATCATTTATAAACTACAATAAATTGTAAAATGCTTTTTTTTTTCAACTATCCTTTAACAATGCTGTACATTTTGCTGGCAAAAGTTTGAATTGTTTTTAATTTAAATATACATTAAATTTATCAGACAATTCAGTTGATATTTGCTGAGAGTTACTGTCGCTTGATTTGCTGATTGAATTCCCATCAAGATCATTAATTATCTACAGGTAGACTCTTGGCGAGAGGTTCTTTATTCTTTGCTACTGCTTTCGGGCTGTCGCGCGGACTTCCGGTTAGGCTAGGTATTTTGCGGGTGATTTTGTGGAAGTTCAGTGGGTAATTGATGCATTTTCACCCCTAATGCAAACCATCTGTCAACATGCTAAGTCCTGCGGAGTAACTACATTGAGACCCAAACACCACAATCACTTTCCAGACTTACTTCAAATTCAGGGCTAGGTGTTCCGCCTTTTACCGCTGATTTCGTTGAACAAGCCACCTCACACCTTTCTTCCCGACACTCACAGCAGGCCTTTAGCTAGAATTGCGCACACTAACATATTCTACAGAATTTTTTTCTTGGCATATCTTGGATTTCCCCTCGGGCAATTTAATTTCCATACCCGATTCACAACTCACATAAATTTCACCAGACCGACGTTAAATGGCGACTCAGTAGCAAAGATTCAAGTTTTAATTCACTCACCACTACCGCCTGTCAACGTCAATGGCGGTTCAGTGGCAGAGATTTGTCATTGAACCTTATCAGCTGGTTGGGAAATTGCATAGGGATGACAGATCTCTGCGGGGTATCGCTCCGCAAAATTGGTGGCTATTGCACGTACTGCTGCCTGTACCTCGTTTCTGGCTGATGGTGAGACTGAGACCTGTTGCCCTGCTTGCGAAATGATCACAGCTTCAGTCGTTGTTGAGGACAAACAGCTTCTGGAAATATTGCAGCCATCTGTTTTTAATTTCGACTGGGTTACCTATGATTGCTCCTTGTACACAGTTGCAAAGACATGTAAGTGGTCTAAAGCCGTCTCTTGGTTGTTTGGTAGGGGCATATGCTGATCTGACTGTATGTAGGATCATGTTTTCGTTTATCTGTTGGATCTTGGTGTTGATGGTCAGTCGTTTCTTTCTTCGGCACATTTTTTTAGTTTTTCGTCGAAGGCTTTTATATTTTTCTTCTTTGGCTCGAGTTGGTCGCTGGATGTATTCTTTGTATGCCTGGTTCCTTTTTTCATCTGTTTCCTTGCTTTCTTCGTCATACCGGGGTTCTAGTCCCGGGATCGCTTGCAAGACTGCGGCACGCCATGGTAAATTCACCACCTGAAAAACTTTCTCTTTTTCACCAACTTTCAACGCACTAACTGTTAAACAACCCTACGGAAGACCTCTACCGGCTGAAGAAAAAGAAACTAATTTAGAGAATTACAGCACCACCTCAACTTCCATAACTCGCAAGAAGGCCTAACGTCTGATGCTACTTGCATTCAATGCATCCGAGTGTGTCGCTTCAGCCAGCAAAAAACACCCTTAACCACTCGAGCCACGCGCACACTTTATAAAGCCAAATAAAAAAAATATAATTTATTAATTCAATTCACTGAAAAACATAAAACTGATATATTTCAAGAAAGGTTTCACTTCCCCTTACTTTACACTTATCGCTAAAATTGAATTATACTATTGGGCAGAAAAAGAAAAATGCTTAGCATAAGTTCGTTTTCTTCTCATTGTTAGGGCCCTCTTTTCTTTGCGCAACGCTTCCACCAGAAGTATAACCTGCATTCACCTCCACTCCGCTAGAAAGTCCACCCTGCTCCAGTCTCCAGGTACTCTAACTTCGTTGTAAAACGACTCGTTTGAAGCGCAATTCTACATATCGCTTAAAAATAGACTCCTTGGTATCCCTACTCTGGTCGCCTTCTGCTTCCTCCCAGAAGTCTCGTTGATTAAAAAAAGAGAATTCTCCTTAACGGAGCACCGGTTCGATTTCAAGGTTAACTGGAGGCGGTTAATAAACTTTTCCTGAAAAAGTTCTCGGCGTTGTTAGGAATCATTGGCTCAAACCTGTTGGTGTTTTTATCTCGGCCAAATCATTTCCGCTTCAATTTCCCGATTACGTTTTGCTCGTACTCGGACGGTGGCTCTTCCCCTGCACCTTCACGGCGATGTTTATTACTGTCCCGAATAAACAGTCGCGTTTCTCCTAATTGTGGTGGCATAAATCACCGCATTTTCTGCGCTAAATGACTCCATAGTTCAGCAGTTTAGATGAGAGTACCATATGTCAGCGTTCATGTCCAGAATCGGCTCCGGATCAAGATTTGTAGGTAGTATGTGTTTCGCCGTTAACGTTAACGTTAACGATCAGCGGGCTGATTCATTCCTCCTTACTCCTGACGGTCTTTCACTAATTACGTGAAACTCTGTCTGAATACTTAACATAATCCCTTGATTTAATCACATAGTTATTTGAATTTAAAGAAACCTGCAACTACTGATTTTGATTTTTTATGGTGTCTTTAATAAATTTTATTCCTCTTAAAACAGGCTCATTTCTTTTTTTTTACTTATTTTTGTTGTGGTAGGAAGAGTTTCTCTAAGAGAAAAGGAAAAAGGATACTGTACTGTACTGTACTGTTCGGCCACCAGCTCTTGAAGGCCATCATATCTTTGTACTTCATTACTAATACAGTAAATGGCTTGAATTTATGGCCCCTTGCAATCATCTGCTCACAGTCCTCTGGTAAATCAACTCGATCATGCTCTTTTATGACTCTTTTGACTTTCCCAAAGGCTCTGTCGCGTAGTACAAAGAATTGTCCACGAACAGAAAAATATTGAACGATTTTTGGAAAACGTTTGCTTTGAATAAGAAATAAAAGGAATCTTATAACTGTATGATTACGATTTTGCCCCGGCCAACTGTCTGAGAAAATGTGAAGCTCTTGAACCACACGTGACATTTTTAAATGTAATCATTCATGAAGCTACAAACTTTATTTGGTCCTTTCAAGCGTTGTCTTTCATGATATAAGCAAAAGTGGCCGATAATCATTCTTCAAATTCTGAATCTGAAATCCATAATGCCATAACCGTCGCTAATAGAATATTTCCTTGTCAGGTATTCCCGGAATACGCATATTTTGAATGTAGTCGAAAACGATAACGCCAATATCATTTTTTTTTTCTTGACGTATGGCCTTAATTTCCTATAGCTTGACGCAAAACTCACTGGCACTTGCTAGAGCAACTTACTTGGCGTTACTACTGACAGCATTATCTTTAAGCTTTCATGTAAGTTGCTCACATTCACCATAAATACCAATTTGGGGTCTGTCAAATCTCAAAGCAAAGCTTTCATTAAATACATTTAAATAGAATTCGTACTTAACTCTTTCTTCAGTATATTTTTTCATGAAAAGGTCATGCATGATCTTAATACTTAGAAATTCAGTTTGGTACTGAATTTCTTTAGAACTATAGTGCGATATCTTTGTGCAAAACGACTCAATGTGATGTCTTATTTTGGACATAACTTCAGCCGGCACAATATATAGCCTATTCATTTATTTAAATCCATTTTATCGACAAAAACCCAATTACAAAATAGACTTAGCCAATTAAATATCGTTTAAAGTAAGACACATTTATACAACAAAATCAAGCAGAAAAAAGTTAAGAATACTCATTAAAACATGTAATAAAAGAAATGAGAGGCTAGATGAAAGTTTGAAAAATTGAGTGATAAGGAAATATCAATCGCAATTCACAAAAAGTAACGTCTTTAATTTATTTTTAAAAACTAAGTACGACGTGGATAGAGAACCAAGCTCAAGGTTGTTATGCTTTCTGATAATTCGCGGCATAATTGAATGAAAATATAAATCTATCCAGGTGCATGAAACCTCGAGAATGCTATTAGACCGACTAGGACGCGCATACTGTCTGTCGTACAAGTCTTCGCTTCGAGTGGAAGCAATTTGTTGGTGGTACAAATTGTAAAGGAAATATGGATCGAAGAAGGTGCTACGGGACGACAGAGAAGAGAGACGAAGTATAAACGACGCTCATAAGATTCATAAGTTAAGTTGAATTTGAAGAACAAAATACGGGTAAACTCACCCTGAACAGCTTCTAGCGAGCTCACAAGATATAAGTGTCCAGGAGACCACACTACCGAGCAGGACTCAAGTATCGGGCGGACAAGACATGTGAACAAGCGAACAGCGGTTGCTATTTTTGCGAGCTTGTGCAAATCCCGCATAATAAAACCAGAAACGTTTGATACCTTGGTAATTATGCTAAAAATATGGGCATCTAATTTAAGCTTGGGATCAAATATTACACCAAGATTTTCGCATGAGTCTGCTGAGGAGAGAAAAATATCACCTAGGGTGTGATTGTAAGTTAAAGATTTTTAAAGTAAAAGTTATTTTAAAACATTTGGAAACATTGATACCAAGGGAAATTGCATTACACCAGTTATAGAGGTTAAAGAGATCATTTTAGAGTTGCTGACAATCTTCAAGGGATCTAATTATCCGGAATACCTTGTAATCATCGGCATACAGAAGATAAGAAGAGGAAATCACAGAGGGAAGATCATTGATGAG
The DNA here is from genome assembly GCA_963969285.1 of Odontomyia ornata. Taxonomy (NCBI): domain Eukaryota; kingdom Metazoa; phylum Arthropoda; class Insecta; order Diptera; family Stratiomyidae; genus Odontomyia; species Odontomyia ornata. The sequence goes on from OZ017739.1 coordinate 87,441,019, forward strand.
CAGTAAGAAAAGAAAAGGCCCAAGGATTGACCCTTGAGGGACGCCAGACGTAGGATTTAATGGAAAGAAGGTTATACCAAAGATATTAACACGACATGAACGAGAGGATAGATAGGATGAAATCCAATAATGTAGGGAAACGGATACTGTTATGCTTACCACGCAACTATCTTGTCCCCCTTCCACAAACTAGAATTCGATGCAGTTGCTGAAAACGCAAATTACTTATTGAATCTAAACTCAAAAAAGTAGTTTCATAAAAAGAACGCTTCCTCGATTCATTTAGTATAAAATAGGAAAATGTCGTGGCTCTATTCTTTTGGTTGATTGTTCCTTTTAGACGACTTTTTGAGATTGCCTTCCACTCTATTAGGCCAAGCAAATATGTGTCTTGTTTGCCTTAAGAATTCCGTTCATATAAATTAGCCAAAATAGATTCCTTATCAGCTTGACGCATATTAGACATGCACTTCTTGCAACTATACAAAAGCTTTTTACAGTGTTCTTATATTCCATTATTTAAAAAATTCTCTCGCGTGCAGTCTGACCCGGTAGTTTTTTCTTCTACCAGTTTCCCCTTATCAGTGACATACTTGTCCTCCATGCAAATACGCTAGTTTTCTAGCAGTTTTCATCCATGTTTCAAGGCGCCTTTTATACCTTCGTGTATTTCTTTATTTTCACTGCATTCACTACTGATCACTTGTAACTGGACATAACGTTGATATTTTATGTTTTGTTATTACTTGAGATTAAATACCGATGATTCTTTGTGACTTATCAAACAAACTGAACGATAAATGTAACTAGCGCATTCATCTTAAGCAAGAAGCGTGGAAAAACGATACAACTCCAGGAATTATACCGTTTTTCCACTCAATGCAATAACAGGGCACCTAAAAAAGGCGTACACAGCGAGTTATTTTAGAATTTTTTTTCAACTTATGTGCAATATCTACCTACCAAGTTAATTTCATCTAACTCAACTGTTAATTTTGGAGTTATACTGTTTTTCCATTCACCCGTTCAATTCATTTTTAAACGTCATCAGACTAAATACAATTATAATCGTATTAATCAATCGAAATACTATTTACACAGTTAAAGCTATAATTAGTAGAAGATTTGACTTTATCCTTCCATTAATCATGGTCAAATTTAATACCGCATAATGGTCAAAACTAATGTCTAATTACTCGCTGCCAACACAATCAGCTTAAAAATATCAGAAATTAACTGATGAGGTCATTACCTTACACACCTTGAACAATCCAAAACCCCCAGAACAACCGATTCCTATTCCTAATATACAAACAGTTCTCGCTGATTAAGCGCAAGTGCTTGTCGTTAAAGTACTCTCCTTTCAACAGTTATCAATCAACATCTCTTCATGTCACCATTAATACCTTGATCCGAAAAGCCATGTAATCGCTCAACGATCTCATGCACCGCAGCTGCCCACTTCCAGTTCAGATTTGCCGCCAAGTGTTAATACCAAAATGAAAACAAATTAATTTCTCTCTATCACACGTTGATTGCACAATCTTGCTACCTATGCATGTAACCGGAACCTAAACAAAACATGCACCGAAAACCCAAACTTAACATACTCATTCGCTTAATTTGCATCTACCAAACTCTTGAGCTACATTTTTTCACAATTTCCTGCATGGCGTTGTGTGAATACATACTCGTACATATCTCCAAACGCATATCACTCATCGCTCATAAGCTCAAACATGACTCCAAATACAATACTTTTCGTATCTACAAGCCCACTACTATATCTCAATATTTTTACATGCACAGGTCGAAAAAACCCACTTGGCAATCAAAGCTTGATGCACCTTGACAAATTTCAAGGCTGAGTGGAAACTTCATTCGCGGAAAAAGGTCCTAACCTATAGTAAGTGTACTGCAGGCTAAAAAACAGACAATAGATACTAAATACAGATAGTACTCGTATAGATACTAGTACAATTTAGGTAGCAATTCATTGATCGATGGATGTGGAAAAGAAAGGATTTCGATTGTATTTCGCGAGGTTAGTCTTGGCAGAGCACTTTCATCTCCATCTGGCTGTTGTGCATGCAATTGCAGACAATGCATCCAAACCCTCTACATGATCAAATCTCCTCAAGTTCACCAGCAGACAGTTTGAGGGTCAATCAATCGATTCGCGGTCAATGAGTCGTTTGAATCTGAAAATTAGATGTTGGTGGATCGGTCATGGTCTGTGTCATGTGCGCGGAAGACCAATCGCAGCATTTCGTAGCAATGACATTGTTCAACCTTTTTCACTGACCGGAATCTGATTTTGGTAAATCAAGTAGTTAATATACTCGATTGAGTACTTTGCCACATACGAATTTGAGAGTTGAAGGTATCAAAAGAAGTTACCGGGTCAATGATCAATTGTGGCTTGACGGCATGTAAAAGTAATCTACGATGGCTACAAAATAAGATGAAACGAAGTTGATTTTATTGAAGAAGACTTAATAAGCCTAAATGCTTTCTAATTAACATAAATTGGTTTCTCTGGAATTTTAAGCGCGATTCAACAAAAAATCAAAATATGTAAATAAATGAAAACTGGATTTAGTCAATTTTACGAGGAAAGCAGGGAAAAGTTAGATTACATCATATATGGGTAGGCAGCTTCGAACTGTCTAGAACTTTAATTTATGTTAATTTGTGCTTATTTTCGGATTTTATTTAGATACGTAGGTAGCAAAAACTGAATGGAAATTCTTCTCTACTAACTTATTCAATTTATTCTATTTCCCGCCTCCAAAAATAACCTAGCACAACAAAATCGAACTTTTTCTGTTCCATAATTTAACGGTTGCTTACTAATTCAAGGTCACTGATTTTGAATCCACCCTCAGTTTCATTATAGCTGGCCCAGTTTTTTTTAGATCTAGCTATGTCACGGCCATGGTAGCTACTGTAGTCACAAACATAATATGGCAGAGGGATGCCTTACCCAGAGTGGAATACTGAGGCCGGCTAGCTTTCAGTCGTGACGTGGGTTATGCCGGAAATCTTTAAAGTCGTCTATTCACAAATTGACTGTAGTGACCTTAAACCTGACTTGGACTCACTCTTTCAATAGTGCTCTATTCCTCTCTGCGTGTCCAAATGTCTTCATATGTGTTTCACCTATAAACATACGCCTTTTGTCGATGCGTATTCAATTAACGGATCGATGCTATCAACGGTGGATCATTATAAAGACCTAGGTGTTATCCTGGATACACATTCAAAAATTTGCTGTAAATACAGCTGACATAACCTCTAGAGCATCGCCAATCGCTGGTTTTGTACTACGATGCTCTCATAGAACATTCAGTATTCATAGCTGTGTTCGCCTTCTCATCCTGTTGGTTTTCTCCATTCTCGAGTATGCCTGTCAAGTATGGTCACCCCGATTCATTTATCTATCGGAAGCTGTTGAATCAATCCAGCGCAAGTTCACACGCACCCTTTTATATAAATATAATCTTTCCTATCGCTCCTACGGTGAGCGTCTAAATTTCCTTCATTTCCCACCTCTCGATCTCAGAAGACAATTTTTAGATTTGTGCTTCCTTTTTAAGCTCTCCAGAGGCATCTTAGCATCGGATCTATAGTATGCCATGCATTACATACACGTGCGACATTGAGGACACGGTCGTCCGATCAATTTACCATTCATGCCCGTAGTGGGCCACCTCATACACATATGGACCTTAATAAAAGGAAGCGAATGGAAAGATGATCATTCTGAGGAATGAAAAAAAATCCTTTACAGATATAAGGCCCTATTTACTAGGTACTGATTATATTATTAACAAAGTTGAAATTTAACAACATTAACTTTCCCTATTCCGGTACGGTTTGATATTTTTAATTTCTATTATATCTTCATCAAGAATAAACTGCATTAACGACTCAAATTTATTTTGTTACATCTGTTGCAAATATGCTATTCAAAAATTTCGTTTGTGGTTAACATTTTTAAACAAGTACATATACCTGGGATGTTTGAATTTTCTCTGACACTTACAAAGTACTAGTTATCGGAAATTACATACAAAATCTGTATTGAAGAATAACTTTATAGACCACTAAAACGTGGAATTTTTAGATCCCCATCAGACCATACCAATCCCACAATTCACAGATAACCGGGAAATAAAATACCGCTCGCAAATCAAAAACTCGCTGGTCCATAGTACTAGCAATGCACCTTGAGTATCCATTATTAAGGAACCCGAAATATTCTTTCGAATCGGATTAATCCCATTGCACAGAACAGGAGCCTTCTTCTTCGTCATCGAACCAATACAAGCCCTTTTGGGCCTTTGCTTCCTGCAAAAAGCACCTCCAACTGTATCGGTTCATTGGCCGCGTCCTCCATATGAAATCCGAGCAGCGACGAAATATCTTCGTCGACTGAGTCAGACCAGCGTTCTCCCCTTCAGTTCTCCCAACGAATAGCTTTTTGGGTATCCGTTGTTCGTCCATACGATTCATGTGACCAGCTCAACGGAGCTTCCACAGTCTTACAATCCTCAAGACCTCCGGCTCTTCAAAAATTCCATACAGCTCATGATTGTATCAAATTCGCCATTGGTCTCCGTCTAGCTTTGCCCAATTATTCGCCTCGGGACCCGTCTTACGAAGGCGTTCAATATGTTTGCGGATACTTGGGTTAGGATCCATGTTTCACACCCATAGCATAACACAGGCCTTATCACGGATTGACATGCAACATCGATAGGTTAATTTGATCAAGTAATGATCGGAGTTGCAATTGGTTCCTCGGTATGTACGGCTTAATATGGTTGGATCAGAAATTGGTCGATCTGGTTTTGTCTGTTGCCATCCGGTCCTACCCAGACATTTTATGTATGCATTGATATGGAACGCAGTCGAACGTATGACTCGATTTCTGCTACATGCAAAGCTAATCAGATGCTGCCCTTTGTCATTCGTTTTATCGTGGAGGCTATATCCTCCAGTCGTTCCCCGATGAGATAGCTCATTTCCAAGCATAAAGTTGAAACCACACAGAATTATTTTTGTTTCGTTTATAGGCAATGAGTCGACTAGTCTCTTCAGATTATTATAAAACGTGTCCTCGATTTCTTCGTCGTGTAAGTTTATCAGCTAGATTTTAAAGAATATCGATTTAATACGAATTGTACACAACCGTTCATAAAACTGCCTGAAAATCAATAACATGCAATTTGAACTCCCTATCCACAATAAAGGCTACTCTGATTCTTGCTTCCCAGTAGGCTTCCCACTTTTGAATATTGCGTTTGCGAGGTCGTTGCCGTAGGTCCAATTACTCCAAGGCTCTTCTGTAGGTTTCAAAACAGTGTAGGGTCTTACAGAGACGGGGAGCAAGCCCAACATCCAAACCCCATTCCTGTGGCATTCTTATTACTTCGATTCCGCTATCGATTGCAGAAGACTCGCCTTCACCTTTTACGTCCCCACAAAGGAGGTGTATGTAGGGTTTAGTAGCAGAGCTGGAGAAGTATCTACAGTTATTGACATTCCCCAGCACTCAATGTCCCGTTATTGGGAGAATAGTAAACCCAATGTGGGACCCCGAAAACATTTGCTACCATTTAATTATGAGGAATCATGGAAGCTATCGGTTGGGGAAATAAGGGGTTCCCTCCTCCTTTTACAAATGGGCTTGGGACCGCCTACGGTAATGTTAGGAACCCGAAATAATGTTTCAATTATGATTGATTCAAACGGAACAAATTGGGCAACTAGTTCCATGCTTCCAACATGAAATATGACCTCATTGTACAGAAGAGAAGCCTTTTTCTTCGAAGTGATACAGCTCATTTTGGGCCTCCCCTTTTTGCAAAAAGCACCTCCAACTGTTTCTTTTCATTGACCGCGACCAACAATTTCCAAACCCGAGCAGCGATGAACTGTTTATGTCGGTCGAGCCAAACCAGCGTTTCCTTAGTGTCCCCACTCGTATCTGCCCTTCAGTTCTCCCAACGAAAACCTTTTTGGGTATCCGTTGTTCGTTCATACAATTTACGTAGCCAACCCATTGCTGCCACGTCGAAAATTTCATATAGCTTACAGTTGTATCGAATTCGTCATTGTTCCCTATCTAGCTTCGCTCTAATTATGCGCCTCAGCAATCATCGCTCAAAGGCGTTCAATATATTTGCGTACACTTAGGTTAGAGTCCATATTTCACACCCATAGCATAACATAGGTCTTATCACAGATTTGTATACTTGGAGCTTTGTTTTCCTATGTATGCAGAAGGTCTTCAATTTTGTCAAAAAATATAATATTTTATTTGCGAGATTTCGTCTCTTTCATTCATCTGGTTCTCCTTATTTCGACGCCTGAATACAAAAACTTGCCCATATTTTCGATACTGTATTTGCCACTGTAATCTTTTGCGTATTTGAAGTATTTTTCTTCGGCTGCATCATGAACTTTGTTTTATTCTCATTGATTTGTAGCTTCGCTGTCGAGTTTCAGGAAAAGTTCTTTGACGGTAGCTAATGACTGTGACAAAATGATGATAGCATCCGCATCACCTACCACGTGCTTCGGCTTGTACAATAACGTACCTCCTGTATCGACAAGAAACTTTTTTATGACACATTCTAGAGCTAAATTGAATGGCAATATCGCCGGCTCATCTCTCTGCTTCAGTCCGATATTTGTTTCAAAAACATCGGTGAGTTGAATATTGATGCGGACTCGACGTCATTGTCATTTGGTAGAAGGACTGATTTGGCTAGGATGCCAAAGCAAAGCATTATTCGGTACAAGACGTTAGGATCAATACTGTCGTATGCTTGTTTGAGGTAAACGAAGATTTAGTGCACGTCTATATTGAGCATTTTTCAAGCACCTCCTTGACTGTGAACAAATTGTCTACCGTCTATCTACCTGGTATAAAGCTACCTTGATACACCTCATCAATACTGCTGGCAGAGGATCTGATTATATTTTCTAAGATCTTTGAAAATGTTTTGTTCGTCGTACAAAGTACAGATATGCCTCTATCGTTTTCATACTGTACTGTAACTTATCCACAAAACGGATAGGGAATATAATTGATTGACTGCACACGTTCGGCATATGTTCTTATTGCCAAATGTGCTCAATGAATGAATATGGTGGCAGCGGTGTTCAGAAAGCCGTCCATAAAGGCTTTCTTAGCACCGCTGCTACCACATTTAATGAGCTCCACTGAAATTTTATCGATGCACGGCACTTTATTATTCCTTTGGGCTTTGATACTGGAAGAAACTTCATCCAGAGTTGGTGGGGCCAATAGAAGCTCTCCAGGAATATATACAGGCTCCAATGTTCTGGAGCTGTGTGGAGGATTAAGGAGATTCTTGAAATATGATGTGCCTCTTTCCCAAGTCCTGTTTTCATCAGCGATGATGTTACCCATTTCATCACGGCAAAACGTGGTTTTGCGCTGATAGCCTGGTTTCATTGTTTTCACTACTTTGTATGGTTATCTTGTGTTGTTCCTCGCTAGACTAACTATAGATCGATGCTTCTCAATTCGTCGTCATCGTAACCGGAGCCTCAGGAAAACTTATTCAAGATAAATGAATTGACTCGGCTAAAAAGTTAGTGATCATACAACGCCAATTTACTTCAGTAACGAGAAAAAACGATGACAGCAAAGAATTTAGATTAGTAGTCAAAAGTACAAACAGTGGTCACACACTTCAAACTCCTTCAATGAAAGACTCTGTGGTACCCAAATTAAAATGAAGCTGTTCAACACATGGAAGGATTCACAAAAGATGGATTTTACTCTCTCACAGGAAGCACATTTGATGACGTTAAAAATAAAGGGTGAATCATTATGAGGATTGATTTTCAAATGGCTTTTTTGACAGATCATGCGTTATTCGTGTCAAACTCTAATATAATTTTTATTCAGTATTGTTTGACAAAACATCATGAAAAGTCTAACACCCTACAACGTATCCAAATTGTTCAGCTATATTACGAAAATCAGCGTTCAGTGAGGAATTCGTGCTCTAAGAGCAACTTATGGTATGCATCGTTGACCTACCGAAACCAGTACAGCCAATACCTTCTACAAATTTGAGAGCCAGCATACATTATTGGATGATACTCGACCGATTAGACCACATTCAGCACTCAGTGAAGAAAGTATAGCGGCTGTAGCTAAAAGTGTGGCTGAAGACCGTGACGAACCGAACACGTCATCCAAAATTAGACTCATAGGATGGAGTACTTACGGCGTAGTCGTGGTCAACATTCAATCAAGATAATCTTTAAAAAGTAAATGTAGTAGATTGTTCTTCCGACTCACAATAAAATATTTACTATAGAATTCAACTTTATGCCTTCTATTTGATATTAAAAACCAAACCTCATAATAAATCACCTTATACTTGTTGGAGAATTTATTGCTAGAATTGAAAAAAAGTGATCCACAGAGAATCGATGGGAGGGCCCAGCGAAGGGAGATCAAAAAGTTCCCGAATCGAAAGTGAAGGGGTCGAAATAAACATCAAACTGTTTATCCTTTTCAATACAGTCTCCCATAACTTTAATGCATTTTTCATACCTATAAAATAATTTGATAGTACCGTCCAAAAAATATGATTTGTCCTGGTTGTCAAAATAGGTGGGAACTCCCCACCTGAGTTCATTATTGCCGCTAATTTTTTTTCCACGTAGCTCTCTTTTTACCTTTGGAAATAAATAATAGTCGCTTGATACCGGATCTGGACCTTATAGTGGGCAACGGAGTTGTTCCAATCGGCATCTATAAATGGAGCCGTCGCAGTATGGCTTGTTTGTATGGAATCGTTGTCATCCAAGGGGAATACACCTTTGGCTAATTTTCTTCTCTTTTATCATTAATTGCATCTTTTAATTGATCTAATAAAAAGGCGTAGTACATTCTAGTTATGAAGACATCACGTTTCTTATAATCAATTAAAAGGATAGTTTCTACATTCCTAAAATTCTTATAATCAATCAAAAGGATACCTTCATCATTACTAAAAATGGTCGCCATAATCTTTCCGGCCAAGTTAGACACCTTCAATTTCTCAGGAGGAGTATGCCTTCTTCATACCACTGTATTGACACTTGCATTGACTGAGGATCATAATAGTGAGTTTAAGTTGCATCACCAGTAACAATCCGTGCCATAATTTCTTTCTTCACCATAGTGACCCAAAAACACAGGGAACATTCGACGGTTACGTGTTTTTGAAGTCATGTAAGCATTATCGCGACTCATCTTACCTAAACTTTAGTCACCCAAAGATGTTGATGTTAGATGCTTGAACAGCTGATATATATACTGCGATTAATATTGTTGTTTTTGTTTAGCCGGCCATCTTCCACTATAAGTTTTTCTACTTTTTCATAGGCGTCATAGCCTCAACTAGCCACATATGTCGAGGGTCATCGTCAATTGAGTCCCTCCTTTGCTTAAAAAGGCGATGTTTTACAATGAACAGAGTCCTGATGAGTAGCTTACATCTCTTGAAAAATTGGCTCATATGTCTTTCCTTGCTTGGTGAGGAACTTTATCACCGCGGGATATTCAGTTTTGTCAAAGTGGCTAGTTGCTACTGGATTGACTTTTTTACTCGTTGAAAACTCTAACGTTAATAAGTGGATTAGGCTAGAACTTGGTGTATATACTAACAGAGTTTGCTTAATAAATGCATGGATATATACTATCATATCAACAACCGACAATCCATGCCTATTCAGGAACTTTTTGACCTTGCTACGTGTACATATAACAACTCCAACGTAATTTGACAGCGGCTCATCGACATTGCAATCTGCGGAAATCTAATTATACTCAACTTGCGTATCACCCAAAGTAAGGACCTTTAAAGAAATATCTGCTTTCTGCTTTGTCCTTGAAGGACTCAGCCAGGAAACGCTACTTACGTTCGAGATCAGAACTGGACCTCTCCAAATTTTGCCACCTACGTACTAATGCAAAAAAGTGTGTAAATCCACAAAGTTATCTTATTTGAGAACGATTGAAGCATCATTTGCTAATAATCCTAAATTCTTCTGGTCTTATGTCAACTCTTTAAAAGACTCGCGTCGGCATATCAATGCATTGTCATACCAGAACGACTTAGTCTACAATGACCAGGCCATATGCGACATGTTTGCTAACTATTTCTCCGCCGTCTTTAGCTCCCCGACCTCTACAATCCACTCCAGACTTAATTGTTGATTTATACACTAACCGCTTAGAGGTCGCTGAGGTAATTCAGTCCCTGAATTCTAGCAGCGCAGTCGACCCTGATGAAATCCCTAACATTATTATCAAATCCCTCTCTTCATCCTTATGTATTCCCCTCGCCCATATCTTTAATTCAAGTCTTGAAAAGGGTACTTTTCCAGACGTGTGGAAATGTGCAAATATCCTCCCCATCCATAAAGCGGGTGACCACTCCCAGGCCTCTAATTACAGACCCATTTCACTCCTATCGTGCTTTGGAAAAATCCTAGAACGCATTGTTCACTGTAAACTTTATAATGTTTTGCATCCCAACTTATGCGAAAATCAACATGGATTTGTAAAAGGACGTTCTACCGTAACCAACGTAAGGGAATTTATCAACACCGTTGCAATCACCCTTGACTTACGAGGTCAAGTTGATGTGATCTACACTGATTTTGCGAAAGCATTCGATAGTGTGAATCACAACATCCTGATCAACAAGCTCCGCCGTTTTGGCATTCAGGGATCTCTTCTTTCCTGGATTCACTCCTTTCTCTTTCATCGTTCCTGCACGGTTATATGTAATGGATCTTTGTCACATTCTTTCGTCCCAACTCCTGGTGTTCCACAGGGATCAATTTTAAGTCCACTTCTTTTCAACCTCTTTATCAATGATCTCCCAGCTATCTTCACATCCAACCCCCTTCTATATGCTGATGACCTGAAGATATTTCGAGTCATTAATTCAATTCAGGATTGCCAAGCTCTTCAGGATGACTTAAACTTTTTGTCCTCTTGGTGTAATAGAAATCGACTTCAACTTAACATATCTAAGTGCCTTTCCATGACCTTTACCAATAAAACTTACCCCATTCAATTTTCATACTCTATCGAAAGCTCAGTTCTCGTTTCAGTTGAGAGTTTCAAGGATTTAGGTGTGACATTTGATTCTCAGTTGAAATTCAATGTTCATGTTTTGGAAATAACCCAGAAAGCTTCTCGGATCGCGGGCTTTGTCCTACGTTGCTCTCATAGATGTTTGAGCTTTCAAACCTGTGTTCGGTTATTCGTCATGTTGGCTCGCCCAATTCTTGAATATGCATGCCAGATATGGTTCCCACATCTTAATTATCTCATGGTGGCGGTTGAATCTGTGCAGCGGTTCTCCCGCACACTTTTCTGCAAACACAACATCCCGTATCGCCCTTATGACGATCGCCTGAATTTCCTTGTCTACCTTCACTGCAGGTAAGGAGGCAATTCCTGGATCAATGCTTCTTATTTAAATTATCGAGAGGCAGGTTATCGTCGAAATTATACAACGCAATTAGCATACGTCCCCCTTCTCGTACTAGGTCGTCGCAATACTACGCTATACCGTTTGCCAGAACCGTAACGTACTGTCACTCACCGATGGTTCGTATGGTAAGAGACCATCTTGATCTCCAGCTTGGTCCTCCTTCTGGCTCATTTGAATCATTTAAAAACATGCTGCGCGGAGTACTCTACGAGCAATAAATTCTTTTGTCGTTAATTTCAGTCAGTACTTAATTGTTAACTTTAGATTAATTCTTACATGATATTTATATTTTAACCTTAACACGTAATCTATTAGTTCTATTTTATAATTGGGATTATTAGTTCTGTAAAATAGTGATAAAGTAAATAAATAAATAGATAACATCCTCATCGACAAAAGAGCTGCTTCAAAAATCATGGGATTGACGACATATTACAGTGCAAATTTCAATACCCATCAATAGCTAAAATAATTCACTAGAGAAATTGAAACATGGCTTTTTATAGTTCTAGTATGCTTTGATTTTTAAAAATAATTTAGAGCGTTTTGAACAGACTAACGAGAACAAGACCATCCAACAATTGTAGCAGGGCATGAAAAACGCTCTCCAGAATTCCACCGGGCAAGTTTTGGAATACCACAAGCCTTAAAAACAGAAATATGTTAGCTGGTTTTATAATGAATGCAAAAAGGCAATAGCATGAAAAAACGAACCTAACAAAATTTTACAACAAAGGCGAACCCAAGCCAGGCATCCTATATGTCACAAACATAGACGTGATTCCAGAAAGATATATAGATGAAACTACAGAAACTAAATAATAAAAAAAACTACAGAAACTAAATAATAAAAAAAATACTTTGAAGCTTAACCATGTGACACAAAATTTGCGAACCACATTCATTACTGCAAAACAATTCAGACAAGGCTATAAGCCTCAAATCACCCCATGTAATGACGAGGCTGGCAACATAATAGACAGCACATATGAAATAAAACAAGTTGGGTAGACAGACCTACGCTCATGTCAGAAGGGCTTTGTACTCATCTTCTCAGAAATGCAGTCACCAGCAACGAATAGAGTCAAGAAATATGTCAAAGAGATGTGCACGTTTAGAAGAAAATCCATTGTTTTTCTATCTTCAACGGTCGTCATTATGTTGCAAACCATCAAAAATCACTCAAATGATGAATTCTTAAAAATATTAATGCTACTAACCTTATTTGAAAATTTCAAGAAGATCAAATCAAAATGCAGTGACCGATTCTATGGGAAATCCATAAAATAGCAAAATCATGTGTTATTACTGTTGTAATTGGAGAAATGTCAAATGGTTAGTGTATATTATCCCATTTTCATCAAACTTACAAAGTTTAAAGACCTTTTGTAAGACTGCTTAAATATCGAATTTCGTTCAGTTTAAGGGTACCTATATGGTTTTATTGCGGAAAATGTGAAATTCGAATATCGTACTATTATTAACAAAGTTGAGTGAATTCAGGCTTCTAAGGTATTTATTCTTGTTGTACTCATAAATACCTACCTCAATAATTTTTTCCATATTTTTCGGATCACAGGTGTCCAATTGGGAGGGGGCGGGGGTGGACACAAATTTTTCGTGTATTTCTCCTCCCTGTGCGCCCTCGAAGCAAAAAATGTCAAATAAAGACCTGTTTTGAAAAGTTCTCATCAAGACCTTTCATTTGACACCCATATCGGCTACCTTTGATGATATTTTTTTGTGGCGACGACTCCCCTATATGGGGAGACCCCCCTGAACACCTTATAAAACATTTTTGTAGTTAAACTTTTAAGAGAGCAGCACTTTACACCTGCACACAAAATTTTATGTTTCTAGCTTAAGTAGTTTGCGAGAAAAATTGCTGTGACACGCGGACGGACGGACAGACAGGAGGCAATTTTAGTTGGATTTCGTAAAATTATTTTACAAAACCCTAAAAGTATTGAGTGCAGTATTTTCAACATACACTAGACCCGCGATAATCTGACAAATATTATGGAAAACAATGTTGAAGTATCGGGTTTGTTGGACTATGAGATTCTGAAGACAACTTTTAGAAAAGGTGTAATTCGACACATCATGAGAATGGTGCGATAGAATGTCATAGTTATTTGACTTTCTAATTCATAATTCGAAAACCGCATTGAGTTTGGAACAACACAATATTTATTACAAAAAACAATTAATGCAGCACATACATATTCATGTAAGTCAATAATTGTGTACATAAATGTTTCTAAAATAGATGCACTATGTACTAACTTGAGCCAATGAAAATGAATAGAAAAACAAATAAATTCATGTTCTTTGCTAATCATTTTCAATTGTTTTTATTTTGTTTTCTCCAAACGCAGGAGCATACCCTTGTCTCTCAATCTATCTACGTACTGAGTGTGGAACTCTCATGCTTGCAAGAAACTCAGCTACCCACTAAACATCTCCACTGTCAGCTCGAGAGCACAGCCTGGAACCGTTTGATATATCACTTCGGGCCAGATGCCGTTCTGTTACACGGTGAGGCGCGTTCAAGCTGTGGGATCCCTCCTCTAGCGAGACGGGAAGAGAAACTGCCAAATAAGCAATCCGCTGACTACTGTGAGTCCCTTTTATCTTTTAGGACTGCCCGGACATAATGTGCTACATGGTTCTATTTTTCAACCGATCCAAGCATCACTGTGACTATACTATCCAGCGTGAGCTCTCGCGTCTCCCTATAGAGGAACCGTCGCAACTTGTCACATTTTTTGCACGAAAAAAAATGTGTGGCAGGCATCGTTCTCCTCTCCTGGACAAAATCGACGATCGGGGACTGTGACGTACTAATCTTGTGCAGATATGACTGAAAAGGCCCATACCTGCTTAAAAGCTGGGTCAGGTAGAAGTCAGTCTTACCATGCCTTTGATTAAGCCACGCTCTCAGATCCCTTCGTGCAATTCAACCAAGACTACTGTCAATCGTTGTGGGAGTGCTGTCTCCCCCCGTGAGCAACTGTCTCTCTTGCATCCGCACTTCGACGCAGGTAAATAGCGCGTCCCTTTACGTGGCCATAATTTGACCCAGAGCCAATACGCCTGATGCAGTCTTCTCAGGCGACTTGCTCTGAGAATCATATCGTCCGCAGGTACATGTTTTATAGCCATGCGCTAATGGTCTATGATTTGCCATTCGACGATTGCTTATCCCGTGGCGCACAAGCATCTATGCTGGCTGCTACATTCATGGCAATACGTCGACAGCATAGTATACTCACATAGTATCCACACTCAATCTACCCTCCGGAAAAATCCGAACACAATCCGAAGAGCGAACCATAAATGTTCGGTAGCAGATAGGTAGGTAAATGCTAACGCGAAGATTGGCGCGAATATAAACATGTGCTTCGATGAGAAATTTCAAGATTACCTGATCATAAAACATCAATAACTCTGCAGAAAACCAAATTGTTGCATGCTATCTTTTAGTTTTTTATTAGGATCTGGCAGCACTCCCATATTCTGAAATGCGTACAAGAACCCGTGTGTCGGAAATTGTATTTGCTTTTTTATTGAATACGACAGACCTCGGCTCAGCTGAGTGGCTCCTGGAAAAATTCAGAAAGTGTGCAACTCAGGGTAAATGGAATGTGTGGATACTATGTGAATGTACTATGTTCAGCAACAATGTCGTGTTTGTGGTGGGTGACTGATCCGCCACAGGACTCCCCCTGCAGTGGCGGAGTCACGTTATGATGAAGTTTTGCTGCATATCACACTGGTCTGTGGATCTCTCTCACTGATTGTGTAATTGTGACATCCAAAGCGGTGGGCTGCTCATTAGATGTAGAAAATGTTGGCATCAGCTTGTCGATGGATATGGCCGTTGGTCGTCCGTTCACGTCAACCTTGTAGTAATTATCCTACCATTTCAATATCGGATGCGGCCGTCGTAAGGTGGGATCTTAACCTTGTTGTTTTGGACAAAGACGTGCGTGCTGTTTGCTAGGTTCTTGTTTACAAAGATGTGCTTGGTGTTGTGTGAACCGTATTGTGTGGAGTTAACGAAACCATCTTCGTACGAAGAGGTGAAAGTCATTTACGCCAGCATGGAAAGTGCTCGAAAATTCCCCCGGCAGTCGAAGCGTCGTACAGTAGACCATATCGGCTGGCGTCGATTCGATGTCTTCCTTCAGCGTCGATTGCAGTCCTAACAGTACGATTGATAGTATTTTGCTCCAGCAAAGTGGGTCGTGGCAGCGAATCGTGCTTTTGACTGTATGATGTCGTTCCACTATGCCATTGGAAGCCGGAAGGTAGGGCGTCTTCCGCAAGTACGTGATTCCGAGTAGTCTCGTTAGCTCCTTAAATACCTGGCTCCCGAACTGTCTCTCTAGGTCGGACGTGATGCGTGCAGGGATTCCAAAACGGCTGATCCATATGTTGATTGGCGCCTCTGCGACTGCTGTGGCCACGATCGTTTCAATTGGGATCGCCTCGGGCCAGTGCGAGTACCTGTCTACGATGATGTGGCAGTGCCGGAATCCTTCATTTAGGGCGATGAGGTCGACGTTGATGTGCTCTAACCTCGCATCGAGTCGGCTGTATTTCTGCAGTTGTGACTTCGTGTGTCGAGCGATTTTGTTCCGCTGACATGGCAGGCAGGCTCGGACGAAGTTTTTGATGTCGTCATTCATCGAGGTCCAGAAGTAGCGATCGGTGATCATCTTTCCGGTTGTTCTGTTGCCTGGGTTAGAGAGGCCATGGACATTTTGCATACCTATCGGTTGGAATTGCTACAGAATAAATGCTTGTATCCTCTCGAGAGTGATGGTGCATTGAACCTCTGTTGTCTCCACTCACGTGGCTGGTCGTGGCTAGGTAACAATGCTTCGAGCTCATCATACTTCTGAAATTTCATACAAGTCATGATTGAATCGAATACGTCGCTCGGATTATTCGCCTCAGGGCCCACTTTTTGAAGGCGTTCAATATATTTGCGGATACTTGAGTTAGAGTCCATATTTGACACCTATAGCATAGCACAGATCTTATCACAGATTTGTATACTTGAAGCTTAGTTGCCCGGTATACGCGGCTGGTCTTGAAGATCGCCAAAACTCAATAAAAACTTTTATTTGCGAGCTATATTCTTTGGCGCATTTCGTCACGTTCATTAGCGGTTCTCCTTATTTTGGCACCTAAATTCAAAAGCAATGGGGACAGCTTTAGTCCAATATTTTTGCGAATGATGTCGGTGAGTTGGGTTTTGATGCGGACTTGGGAGGTGGTTTACGTCATTGTGTAAGATGTGGGCTGTGTATTGCCATCCGGTGATACCTAGGACATTTTAAGTATCCGTTGATGTGGGAAGCAAATCGAACGTATAACTAGGTTTATACTACATGCGCATACAATCAGACACTGGCCGTTGTCATTTGTTTTATCATGGAGGCTATATCCTGCAGTCGTTCTCCGATAAGATAGCTCTTTACCAACTCGAGCGTTGAAATCATCCAGAATTCTTTTGGTGTGATTTGTGGGCAATGAGTCTGATAAGTCTCTTCAGGTGATTGTAGAACGTTTCCCACAGATCTTTTTTCTTTTCTTCGGTCGGGGCGTGTACGTATATTGGCCAAATTTTAATGTATTTCGCTTTTATACAGATCGCACATAACCGTCCATTGACTGTTTTAAAATCAACAATGTGCGATTTGAACTCCCTCCACTCCAAACTCCAGCTGGCTTCCCACTTTTGAATATTGTGTGCAATCTCATATCTTTAATATCACTTCCAGTTCAGTTCGTTTCCTGGATTGCCAGTATGTTCAATTTATATTGACTGTCCTGTTGTAAAAGGTCCTTAACAGTACCGGGATTGTTCAGTGATTTGACATTTCAGAATAAAATGCCATAGTCTTTTTTCGCTCGGCTGTAAGTTTCGAAAGAATGTAGGGACGGGGAGTTAAACCGTCATCCAACCTCCACCCCGGTGGCATGGGTGGCGGAAAATGCTCACCTTCACACTTTTACGTCACCACAAAGGACGTGTAAGTTGGATTTACTAGCAGAGTTGTAGGTGTATTTACAGTTATTGCCATTTTTCGGTATTGGGAAACTAGTAAGCCCTATGTTAGATCCCGAAAGCATTTACTGCCATTTGTTCATGAGAAGTAGAATGAGGAATTATGTAAGGTGTGGGTTAGGGAAACAAGGGGATCCCTCTTTCCTTCTCGAACTGGCTTAGGACCGCCTACGGCGGAATTATAAAATTCATTTAAAATTCATTTTTTTTGTATGTACCAAACTGACAACAGAATATTTTGCCTTCATAATGAGATATACTATGCTTATTAACAATATTTTAAATACATTTTTAATGGTTTTGTGGTTATTGCATGGGAAGATAACTAGCTAAAAAAGAAGTTTAAAAGTTTTCCAATTTGAAAATGAGATACGGCAGTTAACTTACAAATGCATCGTTAAGTTTCCTGTCACTTCATGAATAGTGTTAACAGTTGAAGTTAAAGCTAATATAAATGTCCATTATTCATCAAAATCAAAATAACGATTTTCAAATATTTTACCCACTTACATAAAGTGAGATAAACCATCAATCAGAATTAATATCTTTGAATTTTAAATATGTAGTTTTGATGATTTCATAGTTATGGCAATTCTGTTAGACCACGTGTTGGGATTGCAATGTAGACCGTGATGGAGTTTCGAAATTCGAACAGATGAGGTGTGTTATGTTTGAAAATTTAAATTTTTCCACTGAATTCACCAATATCTTTTTGGAATCCCAGTGGAAAATATATAAGTGCCCACTATAAATTTGGAAAGTTCAATACTGTAACAGTTTGGTACCTTATTGCTAGAGAGTTGAATAAAGCACAATACTTACAAGAAAACGTTGAAAATTCTCCGCATGAATTTATTTCAATATTCAAATAATAATAATCAGAACATTAGTGTCTCATAAGAAAAATCGTATACACCTGATATTTGTGAAATGCACAGAAATTAATCATTCCCACTCAAGGTCTTTTTGTCCTATCTCATACAGATTGTAATTACAATTTGGGTCATCACCTCCAAGAATACTTGTTGCAGTATCAATTACCAGCAAAGCATCACTTCACCTTAAGGTCGTCGTGTCTCAAGAATAGCTGACAAGATTACATCTAGACGTTTCAAATGCAAATAATTGCAATAAACAGTCATATAAGAATATATCTTGCATCTAATTATCCATTCAGAATCTGCAACACTGCATTTAGTATGCATATTCACAATAAATTCTACCCATGCAAAATGTGCAGATAAATTACTCGATAAGGTGCCTTTTGCTGGTCTTCTCAGTAACTATCTAAGTAGTTAATCAAATTGAACTATCCATACGAATACTAACATTTGATGTCAAGGCTCGCTAAGTATTTTGATACTCAAAGAATATAAGACTATCTATTCCAAGTTTCAACAAATCATGAATAGAGAAAATAATGTAAATGCGCTTCACATCAATGCATTCACCACCGCAACCTTCGAATGATCTGCAAGGTATCAAAACTATCTTGAACTTAACAAGCACCAAACCTCAGCTACCCAGACAGCAAACCTCAAGATATTTCCTTCTAACAAGTATTATTTATTGTATGGGTTAATACATGGCCGCAAGTTATATGTTAGTTAAGTGTACTGCTTGGACTTTACCAATTTCATTTAACCGTAACCTTCCTACTTAAGTTTTGCTCAAACCATACAATCAATCAAGACGATGAAATGCAGAAAAAAAACCAAAATCTTTAAAAGCTTGTATTTAATCAATGTGGCCAGTTTTTTGTTTCCTATTTCATTGACAATGAATCTGATGATTCATCTAATATAGGAACCATCCAACGGTTTCTTAGGTAGTATGTTAACAATTTATTTTTTTCAGTCCGTTTCGTTGAAGCTAAATCGAAAATGCACTGAACTATGAATTTCATTAACATTTCTGGATAATTGCAGTTCTGTATTGACTGGCATGCACATTTCTGCTTGTACTTTAAGGTCATGATTACAAGCTCACATTGAAAAATTTTATTCATAGCAACGCCTTGGATGTTTGATCTATCTTCCAATTTTAAATTGGTAAAACCCCAATTGAAAAATTGGAAATCGAAAATTGATCAGTTTTGTTCTTGAACTTTCTGGTTTTAAGTTTTTGAAATGAAGTGTTTGCAGTACACAAGGTATTTCGATGCTAAATTTTGTACTATCGTTTCCGGGTACAGTAAAGATAAATTTTATTTTCGGATGTGTGTACCTTGAACAAGGTAAATAAGGACTTTATGATGGGAACATGATGACATACGTCGACTTCTATGCAAGATTTCGCTTTTATTCAAATTTCATGAAGAAATGTTTAAGCTTTCGTGTAAATTTGCAATGCCCTTGATGGATTTTATGATTATACTTCCAGATTGACGATTTTGAGAAAATTTCGCAAAACCCGAAACAGTAAATCAAAATTTACCTTCGTTAGTAAGATTCTTTGAATACTTAATTTGTGGCAACTAGTGTTGACTAGCAATAGCTCCCGGTATGCATAAATAATTCACAATTCTTTTTTGCTCTTGTGTCTCAATGAACTGGACATTAGAGGATCTTTTTGAAGTCATGAGTAGCTTTTTCAAGATCGTGGAAGAAGCAAAGCTAAGCGAGACACATTATTCAACGTTTATTACTTTGAGCCTGTATTTTAAGTTTTCTCATAAGCTTAGGATTGCATTAATATTTAAAAAAATAAAACCAAACCGCTTAAATGCTTCATTTTGTTCAATTTAACGGTACTAATACAGCGACCAAAATATTAAATTCACAATAGCAAATTTTAGCATATTACAACCTCTAAGTCCCAATCTTTTTCAGCCCGCGGCGCAGTTTCAAGTTTAGTATTTTGTCACAGCGCCCTACCCTAGCTGGCTATTTGAAAAAGATACAGTCAAAAGAAATAGGCACCTACAATAATAGTAGTTAGGTTAGGTAGATAGGAACAAAAATTAAAACATCTACATACAACAGGAAATTGCTTTTTTTATTATAAAAGAATTAAAACAGAAAAAAAACAAGAAAGACTTAAGAAAAACAAAAGTAAAATACGGTAGTTACTCAGTCAAATCAATGTGACAGGTGAGCTAGGTACTCTCCCCACAGTTTTTCAAAGCCGAGAATAAGACTTGACACTGCTACTCTCATTTCTTGCTCCACATTTAGAGCTTCCCTATGGATGATGCAGTGGGTCCACATAGCATTCGTTGCTTTTTTACGAATAAGCGCTTGTATTCCCCATACCTGCCAGACATGGATCGGCACCAATACAAACCATTTTCTGCTATACACTTGTCAAGAATTTCAAACAAGTCTTGAGTATTCGCAGTTTCGGTATTGCTTTTGCAGGATAAAAGGTCTTCGATAATAATATTATCAGCCAGGAAGCATACGTACCAAATAAGATGTGCATCATTATTACTGCCAGTAGCCCGTTCACGTTGCAAACCAAAATGTTTGCTTTCATTTTTTCAATTAATTGGTAATTGTGATCCTCAGCTATGTAATGGATTTTACGGTATTTGAAGATAACTTGAGAGTAAAATTAATTGGCTTGTATTTTTAACAAAATTTAATGAAATTTCAGGAATTTTCTATACAACGTTAAATTAATATATGGCTATAAAGTTATTCAATTAAATCGCCATTAGCAGCGATAGCCTCTTCGATCAGGGTCCGGAAATGATTACATGCTCGAATCAAATGCTCCTTGTTCATATTGACCATAACGGCATTAATCGCAGTCTTCAGCGGAGAAGTGGTATTATGAAGACGCTTATTGGTCTCACGCTCAACTACGGCCCGTACGTAATAATCCAAAGGATTAAAGTCTGGGGAGCTAGTTGGCCATAGGTTCGGTGTTATGCGGTCATGAAAATTTTCGGCCATCCAATCTTGTGTCGCCATCGCTTTATGTGAAGAAGCAGAGTCTTGATGAAAAATGTATGATCTGCCTCCGCTTACATTGTCTATCCAGGGTTTCTTTACCGTCTCCAAAACCTCGATATATGCAGCAGAGCTCACTCGAAGTCCTTGAGTAAAAAGGTGTGGTGGCATAACGTGTCCTTCGTTGCTGACAACACCTAAAACCATAACAGTAGCTGGAAATTTTGTGAGCATAACAACAGAAACCTCCATAGGATTTGAACATAGCCATCTGTCATTTCTGCGATTGGTCCTTTGATCTTGGTTAACATTTTTTTCGTCGGAAAAAACCATAATATTTTGGGCACCTCAGGGTGTTTGATTTTGTTTAAAAGATGTTTTGATCGGAGAACTCTCTGTTCCCGTATTCGTTCCGACATGAACTGTCGTCTGCGCATCACGTAAGATTTATACCGAAGGTCTTCGTGGACAACTCTATGAATAAGGCGCTCAGAAACATGAAGCTCACTCAAAAGGACCCTCATTGATTTTGAAGGGTCCTCATCTATGATCGCTTGCACTTGCTCTAAAAATTCTACAGATCAGACAGTGTCAGAACGTTGTCCGTGCTTTTTGCGTTTTACAATCGATTCTGTATCACCTCCTGATGCTTCCAATTCATGGGGGAACCTTATGCACGAATAAACGGGCCCAATTAAGGAAATTAGAGATCTCTAAATCTGTATGGTTCGCACATATAGCGACGATGACAGCATGTCTCTTCATTTCTTGAGTGAAGTTGAAGTCCACCATTTCTTATCTGAAAAGGAAAAAAAATTCGCGAAATTATAGTCACATTTATGCATGTATTCAAATACCGCACGCACCCTGTATTTTCGTCAGTCGACTCTTCACACGTTGCGAGATCAAAATCAACAGCTGTATATTCTTCAAGTTCTTCATTTCCTATGGGCAGTCCTTTATTCAGAGCTGTCGGCCAGATAGAGAGCAGCACATCGTCATCATCATCGTTGTCGGCAGCAACACTCGGACTATCTCGGACAAATCCACCGTTTTTACAACAGTTGAAAATCGTCGCTGATGTTAGCTTGTTCCAAGCGTCGTAAATCATTAGAATGACATCCAGTATTGTGATCTTCGGATGTTTGGCGCTGCTGGTGTCTTCATTTGCATCAAGACTGACGACAATTTTTAGGACCAGGTTTTTACAAAATTTTGATTTTAACACTCGAATTATTCCTTGATCTATAGGCTGCAATACAGGTGTTGTATTAGGAGGCAGGACAACGAGAGTTATGCTTCTCAAGTCGCTGATTGAGGGATGAGCTGGGCAATTGTCAACCGGAAGAGGGATCTTTTCCTTCTGTTTAGTCAGTTTATGATCCCAATCGCGTGCCCATTTGATAAAAATATCAGATGTCATCCAGGCCTTGCGATTTCTTTCATAATCTACCGGCAGACATCTTGGGTTCTTTGACTTGCCGATAATTAGCAAATCTTTTTAATCGTGCCACTCAAACTCGCTGCAGCCATCACAGTTATTCTGTCCTTCGAAAGTTTTCCTCCCGAGTAGTTTTCACCTGTAAATTTTAATGTTTTATCTTTCATCAGTTTATAAAATATTCCAGTTTCGTCCGCATTAAATACTCCATCGTCACTAAATTTTGCGCACAAATTAGGCCAAACTTTGGTTTGCCACTCGGTCACATCGCTCTGTTTAACTGACAAAGATTCTCTAACAATTTTTCTGGCGGCAATATTGTGTCGACTCTTGAACCGGTCACATCGCTCTGTTTAACTGACAAAGATTCTCTAACAATTTTTCTGGCGGCAATATTGTGTCGACTCTTGAAGCGGTTAATCCAACTCACCGAACAATCAAAATTAAGACTTTTGAGATCTTTAGCAAAAAATTGCCTTTTTTTTAAGCATAGGCCCACTTACGGGTATTGCCCGTTTACGCTGCAGCTTAAACTATTCTAAAAGTGCCAAATCAACTTGTCCTTGAGACGACTCCCTCACGCGTTTAGGTTTTAAAATGTTCGCATTAAGCAAAGGTTCTATCTTGTGTTTATTTTTCCTAATTGTGGAAATTATCGAATGATTCACACCAAATACCTTCGCAATCGTTTCATTACTTTTTTCTTCAATGGAGAAGCTTTTTCGTTTTATACTAGCCATTTTGGCACGCGCACTTACTCATCACCGACAAATTACTGCCGTGAAATAAACATTCGCATTCCAATTAGCCACGTGCAGACAAGGAGGGTGCGCAGGTCGGAGATAACTTCTTATCTACGATTTATTTGTAAACACGTCAACGCTCGTCGTTGTTGTAACCGGACATTTTTGTGTGAAATTCCGTAAGCGGAGTCGTAATAAACGGATGTACCTTCATAGTGGCTCATATTAAAACCAAACATATGCCTAAAAACGGTTGGTTGTTATATGCGAGGTCGTACTAAACGGACTAAACTGTATTTAAATAGTTCATTTTGTTCAATTTAACGGTACCAACACAATGGCGAAAATGTTGAATTCACAATAGCAAGTTTCAACGAATTACGGCCTCTAAGTTATTTGTTACTGGATCTACCTCCATAATTTTTTAGGGCTTTGTAAAGCAAATTTCGCAAAACCCACTAGTTTCGCGTCCTATCTGTTTGTTCGTCCGTCCATTGTCTGTCCGTTTATCATAGCGAAATCCCTCAGAAACTATAGAAGCAACAGAGTTCTAACATTGTGGAAAGGTCAGAAGTGGTAGTCTATCGAAAATTTAGGTCTTATCAAATATTTAAAAATATTTTAAGGGAGCTCCCCGCTAATGCTGAAGTTATCGAGTAAAATTTATTTTTATCAAATGTATTCGAGTGGAGTATCAAATGAAAGGTCTTGATTAGAACTTTTGGAATCTGAAACAAAAAAGTCATTTTATGCAATAAAAGGTCCAGGGGGAAGGCAAAATATATGAAAAATTTGTGTCCTCCTCGCCATTGGACACTGACCACAGTAGAGTAGAGAGAAGTGAGAGGGGGAATAAAATAGCCAGAGCTTGGTCAATTGATCAATATGAATAACAAGTTGGGTAGGCAGACCCACGCTCATATCAGAAGGTTTTTGTACCCAACTTCTCAGAAATGCAGTCACCAGCAACGAATAAAGTCAAGAAATATGTCAAAGAGATGTGCACGTTTAAAGGAAAATCCATTGTCTGTCTGTTTTCAACGGTCGCCATTTTGTTGCTAACCGACAAAAATCACTCAAATCATGAAGTCCCAAAAATATTAATGTTATTGGCTCTATTTGAAAATTTCAAGAAGATCAAACCAAAACTGCAGTGATGGTTCGAGGGAAAGTGCATAAAATACCAAAATCATGTGGTATTGTTGCTGTAATTGGAGAAATTTCAAATAGCTATCACTTCCGTGTATATCGTTCGATTTTCATCAAACTTACAAAGTTAAACAACCCTTCATAGGATTACTTAAACGTAGAATTTTGTTCCATTTAAGGGTACATATACGATTTTATTGGGGAAACGTGAAATTCAAATATCATACTATTATTAACAAAGTGAGCCAATTTTGACTTCTAAGGTATTTGTTGTTGTTGTACTCATAAAGTTAAACGACCCTTCATAGGACTACTTAAACGTCGAATTTTGTTCCGTTTAAAGGCACCTATACGATTTTATTGGGGAAAACGTGAAATTCAAATATACTATTATTAACAAAGTGAGCGAATTTTGACTTCTAAGGAACTCGTTGTTGTTGTACTCATAAACACCAATCTTCATAATTTTTTTCAGATTTTTCGGATCACAGGTGTCCAATCGCGAGGGGAGGAACACAAATTTTTCGTGTATTTCCCCTCCCTGTGCGCCCCTCGAAGAAAAAGTGTCAAATTAAGCCCTATTTTGAAAAGTTCTCATCAAGACCTTTTATTTGATACCCATATCAGCTACCTTTAATGATTTTTTTTCGGGGGCTCCTTCCCTATATGGGAGATCCCCCTTAAATACATTATAAATTTTTTGTAGTTGAACTTTAAAGAGAGCACCACTTCACACCTGCATACAAAATTTGATGTTTCTAGCTTTGGTAATTTGCGAGAAAAAGTGCTGTGACACACGGACGGACGGACGGATAGACAGACAGATGGACAGACAGGACGCAATTTTAGTGGGCTTATGTAAAATTATTTTACAAAACCCTAAAAATGATATACTGTTGTATGTTGTCCTTGCAGTGAAGTTTTTAGGGCACTCGCTGCGTACGCCGAAGGAGATTTGTTTCAAATGATTTTTCGGACGGACTATAAGTGTGTTCAGTTCTAACATCGTGGTGCAAAATTAGAACATATCAGAGCTGAATGGATGGACACACGGCAAAAGCGTCGTACTGACCACATAAATCCAATACATTCGATCAAGTCAATAACATACTCTAACCCTCTCTAAGTGAGGGGGGGTCCGAAAGGGTCTGTTTTGCTAACGCAAAAAAATTGCATGATGTCTTTCATATGCAACTTGATTATTAGAAATCCATCCACAGATCGATTTCTGGTAGAATTGAAACGAATATACAATCATCATGGTTCTGCGACCTGGTTAACTAGTTGAGCACTTCCAAGAAGAATCTGCTATCAGCTTTAACCGTGCCTCCCTTTCGAGTTTTGGGTCTTTCTAGGTAGATACAGTTGATTCGTCAAACAGTTCGTACAACTCATCGCTGCATTGAACTTTCCACTCTTTTCCTTGTTCCACTGGGCCATAGATTTTTTGAGGCACTTTGCGTTCAAAAATTGGATAGTCTAAAATGAATTGAGCCTTTTTGTCACTAGATGGTGTTCATTGTCAAATATCGGGCAATACTAATCAGATTGAGTCAAACTGACATGCGTTTGGAAGATGATATTCCAGTTTACAATTTTAATATAGACAGTTTTGTATTTCGTCATTCGTATCAAAAGTTGTATTCATTTAAAAATGAGTGAAATTTCTGAAAAAATTCCTTATAATTTACAATATCACTACGATCAAGATACTTTATCAAAAGCCACAGCCAAGCGATGGTTCGCTCGCATTCGTTCTGGAAACTTTGATGTCAAAGATGCACCGCGCTCAGGTCGACCAATCACTGAAAAAGTCGATGAAATCTTACAAAAAATTGAAGGGACCAACACATAAGCAGTCATGACATTGCCAAGGAACTGAATATCCCGCGACAAATAGTTTTGAACCATTTGTGTAAGACTGGATACACATAGAAGCTCAACGTTAGAGTGCCGCATGAATTGACACAAAAAAATTTGATCAACCAAATTTTCATTTGCGAAATGCTAATAAAACGTAACGAAATCGAGCCATTTTTGAAGCAAATCATTACGGGCGTTCGAAAAAGATCATTGTCAAAAAAAGGTGAATTATCACAAACGACTTCAAAGCCAGGATTGACACCAAATAAGGTTATGCTGTGTCTATGGTGGGGTTGGCAGGGAATTGCTTATCATGAGGTGCTAGAACCTGACCAAACACTCGATTTGGCTCTGTACTGTCAGCAATTAACCAGATTGCAGCAAGCAATTAAAAAAAACCGGCCAGGATTAATCAATAGAAATGGCGTTGTCTTCCATCATGACAATGCCAGACCACACACATTTTTGATGACCTGGCAAAAATTGACAGAGCTTGGCCGGGAACTTTTGATGCATCCACCGTATAGTCCAGACCTTGTACCATCAGACTACCATTTTTTTCGGTCTCTGCAAAACTTCCTTAATGAAAAGAAATTCACTTCAATAAGGGACTGTGAAAATCACTTGGCCAAGTTTTTCGCCGATAAACCATAGAAGTTCTACACAGATGGAATAATGTCTCTATCCCAAAAATGGCAAAAGGTCATAGATAATAATGGACAATATGTACTTAAATAAAATCCATTTTAAATAAAAGAAATATTCAATCGAAAAATGACAAAAAGGCTCAATACTTTTTAGACTTACCAATATATCCACTGCTTTGTCAGATTCACTCATCAGGACCCATGTTTTACTTCCATACAACAGCACAACTTTGACTAGTGATTTGTATATACGAAGCTTATTTTGACTATGCACAACTCTGGACCTTAGAATGAGAATTGCGGAATGATAGGCTTTATTCATAGTGCTTATGTAGCGTCAATTTTCGTCCTTTTTGCTACCCTTTTTATTCAGTTTGTTTCCAGTATAAACGAAATTATCCACACTTTTAAGGTTATAGTCTACTTTGGTCAATTTTTGTCGAAATGGAGTGGTCTTCCTCGTTTGAGCCATGAGCTTCATTTTTTCTATATTCACTCGTAGCCCAACCTTGTTTGCTTTAGGCTGATGAAATGCTCTTTTGGCATCTGCGATTCAGCACGCCATATATGAACGTCGAAGCATACGCTGCCAATTATGTGGAGTTGAACACTAGTGTACCAGAGATTTCAGCTTTTGTATTCCTGATGACGTGTTTCAGTGCAATATTAAAGAGCATTGGGGCTAGCCCATCTCCTTGTTTTAAGTCTGATTCCATTTTTAAGCTGTTTGTTAGTTTGCCGTTTATCTTGATCTGGGACTCTGTGACTTTGACCATTGGGACTAGTTTTTTTGGGACTCTCAAAAAAGCATTATTTACACAGCGCCTTTCTATTGACACTATCGTTTGTTTGCTTAAAGCCTGCAAAGAATTGATGGACATCGATTTTTAAATATATTCTCAACATTTTGCAAGCGGCTGCTATTTATACTCAGAAGGGTAAAGAACAAAAGGGCGTGTTAATGAGTTGGCCGTGCAAAAGGATATTTAGAACATATGGTTGAATTTAAATTACTGCTAACATATTTAACCCATTCAATGGTTTTAACTAAATTACTGTAAGCGTTGCCCGAGTCCGTGTTCAAACGCTTTTCTATCGGGGTTTTCACTATCCACAAGCTTTTCGAAGCATCCACCCGTATCCAATCACGCACTTCCTGAACGATCTCCAAATTCCGCCATTCAATAAAATGTGACTCTTCCATAATATGTTTCGCTACCGTTGATTTTGCTCCATCCATCCTCCAATTTTTTGCAACATGCTCTGCCTCCCTTATATGTTCCTAGAACAGAACTTTTGCCAATCGTTAGGTTTGTCCAATATAAACCATGTCGCGTTGGGAACAAGTGATCCTATAGATGCTACTTTTTTCCTCCTTGAGTTTCTTGTCTTTTGAAGATCCAAGCCTTGATTCCAAGCTGTATTTCCTACTAGTTACTGCTGTACGATATCCAACCTCTCTTAGTAGACGATCTAAACCCCGAGTAGCTGATGAGTGGGTGACAGAAATCCATTTTCGAGATTGAACTTTTGCCTGTGAAAAAGGGTTGTTAGGTTATTTTCCGTAATTTCCATTTTCATTTTTTGAATCCTCTGTTTGATTAGGGGCTTCATATAACCATTCTTCTTAGCCGCTACCAAGGTATAATTCTTTTCACGTTGGAAGTGGTCTTTGTTTCAACCCTTCCTTTAAACAAGACGTAAGTCGCTGTAGAGCTTGTAGATTATAAATGGTACTCCAGAACTGAGTCACCTGCACCTATTCTAAATTTCAACAGAGCTCGGAAATTTTCCTTTGAAGAGGAGAAGTCACTACGATTGGTGTTCGTGTTAAAAATCTGGTCATCATCTCTATGGCTACGTAAAAGTATATTTTGATGACCACACAATATTATAGTTTTTATAATTGCTCGTAAACGATCTCTGTTTTCTGCCACTTTAGCCATTATTTGAGTAGAAATCTGGTTAGCAATATCAACCTCAGGTTTATGATAATACGCCAAAAAATTCTTTCCATTTTCAACAGCCATCTCACAATAATAATTACGTTGATGTTGCAGTAACAACAGGTGATGGGGATTCATACCGAGATAAACGGCCGATGGTTCTAGATTTGAAAGTACGTTTTATTTCTTTCTAACGTTCCACTCATAACAAGATACATGTGTACAGTGAGTTCAAAGAAGATAACATTAGGATAGATTCAAGTTTGACGTCTGTCTGAAACTCCAAAAAAGCGAAGCCTGTAAACTAACATCTGATGTAATTTTGAATATTGTCGTTTGAGCTATGAAAATACCCAAACATGCCGCCCGCCTTGACACATTAGTCAACTGTCAACATTCGTTTCTGTGAATACTGGCAAAAGAATCAATTTGTTGATGGGCCGTTTGAATTCTCCGTGGTGTTCCCGAAGGGTGATTACCCTGATGTTATGATCCTTGCCTGGGTGCAACTTAATGATGTGTGCTAAATTCCACGTAGCCGGTGGTGTGTTGTCTGCTTTTACGATGACCAAGCTTCCGAGTATGATGTCCGGGGTAAGGGAAGCCCATTTCTTTCGTGATTGCAGTTGCCGTAAGTCTTCATCTGTCCAATGTGTCCACAAATCGTTGTATAGCTTCTGAATATATTTTCATCTTCGCAGGTGGTTGATTTGGGATGAATGCTTTTCCGAGTCGAGTGAAAGTTCACCGCTGAAACCAATGAGGTAATGATTTGGTGTCAAAGGATTAACATCGCTGGGATCACTTGTAAGAGGACATAGTTGCCGGTTATTTAAACAATGTTCTACTTGACAGAGCAGTGTGTAGAGTTCTTCGAACGTGAGTGTAAGTTGCCAATGACTCTGGTCAAGTGAAATTTAACCGATTTGACTCTTGGTTCCCAAAGTCCTCCAAAGTGAGGGGCTGCCGGAGGAATGATGTGCCATGTGATGCTCTTCGAAGATATGAAATTCATCATGTCATCCATCTCCTTCCGAGATTTGAGCATCCGATGTATTGATGCTAGTTCCTTATTCGCTCCTACGGAGTTGGTTCCGTTTTCGCTATGAATGTTGTCAAGACTGCCGCGTCGAGATATAAACCGCCTTAGAGCTGCTATAATGCATTCCGTAGTCAATTTCGTGACTGTTTCAGTGTGAATGGCCTTCGTAGCCAAACAGACAAAGAGCGCTATGCACGCCTTGTATAGCTTAGCTGGTCGTCCACGCCAAGATTTGACAATGAGTGGTCCTGCATAGTCAACACCGCAGTTTGCGAAGGCTCTTACAGGCATAACTCGTACCGTTGGTAATGGGGCCATCTTCTGATGCAATATCTTCGCCCGGTGTGGTGTACACGTAATGCAGTTGAAAATGACCTGCTTGATGACGATCCGTGATCCAAACATTCAAAATTTGTGCAGTAAAATGGTATGTAGTAATCGACAAGCCGCATGCAAATGTTGCTGATGCTCATGGGTTAGAGTGAAGTGAAGTTATGTGATGATTCCGATGTAGCAGGATTGGATGCTGCTGGTTGAAGTTTAGTTACGCATTTTCCAATCTGCCGTTGATCCGCAAAGTGAAATCAGAGTCGAAGAATAGGTCCAGACCGCGTATTTTGTTTGCCTGAGGAGACGGACGATTCCGCGTAAGATGATGAATTTTCTGACCAAAAGGTTCCAACTGGGCCTGTCGTACTAAAATAATGAAGGCTTAATGAAGTTCTGTCTTCATAAGTGGACCGCTGCCACGATGAAATTTAAATGATGTTCGTTAATTGTTGATAAATTCAAGCAAGTGGCGGTGATCCGAAGTAGTTTTTTCCAACCCGAGAAATTGTGAATCGGAAGGTTGCTATCAACCGTTAGCAGGTTATCTTGTACATGCCGAACTTTCGATATAACCGATTCGTCCATAATGGGCACTGGTCGTGAATGAAAATATCTTTCTGAAGTTAGAAAGGTTGGTCATTTCCATCAGACACGATGTTTATATAGTTGTGCTGGTTCCAGGCCGCGTGATAACCAATCTGCTAGGTTAAGTTTAGACTTAATATGATTTCATCTCTCAGGTGGAATTATGTTGATGATGTTAGAGCTCCGATTTACCCTAAATGTTTTCCAGCGCCTAGGGTTATCCGATATCCAAGCTTATGGCAGTTGTCCAAATTGGCATTCATGCAGGATGCAATCCTCCGCGTAAGTTTGGTGAGTAGATATGCTGCACATAGTTCAAGTTGAGGAATGGTGACTCGCTTGATGGGTGCTACCTCAGTTCGAGCTGCTAGCAATGTGACTCGAAAAGGCTCAGGTGGGTCTCCAGCTCGTGTTCTAGTGTAAACCACGGTGACGTGTGCCATTTCCGATGTATCCGCAAAGCCAATGATTTCTATTGAAGAGGGTGACCCGATCTATCGTGGAATATGTACACCAGAGAGCGCTGTTAGGCCAGATATGCAGTTCGGAAGTGTGTCACTTAGATTGTCAGGAAGTGAATCATCCCAGCCAATCCCTCACGTCCATAAATTTTGTAAATGTATCTTGGCCACGATTGCAACTGGAGCAAGAAAACCGATAGGATCAAAAATCCATGCTGAAGTAGCCAAGAACGTCCGCTTTGTGTATGTGTTCGGTGTGGTGATGTCGATGTTGAATCCGAAGGTGTCTGAGGTTTGATTTAGTTATCCAAGTACCGAGCTTGAATCATCGTTGTCGAAGGAATGAGATTGTGCCGTAGTGTTGATTGGATCCAAAAGTTCAGGTGCATTAGATACCCATCCGCGTAGCTCCAAACCGCTGCTGTTTAGGACGTTGATGATGTTCGGCTTTAGCTGTCTTCACAAATGTTGTTAACTCCGCCAAAGTAGTCGTCAACATAGAAATTGTCCATAATTCCCTGCGCCGCTTGCTTTGAAGTGTTATCGTTGTCACTGACTATTTGGTGTCGTGTGCGCACAACTTGAAATGGTGCTGATGAGGTGCCGTATGTGACCGTGTTAAGTTTGTAGTCCGTTCCTCCGTGGAAAATCTCCAGGCTATTCGTTGATAGTTGGAACTGACGGGGTCCATTCGGATTTGCCTATACATCTTCACAATATCGGCAACCATGGCAATAAGGAACGTCCGGAATTAGCAGGGCAATGTTTAAATGTTGTTTTGTATGGTCGGACCGACTATGAGGTTGTCGTTGAGGGATACTTCTGATGTGGATTTGGCTTAAGCGTCGAGAGCCACTCACAGTTTTGTTTTGTTGCTTGTGGGCTTAAGGACTGCATGGTGCAGTATGTAGTATGAATGCTGCTCATCCAACTGCAAGCCCTTCGTTTTCAAGAGTAACATATGTCCGAGCTCCAAGTATTCCGTATTGTAGTCTAGCCGCAGTTGATGGTTATGTTTAAGATGCTTCTCCAGGCCATATAATCGTTGAGTTGTTCATTCTCGCGAATCACCAAGTGGCTGAGACGTGGACCGAAATCTAAGTCGTACTAGATAATTGCCGCTTTGGGTACCATGAACCAAATTTGCATAGTGAGTCTCGCATTCCGTTTCTTCATGAGTCCTGACAGCCTGACAGATTGACTGTCTATATTTTCTAGTTCCCAGGGCTACACAAATAGTGACTCTACGTTGATTATATTCATTTCTGCATCGTTTACGTCACGATTAACGTATGTGGCCGCTAAATGGTTGAAGCCGAAAGTTACAATTCCTGTAATGATCCATCCAAAAAATGCATTGCAAACGGTGAATTTATTGGTTGAGATGGCACGTTGATCCAATATGATGCACAAGGTGGGCTCCGCACCGAGTAACATGTCGATATGTGCTGGCTTATCAAAGTCCGATTCCGTAAGTTGTAACGTGGGGTTGATGCCAAGATGATGCCTGTTGATTCGCTGTGTTGGAATGTCCTCCAGTATCTGACGCACCACTAACGCTGATATTGTAATGTTCTGCGTGCCACTTTCCGAACAAAGTTTCACTCTAGTCATACCGAGCATTCTCAATTTTGAGTGCTCAGTGATTCCGGAAATTGGTGTTTCTACTGGTGTACAGGGAATTCGCACTGTTTTTATGAGGTTGTTCTGCATGGAAGAACAGGTCCTCATTTTTTATGGATGAACGCTGTTGCCGTGGGTAATATGGAAGTATGTGCCGCACTGTGTTATAAGTGGCTTAATAAGCAGGTTTCCGAGAGAGTTAAATTTTACCATCTGCTCTCTTGTTTGGAAGTGGATGGTTGATTGCCCCGTTGTAATGCGCCGCGCAATGAATGTAGCAAGGTGTGATGCATGTAGTAAGGTGTGAGGCATGCCGTTGCAAAACTTACATTGTATGGTTCTGCATTTGGTTGCCGTGTGACCAGGTGCCAAGCAGTTCAAGCACATATCTACCCGCAGTGCTGTTGCCTTCTGCTGCTCTTCATGAAGTTCGATGAATTCCGCGCATTTGTACAGCTGATGCGCTCCACCGCAATGCTAACACGATGTTTGGTTGGGTGAGGATGATGTTGCTGCCGCTACGATCCGCGATGTGGACTATCGAGATGACCACTGCCGGTCGGGTGTGTTTGAGTAGGGTTATTGTTCATGCTGCCGTTCCTCAAAGTATTATATGAGCGATTTAAATGTCAGCCGCGCATCCGCTGCTAAATGCCACACCCAATGCTGTCTTGACATAGAGTCATGTTTGTGGCTTGTTATGTACACCAACCAACAATCCCAATATAACATGCTATACCCGAGCACTTGGAGAGCTCTTGTTGCCTCTTCAAATGTATTAACCGGCTGCCATGGGCTTTGAGATGGGTGGATTATCTATCATCTGCTAGAGATGCGCTTCGGTGATGTATTTAGATTTGTGATACCGCGCCTTTAATTGCTCCCATGCCACTTTTTAATTTACATCCGTGATTACCATATTTTTGATTGTTGATGCCGCTTTGCCGACCAGTGCATCTTTTGAATAATGAATCTGCTGCACCAGAGATATGTTCGTGTTCTCATCGACTGGATTCTGGAACATATCATGGAATGATATCCAGTCCTTGTATTTGCCGCCAGACTTTGGGATGTTAATGGTTGGGAGCTTCACCGCCGATGGTGTTATTATCTGCACTTCCGTCGTTGTCACCCGTTCCAACATTCCGCTGATCCGCATTTGCCCCTTTGTGAGTGACTCACTAATTTTGGTCACGTTTTCTGCCCATGATGGAGTTGTCTGAGTTTGTTGCCGCTGTTGACAGTACCGTGATTTTGCGTTCAGGAAGGTTTCGTCCACTTCATTTCACTTCTCCAATTCCACCGTAGGCGCTTCTTCTCCTTCCTTTTCCTCCACTTTGTTCTCGATCTCGGACTGCAGCTCGAGAAAATTGGTATGTCTTCTCCAGCTGTTCCAACCACACTTATACTTCTCGGATGTCTGCGAGTTTTTAAATTGCCCACTTCGTGTTCGTGCGTGCCTGTCGAAGTTTCTTCAAATTTGACATTTCGCACTGTCCCAAAATGTTTGTATGACGACAACTTGTCTTGGCTTATACACACGACACAACACATTTCAGTCAACTTGCTTGTGCTATCACACTGATTCATACCAACTACAGCAGTGAAATGCAGATGTGAGTTGGGAATAAGAGTAAGCAAAAAGGCGTTAATGTACATATACACTACGCTTCCGAGTAAATGAGAAGTAATCTCAATGTTCCAAGTTGCATTTTTGCATGTTGAATTTTTATTATTAATACATATTTTATCAATCCTGAAAATCTCAGGATAGACAGGTTTAAATCTCGGGATCTCTGTATTAAAAATTTGCCAGGGATCCCGAGATTCGGTCCATATTTCTTTCGAATTGTGGAAAGAGCTGCCGTTACGGTAAATAGTGGACGTCATCGGACCATGCTCAATGAATTCTTATTTCAAAAAGTCAATGAAATAAACATCAAAAACATTTGGTTTCAACAGAATGGCGCTACATACCACACAGCCACCGAAGTAATAGAATTTTTGAAAACAAAATTTGGAAACAACATTATTGCCCCAAATGGTCCATTCGGTTGGCCTCCAAGATCGTACAATTTTCTTTAGTGGTCCTTGATTTATACCAACAAGCCATCAACATTGGAAGCATTGGAGGAAAATATTCGACGTGCCATAACGAAATAAGACCAGATATATTGGAAAAAGTGCTCAAAAATTGGGTTGATCGAGCGCACTTTGTAACTGGTAGTTGTTATGTCCATTTACCAGAAATCATTTTTAAATTTTTATGGCATAGAATTTACTTTCATTAATCAGAAACAAGTTGAAGTAGCAGGAGGATGCTCCTGCCAAAAGGGTATTGTAAAACAATTAGTAAATCAAACAATATATTCTGCATATCAAAACTTGACTAATATATATACATTCCATAAATTGAGTTCGAAAAATTATTATGGTTATTATAATTTTAAACTCGATACCATTTTGTTTCAAGTGGTTTGACCTCGTCGCTTGATTAGTCATGATAACACTTGGATATTACTAAAAATTTCTAAAATTTTTATCAAAATTCCTACATATTTGTAGTGTCTCGGTCCGTTGCAAGCGTGTATCTTCCTAGTATCAAGTGTTAATGTTGTTGGAATTGTTAAATATTCAATCGGCTGTAACGTAGCTGTTTATTCTTCAATTATTGTGAAATTTTCGAACCATATACAATCACTTTCAGAAAATTTAAATTATAGATTTTGGGAAATCTAAGGGTCACATCTTGATTTTATAGACAAAAAAAGCAAAATTTATAAAATGTACTATTATTAACAAAGTTGATCGAATTTCGATTTCTAAGGTATTTGTTGCCCTTGTGAAGGAAAAATTGACAGTTCAAGTACTGTTTTGAAAAGCTCTTATAAAGAACTTTTATTTGATATTCATATTGGCTACCTTTGATGAAATTTTTTTTCAGCGGCCACTCCCCTGTACTGTAAACAGCGATTCATGGCCTATTTTTTCGAACCCTAGAATGGTTACAAAGCCCTTTTGCTAGGAGCTCTCTCCTGCCTCCTCGACTTGTTTCACGTATGAGTATTAATTGTAGGTACTCATCTTCAGTCATTCATTAAATTGAATCAAGTGTTAAAAGCATGCGCCTTAAACGTTAAGTTGGGGCAAAATAACTCAAAATTATTCAATCTTCGCATTTAAAACAGCCACAATTTTGCTTTACGATTACTAATACCGCTAGCTGAGCCAATTCTCAAAGAAATTCATGATACCTATCATTCCTGAAACTTTCATGCAAATCCTAGCAAAGTTGTAGTATCTGAGTCAGTAAAAAGCGCATATTGTTCCATAGCCATATGTTTCCATAGTAATACAGCGCATATTGTTCCATAGTAATACAGGAAAATTCAAATCACTATAACTTCATTGAATACCATTCGATCTTTATGAAACTTTCAAGACAGATTAATCTTATTGGTAGTCATCTGTGTACTGAATTTTATTAAATTTAAGGGCACCGTTAAGGTTTTATTCAAGAAAACATAAAATCGATAAATCATACTATTACTAACAAAGTTGAGTGAATTTCGACTTCTCACGTATTTGTTGTTGTTGTACTCATAAAGGCCTACATTCATGATTTTTTTCAGATTTTTCGGGTCAAAGGTGTCCAATCGCGAGGGGGGGACACAAAATTTTCGTACATTTCCCCTTCCCCTGCACCCCTCGAAGCAAAATTTGTCATTTGAAGACCTGTTTTGAAAAGTTCTCATCAAGACCTTTCATTTGATACCCATATTGCCTACATGCGATGAAAACTTTTTTTTCAGGGGCAACTCCCCTATGTGGGGAGACCCCCCTTAAAGCCCTTATAAATTTTTTTGTGTGTTGAAACTTTGAAGAGGGCATCACTTTGCACCTACCTACAAAATCTTATGTTTCTAGCTTATGTAGTTTGCGAGAAAAAGTGGTGTGACACACGGACGGACGGACGGACGGACGGACGGACAGACGGACAGACAGGACGCGAAACTAATAGGGTATTGTAAAATAATTTTACAATACCCTAAAAAGCAAAATTTATAAAATGTACTATTATTAACAAAGTTGATCGAATTTCGATTTCTAAGGTATTTGTTGCCCTTGTGAAGGAAAAATTGACAGTTCAAGTACTGTTTTGAAAAGCTCTTATAAAGAACTTTTATTTGATATTCATATTGGCTACCTTTGATGAAATTTTTTTTCAGCGGCCACTCCCCTGTACTGTAAACAGCGATTCATGGCCTATTTTTTCGAACCCTAGAATGGTTACAAAGCCCTTTTGCTAGGAGCTCTCTCCTGCCTCCTCGACTTGTTTCACGTATGAGTATTAATTGTAGGTACTCATCTTCAGTCATTCATTAAATTGAATCAAGTGTTAAAAGCATGCGCCTTAAACGTTAAGTTGGGGCAAAATAACTCAAAATTATTCAATCTTCGCATTTAAAACAGCCACAATTTTGCTTTACGATTACTAATACCGCTAGCTGAGCCAATTCTCAAAGAAATTCATGATACCTATCATTCCTGAAACTTTCATGCAAATCCTAGCAAAGTTGTAGTATCTGAGTCAGTAAAAAGCGCATATTGTTCCATAGCCATATGTTTCCATAGTAATACAGCGCATATTGTTCCATAGTAATACAGGAAAATTCAAATCACTATAACTTCATTGAATACCATTCGATCTTTATGAAACTTTCAAGACAGATTAATCTTATTGGTAGTCATCTGTGTACTGAATTTTATTAAATTTAAGGGCACCGTTAAGGTTTTATTCAAGAAAACATAAAATCGATAAATCATACTATTACTAACAAAGTTGAGTGAATTTCGACTTCTCACGTATTTGTTGTTGTTGTACTCATAAAGGCCTACATTCATGATTTTTTTCAGATTTTTCGGGTCAAAGGTGTCCAATCGCGAGGGGGGGACACAAAATTTTCGTACATTTCCCCTTCCCCTGCACCCCTCGAAGCAAAATTTGTCATTTGAAGACCTGTTTTGAAAAGTTCTCATCAAGACCTTTCATTTGATACCCATATTGCCTACATGCGATGAAAACTTTTTTTTCAGGGGCAACTCCCCTATGTGGGGAGACCCCCCTTAAAGCCCTTATAAATTTTTTTGTGTGTTGAAACTTTGAAGAGGGCATCACTTTGCACCTACCTACAAAATCTTATGTTTCTAGCTTATGTAGTTTGCGAGAAAAAGTGGTGTGACACACGGACGGACGGACGGACGGACGGACGGACAGACGGACAGACAGGACGCGAAACTAATAGGGTATTGTAAAATAATTTTACAATACCCTAAAAAGCAAAATTTATAAAATGTACTATTATTAACAAAGTTGATCGAATTTCGATTTCTAAGGTATTTGTTGCCCTTGTGAAGGAAAAATTGACAGTTCAAGTACTGTTTTGAAAAGCTCTTATAAAGAACTTTTATTTGATATTCATATTGGCTACCTTTGATGAAATTTTTTTTCAGCGGCCACTCCCCTGTACTGTAAACAACGATTCATGGCCTATTTTTCGAACCCTAGAATGGTTACAAAGCCCTTTTGCTAGGAGCTCTCTCCTGCCTCCTCGACTTGTTTCACGTATGAGTATTAATTGTAGGTACTCATCTTCAGTCATTCATTAAATTGAATCAAGTGTTAAAAGCATGCGCCTTAAACGTTAAGTTGGGGCAAAATAACTCAAAATTATTCAATCTTCGCATTTAAAACAGCCACAATTTTGCTTTACGATTACTAATACCGCTAGCTGAGCCAATTCTCAAAGAAATTCATGATACCTATCATTCCTGAAACTTTCATGCAAATCCTAGCAAAGTTGTAGTATCTGAGTCAGTAAAAAGCGCATATTGTTCCATAGCCATATGTTTCCATAGTAATACAGCGCATATTGTTCCATAGTAATACAGGAAAATTCAAATCACTATAACTTCATTGAATACCATTCGATCTTTATGAAACTTTCAAGACAGATTAATCTTATTGGTAGTCATCTGTGTACTGAATTTTATTAAATTTAAGGGCACCGTTAAGGTTTTATTCAAGAAAACATAAAATCGATAAATCATACTATTACTAACAAAGTTGAGTGAATTTCGACTTCTCACGTATTTGTTGTTGTTGTACTCATAAAGGCCTACATTCATGATTTTTTTCAGATTTTTCGGGTCAAAGGTGTCCAATCGCGAGGGGGGGGACACAAAATTTTCGTACATTTCCCCTTCCCCTGCACCCCTCGAAGCAAAATTTGTCATTTGAAGACCTGTTTTGAAAAGTTCTTATCAAGACCTTTCATTTGATACCCATATTGCCTACATGCGATGAAAACTTTTTTTTCAGGGGCAACTCCCCTATGTGGGGAGACCCCCCTTAAAGCCCTTATAAATTTTTTTGTGTGTTGAAACTTTGAAGAGGGCATCACTTTGCACCTACCTACAAAATCTTATGTTTCTAGCTTATGTAGTTTGCGAGAAAAAGTGGTGTGACACACGGACGGACGGACGGACGGACGGACGGACAGACGGACAGACAGGACGCGAAACTAATAGGGTATTGTAAAATAATTTTACAATACCCTAAAAAGCAAAATTTATAAAATGTACTATTATTAACAAAGTTGATCGAATTTCGATTTCTAAGGTATTTGTTGCCCTTGTGAAGGAAAAATTGACAGTTCAAGTACTGTTTTGAAAAGCTCTTATAAAGAACTTTTATTTGATATTCATATTGGCTACCTTTGATGAAATTTTTTTTCAGCGGCCACTCCCCTGTACTGTAAACAACGATTCATGGCCTATTTTTCGAACCCTAGAATGGTTACAAAGCCCTTTTGCTAGGAGCTCTCTCCTGCCTCCTCGACTTGTTTCACGTATGAGTATTAATTGTAGGTACTCATCTTCAGTCATTCATTAAATTGAATCAAGTGTTAAAAGCATGCGCCTTAAACGTTAAGTTGGGGCAAAATAACTCAAAATTATTCAATCTTCGCATTTAAAACAGCCACAATTTTGCTTTACGATTACTAATACCGCTAGCTGAGCCAATTCTCAAAGAAATTCATGATACCTATCATTCCTGAAACTTTCATGCAAATCCTAGCAAAGTTGTAGTATCTGAGTCAGTAAAAAGCGCATATTGTTCCATAGCCATATGTTTCCATAGTAATACAGCGCATATTGTTCCATAGTAATACAGGAAAATTCAAATCACTATAACTTCATTGAATACCATTCGATCTTTATGAAACTTTCAAGACAGATTAATCTTATTGGTAGTCATCTGTGTACTGAATTTTATTAAATTTAAGGGCACCGTTAAGGTTTTATTCAAGAAAACATAAAATCGATAAATCATACTATTACTAACAAAGTTGAGTGAATTTCGACTTCTCACGTATTTGTTGTTGTTGTACTCATAAAGGCCTACATTCATGATTTTTTTCAGATTTTTCGGGTCAAAGGTGTCCAATCGCGAGGGGGGGGACACAAAATTTTCGTACATTTCCCCTTCCCCTGCACCCCTCGAAGCAAAATTTGTCATTTGAAGACCTGTTTTGAAAAGTTCTCATCAAGACCTTTCATTTGATACCCATATTGCCTACATGCGATGAAAACTTTTTTTTCAGGGGCAACTCCCCTATGTGGGGAGACCCCCCCTTAAAGCCCTTATAAATTTTTTTGTGTGTTGAAACTTTGAAGAGGGCATCACTTTGCACCTACCTACAAAATCTTATGTTTCTAGCTTATGTAGTTTGCGAGAAAAAGTGGTGTGACACACGGACGGACGGACGGACGGACGGACGGACGGACGGACGGACAGACGGACAGACAGGACGCGAAACTAATAGGGTATTGTAAAATAATTTTACAATACCCTAAAAAAGGTAATCAAAATAATTTTGAATGTTTTATTTCGATTTAAAATTCTCAAGCTCTTAAAAAATAGAGTTTTAGTATATAAAGGGTGGTCCAATCATAATGCACGATGTTAATTGTGAGTCACACCTTAACGTCAAATTTTTTGCTCAATTTAAGTTAACATTTCTTTGTTTTAGTGTTTGGCATATTCAACCATGGAATGTACACAATTGAGGACCACGTTAAGGTTGTTGAAGCCTTTTAAGAAAATGGGTGTTCAAATCAAAATGCATTTCATGCACTTCGTGATTTTTTCGGTCAGCATAATCGACCAAAGGTGTCTACAATCGGGAGAATTGTGCGCAAATTTCAGTAAACCGAGTCTGTAGGAAATGTGAAATCACCTGTGCATGCTCGCCCAGTTCGTTCTGCGGAAAACATTGCTGTTGTTCACGATAGTGTGGCAGAAGAGCCGTCAACCTCGATTCATCGTCGTGCCCAACAATTGAACATCTCACGAACATCACTGATGTGAATTTTGAATAAAGGTTTGAATTCACAAGCTTACAAGGTTCAATTGACTTAAGAGCTGAAGCTTACTGACCATTTCAAGCGTCGGCAATATACCGAATGGTTGGTTGAACAGACAGAAGGGAATAGTGACTTTACAAATAAAATCATCTTCAGTGACGAGGCACACTTTCACCTCAGTGGATTCGTTAACAATGAG
The DNA here is from genome assembly GCA_963969285.1 of Odontomyia ornata. Taxonomy (NCBI): domain Eukaryota; kingdom Metazoa; phylum Arthropoda; class Insecta; order Diptera; family Stratiomyidae; genus Odontomyia; species Odontomyia ornata. Next base: position 87,483,005 of record OZ017739.1, read on the forward strand.
GATTGTCTAATTTGGCAAATGAGAATCCGCGATTGATTGTTGAAAAGCGGATGCATCCACAAAGAGTGACTGTTTGGTACGGTTTTTGGGCTGGCGGCGTCATCGGGCCGTACTTCTTCGAAAATGAGGACGGCCACGCAGTTACCATGAATGGTGTTTACTATCGCGAGATGATAACGGACTTCCTGTGGCCAGAAATTGAGGTTATGGACCCGGACGATATGTGATTCCAGCAATATGGTGCCACTTGCCACACAGCCAACGAAAAAATGGCTTTTCTGCGCAAGAAATTCAATGGCCGCGTTATCTCACGTTGTGGCGATGTTAATTGGCCGCCACGACTATGTGATTTGACACCGTTGTACTTCTTTCTCTGGGGATATTAAAAGAAAAAGTGTACGTCAATAAGCCAAGAACAATTCAAGAGCTAAAGGATGATATAATTCAGCACATTAACGACATTGAACCTCAATTATGTCTCAGAGCATTGAAAATATGGACCATCAGATAGAAGTATGCCACCGCAGCCACGGCGAGCGTTTAGGCGATATTTTGTTTCACACATAATTGTCATAGATCCTTCCATTATAATAAAAGATATTAACATAATTCTCTGAAAACTTTTTGCTTTGTTTACAATCAACATCATGCGTTTTGGTTGGACCACCCTTTACATATGTACTTAGGGTATAAAGTACATTTTCCGGGTGTAGTTTGCGTCAAAGTGTTGAATATACATGGTTTTCCAATAAGAGGTGCTATTTTGATATTAAAAGAAATGCCAGTTTTTAATATAAATGATCGCATGTTTATTTCATCATAAAGAGAAAAGTATGCCGTTAATAGTGAAAAATAACATTAGGCAAATGACCACCACCATCACGCTTACAGGACCATATCCTTTTCATGAAATTTTCCATAACCAAATCGCAAAGTGGCTGCCCTATGTCCTCGATAGCCTCACGAATTCCATCTTCGAGGCCTTGAACCGACGCTGGGCTGTTGGCGTAGACCTTCTCTTTCACGTGGCCCCAAAGGAAGAAGTCGCAAGGTGTTAAATCGCAAGATCTCGGTGGCCAATTGTGATCACCTCTTCGAGAGATAACACGGTCCGGAAACTTTTCCCGTAAAAGATCAATGGTTTCGTTGCTTGTGTGGCACGTAGCGCCGTCTTGTTGAAAGTGGACGTTGCCCTGATCAATACCATCCAATTCCAACCATAAAAAATCATTAATCATATCTCGATAGCGCAATTCATTCATCGCAACTGTTGCTCCAGCCTCATTTTCGTAAAAGTAAGGTCCAATGATTGCGCCGGACGATAAACCGCATCAAACAGTCACACGTTGAGGATAGAGAGGCTTTTCAACAATAACTCTTGGGTTTTCTGAGCCCCAGATGCGACAATTTTGCTTGTTGATGAAGCTACCGAAGTGGAAACGGGCCTCATCACTCAAGATGATTTTTCGATGGAATTCCGGATCATTTTCATGCATTTCACGGACCCAATCAGCAAAGACACGACGTTGTTGATGATTGACCGACGTGAGATCTTATGTTAACTGTACTTTATAAGCCTTAAGACCCAAATCTTTATTTGAAATACGGTGTAATGACTTTTGTGGAATGCCTAATTCCAAAGAACGACGAGGAATGGACAAACCTGGGTTTTCTTCAACACTTTTCGCTACAGCAGCAATATTCTCGGCTGTTCTTGAGTGACTTGCACGGGCTTTATTCTTTACATCACTAAGTTGTCCCAACAGCTCGATTTTTGCCACCAATTTCTGTATTGCGGTCCGACAAGGTGCTTCACGACGACTCAAAAATGTTCGAGTTTTACGAACCGTCTCTGCCGAATTTTCACGATTTTTAGAGTGAATTTTAATGATTTCAATGCGTTGTTGAAGCGTATAATGTTCCATTTTTATTAATTGCGTAGTTTCTACTTGCCAAATGTCAAAAAATGACAGCTTTAAAAGTGACATCTACCGAAATAGCGGGCTATTCAAAATAACACCTCTTATTGGAAAACCCTTTACTTCATTGTTTTCTCTTAAGTCCGATATTAAGATTATGACGCTTTTGCAATTAGGTGCGGAGCTATGAGGGTTAGAATAAGGGTTTGATTGTCAACAATTTCACGTTCATGTCCCCTGAACAATATTTTCATTTGTTTGAGCCATTTATGGATTATTTTTCTTTGATTTCTCGAGTTTTTAAGCGATGCTTAAACGCTTTAAGCCATATTTTATTTATAATCATGTTTCGAGCCATATTTAGGCTCTCAACGCCCGCAAAAATGCAATTATGTTCTGTTTGGTCCTTAATTAGTTTGACTCGAGTGAACTTATCCTACTTATGGAGCTTAAATTTTTGCAAAGACTCATTTCAAAACTATTTTTTTTTTTCGACAAGGGTTTTCAAGTTACTTGTGACTCTCATTTAACCAAGATCAACTACAGGCTCTTTCGTAGAACTACTTTCTACATTCCTCTAACTGTTTCTTGGATTGAAAGCAAAAGAAGATCTGCAAAAATGCTAAACAATTTTTTGCGCTAAGTTTTTATAAATCTAAAACTTTCTACTTTGCTTTCTAATATAATCAAGAATTTCCTCACTAACTTTTCCAATTTTCTTCTATTTCTAGAAAACCACCAACAATATCCGAAATGGGAGCGGAAGCAGAATCGCTAATAGTGAACCGTCGTCGCACACAGATTGAGAATGATGTTATCATCAAAAAGAGCTTTTCGGATGAAGAAACCGAAAAACCCTCTGCAAAGATTGATCAACTACAACAAAGGATAGCCAGTGAAAGGATGGAAAATGTCTTGAACAACGATCCAAATGGGAACGCCAGTGCTACTAGAAGCGCTAAACCGGAAGCAAATAATCCAACAAATGCCACCACCACCACCCTCAGCAAAACCAATCTTTTACCCGCTGATATAGGAACAGATTTCAATTTCAAGAGAAAGATTGTTTGGAAGAACGCTATTGGCTTTCTCATCCTTCATTTGCTCGCGCTCTACGGTTTTGTGATTCAATTTTTAGGATATGTTTCGCTCTACACGATATTATACAGTGAGTATTATTTAGCGAATGCTATCTAACTCCCATGTATCGACATTTATCTTTCACTTCTTCATTTATTTCCCAAGGAAATATTCTTGTGGATATTGAAATAATTTTTATGCTTCCTCATTCCAGCTACCTTTTTAGTAGTCGCAAGTGGCATGGGAGTGACAATGGGAGCACATCGTTTATTCACACATCGCTCGTATAAAGCGAAAACTTGGCTGCGACTTCTTCTCTTGTGGATGCATACCATGGCTGGTCAGGTTCGTATTTGTTACCATCGCCGCAACAACTTCCTTGAACTCAAAAGCTAACTGCGAATTTCTTTTGTTTTCTTTTCCCTGTAGAATTGTATGTACGTTTGGGTACGTGATCATAGACAACATCATAAATATTCAGATACTGATGCTGATCCACACAATGCCACGCGAGGCTTTTTCTTCTCACATATTGGTTGGCTGATGTCAAAGAAACATCCATTGGTGAGTTGTGCAACCATTCAAAATGTCTCTTCCTCTTCTCACATTAGCATGATTTATTTCCAGGTGATTGAATATGGAAAGAAGATTGATATGTCCGACTTGGAAGCTGACTATTGGATCATGATGCAAAAGAAGTAAGCACCATGACAAACCCAACAGCTATGATCAAATTTCTCAGCAATTACTTCGCGAACATTTCTTCATACATTTGTTTTTGCCATTTCAGATACTACAAAACTTGTTACATCGTTTTTACCATACTGATTCCAACTGCAGTTCCAATTATCTTCTGGAACGAAGATTGGATGGTGGCCCTCTTTACAACATACTTTTACCGTACGGTTCTTCAACTGAATTTCACGTGGTGCGTAAATAGTGTTGCTCACATCTTTGGAAACAAGCCTTATGATAAGTAAGTACTTATAAAATCCCTTGAATCTAACGATGGCTCTTGATATCCCTTCTTCCAAAAGCAAAGGGTTGATTCATTGGGCTGATTCTTGATCTAACTCCATATAATCCACCCTTACGCTTATGAAGAATAAAAATTCCATTGTATCACATTCAAACTATCATTTCTCTCCTCCACAGAAATATGCTCCCCGTTGAATCGCGAGCTGTAGCAATCATGGCAGGTGGGGAAGGCTGGCATAACTTCCATCACACTTTCCCATGGGACTACCGTGCAGCTGAATTGGGTATGCCGCACAATTTAACAACCACCCTTATTGATCTCCTCGCCAAATACGGGCACATCTACGATCGCAAGTTTGCCAGCGATGAAATGATTCGCAACCGTGTCCTTCGTACTGGAGATGGTAGTCACCACAAACATGGTCATCACCATATGCCTGAAGAAATCCCTGAGAGTGAATTAATCCTACGCAAGTACATTGTCGAGAAACAACAAATCGATCAATTCAGAAATCACTTGGAGAACTATGCCAAGGAGGATGATCTCAACAATAACAACAACAACGACATCCTTAAGGAGAAATTGGCAGCGAAGAAAGCGCTGGAGGAAAGCAACAATAGCAGTATCAGCAGCAGCACCAGTAGTAGTAAGGATTTAGTGTGTAAGTTAAAAGATAAACAAGCGCTGAACGTTTGCAGTGCGTAAGTCACACACGTACCTGTATCATAAGGATATTTTTTAAGATTCGTTGTGGATTTTAATTATGATTTGATTTTCATTTTTCTTCCCTTGTAAAATTCTTACGGTTAGAGTGATTATTTCATTGTAGTCTATAACGAGAGTGATTTCTTTAGTAGTAGTAGTGTAAATTGACTAGGTATAGAGAACTATCATTATTAATTATTGTATTGTTTATGTGGTTGTTGAATTGTGCTTTATATCACTATGTAGATATGGCGGATGTTCGTATTTACGGGCATATTATAAAAAAATAATTGGAAAAGTAAAAAAATTTTAATTCAATCCAACGATGTTTCATTTCATTTTTTATATCAGCTGATATTCATAGAGTTGCAAGGGTAAGTTTCTTCATTTAAATCTGAAATCTTTGACTTTTGTTTATTTATTTTTTACTCTGGTCTCCAATCTATAGGGTCGTGTGTCAAAACACTTTCGTCTTTTATGAGATTTAAACGATTTATGATTACTTTTCGTCGTTTCTAAAGAAAAAAGTACAGGTAGATGTGGAGACTAGAGGGCTTGCAAGACACTCAGCTCAGAGGGAGTAATATTTTGGTCACTAAGAACCAGATCCACAGTGGAACCGACTCCACGAGGAGAGTAGAACGTGGGTTCTTTAGGAAAATGCACGTAGATATTTGTCTCTCTGGCGAGATTAAATAAAATGTGCCCCATTTTGTTGTTTTGTGTGCAATTCCAGTGCCAATGTCTAGCGTTCAGGTCCCCGCAAAGTAGAAACCTTTGGTTAGCCTTGCTAAACCATTTCAGATCTCTTCTGAAAAGTTCGACTTTTTCCTTGCTCTGGATTCCGGAGTTTTATTAATGAAAGAGTGACTTTAGCACCAAGAACGATAGAATCGCTCAATACTCCCTCAGTATGTAAGGAGCAAATTGAAGAATTCACAAACACTATCTGGCAAGCTATCGAATCTAGCGTTCCAAAACGATCAAAAGCTTCCTATAATTTAATAGAATTTGATGAAGAAACCTACAAGCTAATAAGGAAGCGTAATTCTTTGCGGCGTAAATGGCAAAAAACCCGCATTAGGTTTCTCAAAATTGGAGCTAATATCCTCACTCTAGCAATTAAGAATAAAATTAAGGAGCTCCGGAATCTCCGATGGAACACCATGCTATCAAATCTAGACTAAAACTCGCGCAAAGTCTGGTTTTTAAATAGAATTTTTAAGCGAAAGTATCATGCGTTACCGTATTCGATTACAAATAAGAACGAAGAGCATATTTACTCTAATCAAGGAAAAGCAGATATACTTGCAGATAAATTTAAGCAGTTCCATAATATCTCCAATATGTTCTGCAACAATTTAGCAGAAATGATGGTGGCCAGAGCTTTGGAACATCAACATAAACAAACATCTTTACCTCCTGGTGCATTGATAAAAACCAGGGAGTTAATAAGTTTACTTAAAAAAGTTAAAAACGGTAAAGCACCAGGTATCGATGGCCTACCGAATATAGTACTTAAAAATTTACCCAAAAAAGGAATAGTATTCTTATGCCACCTATTAGGCTTTCCTTCTTTCCATCCATCTGGAAACAAGCTCTAGTCATACCTATCCAGAAGTCTGGAAGAGATCCGCACTCTCCTGACAACTACAGGCCCATTAGCTTACTACCAGGATTAGGTAAGCTCTTTGAAAGAATAGTCCTGAAAAGATTAAATAATTTAATGGCTAACAATAATATCTTACCTGATTTCCAATTTGGCTTCAGAAACAGACATTCGACTGAGCATCAGCTCCTCCGTGTTACGAAGGACGTCAAAGCAGCGATGTACAATAAATTGTCTGTAGGTTTGGTGACACTGGACATAGAAAAAGCCTTTGATACAGTCTGGCATGATGCTCTGGTCTACAAACTTCAGAAATATAATACACCCCCATACTTGTTGAACCTTTTACAATCATTTTTAACTGAAAGGAAGTTCCAGGTCAAAGTAGGGGAAAGCATTTGCCCAGTAAAAAGTATATCTGCCGGTGTTTCGCAAGGTTCCTGCCTAAGCCCATCTCTATATAACATCTATACGTCTGACTTTCCTTCTTTACCAAACTGCCAAGTTGCAGCTTTCGCAGACGACATTTGCATATACAGCATACGCGCAGATCCAACTTCCATTGTTTCCAGCCTTGAAACGGCATTAGAACTTATTTATCAATAATACCATAGATGGAAAATTAAAATAAATGTTGCAAAAACGAAGTCAATATACTTCACCAGGAAGCGTAAGCCTGCTCACCTACCCAAGCGACCAATAAATTTTTTAGGGCAAACTATTCCCTGGAGCGAGGACCTTTAATATCTTGGACTTATATTCGATACAAAACTAACCTTCAGAAAACATATTGAGCATATTAGCTCCAAAGCGTTTAAGGCCGTGCTTTCGCTTTACCCCCTTCTTAATCGTAATTCACGTCTCAACACCAGAAACAAAGTTCTCATCGTCAAAATGGCAATCCAACCGATCATCCTATACGGCTCACCTACCTGGATCCAATGTGCTAAATATCTAGTAACAAAGCTTCAGATCACCCAAAATAGATACCTGAAAATGGTACTTAATAAACCGTTTTACTTCTCTTCTGAAAAGCTACAAAGCCTTGCTGGCGTTAGTCCGATTCGTAAGCTCGCTGCATCGCGCCGTGACAAATTAATCGCGAAAGCAAAAGACTCGCCCAACCCGCTAATACATGCCCTGGCGAATTGAAAATCAGCAGTTGCTACCACCTATCTTTTGGCCGTAACCTTGCCTCATAGATTTTAGCTAGTTATAAGTAGATAGTTAAGTTATGTTAAGCTAGTATAGTTCAGTAGAGGTTTTTGCCTAAATTTTCCTCCAGCTAATTGTAATAATCACATAGAAATACGATAATATGCATAGTTTTAAGTAATGTTCAAACGATGGTGAAATGACTTTGTCAGAACACCTACTATATTATAAGGCCTCTGTACCGCATACATTCTAATAAAGAAATTTATTTCGTCTTTTGTAACATTCAAGGCATTTGTTTAAAAACACTTAAAATACTGGATTTTCTCCAAATGCTAGTAGTCGATTAAATTTTTAAATTTGAATTTAAACGTTTAAGGGACTAAAGTGGATTCCGCGGAACATAGGGATTCCATGGAGAAGTCACAAGAGTTCCGCAAAATTACGATTACCGTTGAGTCATTCGATTATGTCTGGCTGTCAAATGATTCCATTGTAATGGAAATTACATCGAAATAGCGTTAAAAAGTGTTTCAAGCAGAACCCACGGCCGAAATTTGCGAGAATTCGGCCACAACGTTTCACGCAGATGCAGTCGGCAGTGGGTTACAGCGAAATTCCGGTGGACACCTCCTGTCCACGCGCGCGACTTGCTCAACATTCAATTGTTTCATTTCATTCGTTTGACAACGACATTTTATGAAATATCACTTGACAGTGACGCAATAGATCTGCCTCGTAAATTAAAGTACAAGTGAAATTAATAACTGAGCAAGACACAATTTTCCTAATTAACGTATGAATGTGTATACGAGAATATGTTTTTAACCCTCCATAATAAGGATCCTTCGACTTGGTACTTCGCACCTGGTTTGCCTGTTGGAAATGGTCGTAGGAGGCGCCACTCGCTTGTCCCTTGGTCCCAAGTAGCCGCCAAGCGAGAAACGTGGCTGCCAAAACACCCTGCATACAGCTCGAATCAAGACCTTTCATCCTAACCTAGCCGAGCCTCCGCGATAGGAATTACGCAGAAAGAACAATTATTCAATGACGGGGCGACCAATTTGCACTCTTTACCCGAAAAAGTTCATCTGACGTAAGACGAATTAAAAGTCCCTTGAAATTTTATTTCGAATCTAAGTCTAGCACTCATTGCGTATAGACGTGTTTTTAATCACTCCTGTCAATTTTAAAAATTAATTGATTTTTCACAAAAGTCAGTTTCAAAAAATTGAAATAATTTTTTACGAGCCAGTCAAAAGCAAATTTTGATTTTTATTGGGAAAACATTTATCGTCGAAGGCATCGACCCACGGAATCAATTAATCGACAAAAGCAAATAAACCGAAGACTAACTCGGGACTGCTGTATGGAGGAGCCCGACGGCTTCTCTCCATTGGGGGGCCTCGGGGAGAATAACAATGCGAAATTGGTGGCAAGCGTCAATAAGCAAAGACACACGAGCACCCAGGACTCCGCAGATGGTGGGCGTGAGACTCAAGTAGTCGAAGATAAGCAAGAAGTGAGTCGACTTCAAGCTGAAATTCAAGAATTAAAAATAAGGCTGAAAACATACGAAGATATGTTCGAGACAGCGAAGAAAGTTCACGACAAACAAGTCACCCCAGAAGAAGTACTCAGTGCTGGAGGCGCTAACGACAGCCAGAATTACTATGCAGCGCTGGACGGACTCCAACAAGAAATGGAGGTTGATGAAAATATTGGAGGTAATGTTAGTCAAGATAATGATAATTTTATACTTTATTTAAAAAATAAAAATAAGGAGAAGAAACCAGCCCATGGTTCTTCTGGTCTCCTCAAAAAGTTGCCAAGAATACATAGAATGTTCCGCCAATTAATGTGTCCGGTCAAAGCGGAAAGGACATGATTCGACTATTGGCAGCCAAAAGCAAATTAACAAATTTCGAGATTAAACGAATCAATTCCAAAAAGTTAACTATTAGAACGAAATCACTGGTTGATTCAAATCAGCAAAAAATGCTCTAAATTCTGGGGAGGTTCCACACTTCACATATACCCAAAAAGCGAGAAGAACCAGACCTTCTTGTTAAAGAGTTTGGAGTGGTGAGAAGATACCGTCAATCTTCTTCAGGTGCTCAAGAAAGTGTTTTATTGTTTAATAAAAATATCGCAATGGTTAATTCAGAGAGATATATTTTAAATATGACTTTACATTATGAAGGTACAAAGGAGAGTGATCAGTTATTTTATATCGTTGCTAAGAATCCATACAATGATAAAAATGCGTAAACTGAAACAATGATGCAAATACATATACAACATCCTCTTTTTAGGGTTTTGTAAAATAATTTTACAAAACCCTACTAGTTTCGCCACCTGTCTGTCCGTCTGTCCGTCCGTCCGTGTGTCACAGCACTTTTTCTCGCAAACTACTTAAGCTAGAAACATAAAATTTTGTATGCAGGTGTAAAGTAATGCTCTCTTCAAAGTTCAACTACAAGAAAATTTTATAAGGTATTTAAGGGGGGGTCTCTCCATATAGGGGAGTGGCCCTCGAAAAAAAATTTCATTAAAGGTAGCCGATATGGGTATCAAATGAAAGGTCTTGATGAGAACTTTTCAAAACAGGTCTTAGTTTGACACATTTTGCTTCGAGGGACGCGCAGGGAGGGAAAAACCACGAAAAAATTGGGTCCCCCTCGCGATTGGACACCTGTGATCCGAAAAATCTGAAAAAAATGATGGAGGAAAGTGTTTATGAGTACAACAACAACAATACCTTAGAAGCCGGAATTCGCTTAACTTTGTTGATAATAGTATGATATTCGAATTTTACATTTTCCCCAATAAAATCTCGTCGGTACTCTTAAACTGAACGAAATTTCATTTCTGTAGTCCTACTAAGGGTTCTTAAGCTTTGTAAGTTTGATGAAAATCGAATGATATACACGGAAGTTATAGCCATTTGAAATTTCTCCCATTACAACAACAATAACACATGATTTTGGTATTTTATGGACTTTCCATCGAATCAGTTCCTGCAGTTTTGACTTGATCTCCTTTGAATTTTCCAGTAAGGTCAATAACATTAAATTTGTTGAGAATTCATGATTTCACGAAACTAACGGTGGAATATTTCAGGAAATTTATGGCGAAAGGACCACATTTTCACTTTCGTTTTGAACAAGTCGAAACTTAATAAGCAACATTGTTCTCAAAATTAATGCCATGCTTGAAATTAGTTTCTGTTGTTTAACACTTTTTTGAGATCCTTTCTTGTTTCTGCCAACCAAAAGAAATACTGCCGCGCATATATTACATCACTGACCAACACAATCCACCAAGAAACAGTGCACAAAATGTCAGGATTGTATTTTATTTTACACAAAATTTCGAGAAATAACGCCAGTGATGACGATGAAGTCGAAGGCATCATAATGAGTCGAGAACGCCGATGTTTAAGTGAACGGCTAGGTCTAGCTGTGAATGCATTTTATATGATATGCTCTCAAGCATTCAGCAAAGCTCCGTTTCAATCTATTGACTATGAACCGGTTCCAAAATAACGAAAAACTAAATTTTCCATGAAGCGAAGACCTTGAAAAAACACAATTTTCTAACCAAGTAATTTTATCACTCTCCAATCTATGGAATTTTATTTATTTTTTTCAATTAACTACATTCACGCACTTTCCGCCGGAATAAAGTATGAATGGTCGTGAACGTGATATCGTACGTGTACTCCGGCGGAAACAAAGGCAAAGTTATCGGTGCGAAGCCACAACTACACACGATGAGTAGGAATAACCTCAGGACCGCAACCATGGGCGCAAGGGCAACACAATCACCAAAAAATTGGTTTGTCACAAGAGTTTTATCTTCAATATAAATTTTTCTTCAGCACTTCATTGCACACCACTTGACTTTTCTTCGCTTTCGTTCTACCCTAACGTGACGCCTCGCTCAATCGACCGTTTGGATGCGACTCCTGGCATGCCGTCCCAGTAGTTTCATTCGCGAGCCCTGTACTTGCCGTCAACGGTTATTTCATTGGCGAGCCTTCTTTTGCCGTCCGTCGAGATAACACAATGCATTTCTAAATTGCGTTTCAATGCGGGTTGCTGTCATCGAGTTTTAATTGTAAATATAATTTTTTTATTTAATATTTTTATATTATAATTTGTTTTAACCTCTTTTTTTCAAATTTACAATTAAAATAAGATGTGTTCTAAGGATGTTTTTGAGCAGTTTGCCTAGACAACGGCTCAATTACTACAAGATAGCGCGGTATCTGAGTAGTGTGAGCGAGGATTTAGATAATTTTTGGGGTAGTCTGAATCACCATTGAAACAGTTTTTACTTTCTTCGATAAAATAGTACAATCGGGCGCAAATACTGGAAACGAATGCTCCCAGTGACGAGGCTTTTCTGCCTTGAAGTTGTGGAAATTAGCATTTTTTCGGGAGGCGAGTGAGCTTGTACCGGTAGACCGAGTTTTTGCTTGGCGGCTTATAGGGGCTCTACTGAACGTGCGAGAGGCACTCCCATGCCCGTCTCCGGACGAGCTCACCCAGATCTGCAAATTCCACTCTAGCACCCAACTCCTCCCAGGGCGGGGCTGATCTGCTATTATCAACTGCAACTGCTATTATTGGGTTATCATCTTCAATTCCAGTGAAACCGACGTAGACTGGCGTTCTCGGGGTATCCGAACCATTTAGTAAAAATACTAGGACAGGAACTTGATCCAAAACATAATAGCTTTGTGATTGTTCAATAACAAGATCAATTCATTGCTGCGAACCTCAACCCTGGAGTTATATTCAGGTACCATGGGCTTCCGATGGTCAGCTGATTGGTTGGGGCCCTTCGAGGAGTATCATGGAGCTTGTTGGTTTAAAATGAAGGTTGACGTTGACCTTATAGCGTCAGATACAGCTGGGTCTTATATCTACCAAAATGAAAGTTGAGAGTTCCCTCAATGTAAACTGGAACCGATCTTGGGTTCGATGATTGGTGCTTAAAACAATTGCAGTCTAGTGTTGACCGTGAGGTTGCGCCCTAAAAGACAGGTACTCATGCAAATCAAATTCGACTATGTAGCACTTAACTTTTGAGGTTGAACAACCTGACATAAGATGGAGAAAACTCGTCCCCATATTCCTCTGCTTGGGCTTGGTCACTGGAAAGCCTTCACCTTTGTTTCCAGTACGACCATTTTGTTGCGAGCAATGACAAAAAACAAAAGACGATTTATATTGAACTGGAAGATTATGCCAAGGAGCTTTCATGTGGAGGGTATTTCATTAGGTCATTTACTTGCTAAACTAAGGATTACTTCTATCTGTCATAACAACAAAGTTGAGCTAATAAACACAGATATTTCTTTGGCTACTTCGGTAAGTGCTTCATCAGGATTTAAAAGTTTTTAAGTGATTATCACGAATACCAAAATTATGCTGTGTTAGGTAGCTAGTGCCGATCTATTGTAAGCAACACACGCACTAAAAAGAACAAGAAAAAGGTATAGTATCAAATTTTTTTTTTCGTAGTACTCGTATGTATGCATAATTATTTTTGTTACTGAAAAAATGTAGGATTTTTCCTTAGTTTTTTTTTTATAAATTACCTCAATCGTTAAAAAAACACATTTTATATCAAAGACAAAAAACGTGTAGACCAGTTTTATAGTTAGAAGACCCAGCTGAACGATTTTATCAAATCATTGAATGCAACTATCAAAAAGAACACCTAAATTTTACATAAGAAAAGTATCATATTCTCATAACCTTTCAAGAAATACAATATCTCCAAAAGAAAACAAAATACGTTGTTCATATTGTCAAATTCATTTTAGCCTTTATTTTTTACAATATTTTGCCTCAATTTCGCTTTACAACAAAACATATACATTTACTGATTAATATTTTTGTTTCGTCAGTTGAACTATTCAGACTCCATTTGTAAAGGATCATTTACCGCTGAGCTTCTTCTTCGCTACTTGAACCGCTCGAATTGCTTGAGCCTGAATCGCTGGTATCATCAGCTGGTGGTGGTTTGCAATCTTTACATGGCTTTCCTGGTTTTCCTGGTTTCCCTGGTTTTCCAGGCTCTCCAGGTGGTCCTGGTGGTCCTGGTGGCCCTGCTACTCCTGCTGGTCCAGCAGGCCCTTCAGGTCCTGGCTTTCCTTCTGGACCAGCAGGTCCAGCAGGTCCAGCTGCCCCTGTGTCTCCCTTCGGACCTGGCTTTCCGGGCTTTCCTTTCTTACCTGGTTTACCTTTTGGTCCTTTTTCTCCTGGTTTTCCTGGATCTCCTTTCTCACCAGGGGGTCCTTGTATACCTGGTGCACCTGGCTCTCCTTGTTTCCCTGGTTCTCCTGGGCTTCCTTTTTCTCCAGTATCGCCTTTTTCACCGGGTGGTCCTGCTGGACCTGGCTTGCCAGGTGGTCCTGGTTTTCCTTTTGGACCTGGTGGTCCTGGCTCACCTGGTGCTCCTGGTTCTCCATCTTGTCCTGGTGTTCCTGGAGTACCGGGTGCTCCCATGTATCCTGGCTTTCCTGGTTTTCCATCAGCACCTGGTGGTCCTGGAGCACCTGGGGCACCTGGTAGTCCTGGTGCTCCGGTTATAGGTATATCTGGTGGCGGAGTCGTGGTTCTTTCAAGCTCTCCTGCTTGTCGTTCTACTCTATGAGATTTTATATAATGCGATTTCACAATTGCAATAAAAATCGCAAAAATAAAGAGCACGTATGAGATCCTCATTTTGCTGTCACTTCTACAAAACTTCCAAGTTATCTGATACCTTTTTCATCTGAATCCATCGCTTTTATAGGAATTGAAAACGACGAAAATTAGCAAAAGTAAAATAAAAATGAATACATTAGTACGCTTGAAATACAATTTTCGTAGCAGAACATAAAATTATGCATTCTTAAAATTATTATCTCTTGTCTCTTCTTCCTACCAACCTGTAGCATACGTTCTAGAGTTTAGGGTTAATTGGCTGAATGCGCTTAAGCTCATCACCAGCTTTGATAGATAAGCAGCAAGGGATCATTCCTGAGTTTTTTGATTTTGAATTTCTTTTTTTTTCGCAAAATTTATTGCATTTGTATGGTTCAACGCACTGAAGTGATATTATTAAAAAAAACTTCTAGAAAACATGAAAGCTGGCTTTGAAATGCTCTAAAAAGGATGAAATGAGTTTTTTCTTAAATTGGTGTCGAATCAGTTCACGCCAGCGCGTGATAGGCTACGAATTATTTCTTCATGTAGAATTCATATTTTAATCAGTTTAAGCATTATGCAAATCTTTTTCATATTATAAATTAATGCGCCTGCAATCTCATTATGAATGTGCACAAGATTTTGCAATATAACGTGGAAGAATGTACGATATCGGCAAACTTGAAACTTCAATCGTGAAGGAATGATAATTCATTAGCGGAAGAATTTCTATGGCACTCGGATGAATTTAAAATGGAAATTAGTACAGGACGCGCATTCTAATTTTGACATAATACAACTACTTTGAAAATACTATTTAATTTGATCACTCAACAAAAATAATTAAGTTTCATATGAACAAGTCATCTACATTTGTACGTTTAAATCAACGTAAGTTTTGGGAAAAATAATAAAACTTTACATAAAGTGATATGTGGAAATGCAGACGCAACAGCATTCTTAAATTTGATTAGGTACAAGATTTGGTTGTGGTTGATTGTTAGGTAAAGCTAAGATTAATTGGAGATTTTTTATTTGTAGCTTTTTCTGTTTGAATTGAAGAAACGAGTGGATGAATATTTGTAATCGAATTCATTTTCGCCTTCACAAAATACTCCAACTGAAAATAGAAAAAGACAGCTTCGTTTTAATTTTGTGTATTTTATTTATTTTTATTCTCGAAATCGATTTTCGACCGTAATCGTTCGGTCTTCTTCAGCGATTAATTTATTTTTACTCACATTCCTGCTTATACGAGTATACTAGCTATGTTTAAGGAAATTTACTCTAGATTTAGGGAAATTTGCTTAAGCTAATAAAAGGTAGGAGAGGTAATTTACAAAAGGGGTAGTTATAAAAATATTATTTTCATATGATTCAGAAAAGATATTATTATTCAATTAATTTAAATAGCCATGATCTGCAGTTTTCGTCATCCTGATTCATCAACTTTTTCCTTTCCCGGGTAATTGCCAGGCTTTCCATCACATCCAATTCACGTGTATCTCTAGCTTACTTGATGACTACAGCGTCCTCCATTGTTATCTCGTGTCCCTTCGTGATAATATGTTCCGCTACCGCTGACTTGAAATTCGAAGTTCTTTCTTTCTTTCTTGCTGCTGCTGCTTCGCCTAGATGCTCCTTGATTTGCGTGCCGATGAGCCTCCTCGTTTGACCTATGTACACTTCTTCACAAGTGGGACATTCGATGCGATAGATACCAGATTTCTCGTGTGGTTCGCGCTTGTCTTTCGTTGATCCGAGAACGTTTTTGAGCTGGTTCTTGCTGCTTGATTCGATTAACCGTACAGAATTGAGCTGATTTATTCGCCGCTTGATCCGATTGCTGATGCCTTCGTGATAAGTTAGAGCCTTCCAGTACGTTCTTTCGGTATTCGTATTTGATAATGTTGATCGTCCCTGACGCTGTCTATTAATCTGGATCTTCTGTGCCATTCTCCTAATCGTCGAACCCTTGAAGCCGTTTAGTTTAGCTGTCTCAACAATGTACCTCATCTCCTTTTCCTTAGCTTCCTTGCTTAGCGGCAAATCGAGCATCCTGTGAATCATGGCTCTGTACGGAGAAACCTTGATTTGCTGCGAATGATTTGATGTATTTGGAATCGTTCTTTGTGTGTGAGTTGCTTTCCGGTATACATCGAAAGTTATATGTGTTTGAGTCCTCCTTACTACTATATCTAGGAACGATAGTTTACCGTCTTTCTCTTCCTCCATCGTGAATACTATATTTTTGTGGGCTCCATTCAGGTCAGCAAGGACCTTCTCCACGTCACTCCTTTTCACATATGCAAACACATCGTGCACATATCGGACCCAATGTTTTGGTAACTGGCCTTTCTCCTGCAGTCCGTCTTCTAGTTTCGTCATAAATATCTCGCTGAAGAATGGTGAAAGTGGATTTCCCATCGCAACTCCGCCTTTCGTCTTATAAAATTTCCCTCGAAAGGTGAAATAATTTTCGATCATGCAAAGTCTCGCAAGTTGGATATACTGCCTAGTTTTTATTTTCCAAGATAATGAGTTTTCTTGGTGGGAAAGCCATTCTTCTATATATCCCAGTGTCTCCATCACCGGAATACTCGGGAATAGAGCTTTCACGTCGAAAGACACCATAATTTCGTCTTGCGCTGGTGGGCCAAACTTCAGGATTTTCTCGGAGAATTCTTTGCTGTTTTTTACAGATCTACCATTCGTTTGGGTCATTCCCTTAAATTCGTTCACCAACCATCTTGCCAGTTTTTGGGTCGGTGCGTTCACGGCCGAAATAATCTCACGCATTTCGTTCCCCTCTTTGTGTATTTTTGGCAAACACTTGATCCTAGGCAAAGTAGGGTTGCTCACTCTTACCTTCGTCAATTCGCCAATTAATGACTCACAACTTTTAATTGTCATTTCGAATCTTTTCATGGATTCCTCTAACGGGCTCCGGCGTAGCTCGAAGAAATTACCGCTGCTTAGCTTTTGTATGACCGCCTCATCATACTTGCTTTTATCCATCACTACCACTGTGTTTCCTTTATCGGCCTTGACAAAGTGAACAGGTTTTTTCTTCAGTTCAGCAGCTATGCTCGCCTCTTCACTGTTTACCACCTTTTTCGCTCCCCTTATCGCCTCGGCTATATCATTCCTTGCCATCGTTTTCTGTGCTTCCGGTAGTCTGCTCATTGCTGCTTCCGTTTCAACGATGATCTCCTCTATAGGTATTTTTGATGGTTTTATGGCGTAATTTAATCCCATGTTGAGTAAACGCATTTCCTTTTCATTAAAAACTATACTCGATTTGTTGACAACCAGTCCGGGGATTTCTTGAACTTCTACGAATTGTTTGACTGGTTTGGCCGCTTCTTCCAATCGATTCAACTTTTTCCGATGTAATTCCCTTTTCTTTTCTTTTTCGCATTGATATGCTAAGTCCGCTTTTTCCAGTAAGTCCTCCATATAACCTTTACCACTGTGTTAAGATTCACGCATAAGCTCCAGATGCTTCTCGTAAGTCTTGAGAGTCGTATCGTTCAATTTCGTGTACAGCTGCTTGATGCTGATCTTCATTAAATTTCGTTCCACTACTATTTTTTGGCTAACCGCGTTTTTCAGGCCACAGCATATCTTCACCAAATGGCTCTTCGGAGTGAGTCTTCTCTCAAGACACGTTTTCAAAAAGTTTATGTCTTCCCTAATCCTAGCTAACGATTTTTTGTACTTCGTAAACCTAAAAAATATTAATTGATGCCTGGTAGCTACTTCAATATTTGTAATCGAATTCATTTTCGCCTTCACAAAATACTCCAACTGAAAATAGAAAAAGACAGCTTCCTTTTAATTTTGTGTATTTTATTTATTTTTATTCTCGAAATCGATTTTCGACCGTAATCGTTCGGTCTTCGAGAATAAAAATAAATAAAATACACGAAATTAAAAGGAAGCTGTCTTTTTCTATTTTCAGAAGGGATGAAGGTGCTATGTAACAAACAATTTATCTTGAGAAAACTGAGTTGAAAGTTTTCGTCCTGCAAATTTTCCTTTATATTTAGGCATGTCAAATTTTATTTAGGTTGCCACTAACATCTACAACACCTACATACATAGCACCTACATCCATATTGATGGTAATTACCAACGAAACATATACACAATGGAAAGCAATATTCCCAGTTTAATGAAAAAAAAAAATCTGCAACAAATAAAAGATATTAAAAGTATAAACTCAAAACAATTAAATGAAGTTTAAAGTTCGTTTTAATTGTTCTGTAGAATATTCTTCTTGTTCGTAGCAGCGCAGCCACCCTCTGGCCTTTGCTTCTAGCGCCTCCAACTAACTCGGTCCATTGACCACGTCCTCCTATTTCGAAATCCGAGCAGCGATGAACTGTCTTCGTCGACTGAGTCAGACCAGCGTTTCCTCGGTTTCCTCACTGGTCTCCGGCTTTCAGTTCCCCCAACAAATAGCTTTTTGGGTATCCGTTGTTCGTCCATACGATTCATGTGGTAAGCTCATTGCAGCTTCTGTAATCTTACAATTGTTGAGACCTCCGGTTCGTCAAAAATTTCATACAGCTCATGGCTGTATCGAATTCACCATTTGTCCCCGTCTAGCCCCAGTCCGATTTTTTGCCTCAGAAGCCATCGCTCAAAAGCATACACCAGTAGCATCGCACAGATCCTATCACAGATTTGTATACTTGGAGCTTTGTTTTCCTGTGCATGCAGCTAGTCTTCAAAATCGTCAAAACTGAACAAAATATTTTTTTTGCGAGCTGCATTCTTCGGCGTATTTCGTCCCTTTCATTACCAGTTCTCGTTATTTTGGCGCACAAACATATAAATTTGCTAATATATTTTTTTTTTAAATACTTCCATCCCCTACCACTCTCTCCATCACTCTTTCTTCGTCGTACAACGCTCGTGCGATCTGCATTCACATTACGTCGCTTGGTCCTTTGTGCCACCCAGACAATGTTTTACACATCGATATAAGGGGGCACACAATATAATGTGAACTAGTCCTTTTCATGAACATCTAGTCCAAAAAAAAATCATGATCAGCTCTCAGAGATTAAAAAAATTCAATATAATACGACGCATTCAAAAAAAAACTCTGAGTAACTGTCACTTCAGTATCTCGCCGATAGGGTCAAAAAAGAACGCCCTAAGATACTGGGCTCATAAAAGCAGGATTACAGGTCCACGCTTCAATCAGTGGTCATTAAATGCTCCCTTAGTCTTTTCTTAAATATCATAAGTGAGTTTGCTTCCTTAACAATCTCTGGTAGATTGTTATATATACGCAGAGCATCATTCGTTGCATCGTTCTTTAGACGATCCGTTCTGGCAAAAGGTTGTTACCTCCAGTTGCCCTCCGCGTGGGAGTTCCTTCGGCTAAGGACCTCGGACCCGGCTTGCCGTCGAAGACGGTCGTAGGTGGCGCCACTCGCTTATCCCCTGGTCCTAAAAAGCCGCCAAGCGAGAACGCGGCCGCCGAACACCCCTCACACAACTCGGACTAACGCTCTTTAAGCGCTTCCCTAATAGGGGCAGATTATTATCATCGGGCGATCAGTTGCACGCTTGCCGGGCACAGATTTTCAGACGTAACTCACACCGAGCAAAAGAATCTAAAAAAAAAGGGAACACTGCCGCTATAGAGATTCCTGAAAAACCCAGCAAGGAAATTTACCTTTGGACACACCCGAGCCAGGTGTACAATTAAAATGCGCGGCAAACTCGCACTTCCTGCAACACGCACACAAAAACTTCCACTATTTCACTACTTGAATGCGAAATGCGAATGAAGCTCAAAAAAATATATTCCACTATTTCACTAACATATATTTAACTGCGAAATGCAAATAAAGTGCTAAAAATATAATGTATTTAAAAGTACAAATTCCACTTACTGTACCTAAGCGGGGGCCCCCCGAAGTACTCTGCCTGCAATATTCTGCCGGCGCGCTTATTATCGCCTGAAGTCGCCAATCTTTCCTAGTTGTCTCGCTGCTAATATTTCTCTCCACTGTTGAATTTTCCCTCGTCGCAATTCCTTTTTTTCGATTGATTTTTCTCAGTTCCACAATGCTATCCTCGCTTAGCCCACGTTGTCGCCTCGAACCCGCCAGAAAAAAAGAGACCCGTTCTTCCTTATTGGGTTTTTCATCGGCTCGGTTTCAACCGGCGAGCCGTTAGCTTCATGTCAATGTCAAAGTGACTGACACTCTCTCAATTTCGTGTTTATTTACATTGTGCCAAATGTTTGAGTTTGGGAAAAACACTAGCAATCGTGGTCGCGTCCTCTTCCCTATGTCATTGAGTTCGTCGGTGATGTGTCGTCGGTGATGTGTCGTCGGAACCAAAGTGAACCAAAGTGAAAGTGAATTTCGTGGCGCGGCAACATAGAACAGAACGCCACAACGATTGGAGGTCTCTGGCGGTTGTACTTCCGATACATTTCTAAGGTGAGTGTTTTGTAATAGTCGTTAGAAGATGCCGTGACACGAACTCTCACATCAACAAATCCATATGGGCTGATGGCAATGAGATTAATATTTTGAACATCCTCCTTTGCAATAGCGACTTGACGATGCGTTGGAATAGAGCGTTCAACGTTGGCATTGACATCTCCTTGTTTTGTACGTACCGTATATGTACACCCTGGTTTCAATGCTCGTATTCGATATTGACCGTTTGCTGCACTTGTCGATTCTTCCTGGTGATGAAGGCATTCTTCATTGGAAATTGCTTCAACAACGACGTTAGGGAAAGGGTCGCCATTCAATGATGTTATTGTTCCAAAAACAGAAAAAGCAACTCGTTCTCCACTCAGTTCCATATTGACAGTTTCACCATCTTTGACATCAATTATTTTCGAGTTGGGATTGAATTTATATTCTTTCATCATTGGCCGCAGATAATACTGACTAGGAGAAACTGAATGGAACGTAATAACACCATCATCTCCTGTAACTAAATTCTTCCTGTAACTTTCTGCTCCGGACAAGGATAGCAAAACACCAGATAATTTATCTCCACTCACGCCATCCTTTACAGTTACAATTATCTCACATAATTTGTGAGCATTGAAAACATTTTTAATTTTATCATATTCAGCAAACACATTTTTAATTTTATCATATTCAGCAAACACATACGGCTTTTTTTTCAGCACTAAGTTCAACTTGGAGTGATGAGTCGATGGACCAAATTTAAATGTTCCAGTAGTCGTTGAAGTGGTTTCAAGCGATTTCAAGTCGGGGTTGTTGGGGAAATTTAATGTTATTTTTGCTCCTTCTATTGGAGGTTTAATGCTACCTTCGATTATAAGACCTTGGGTTGCAACGAAGCTTACAGCGATAACAATGCCATCTTTGCCTCCTGCAATTTCTTTCGATTCTGGATTAAAAAGCATGATATTGCTTTGTGGCTTTACTGTAATTATCTCATCAGTTTGAAGGTAAGTATCGAATCTGTAAGAATAAAAGCCATCTACTTTGTTAGGTTCCAGCGTTAGAGTGACTTGTTCCTTGCCATTCTTTCCTTCAATTTGCATTTTAAATAGTTCGGCACTACGTTCTGCCGACAAAACACGAATCCCAGTTTTATGGGCGACGGCTTGAATCATTACAGGATTCGAATCTGATGTAGAGAAGCTTTTTGGCAGCCATTCATCATATGTATGACGACTTTGTATTATTATGTTATAATCACCCGCTTTGCTTACACAAAATGCATTCACGCCAGACATTAGGTCTATTTTTTTCCATTTTCTTTACATTTACATTCTAAACTTTTAATATTTTTATTCTATAATTTGAATACTTCGTTTCTCCCTTTTTTTACGTCACAATTTTTTTTTTTTTTTACTTTAATCTTTTCACATTTCGTTTTCTTGCCTATTTTTCTTTTACTTTACATTTATATTCTAAACTTTTAATCTTTTTATTCTATCATTTTAACATTTCGTTTTTCCCTATTTTTACGTTACAATTTTTTCTTTAATCTTTTCACATTTCATTTTTTTTTGCCCATTTTTCCTTCACTTTACATTTACATTCTAAACTTTTAATATTTTTATTCTATTATTTTCGCATTTCGTTTTTCCCTATTTTTACGTTACATTTTTATTTTACTTTTCTTTTCACATTTCGTTTTTTTTTTTCTTTTTTGTCTATTTTTCTTTTACATTACATTTTTATTTTAATCTTTATGACATTTTTATTTTATTATTTTAACATTTCTTTTTTTTAATATTAACCTTGGCTCGGGTGGTATTTTAACAACCGCTGAGAAAAGAAATAAACAACAAGGTGCAAATCGTTCCCGTGACAAGGTATTATGAATTGATCTGCATTCCTCGCAATATATAGGTTGATCTGTGATACCTTAATTAATAGCGCTCGTTCCGATCCATTAGTTTTTGAATTTCTGTAGATAAACTTAGCTTTCTCCATAATAATAATTTGACTAAAGGTTAATGATTTTGCCAATTGGTAAACCAAACTAGTTTGAGTAAGCATTGGCAGCTTCAGAATGTTTTTATACGCTGTGGTCAGCAGCCTGAATATACTGTTTAAATGTTGCTTTGCTGATTGACTCCAAATAAGTACTCCATAATGCAATTTCGCCAGGACAAACGCATTTAGAACAAGTTTCTTGATGTGCATTGGAAAATCCTCATATCTTCTTAACAATCCTATTATTGGGGCTAATTGCCTCCTTAAGATATTTATGTGTGGTAACCAGGTCATACGATGGTCTATGATAAGACCAAGATATTTCATTTCTAGCACTCTTTGCAATTTTTCGCCGTTAATATTTAGTTCGACATCTATGTCTCCTTTGTTCTTCTGCTTAAAAACAATATATTTTGTCTTTGATGTGTTCAATACTAGTTTGTTTCCAATTAACCACTAATGAAATTTTCCTAGATCCTCGTTGATAGTGTTCTCAATGGCAGTTTTGTCTTGTCCTGAATAAAGTAGAACTGTGTCATCAGCACATAATGTGTGATATCCCGTCAGCCCACATGTATTTAGATTATTTGTGTATAGCAGGAACAAAGTTGGGCCCAGTATTGAACCTTGGGGAACTCCTGTTTCCGTAGGTGCATGATCGCTCAGGACATTGTTGATTAAAGTCCTCTGCGATCTTCCCTCCAAGTAACTATTAAACAACTGCTTAGGACTACCCTGAATACCGTACGATTCAAGTTTACGAAGCAAGAGGTCATGATCAACTGTATCAAATGCTTTTTTCAAATCCACAAAAATTGCGATGACATAATCACCTCTGTCAAGTCCTAGATTGATAAAACGTGTGACAGAATGTAGGGCATCCAAAGTACTCTTGTTCTTTTGAAAACCAAACTGATGTTGGCTTATGATAGAGTTTTCAACTAAGAATAATGTTAATCGATTGTTTAGTATTTTTTCAAATATCTTACTAAATCCCGTCAGCAGCGCAATCGGGGGCAGTTATTCGGGTCAAGATGATCACCACCCTTAAATATATGAACTATATTTGCAAGTTTTTCTTCTTCTTCGCCGCGTCACGTGGACACGATGTGTTAGAGGGCCCATCAGGATTCAGTTGAAAGTTTTGTGATATACCCTGGGTTGAAGAGTTATCCTTTACCTCATTTATTATTTTCCATATTTCGCGGGTCATGCTTTCAGCGACTTTTAAATCATTGGTTACTATATGAACCAGACAGGTATTTGACACTGGGCGAGTAATTTGGTTGTTGTTTATGATTTCCGTTCCATTCGTTTCTAGCGTATCCTTATAAATCCGTGTTTCTGGTGATTCCGTTAGTACATCAATGTTTGTGTCCGCTACTTTGATTAAACTTTTTTCAGTTGAGAATAATGTATCTATTACTGTGAAACAATCTTGCGCATTCATACGATTGGGATTGTAGTACGTCCCTAATTTTATTTTTTTACCTGCATGACGTACTTCAATTATTATAACGTTAAACTTATCAGGCGTCACTCTCTTGGTAATGAAATTGACTGTATTTTTTACGTACATTGCTGTATTTCTACCTCTTCCAGGTCTGCAGGAGAATACCGCATTATATCCTTCAATATTGTAAAACCGTGCTTCTTCTGGGTAAATCCAGATTTCATTGAGAATAATCAAATCTATGTCAGGATTTTGCTGCAGGTAAATCTGAATATCACCTAGCTTATGTCTTAAGCTTCTTATATTAGCATACATAAGTGTTAAATTTGTTCCACTTGATTGATTAGAAAGAGGAGCAATCATCAAAGAAGTAGTCGGTGCTCCTCCTGGCGATCAATATTCTGCGTTGAAACCCCGGACACTCTACAGAGTCAGCTCTGTGAGAATGTTCAGCATTTATATTGTTACCAATACAGTTCGAGCACTTCTCAATCGTGCTTTTGCAGTCCTTTAGGTCATGCTTTCCTCCACATTTTACACATATTTGCTCCCCTTCACATTTTGATGTTTTGTGTTTGTATTTTTGACATATAACACCTCGTTACATTGAAGTCCTCCTTCACAAAATACGATCCATAATCTATATTAATGTATCTATTTGCAAGCCTCTTATACATGCTCCCGTTTACCTGGATGATGTGCAACCATCTTCCATTTCTTGTCCGCCTAGCATGTACAAGTTCCATAGAATCACGCTCCTCTATATTGGGATTTAATGACTGGATCTCATTTCTTAATTCATTATTTGCATATTGTTTTTCTAGTCCATTGATGACAAGTCTAGGCTGTCGCAATCTGGTCTCAGCAACATCATACTCCTCTTTCATTGCATCCATTGCTATATTAAAAAGCGAAGTTTCGATATAGTATTCGCCTAGCGTGATGTTTTGGGTGTTTAAGGTATTTTTCCTTGACTGCGTCATGAACTTTGTTTTGCAGCCCTATTAGTTTTGCTTCCCTTCCAAGTTTCAGGACAGTTCTTTGGCAGTTGTCAACGACCGTAACAAAATATTGATGTCATCCGCATAGGCTACAACTTGGCTTGACTTGTATAAATACGTACCTCTTGTATCGACAGGTAGCTTTCTGATGACATACTCCAGAGCCAAATTGAATAGCAATAGGGCCAGCCCATCTCCCTACTTTAGTCCGATAATTGTGTGAAAGGCATCGGTGAGTTGGTTATTGATGTGGACTTGGAAGATTGTCGACGTAATTGTCATATTGGTAAGACGGATCGATTTGGCTGGGATGCGAAAGCAAAGAATTATTTGGTACAGTACGTTACAGTCAATACTGTTGTATTCTTGCTTAAAGTCAACGAAAGTTTGTACGCCTATGTTGAACTCCCAGCATTTATTAAGTATCTGCTTGACTGTAAACAGTTGATCTATCGTTGATCTAATTGCTCTTAAACCACCTTGATACTTCCCAATAATACTGCTGGCATATGATTTGATTTTCTAAGATCTTTAAAAATATTTTGTAGGCCGTACAAAGAAGCGATATGCCTCTATAATTTTCGCACAGTAGCTTGTCATCTTTTTTGTGGGTAGGGAATATAATTGATTGGCTCCACTCTTTCGGCATATGTTCTTGTTGCTAGATGTGCTGAATGATTTTATGGATGGCTTTCTTCTATTCAGAAAGCCATCCATAAAATCACCAGATTTGATGAATTCCACTGGAATCTCATAGATTTCCGGTGCTTTATTATTCGTTTGGGCTTTGATGGTGGAACAAACTTCATCCAGAGTTGGTGGAACCAATGGAAGTTCCCCAGGAACACCCATAAGCTCCGATGCTCTGGATCTGTACGGAGGATTAAAGAGGTTCTTGAAATATAATGCCCATCTTCCTTAATCCTGGTTTCATCAGCTATGATGCTCCCGATGTCATTATGGCAGAGCGTGGGCTTGGGCGGATAACCACGTTTCGGGCTTCTCACTATCGTATGCTTGTCTTGTTCTATTGCTCGCAAGACTATTTTTTTTCCATTTCATTTATATATTCAATTAATTCGTACAATTAGTTTTTCATTCAAAGTATCTGCGAAGCCTGAAGGGCTCATTTGCAGAAGAATAGTTACAAAATATGAGTAATTCATATTTGAGTTCTTTACATCAAAGGAAAGTAGTGCTTAAAAGGATTATAAATTTTTACATCACTGGATTTTTTGAATTAAAGAATTTTGAATATAAGTCAACACAAATAAAATGAAAATTTATAAAGAATTACAATTAAGTTAAGCATTTTAAACATTTGTGGGATTCAAGAAGTAAAACTTTGTCTCTTTCAAAAGTTCGTTTTTAGAGAACTTTTCAATATTCATTGGAAATCGAGCAGTTGCCAAAGCAAACTGCTCAAAAAATCTTCATAACCCCTATCCAAAATTTTAATTGCAGATTCAAACAAGTTGAGTAAGCAGGAGAGTGCTCCTACCAGAAGGTCTTTGTAAACATCCTAGGGTTAGAAGCAAGTTTTCTAATGGCGTGAATCGATAACTTGAATAATTCATCCAATACTTGGATATGAAATCGTTCAAATTTATACAAAAGATGCACAGTTTCTTTCATAAGCACAGTGCAACCGCCATTTTAATGTAGCTTAAATGATTTTTCTGAATGCTCGGCCGATTGAACATGTTCAAGTTAAACACTATTCCTTAAATTTTCATGAAAATTGAAAGAAAATAAGAGGTGTTATTTTGAATAGATCTTCTGATTTAACACATTGCGACTTCTTCCTTTGGAGCCACGTGATAGAGAAGGCCTATGCCAATAGCCCAGCGTCAATTCAAGATCTCAAAGATCAAATTCGTGAGGCTATCGAGGACATAGGGCAGCCACTTTGCGATTTGGTTATGGAAAATTTCATGAAGAGGATATGGTCCTGTAAGCGTGTCGTAATAGTTATTTGCCCAATGTTAGTTATTGCTATTAACGGCATATCTTCGTCTTTATAATAAACTAAACATCCGATCATTTATTTTAAAAAATGGCATTTTTCTTTTAATATCAAAATAACACCTCTAATTGGAAAACCCTATATGGACCATAAACACGTGTTATCGTTGTTGTAATTCCATATAATTGAAATGGCTATAAATCACTTGATTATGATTCGATCTCAATTAAATTTTGTGAACATATATATCTTATGTCAGTCTATATAATCGCAAAATTTCAAGAAGTTTAAAGGTACTGTTTTGATTTTATGGGCAAAAATGTAAAATCTACAAATCATACTATTCTTAACAAAGTTGAGCGAATTCCGATTTCTAAGGTATTTGTTGCCCTTGTACTCATAAAGGTCCACATTCGTGATAACTTTCAGATTTTTCGGCTGAAAGGTGTCCAATCGCGAGGGGGGGGACACAAATTTTGGGTACATTTTGCCTTCCCGTGGACCCCCTAATTCATTATATGATTTTTTTTATTTCAGATTCTAAAAGTTCTAATCAAGACCTTTCATTTGATACCCCACTCGACTACCTTTGATTAAAAAAAATTTTTAAGGGCCAATTCGTTATTAGGGGGGACCCCCCTTAAACATTTTTTAAATTTTTGTCAAGGCCTTAACTTTTGAGAGACCATCACTTCTGACCTTTTCACAAAGTTTGAGCATTCTAGCTTCTATAGTTTCTGAGGAAATCAGCTGTGACGCACGGACAGACGGACAGACGGACGGACGGACAGACGGCCGGACAGACGGACGGACAGACGGACAGACAGGTCGCGAAACTAGTAGGTCTTTGTAAAAAATTTTTTTACAAAGACCTAAAAAGACATTTTTTTTATTATTTCAATTTATAATTATAAATCATAAAACATTTTTGATTTCTCTTTATTTTTATTAAATATAAATTTTAGATTATTTCGTTTTTCTATATCAAATTTAGTCTTTGTGTTATAGTTATATTCTTTATGAGCTTTACCTTTTCTGATTATTACTTAAATTTTTCTTTAACATTATTTTTCGTATTTAAAAAAAAAATCAAATCTGCAATTAAAATGTGGGTATGGGAACATCATTTCACTGTGCATGCATGTATTGCAAGTGCAAAGGCAAGTGTGCAGCGGAATGAGTGGAAGGCTCGTCAACTTCCATTGTATGGGGTCCCGCAAGGTGACAACGGAGAACAAGGAGTCTGCCATTGATCGTGAACGGAACATGTCGCGAGAACCGCGCCGACAAGCGTTATAGGGTTGGAAGAATTGTGCAACTGGGTGGACATTAACGATTCGTGAAAACCGCATGCCGAAGATTTCCATATTCAATTTCGTGAACTTAAAGTGCATTTTAATGAATTACGCATAAGACCATGAGTCCATCCACGCGTCCATGACCAAATTCTGTAGACAAAACAAAGATTCATCGCCAATAGCGAACGTTTGTTAGTTCTTCACGTCATAGTCGTAGCGTGTCATAGTGCGGGTCATGTCTGACATCTGATTCAATCCGTTTTGGATTAACATCAATCTGTTGTGTAATAATTTGTTCGAAAATCCACAAGTTTATCATTTCACTCGCATTGTCATCATCAGCCTTTTGTGCCGGCGCTCACAAGACAAATCTGATATTATCCGTTTTCTATTTCTACTCGATCCTTGAAATTTCACGTCGTAGAAAAGTTTCGTTTTGGCGTAACAATAAAAGTGAAGTAAAAAGTGATTTTTCATCTCTTTCATTTGAGTCACGACGAAGGAAAGAATTTGCGAGAATTCACGTTTTCCTAAGCGTTGAATTTGTAGTTAAATGCGTCATTGGGAATTATACAGTGGCCCGTGCAGTACTAATACAGGGTGGGCAAAAAGTCCCTTTCCTATTTATATATGTAATAACTTTTAAATAAAGTGATTAAAATAAAAAACAAATATCGTCAAATTAGGATTAACTTATGTATTTTTTTTACATTAGGTGTGGAAAATTATATCCGATAAGTGTGCGCCCTTAGAATTAACGCAAGCTTGGGCTCTTTTCACGAAATTTTTCATAACGTTTTGGAGTGTGACGGATGTGATTTGCGCAATTTCCGCTCGAATGTTCTCTTTCAACTCCGGTAAAGTCAAAAGTTGACGTAGACCTTCTCTTTGTGGTAGCCCCGTAGAAAAAAGTCTGGAGCTGTCAGATCAGACGATCGCAGTGGCCATTTTATGTTACCATTTTTCGAGATAACACGATTTGGAAAGTGATGTTGCAACAAGCTCATTGTCTCACGAGCGGTGTGTGCTGTTGCACCATCCTGTTGAAGCCATATATTCTCATTGTTGTTATGTACTCGCACAAGTGGAAAAAGTGTAATGATTTTCACCTTTTTAGGTTCGAACGCGGAACCGACCTCTCATCAGTTCTAGACGTTAAGTCTGAGTAGTGCCAACGGATGGTACCAACAGGTCAACCAATCTGGGCACCGTAACCCATTCACGCGGTGGCTGCTTGTCGGCCAGCTAGTTCGGAGAGGATTTCGGTCGCGGGTCGCTGAATGGGTTACGCTCATTTACATAATTCAGCCACCTATACACGCCCGTTTTCAAAACGCGTTACGAAACAAAACCATACGGAGAAGAAACCTATTCTACGTTACTCCGTATTTCTTCTTATTACCAGTCAAAGAACAAAAGCTAATTTTTATTTCGCGTTCCCGAATTCCGACGCGGTACCGAAAAGTATGCTACTCTAAACTAACCCGACGAAAACTACTCTAATAAAATGACGAAACAACAAAGGTACCGCGTACCGCGCGCGACGCGAAACCGACCTCAGCGGATTTGTCGAAACCCTACCTTCGCGACGGCATACCTACCCTGCACTCACTTCCCCGCTGAAACTAGAAGAACCACTGAAAAGGAAAGTCTTTCGTTAATTAACAATTCATGATTTTATTTATTGGATTAGTTTTCATAATATGCTATTTCTTTTACATTAGAATTATCAATCATCTTGTCCTATGAATAACCGGATTCAACCTCTTTTATAGTGTGCATCTAATCCACGATTCCTTTACACAATACATTCGGTGAATTTTCTGTCTACTTCAACTCAACACGAGGTGAATCTTTGCGTCTGCATTGCTATTGATTTTAGTATTACATCTACTTAAACTATTTACAAAATCAAATACTCTTTGACAGTGGCTACACTAACAAACGACACTGGAATCTGATTGTTTCTATTTCCGATTCATTTGAGAAAATAAGGGGTTTTTTGATGATTTTTTTTTTTATTTTGGTAGGCCTTTATTTGATGAGTGCTCATTTACGATAGTTATTCCTTTCAGCCAATCGCGGTTGAATGTTACAAAAACAGTTTAAAGCTGTCTTAAGGCAATTTTATCGTTTGAAAAAGCTGTCGTCAGTGAATTTTCTAGGAGTTTGTAAGCTTACAAATTCGACATAACATGAAACGTTAAATTTTTTTTTTTTTTTTTTTTTTTTAAATTAATGGAAGCATTTCATTTTCTCACGAGTGGAGGAAGTATTTTTTTTCATGAACTTGTTCTTGGTAACCAAATTGGCACAACAGGAACATTGTCAAATAATTAAGGCAATTGGAAGATATAGTAGTTAACAACCATTTTTAATTTATTATCAACCGAAAAAGTAACAATTAGTATAGTTGTAACGATATTTTCTAGCAAAACGGTTTTTTTTTTTCAAGTTTTTATCTTATTGGCATTGAAGATTACAGCGATGTGAACAATTGTTTAGAACTCGTTGTACAGAGTAAGCACTTTGTCTCGGTTATTACATACTCAATTTATAAAAGTCATTTTTCTCGATATTCTACTTTTAGGGCTAGCGATTAATCTAGCTATGAAACAAGACTTTGAATTAATGAGTTTGGTAAATCTATAATCATCATTTATTTCCTCATATCCTCCATAAAACCAAGGCGGGGAGAATCAATAAACGAGCTTTGAAACAATGCACGCAATCAATCTTGGAATTAAAAATTTAAGTAAATAGACTGAGATGTAGACAAATAGTTTTGAGTTAGCTGGTAAGTCTGTAGCGAACTGAGCGATAAGGAAAAATTTTAAAATTTACCTACTCCTTTTGTCTTAATGACAATTTAATGAATATTTATCCTAAATTTGTTGTTCTTGTTGTATGTACGATTTTGGCATCGATATCACATTATGTGTCTTCATTTCTTTTCTTAGTTTGTTGGTTTAGAAGCGTTGAACTTGACGAGAATGACGAAGGGAAAAATTTGTAAAGTGTCAGTTTGAACATTGCATATTGTATTACGGCTGGAGAACTTTTAATTTACGCTCGATGCTTGCGCGGCACATTGGACACAATTCCAAATTATCTTGGCGCTCTGCGCAACAGCACAGATGGCCGCAAGGTATGAAAATAATGTTCACCCAGTTTTGACCTCGGCAAGGATCCCTGTAAGATAGCAAAGTTCAGCTCGAAGTCAAAAAACAATTAATCAAACACGTGTTACCTTCTTTTATAAATACTGTGGCACCTTAGGCGATTAAAGACAACAATGCTCGATAGGAATATAACTGATATTGACTTTTCAACATTTGTGTCTACTGTAAAATATAACCGAAAGATGAAGTGTACCGGCCACATATAGCTTCTATGAAACTAGAATCGAAGAACACCAAGATTACTGTCGAAGGGAGCGGTTTACAATCTATCAACTATTCTTAGTGAAATAGGTATACGAAAAATGTTGCGAATATAATATTGATGAGCACTTTCTTTCCCCCGTTTTCTCTCCCTCGTGGCGCCGGACTGCCAAGCTGACAACCTCCGACCAAACAGATGTGTGTGGAATGGAACGCCACATGGCGGCAATGTGCATCTCCATTTGTCGCCAGTGGCATAGTTTTTCGATGGCCACGGTGGAGGGGGCATTCCCAAATGGATATGTCTCGAAATGCGTCGGGGTTTTGATTAATATTCTGTTTCAAATATTTAAATCCACAGATCTAAATATTTGGAGATAAAAAAAATATTTTCTGCGCAACGATATCCGCACGAAAGATGAAGTCCGCTTGCATTTCGAGGTCATACCCATCTGGCCGAGTGCAAGGGTTCGGGATCAGAATCACTTCGATTCCCGGGCGTAGGCATCACATTACACATTCCCCCCCCCCCCCCCAAGATCGAAGTAATTACGATCCCGCCTCCTATGTAAAAGCTCTTGGTTAGGGCCGTGGCGGGTCGAAGGTCGGTTTCGAGGAATAGGCTACAACCATGTTCGTGAAGACTCGACAGTGACTATACCGTAGGGAGTCAGGGGTTACTCGGAGGTCTTCGTATAGGCAGAGATTTGGGTAAGCCAAGGTTTTTCGTGGGAAATAGTTGCACTTCATCGTCTGAGGTCTTTTGCGTGGTAAATTCCCAGGGTTTTACCAGTCATGTCCGCGATGAGGTATCGGGTGGGGCTTATTACTTGTAGGACTCGACACTTCACGAATTTCTTGTCTAGTTTGGCATTGTAATGTCGGGTGGCATCGCTCTGTCGGAAGTTTCGACGATATATCTCGTCGCCTACCTTAAAGCCAGAAGGATGAGATCGCAAGTTGTACCGCTCCTCTCCCATCCGTCGACTTTCTTCAATCTTCTCCCGCAGAAGTTGGAGCTTTTCGTGCGGTTCCAGAACCACGATTGGGTCCTCTAGCGATTTCAGTTGCCGCAATAGCCGGTAAGCGCTCCCATGACAGATCATGTACTGGCCGAACAATGCGAAATACGGCGAAATGCCGGTAGTGGCGTGGTACGACGAGCGCAGCGCACTAGTGATGGCGGACAATTTGCGATCCCAGTCCTTCTGAGTCAGGTGGACATATGCGCGAATGGCCGCTATGAGCGTACGGTTCAGTCGTTCGGATGCGTTGGCTTGTGGTGAATAGACGGCGGTTCGTTGGTGGATGATGCCGTATTTGGACATTAGGTCTCGGAACTTGCTGGAGGTGAACTGGACCCCATTGTCGGAGACAAGTTTCTCCGGAACTCCAAACATGTGAAAGACTCGGTTCTCCAAGAAGCTGATTATAGGTCCAGTGTGCATGTTACGTAGTGGTTCTATGATAGGGAATTTAGAGAGCTGATCCAGGACCACGACAGCTCCCGTGTGACCAGAAGCAGATCGAGGGTAAGGACCGATAAGATCAATGTACAAGCGCTGGAACACGCGTTCGGGGACCTCAACCTTACCCATGGGAGGCCGAAGAATGGTGTTGGGCGCTTTAGTGCACTTGCATAGCTCACAGGAGGCTACGTACGCTTTTATCTGTTGTGCCATCTTAGGCCAAAAGAAACAGGTTTTCAACCGCCTAAGTGTACGAGCGTAACCGCCGTGCGCACTTGATGGGTGGTCATGAGCCCGTCTGATAAGATCAGTGGTTAATTCTTCGGGCACCCACAACTTCCACTGTTCTTCTTCTTGTATGGGGTCTCCGGATGCGTGTCCCATCCACTTATAAATAAATCCATCTGTCAACCGCAGTTCAGGAAGCTGGGACAGTTGATTCTGGATAGTGTGAATCAGTTGGGTATAGCTGGCTGACTGGAAGGCAGGATGGTCCAGATCGATCAATTGGGGGCTGTCGTCCGCTTGGACCAACTCGGCTCCTTCAGGAGCGAACATTCTGGATAAGGTGTCGGGGACTACATGCTGGCTTCCTTTTCGGTGGCGAATTGTTAAGTCAAATGCCTGTAGTTTCAGTGCCCACCTGGCCAATCTGCCGTTGAGATCAGTCTGGCTCATTAGCCGTTTCAGAGAAGCGTGGTCCGTAACGATTTCAAAGGTGGGTCCCTCCACATAGGCTCGGAAGCGTTTCACTGCCAACACCGCAGCTAGACATTCCTGCTCGGAGACCGTGTAATTTCGCTGGGCTGGGTTCAACTTGTGAGACATGAAGGCTATACGTCTCTCCTCGCCGTCTTGTGCAACCTGGACTAAGACTGCCCCCACCCCATGTTGACTCGCGTCACAATGGATTGAGAACGGTTTGTCAAAGTCCGGGCTGTGCAGTACGGGGGCTGTAGTCAGACTCTTCTTTAGCTCTTCAAAGGCTCGCAAGCTGGGCTCTTCCCAGACGAATTTACGTCCCTTACGCAGCATGTCGGTCAAAGGAGTGGTAATGGCGGCATAGCCACGTACAAAACGCTGGTACCATCCGCATAAGCCTAAGAATCGGCGTAATTGCTTGGGGGTCTTGGGTAATGGAAAAACGTCAATCGCTTGAGTCTTGTCCGGATCGGTCTTGATATGGCCATGCCCAATGATGTGACCTAAATACTTCACCTCCGTCATCACGAACTGACTCTTCCGTATGTTGATGGTTAATCTTGCCCTCCGGATGTGTAGAGCCACCTCCTGAAGCAGGTCGATGTGTTCGTTAAAGGTCTCGGTTATAAGCAACAGATCATCCAAGTAAACGAAAACTTGGTGCCGCAAATGAGGTGGTATCACCTTATCCATAAGGCGCGTCATTGTTTGGGGGGCATTGCGCAATCCGAATGGCATGGTCACGAATTGATACAGGGGCCGACCTGGGACTGTGAAGGCTGTTTTCTCTTTTGAACCAGGGTCTAAAGGAATTTGCCAGAAGGCGTCCTTGAGGCCTAAGCTCGTGATGAAATGGGCTTTAGGCAACCGACTCAAAATGCCTTCAATCAACGGTAGAGGGTATGCGTCCTTGACAGTGACGGCGTTCAAGCGTCTGGCATCTAAGCATAGCCGGACCTTGTTCGGCTTGACAACTAAGGTGACTGGGGAAGCCCACGCGCTCTGTGATTCTTCGATTACGCCTAATGCTAGCATTTGATCCACTTCGGCATATAACGATTTTTCCTTCGCCGGAGATATGGCGAAATGTCTCTGTTTTATGGGTTTAGCATCCCCCACATCTATAGTGTGGAACACCAGGGCAGTCCTCCCGAGACCTTCCTTCTCATGCGATGGAAAAGCCGATATAGCCGAGTCAAGACGCAGTTGCTGATTTACATCCAGTGTATGTCGTAATAAGTGAGTGGGTTGAGATTGGTCAGGAGCTGTGGTGACGGACTCCAGGGTCGTACCGGAGAATAGGGCCGGGGCCAAGTTAAATTTTCGAACGAAATCTACTCCTGGATAAAGATTCTGGGTTTACTGAGGTATGATGAACAATTCTATAGGTTTAGTTACTCCTTTAAAGGTGACATCCGTCATAATTTTTCCCACTACAGAGTGACGAGTTCCGTCCGCCGTGCTTAACCAGGAGGTGAAATGACGGTTTTGGTCCGCGTGCCTTGCCAGTACCTCCCCTGCAAAATCGGCAGATATGCAATTCACACTGGCTCCCGTATCGACTAAGCCTGACACTCGTTTTTGCAGGAGGTGTACTGACGCATATGGCCGAACATCATCCCTCAATAATTCGTCTAAGTGTATGTCCTTCAACACCTTCCTCGACTGCCTGACTTTTCTCCAGAAGCTCCGCATCCGACGCGTGGCTCGCTTGCTTCGCGGTGGGACATTTGTAGCCAACTCCTCATGGAAGATGCGCTGTCGAGTAGCCAAGTAATTCCGCAGCCTGACATGAAAAGGTTTTACATGCCAAGGAACTTTCGCCTCGCTATCATTTCCCTGCGCGTTGGCCTCGGCGAAGGACGGCGTCGGTTGTGGAACTTCGGGAGAACTGTGTTTAGCGGTGCGAGTCAGCAGAGTTGGAGTCATGTTGGGAGCTTGGTCATAGCTAGTGATGGGGTCAAGATTGGTCGCGGCACTCGGTGGCAAGTTTTTTCGCCCTTTGCAATTTGCACAGTCAGGTGCGTAGGTGTCGGCCTTCCCGCAGCGGTAGCAGAAAAGCGTCGGCTCCGCTGGACATGCATAGAACCGATGTCCCGGTTGTCGGCAGTTCCAACAGACCGTCGGGCTTGTACTTGCTTCAAGGGAGGGTCGATCAATCAATGCTGGGTCCTCAAGCTCCGGTTGTGCTCTGCTCCTCGGTACTGGTACTGGATCAACAAGCAGGTGGTCCGCTGCCATCAACTCCGCGGTGTGATGATTTCGGGGATTTGGTCCCATTATGCGAGGTTGTGGACGGAAGGTGCCTCGCCGCTCATCCAAGTGTTCTTGCCTACGGGCATGGAGGCGCAATCCCTGTATGGTGTTGATGGGAAAATGTAGAAGGCTGTTCTGGAGATCCCAGCGCATGTTCTCTCTGATAATTTCTACCAGTTCGTCCTCGGGCATGGTAGTTCGCAAGCGAGTGCTCAATCTCACTATACTTGTGTAGTACTGGTCGAACGGTTCGTGAGCGCCTTGTTTCCGTTTCTTTATTTGCTCCTTTAGCTCTCTCTCAGTGAAGCCATCCTCAAATCGATTGCGGAAGGCTGCACTGAAAGAGTGCCAAGTGGGACGTGACGTTGCTTCTTTAAAGCTCCAGTACCAGTCGGCAGCGTCGCCGCTGAACAAAAGATGTGCATGCCGGAGGAAGGCCGAGGAATCACCTCCCAGGGTGCTGGATACCAACGCCTGAATCCGGAAAAGGAACCGGTCCGCCGATATCATATCGTTGAACCCTGTAAAGTTCAGGCGCCAACTCTCCATGATACGAGGCGTCGGGTCTCGAAAAGGTGTCAATGCGTTCCCGGGGGGAATCACATCCTCGATTGACCTGTTGTATTGAACTGCCTCGGGGGCTATAGGTACTAACGGAGGTGCGGTGCTGTGTCGTGGTCTATAT
The DNA here is from genome assembly GCA_963969285.1 of Odontomyia ornata. Taxonomy (NCBI): domain Eukaryota; kingdom Metazoa; phylum Arthropoda; class Insecta; order Diptera; family Stratiomyidae; genus Odontomyia; species Odontomyia ornata. The sequence goes on from OZ017739.1 coordinate 87,519,837, forward strand.
TCGGGAGCTCTGGGATCCATTCCCGAGTTCCTTGGAGGTGGGGCCCATTGCTCGGATGGTCGCGAGTGGGGCATAGCCACACTGGGATTGGGCTCCCAGCCAAGCGGAGTTCACACGCGGCTGGGTGGTTAGCTCAACGGGAGATTTTGGAGCTTTCCCTCCAGGTTGCCAATCCTCTCCGACATATCCCTCATCAACGCCACGAGGGTGTCAATGGAGTGGGCGGAAGGCATGGGTGCCACCTCGGACACGACACTTGCGGCCGGAACTTCACCGCCTACGGCTCCTTGCAGGTCTAAAAGTGGTTGGGACTGTTCGGCCTCTGGAACTCCTTTCGCCACTGCTCCACGCGTTGGTGGGGGCGTTCCAAGGGGGACGTCTAGGGCGGTCCGCTCGATGGGTCGCCGGCATAAGGGACACAGCTCGGACGTGAGGAGGAGCTGTTGTACACAGGCACGATGGAATAGATGTCCACAATCAATCGCACGCTGTGTACGCCCTCCACTACGTCTTCGAAGCAGATCCCGCAGTTAGCTGGTTGGACCGTTTTGGATCTGGTCCAACGCTTATCTGGGGTCCGCTTCGTTGCCATATTTGTTCTTGCTGGGTGTGTTTGATCCTACGTGTAAGCAAAAAATGTAAACTACGCCTACTCTAATAATGTAAACTATAGGTATATCTATTCGCTTAAGACTTATTTAGTGGCCGATAGTGGCGAGCTATTTAAGTCGAATGAGAGGAAAAAAAAAATTTTATTTGAATACACACTTTCCTTTCCAGTGGTCGACTACTCCAACGGGAAATGAGAGTGCGTGGTAATCTGCCGAAGAAAGGGTGCTTTTGGTCGATTTACAAAATTTATCCCATACCCACTTACATTACAAACCGTTTCTAATCTACGTTAAATGACTCGACGAGACAAGTGGTAGAGCTACCGTAACGATTTTGTACGCGGTCAAAATTCCCGACGCGTGGAAGCATTCCGGGCTTCGCAACTCCAGCATACGCCACCGAACGTTGAACCGATACCACTCGTCTATCACGCATACGAAATAAGTAGAATCCTTCCGCGACATAAAGGCAAGGTAGCCTTCTATTTTCTTGAGTGTCCATGCTGATAGGTAAACCCATCAGGCTGGCAGTTCCATCAAGAAAATAGAAGGTCCTTACAGGGGTTAGCCTGGGACAACACATCGGAAGGATTCTGTCGCGAAAACAAAATCAACCAAAGGAGAGCGGAAGCTACAACTCACGTGAAGCGACTGCTAGAGTGTATCACACAACTCCACTGCTCCTGATAGTAGGACTCGAGTACCAGAGTACCTTACATCCTCCGTAAAGGACCAACTCGTCAGAAGACGCGAATTTCTTTCCCCCTTAGGATGTTTTAGGCCCCACGTTGGGCGCCATTTGTAATGATTTTCACCTTTTTAGGTTCGAACGCGGAACCGACCTCTCATCAGTTCTAGACGTTAAGTCTGAGTAGTGCCAACGGATGGTACCAACAGGTCAACCAATCTGGGCACCGTAACCCATTCACGCGGTGGCTGCTTGTCGGCCAGCTAGTTCGGAGAGGATTTCGGTCGCGGGTCGCTGAATGGGTTACGCTCATTTACATAATTCAGCCACCTATACACGCCCGTTTTCAAAACGCGTTACGAAACAAAACCATACGGAGAAGAAACCTATTCTACGTTACTCCGTATTTCTTCCTATTGCCAGTCAAAGAACAAAAGCTAATTTTTATTTCGCGTTCCCGAATTTCCGACGCGGTACCGAAAAGTATGCTACTCTAAACTAACCCGACGAAAACTACTCTAATAAAATGACGAAACAACAAAGGTACCGCGTACCGCGCGCGACGCGAAACCGACCTCAGCGGATTTGTCGAAACCCTACCCTCGCGACGGCATACCTACCCTGCACTCACTTCCCCGCTGAAACTAGAAGAACCACTGAAAAGGAAAGTCTTTCGTTAATTAACAATTCATGATTTTATTTATTGGATTAGTTTTCATAATATGCTATTTCTTTTACATTAGAATTATCAATCATCTTGTCCTATGAATAACCGGATTCAACCTCTTTTATACTGTGCATCTAATCCACGATTCCTTTACACAATACATTCGGTGAATTTTCTGTCTACTTCAACTCAACACGAGGTGAATCTTTGCGTCTGCATTGCTATTGATTTTAGTATTACATCTACTTAAACTATTTACAAAATCAAATACTCTTTGACAGTGGCTACACTAACAAACGACACTGGAATCTGATTGTTTCTATTTCCGATTCATTTGAGAAAATAAGGAGTTTTTTGATGATTTTTTTTTTTTTTTATTTTGGTAGGCCTTTATTTGATGAGTGCTCATTTACGATAGTTATTCCTTTCAGCCAATCGCGGTTGAATGTTACAAAAACAGTTTAAAGTTGTCTTAAGGCAATTTTATCGTTTGAAAAAGCTGTCGTCAGTGAATTTTCTAGGAGTTTGTAAGCTTACAAATTCGACATAACATGAAACGTTAAATTTTTTTTTTTTTTTTTAATTAATGGAAGCATTTCATTTTCTCACGAGTGGAGGAAGTATTTTTTTTCATGAACTTGTTCTTGGTAACCAAATTGGCACAACAGGAACATTGTCAAATAATTAAGGCAATTGGAAGATATAGTAGTTAACAACCATTTTTAATTTATTATCAACCGAAAAAGTAACAATTAGTATAGTTGTAACGATATTTTCTAGCAAAACGGTTTTTTTTTTTTCAAGTTTTTATCTTATTGGCATTGAAGATTACAGCGATGTGAACAATTGTTTAGAACTCGTTGTACAGAGTAAGCACTTTGTCTCGGTTATTACATACTCGATTTATAAAAGTCATTTTTCTCGATATTCTACTTTTAGGGCTAGCGATTAATCTAGCTATGAAACAAGACTTTGAATTGATGAGTTTGGTAAATCTATAATCATCATTTATTTCCTCATATCCTCCATAAAACCAAGGCGGGGAGAATCAATAACCGAGCTTTGAAACAATGCACGCAATCAATCTTGGAATTAAAAATTTAAGTAAATAGACTGAGATGTAGACAAATAGTTTTGAGTTAGCTGGTAAGTCTGTAGCGAACTGAGCGATAAGGAAAAATTTTAAAATTTACCTACTCCTTTTGTCTTAATGACAATTTAATGAATATTTATCCTAAATTTGTTGTTCTTGTTGTATGTACGATTTTGGCATCGATATCACATTATGTGTCTTCATTTCTTTTCTTAGTTTGTTGGTTTAGAAGCGTTGAACTTGACGAGAATGACGAAGGGAAAAATTTGTAAAGTGTCAGTTTGAACATTGCATATTGTATTACGGCTGGAGAACTTTTAATTTACGCTCGATGCTTGCGCGGCACATTGGACACAATTCCAAATTATCTTGGCGCTCTGCGCAACAGCACAGATGGCCGCAAGGTATGAAAATAATTTTCACCCAGTTTTGACCTCGGCAAGGATCCCTGTAAGATAGCAAAGTTCAGCTCGAAGTCAACAAAACAATTAATCAAACTCGTGTTACCTTCTTTTATAAATACTGTGGCACCTTAGGCGATTAAAGACAACAATGCTCGATAGGAATATAACTGATATTGACTTTTCAACATTTGTGTCTACTGTAAAATATAACCGAAAGATGAAGTGTACCGGCCACATATAGCTTCTATGAAACTAGAATCGAAGAACACCAAGATTACTGTCGAAGGGAGCGGTTTACAATCTATCAACTATTCTTAGTGAAATAGGTATACGAAAAATGTTGCGAATATAATATTGATGAGCACTTTCTTTCCCCCGTTTTCTCTCCCTCGTGGCGCCGGACTGCCAAGCTGACAACCTCCGACCAAACAGATGTGTGTGGAATGGAACGCCACATGGCGGCAATGTGCATCTCCATTTGTCGCCAGTGGCATAGTTTTTCGATGGCCACGGTGGAGGGGGCATTCCCAAATGGATATGTCTCGAAGTGCGTCGGGGTTTTGATTAATATTCTGTTTCAAATATTTAAATCCACAGATCTAAATATTTGGAGATAAAAAAAATATTTTCTGCGCAACGATATCCGCACGAAAGATGAAGTCCGCTTGCATTTCGAGGTCATACCCATCTGGCCGAGTGCAAGGGTTCGGGATCGGAATCACTTCGATTCCCGGGCGTAGGCGTCACATTACAAAAGGAAGTCCTGAAGCATACTTCTGTAACGAGCTCCATTGATCGTAAGACTGGCACCTTGATCATTTTCAAAGAAATATGGTCCATAAATTTTCCGTGAAGTCACGCCACACTAAACAGTTACACGAAGTGGGTGTAACGAAAGCTGTTGGACATTTTGGGGATTATGTGTGCCCCAGAATCTAGTGTTTTGCCTGTTCACAAATCCGCTTAGGTGAAAGTGCGCCTCGTCAGTCATCATTAAATTTTCCAAAAATCGTTCCTCATTCTCGACAAGATTTAGGATATCCCTGCAGGATTCCAAACGCAGTACCAGGTCCCCAGGATGGAGATGCTGGACCAATTGTGTTTTGTAGGGATATAGGTATAAGTCCGTTTTTAAAATTGTGCGCAACGTGCCTCGCTATATAGCCAACTGTGCTGCACGTCGTCGTGTTGATGTTTCATCGTTCTCTCCAACACTTTGCCTAACAAGCTGTATGTTTTCAGCCGATCGTCCAGAACGAGGTCTGCCCGTACGTTTCTCATCTGCAACGTTCCCATATCGCTCAAATTTGGCCACCATAGCACGTATAGTTGGAGCTGCTGGAGGTTTGCGAACTCCATAAAATTGGCAGCATGCACGTTGAGTGGCAGTTACTGAACGGCTGTTTTCCAAAAATAATGACACAAGTTTGGTTCGGTGTGCGATGGTGTACCTTTCCATATTGGAATCTCCCAAGTTTAATGACTACAAAAAAAATTAAAATTTAACAAATTACTCACAAATGTAACAGTTATTAATTTTTTACATCGGAAAGTTACTTTTTGCCCACCCTGTACTTTCATCTTACGCTCAGTGTGCCCTAAGCAGAGCATATATACTAACTAGCACCTGCAATCGGGGAGCTATCAAAATGAAAAGAGAAGCAAATAAATGTGTAAAATATGGATTAAAGTTTACGATGTGTTGGTTCAAATGCTTGCAAATTCAAGTTTTTGTTTACCATACATATGCACTTTTAGACCAACTCTCTCTACTCTATAAGTACCGTAAGAAATAAAATTTGCTCTAATTGCAGCTGCTATTTAGTATATATGCTCTGCCCTAAGTTTGCCGCATTTGAACGAAACTAAAAAATCTGAAGCCCTTCACAATTCAAATATCTGCTGCTTTTGGAAAGTATTATCCACCGCGTACTATCAGGCAAATATGCATTAGTATTCAATTTTTTTTGCCAAGTTTGATAATCGCAAAAGTATGTTTTGCATATGGTGTTGGTGCACTGCGAAGGCGAATGAAAGGGCTTGGCCAAGTGACATTTGTTTTGAGTGCTGGGAAAATTTGTCGCCATGAGGATTGTTGTTGCATACATCAGTGGCTGATTATGAGATACACAAATTATGGTTCATCGTGTCTCTTGCTTCAATTGAGGCTTACATGTTTATGGGCTGCTGGATAGTTTTTCTAATAAAAAAATAACCCGCTCAGTGGTCGCGAAAGCAACAGGTGCCCGCTAGAGCTTCATTCGTCATAACAAATATTGCGAACCTGGCGTGTATAGCATTTTTGCATTGCTGGAGTACATGGTGGTACTATCCATTATGGCCTTCCATACAATGGCTTATCATAACTTCCACCGAAAATAAGTGTTGTAGACTGTAGTTCTGAACTGGCCAAAACAGTTCTATGAACAATAAAGTTAGCACAGTACTGAAGAGCTTAGGCTTATATATAGTAATGGACACGATTATTTTAAGCAGAGCCTTAATTACAAGGGAAGCAGTGTGCGATTTCAATGACATTCAATTAAGCTTGGTGAAGCGAATATTAACTCTGCGGCATTTCATCATAATGTATAACTCTGGTCAGCAGATGCAAATTAATGAAATTAGAAGATGCCATTATGAAAATGAAAAGCAATTGCTAACCAAAATTACAGTTCATCAAGCGATGGAAAAAAGTAATAATTAGTCATTATTGAATAATACTAGTTTGGTCACTCCACTCTCCTCCCTGCGTTCAATTTCTTGCTAGTCAATTTGTTCAGAGCTTTCCAAGCTACTGTAGTTTCGTCGATCAAAATAGGAGAGGATTGCCTGTTATTAAAGCGTGTAAAAATAGCAATTTGATTTATAGCAAAATGCGAAGCTTTTATTTTGCTTTGTATGTTGAATGATCCGAACAAAATCTGGCAAGATATCGTCCTACTGACATTCACTACGCCTAGGGAAACATGAAATTGTTACGGTGTAAAGCTCCTAAATAACCACCAAAAGGACGTGTGTCTAGGCTTAGAATTGACGACCTGTGTGGTGGATAAGAAAGGTGTTAAGTAGTTTATTGGAAAGCACACAGTAATTGAACCAGTTGTTTTAATTAGGGCTTACGTGCACGATCTTAAATTTTCGAAAAATATAGACACTTGAAATTTTTTGTGGGCTCATAACAATAATTTTTCCACGCTGATTTCAAAAACATATTCCATTTTTATGTAGCAGGTCTAGTTTTGGAGTTACGAAGTGACAGGGTTTTTCATTGAAAGTGCACATAGTTTAAGTTTAAAAAATGTATTAAATATATTTATTCTGAATAAAATTTCCTTTTTTTGGATTTTCTAGAGTGAGATGTATTATGAGTACTATTTTGAATGCTCCAACAATAATCAGCCATCATATGCTCATTCCAGTGCCCCTGATACCCCTCCTCCATAATGCGAATATCTTGGTGAAAGCACTCTCCTTGTTCCTCGCTCAGGTCACTGAGATTTTCAGGAAAATAGTCTTGATGGCTGTGAAAGTAATGAAGCTTAATACTCATGTTGCCTCCAAGCCACTGGAAGTATATCAGCAACTGTTCAACTTGCTGAATGTAGCCGTCAGACTTCGTATTGCCCAAAAAATTTCTCACTCTTCCCATGTACATTTCTCGACAGCTGTCATACGATTGATGAAATTTTTACCATCTATCTACTTCCTGATTTGTGGGCCATCGAAAATGCCACCTTTGATTTTCTCACTACTCAATTTTGGAAACACTTTTTCAATGTATTTGAAACATTCACCATCTCTGTTAAGACTATTTTGTGTAGCCAGTTTGTTGGCCCAGGTGAAAATTTACCATTTTCAAATCAACACATACAACCCAGTTATGTTCCTTGTACTTGATTTTGTCGATAACTAAAGATATTGTAGGATATTCTTCTTTAACCTTTGTAGGATGAGCAATAGGTAAGGAACCAAATTTGTTACCATTATGTAAAAGAACACATTTCAAACTTCGTTTTGACGAATCAATGAACAACCGCCACTGATTTGGATTATACTTATTTAATCCCATTGCAGTCATTAGGCCCGGAATATCAGTACCAAACACAAAATTATCTTTTTTAGTAAATAAAGGGAGTGATTCCTTTTCCCTGTTACGGTAGTACGATATCTTCGTTTCTCTGTTCAACAAATTTCTTTCTTTCAATCGGGAAGCTAAAATTTCTGATGCCATTTTAAACAGTCCAAGGCCCCTGATCAAGTCATTTCGATCATCTTGATTTAGTGATCGGGACTAGCGTAGCAATCAAAATCACTGTCGCTACCACTGCCGTCGTTTTCGGTTTGTCCGCTGCACTGGTCTGGATTTTCCGAAGATGTACATGGCTGTTGTGGTGTTGATGTGTCACTGATACTCAAGACTGGTCTTATGGCAGATTTAAAGTTTGGATATATCCACTCAGAGCGATTTTTGGGGTTTATTCCTATGATTTTCGTTACACAGAAATAACAGTCGTCATGATGGTTGGATGGTTCACGGCAAATCATAGGAGCCTTTCACTTAAAAGTGGGTCTTTTTTCGTTTGCTTAAAAGTGGGTCTTTTTTTGTTTGCCCACAGTCGCAAAGATTCAACACAACCATTGCATACCAAACTTGGCATCCAAGGTTTAGCGTTTGACGGCAACGGAACCCAAAGTAGTCGAAGTATGCCTTTTTCACAAAGTCCGACACATTTGAACGAAATTTTTGGAACATATATTCTCCACAAATAACACAAAACAATCAGGATTATTTAAACACGTCCTTCTTGAGGAAGACATAATGAAATTTATAAGGGAACTAGTTAAGTTACACCGCTATTGATAGAAACTACCGACTACTTATGTAAATTCAAGACGGTACCTGTATCTCACTAACTAGAGCTGCTACAAAAAATCTGAGCGTAGATTTGAAATCAGCGCACCCAAATTAGTAAACAACAGTAGAAAAACTTCATGCAACAAAAAAATAAGGCTCATTTTGTTTTTCTGTGAATCAATTGAGTTTTTTGTCAATATTTTCCTATTTGTTGTTTTACAACGTGTGTCAATACTGTTTTCAGTGAAAATGTAGCTAGCCCTTCTTTATATTTAACATAGTTTCACGAACAGGGTGATTTATATTCTTTTCAATATAGTCGATTCAATTTTATATTTAAATTTGATTTTAAATGAATAAAAGACTAATGCTAAAGCAATACAGTAACACACGACTATAAAAAAAAGAAAGAAAAGACAAAAATATGTTCCAGTAAATTTAAACTTAATTGTTTTAAAGTTTAGAATGAAGCTTGATTTTGGCCAAGTTAAGCAGTCTTAAATAAATTTGGTCTCATAACTTGAAAAATCAGCCATTTTGTTTGTCATACTTTCAAGCCGAATTAAAAATGAGTCATTTTCAACAAGTAATTTAAATTCAGCTAGTTCCAATCAAAACCCATTTCGACACTTTATTGTATGTGTTTCAAAAATAAACAAGTTGGGTAAACAGACCTACGCTCATGTCAGAAGGGTTTTGTACTCAACTTACAAAATACAGTTACCAGCAATGAATAAAATCAAGAAACATGTCAAAGACGATTTTATTGGAGAAAATGTGAAATTCGAGGATCATACTATTATTAACAAAGCTGGACAAATTTTGACTTCTGAGGTATTTGTTATTGTTATACCCATAAATATCTCCCTTGATAATTTTTTCAGATTTTTTAGTCTACAGGTGTCCAATCGCGAGGGGGGAAACACATTTTTCGTGCATATCCCCCCCCCCCCCGCCTGTTCCCCCACTGAAGCAAAAACTGTCAGTTTACGAACTGTTTTGAAAAGCTCTCTTAAAGAACGTTCATTTAATACTCATATCGGCTACTTTTGATGAATTTTTTTTTCAGGGGCCATTCCCCTGTACTGTAATCGTCTATTCATAGCCTTTTTTTTCGAATCCTAGATTGGTTATAGAGCCCTTTTGCTAGGAGCTCTCTCCTACCTCTTTGACTTGTTTCACCTATGAGTATTAATTGTAGGTACTTATCTTCATTCATTCATTAAATTGAATCAAGTGTTCAAAACATGCACCTTAACCCTTAAATGCGTGAATTTTGTTAATGATTTGGAATAATTATTTTTAATTATATTAAGGTCTATAAAACACAGGAAAAATAGTTTAAAAAATATAGCATTGACTTGTAGCCACTGAAGAGGAAAAAACCAAATGTTGCATATCTGCAACAGCACGCATTTATTACATTCCTGCAACAGTGTACACTTATAGCTACGTACAGGGAATAAGATGTATGCTAAACACTCAATAAAGTAGATATTTGAAATTCTTTATTTATTCTTGGTGAAATTTACAAAAACAATTCTTATCTCTATTATAGCATAAACTCACTCTACATTTTTCACAATATATGAATGTGTAGCCCTTACAGTTTGGGTATTTACACCTGGCTCGATCACCCCATTTTGGCCAGTGGTCTGTCTTGTCTCGGCGGACATCTTTAGTGGGCATAGTTTGTGCTGGTCCACGCTTCTTCTTCAGCTGCAAATCAGCTTCTAAAGTTGAAGTGCTTGGGTGGTCCCTTTTTGCACCATTGCTCTGTAGGCCGAGGTTACATAAGGTATTTGCCAGCTCAAGTCTATATTTGCACAGATTCAAAGGCTTCGTATTAGGTCTGGTTTGTTTCAGAGTTTTTTTGTACGATAACCATGAATTTATTATGGTCACAACCAAAAGGTGGAAAAACAAGCGATTTGTCCACTTTCTGCTTTTTCGAGTAATATGGTACCTTCCAATAAAGCTGTCAAGCAGATCAACTTCCCCCATATGCGTGTTGTAGTCTTTTATTATATTGGGACAATTTATTGGTACCCGCTGTTTGGTTGCTTTTTCATACCTCGAAGTAGTGGTTACAGGCAAGGCTCCGGTATAGCTTGACAACAAAGTAACTGGCTTATTATCCTTCCAGACTACTGCACTGATATCGATACCATCGACATTGGCTACCTGTTCCTCATGGTATCCCCTTGGTACTTTTCTTTTCATCACACTTTTCTTATCCGGCAGTTTATTATTTGGGATACGATTTGACTGGATTGTTCCCAAGCAATATATTCCTTCCTTTGCAAGATAAGTGACCAAGGGCACCGATGTATAGTAATTGTCAAAGTATATAATATGGTTTGCACATCTTGGAACAATCCGCGCTAGCCGCACAAGTGTGTTACCAGTTGGTCCCAAGTTGGGTTCGCTATTTATGCGAGGATGATTGCCAGCGCCAGTATAAATCTCAAATTTGTGAGCAAATGCATATATGCTACATATCAAGAAAAGCTTGAAACCCCATTTGTGCGGTTTATTGGGAAGGTATTGCTTCATGGCCCATTTTAGTAGCACACATTTGTTCATCTATAGACAAGCTTTGTTCCAAAGGTACAGCAGCATACTTGCTATTTAAATCGTCAATTATTGGCCGAATTTGGTGCAACATATCATGGTTAGGATGGTCAACAGGTAAGTGAGTGCTATTGTCATTGAAGTGTAAAATAGAACAAATATTTTCGAAATTTTTTTGTGTCATGGTTGATTTTACAGACTCATAGCCATATTGATCTGACCAGTACATCCGGAAGTTTGGGAATTTAGCAATAGAAGAATAAATAAGAATCCCAAGGAACTTATTGAGATCATTTTCAGTGATATTAAAGGGATTTGAAATATTTTTCTGTGCAGAATATAAATTGCTCTGTGACTTGATCTTTTCCCTAAGCTGTTGAGTGAAAAAGAAAGAAAAAAATTGGTACGGCGCTTCTAATTCCAATATGCTGTCAGGATATTTAATATTTTGTGGAAAATTTGTAATGTTTTGATTGGTGCTGAGATTTATGCATCTCCAGGCTACGCTGCCAAATCGTTGACGTGCTGCCTCATTCTGCTGAACGGAAGGCTGTGGTGCCTTAGTTACATTTCTTAAAGTTGGGGCATTATCATTATAAAAATTACATAAAGATCATCAACAGTACTTTCCATAGGGATGTCCATATCTTCAGCATCTTTTTCCGCCAATAGCTGACGATTATTCCTATGTTCAACTTCCTCATCTTCCACTTCTCCTTCTGAGGATTCCATGTCATCCTCAGACTGATCTAGGTTCTGGAGGTATTCCTCGATTTCTTGGATGGTCAGCCCTCTTGGCATCCTAGAGAAAAACAACCAGAATTTGGATGGAATGCAGCAAGTAAGTCAGCTGGAAATCAAATTGCTTTGAGTGCAAATGCGCAATGTTGCACTTATACAACAAACTGATTTTGACGAAAAATGTATATCAAGTCTCTGAATTTCCGCAAAAATATTTATTTCTTGCTCTTTTGGTGTTATAAGATGTCTAAAAACAAAAAATAAGCAACACTTGCCTAACAAAGTTACGAAAAAAACTGAATTACACTTTGCACTAATCACTTGTTCACATTCACACGCGCCCGCGATCTAACAAAGTCTGATTCCCAAGTGCAGAAATTTAAAATCAAGACGCCACGTCAACTGTCAAAACAACCATAAAATTTGGTTTAAATTATGGTATATTTAATTCGAATGTGCGTAACGGTTTCGGTTAAATCAGTTGAATTTCGGTATGTTGCAGATATGCAATAACGCGAATTTAAGGGTTAAACGTTGAAGTTGGGGAAAAATAACTCAAAATTATTCATTCTTGTCATTCAAAACAGCTAATATTTTGTTTTACGATTACTGATACCACTAACTGAACCGATTTTCAAAGATATTCATGATACCTATCATTCTTGAAATATTCATGCGAACCCTAGCAAAGCTGTGGTGTCTAAGTCGATAAAAAGCGCATATGGTTCCATAGCCATATGCTTCCATAGCCATATGCTTCCATAGTAACACAGCTCATATTGTTCCATAGAAATACAGGAGAATTCAAATCACTTAAGCTTCGATTCGATCTTTATGAAAATTAATCTTATAAATAGTCATCTGTGCACTGAATTTTATTGAATCTAAGCGTACCGTTAAAATTTTGTTCAAGAAAACATAAAATCGATAAATCATACTATTACTAACAAAGTTGAGTGAATTTCGACTTCTCATGTATTCGTTGTTGTTGTACTCATATAGGCCTACATTCATGATTTTTTTCCGATTTTTCGGATGCAAGATATACAATCGCGAGGGGGGTACGCGAGTTCGTACATTTCCCCTTCCCCTGCCCCCCTCGGTACCGTTCAAGCAATTTTAAGACTTGTTTTGGACAGATCTCATTAAGACCACTCCAACAAAACCCTACTGGACTACCAATGGTGAAATTTTTTTTTTTTTTGAGGGGTCACCTCCCTTTATGAGGCGACCCCCCTTAAACCTATTTAAAAAAATTTTCCACCTTTAAACTTTCAAGAAGTCACCGTTTCTGACCATTCTACAAAGTTTCATGGCGTTAGCCTCCATAGTTTCGGAGAAAAAGTGCTGTGACATACAAACGGGCGGACAGCCGGACAGCCGGACACAGGTCGTGGTTGCAATAGGGTTTTGTATTTTAGTGCAAAACCCTAAAAAAAGGAAAAAACCCAATGCATGTAGAAGAGCATTTTCGTCTATTTATTGGAAAACTGTAATTTGTTATTATAATGAATACAATGAATTATTAAACATATACCTTTAGTCTTTCCTTTCCCCTAACCTGACCGGGTATAGCACCCATAACGATGGCAGGCCCCTCCGCTAAAATGTGCTAGCCATCGGGCGCGAGTTACATGCACAGAAACCCTTACCGGCTAACAACCCCACATCCGCCATAGACAGCTAAGATCATCTTCATATTTCACATAACTTTAAATTCCCAGACTCTTGTTTGCGCTAAATTCATATTACACATATTTTGTCTTTCCCACACTTTGCTCGTTGAATAAAATCATAGTTCATATTACCAACACGTTCCCGCGAAATTGCACTTTTCGAAAAAGCAAATAATAAATTTTAATGAAATGTACTTTCAGTCTGTAATTGGCGTTATTAAAATCGAGTCGAAATATCAAAATCTGAGTTTCATTTATTTTTTTTCTTAACATAAAGTCTATTAGACTTAATTGAATTAAGTCTAATAGACTTTATGTTAAGAAAAAAAATAAATGAAACTCAGATTTTGATATTTCGACTCGATTTTAATAACGCCAATTACAGACTGAAAGTACATTTCATTAAAATTTATTATTTGCTTTTTCGAAAAGTGCAATTTCGCGGGAACGTGTTGGTAATATGAACTATGATTTTATTCAACGAGCAAAGTGTGGGAAAGACAAAATATGTGTAATATGAATTTAGCGCAAACAAGAGTCTGGGAATTTAAAGTTATGTGAAATATGAAGATGATCTTAGCTGTCTATGGCGGATGTGGGGTTGTTAGCCGGTAAGGGTTTCTGTGCATGTAACTCCTCCCCCCTTAGTTAATGGCGACGGCCAAAGGAACTGGATCCTTGCAGGTTCGTTGGCAGGAGCTATGACTGATGGGATATCCTGTTGTATGTGATGCCTGTTAGATGTCTGCCGAAATAGTGCATATGCAATGAAGATGATGATGATTAGGCTCGAGATGATGGTAAGTACGGTGTAGAATTCCTTCTGCTCAATGTAATTTTGGATGATTGTGGGGTTCTTCCTGATGAATTGGTACTTTTTCAATTCATCAAGTTGGATGCTGCGGGTACTGCTTGACGTAAAGTTTACCTCGGAGAACAGGGTTGGGATGATGTGAATTTCATCCCAGTAGGTTAGCTGTTTAGCTGTGTAGTTGATGCCATTTGCGTTGATTTCACAGTTGTTGAATCGTATGAGGATAGTTCCTTCGATTTTCACTTCCTTTTGACCACAGGTAGTTGTGATGGTGATGGTGGGGACGTTTAAAAACAGGAGGTGGTTTGGTTCCGGTTCGAAGATTTCCGTCTCGAATTCCCGGTCGTGTAGTTCGCAATGGGCTGGTTTGTTGTTTATGATGTTTGCGACACAATTGTTCTCTTCTATTTTCTTCCAAAGCGTTGATTGATGGCAGTAGTATATTCCTTCGATGTTCTGGCATTTATCGTCGAGATTTTGTATATGGTTAGGATCGAGAAGGGTATAGGGTTTGGTAATGATAGTTTTTGTTTTAAGGATCGGAAGCGGTATGACATGGTAAAAGGAGTAATTTTCTTTTGAGATGATAGGGATTCGGACATTGAAGATGATATTTGAATCGTTAGAAAAGGCCTGTAGACCTAGCATTTCGTAGATGTGTTCATTTGATTTTAATCTTACTTGTTGGTTTTCGAAAATTGAATGTATTTCGGATAGTTCATTTGGGTTAAGTATTAGTCTCGAGATAAGATTTAATCTTGCAAAGATAATTGCTTCTGATATTCCAGTGATATGATCGTTAAGTAAATCAATATTATAATTAATTTGATTTAAGTATTGTATGTATTTCAAGTTTTCGTTTTCTTTTAGGATTTGATTGATGGAATTTCGATTAATATAGCTGAGGTACTCGGTAATAGCCGTCTGTTGTTGGTTGATATGGTCTGTTATATTGTCAAATCTCTTAATCATCTGTTCGTTTAATCTAGTTTGTTGGTTTAGTTCATTTTTCATGTCGTTTTCGTTATTCAGGATTTTGTTGATCTCGTTGTTGATGTGGATGGCGTCATTATTGTCTAAATTGCCTGTTATTGTTTTTATTATTGTACCGAGTCCGTTGATCAGTCCTCTTTTCGTTCGTTTGTTGGGCATAATATTTAACAGTTTATGGTGAACTTCTGTAAGTTTAGTTTTTGTGATTTTTACGGAAGGGTTGAGTTCTGTTATGTTTGTAAATGCTGTGAGTGTCTCTTGTATACGTTCGATGTTTTCCTCGTAGTTTTTCAGTCGTACTATGTGTATCAAATTACTATAAGAGGTGATTAGTCGTGCGTTTCCTAGTTTGATGGGTAAGGCTCCGTTGCTATTCGTTAGGTCCTGTATGTCCATTATTTGTCCTTGTGTTGTTAGTGCTAACCTGAAATTTACGTTTCCTTTTTATTTTGGATTTATGGAGTTTTTGGTTCTTATCTGAGATTATGGTTATATGCTTATTTTCTTTGACTTTATGTTTCGAGAATCTAGGAGTGATCTTATTACGTCGACATTCTTTTCTATAAACTATTGATCCTTCATGACATTCTTCGGGGTCTTCTCTAGTGGAATTAAGTTTCTCATTGCGTTTAGTGACTTGTTCTTCTAATAACTGTTTTATTTCGGGGTGTAGCTTAGATTGAAATTCTCTCAGCTTTTCTAAGTACTCATGGGTGCTATTGTGCGTTATATTTTTATTAAACTTATATGTCCTACCATAAAATAATTCATAAGGGGTGTGTTTCGTGGAAGAGTGAATGGAATTGTTGTAGGTGATAATTATTTCATTTAGTATATCTACTGGGTCCTTATCTTTATGTTTATCGTGGACTATTCTGTAGATTTCGGTTAGTGTGGAGTGCAATCTTTCAACAGGGGCATTACTTGTTGTTTGTTGAAAGGAGGTAACTGAATGGTTGATACCGTACTGTGTGCAGAATTCCTTAAAGAGGGATGAAGTAAACTCAGTTCCTTGGTCAGTCACTACTGTTATTAAAGTTTGAGGAATACCGTGTAGGCTGATGTAGTGTTTTAGCGATTTGGTTATGGAGAGACTGTTCCGTGCGGGAAGGGTGTATGCTGCGGCGAATTTCGAAAACTTGTCAATTATTGTCAAGATGTATTGTCTATTTATTGTGTAAATATCAATGTGAAGGATGTCTAAAGGTTTGTTGGGGGTTTCGGGTGTTTGAAATTTTGGCTTCTGAGGGTTCCGGTCATATTTTAGGATTTGGCACTTCTCACAGTTGTTTATAATTTGAGAGATTTTATTTTTCATGAAGGGAAAGTAATAGTCTCTTTTAAGGTGCCCCAACGTTTCGTTGATACCACGATGATTATTGTTTAGATGGTAGCTGTTGATGAGGGCATCTTGGTCGTCGTTCTCAGTAATTTCCCGGAGTTTTTCGGTGCATCTGACTAGTTTATAGCATCCGGATTGAGAAAAGTGTTTGGAGTATATTTCTTGGATAATTTTAAAGATGTCATCGGAAGAAAATATTGCGGTCACTTTGTTAGGGGGAATGTATTTCTTGAAAATTTCGGTTAAGGTTGGCTCGGAAAAATCTTGCATTTTGATTATTCGTCTTTGTTTGTTTCTGAAGGGTGTTTCAACTGTAGTTTGTGGTCGTCCGTCTGACCTTTCCAAGATTAGTTGCAGTGTGAATTCATTGAGGGGCCTTTCGGAGATTGGAATACCTGTGCTTAAATTTTCTTCTGCCGAATGTATCGTGGTGCCACAGGTGCTTTGAGCTGAAATGTTTGAGGGCGTGGTTGTATTTTCGTTAGTATTTATTTCGGTCTTGCTTATGGGTGTTATAGTTTTTGATGTTTTTATTCTACTTAGGGCATCAGCGTTGCTGTTTTGGCTTCCTTTTTTATAATGGACATCATAATCGAACTCTTCGAGTTTAAGTCGCCAACGAATCAACCTCGAGTTGGGGTCCTTCAGGCTCATCATCCACGTAAGTGGTTTATGGTCAGTCAAGATCGTGAACTTCCTACCGAACAGATATGGTCGAAAGTACTTTGTCGCCCATACAATAGCCAACAACTCTTTTTCAATAGTGGAGTAGTTGATCTCCGAGTCTGTGAGCGTCCTGCTGGCAAAGCAAATTGGCCGGTCACTGCCAATGGGGCCTTGCGACAAAATGGCACCAATTGCGAAGTTGCTGGCATCCGTCGTTAACACAAAGGGTTTGCTGAAATCAGGATGTTGTAATATGGGGTCGTTCATAAGGAGGTCCTTGCAGTCCCGAAAAGCTCTTACGTAGCGATCGTTCAGATCAATGGTGCGTCCCTTTTTCAAACATTCCGTCAATGGTTTTGTGAGTTTCGCGAAGTCCTTGATGAACTTACGGTAGTATCCTAGGAGACCAAGGAATGATTTTATCTCCTTTTGAGTCCTTGGTATAGGATAATCTATTATTGCTTGGACCTTTTCCGGGTTCGGCTTTATGCCGTGGGTTGTTACGATGTGACCAAGAAAGGCTATTTCTTTTTTCATGAATTCTGATTTATCAAGTTGCACTTTCAGATTCGCTTCTCGCAATTTTTGAAATACCTTTCTTAAATTTTCACCGTGCTCCTGCAGGGAAGTAGAAAAGATTATGATGTCGTCTAGATAGACAAGACAGATTTTTCCTTGGAGATCCTTCAACACGTTGTCCATGACGCGTTGAAAGGTTGCGGGGGCATTCTTTAGCCCAAAAGGCATTCGGACGTATTCGTAATGTCCACCCTCTACTGTGAACGCTGTTTTTGGAATGTCTCGGGTGTCCATTTCTATCTGGTGAAATCCAGAAGCAAGGTCTAGCGTTGAGAAATACATCGACTTGCCTAGTTTATCTAAAATTTCGTTTATGTTAGGGAGTGGGTATCTATCGGTAATCGTTTTCTCGTTGAGTTTTCTGTAATCGATTACCAATCTCCACTTTTGTTTACCACTTGCATCCTGCTTCTTCGGCACAATCCATACAGGAGAGCTCCATGGGGAGTAGCTCGGCCGAATAATTTCTTGTTTCAGCATGTCCTCTATTTGTTTACGGACTTCCTGTTTGTGTACGTAAGGGTATCTATACGATTTTGTATAAATAGGGATGTCATCCGTGGTTCTAATTCGATGCTTAACTTGGTTGGTAAATGTTAGATCCTGGTCGTTTTTTAAGAAAATGTCATCGTACTGACGACAGATTTTGAGTAATAGTTTCTTTTCCTCAATGTTAAGATGGGATGTGCGTAATAGTTCGATGATATCTCTTGTGTCCTCGATATGTGGGTTTCGTTCATAGGTTATCTCGACGTTATTTATTTGTTCATATTTATCTGAAATACTTTCAGCCATTAATGGTTGCTCGATGAAAAGTACCTTTTCAGTTTTGGATATATTGTTTACTTCGATCGGGGCATACCAATCGATAGCTCGGTAAATACCTTCGGAGACTAATATTTCTGGGGTGATTTGGATGGTTTTAATAAAAATGTCTCCATTCTGTACATCTACAGGTAGCTTAGTGATAAGTTTCGATAGTGGGGGTATGACATATTTTGCAGACATAAAGTTGGGTTTGAAATTTAACGGGATTGATGCATTACTGGTTATTAATAATTTATTTGCTAAGTCAACTTTTGCCCCTAATTTGGTTAATGCGTCGACTCCAAGTAGCCCATCAAAATAGCCATGGAATTTGAAAATTAAAAATCTTGTTTTACCTGGGTGATTAAATTCTATGAAGTTAGGAAGGGTGATTTCATCCTTTACTTCATGTCTGCTAAAGATTGTTGTTATTGAGATAGGTTTCGTCACTTTAATATCACGTGGGTCTACATACTCGGGATTAATGAATGAGGAGGAAGCACCGGTATCGATCAAAAATTTTAGTGGCCGTCCAAAAGGGGAAGAAATTTGAATATAAGGGAGTGTATTACCGTGTTTGTTTATGTCTAAGTACCCGATTGGCTTGTTGAGGCACTCGATTGAAAATTTTCGTCATCTATTTCTATGTTTGGTGGGTTTTCATTTTGGGTGTAGTTCAAATCATAAGGGATGTAATAATTAAGGGGTTCGTTATAACTTTCTTGTATATTGTCTATGTAGTCCACATATTGGGGATTTTGCATCAGGGTAGTGTTTTGAGGTTCAGTTTCGTCTTGGGTATATTCGTTGTAGTCTGGGTTGTTCTGTTCTGATACGTTAAATAGTTCCTTAACCGTGTATCTTGGGGCTGTTTGATGAGGTCTAAAGTAATTATTCTTTTGAGGGTAAGGCTGGGTTTGATTTCTTCTAATTGTGCCAGAAATATCCATAGGTTCAGGCTTGTTTAGTGGCTGGTTATTCGGCCTATTGAATACATTTTGATTTTGCTGGAAATTGAAATTATTGGGGAATAAGTTTGGCCTTTGATTATTTAGTCCGAAGTTTGGCCCGTGGTTAAAATTTGGATTTGTAGCCGGGTATCTTTGAAGCCCCGTTAGGTTGTTGACTGGATGCCCAAATAGTGGTTGTTGATTAAAACGCTGTGGATAAGGGCTTGGAAAAAACGGTTTTTGTGATGACAGATTAAGTGGTTGAATCATAGGAAATTTAGTGTTACTATTTGTTTGGGGAATTAGTTGTGGTAGTTTAAGTTTTGGTACTAGGTCTGTATTCTGAGGGCGTGGTTTTAAATGGTTTATGTGTAGAAATTGTCGATCCGAGTTAGAATTAGTATAAAATATATTCTGTTCTTTAATACAGTAAGCGTACGCTCCAGCTAGGGATTCCGGTTTCATAGCGCGGATAGTAGAGCCTAGTGGCTCTTTAAGTCCAGATAGAAATCGGTTCAAACACATTTCCGAAAATAACGATTTCTTTGCCGCTATTACGTTGGCATCTTTTTCATGTATATTTACATGGTTGTTCATACTTGAGAGTATTTCGACGATTTCACTGTAAAACTTCTGTACTGAGTCATTGCCTTGGCGTAGACCGTGAAGGTCTCTGATAAGAGAGGTTTCATTTCTCTTATCTGAATAATGAAGAATCAAATTTTCTTTGATTTTATCCCAATCTAGAGGCGTACCATACATGTTCAAAACCTCATTGGCTTCACCCACAACTTTATTTCTTATGGCTCTCAGAAGGAGTTGGCCGTAACCTGTACCACTTGTCACACTGATGAGATTGAGGATTTCGTCAACATTGTCGAGGAAATCAAATAAAAGTCGAGGATTCCCGTCAAATCTTGGTAAGTCCTTGATCGCGTCGGGAACTCTAAGAGAATTAAAAATGTCGGTAGTCGTCACCGTAATAGTTTGGTTACCGGGCTCAGCCATATTAGGGTTTAAATTGTTACAAGAATTATTTGCAAGAGCACTATTCACTGAATTATTATCAATGCAACTATCGGAAGCAATATCAACACGCACTAGATTTTCACCTGTTTCACTAATTAAATTCTCTGAAATAATTTCTAGTTCTTCATTCATAAGGTTTGAATTTCTAAATCTACTTGGGAGAATAGTGTAAGGGCTGGAGGCGGATTTCTTTCTAGGGATCGGTGGCATAGGAAACAAAATCTCGACTTACCAGAAGATGATGATTATCCTCATTTTGGTATTTTTCGACTCGGGTTCGATAAACCGTCGTACCACTAGTTCTGAATGTTCGAGTCCGAATGTTCCGTCACAGAAGCGCTAGAAATTTTCTTAAACTTTCGCGGCACTTGTAGCACTTAGAACATTTGTTCGATTTTCCGTCGAGCTGGTTCTTCCCGAAAATCCGTCGGATGCACTACAATAGACCACAAGTTCACTAGTTTTCTACTTTCGATAACTTTAATGTTTTCGGTAGATCTTTCGAACTATTATTTTCCGATTAACCGTCGGATGTAATTGAAATTTTCTATCCGCCGCCGCCTTAGACCCGACTGCGCCAATTAAGTCTAATAGACTTTATGTTAAGAAAAAAAATAAATGAAACTCAGATTTTGATATTTCGACTCGATTTTAATAACGCCAATTACAGACTGAAAGTACATTTCATTAAAATTTATTATTTGCTTTTTCGAAAAGTGCAATTTCGCGGGAACGTGTTGGTAATATGAACTATGATTTTATTCAACGAGCAAAGTGTGGGAAAGACAAAATATGTGTAATATGAATTTAGCGCAAACAAGAGTCTGGGAATTTAAAGTTATGTGAAATATGAAGATGATCTTAGCTGTCTATGGCGGATGTGGGGTTGTTAGCCGGTAAGGGTTTCTGTGCATGTAACTCGCGCTCTTCCTTTCTTTTGTTTTATAGGGGCTCTTGCCGGGTAGAGTGGCCTTCCGCTTGCGTGCTCTTTTATGGTATAGAGCTATGTGATTCCATCGCATCATACTGTAACATAAACTGGCCACGTTTATATTTCTCATTTGATAGAAAAATGTCCGCAAATTATGTTTGTATGAGTTTTTCACGCAAATAGGAAATATATGGCCACGTCTACGTTTGGTTCTTTTTCCGGTTGGAAGGGTGCGAGGGGGCACCGCTTCCACTTGGATGCCCCACTCTTATTTGTAGGCCATAAGAATCGTCGATAACGATGAAGTTCTCTCAATTCCGTTCGTTTTTTCCCGACCCAAGTTGTTCGTTGAACAAGAAATTTCAACCGGATAAGAGAAAGACACTAACAGGCGCATGAAACCGTAGACGATTACTACGAGGTCCTGTGTTGCTTGTCGGAGCATCTGATGCATTCCATGCCGGAGTCTGAGTTTCTCAGCATCTTACGGGAGGGGATCAGGCCGGAGCTGCGAGAGCGACTGGTTTTCGCCCCGCGCCACAACGTGCAAGTGCTTCGCACGTCCGCAAAAGCGCTAGACGCCATACAACAGTCCCAGCGGTCCACACCCCAAGGCAATTTATCCAACCGACGAGAGCAATCAGAACGACGCTCTGTAGTGGAGCTTGAATACAGCGTGCCTGCGTTACCCACGCCAGACTGTCTTATTCCACCTATAACGGACAGCGCGTCAAACCTTATTTTTCCTTCTTCCACAGAACTAAACAGACAACATCAAATCGAATTACACCAACTGGCCCCTAGACGTTGGAACTGCTGGCAGACGGGACATCACTTTACCGCATGCCAGGCAGAGCTTAACGCCTTTTGTCTCCATTGTGGGAAATCAGACATACAGACGCCAGACTGTACAAATTGCAAGAAGTCAAAAAACTTGCAAGCGAGTGCTCACAACAGCCTGCAGCACTCGCGACAGACTCAGTAATGGAACGGCACGCTGTCCCGTCTACCGACAGTTCCACCACGACAACCATTGGAGTCAAACTGAAACCCGACGCAACAGATGCCACATCTTCCCCGGAGGCTTCTCCAAAGACAGTGCTGAAGCGACCACCTCAAGTACTGCATGAAAAATCCCGGCATCTAGCGACTCGTGTATTTAAACCATACCATATTAGGTTGCAGGAGTATATTGCTGCACGAGAGAGGATTTTTGCCGCAGAAGAGGTCACCCCAAGCCAATACAAAACTAAGTGGTCAACTCGTCGTTGGAGGAACTTCCGCGGAAAAGTACGCACCTGTCGCCAAACTTTAAAACTATGTAACATCTCGGAGGTTTCTGAGAACGATACCCGACCTTAGGCACCAATCAAAGTATTGGGCGAAATCTCTTATGCACTGATCGACACGGGTGCAAGTATTAGCTGTCTTGCCTCGAGCCTCGGTTCAAAGGTACTACAACAAAGCCCTACGGTAGTGAAACCCTGGCGCTCTGAAATCAGTACAGCTGATGGCACCAAACATCCTATCCAAGGTAGGCTAACAACACCCGTGACGTTCAGAGGTCAAACGAAGGATATTATTTTTTACATTATTCCATCACTGACTCAGAACGTGTACCTTGGCGTCAATTTTGTCCTGCAATTCGGATTGGCCTCAGATTTATTCACAGATTTGTCTTTAAATACTAGATATGTCAACGAACTCGCTTATAAACCCGATAGGCATGAACTGACACCTGACCAACGACAACGTCTGGAAGCATCCATCGCTGCTTTTCCATCTTACGCTACCCAAGACCTTGGCCGCACTACACTGGTCTCACACGTCATCGATGTTGGCAATAGTGAGCCCATTAAGCAGAGACACTATGCCATCTCACCGGCAATGGAGAAGTTAATGTATGCAGAGTTGGATAGGATGCTCGAGTTGGAGGCTATAGAAGAGTCCCAAAGTGCCTGGTCCTCACCGGTAACCTTTGTGGTGAAGCCAGGTAAAGTCCGTATTTGTCTAGATGCCCGGAAAGTTAACGCAGTGACCATCAAAGACGCTTACCCTCTTCCGCTCATCGATGGAATATTAGGGAGACTGCCAAAAGCAAACTATATTACCAGTCTCGACCTAAAAGATGCCTTCTGGCAAATTCCCTTCGATGGGGGGTCGAGGGATAAGACCGCCTTCACAGTGCCTAGACGACCATTATACCAGTTCGTGACAATGCCTTTTGGTCTGTGTAATGCTCCGCAAACGATGACCCGGCTAATTGACAAGGTAATTCTACCTCATCTGAAACACCAACTGCTCGTGTACTTGGATGATCTTTTACTCATCACGGAAACGTTCGACCAACACCTCCTACTTCTGCAAGAAGTAGCCCTGCACATCAGCAAGGCGGGACTCACCATCAACGTCCAAAAAAGTAAGTTTGTCATGAATGAAGTCCGATATTTAGGGCATGTCATCGGACATGGCACCATCAAAACAGATCCGGACAAAACTCGGGCGACTGATGAGTTCCCCTTACCAAAAACAGTTAAGCAGCTATGACGTTTCCTTGGTGTGTGCGAATTGTACCGAAGGTTCGTTCGGAATTATTCAACAGTTTCAGCGCCCCTGTCGGACATGCTGCGGAAAGGGAAGTTCATTTCAACCGAGCTCAGCCGAAAGGCATTTGAAGAGCTAAAACAAAGCTTTACATCAGCTCCAGTCTTGCACAGCCCCGACTTTAAGAAGCCCTTCTCCATTCATTGTGATGCAAGTCAACATGGAGTAGGAGCCATGCTTGTGCAATTGACCGATGAGGGAGAAGAAGCTCCCATTGCCTTCATGTCCAATAAGCTGAACTCGGCCCAAAGGAAGTATACCGTCTCCGAGCAGGAATGTTTGGCAGCGGCGATGGCTGTGAAGAAATTTCGAGCCTATATCGAGGGCCACCATTTCGAGATCATCACAGACCATGCTTCACTACAATCGTTAATGAACCAAGCCGACTTACATGGACGCCTGGCCCGGTGGGCTCTTAAACTACAAAGGTTCAAGTTTTCCATCAAACACCGGAAAGGGACCCAGAACATCGTGCCCGATACTCTCTCGCGAATGTTTTCACCCAAGGAAGCCGAATTGACAGCGAATGATGAGGACCCCATCGAGATAGATTTGGACAGCCCACATTTCGAATCAGGCAGCTACAAGGAGTTGAGGCAAACCATCGTAACCCAACAAACACAGTTGCGTGATTTGAAAGTGATAGACGGCTACGTGTAAAGACAGAATGAATACTCCACTGGTGATCCATGGCAGGAAGAAGAGTCCTGAAAACTCTGGATACCGGAGGAAATGACACACAATCTGATCCTCCGCGCACACGATCATCCTTTAAGTGCCCACGGAGGTTACGGCCGGACGTTACGGCGACTTAAGAAATCCTTCTTCTGGCCTAAAATGGCATCCACGGTCAAAGACTACGTGAGTGCCTGTGAGCCCTGTAAAGGCACTAAAGCGCCCAACCAGCCTCTTCGACCTCCTATGCGTCAACTCAACGTCCCAGAACACGTATTTCAACGTCTGTACATAGACCCACTCGGTCCATATCCTCGTTCTTCTATGGGACACATCGGAGCTATCGTTGTGTTAGACCAGCTCTCGAAACTCCCACTGGTGGAACTTATTCGCAAGCTCACGACTCCATCTATCATGAAATTTTTAGAGAGTCGAGTCTTCCACGTGTTCGGGGTACCAGAAAGAGGGTACTTGGACAACGGAGTACAGTTCAGATCTCAGCAGTTTAAGGACCTGCTCGAACAGTATGGCGTCGAACACCAACTGACGCCCATATACTCTCCTCAGTCTAACGCATCTGAACGTTTAAATCGCATACTGTTAGCCGCTATCCGTTCTTATGTTCACCCAACTCAGAAACACTGGGACCGCAGATTGTCCGCCATCACTTGCGCTCTGTGGTCATCCTATCATTCCGTCACCGGTGCCTCACCTTACTTTGTCACCTTCGGACAGCACATGATTTGCCATGGTAAATAATACAAGCTATTACGGCAATCAACGTATTTGGGAGATCCCGTCGTTGCGCTGGATCCCCACGAGCGTTTAAGAGACCTCCGCCAACAAATTGGACGGAAGATAAAGGCCGCAGGACATGCAAATGAGGCGCAGTACAACCTCAGGTCACGACCTTCCAATTCAAAAGAAGGAGATGAGGTTTTTCGGCGTAATTTTCGGCAAAGTGACGCGACTGGGCATTGCAATGCCAAGCTGGGCCGGCGTTTCCTGAAAAGTCGCATACAGAAGGTAGTAGGACCCAATCGTTACCTGTTAACTGACCTATCGGGGAAAGAAGTCGGAGTATATCACGCAAAAGACCTGCACCGATAATTACATATCTACGTCTATTCTGTCCGTCCGCACTCAGTTTCTAGCACGCGCAAGTTTTACATACTTAGAGCAAAATGTAAATATGTATGTAAGTCTGTCCATCCGTCAACTGTTTTCTTCATTCGTCTCACCCACGTTCTGACTCCAAAGACAATCGATCCTTCATCTGAAGATCCTTCAGCTCCGTTTTTGCAATCCTCGTCGCCTTGGGATCGCGAGAAAATTAGCTGCCCTGTAGTAGTTGAGCAGTTACACTATCAAACTGTTCGAGAACTTTCCTATCTCCTTCAGCCTGTTCAGCAAAAGGTCCAACATATGCAAATACAGCAACAGCCACAACTATCTCAGCCACAAATACACCAACAATTAGTGCAGCAACAACAGCATACTCCTGGTTTGACGCTGTCAATAGAACAATCCTTGCTACAAGGGCAACCGCCTGGAACCGTGATAACATGCGTCACCGCTCAAGTGATACAAACTGAACATGGCCCGCGTACCGTACTGCAAGGGTTGACCGGCAACGATTTCACTTAACAACAATTGGCCCTCGTTCAACAGCAAGTGAAACAACAGCTGCTTAAAGCGCAAGAGACGAGTGGAAAACAAGGTATCTTAGGTCCAACAAAAATTTATTTGGTTGTCCAACCATCACCGGCTGGACAACAAACAACTTCAGCCCAACCTCCACCTTTAGTACCTGTCCAACAACCGACCCAACAGCAACAAATTAAATCACCAATCCCTCCACTTTTCACACCTACTGATAAATTCGATGATAATATTCAAAAGCAAAAAGTCAATGGTGCTCAATTGAATTCCTCGGTTGTGAAACAAAGATATTCAAAAAGTATTCGTAGCAAATATTCAAAAGAAAGCTGCATTACATCAGGAACATAAAACTCTGCAACCAATAGCACAAGATGTTCAAGGATTGGAGGCGTAGATAATTGGTGCTGGTGCGAATATTGGTGCAGCAGCAAGTTGGTAATATGAAAACTGGACCTGGTGGTGAAACAGAACAATCATTTGTCTTGACGCCCGATTATATACAACAAACCATCAAAAATGCGCTAAATCAAGAGAATCTCAATCCAGGAATTGAGGAGAAGCTATTGAATCTTCAACAATATCAAGAACGACAAATAAAAGGAACTGAAACGCAACCAGTTCCTCCGCTTGATCAATATAGTGCGCTAGCATCACCACCATCGGCGGTCAAATCAAATAGTTCCCGGAAGAAGACAACAATTCGTTCCAATGATGATGATGAAAGGGCTATGGAAACTCCACAAAAATGGCCAGCACGGCACTCATCATTATCTGATAAGAAAAATGAAACGGTTACAGCTATTCCGGCGGTAGCTGCCACAAATTGTAGCTCCACCTCCACAACCTCCTAAGAACAATCGACAATTAGCTGTCATTAAACAGGAAAGTGACAAGACAACATGGATTGCAGCAGCAACATCCATTGCAGCAGCCACATGAAATGAACAGGAAAAATTGAGAGGGAAACAACGGGATTCTTCCGATCGGTGCGACGGCGATACTTCGACGACGAGGGAGTGCATTTTTGTTCTTTGGCCGCGACGGACATCAGGAGCGGTCTCAGTAGTATCCGATACAATTTCGAAAGTCTGAGTGAAAGGGATTGGAAATAACGTGAAAAATAACCGAATTGAAAGCGAGAAAAGGTCGCGTATTTAGCGTCGTGTCTTCTAAACTTACATTTTGATGTTGGCCCACGAGTTGCATTTGGTGAATTTAAAGATGGAGTTGAAGCACGAGATGTTTATGATCACCGGGTTGAGTTCCGAGGAGAAAACCTTCTCGCGCGACATCTTGGATGCGAAGGTTGGAATTAAATCATTTATTTATAATTAAGTCGTTGGAAGGAAGGGTTCAACATATTTGTTGAAAATACAGGTCAAATTTATGATTTCTAACCGAAATTTTTTAAGTGCAATATCCGTTATGATTTAACCGCGACTGAATGCGCGTGACAATAACAACTAAAATATTTAATGAAATAAAATAATAGAAGTGCAGGATTTAAAAACATTTTAGCTGATTTTAAGGATTATTCAGAAAATAATTCAAAAAAGGCAGTGCTAAAATTACACGGTGGAAGAAGTGAAAGAAATATCCGACTTGATTTAATTTTAAAAGATGTTGAGTAATGGTGGTGATTGATACACCGTGTTTAATGTGGAAATATATTTTTGAAATTCAGTTGAATTTGAAGTGTGATTTATGGAGGAAGTTGTTCAAGACAGTCGCTTAGTATAAAAATAATAAAACTGTCAACTCAAATCCCAATACATATAAGTGTGAGATATGCAACAAAGCATTTAATAATTTATTCCTTTGTTCAACAGGACTTACTCTCCGTCTACGAGCGCTCGTCACGGCTGATGTGTGAGTACCATTTTATTTTATTTTTCTTCTTGTATACTTTTTGCATATCATTACATTTTTCTTCTTGTATACTTTCTTGCATATTATTTTTTTTGTGTATATGGAATTAATTGTTATCGGTTGTGTATATTTTTGTTTTGCATTGATTGATATATTTTAAAGCATATTTAATTTTTTTTTCTTTAACATTTCATTTATTCAAGCAGTAAGCAAAATTTAATTTTGTTATAATATTCCGAGTATATTAAAACTTAACATAAAATGAACGAACAGTGGCAGCACGCTTAACGCTTGAACCCCGTTAAATTTGAGTATTGGAGAAGATTGTAAACGTTTAAGTACTCGTACATACATACACGTTGTTTGAAATTGAAAACTCGCGCATATTCCTTTAAAAATGATTCGTTAAAAATAACATCACTGGTCTTTCCATTTTATTCCTTCCGACCGGGTACAGGACCCAGCACGGTGGAAGGCTTTTTTCAAAAAAAATGAGCTAGCCATCGGGCGCGCTCCAGCTAATTTTTAGTTTCAGAGCTCTTGCGGGCTGGGTGGCCTCCTGTTTAAGTGCCATTTTTATAGCATAGAGTTATGTGATCCGATCACATAACTCTATGACATAAAAATGGTCACCTTTATATTTCTTTTTTTTTTATGGGAAGGCTCATGCAAAGTATGTTTGTATGATTTTTCCACTCAGATGGGAAATATATGGCCACTGCAACATTTTGGATCTTGATCCAGTTGGGCACGTGCTAGAGGGCACCACAACCATCCGATTGCCCCATTCTTATTTGTGGGCCATGAGAAGCGTCGGGTAATGACGAAGTTCCCCTAAGTCCGTCTGTTTTGACTTGTTTCGACTTGTTCTTTGAACAAGCAACTCCGTCTTTTTGTAGTTACCTACATTTTTTCGACATCGGTCGACCTGATTCTGAGACCCAAGAATTCGTGAATGCGAAATTCTTTTGTAGTGGGTCCTTATACTGGGGGAATGAACCCGCCCCACGACACCGCAATGCTAGCCTGTCAGCGCATTCACGTGTCCCCAGACAAGGCCTATCTCGGCTGATATTAACACCTTCTTTCGCCGAGACAGCAGACCATAGCTGCAATCCTGTACGGACATCTTTATACTTACTTATCACAACAAGTTAAGGCAAAATACCTCAAATACCCAAAATTTTATACTTTGCGAATAAACGAACAATATCAAAAATGAAGGCAAATTTGTGTATTTAAGCACCAAAATATCGAGAAATGGTAATGAAGGAGACGAAATATACCGAAGAATACAGCTCGCAAATGAAATTATTTTATTCAGTTTTGACGATCTTGAAGACCAGCTGCAAACACAAGGAAACAAAATTCCGTGTATCCAAATCTGTGATAAGACCTGTGTTATGCACCCTAACCCTAGCATCCGCAAATACAGGGTGCGCCAGAGAAACTTACTTATTTGAAAAAATTCCCGCGCGGTGAGTTAGGCGGATAGAGGGGCGAGAGGGGGAAGTTCCCAAGTTTGTTTCTCCCTCCAGTCAGTTGCCATCACGCTCTGGTCTAGAGAGCAGCTGGCCCTCGCAGTCGAGAGCTTCTTTTCTAACGGTCGCTCACTTGTTGCTACGCAACGTGCCTTCCGCGCTCGCTTTGAAATTCTTCCTCACAGACTCGTTCCTGGCCGTAATTCGATTCTGTCGTGGGTTTATGTCGATCAACCACCAAACAAGGTATTTTTTTTTAACAATATAAATTTACATTTGCAGTGAAAGATTAGGAACTGAGGAACTTCGATAAATTGGATTTTAATTGGGATCAGGATATGGTTGGGGAATAAAGATGGCTCATCTTGTTGAAAAATTTTGACATACCTATTTATCGGCTCATTATCACCATAGATAGTATGATGTTTACATTCAACGAGCAAAGGTGAATGTCTGGTAAATCTTACTGGCTCGTTTAAGGTTATTTTTTCGATTAGATATCGGACTTTAACGGTTCCTCTAAGGACATCAAATGCGAAGCAAGAGCATAATGTGGTTCTACGGGAGGCAAGTGGTGTCATATTGAGAAGGGATAGCCGGTTATCGTATGCTGGCAAATTATGGAAATTTTTTGGATCATAGAGGGATCTCAGAGCAAACAGTAGGAATTGTTTCGGAACGGACTCAAACCTCTCTGAGTGAACATCAAAGACCGGATTCCAAGCGACACAAGCGTATTCCAGAATTGGGCGCACTAATAATGTGTATAACGTTTTCGTTACCCACAAGTTCTTAAATTCTTTCGCGCGTCGTTTGATGAAACCTAAAAGCTTGTTCGCTTTGCAGAGAACTTCATCGTAGTGCAAATTAAAGTGGAGTTTCTTATCCAAGTGAACACCAAGATCTACGACACTATCAACTCTGGAAAGCTTTGTATCATTGAGGTGATAATTAGATAATAAAATGGTACTTTTCCGAGAAAAACTCATCACCTGGCAGTTCTCAAAATTCAAATATAGAAGATTTTTGTTAGACCACTCAAATAGAGTATTTATTTTGTGAACAAAGAATCACTTCGGGATGGTATTGCATGATAACACTTCAGAAAGGTCCGCTATAAAAATGTTGAAGAGAAGAGATCCGAGGTGACTGCCTTGAGAAACATCGGAATAGACATGAATTCTTTTTGATACATATCCCTGAAATTTAACGGTTTGAGTCCGATTTTTGAGATACAAGTCCAGCTAATGAAGTAAGGAGCCAGTAATTCCAAATTTATTCAATTGATGAGACAAAATCGTATGATTGACACGGTCAAAAGCCTTACTAAGGTCAGTATTAATTGCGTCGACCTGGTGTCCATATTCCATTGCACAAAGGATGTTAGAGACCAAAACTGTTAAGTTGATGGTTGTGGATCGATTTTTTCTGAAGCCATGCTGTTGGTCATTGAGACGCGATATTTTGGAACATACTATTTTTTCAAATAACTTTGGGGTAGTGGATAGTATCGCAATCCCTCTATTATTTTCAACGGCTCCTTTGCTTTTGTTTTTACGGATTGGAGTTAAGTAGGACGATTCCCAGTATGCTGGGAATACGCCGCTTGATTGCGATTTATTAAAAATGATGCAAAGAGGTAAAACTTATTGTTCTCTGCATTGAAATAAAAAATATGGAGGAATAAAACAAGGCCAGGTTCATGATTAAAATCAAGAGTTTCAATTGTGTCAAATATGTCAGCCTCTAAAACTGAAATTTCTTGCAGTACAGGCCCGCATTCTGTGTCTAGTAGTTAAAAAATTATGTTTGCTGAACAGTAAACTGATTGAAATTGGTGTGCAAAATAATTACTGATTTTTTCAGGGAGAGTAGAACTGCAGCCTTTAAAGGTCATTTGTTTAGGATAGCCATGAGCTTTGCGCTTGATGTTCACAAATTCAAAAAATTTCTTGGGGTCTTTGACGATGTTTTCACCTATAACATTAACATATACTTCATAGGCCTCGCGCGACATCAATTGAAATTCTTTTGACAGTTCATCATGCTCTCCTTTAATTGCGTCATTCACATCAGATCTACTTTGCATAATTTCATACAGTTTATTTCTTCTGTTCCTTAAAATCGAAGATCACTATCCAGCCAGGGCTCTGATAATTTGTCCTTTTTTTTTGATTTTAGGAAAATGTCTTTCAACGGCGTCAAGGATGTGCTGATAGAATAAGTTTTCTGCATCATTTATATCTAACGTTGAAAGCATGGCAGTCGAATCTTTATTGAAAATATGCTTTCGAATGCTCTCGTAATCAGCATTGGGAAAATCAAATACAATCAAGTTATTGTACGAAAAAGTGTGTGTAGCTTCAGCAGTGGAAAATTCAACCGAAAGTGCGGAATGGTGGAGGGTGTTTGAGAAAAGATTTTCCACCTCACTGGTTCGATTAATCACCACATCGTCATAAGCATTGGTAAAGATAAGATCTAGCCAATTACCATTGCAATTGGGTGTCGGAGCTACTTGCTGTAAATCTTTGCCATAAAATGTAAAAACAAGGTTGTAATCACTGTCGTCCAGAAGATTGACTGGAAGGAGACGATTATAAAGTTCGTCGACTATAAACGTTAAATTGGGCCTATTAAAGTCTCCAAGTTTAATAATTTATCTTCTTCATTAGAAAGGCCAGCATGTGAAGAAATAACTCCACATGCATCATTGTAAACGACCTCATTGGATTTTGGAGGAATATAAAATGCACCAATGTACTAGTCAAATTTTTTAAGTTTGATTCGAACTATTGTATGCTCGAAATGTTTATACTATATGTGGTCGTAGCGACGAGGTCACTCAATATCGAGTTGTGTACAGTGATTAGGACTCCACCTCCTCGTGACAACCCGGTACTTTGATAGTCTCGATCATTCCGATATATAGTCCAACTACTATCGAGAATCTCTTCATTTCGAAAGGAGTTATTCAACCAAGTTTCCGTTAGAGCAAGGACAGTAAAAGGGCATGATTTAGCGTCAAGAAAAAGTTTGCTGAGTTTACTTCTCCTACCACCACAGTTATGGTAGAACATTTTGATGCATTTGGAGGAAGTATTTTTATTGCGGACGAAAAAATTCCTGATTCTGTTCTCGTGTCCTTTGAAGCGAAGATATATGATTTGAGCTTACATGTGAAGGGTAGGTGTCAAGATCTTTTTGTGCTTGTCCTGGATTGATACCTAGTTGCTCGTGACATTTAAAATATAATTTGCGAAGAGCATCTAATTCTATAGGAAGACCTTTGCTTTGTATCACTACTTTAAGATTTTTCTTCGTTCTACCATAAATGCATGTAGTATCTGGCGCTTTATGTATGTAGGCCATGCACTAAACATATTTTCCAAAGAAAATAGGAGTTTCATTAATTCATATACAATTTTTTACTCATTTTGGTGACTAATTTTACCAGTCCGAAAATCATTTGAATCGTTAATACAGTCCTGCTACATCAGCAGATTTTGTCGGTTCCATTATGTGATATTTTGTTTTTTCACCTTGATTGAACTATTTGCATCAAATCTTTGAATCCGTTGAACGCCCTTGACAGTAACTCCAATCCACATTTGGAAATCATCATTTCTATAATGTGGTTTCAAAAATATTGTCCTTATTACTTAGCGTCTTACATGAAATTAGCAAATATTTTTAAGACTCTCCAAACCACCATTTCCTTAAACTCATCCTAAACGTTGTATCAGATCATCTTATATTGTCTCGATCTCCTGAGAAAATCGATGCAAAAGGAAACAAAATAGCTTTTCTATATCCTCAAATTCACTTTAGCCTTTATTAACTTCAATTTATGTGAGCCTTTTGGCTAAATTTTATTTAAAACATACATTATACGGTTTTAGAAATTAATTTCTTTGTTTTGTTGAGCAAACTATTCAAACTTTGAGCTGACGAATTTTCCGCATTAGCTTCACCAATTGCAAAGGATCATTCACTTCTGGCCCTGCAACCGTTCCATTATTCTCTTTTTCATTCGTGTGAACAATCACTTCTTCACTACTTGAACCACTCGAATCAGCTGAGCTTGAACCACTCGAATCAGCAGAGCTTGAACCACTAGACTTATTTGGTGGTTTGCAATTTTTACAAAGTTTTCCTGGTTTTCCAGGTGGTCCCGGTGGTCCTGGTGGCCCTTCTTGTCCTGCTGGTCCAGGAGGTCCTGGTAGCCCTGGTTTCCCTATTGGACCAGATGGTCCAGAAGTTCCAGTAGGCCCTGGTGGTCCCGGTTCACCTGGCTTTCCGGGTTTTCCTTTCTTACCTGGCTCTCCTTTCTCTCCTTTCTCTCCTGGAGCTCCTGGCGTTCCTGGCTCTCCTTTGTCGCCAGGAGGTCCTTGTATACCTTCCTCACCTTGTTCTCCTGATAATCCTTGTTCTCCTGGACTTCCTTTTTCTCCGGGATCACCTTTGTCACCAGGTGGTCCTGGTTCACCTGGCTTACCTGGCATTCCTGGCTTTCCTTTTGGTCCTGGTGGACCCGCGTCACCTTTTTCTCCTGGCTCTCCAGGGTATCCTGGTTTTCCTGGAGTACCGGGTGCTCCCATTTCACCTGGCTTTCCTGGCTTCCCGGGGTGACCTGGTGGTCCTGGTGGTCCTGGCTCTCCATATGGCGGGGGAGGAGGGCCTATCTGCTGAGTCGTTTCAGTTCTTCCTAAGCTTTCGTCTTGATTTTGAGCTTCATTCACACCTGTACTTCGTACTTTTCGGACTATATCCTCAGGTTTTTTATCTCCTGAATATGCTCCCCAGGATAGACTTTCAAGATATTGTGATTTCACAATTGCAATGAATATCACAAAAATAAAGAGCACGTATGAGACCCTCATTTTGCGAAATATCTTCAACTAAACTCCTAAACTATCTGATAGCTTTTCATGTCCGGATCCATCGCTTTTATAGGAAAAATACATTTTTATTTTAAAAATTGACGAAAATTAATAAAACGGAAATAAAATTGAATACATAAGTATACATTAAATACAATTTTCTTAGAACTCATCGCCCAGGTTGGTTGAAGATAGAACGGTTCATACATTGACATAGTTTCTTTCTTCTTTCCAGTACATGATCTACAGTGTGGGTTTAATTGGGTGAATGCGATCTTATCACCGTTCCGATAAATAAATACATTTCCAGGTATCATTCCAGATTTTTCGAGCATCTTTTTGTTGTTTCTAAGAAATTTTCTCCATATTAACCGTTCACTGCAATGACGCGAAGTTATTAAATATTCAAATTCAAATTATTAAAAATGCATATGTAGGTGAACATTTTTCGCTTGTGACGCTTTTATTATAATCAGTTTAAATGTAAGCGTATGTGATACTAATATTCTGGTACTTTAATTTGAAATTAATGTATCTGCAATCCAATTAAGGGCTTCCGCAAATTTCACAATTTAAAGTAAGCAAGTCGCCCATTCGCACTATGCTATGAAAATCTCAGAAGAGTAGCGAATAAGATAATTAGCATTAAGAAAAGAAAATACTATGACGACCAATTGAGAAGTATAGATATAAGTTTAGCGAGCAACAATACAAGACAAGCATACAAAGTAGTGAAAAGCCTGAAACGTGGTTATCAGCCCAAAACCACGCTTTGTCGTAATGACATCGGCAATATCATCGCTGATGAAACAAAGATTAAGGAAAAATGGGCATCATATTTCAAGAACCTCCTTAATCCTCCGCACAGCTCCAGAACATCGGAGCCTATAGACGTCTGCGGAGAGGTTCCTTTGGTCACACCAGCTCTGTTTGAAGTTTGTTCCATCATCAAAGCCCAAAAGAATAATGAAGCGCCGGGCATCAATGAGATTCCAGTGGAACTCATCAAATATGTTGGCCGTTGTGCTATTCACAAAGTCATCCAGTACATTTGGCAACAAGAACATATGCCGAAAGAGGGGAGCCAATCAATTATATTCCCTATCCACAAAATAGGTGACAAGCTACAGTGAGAAAATTATAGAGGCATATCACTACTATATACGGCTTAAAAAATTATTTTTAAATCTTAGAAAATAAAATCGGATCATACGCCAACAGTATTATTGGGAGGGTATCAAGGTGGTTTTCGAGCAGGTAAATCAACTATAGACCAATTGTTCACAGTCAAGCAGGTACTTGAAAAATGCTGGGAGTTCAACATAGACGTACACCAAATTTTCGTTGACCTCAAACAAGCATACGACAGTATTGATCGTAAAGTACTGTACCAGTAATGCTTTACTTTGGCATCCCAGCCAAATTAGTCCGTCTTACCAAAATGACAATGACGTCGACAACCTCTCAAGTCCGCATCAATAACCAACTTACCGATGCCTTTAACACAAATATCGGACTAAAGCAGCGAGATGGGCTGGCCCGATTGCTATTCAATTTGGCTCTGGAGTACGTCATACGGAAGCTACCAGTCGATACGCGAGGCACATTACTATACAAGTCGAGCCAGGAAGTACCCTATACGGACGACATCAACTTCTTGTCACGGTCATTAACAACTGCCAAAGAACTCTTCCTGAAACTCGACAGTGAAGCAAAACTAGTAGGGTTACAAATCAATGAAAATAAAACAAAGCTCATGACGCAGTCGAGGAAAAATACCTCAAATACACAAAATATCACACTTGGTGAATACAACATCGAGAATGATAGCAAATTTGTGTATTTAGGTGCCCAAATAACGAGAACAGGCAACGAAAGAGACAAAGTACGCCGTAGAATACAGCTCGCAAATATATTAAAATATTTTATTCAGTATTGACGGTCTTGAAGACTAGCTGCATACACAGAAAAACAAAGCTCCAAGTATACAAATCTGTGACAAAACCTGTGTTATGCTATGGGTGTGAAACATGGACCCTAACCCAAGCATCCGCAAATATATTGAACGCCTTTGAGCGACGGGTCCTGAGGCAAATAATCGGAGCGAAGCTAGACGGGGACCAACGGTGAATTCGATACAACCATGAGCTGTATGAAAGTTTTGACGATCCGGAGGTCTGAACGATTGTAAGACTGCGGAAACTGCAATGGGCTGGACACATGAATCGTACGGACGAACAACGGATACCCAAGAAGGTATTCGTTGGGAGACCAGTGGGGAAACCGAGGATACGCTGTCTGACTCGTTCGACGAAGGCAGTATATCACTGCTCGGATTTCGGAATTGGAAGACGCGGTCAATGGACCGAGATAGTTGGAGGCACTATTCGCATGAAGCGAAGGCCCGAGAGGGGCTGTAGTGCTAAGAAGAAGAAGAAGAAGAAGTAGCCCATTCGCAGAAGAGTGCAGGAAATACACTGCATTTGTCAATTATGTAGGCCAAAACGAATTCTGCCGGATGCTTTTCAGCCTGTGCAATGCTCCGAGTTACTATCATGAGGTCATTACCAAGTTGGTACGACAAATGGGAAATCGAGCAGTTAGCTACGTAGATTCTGCCCAGCAAATCCATCACCGGTATGACGCTTTGGGCCTCTAAGTATACGTTTTTGTCTGAGAAAATCATATTTTTGGGTCATCGAGTCGATGAGGACGGAACATAATCAGAAGCTGAAGAGACTAATGCAATTCGAGAGTTTCCAGAACCAAACAAAGTTACAGAAGTTCGAAGATTTCTGGTATGACGCTTCGGCCCCCTAAGTGTACATTTTTGTCCAAACAAATCATGTTTTTGGGTCATCGAGTCGATGAGGATGGAATAAAATCAGAAGTTGTGAAACTAATGCAATTCGAGAGTTTCCGGAACTAACCAACGTTACAGAAGTCTGAAGATTTCTGGAATTAAGCGGTGTTTTCCGCGAATTCATTCGCTATTATCCTCTTATATCGAGGCTTTTTTGTTGAAGCAGGAGGACAATTCATAATTTTGTTGGCCAAACAACGAGACGATTCAGAAAATTGAAATCAGCACTTTGCTGCGATCGGGTGCTCAGTGCATATGATCCGACGAAGGAACATCAAGTTATCACCCGATAAATTCCCATGGAGGAAAATATTACCCGAAAAATTCCCTAATTCCCCCCTACTTGTCACGCTTTATTGCGGCTACTCTGGCGGAGGCTCCACCGACCCAATCTAGCTTACCCGAAGACCGGCATTGGCGCCACTCGTCCACTTTTCCGAGGCTCCCAAGGGGTTGCCCGAACGAGAAGATGACCGTCCGGAGCGAAATTATCACTGGTACACCTAGCCGCAAGGATCATATTCCACAAACCCTACCACTCGAAACGAGTTGAAATATAACACCGCCACGCAAAACTCTTAGTTTCCCATACCAGGGCAACTGAAATGACGCCCTCCTTATCTCCTAACAGTGAAAACCCCGAGATAGAGCTGAAACGACACTTACGTGCACTACACTCGCCGAACACTACCACCTAAGTTAATTTTCCCAGGTCTTTCTGCCTGGTCACTGCCCCGGAAAGAGATTTCCGGAGCCGCACTCTTTATAACTGGGAAAAAAAAGTTAAGTATTTGTGTCGCGAGAAGAAAAAGACGAACTAAAACTACGTTAATTTTATTTCAAAACAACATTCAACAATTTAAGTATTTAAGGAAAGCCACTTACGTTTAATCCCTAGCCTAGTAAAGGGGCCCCTTGCTTCCGTCCGCTTGAAATTTCCACCATCGTCTCGTCTCCGTATGTTGATATATCTTTTTTCCATTCCCAAAACTTGATGTCACGCAGCTCCACCATTGCTCGCACATAAAACCTTCACCGAACAAAAGAGAATAAGCACGCCAATCTTCTCGGCTTAAATAATCTACCGGGTTAACTTTTTTCCCTATCATCCACCAGGAAAACTTGTTTTGAGTGCTTTGTTCCGTTGAAGCGAGTAATTTCCCTCGCTTGATTCCACTCATCATAAGTTTCACTTGGTGGCGATCCTATTGGGAATCGAGTGTACTTTGCGCTGAATGCATTTGACTGACAGTTCGAACTGTCAGTAATGTTTGTTTACGTCGCGTCGACAAGTACTTCATTCGATTTTCTTTGCGAGACCAATTGCGATGTCAACGTTAATTGAACTGATCCTGAATAAACCTGGTGACATGCCGTAATGCTGAATAACACCTTCAACTATAACAACTGAATTACTTCCAGATTGTACGATGATTGGTTCAACACGAGGCTGTGTACGTGCTTCCAATACGAGGAATGCCAGCTTAAATTTTGTGTATGAGTATTATTATCATCCTGACGACTACGAACTTCTGATATAAATCACTGCGACATGAAAGATGAATTAGAAGGGACCACGGATGCTGACAATGACGATGCTATTGCTGATGATGTTAATGATGAGGACCTTTGTAATGATGGCAGCGATGTGAATGATAATAGTTGTGGTTGAACAATACTTGTCAGGGAGGATGGGTTTGTAACCTTCTTATAATTACTATGTGCTCGGAAGCTTTGTTGGATTAAAATTTGGTCCCATATCGATGCGTTAGGCGATGAAGATGATCTCAACGATTGGAATGTTTTGCTAATGATTAATTGACGCTGGTTCAAGCACATTTGAAAGAGGTAAATGCCACCATAAAGTTCGTAGTATTTGTGTTGTTTTAATGGATTGAACACACTTTTATTTGTTCTCTCATTATCAACACCATACATGATCATATCTTTATCATTGAATATGGATGAACTGTTATGTCTTGATTTACTACTAGATGACGTTGATTGGTTCCTAGAAGGCGCTACTGCATCTTCCACACACATTAGGCCATCAAGCATCAGTTTTAAGCCTGTCGGACAGGCACATGTAATGCGAGGACTTCGATCAGATATTCTTGAGGCGGGTAAGCAAAGACATGAACAGTATTCATTTATGGACTGACAATAGTTTTCACTATCTAGTCGTCCGTAAGGATGGTAGATATGTATGGTCATTGGATGTTGAAGCATATGTAATGCTGACGCTGCCTCTAAGTCTTCCCCGTTAAATTTATTTGCTTTGTACACAGTCTGCTTGTCCCAGTCGGTCCAATACACGTAATCCTCGAATGTTGTAATGGAAAACGGATGCCTAAGCGCATCTGTTGAGTACAGAACAAAGCGACGCTGTGATCCATCGTAGTTGCATGATGAAATCGTATTCGGTTTTGCATCGACCCACTAGACTCGTTTCAACACTAGATCCAGGGTTAATCCGTTCGGCCATTTTACATCGTACGTTACTTTCGCCTGACCGTGTGTTTCATCCATTCCAGCACGTTCAATTTTCGGAGTTGTACCTCAATCCGTCCAATATATCCATCCATCAACAGGATCCAATGCAATAGCACGTGGAATTTCCAATTTGTCCTCAATAAGAACTTTTCCCATATTTTTATCAAAGCTAGTCAGCTCAATGGCGCATTTGAGTGTGTCAGTGAAGTAGGCATGGTTGTAGATCCAATCCACAACAAGGCCATCTGATGTTACCGAGTAGTTTCGAAGAACAACAGTTTTATCCCTAACCTCATCGATTGGTGCCTTGTGTATCCTTTGTGTGGAAACGTCGCCCCAGAAAATCATCACTATCCTAAATACATAATCGAGGGCAGTCGCAGACTTTGTGTTGTTTACAATGGAGGTAATTTCACGATGGTCCAAAGCTATTTTACGAATATCGTTATGACGAGCGAAGAGCAGTGAGGCATGTCCCTCTGTTGATTTGCAGCGTGTATGATTTCGTGGATCTCGCATGTACGTTAAAAGCAGATTTACTTGATCTGGAATATCGACTAATGTTACGCAGGACAACTCGGTCAATGAATCAATAATGGCGAGAACAAAATTTTCCACTGGATATCTCGGTAGTAGTGTCAAGCATAAGGTTTTAACGAGAGCTACTGTGTTCGCATCATGATACATACGACGCAAGATTGTAATTTCATACTTATCGGGATATTAAGCGATTTAATCATTGAACCGATTTTTGGGCACATACTGATGGCAAATGTTCTAGATTGAGCTGCAAATTGCACGCTAGCATATATAGCAGCCTCAACTTCAACCGTATCATTACTATCCAAAGCCCGACGAATCGAATGATGTACTTGTTGCTTCTCAGGGATAACTCGGCTCACAGCTCCTAGAGTCCGCAAACATTGCATTGGAATAGAGCAGGATTAGAGTGCAAGCCTTATAACGATGCAATTGCGTTGCCCAAATACATGTTTTGCCGCATATCTCACATTTAAATTTATCTGTATGTAATACTTGATGTCCTCTCAAACCGTCTGCACTAGAAACTGATTTGCCGCATATGTTGATTGGATGACGAAAGTTTCCGCTACCGTGTGTACTTGCATTTCGTTTCGAGCTCACGTTGGTTCTTGTTGCTTTCAACGCTTGCTGCTGGTTGCGTTGTCTATAATTGTGGCGTGTAAATCGGAAACAACCTAGCTACTTGAGTTTACTCACATAAAGTTACAAAGCAAAAATTATTATGTGGCTACCTGTTCGTAATTTAACCAATTATTACACTTAAAATTATTATGTGGCTTCCTTTCCGTAATTTAGCTAGTAGTCCTTTCGTGAATGAAAATTTAAATTACTTGCTGATAGTTATATCATCGGATTATCAAAAAAAATTAATAAAGTACGGCTCGGTATTGCGTAGGTTAAACTCTTACGAAATCGCATATGGTAGTGTTCGAGGTGAGCAACGCTATGGACTCTCAATGTTCACCCGTAACAAGCTCACACTGACGCGAGCACACTGGGTCTGACCGGAATTCTCATGCAACGAGACGACGGTGGCAATTTCAGACCAGTTTTCTACTGCAGCTGGCAGTGTAGGGAATCCGAAAGCAGATATCATAGTTATGAGCTTGAAGTTTTGGCTATCGTCGAGTTGTTAGAAAGATTCCGCATTTATTTTATCGGTAAGCATTTCTAAATAATTACCAATTGCGTCGCAATTAGCACCACAAGGATGTCTAAGCCATTGCTACCGCGCATCGGTTGATCTTACATCGATCGGCTGAACGCATGAGTCACGCAGATGTTCTAAGCAGGACTCCAAACGAACCACAGAATGAGCCAGATATAGCACCGGCGAACATAATGCGAGTGGAAAAAAACGAAGAATGGCTTGCGTTCCTACAACGACAAGACGTTCAATTGAAGGAGTTGATCGATGTTCTAAGTGGTAATATTGAGTCCGCTCAATCCCAACAGATCAAGTCAGATTATCAGCTCAAAAACTGTCGGTTATATCGTAAGATTGACCAAGATCTGAAATTTGTCGTTCCGTCTGCAGTCAGGTGGAAAATCATCCGCACGCACCACAATGACATAGGCCACTTTGGTCTTGAGAAGACCATAAATCGAGTTTGGCAAGATTTTTGGTTCAACAATCTTCGAAAAAACATCAAGTCGTACATCGCAGCATGCTTAGAGTGCTGCTATAATAAAGGAATTGCAGGCGAAACGGAGTGTCAACTCTATTCGGATGAGGTGACACCAATCCCGGTCTGGACGTTATACGTTGATCACCTGGGACCTTTTCAACGCAGTTGTCGAGGGAATTTGGACATTATTGGAATATCTGATTCGTTCAGTAAGTACCTAATTTTGAGAGTGGTCAAAACTACGAAATCAAAGCACGTCATCGACGCATTCAGGGATCTGACGTTGTACTTCGGTCTACGTTGGCGTTAATTAGCGATCAAGGCACTGCTTTTACATCACGAGAATTTGCTGAATTCTGCCCATCTGATGAGATTCAACATATTAAGATTGCCGTCAGAACACCTCGAGCGAATGGCCAAATCGAACGTGCAAATCAGTCCATCTTATCATTTCTAAGAACTGCACCAACTGATCATACGGATTGGAATTTGCAATTACCTAATCTTCAGTGGTCTCTGAATTCGCAATGTTACTCTGAGACTTAGTTTAGTCCGAACGAGTTGATATTTGGTTATCGCCTTCGAGACATCATCACAAATCGGCTAGTTATGGCTCTAACATCAGATGAAGCGACTGCTGATCCAACGGAATGCGATATGGTTAACCGAAGACAATTGGCTGCAGAGAAAATTACCAGGGAACGAGAGAAATGGAGATTGAGGTTCAACGCGAAGCACAAGAAACTTTTTATCTACCCGGAAGGAGATCTCATCGTTCTAGAGAACGTACCTGCTGCTACGAGAGAATCTTGAAAGTTAGAGCCCAAATATCGTGGGCCCTACATCGTTTCGAGAGTTTTACGACGCGACAGATGTATATCGTCGAGGACGTGGAAATTGAACATCCCAACGGTGTATACGAGTGAAAAGTTGAAACCGTGGATCGTCGTGAGTCCCGAACTCGATACGACGATGTTGCGGATTCAGACACGGAGAAATGAATAGAGATGACTTCATGTCAGGATGGTTGAGTGTCATGACAACACCAATTGAAGAGCACCGGCCTGGATGAAATCGAGAAGAGTCAGTCGCATCCGAACCATCTACCAAATCATTGTATTTTGAACACAATAAATTGATTATAAACAAACGATGCTCGTTAGTTTGTTTTCTCTCTAAAATTATCCTGTTAACAAGGGCCACTCCTGACAGTATTTTCCAAAGAAAATACGAGATTCATTTATTCACTTACAATTTTCCGCTCATTTTTACCAGTCACTTCAAACTTGCCTCTCGTACCAAATCCTGACGCTTCATTTCATTTACTTCAGGAATGTTTTCTCCAAAAGCTACTTACTACTGCTTCGAATTATTAATACAGTCCTCCTTTTTATGAACGACCTACCAGATTTCATAACATTTTGTCGGTTCCATTATGTGATATATTATTTTTTCACCCTGTTTGAACTGTTTGCATCAAATCTTTGAATTCATTAAACGCCCATGAAAGTAACTCCAATTCACATTTGGAAACCATCATTAATCTCTGCTTTCTATAGTGTGCTTCGTAATGAATCGGCCCTACGCCACTGGCAACCAATACATGCACATTGCTGCCATGTGGCTTTTCATCTCGCGCCAGTGGTGACGACTCCTCCATTCCACGTCTGTTTTGTCGGGGGTTGTCAACGTGGCAGTCCGACGCAGCAGACGTATAGGGAAGGAAAGAATATAACCTCCTGTGATAGGAATTCATCGTCATTTGGTGGAATAATTGTGATTGCAGGTACAAACGCCTGCTGAGTTCACGTAATCGGTAGAAAACAAATTTTATTCTTTTGTAAACACTTCTCATTCATAGTTTTTAAAGCTTCATTGTGATATGTGTGAGAATGTGTGTTTTGTTGTTATTGGGAGGTATCGGGCAGTGACAATGCAATTTGGCTCAGCAGCCACAACTGTCTCAACCACAAGTGCAGCAACAATTAGTGCATGTAGTATCGTGGAGACTTAAAAGTGAACGCAGAGATCTTGGAAATGCTTCAGGCTGCAGCGACTTCAGACATAAAAGTTGACGATCGTCTCGGGAAGTATAATTGCATTGTATGTATTTCTACTATAGACGAATTTATGGATAAGGAAACATACTATAGAATATGCTAACTGCTACGAAAAGAGTTATTCACCAAAAGAAAATTGAATAG
This sequence comes from Odontomyia ornata, assembly GCA_963969285.1. Taxonomy (NCBI): domain Eukaryota; kingdom Metazoa; phylum Arthropoda; class Insecta; order Diptera; family Stratiomyidae; genus Odontomyia; species Odontomyia ornata. The sequence continues at coordinate 87,564,165 of OZ017739.1, forward strand.
TGTTGTTGTTAATACGGTTCAGTGGTGGAATGAAAGGGAAGTGCATAAATAGTACCGGATATCGAAGATACGGCTCCAACTCCTATTAGAGATTAATTCGGATGCAGGTGTGAAAATAGAGCTTGAGAAAGAAGTCACACCCAAACAAGTAAATCATCTTCCTCTCGTAACATGGAAAGCTGACCCAAATGATCTACATACTTTATTAATGACTGATGCCGATGGGCTTTTGCAGGAGAATCGAGGATATAAGGAGTTCTGACATTTACTCATTATTAATATACATAACACAAATCCGTTGAACGGGCTGTTCGTAGTTGATTACTATCCACCGAATCCGGTGAAAGATTCGGGACTGCATCGATACGTGTTCTTACTATTCCCCCCCAAAAAAAAACGTTTTGTTGAAACAACTATGGTTATTTCTAAAGATCATCTCGTAGATAATTAATAAGATAATTATACTCTAGTTCTAGTCATTGATATTGCAAACTGATGTTAATGTTATTCCACAATGCGTTTTGAGCATGCATGGATAAAAAGTATTTTAAATGAAAAAAGGATAAATAGTATTTCAAATGAAAAAAAAACAGAGGGAAGCAAACCAAACTGTAGTATGAATAGTAATATTGCAACAATAATTTAAGGAACAGAAAATAACGCTAGAATGATATCTTCGATTGCCTATTATTTTATTTAAGTATTTGCGTTAATCAAAACCAAGAAAGGGCCCATGTCATCATGTCTTACTGAAATGACGGCCCAATACATTAAAAACGTTGGGGACGAGCAAGATAAATAGTTAAATCAACGAAGGCAGAAGAAACGGATGTAATAAAAATCCGTTTAGATGTTTGATGATAATAAAATTAAAAAGCTAGTGTTTAATAACTCCCTTTCTCCGCCATTCTTCCTAATTACAAGAATTCCTTTCCTCGCCTCCCTTGTTATCTCGTCTAAATTAATAAAGGATTTGATCTTATTCATATATTTATTATCTATTATTATATCTTATTCATATATTTATTATATATTCTTCTTCTTCTTCTTAGCACTACAGCCCCTTTCGGGCCTTCGCTTCCTGCAAACAGCACTTCCAACTGTCTCTGTCCATTGACCACGTCTTCCAATTCCGAAATCCGAGCAGCGATGAACTGTCTTCGTCTATCGAGTCAAACCAGCGTTTCCTTGGTTTCCCCACTGGCCGCCGGCCTTCAGTTCTCCCAACGAAGACCTTCTTGGCTATACGTTGCTCATCCATACGATTCAGGTGTCTACCCCTTTGCAGCTTCCGCAGTCATACAATCGTTGAGACCTCCGGTTCGTCAAAAAATTCATACAGCTCATGGTTGTATCGAATTCACCATTGATCCCCGTCAAGCTTCGCTCCGATTATTCGCCTCAGGACCCGTCACTCAAAGGCGTTCAATATATTTCTAGATGCTTGGGTTAGGGTCCATGTCTCACACCCATAGCATAACATAGGTCTTATCACAGATTTGTCTACTTGGAGCTTTGTTTTCCTGTATATGCAGCTGGTCTTCAAAATCGTCAATACTGAATAAAATATTTTATTTGCGAGCTGTATTCTTCGGCATTTTTCGTCTCTTTCATTGCCCGTTTTCGTTATTTGGGCGCCTAAATACACAAATTCGCTAACGTTCTCGATACTGTATTCGCCAAGTTTGATATTTTGTATATTTAAGATATATTTCCTCGACTGCGTCATGAGCTTTGTTTTATTTTCGTTGATTGGTAGCCCTGCTAGTTTTGCTTCGCTGTCGAGTTTCAGGAAGAGTTCTTTGGCAGTTGTTAATGACCGTGAATGAATGTTGATGTCGTCCGCATAGGCCACTACTTGGCTCAACTTGTATAGTAATGTACCTCGCGTATCGACAGGTAGCTTCCGTATGACGTACTCCAGAGCCAAATCGAATAGCAATGGAGCCATATTTGTGTCAAAGGCATCGGTGAGTTGGTTATTGATCCGGTCTTGGGAGGTTGTTGACGTTATTGTCGACGTTATTGGTAAGATGGACAGATTAGGCTGGGATGCCAAAACCAAGCATTATTTGGTACAGTGCGTTACAATCAATACTGTCGTATGCTTGCTTGAAGTCAACGAAAATTTGGTGTACGTCTATGTTGAACTCCCAGCATTTTTCAAGTACCTGTTTGACTGCTTGATCTGTTGTTGATCTACCTGCCCTAAAACCACGTTGATACTCCCCAATAATACTGTTTGCATATGATCCGATTTTATTTCCTAAAATTTTAGAAAATATTTTGTACGCCGTACAAAGTAGTCATATACCTCTTTAATTTTCGCACTGTAGTTTGTCACCTATTTTGTGAATAGGGAATATAATTGATTGGCTCCACTTTTTTGGCATATGTTCTTGGTGCCAGATGTACCAGATGATTTTGTGAATAGCTTGATGAACACTACTGCCACCATATTTGATGAGCTCCACTGAAATCTCATCAACTCCCGGCGCTTTATTATTCTTTTGGGCTTTGATGATGGAACAAACTTCATCCAGAGTTGGTGGGGCCAATGAAAGCTCTCTGCAGACATCTACAGGCTCCGATGTTCTGGAGCTGTGCGGAGGATTAAGGAGGTTCTTGAAATATGATGCCCATCTTTCCATAATCTTGATTTCATCAGCGATTATATTGTTTTGGGCTGATAACCACGTTTCAGGCTTTTCGTTACTTTGTATGCTTGGCTTGAGCTGTTGCTCGCTAAACTTATATCTATACTTCTCAATTGGTCATCATAGTATTTTCTTTTCTTAATCCTAATTATCTTATTCGTTACTCATCTGAGATTTTCATAGTGTTCTCTCTTCGTTCCGGGTTTTCCTACCTATGTATTCTTTGAACACCTAATTCTTTTTATCGAACACATTCTGGCACTCATCATCGAACCAATCATTCCTCTTGCGCCGGGCTTGATGTCCGATCGCCTGTTCTGCCACGGTCCTGATAGCCGCTTTCACTTCCATCCAGAGCTCGTTGCTTGTCTTTAACGATGCTTCTGATAAGATGGGGGCCAGCTTGTTGTCGAGGGTCTCCGTAAAATTTTTGGCCACAAACGCCGTTTGGAGCATTTTGATGTCAAATTTTTGTAGCGGGCTGGTCTTCGCCGAATATCCCTTTGACATACGATATCGATAGGTTAATCTGAACAAATAATAATCTGAGTTACAATTGGCTCCTCGGTATGTACGGACGTCTAGTATGCTCGAGGCCCAACGTTGTTAGATCAGAACATGATCTATCTGGTTTTGTGTGTTGCCATCCGGTGATACCCAGGTCATTTTATGAATGTGTCGATGTGGGAAGCAAGTCGAACGTATGACTAGATTTCTGCTACATGCAAAGTCAATCAGGCGCAGGCCATTGTCATTTGTTTCATCGTGAAGGCCATATCCTCCAGTCGTTCCCCGATGAGATCGCTCATTGCCAACCTTAGCGCTGAAATCACCCAGAATAATTTTTATCTCATTTATGAGCAATGGGTCGACCAGTCTTTCCCGGTGATTGTAAAATGATTCGTTCGTTTTTTCGTCCTTTTCTTCGGTCGGGGCGTGAACATTAATCAGCCAGATTTTGAAGAATTACGCTTTTATATGGTTCACACACAATCGTTCGTTTATTGCCTTGAAATCGATAACGTCCCATTTGAACTCCCTATCCACAATGAAAGCCACTCCAAATTCTCGTTTTTCAGTAGGCTTCCCACTTTGAAATATTGTGTGCGATCTCATGTCTTGAATGTCGTTTCCTGGACTTCCAGTATTTTTAATTGATATTGACTGGCCTGTTGTAAAAGGTCCCTAGCAGCGCCAGAGTAATTGAGTGATCCGAAATTCCAGGATCCAATGCCATAGTCCTATTTTCGTTTGCGAGGTTGTTGCCGTGAGACCAATCCATTCCGAGGCTCATCTGCAGGTTTCGAAACTCTTAAAGGTTTTCCAGGGACAGCGCGGACGATTCGCCTTCACCCTCTTACGTAATCACAAAGGAATTGTAAGTAGGATTTAGTAGCAGAGCTGTAGATGTATTTACAGTTATTAGCATTTCTCGGCATTTAATGTTACATTATTGGGGAACCAGTAAGTTCGGGATGAGGAATCATGGAAGCTATGGAATGGGGAAACAAGGGGTTAATTGTATATTATTATACCTTATTTAATGTTGGTGTTGTTTATTGGCTAATATTAGGCACATGAAAACTAATTATTTGAATGAAAAAAACAAGAGATAAATCTGAAATGTCTTAAGGAGTACTGGCATAAAACGAATTTATAAGACTTAGTTAAAAAAAGAAAACGTACGGGGAATAAAATAAATGTAATTTCGCAATGAATTCAGCTTTATTAGGGCAAATAAAAATCATGAATTGCTAACTAACCACCAGACTTTCCTTTCCAGCCCGCCCTTTTTTTCAGCAGGAGGGAGAGTGAACGGTGAGTATGCCGCTAAAAGGGTAGGGTTTTAAGTAATCCACAGATGACCAGTTTTGCGTGACGTGCAATACGCGGTACCTTCGTTTGCCTTGCCTTTTACTTAGCGTAGAGCTCTTTTACTTAACGTAGTATATTTTTTGGTACCGCGTCGGTGAATTCGGGAACGCGAAATTGTAGTTAGTTTTTTTGTGATTGACTGGAATAATGAAGAAATACGGAATAAAGTAAAGTAGGTTTCCCTTCCCTATGTGTGAATTTTTTGCCGCGTTTGAAACGGGCATTTAATGGTGGCTGAAATACGTACTTGAGCGTAATCCATTTAAAGACCTGTGACCGAAATCCTCTCCGAACTAGCTGGGCGACAAGCAGCCACCGCGAAATGGAGTACGAGTGCATGGACTGAATGACCGGTTTGTACCGTTCGTTGGCACGACTCAGACTTCACGTCTAGAACCGATGAGAGGTCGGTTCCGATTTCGTTCGAGCGGATGTAGAAGAAAAACATTACTGGTTTCAAAAATGTTGGACTTATTACGTAGTGTCTTACTTGAAATATTTTTAGACTCTCCAAACCACCGTTTCCTTAAACTCATTGAATATACAAGGTGCGTTCTAAATTAAACGAGCTTGAGCTAAAAAAGAAACAACAGGAGCTTTGTTCTGATAAATTCGAGTTTATTTTTACAAAATAGTCTCCTCCGGCCTGCATACACTGTTTTGCGCGATCCAAAAGCTTTTCGAAAGAGTGTTTCAGGTCATTGACCGGGATGTCCTTCAGGATGTCGATACAAGCCTTTTTGGTGCCCTCTATGGAGAAAAGTCTCGGTTTTTGTCAGTTAACTTGTGCGGAACAAAACGTTCACAGACATTTCGTAATCTCAAAATCGATGTTTTGGAGATATTCAACTCCAATTCCATCAATTTCAACTATGGTTTCAGCTCATTTTTGATAAATTCACTCACAATTTCGATGGAGTTTTCGATAATCACTGCTTTTGGGCGGCCCATATGTTCATTGTCATTTATGTCCTCACGACCATCTCTGAAACGTGGAAACCACTCATGAACTCTAGCACGAGATAGGCAATCATCGCCATAAAACTTTTTCATCAATTCAAATGTTTCGGTAAACGTTTTACCGGTTTTAAAACAAAATTTGATATTAGCTCTTTGTTCGAAACTCATTTTTGTACCGATGACACAAACATACTGTCACTTTGGGCGCAATAACTTCGCTTCCACTGAACCGAATGTCACCAAGCTTTCACTGGAAGTTAGGAAGGGATGTAACTTTCCTACTCGCCACCACAAAAAATTTTATTTTTGTTTATGTCAAAAAGAACTCCTAAAGGTTGGATCAGATCATCTTATATTGTCTCGATCTCCTGGAAAAAAAATCGATGCAAAAAGAAACAAAATAGCTTTTTTATCCTCAAATTCACTTTAGCCTTTATTAACTTCAGTTTATGCGAGCCTTTTGGCTAAATTCTATTTAGAACATACATTGTACGGTTTTGTAAATTAATTTCTTTGTTTTGTTGAGCAAATTATTCAAATTTTGAACTGACGAATTTTCCGCATTAGCTTCACCAATTGCAAAGGATCATTCACTTCTGGCCCTGCAACCGTTCGATTATTCTCTTTTTCATTCGTGTGAACAATCACTTCTTCACTACTTGAACCACTCGAATCAGCTGAGCTTGAACCACTCGAATCAGCAGAGCTTGAACCACTAGACTTATTTGGTGGCTTGCAATTTTTACATGGTTTTCCTGGTTCTCCAGGTGGTCCTGGTGGTCCTGGTGGCCCTTCTTGTCCTGCTGGTCCAGGAGGTCCCGGTAACCCTGGTTTCCCTATTGGACCAGATGGTCCAGAAGGTCCAGTAGGCCCTGGTGGTCCTGGTTCACCTGGCTTTCCGGGTTTTCCTTTCTTACCTGGCTCTCCTTTCTCTCCTTTCTCTCCTGGAGCTCCTGGTGTTCCTGGCTCTCCTTTGTCACCAGGGGGTCCTTGTATACCTGGCTGACCTGTTTCTCCTATTGGTCCTGGTTCTCCTGGACTTCCTTTTTCTCCGGGATCACCTTTGTCACCAGGTAGTCCTGGTTCACCTGGCTTACCAGGCATTCCTGGCTTTCCTTTTGGTCCTGGTGGACCCGCGTCACCTTTTTCTCCTGGCTCTCCAGGGTATCCTGGTTTTCCTGGAGTACCGGGTGCTCCCATTTCACCTGGCTTTCCTGGCTTTCCGGGTCGACCTGGCGGTCCTGGTGGTCCTGGTTCTCCATATGGCGGGGGAGGAGGGCCTATCTGCTGAGTCGTTTCAGTTCTTCCTAAGCTTTCGTCTTGATTTTGAGCTTCATTCACACCTGTACTTCGTACTTTTCGGACTACTTCCTCAAGTTTTTTATCTCCTGAATATGCTCCCCAGGATAGACTTTGGAGGTATTGTGATTTCACAATTGCAATGAATATCACAAAAATAAAGAGCACGTATGAGACCCTCATTTTGCGAAATATCTCCAACTAAACTCCTAAACTATCTGATAGCTTTTCATGTCCGAATACATCGCTTTTATAGGAAAAATACATTTTTATTTTAAAAATTGACGAAAATTAATAAAACGGAAATAAAATTGAATACATAAGTATACATTAAATACAATTTTCTTAGCATTCATTGTCCAGGTCAGTTCGAGATAGAACGGTTCATACATTGACATAGTTTCTTTTCTCCCTACCCATTTCCAGTACATGATCCACAGTGTGGGTTTAATTGGGTGAATGCGATGTATCTTATCACCGTTCCGAAAAATAAATAGATTTCCAGGCATCATTCCAGATTTTTCGAGCTTCTTTTTGTTGTTTCTAAGAAATTTAATCCATATTTACAGTTCACCGCAATGACGCGAAGTTATTAAATATTCAAATTCAAATTATTAAAAATGCATATGTAGGTGAACATTTTTCGCTTGTGACGCTCTTATTTTAATCAGTTCAATAGTAAGCTTATATGATACTAATATTCTAGTGCTTTTATTAGAAATTAATATATCTGCAATCCAATTAAGGGTTTGCGCAAATTTTACAATTTAAAGTGAACAAGTAGCCCAGTATAGGTACAGAAATTAGAAAAATGGAAATATTGTTGCGCCCTTTGCAGCAGAGCTGAACGAATTTTATTTTATCGTCAGGGAATTTTCATGCACATCAAAGCATGACGGTAATTAATTATAGTACAAACTTGCGCAGTTCTCTATATTCGACAAATTAAAGTAAGTTTTTTGCATATCATTCAACCATATTCCGCCGTTAAATATTCTTTGAATATAGAACGTGTGTGAACCCGCCGTTGCTTTTGTTCAGAAGGTTGGTTTGCAGTCTAGTGTAAAATGCAGAATCTTCCCTGCATTCTCTGGGCTCACGTTCTGATTGCAAATGAATTCATTCGTTTGACGATTGGTGGCTACAGTTGCGGTGTCTTAAATACAAATAATCTTCACAAAAAACAAGGTGCACCATTTTTGGGAGATTTAGCGCATTTGATTGCTAACTTGAAAACTTGTTTGATTTGTAGGTCTGGTCGTTGGTACTGCATATCCATGGTTTGTCTCTTTAGTTCAACATCCCAATGGATTCAAAAGTTTATCGAATTCTTTTTGTTTGGGTTCATTGATTTCATCAAAAGATGTGCTGACTGCTGCGCACTGCATAACTAGGTAACTGAGACACCAATGTCCACGTCAAGTTCGGTCGGCATCTAGGAAAGAGCGCTTGATTTTAATGGCATATTTTTTGCAGTTTTCCTCCTCCGGTTTTTAAAAGAATTCAATTTACATCTTTTTCAGTGATAGACCGATTAATGTAGCTTTCGATATTAACAAGCTATGCTATCGTGATCAGTTAGCGGCACATACTCTGCGTGTTGCGAAAGTTTACGTGCATCCTCAGTACAACACAAAAAAGCCTTGGTACGATTTCGCAGTCTTACAACTTCCTCGGAATGTTGATATCATGCCCATATGCTTACCATCCTCAAACGGTGAGAAACAATGCCTGGAAGCGGAAATTTCCCATGCTTTGTGATCTATTTTTTTTTTCAGATTTACTCCCTATGTTTGGCTCTGCTGTTATTCTTAACAGAACTGGATGTTATCAGGATAATTTGGTGATGCCGATTTTCAAGCAAGTATGGATTCAAATCTGTGTAAGGCTGGCTGATTAAGACTTTCAATTATTTAGTTGGAATGTAATCGAATGCTTCTGCGCAACACCTACTTTTTTGAGCAAAATGTGCGAACAATGCAAGCCGGATTTTGTGCTGGATATCTTTCGGGCTCTGTAGATACATGTCAGGTATTGATTTTTCACTTTCTTTACCAAAAGATTTGTTTCGAAATAGAATGAAGTAACATTATTGGGGATGTGCTTCATCTTGGAGTCTAAGTTTTCTGATCTGGTGATTTAGATACCACCCGGCGTTACCGGGGAGAGATCTGATATCTTTCCATTAGCATCGCTTGAACTATACCTTATTCTTCCCTTTTTAAAGTTCCTCTTGCACTCTATCCTTAAATGTCCAGGCTGTTAAAATTCATACAAATCTTGATTAAACTAGATGTTGCAGCGAATTTTTGTTGAAATGCACCAAAAGCTGAAGTTAATCTTGCAAACGAAAACGAATTTTCAACTTATCATGTATTTTTCTCAGAGTTAAAGCTAAATTTTGATATACAGGGTTTCCCAATAAGAGGTGTTATTTTGACATTAAAAGAAAAATGGCATTTTTTGTATCAATGATCGGATATTTATTTCATTATAAAGAAGAAGAAGGTATGCCATTAATTGTGAAAAACAACATCAGGCAAATGACCACCACGACCACGCTTACAGGACCATATCCTTTTCATGAAATTTTCCATCACCAAATCGCAAAGTGGCTGCCCTATGTCCTCGATAGCCTCACGAATTCCATCTTTGAGGTCTTGAACCGACGCTGGGCTGTTGGCGTAGACCTTCTCTCCCACGTGGCCTCAAAGAAAGAAGCCGCAAGGTGTTAAATCACAAGATCTCGGTGGCCAATTATGATCACCTCTTCGAGAGATAACACGGTCCGGAAACTTTTCCCGTAAAAGATCAATGATTTCGTTGCTTGTTTGGCACGTAGTGCCGTCTTGTTGAAATTAAACGCTATCCAGATCAATACCATCCAATTCCGGCCATGAAAAATCATAAATCATCATGATAGCGCAATCCATTCACCGCAACTGTTGCTCCAGCCTCATTTTCGAAAAGTAAGGTCCAATGACTCCGCCCGACCATAAATCGCACCAAACAGGCACACGTTGGGGATAGAGAGGCTTTTCAACAATAGTTCTTGGGTTTTCCGAGCCCCAGATGCGACAATTTTGCTTGTTGACGAAGCCACCGAGGTAGAAATGGGGCTCATCACTCAAGGTGATTTTTCAATGGAATTCTGGATCATTTTCATGCATTTCAAGGACCCAATCAGCAAAGACATGACGTTGTTGATGATCGGCCGGCCTGAATTCTTGTGTTAACTGAACTTTATGAGCCTTAAGACCCAAATCTTTATGCAAACTACGGTGTAATGACGTTTGTGGAATGCCTAATTCTAAAGAACGACGAGGAATAGACAAACCTGGGTTTTCTTCAACACTGTCGGCTACAGCAGCAGGGTTGCCCGAACAGCTCGAATTTTTCCACCAATTTCTATATTGCGGTTCGACAAGGTGCTTCACGACGACCCAAAAATGATCGAGTTTTACGAACCGTCTCTGCCAAATTTTTACCATTTTTATAGTGAATTTTAATAATTTCAATGCGTTGTTGAAGCGTGTATCCTTCCATTTTTAATAATGGCGTAATTTTTACTTGTCAAATGTCAAAAAATGACAGCTTCAAAGGTGACATCTACTGAAATAGCGGGCTATTTAAAATAACACCTCTTATTGGGAAACCCTTCACTTTGAAGATAATAATTCTAGATCTACTTCAGTTTTTCCTGATCGAAAATCAGGAAAAGAAAATAATTTCCTTCGATGCATATGTACATATATACATACATTTATACATATAGGCCGCGTCAGCAAAATTTAGAAAGAATATGCAGATTATAATAATTATGTATGACTTATAAACTAATACTTACCGATTCGATGGTGAGTCGTCAAACCGAACACATCGTAAGCGAAAGAACTTAGGTGTCAAAAATCAAAATAAAACAAGTTGGGTAAACAGACCTACGCTCATGTCAGAAGGGTTTTGTATTCAATTTGCAGTCACCAGATTGAATAAAATCAGGAAGCATGTCACTGACGATTTTATTGGAGAATATATGAAATTCGAAGATCATACTATTATTCACAAAGTTGACCGAATTTCGACTTCTGAGGTTTTTGTTATTGTTATACTCATAAATATCTCCCTTGATAATTATTTCAGATGTCCATTCGCGAGGGAGGAAACACATTTTTCATGTATTTCCCCCCTGTGCCCCCACTGAAGCAAAAAGTGACAGTTTAAGGACTGTTTTGAAAAGCTCCCATGAAAATTTTCATTTTATACTCATATCGGCTACGTTTGATGAATTTTTTTCAGGGGCCTCTGTCCTGTACTGTTATCATCGATTAATGGCCAATTTTTTCGAATCCTAGAGTTGTTACAAAGCCCTTTTGCTAGGAGCTCACTCCCCGATATGGGGAGACCCCCTCTTAAATAACTTATAAAATTTTTTTTTTGTAGTTGAACTTTGAAGAGAGCACCACTTTAGACCTACATTCAACATTTGATGTTTCTAGCTTAAGGAGTTTCTGAGAAAAACTGCTGTGACGCACAGACGGACGGACAGACGGACAGACAGACGGAGAGACAGGACGCGATTTTAGTAGGGTTTCGTAAAATTATTTTACAAAACCCTAAAAAGAAAATAAAATCCAAGTATATCGGAACAAAGGAAATCAAGCCTGGATAACTGGCAACAGCAGAGGTATAAATCGAGTCCCCAAAAATTCAAAGATGGGCCGAGGCGGAGAATGATGAGAAGGCGCTTCCACCAAGAACGAAAGCGGCCAAGAAAGAAATAATACCGTCAGCAACAATGGAAGTAGAGCAAGCGGCAACAAACGCCTCAAATAGGGTAATTATCGACCTGATCAACACGGAATCGGAAGGACTTAGAATGGTTCAAAGTAAATTGACAATTAAAAGCAAGCTACCCATTCTTATCCAAGCACCAACCCCCCATAATCCAAACCCATACCCATACATAGCCTCCAAGCAAAACACATGTGTGCCTGAAAGAAAACATCATGGTGTCCCCCTATATTCGTGGAAGGAATCACAGCAATGACAGTAAAAAAAATCATGGAAAAGAGCCTCACAAATAAGAATCGAATAACTCGCCTGAGCGTGAGCAAATTAAAAATTACAGTTGACGAAGTCGCCATCCATGATAAATTACTGGATTTGATCCACAGACCTAAAGCGGAAGGTTACTCCTTTGTTGCCTAATACCAGTATTCCTTATGTATACTGGCACGCACTGAGAGCTTGATATGATGTGTATCCTATATACACATCAAGGCTCCCGGGGAGAGAGAGATATTCCTGTATGACCACTTACCTGCTACTACATTCTTGTCAGCTAGATCAGTGAAAAGGCGCTTTTGTTTAATGTTTTCAGTTTTTATTTCCATCTTATACAATTACAATGAATTCTTCAAAGCTAATTAATTTATAACAAGACAATATATTGCTGACTTATGCCTACATAAGTACATATTTAGAATAATAATGGAACAGTTAATTTACTTGATTTACGTTTACTTTAATTATACTTGTTAGTTATTCAGAGGGAAAAGGAAATTCCAAGAAACCAATCTATTTATTTAAGCTTTAACTGTTGCTCGGGCTTACGCCTTGAGCATGCAGTTAAATTAACGAATCAATTGATTAATAATCCTACTGCTAGCCCCGGAAGCAAAGCCTTGCGACGCTAATACTCGGGCTAACACCTTGAGTATGCAGTCAGATTAATAAATCAATCAATTATTAGTTCAACTGCAGGCCCCGGGCATAACTACCTTGGGGCGCTTATACGGGCGGATGCCTTGAGTATGCAGTTGAACGTATTCTTAATTCGCTTATCCCGGGCTAAGTGCCTTGGGATAGAGTAAGCTCGGGTGCACGCCTTGAGCCAGCGAATGGAGAAATACTTCTCGATTTTCTTACTTCTTTAATTTTCTTTTATAGTATAATTATGCTGACTTAATTGCTTACCAACTAAAATATTGAAGACAATTTAACAATTTAAAAGATCAAAGTTCAACTGTGATGTTTAATGCCATCTCTCTGTGACTGGTGCAACCACAAAGCTCAAGATTTCGCTCGATTTGCCTCATTGCAAATGCGTGTAACCAATTCGTTCCATTGAGGCAGTACGTTCGATTGCGAAGTCTTGTGTGTATATGTTTGATACTTAATACGAGTATGGATACACACCCACTTCTGCTAATCCATGATACGGTGCCGCACCCACAGATGCTTTGATTACAATTTGCAACTTTTCGGATATGTATGTTGTCATTCACAGTACACAGAGAGGTACAACGGAACACGGACCGAGCAATGTTTGGCCTGCGGCAGAGCATATATACTAACTACCACCTGCAATCGAGGAGCTGTCAAAATGAAAAGAGAGGCAAATAAACGTGTTAAAGATGGATTAAAGTTTACCATGTGTTGGTGAAATTGCAAGCAAATTCAGCTTTTTGTTTACCATACATACGCACTTTTAGTCCAATTCTCTCTACTCCATAAGTACCGTAAGAAATAAAATTTGTTCTAATTGCAGCTGGTATTTAGTAGATATGCTCTGCCTGCGGCTCCCGTAACATTGCCTCCCCGCCGAAAAGAAAAGTTCACAACTGGCTTGAAGAGCCTTGTCGTGAAAGACGTTGATTTTTGCTTCATTGTTTTAGTTGGTAAACCTGGAATGTTGATTTGAAAATTACTAATTTAAACGATTTTAATCGATTTTTTTCCCTTACTTTATTGTTTCATAGAAAGTCGTGTTATGCTCCTTTCAATATTCATCTCTGATTGCATATTTATTTCTTATTGAAATATAATGACGTTATTTTTTCATTATCTTTGTTTGAGTTGCCTTGCTTTGAATTTTTTGACTAATTGTTTTCTTAGCCTTATTAGGTATTTTCATTTGGTTTTGTTTTGCTCTATTCACATACTAGAATTTTTATGCTTACAAGGATACAATAGTAGAGGTTTTTGCCTAAATTTTCCTCTAGCTATTTGTAATAATCACATAGAAATACGATAATATGCATAGTTTTAAGTAATGTTCAAACGATGGTGAAATGACTTTGTCAGCACACCTACTATATTATAAGGCCTCTGTACCGCATACATTCTAATAAAGAAATTATATATAAAAAAAAATTTATATTCTATGATGAATTATAATTAATTTCACAATTATATACTGTTTCGCTTATTTATCTTCTACAATATGTTTTTTATTTTTATTTAGAGTTTATTGATTTTTGTCATGAAAGGCTTTCTGTTAAAACTTTTGTTTGTTTTTTTTATACTTTTTTTTTGTTTTATTGCTTTGCTTTACTCATGTATTAAAATGATAATGCACATAAAGATATAATCCATTTTTGTTTTTCACAAATATATACAGTTTGGCTTTTTACAATATGCTTTTTTTTCTTTACTGGAATCAGCTTACTGCATTATACTTTCGCATTGCTATGATTTATGCACTTAACATATAATAATAAGTTTTTTTTCTTCTCTTTTGCATTTATTTACTAGTTTTGCTTTACTTTAACATAAAAAAGCACATGAAGATATAATCCATTTTTGTTTTATGATGAACTAATTTCACAAATATATACAGTTTCGCTTATTGGTCTTTTAACAATATATTTTTGTTTGTTTTGAGTTCATTGATCTTTGTCATATTATATGAAAGGCTTCCTTTTTATTTTATTGCTTGTGTCTATTTAAATTATACAACTCTTTTTAGCTTTATTTCATTCTATTTCTTGCACTGTTACATTGCTTATATCTTTGCCCAGATTTCTCTCAAGATTTAAACTGTATGAAGTTCATTTGTAATTGCACTAGCTTCGTTATCCTAATTTTTCGTTTGTTTTTTATTTCAGACTTTCGTTTTGTTACTTTTGTTGGTAGCAACAATAATGTTTCAAAAATAAACAAAAATAATTTTTTTTTACTTTACGAAATTTTTCCTTTTACATTTAGCTTTCTATGATTTTAAGTTTGAAAATAAACTCCTTTACTCGTTCCATTTTGCTTCAGAACTAAATTTCCATCAACTATAAAGAAAAGCTTGCTAAATAAGCTTTTGGTTACGTACTTTGCAATTAATATGTTAATAGGTTAGTAGGGAGATTTTATTAGTACGAGTATATGAAGCTCATTCGTTTTGGAAACAACCCAGTTAAGTTGTACATGGGGAACGTAAGATCAATACGATCGTTTTGTTCGGAAATTATTAGCTTCGGAAAGAATTTTGCAAGAGAATAGCTTTTTATCGATGTGGCTTGCGAGTCGTTGTTGTTGCTTCATTGCTTAAGCTTAAATTGGTTCTATGGAGTGTGGGACCCAAGCTTTTATCTTAATGGGGATCGTTAATGTTGGTGGGAAACAAAGATTGATAATTTACATGAATGTGATTAATGAGCTTTGAAGATAAGATGATAAGGAGAATAGCTTTGTCTCTGCAGTAACGAATGAGCAAATTGTATGTTTTTTTTCATATCTCCAATTGCTCGGAAATCTATGCTATGTACATTATACTCGTACATGCTACTTTGTGGTAGGTGGGTAATTGTAATGAAGATTATTTGTTTCTATTATGTTAGCTTTATGTATTTTATAGTGGGTAGAGCTTGCTGTGGGACCATGGAGCTTTTAAGGTATATGCCTTTAATTGTTTTTTCGTTTGGTTGAAATTGTCTATTGCAACTCGTGTATTTACTTTATTTGAATTATACCGCTCTGTCTTTTAATCATGTGTTAATAGCTGGAGATTATTGAAAAATTGAAGACTACGTGTAATTTTGAAGTTTTTTTTATTAAATATAGAATCGATGGTTGTGTTATTGATCATTTCCCTGAAATAAATTTAGAAGGAAAGATCTTCAGCTTGAAAGTTATGATATAAACTTTGAATGATTCTAGAAAACTGTTAAGTTAAAAATATTTTGCGAGATGGAGTATTTCAAAAGGTGGTCGAATCAAAACTATCACTATATGTTGGACATGGGAGCATATAGTTTCGGCCTTCATTTAAGACCCTTTATGTTCCGTCGAATTTCTCCCTAGAGAGTGTCTGTTTGGTTTAGCGTAACGCTGTCCCAGACTTTGCTGGAAGACAGTAAAAGGCCGTACAAAGTCACTTCATAAGCCGTTGGTTAAATTTGTTGACCTCGATCTCGATGATACGTGTAAAGTGGAAGGGTTGGAAATGGGTGGGTTTTAAATTTTTTGCATTATCCACAGGGGTTTAAATGGTGAGTTATTTAGTAGTTAGCAGTTAGAATGTATTTATTGAGCAGGGAAACGTAGTGACTAGTGCAAGCGGGTCTGCAAACCATTTTAGTTCAACAGCACAGAGGCTCCGATTGGTTGGTATATCGACTTAATATTAAATGTAGCGTGTCTGCCGACAGGTGAAGTCGGACAACTCAGAGGCTTTTGTTTATTTCTATAGTGACTTACAACTAAAAGTAGCGTGTCTGCTGACAACTAGGGTCCACGGCTCAGAGACCATTGTTACTTTCCTGACCGATTTGTAATTAAAAATAGCGTGTCCATTGACAGCTTCGGTCGATGGCTCAGAGGCTATTATGAGTTTCTGTTGTGCCTTATAACTAAAAATAGCGTGCCTGCTGACAACTGGGATCCACGGCTCAGAGGCTATTGTCGGTTTCCTTACCGACTTGTAATTAAAAATAGCGTGTCCATTGACAGCTTCGGTCGATGGCTCAGAGGCGATTATGAGTTTCTGTTGTGCCTTATAACTAAAAATAGCGTGCCTGCTGACAACTGGGATCCACAACTCAGAGGCTATTGTCGGTTTCCTTACCGACTTGTAATTAAAAATAGCGTGTCCATTGACAGCTTCGGTCGATGGCTCAGAGGCGATTATGAGTTTCTGTTGTTCCTTATAACTAAAAATAGCGTATCCGCTGACAACTAGAGTCCACGGCTCAGATGCCATTATCGGTTTTCTTACCAACTTGTAATTAAAAATAGCGTGTCGGCTGACAGCTTCGATTGACGGCTCAGAGGCTATTGTAATGATGTAACGTAGACATCAAAATAGCGTATCTGATGATTGTTTCCGATCAGCAGCTCAGTGGCTATCTTTTTTTTTACTTAGACTAAAGGTTATGTGGCTGCCGACAGTTTTGTTTTGAAGAGACCACATTTGTAGCTGTCGACAGTAGGTTTTTGGGGGACTTATTGGGTTTTCCTATTTATTTATAAAAGCTTGCCGTGATTTATCGGCTTGACTGCCTCTAGTTTCCTTTTTATTACTGCTAATACTATGAAATTGCAAATTGAGTGCTGAATTCATATTTTGTCATTCGCGGGAAAAAACGGGAATTGAAAGATATAATATGTTTAAGGGTAAATTTGTTTGTATTGAATTGGCCTATATTGTATTGGGTTATAATAATTAAAAGTCATTTGTTTCACAGTTCCTACACGTGGATCATTTCAGTGAAACTTGAAATTATTTTAGTTTCTTGTTTAGCATTTGTATTTTAAAATTTTCTCTTGTATGTAAATTTTTAAATTCGTTTCACGAGGTTTGTTTATTTTGTTTTTACTTGAATTTAATTGCATGAAAAGCTACTGTCCACATGTCTACTCATTAATTTATCTGATCAAATGCATATTTTTCTATGGAATCAATTCATGAAACAAAAGCGTGTAGCGACTATTGTACCGATCATTTGATTTCATTAAACGCTCTCAGGAAATTATTTGAATGCTAGATAAATTGAAAGATAAGACCTGAATATTCATCTGGATGCACGGTATTGTTATTATTTTTGTTGTCATTCACAGTACACAGAGAGGAACAACGGAACACGGACCGAGCAATATTTGGCCTGCGGCTCCCGTAGCATCTTTACACCAACGGAACGTAGAGAATATACAGTCATTCTCGGAGGTGTAGACTATGTACTTGGAGCTACACAAATTAGAGAAGACATCGAAATACAATGTCCGGACATTAAAATCGACAATGTCTTACCACTAACCACCGGATGGTCTAAAGCAAACGGCGTGAATTTAGACTTATACAAAATAATCTTTTACAAAAAAGAAGTTCAAGACCACCTCCTTAAGCTCCTCTACATCCTTCATAAAAAAGCGACGTGGGAAAAGCCCAGAACGAGTGACCTGCTCCAGTATTATAGATGTCAGCGCTTTGGCCATGTCTCGGTGAATTGTGCCTTCCCATTCAACCAGGCATAGTTTTCCTTAACGTAAAAGTCTTAAAACCGACACACAAGGTCCGAATAGAAAACTACCAAGTCCTCAGAAACGACGCAGGCAGAGGGACCGCCATTCTATATCGAGACCATCTATCAGTCGACCAAATAAACGTTAACCATCCTTACATTTCCTGGACACTGGCAACTTTAAACATGCGAAGACCCAATGGTCATCATGGGAAAATACCAATTGGATCTATTTACGTCCCAGGAAACCTGGGACCTTCAATGGAACCGACCCTTAATAGGATACTAACAATAGCTGCTAATCATGACTCTTTCCTCCTCGGCGGAGACCTCAACGCGAGACACGAGCATTGGGGTGGATCCAAATCAATGATTCCTGTCGAGCGCATTTCTAACATGTGCCATCGTCAACGCAGGTGTCCCTCATACCGAAGAAGCAGCTTCTTCTTAGACAACTTTCTAGTGTCACAAGACTAGTAACACAACTCCCTACCAATGTGCAACCCTCCCATCGATATCCGATCACTATTGTTTGAAACTAACCCTTCACTTAAATAACCAAAGCACTATTGAAGAAATACCAAAATACCGCTCCTATGCCTCTGTTGATTGGGCAGAGTTCAGAAACGACCTCAAATACAATTTATCAGCCCCCCCCCCCCTTCTTGTAAACCGAATCCTATCTATATCCAGAACTTAACCGAGTCCATACTAAAACGAATGGATGCACATGCGCCGGAAGAAAAACCGAAACAATGGCTATACAGATGCCTTACGCAAGACACCACAGCACAGATAAAGGAACAAAAACGGAAAACTCAATGGCTTAAACGGATCTTCCACCAGCGCAATAATCGTATAAACCAGGAATACCTCACTCTTAAAAGAACTAACCAACCGCATAAGGTAGCAAATAAGACGTGAGATGAATAAATATTATAAAAGAAGATTGAGTTTACTCATACCATCTTCAGACGTCTTTGGAGAAATTAATATACTAACGGGCCGACTGTAATAAAATTTTAACATCGTCAGGGACCCTATCAAGCACAGAGGGCTACCCTTCTCTATACCTGAAGAAAAGCTGCGAGTTATCACCTCATTCTACGGAAACATGTACCGAGAAGGAGCCCCAGAGAACGAAAGAGCACAGGAAATGATATCAGCTGTAAGAACTAAAACACCGGTTACCAAGGGTCATACCTTACAATATTTTCCAACACCAACAAGGCAGTATCTCCCAACATGAAACATTCGGGGAATTTTTCCCCTACGTGTCAGAAGTAGAAGATATACTAGCTGGTCTTATTAATAAAATCTCCTCGGGCCTAGACAGTATTCCCAGTAAAGTACTAAGGAAATCCGGTGCAATTGGCACCAAAAGCTTAACAATCATCTTCAACAATTGCATCAACAATGGTTGTTTTCCCAAAAGATGGAAACGAGGCAACTTTATCCTTATCCCTAAACCAAACTGGACGGAGACGTAAAAAACTACGGTGATGGTGGTACTGGGTACGTCGATCCTCCTAGCCAACCTCTGCCCCACAAAGTTGGCTCTTACATGTTTCCCGACCCCTCTGTTTAAAGGGGTTCCATTCTGGGCTCCTCACTCGGTCTGGATCTCCTCCTAGCTGCACACCCTGGGCAATAGCTCGGTTTTCTTCGCTTCTTGCAGTCTCTTTGTAGGTGCCCCTTCTCTCCGCAATTCTAGCATCTAGGCGCACCGTTTACATGCGGGTTTCGCTCAATTTCCACGCGCTCACACCTGCACTCGTCTGTCACTACCTCACGAACCCGAGCAGTGGTACGGCTCACATTTTTCGCTGTCTCAAAGTTCAGACTATAAGCCAATGCGTCCTTAACTGTTTGCTTTTGAGCTAAACGCACCACTTGTTGCAGTTCTTGGTCTTTTGATGAATGCTTCTGTCGCTGCGTTATCTCGATGTTCGGGGTCGTACGCTGGGTAAGCCAAAAGTGCCAGTCGCTCAATGTCTTGGGCTAGCTGCTGTAGGGTTTTGCAAGACTTCTGCATCCGATGCCGTAGCTGTGACCGATAAATCTGCTTTAGGTGATCGTCTCCGTAACGTATGTCGAGCGCATTCATTATAGCAGCTGGGTTTCAGTGCAATTCAACGGGGATCGTCTGCAAAAGCTCGGCAGCCGGGCCTCTTAGAGCAAGAATTAATGCAGTTGCTCGTTCCTGCTCATTCCAGTAATTTGCCCTTGCGGCAGCTTAAAACTGGGTTTTGTAAATGCTCCAGACCGTTTGCCTGTCGAATATTGGTGCATTCACATTTCTGGATGTGCTATGCGCTGCGGTTACAAGTGGGGCTAGTGAGGTGGTTACTACTGCCTTCGCTGCTTCCAATTCTTTTTTCACTTTTTCCATCTCATGGTTCATTCTCTCTTCGACCTGGCTGATCTCATAGTTGATTTTCTCCTCAACCTGACTGACCTTCTCCTCGACCTGGTAAACCTTTTCCTCGACGCATTTAATTTGATTGTTCAGGCTACCAAGCTCCGCTTTTATTTGGGTTGACTGTTTTTGCACTTCCTTGATTTCGATCGCTTGTTGGTCCAGCTTCACTGATTGTTCATCTAGCTTCGTAGTTAAATTGGATGACTGTTGTCGCTGCTTTTGCATTAACATTTGCATCAGCGCATTTTCTGGTTACTTTGGTTTTGGTGTTTCTGCTTCACCACCTTCTGCACCTTTTTCTGCATCTGAGGGCTCACCCGAATACAGATACGTGCCTTCCGATTCAATTGCGTCACGCAAGCGTGCAATCAGTGTGGCCTTTGTACCTTGCGTAGCCAGATTTCGCTGTTCTAACTCTTCCTTAAGCTCCGACATGGTCAATTCATTAATTTTTAAGTTTAGGCTTCGTGGCATTTTTTATGTTTCTTTCAATTTTACTATTGTGCACTATAAAAATGCTCAAATTTTCCCTTTCAAAATTTTAATCTCACTTTTCGACACCACTATCGCGTGTTATGGTTCAAGGCCAATAATTTTAATGTTCCGGGAAAGTGAAAACGCAGTATCTTTTCAATTGAATTAAACAGAGTTTATTTAGTTACTTAAAAATGCACAATCACTTATTTAGCTATTTCACAATTTTAATTAAAATCTAACTTTCACTTGTCAATTATTTCCTCTTACAACTGTCTTCTTAAAATCACTTCCACTATATCGCAGTTTCGTTCCACTATATCGCAGTTTTCTATCGCGGTTAATGAATGATCCCCCCATTCATTCAGCTCGCCTTTATATAGGATCTCTACCTATTCAACCCATTTCTCTTACATTGGCAAATATTCTGCCGAGAGGTAGCTGGTATACGAGTATTCGAGCAGCTTAATGATTCATTAATGGGGTGACGTCACTTTCAGATGCTGATCATGCTTGGTGTGTTCTCGTGGTTTCGAGTAAATTCGTTTTGTTGATGTTCTTAATGGTTGTGAAAACAATTGTGACATTAGCTCGCAGAATTCTTTGTACATGTAACAGTACGTTACGAACAATACTATCGTATGCTTGCTTGAAGTCAACGAAAATTTGGTGTACACCTATGTTGAACTCCCAGCATTTTTCAACTACCTGCTTGACAGTGAACAATCGGTCTGTTGTTGATCTGCCTGCCCTAGAACCACCTTGATACTCCCCTCTTTACTTCAGTTAAAATTTCTCTACTTCATTTAAATTTTCGTTACTTCATTTAAATTTTCTTTATGTCTGTTTAAGTGAAAGATTCCAAGTAAACCGAGGTTGATCAGAAGTAAAACAAACATTGATGTCGAATGCCTATTTAATTTACTTAAAAGCTATTTATACAAATTAAAAATTTTACATTTTTGATGACTCGATATAAAACAAATTGATTTGTTGATATGTAGCTCATGCACATAGCTATCCCATAATGCTATGTATTGGAAAGCATATTTCATAATCCAAGCTATTCTTTAATAATTTAGAGTTCATTTAAATTTTGGAAGAATTAATTTTTTGTTTGCTATGCGATTCAATTAATGAGTATTGATGGAAGAACGAAAGGAGGTCCGCTTGAAGTCGCCAAAGGGGGTAGTCGACGGAGAGATCACGGAAAAACGAAAACACGGTGGACAGGTCGGGAGCCATCATTTGAATATATTTTATAGTTCTTTTCTTGGTGGGTCTTTTGTTAGAGAGGAACAATTAGTTGAGTGTTCGAAATTAAATATCCAGCTAGTGGCGCTTGAACGAAAATATCACATCGAGAGTGACGGATTTGTGACAGAATTGTCGTCGGGAAGTTCGTTTTGGATTGTTTTGGGTGGATAAAGAGCATTCGAGCACAGCACTTATGAGCTGGATCAAATTCGATAAGGCAATCATTTATTTAAGTGGGGATTGTACATTTTGTTTCTTAAAAGGTGAAGTGCGCCAAGTGAAATTGCTTGTGAAGAATATCTCCAACCTAATTGTCCAAGTGTAAAGAAATCAATAGAAAATATGAAATGACGAAGGAAAATAAGTACTGACCTTGACGTTGTTTAATTAGTAGTGGAGGACGGAGTAGGCGAAAGTAGTGCATGGAACAGTGAAAAGGTTATAGATGCATATATAAGGTAGAGAGTGAATTACAGTTACCCTTCAACGCATGCACACTTTATCGATGCTGTGAATGACATCGATATTCTTGGTGGTTTGGAACAATACATTCGCCTCGATTGTGTGGTAGTGTTTTGGAAGTGATTTTTCAATTTAGCAGTAATGTTGTTGGGTAAGAACAATCGGAAAGTAAAATCATTCAACTGGTTTGAAGAAGCAACCCAATTGCAATCGATAGAAGTACTGGCCCCGGGGCATAATCTGTGACGGGATTTCGTAAATATCAAAATAAGTGTATTTATGCTAGTGTAGTTCGCTCTATCCCTGCCTGTCGTTTATGATGAGAGAATTAGCCCCGCGACCACGAGAACGTATCCAGATTCCCTGAAAAGTGTATCGGCGAAGAAGCGATTATCAGTGTTTTATCCAAGAAGATTTCAATCCATCAAAGAAACATCTCTCGAGAACCTACGTGTTAGCAACGCCATCTTTAGTAACCGTTTTTGTCCATACTGAGGAAACCTTCACAAGTGCAGACGTTTCTTCCAACAAGGGATGGCCACAATTCTTGCGCAAATATATATTTTTCGATAATTAAATATTATTTAAATTTTTCGACAGTTAAATTTTATTTAAGAATTATTCTATTTAATCGGTGGTATCTGATAGATAATATTTTTACAAAGACGCGTATTAATGCACAGAACAAATTCACTGTTTTCTTTTCTTTGATTAAATTCGTTTGAATCTTACGAATAATTGGTGATATTGTTATTATTCGATTAGTCACAATCATACAAATTCCAATGTATTCAGAATTAACGTTGATGATAGTGAAAGTTTTCTTTTGGGCCAAAGCAAAGCGCCCGTAACCTTTTTTTTATTAAATTATAAGTTCAGAAAGATTAATTGCGAAATTGAATCCACTGAATATGTTGTTTCATAAACTACGTAGACCAATGGATTGGAAAGCTCTTCCGTCTGTTTATTTTTTGTTCAATCATAAAATGAATCTTTAAACGTTAAAACCTCGGTCTTTCCATTCCGCCATATCTGACTGGGTTTAGGACCCGCATCGATGGCAGGCTTCTCAGTTCATATGGGCTAGTTATCGGGCGCACTCCACCGTTTTTTTTTGTCGTTTAGCAGGGGTTCTTGCCGAGTAGAGTGGCCTTCCGCTCACGTGCGCTTTTATGATATAGGGTTATGTGATTTCATTGCATAACTCTATAGCACAAATTGGTTATGTGTGTATTTCTCATTTGTGGTAAAGAGTCATACAAAGTGCTTTTGTATGAGTTTTTCACTCAAATGGGAAACACATAGCCACATCTACGTTTGGATCTTGATCCGGTTGGGAGGATGCGAGGGGGCACCACCTCCATCTGGATGCCCCACTCTTATTTGTGGGTCATAAGGATCGTCGTTGATGACGCAGTCTCCGCTAGTCCGTCCGTTTCTGCTTGTCCAAACTTGTTCTCTGAACAAGCAATTTCAACCCTTAGCTGGTTACCTCATTTTTTCGACATCGACTTTTTCTGTGGCCCAAGCATTCGTGAATTCGAAATCCTTTTATAGTGGGTTCTTGTGCTTGGAGAAAGAACCCACCCGACAACACCGCAACGCTATCCTACCAGCGCATTCACGCGTCCCCAGATAAGGCCAATCTCGGCGGATCTTACCATCCTCTTTCGCCGAGGCAGCAGACAGCAGCAGAGTAAAGTATGCACTTATGACAGGTTTTAATGCATGATTTCACAGCTACCCATCCTTCTAAGATCCAATATTGTAAACGCAATGTGCCGAGGGTTAACTGGATTCCACCTTGAAAGGTGTCTAAATACGTTTGATAAATTAGCATTTTAGTGAAGTCATCAATATGATGCAGTAAAAGGGGAAATTTATTCTCATGTGGTAGTTGAGAGTTTACTTATAGACCTCCCAGTTTTGATCAAATCACCATCCATGAACGGATTCAACCATAAAATTGGGCTGGAATCGGGCAATCGCAACCCTTTTTTCAGTGAAGATCACACTTCAGCAAAATGAAGACTCTGATGAAGATAGACGATAAATAAGCGAGCACTATTTAACTCATCAGGCTGTAGGCTTTTTGATGAATAAATGAAAAGAGGTTTCATGATCGGTACCATAAAAAATTGAGACGATAGATTTTTTTCCAGGCAAGATTCGACATTAGACATCAAAGTGTTCCTTTTGGTGCCTTACTTCACTGTGACATAGTCATTAGATGTTCTAAGAAACTTTTGATTTGCTATTTTCTTTTGTTAGTCACGCGACTTAAAAGGCGCACTACAAATCTTAGACAATACGAGGTGACTCTCAAGAGTTTATTGACAGACGAAAAACGATGAATCAAGTCGAATTCATAGTGAGGTTGTGTGATTAAATGGACTACAGGTTTTGAAGAATTTTCTTCAGGAGGTGGTTCTCTTGATTCTAGGGGTTCATCTTGAGACGATACCCCTGATTTTGTGGGTCCTTTCCACCATAGATCATTATGAGTTAGTAAAGTAACTGTACAACCCCGCAATACTATGTCAGCGGGATTATCCTTGGATTTTACGTAATGCCATCGAGCTTCAGGCATATCGTCATGGATACTAGATCATCGGTTCACTACAAAAGGCTTCTAAAGGGAAAGGTGTCCTTTAAGCCACTGAAGATTATCAATGGAATCACTCCATAAATGCGAAGATGTAATACCAATTTTAGAAGTTTTCACATAATGTTTCGCCAATTCGGTTAGCAAGTAGGCAGCTGAGAGTTCTAAACGTGGGATGGATAATTGCTTCAATGGGGCTACCTTACTCTTGGCAGTTACTAGTGTTACGAAAGCTTGACTTTCATGCACAACTCTGAGATATAAGCAAGCACCATATGCGAGCTTAGACGTTTGACAAAGGATGAGATTGCCACTGATGTGGACAGAGAAGAAGGTGACAAGTTGGAAAGAACAAGATCAAGCAATTTGTTATTGGCATTAGGAAAAGTGTTGTGTTGGGTGAATGAACAGAGGGAAATAAAGGAAGAAAGAGCAGAAGACACGCTTCCGACAAAAACTATGGAAACATACAAATCATTCCAAACAATAGAGGGCAAATTGAAGTCACCACAGGCCAATATAGGGGTAGAAGGGAAACGAGCATTAATGTAGCTCAAGAATTCTGCAAAGAAATGTTCGTAAACAATAGCAGGACTGTTACAAAGGATATACACGGATGATATTAGGAAGGGAAGAGAATCAAATAGAGGGGCTAGCATAATTATACAGTCAACAGGTGAAGATGGAGTGAAATCATCACAGGATTTGCTAGTAAGGGAAACATTTATACCCACTAGAACGCCTCCACCGTCAGACTTACCAGTAGCATCACGGTCTCTATCTCTGCAGAAGATTAAATGGTTCGGGAGTAACTCACTATTACTAATGTCATCTGTCAGTCATGTTTCCGTTAGACAGATGATATTATACGGAAAAAGGATGGAAGAAATGCGAAGTTCAGTAGTCTTAGTCCTCAGGCCACGAACATTTTGGTAATACCAAGTTAAGAATGAATTACGAGGCCTAAGAGATGATTCTTCTGGGGTTGAAAGGACACAGGATGATTCCACTTACGAATCGGAGAGAACTTTTTCATGAATACACCAGATGGCCAAAATTCCTTATCAAGCAAAATACTTAGGTTAGCTTCATTTTGTCGTAATTCCTTATCTTTCCAATCCTTTTCCCTAACTTTAAAATAATGAAAATGTGATATGATACATGTTATAATTTTAAATTATTAATAAAGTTATATATACTAAACAATTATTTGTTTTTCGTACGGCTTATGTTATATTTTACATACAAGGAAATGTATCTGAATTTTTTTTTTTTTTTGGAACACCTTGTTTGGTCAATCAATAAATATATAAAACATTTCCAGTCCAGCACGTTTCCTGGAATGCAAGCATTTTTAATTTATATTGACTGGCCTGTTGCAAAATGTCCTTAACAACGCCACGGTAGTTGAGTGATCTGACATTCCAGGATCCAATGCTATAGTCCTTTTGGCGTTTGCGAGGTCGTTGCTGTGAATTCAATCCATTCCAAGGCCCTTCTGCAGGTTTCAAAACACTATAGGGTTTTCTAGGGATGGGAGCCAGCCCGTCGCCCAACATCCATTCGGACGGCGTGGTTATTACTTTGATTCCATTATCAGGCACGGAAGGCTCACCTCCATACTCTTACGTCCCAACAAAGCGGGTGTAAGTAGAATTTATTAGCAGAGCTGTAGATGTATTTACAGTTACTGGCATTTCAAAACATTTAATGTCCCATTATTGAGGAACCAATAAAACCAATGTGCGACCCCGAGAACACACTACCATTTAATCGTTGGGTTGGATGAGGAATCATGGATACTGTGTGTTGGGGAAACAAGGGACTCCCTCCTCCTTTCTGAAATGGGCTTGGGACTGTCTACGTTGGAGTTATATATATATATATATATATATATATATATATATATATATATATATATATATATATATTTATATATATATATATATATTTATATATATATATATATATATATATATATATATATATATATATATATATATATATATATATATATGTATATATATATATATATATATATATATATTTATATATATATATATATATATATATATATATATATATATATATTGTTACATGCACGAATAATTCTGCGAGCTACTGTTGCAATTGTTTTCACAATCATTAAGAACCTCATGATCAACAAAGTGAATTTACTCGAAACCACGAGAACCCACCAAGCATAATCAACATCTGAAAGTGACGCCACTCCATTCATTAAGCTGCTCGAATATACTGGGTACCTCTCGGCAGAACATTCGCCAATGTACGAGAAATGGGTTGAATGGCTAGAGACCCTATATAAAGGATAGCTGAATGAATGGGGGGATCATCATTACAACCGCGATAATAAAAACTGCGATAGAGTGGAGCGCTAGGAAAAGGCGAAATTAATTGAGTGATTGTAAAGTGTTTTTAGAAGACAATTGCGATAGAAATTTATTGACAAGTGGAAGTTAAACTTTTAATAGTGAAATTAATAATTGTGCATTCTTTTAAATAAACTCTTTTAAACTTAATTGAAAAAGACATTGCGTTTTCACTTTCCCGGAGCATTAAAATTATTGGCCGCGAACCTTAACACGCGACAGTGGTGTCAAGAAGTGAGAAAAAAATTTTTAAAGTGAAAATTTCAGCATTTTTATAGTGCACAATAGTAAAATTTAAGGAAGCAATAAAAATGCCACGAAGCTTAAACTTGAAAATTAATGAATTGGCCATGTCGGATCTTAAGGAAGAGTTAGAACAGCGAAACCTGGCTACGCAAGGTAAAAATGCCACACTGATTGCACGCTTGCGTGACGCAATTGAATCGAAAGGCGTGTATCAGGATTCGGGTGAGCCCTCAGATGCAGAAAAAGGCGCAGAAGGTGATGAAGCAGAAACATCAAAACCAAAGGAACCAGAAAATGCGCTGATGCAGCAAGAGCAGCGACAACAGTCATTCAATTTAACAGCGAAGCTAAATGAACAGTCATCCAATTTAACTGCGAAGCGAAGTGAACAGTCGTCAAGTTTAACCACGAAGCTAGATCAACAATCAGCGAAAGAGAATCAACTATGAGATCAGCCAGGTCGAAGAGAGAATGAACCATGAGATAGAAAAAGTGAAAAAAGGATTGGAAGCAGCGAAGGCAGCAGTAACCACCTCACCAGCCTCACTTGTAACCGCAGCGCATAGCATATCCAGAAATGTAAAAGCACCAATATTTGACGGGCAAACGGTCTGAAGTATTTACAAAACACAATTTGAAGCAGCCGCTAGGACAAATCACTGGAATGAGCAGGAACGAGCAACTGCATTAATTCTTGCTCTAAGAGGCCCAGCTGCCGAGCTTTTGCAGACGATCCCCGTTGAGTTGCACTCAAACTCGGTTGCTATAATGAATGCGCTCGACATGCGTTATGGAGACGATCACCTAAAGCAGATTTATCGGTCACAGCTACGGCATCGGATGCAGAAGTCTTGCGAAACTTTACAGCAGCTATCCCAAGAAATTGAGCGACTGGCACTTTTGGCTTACCCAGCGTATGACCTAGAACATCGAGATGACGCAGCGACAGAAGCATTCATCAGCGCATTAAAAGACCAGGAATTGCAACAAGCCGTGCGTTTAGCTCAAAAGCAAACAGTTAAGGACGCATTGGCTTATAGTCTGAACTTTGAGGCAGCGAAAAATGTGAGCCGTACCACTGTGTAATGATTTTCAACCTTTTAGGTTCGAACGCGGAACCGACCTCTCATCGGTTCTAGACGTTAAGTCTGAGTAGTGCCAACGGATGGTACCAACAGGTCAACCAATCCGTGCACCGTAACCCATTCACGCGGTGGCTGCTTGTCGGCCAGCTAGTTCGGAGAGGATTTCGGTCACGGGTCTCCGAATGGGTTACGCTCAATTACAATAATTTCAGCCACCTGAACATGCCCGTTTTCCAAACGCGTTGCAGAACAAAACCATACGGAGAAGAACCCTACTTTACGTTACTCCGTATTTCTTCTTATAACCAGACAAGAATACAAAATCTAATTTTTATTTCGCGTTCCCGAAGTTTCGACGCGGTACCGAAAAGTATACTACTCTAAATTAACACGACGAAGACTACTCTAATAAAATGTCAAAACTACAAAGGTACCGCGTACCGCGCGCGACGCGAAACCGACCTCAGCGGATTTGGCGAAACCCTACCCTCGCGACGGCATACCTACCCTGCACTCTCTCTTCCCACTGAAAAAGAAGAACCGCTGAAAAGGAAAGTCGTGGTTATTTATTCGCAATTCATTTTATTACCTCCTTTTTTGTTAATAACGTTTTGTAATTTTCATATTTTGCGTTATTTGTATATACATAATAGTTCTGTATAATTATAAGAAACTAGTCGTTAATATTCGACGAAATAAGGTAACATCCTAAATGAAATAACCTTAATTTACATTTTACATGCTTTTCATTCAGTTGGAAATTCTGATCCATCTGATTAATAAGTAACAAACTTCTTTCCATTAAGCAGCATATCAATATTGAATTTGCCATTCAGAAACTGAATATAACGAAACATTTACTCATATCCAAGAAAATGAAAGCTATCCTCGAATTCAAATTTACCGTACGTACAGCAAAAGTTCAAATTGGAGAAGAAGGAATATTTCTCATCTGTGATTTCTACAAAAATTGATATCTACCTAATATAGTATAAATTTGATGTTAATTCACTTTTCATTTCATCTAAATTTCTTATTTCATTGACTAGAAAGGAATTTATTGTTGCTCTTTTTCGTATTTTCTTTTTTCATATGAATTACAAATAAATTTGTATGGGAGTGTAAAATAACGAAAATATTCTAATGTCGAAAGAAGCTTTATATAAAAAAATGCATAAATATCAGTAAAAATTATATGTAATCCTAACTTAATAGTAGATTGATTTATGTATTGATCTAAGTGTACGTGATTAAATTGTTGACAAAATATAATGTATAATTGAGTACAGTGTATAAAAGAGCGAAATTTAAACAGAAATGCAAATAATAAATGCATGATAAACAAATCTTCTAATTGTCTGTATGAGTTTATCAATTTGTTTGTTTAGCTCCATGGTATGTCTTGATAACTTTTGATCTAAGATATAAAGTTGACCATTTATGCATGTCAGCAGTGTTAAAATCTTTTCATATATTTTACACAGAGTTACAAGCGGTTGTGTGTAAGTTTACATTGAAATTGTTTATTACATGAGTTTAGTTTGTTCTAAGACCATCAGTTCAAAATTGAATGTATATGAACATGTTGGCTAAGGGCGGTTAAAATGACGGTTTGTATTTTTCGTGATGAGTTGTTTAGAGCTTTGGCAGACGGTAATGAACTTACAGGAAACCGAGCTATTTCAGCTATAATTTTTTTCAACAATCGAAAAGGCAAATTTGCTTTTTTTACTACATCTAGGAACTGCTACACAGGAACTGCTCACGATTCAGGCAAATCAGTGATTAATTTGTACGACATTTTCCGGGAAAATTATTCTTTATACATACAAATTATGAAAAATGTATTGAATCGAAAATAAAAGAAAGAACGTGTAGTCAATTCTGAAGACTTAGTGAATGAAAAACCCTGTTTTCAGATAAACTATTTGAATGGGAGAGGGTTGAAAGAGAAAGGTGATTGTATATGATTTGGAAACAGCGAATTGTGGACATAGAGCATGCATTTGAAGATTACATTATTTCCGGCAACGAAATCAATTCCCTCTTCACTAATTTACTGTTGCAGAGTTCATTGATAATTTCTTCATTCTATAAGCTATTGTTTTACTTTCTAAGCAAACTGACCTTAGTTTACCTATATTCTGTCACATTACTTGCGATCATATAAATATATGTATCAATTTGTTCGTTGCTACATTAGAATTCATATTTTTAATATATTTGGCCTTCGTTTTCTTTTCTTTCCTACCGCTATCAGAGTCAAAATTGTTTTGCTATTTGAACCGGGGGTAAATTATGGAGAAACTTTTGTGCGCAAAACTAGCTTTCATACGATGTGACATAACCTAATGCGACCTAGATGTATCATCTGGTAATGGAGACAGTAAGACCTGAATTATTTCTAGCTGATGTAAATGTTGGCACCCTTATAAAGGAGGATATTGCGCGAGTAATATTTGCTGAAAACGGTCTGACCTGGTAGATAATACTTCAACTTAACCGCACATATGAGGCGATATCCGCACTTTTGTTTCAGCAGGCTCCCACTTGCAGAAAGTCGATCGTTCACTTTGAATCTATGGCAGAGCATATATACTAACTAGCACCTGCAATCGAGGAGCTGTCAAAATGAAAAGAGAGGCAAATAAACGTGTAAAAGATGGATTAAAGTTTACCATGTGTTGGTTCAATTGCTTGCAAATTCAAGTTTTTGTTTACCATACATATGCACTTTTAATCTAATTCTCTCTACTCCATAAGTACCGTAAGAAATAAAATTTGTTCTAGTTGCAGCTGCTATTTAGTAGATATGCTCTGTCTATGGTCTATATCGTCCGACTCCCATGCTAAGACCGAAAAACATCCTCCTCGATTCGGAAGCGAATGCTTAGCAGAGCCAAGGGAAAATTGCAGGACTTAGAGGAGAGCTATTTGCAGAATGAATTGTATACTTTGGGTTTTTTTTTTTTTTTTTTATTTATTCTTACCTGTGAGTTCAGTCACCTCCAGCGCCAATTCTTCACTGGTTACCATGTATTGGCGCTTGTGCACGTGGGGCCAAATATCCCCTTCTGGGCTAATTGCTCCAATTCCAAGGGGCATGAATCCCTAGTCACAGCAAGGGGAGACTGGTACGATGTTGTCCTACCCTATTGTAGCCCTTTCTACTGCTTCCTTCCGCATATGCGCACACGCGGTAAAGCTCACTTTCACTTACAAACGGGTCGAAAGGCGCGGCGACGTGTAAAAAATCACTTTCCCACTCTGTAATACCGGAGCTTTCACTTGTCAAATTGACTACTTGTTTTCTCATCGGACAAAACAGATGTGTGGAATGGAACGCCACATGGCGGCAGTGTGCATCTCCATTTGTCGCCAGTGGCATAGTTTTTCGATGGCCACGTTGGAGGGGGCATTCCCAGATGGATATGTCTCGAAATGCGTCGGGGTTTTGATTAATATTCTGTTTCAAATATTTAAATCCACAGATCTAAATATTTGGAGATAAAAAATATTTTCTGCGCAACGATATCCGCACGAAAGGTGAAGTCCGCTTGCACTTCGAGGTCATACCCATCTGGCCGAGTGCAAGGGTTCGGGATCGGAATCACTTCGATTCCCGGGCGTAGGCGTCACATTACAACTGCCCAGGTCCGCGAGGTAGCAACAGACGTTTACAGGTGTGAGTACGTGGAAATTGAGCGAGACCCGCATGTAAACGGTGCGCTTAGATGCTGGAATCGCGGAGAGAAGGGGCACCTGCAAAGAGACTGCAAGAAGCGAAGAAAACCGAGCCATTGTCCAGGGTGTGCAGCTAAGAGGGGATCCAGAACGAGTCAGTAGCCCAGAATGGAACCCCTTCAAACAGAGGGGGATCGAGAAACATGTAAGAGCCAACTTCGTGGGGCAGAGGTTAGCTAGGAGGATCGGCGGCCCCAGCACCAGCATCACCGTGTCAGGACTAAATCGTGGAGAAGCGGACTAATGCCTTCCGGTTCAAGTTGACGGAGAACATTGTACCATAATAATCGACACTGGTGCAACCCGATCGATTATCCGACCAGACCATGTGAGGCAACAACTACTTCACAAGGGCAGAATTTTCTCACTACGGACGGCAACGGGAGAAACTGCACCTGTCCATGGAGAGATTAACCTCTAGATACAGTTGGGAGACCTTGCGTTCCGACAAAATTTTCTGGTCACGAACATTATGGATGACTGCATTCTTGGAATGGATTTTCTGCAAACACATGGAATCACATTGGATTTGGGCAAACGGGTATTGAAATGGCAGAATGTTGTAGTATTGATGGAGTATCCTAGCGTCCCGATTCCCAAGATGAATGTAGTAGTATGTACTGACACTGATGTACCGAATTCTTCGAAAGCATTGAATGGGACAAAGTTGATGGTGATCCTGGCTCCCACGCATCGATGACATCATGGATACTTTAGCTGACGCAAAATGGTTTTCTACACTCGACCTCAAGAGTGGCTACTGGCAGGTAGAAATCGACAAGAAGGACCGAGAGAAAACCGCATTTTCAGTTGGGACCGGATTGTGGCAATTTGTGGTGATGCCATTTGGGCTTTGCAATGCTCCAGCCACTTTCGAACGCCTGATGGAATACGTGCTACGTAGCTCAACCCGAAAGACCTGCTTGGTGTACCTAGATGACATCATTGTTATCGGGAAAACGTTTGAAGAGCATGTGCGGAACTTAGAAGAGGTTTCCTCCCGATTGCGACTGGCGAATTTGAAACTTAGTCCGGACAAGTGTACCCTTTTTGCAGCTGAAGTAAAATACCTGGGACACGTCGTATCAGCGAAAAGGGTCCAAACAGACACTGAAAAAATTGAAGCCATGAAAAGCTGGCCAACACCAAACAACAAGCGCCACCTACGAAGTTTTCTGGGTCTGGCAACCTACTATCGAAGATTCGTCAAAGACTTTGCCAAAATAGCTAAGTGTCTCCATCAGCTAACCGAGGAAAATCGTCCGTATGTCTAGAATGAACAATGCCAGACAGCCTTTGAGACCCTGAAGGAGAAGCTGTGTGAATCATCCGTGCTGGCATATCCGAAACCCGGAAAAATGTTTGTAGTTGACACCGATGCCAGCAACGGCGTTATTGGAGCTGTACTCTCCCAGCAGATCGATGGTGAAGAAGGAGTCCTCCCGTATTACAGTCGAGTTCTCTCAAAAAGTGAGAGGAACTACTGCGTGGCCAGGAAGGAGCTATTGGCTATAATAGAGGCCACCAACCAGATCCACAAGTACTTATATGGCCAGAAATTTGTTCTTCGAACGGACCATGCATCGCTGAGATGGCTACTTAATTTCAAAAACCCCGTGGGACAAGTCGCGAGATGGATCAAAAGATAGCAGTCATACAACTATGAAATCGTTCATCGGAAGGGCGGAGTTCATGGAAATGCTGGCGCCCTATCTCGTCGTCCATGTCCAGCTAACTGCAAGCATTGCCGACGGACTGAGAAAAAAGGAACTGCCCGTTTATCTGCGATTGATAACGGCCGAATTCGATGAAGGTTGGTCAGCGGAGGAAATTGGAAATGCCCAGTTAGCCGATGAAGACATCGGATCATTGCTCGTATGGAAGGAGACCTGAGTGGAAAGACGTTTCAATGCATAGCGCAACCAGGAAAAGTTATTGGGCACGATGGAACTCCCTTCAGGTGGAGGGTGGCGTACTCAAGCGGAAATGAGAAACGGCGGATAGCAGCTCCTATAGGATGCAAACAATACTTCCCAAAAGCCGAATCTACGATGTGGTTAAGGAAATGCATGAAGGATCCTCGGGAGGCCACCTTGGTGTTAACAAAACCTTAGCGAAATTGCGGGAAAGGTTTTACTGCCTCCACGCTCGAGAATATGTAGAGGACTGGTGCCGTAGATGCACCATTTGCGCTTCCGTCAAAGGTCCAAAGCGACGACTGAGCGGACAAATCTAAACCTACAACGTGGGCGTACCGTTTGAAAGGATTGCTGTTGACATCGCTGGGCCCTTTCCTGAATCCCAATGGGGAAATCGATACACGCTGGTTGCGGCCGATCATTTCAGCAAGTGGCCCGAGGTCTACCCCATTCCCAACCAGGAAGCAACTACCGTAGCCGAACAGCTAGTGTTAAATTGGTTCAGTAGGTACGGCGTACCTTGTGAACTACATTCAGATCAAGACCGAAACTTTGAGTCACTAGTTTTTGGAGACATGTGGGAGCTGCTGGGAATGCGGAAAACGAGAACAACACCACTGCATCCCCAATCCGATTGCATGGTCGAACGTTTCAACGGCACGCTCAATTAACAGCTCGCCAAGATGGTTGACGAGAACGAAAGGGACTGGGACCGACATATCCCACTATTTTTGATGGCGTACAGAGCTGCCCAACATGCATCAACGGGCCAAGCCCCAGCCAAAGTCTTTTTTGGAAAGACTATTCGTCTGCCAGCTGATATAAAGTTCGGAACACCCCCTGAGAAACCCCAAACGATCTCGTAGTACGCAAGTGAGCTAAGACAACGGTTGAACCAGATACATCGGACAGTACGAAAACACCTCGAATCGGCTACTGACCGCATGAAGACCAGGTACGATCTAAAGCCAAATTCTACTGGCTTCCAGCAAGCCAAATTCTACTGGCTTCCAGCAAGATGGCCTTGTCTGGCTATATAACCCACAGTGACGGAAGGGTAGGTCTTCAAAGTTGCGGCATAATTGGGAAGGACCATACCGAGTTACAAAGCGAATCAACGACGTCGTATATCGCATACAGGAACACCGTAAGCCGAGAGCAAAAATGAAAATCGTGCACCTGGACCGTCTTGCACCATATTATATCCAAGGAGAGTTGACTACAACTGGTGACACATATTTTCGGGGCGAAAAGAACTGATGTGGGGGCAGTGTCACATGCACAAATAATTCTGCGAGCTACTACTATTGTTTTCACAACCATTAAGCACCTCATGATCAACAAAGTAAATTTACTCGAAACCACGAGAACCCACCAAGCATAATCAACATCTGAAAGTGACGTCACTCCATTCATTAAGCTGCTCGAATATACTAGGTACCTCTCGGCAGAACATTCGCCAATGTACGAGAAATGGGTTGAATGGCTAGAGACCCTATATAAAGGTGAGCTGAATGAATGGGGGGATCGTCATTACAACCGCGATAATAAAAGCTGCGATAGAGTGGAGCGCGAGGTAAAGGCGATATTGATTGAGTGATTGTGAAGTGATTTTAGAAGACAATTGCGATAGAAATTTATTGACAAGTGGAAGTTCGACTTTTAATAGTGAAATTAATAATTGTGCATTCTTTTAAATAAACTCTTTTTAATTTAATTTAATTTAAAAGACATTGCATTTTCACTTTCCCGGAACATTAAAATTATTGGCCGCGAGCCTTAACACGCGACAATATACATATATGTATATATATATATATATATATATATATATATATATATATATATATATATATATATATATTATGTATACATATACATATATATACATATATATATATATATATATATATATATATATATATATATACATATACTCGTATATATATATATATATATATATATATATATACATATACTCGTATATATATATATATATATATATATATATATATATATATATATGTATATATATATATATATATATATATATATATATATATATATATATATATATATATATATATATATATATATATACATATATACATATACATATATATATATATATATATATATATATATATATATATATATATATGTATACATATACATCTATATATATATATATATACATATATATATATATACCATACAATGCCAATGGGCAACATGTGCATATTTTAGAGCAAAAATCGAATGAACTAAGCTCATAATTTTACCATCGAATCCAACTATAATAGAATATTGCAATTTCCATTTCATTTAAATAATTTTATAGTAACCTATTGCTTCCTAGCACATAAACTGCACGTTGACCCCCCCTTTAAAAATTGAGAAAAATATTTCTCTGATAAGATAATCTATAACGGCAGTATACAATAATCCTCGCGGAATATCGATTGCAGAACAGGTTTCTTTTAACAGACTAAAATTCCGCGAAATTCTTTAATTCTCAAGACTATAACTTATATCCAATACCAGCTTATAAATGGAATTTCCTAGTTTTAGTATCATCAAGCATACGAAAATTATGTTTAAAATTTTTACTAAAACAATAATTTTATTAACTGCAAATGAAAAATTTTATTGATATTAACAACATTCACTTTTAATAAATTTTATAACCACGGTTACTGACACAATCCTACCAATGGTTACTTTATCTAATTACCATTAATTGTATAAAAATAACAACAAATTCAACAGAAATTGTAATAGTTATGGTTAAAAAAATAATGTATTGAAATCTTAGAAATGTAAAATAACCTATAAATAAATTTATTAACCAAGTATAAAACATTTATGTTAATCGAAGCATTATAAAAATATAATCTTAAAAATTAAACTATTTACTAAGCCAACAACTCTTATTAAATCTATCATAGATGATATAGTAATATTAATAACAAATTGCGATCAATACCTTTCTTATCCCTTTCAATAATATTTAATTATAAATGAATGGAACCAATTTAAGCTAAGTGTACTGAGAAAGAAATTTTGATACTAAATTTTTAATTCAAAAAAAAATACTTCATCCTTCTCAGAATGTTTCAAAGTCGGTTTCCTGTTTTTTTTAAAGCTTTTCAATATCACGTGAGTGCGTTGAACGATTAATATGTAATAAATGTCTAAGAAAATATAAATCCAAAACCTAAAAAAATCCAGAACGATCCTTAGCAATCAATTAATCGATCTATCTAAGCCATGATAAGCCACAGTGCATACAACCCGATTAACCCCACATTATTGAACATATGCAAAAAGTGAGTATGCATAATTTTATGTTCAACCAAGCAACGCAACGACTGCTAAAAATATTGGATAATATTTTGTGCATACTAATGTATTCATTTTCATTCTACTTTTACTAGTCTTCGTTGTCTTTTGAATTTAAAATGCGTTTTCAATTCCTATAAAAACGATGGTATCAGATGAAAAAGGTATCAGATAACTTAGGAACTTAGTAGAAGGCACTTGCAAAATGAGGAACTCATACTCACTCTTCATTTTTGCCAGTTTTATTGCAATCGCGAAATCCCACTATATCGAAACTCTACCCGGGGTGGCAAGTTCAGAAGACAGCAAGCATGAGGGAAGAGTCAGACACGTACGAAGCGCAGATTGGGATGAAGCTCAAGAACAAGCTAGACAATTAGAAGCTCTCAAAAAAACTGAAACGAGTCCTCCACCGGACCCAATTCCAGGACCACCAGGTATACCAGGGGAACCAGGACCACCAGGTCCACCTGGAAGGCCAGGAAAGCCAGGTGCCTATGGACCGCATGGTACTCCTGGAACACCAGGAGCAGATGGAAAACCAGGAACACCAGGTATACCAGGAAATCCAGGGCCAAAAGGAAAACCAGGAAAGCCTGGAAGACCAGGTTATCCAGGACCACAAGGTGAACAAGGTGAACCTGGGGAGGTTGGTGCTCCAGGAGAACCAGGAACACCTGGAAACCCAGGTACACCAGGTATACAAGGACCCCCCGGTGAGAAAGGTGAGCCAGGCGAGCCAGGAACTCCAGGTGAGAAAGGAGAACCAGGCAAACGCGGAAAGCCTGGAAAGAAAGGTGGAAAAGGAAAGCCAGGGCGTACTGGACCTGCCGGACCCGCTGGTCCAGAAGGGAAACCAGGTCCTGCTGGACCTGCCGGACCTCCCGGCCCACCAGGACCTCCAGGGCCGGCTGGACCAGCAGGACCAGCAGGATCAGAAGGTCTTCCAGGGGCACCCGGAAGACCAGGCAAACCAGGAAAGCCCTGCTCAAGCTGTAAACCACCAGCCGATGCCAGTGATTCAACCCCAGAGGATTCGAGCGGTTCCAAATCGATAAGTGAAGAGAAAGAAAAAGATGGATCTGCTGCTGGGCCAGAAGTGGATGATCCTTTGCAATTGGTTAAGCTAATGCGAAAGATTCGTCAGCGCAAACATTGACTAACAAAACAAAAAAAATGATCCATAAAAGTATATAAGCCTGAATTGAGGCCTACTTGTGTAATTAATTATATCATAATAAAAATATTAGAATGAGTTTAAGAATATCAAAAGTTGATTTTGTTTTCTTTTGTGAAGATTTTTTTTAAATTTATGTGAGGACATAAAACTTATTTGATGAAATTCCTAGAGTTCTTTTTGAAAAGTCACTTTCAATGATTTGAAAGGATCTTCCATTAAGGTGCTCGAAATACAATTGCTATTTCAGTGTTTGATCTTATGTTTTTCGGTGGCACAAGATGATTTAGTATTTTGCTTGCAGATGCTCAAATCTTGGTCTATTGCCATAAACCCACCCACTATTCAAAACCAATTACTTATTTTGGAGTAACGAAGTATACCCTCCATATTTTTATCAGTGAATATAATTCAGACAATTGTTGTGAAAAAAATATCCACAACCTGACAAAGACAGGAACTAAGCACCCATGCACGTATAATGCTTGGTTATTTATTCCTCTTTTAAGCACTGTTGGCAAATAGGCTATCTCCTTTTTAGATTCAATCGGAAATTTGCTAGCTTATAATTAACTCCATTCAATAAGGACATGCAAAGCCTACTTTTATCACATCCTTGTCAAAATTT
Source organism: Odontomyia ornata (assembly GCA_963969285.1). Classification (NCBI taxonomy): domain Eukaryota; kingdom Metazoa; phylum Arthropoda; class Insecta; order Diptera; family Stratiomyidae; genus Odontomyia; species Odontomyia ornata. The sequence goes on from OZ017739.1 coordinate 87,603,938, forward strand.
TACCAACTTAAACTTCTTCTAGGGATTTATCTTATTCAAGGGACACCTAGACAGAGTTTCAGGCTAAATAATAAAAATTTTTAGCCTATCTTCATTAGACCTTCAAATCTCTAATTGCTCTCATATTCTCTATGCTTTAAAGCCCAGAAAAGCCTAAGCAACTTGTATCTCCCAAATGAGCTCAATTTGAGTTCAGCCTTTCTAGTAGTGCTGACTTCTGGATACTGGAACCGTCCTGCGCCAGTTCCTTCGTCAATCCAAGATCCATCTGTCTAGAAGGTCATATCTGCCTCACCAAATAGTGACTCATCAAGGATTCTGAAATGAAAGCATCTGTACCATTTTAGATCAATCAGTGAACTGTCAGTGGACATAACTGTTTCAGGGATAGAAATCGGCCAAACAGTTAAAAAATTTATATATGTGCATATATATATATATATATATATATATATATATATATATATATATATATATATATATATGTATATATATATTGTCGCGTGTTATGGTTCAAGGCCAATAATTTTAATATTCCGGGAAAGTGAAAACGCAATGTCTTTTTCAATTAAGTTTAAAAGAGTTTATTTAAAAGAATCCACAATTATTAATTTCACTATTAAAAGTCTAACTTCCACTTGTCAATAAATTTCTATTGCAATTGTCTTCTAAAATCACTTCACAATCACTCAATCAATTTCGCCTTTACCTCACGCTCAACTCTATCACAGTTTTTATTATCGCGGTTGTAATGAATGATCCTCCCATTCATTCAGCTCGCCTTTATATAGGGTCTCAAGCCGTTCAATCCATTTCTCGTGCATTGGCGAATGTTCTGCCGAGAGGTATCTGATATATTCGAGCTGCTTAATAAATGGAGCAGTGACTCACTTTCAGATGTTGATCATGCTTGGTGGGTTCTCGTGGTTTCGAGTAAATTCATTTTGTTGATGTTCTTAATGGTTGTGAAAACAATTGCGACAGTAGCTCACAGAATCATTTGTACATGTAACAATATATATATATATTTATATATATATATATATATATATATATATATATATATATATATATATATATATATATATATACATATATATATTTGGATGTACAACTTAATCACCGGAATTTTTTTAGCGAAATTTTATACTTTATTGTGGAAAAATCTTGCAATATATTTTATTCGAAGCATTGTCCATTGGAAGCTACAACGTTTCCCCATTTTCCGGCAATTTATTAATTCCAATTCCGGCCAAAACTGAATCTATCCAATTTCGGATGCCTTGCTCTGAAGTGAAGCGTATTCCGGTGAGGGCGTTTTGCATCGAGCGAAATAAATGAAAGTCAGACGGAGCAGTCCGGACTATAAGGTGGGTGGGCAAAAACTTACCATCCATTTTTTTCCAAATAGTTTTTCACGGGTCTTGCAACATGCGGCCGAGCGTTGTCATGATGAAAAATTATAGCCTCGTGTCTGGTCGCATATTCCAGGCGTTTTTCGATGATTTCACGATTCAAACGTATTGATTGTATTCGGTACAGGTTACTTGTTATTGTCTGGCCCGATTTCAACATCTCATAATATAACGGCCCCTTCTGATCCCACCAAATACATAGCATAACCTTGGCTCCATGGATATTTGGCTTCGTCGCTGATTTGGCTTGTTGGCTGGGCTTCACGTATGACTTTTTGCGCTTGGGATTATCATAATGGATCCATTTTTCATCCTTAGTCACGATCCGATGCAAAAATGATTTATTTCTATGGCACTCAAGCAGCATTTCAGACATCCAGAAGCGCCGTTCAACGTCTCTCGGCTTCAACTCATAGGGGACCCAATTAACTTGCTTCTGAATGTATCCGGCGGCTTTCAAACGTTTTAAAATGGCTTGTTGAGTCACTCTCAACGATTTGGCAAGTTTGTCTTGCATTTGACATGAATCCTCATTGAATAGCGCCTCCAATTCTTCGTCTTCAAATTTTTTTGGCTATCCTGATCGTTCTTTGTCTTTGATGTCGCTAGAGCATCGTCGCCATAAACTTCTACAAGCAAACGATGACTTTCCGCAGCAGTTTTCTTTGCAAAAAAATTACCCAACAGAACCTCCCGCAAATGCTGTCTTTGTCTCCAATTTTCGAAGTTATTCATCGTGAAAAATAATAATGATGCACACAAGATAAAATTGTTTTGTTGACTGATTTTGATAGCTGTCAAATGAACCTTCAAAATGACATATATATAAAGTTCGAGCTTCCACGATATTTGTTAGTACGGACATCTAGAGTCAAATTCCGGCTATTAAGTTATATATATCATGATGTATCCTGCTGACGCCATTTTCAGGGCAGATTTCATGACATCTTCCTTTATGAGAACCTCGTTAGAAGGCAAATTTGCATTCTACAAGTGCTGGATTTACTATTTATGTAATCGTAGCCGTGAGTGGGCATGATAGATCGCGCTCGATAGTTCGGATGTTAAGTTACCCGTGCCCATCGAGGCAAGACGATCTGACAACCCCTAGCTTTGCGATGGCCGTGGCATCCGTTTTCTGGGATGCGCGTGGAATAATATTTATTGATTATCTCGAAAAAGGAAAAATAATCAACGGCGCATATTATGCCACTTTATTGCAGCGTTTGAGAGATGAAATCAAGAAAAAACGGCCCCGCTACAGCGCCACCAACTGTCTCAATCCATTGACCACGTCCACCAATTTTGAAATCCAAACAGCAATAAACTGTCTCCGTCGATCGAATCAAACCCGTTTCCTTTGTCTCCCCACTGGTCTCCGCCCTTCAGTTCTCCCAACGAGTACCTTTTTGAGTATCCGTTGTTCATCCAAACGATTTATGTTGCCAGCCCATTGCAGCTTCTGCAGTTTTACACTCGTTGCGACCTCTGGCCCGTCAAAAATTTCATACAGTTCATAGTTGTACGAATTCACCATTGGTCCCCATCTAGTTTTGCTATAATTATCCGCCTTAGGAACCGTTGCTCAAAGGTGTTCAATATATTTACGGATGCCTGGGGTAGGGTCCATATTTTAGACACAGGTTTTTCTCAGATTTGTGTACTTGGAGCTTTGTGTTCCTATGTATAAGTTAAGAAAACTCCTTTGGTTTTCTTATTAAAAAAATAAATTTTATTGTTACCAATTTGAGGACAAGTTAATAACTCACTACAATTTATTACTTAGAAACTCACGTCTATACTCTGGCTCAAAACATACATGTTGTCAATAATTTGGGAACGTTCTTTCACGTGCATAGCTGGTAGTTTAATCAATTTTTAAAATAAGCTGCGTTCGGAATGCATTAATGGGGGTCTCAAGTGATGTTATAAGATTTTGGCCTGAGGTGTCATCACTATGGGTAACAGTTGAAAGTGAGGTTATATTACTTTCTTGAGGAGGTCTGGACAGTGCGTCAGCTACTACGTTTGCCTTTCCAGGCTTGTATTTCAATTCGTATTGATACTCTTCGAGGATGGCTTTCCATCTCTTCATTTTCGCGTTAGTATTTCTATTGCTTAGTGCATAAGTTAAAGGCCGGTTGTCAGTAAAGATACGGATTTTCCTAGAGCCATAAAGATAATTACGCAACGATTTAAGGGCCCATATCATCGCCAGCATTTCTTTTTCATTTACTGCGTTATTTTCTTCTTCCTCTCTTAGAGTTCTGATAGAAATGCTATTGGCCTATCTTCCTGCGACAGAACCGCGCGAATGGCATGTTGGGAGGCGTCTGTCAAGAGATCAAATGGCTTTTGGTAATCTGGGAAACGGAGAGTTACATCACGCGAAATAAGAGAATTCTCGATCTTTTGAAAGGCTTCCATTGCATCTTGAGATAGGTTAACGCGTATCTTTGTCGGATATATGTCTGGAGATGCGTCCTTCTTCTCCTCGTAGAAGTGATGTTAATGAGGTAGCCAGCCAGGCGAAGTCACGGATAAATCTACAATAGTATCCGGCCATCCCCAGGAAGGATCTTAATACCTTCAGGAGGAAATTTTGCAATAGCCTCCACTTTATCCGGATTGGTTTTTATACCTTCTTTGGAGATGACAAAATCAAAAATTCCACCGATTTTTTCAGGAATTTGCGTTTGTCCAGTTAAATCTTTATATTAACTTGTTCTAACGTTTTAAACACCTGGGCAATATTGTTCATATGCTCCTCCTCATCGGCACCAAATATGACGATGTCGTCGATGTAAACATAACATCTAACACCGATGTGTTCGCGAAAGATGTCGTCAAGTGCTCTTTAAAATATGGATGGTGCATTTTTCAGCCCAAACGGCAACCTAGTGAACTCATATTTACCATTATTAACTGAAAAAGCAGTCTTCTCTATATCCGATTCCCTCAATGAAATCTAGAGGAGGCCGCTCCTCGGATCGATTACAGTGAATAACTTACTATTGCCGAGGTTTGCGAGAACTTCGTTAATCTCCGGTCTTGGATATCTGACAGGTATTTTTATGGAATTCAGTTTCCTGTAATCTATAACAATTCTGTACTTCTGCTCTCCAGATGCGCCCATTTCTTTTTCACGACCCACATTGGCGCGTTGCCATCATCTAGCAGCTTTTGGATCTCCCTTTTGACCACTGGTTTGAGAGCGTAAGGGTATGGGTAAGATCGAGAATAAACTGGGTTATTATCCGAAGTGTGGTGACAAAGGTTAATTTAGCATTAGGCTCTGAAAACAGGTTTGGTTGTCGTTTTATCAAGTACAACAGATTGGAGGTTTGCTTCCGTGTCAGATGCGAAGTGGAATTTCGAAATTGTTGACAAATTCTGAAAGACGTTGTTTGATTGGGATTCGTATATTGTTCTTGAGCAGGATAAAGTTTTCTGCTGTGTAAATTACAGCACCTAATTCCTTCAGGCTGTCATTTCCTAGGATTCCATGGAATGATTTCAAGGTAGGTGGAATGAAAAACTTTAAATTCGGGGTTGATGAACCGAACAGGTTAATGGTGGAATAGTGAGTTATCTCTACATTGCCTCCGACTGATTTTGCCAACAAGGGTTTTTCGTTAGGGTATATGTGGTGAACACAGGAAGGTTGTATGTAGTTTTTGTTTGATCCTGTGTCAATGAGAAACTTGTATACTCTTCCGCTTCTCACTACGAATCCAAAATATGGTAGTGAAGAGCATGTCATTCTAAAAAATGAATGTCCTGAAAGTCGTGATATTCTGGAGGGACTTCAAATTCTTCGCTATCGTGTCTCCTGGGATTTCGGTCTAAAAGATTTGGGCTGATTTCCTTCCGGATATCATGCTTCGTCCCCTATATTTTCTTCGTTTACTTCTTTTTCGAACTCAAGCGTCCCAAGGTCTGGGTCGTAATATTCGGTTAGATGAATCCATTGTTGTTTCCTTGTGAATTGTAATTGTTCTGGAGGCGGTCTCTTTGTAGTTTGGGGTTACTATGGTCGGTTTTGATAATTGATCATACCAGAATGTATAGTTTGATCAATATCCATGGATTCTGGCCAAGGTTGGGGCTTTGGAGGAAGTTGATGCCTATTTGGTGGTTGCAGGTTATTTGCAAAATGAAAGTTTGACCGTAGATGGTTTGGATTGAAATTTTGTAGGCGGTATGGTTGTTCAACTTATGGTTGTTGACGTACGAGGTCAGGGAAAAATGTATACCGAGATGCTGGTATTGGCTTTTGTCTGGGAGGAACGGGCGATGGTGCTTGGACCAGTGAGCGTCTAAAGTTGTTGTTGCTGGTGTGTGCATGTTGTTGTCGATAATTTATATTCTCTAATTTCATGCACTGATGAAGAGCCCGCGGCAGATGAGCAGGTCTCTTTATACTGAGGAGCCTGGGCAAATCTCCATTTAGACCTCATATAAATGTGTCCAGCGCTTTGTCCCTATAAGTGCGGATTAAAAGATTCATCGATTCGTTACTCAAATTCATGTTCGATATTTTATTTAAGATTATAGATAAATGGTGGTATATTGTCTGATAAAACCCTTGAATGGTGTCGCTTCCTTGTACTAAGCAAGTGAGCTGATATTCCAGAGTGCTAACATCTCGCTTATCGTTGTCATGCGTTGTTAAGCACTTTGACATACGGTCCCAGTCTAGAGGAATATTGTACGGTTCCAGGGCCGTATCGGCACTTCCAGTGATCTTGTTTCTTATTACGTGCAAGATTCCGCAATAAAGAGGTGTACACTTTTGGGAATTATAAATGCGAAGGATACGGTCCACGCTTTTATTCCAAGACCCAAATTCTCCAGCTTGGCCCAAAAATTCTCGAAGGCGCTTCACCACGTCAGGAATGCGGTCCATTTGTGAGATATTTACCAAGTTGGCTGGTAGGATACACTGGTCAATATCTTGACTCGCATCGTCTTGTGGATTTAGATATGATTCGATAAAGCTAGGACATTCTCTAGTTAGCAGGCTCCTAACAAGTGCCTCAATCGCCTGAACAGTGGTAGTGCTTGAAAATTGAGCATTTTAAGGTGCCTGTGGAGCGGGTTTTTGGGGTTGGAAATGGCTGGCAACATTGCAGGTCTTATCAGGTTGTTTTCGTTTCGGGACAAGATCACGTTTTAAATTTTTCGAAGTGTACCTTCAATTTACGAACAATTGATAGGTAACTAACTTAAAATTTGTATTTTTATATTTTAATATCAACTTAAATTTTGAAAAATCAAATGATCAGCACTTCAACCGCATAAAAATTAAAAATTGAATGTGGATTCCACTTTAAATTATTTGTTTATCTAATGGATCGAAAGAAAATGAAAATAAAAGGAAAAATTACTTACATAAGATAAATTTATATATCCTTCATTGTTTTTACAGGATCCACTAAACTTGAAAACACTTCTCACAATTTAATTTTCAGATTTTTGACTCTAACACTATAATTTTGCTCTTTTATAGTTGAGAATGCACTTTGCAATAATTTCTTGCTATTTTTTCACTAGCACAATTCAAATATTATTTTTCCCTTCAAGGTGGCTGTCGGTTCTTACCGAATCCTTTTTGCTCCTCGGGTACTCCGGGGCCTCTTATCCTTGATGGGTTGTTGATGAACTTTTCAACTATCGCGTTACTCGTGTTTTTCGTGCTTAAAATTTCGCGATTTCTTTCAAGCACGATACTTTCGAGCGATAATTAACGCGTTTTCGTACTCCATTTATCCCGTCTTTGGCCCCTGCTCGGGTGACAGTTAAGAAAACTCCTTTGGTTTTCTTATTAAAAAAATAAATTTTATTGTTACCAATTTGAGGACAAGTTAACAACTCACTACAATTTATTACTTAGAAACTAATGTATCCTCGCTTTGCTGATGTTCGCAGAACGTGACCGGCAAATTCCCAGACAGGTATCGGATGTGCGTGGTGCTGACGGTTGTCTAGTTTCCAGACAGATGTCATGTTTGGGTGTTTTGAATATGTTGCTGGACAGAATTGTTTGGGCATCAGGTGACGAGATGAATGTGAGAAAGTTAGAGCTAGTGGTGTTAATTTATACAGCTGATCTTCAAAACAGTCAAAACTGAATAAAATATTTGCTTTGCGAGTTGTATTCTTCGGCGTATATCGTCTCTTTCATCAGCATTTCTAGTTATTTTGGTGCCTAAATCAACAATTTCGCCCACGTTCTCGAAAATACACTCGCCAAGCGTGATATTTTCAGTATTTTGGGTATTCTTCCTCCATTGCGTCATGAGTTTTGTTTTATTCTCATTGATTTGGAGCTCTGCTAGTTTTGCTTTGGTGTAAGCTTTCAGAAAAAAAATCCTTTGGCAGTTGTTAACGACCCTAACAAAATGTTGATGTCATCTGCACAGGCTAAGACTTGGCTCGACTAGTATAAATACGTAGCTCTTGTATCGACCGGTGGCTTTCTAATGACGTGCTGCGGAGCCAAATTGAATTGCAATATCGCCAGCTCATTTCCTTGCTTTAGTTCGATATTTGTGTCAAAAGCATCGGTGAGTTGGTTATTGACGCAGACTTGGAAGGTTCTCGACGTCATTGTCATTTTACGAAGATGGACTAATTTGGTTGAGCTACCAAAGCAAAATATTATTTGGCACAGCGCGTTACGATCAATATTGTCATATGCTTGCTTAAAGTCAATGAATATTTCGTATACGTGTATGTTGAGCTCCATGCATTTCTCAAGAACCTACTCGACTGTATACAATTGTCTATTGTCGATCTACCATCTCTAAAACCACGTTGTTCCTCCCCAAGAATACTATGGGCGTGTGATCTGATTTTATTTTCTAAGATTTTATAAAATATTTTGTACGCCGTACAAAATAGGAATATGCCCCTATAGTTTGCGCACTGTAGCTTGTCACTTTTTCTGTGAATAGGGAATATAAATGATTGGCTCCAGTCTTTTGGCATATGTTCTTATTGCCAAATGACTTTATGGATGACTTTCTGAACACTGCTGCCACCATATTTCATAAGCTCCACTGGAATTTCATTGATGCCCGGCGCGTTGTTATTCTTTTGAGTTTTAACGTTGGAACAAACATCATCCAGAGTAGATTGGGCCAATGGAAGCTCTCCGGAAATATCCATAGGCTCCAATGTGAAGCTGTGTGGAGGATTAAAGAGAGTTTTGAAATTTTATGCCTATCTTTCCTTAATCCTGTTTTCATAAGCGATGACGTTGTCAATATAATCACGGCAGAGTGTAGTGTTGGGTAAATAACTTTATTTCAGGCTTTTCACTTCTTTTTATACTTGTCCTGTTTTATTGCTCGCTAGACTTTCATCGGCACTTCTCAATTGGTCATCATAGTATTTTCTTTTCTTAATTCTAATTCTCTTTTCCGCTATTCTTCTGAGATTTTCATAATGCTCCCTCTTCATCCTGGTTTGCCTACCTATATATTGTTTGTACACCTGATTCTTCTTATCTAACGCATCCTGACATTCATCATCGAACCAATCGTTTCTTAAGCCCCGGGCTTGATGTCCGATCGTCTGTTCTGCCACAGACTTACCGCTGCTTTCACTTCCACCCACAGCTCGTTGCTTGCTTTCAGCGATGTATCTGATAGGATGGGAGCCAGCTAATTCTTGAGGGTCTCCATGAAATTTTTGTAACAGACGTCGTTTGGAGCCTTTCGATGTCGAACTTTTGTAGCGGGCTGGTCTTATGCCTTTGACATACGACATCAATAGGTGAATTCGATCAAGTAATGATCCGAGTTACAATTGGCTCCTCGGTGTATATTGACTTTAAGTATGCTCGAATCCGAACGCTTTTGGATTAGAACATAGTTGATCTGGTTTTGGGTGTTGCTATCCGGTGACACCTAGGTCCTTTTATGTATGCGTCAATGTGGAAAGCAAGTCAAATGTGTGACAAGATTTTTGCTGCATGCAAAGTCAATCAGGTGCTGGCCGTTGTCATTTGTTTCATCGTGGAGGCTATATCCTCCAGTCGTTTCCGGATGAGATAGCTCATTGCCATTGAAATAGCCCAGAATTATTTTTGTGTCGTTCGTAAGCAATAAGTTGACTGGTCTTTCCTGGTGATTGCAGAACGTTCCTCCGTTTCTTTGTCCTTTTCTTTGGTCAGAATGTGTACATTTTTCAGCCAAATTTTGAAGAATTTCGCTTTTATATGGATCGCACACAGCCGTTCATTGATTGCCTTAAAATCAATAACATGCAATTTGAACTGCCTACCCAAAATGAAGGCTACTCGCTTTCCGGCAGGCTTCCCACTTTTGAATACTCTGTGCGATCTCATATATTGAATATCACTTCCAGTCCAGTTCGTTTCCCGGATTGCCAGCATGTTTAATTTATATTCGCTGGCCTGTTTTAAAAGCTCCTTGATAGCACCAGGGTAATTGAGTGATCTGACATTCTAAGGGACAATGCTATAGTCCTTTTTTGGTTGCGAAGTCATTGCCATACGTCCAATCCATTCCCAGGCTTTGTCGCAGGTTTTGAAAGAATGTAGGGTTTTACAAGGATATTACTTCAAATTCCATTATCAAACCCAGAAGACTCACCTTCGCCCTCTTACGTCACCATAAAGGAGTTGTAAGTAGAACTTAGTAGCAGAGCTGCAGATGTCTTTGCACTTATCGGCATGTCTCGGCATTTAGTGTTCCATCATTGGAGAACCAGTACGCACAATGTGCGACCCGAAGACCATTTACTATCATTTATTCGCGGGGTTTATAATCAGGGGTCATGGGAACTGTGGGATGTGAAAACAATGGGAAACCCTCCTCCACTCTCAACCAGGCTTGGGACCATCCACGGTGAAGTAAATTCAACTACGTTTAATAGTGATGAAACTTTCGATTGCAGACATGAAGGATGGAAACTTTAAAATGGATAGGTGAGGTGATTCTCTTCAAGAGCCACCGTTTTCAAGCATCACAAGATGGCTTCACTGCATCCAGTCTATCAGTCTGTTCTTCTGTATGTTTGTTTGTCCTTCCATTTGTTTAGAGGTGCGTTATTGAACCTTGTGAAACTTTCAATCAACAATGGACCTCATGTTACTACCATAATGTTCGTGATTTGAGAACCACGAAAAATGACCTGCAAGTAGCTCCTTCTGTTTATAGTGATAAAATTATATGCTTGACAGAAACTTGGCTGACTGATGATATTTCCGACAATGAGCTTCTACCTAACTTTTTTGTCTTCCGTAGTGATCGTCACCGGTTAGTCAGCGGGAAACTTGATGGTGGTGGCGTTCTTGTAGGTGCTCATAAATCCATCAGCTGTGCTCTATGTGCAAACTTCTATGCTTCTCCTTCAGTGGAATGTGTAGGTGTCAGTATTCTCTTTCCTTGTACTAAAATTTTAGTTTGCTCTGTCTACATTCCTTGTAACATATAATTCGTGACCTTATCCTATCTAAACTCCCTAAACCTTCACTTAACTTCCTTCCCTTGCCCACACTATATATGAATCCTGATCCACACCATCCCCCTCTGTCTTTTCTCGTTAATAGACGCCAAGTTTCTCATCCTAAAGAGGTGTCGCTTCAACTTCTTTAAAGCTAACTACTCTAGAGTCGAACAGGAAATCAGTTTTAAAAACTGGTTCTCTCTCCTCAAAAATCTAGGAGTCAGTGAGGCACTTAGAAACTTCTATACCATACCATCTGAAATCATCCAGGAAAATACTTCTATGTGTCATCCGAAAAAGCCAGGCGATGTCCCATGGCTCGACTCTAACTTAGTAGCGGCTATGAAAGCTAAAGATTTTGCTCGTTTAAAATTTCTGAAACCACGTCTCCAGAGAGGTTTCAAACTGTTCAAGGAGCTTCGCAAAGAGGCCAGAAATGCAGCTATCACTGCTCAAAAGAAAAAAATAGAGCACATTGAAATATCCTTAAATGCCAATTACACGAAGCCATTTCGGTCCTATATCCGTTCTCTTAAGGGTTCTCATAAATTTCCTTAGTTTGTTCGCTATGAAAACATTACCTCTACATCATTAAAAGATTCTTGTGATTTGTTCGCGCGGTGTTTTTCGTCCTTCTTCTCTTGTTCAAATATCAGTCCAGTTCCTAAGGAGTCCTCTACACCTTCATCCTAATTGGATGCTTCTGGTTTGGCTACAAATCAACTCGAGATCGAGCTGATAATGCAAAACTTGCATCCAAGCATAGGCTGTGATTTGTTTTAGTAAATCTTTGTCATTTTCCTTGTATATTCGTTTATCTATAATTGTTAATATTAGTCTTTCCAATACCACTTTTCCTTCCTACTGGAAAAATATATATGTATTTCCTATTTTTAAGGCAGGTGACATTAATTGTGCTACTAACTTCCAACCTATTTCTATTCCCTCCTGATTCAGTAAGATTTTCGGACGTGTAGTATATAATAGAGTCTGTCTATTAGTTCTTCCCTTATTGCCCCATGAGTAGCATGACTTTATCAAAGGTCGATCAACCTTCACCAACCTTTTATCTTTTACCGACATGGTCGCCTCTGCGCTTGAGAAACAAAGCCAAGTGGATGTTGCCTATACGGATTTCTCCAAAGCTTTCAAACCTGTGGATCATAATCTCCTTCTCAGCAAAATAAAAAGCTTTAACCTTCCGCTCTTCCTCATATCCTGGCTTTCCAGGATAAGCAGTGAGATTGACTGGCCCTGTTGCTATTCAATTTAGCTTGTAATAAACATAAGCAGTCGAGCAGCCCCGTGGTGATCAGGAGTCGCTGCTCCTGAAGAGATAAGGTGGTCACCCCGTCGAAACTGCTTAGTTTGTTGTTTTACTAATGTAAAGTAAACTGCATCCGTCAAGTTTCCATCCTTTAGGCAGAGATGAGTGGTTCACTTCAGCCACTTTAACACATTTAGATTTGACATTCCCCTTGTAATGCAACGACCTTCTTCTGTGAAAGTAGCGGTTGCTTTTTGTGTAATGTTTGCGTTTGTCTCAAGCCTCCGTGTCCGCTAACTTTAACGAGGCAAAAAAATATTGAATTACTGTAGAGTAGCTTAATTGACACCTAATAGAACTTTTCTAAAGACAATAAAAATTGATCGGTGTGTCTTGTAGAGTAGAGTACGCGTGATAAGTATTTTGTAGTCTAGCTTCGTGGCTCGACAAGAACCCGCCTCATATGATCCCGCAAATGCTAGTCGTCAAGCACGCGTACGCGTTCGTTAAGCGAAGCTAGTTAACTGAGCTCAGTGTTGTTTATAGCTCGCTGACATTTATGCCAGACCATCGGCAACCGTGTCCTACACGAGCATAAAAAAAAATCATTACAAATGGCGCCCAACGTGGGGCCCGAAGGGGAAACAACATCACTCTCCTTCGAGTTCTCACATTTTTAATTTTGCTGTCGGCAGATGAACCGATTCAATTTTTATTGTCGCCCTCACCATTTGATATTAACGTAGCATACTTTGGAGGGTTCCGTAAAGTAAAGATAGATTCACCGATAAACTTTCTTTTGGTGTTGTTTGTCTTGTCTTCGGTATAATAAGGTCTATAGCATCTTCTGGAGTTCTTCGTTCGTGGTGGCTCTGCCGCCTGAACATGCCGATGATGTTATAGAGTAGTTCGTCCCTTAATGTTACCAAAAGAAAGGTTTGCACATTTTTATAAAGTTTGTAGTCGGACAGTTCTAATTTTGAACAAACTGATGGTGCCAGGGGTTTTCAAATACACTGCTTGGAGTTGCGTCAGTTTTTGCTGGGAGCTAATCTGATGACCGGCAGTGATAAAATCCGCATCATCAATTAGTCCTGACTGACACCCGATTTGTTTTTATGATTGGTTAGCGGTTTTTATTAGCATACTTTCGTTGAAGACAGGGACTTGTATTCAAGGAGAGGGGCCTAAAATTATAACAACCATCTCTCCACTGCGGAAACAGTTGTTTCTTCACTAGTGAAGAGCGTAACCCTCCAGTCTCTCCACGTCTGGGTCGGCATCGAAGAGACTATCCTGTAATAAACATAAGCAGTCGAGCAGCCCCGTGGTGATCAGGAGTGGCTGCTCCTGAAGAGATAAGGTGGTCACCCCGTCGAAACTGCTTAGTTTGTTGTTTTACTAATGTAAAGTAAACTGCATCCGTCAAGTTTCCATCCTTTAGGCAGAGATGAGTGGTTCACTTCAGCCACTTTAACATATTTAGATTTGACATTCCCCTTGTAATGCAACGACCTTCTTCTGTGAAAGTAACGGTTGCTTTTTGTGTAATGTTTGCGTTTGTCTCAAGCCTCCGTGTCCGCTAACTTTAACGAGGCAAAAAAATATTGAATTACTGTAGAGTAGCTTAATTGACACCTAATAGAACTTTTCTAAAGACAATAAAAATTGATCGGTGCGTCTTGTAGAGTAAAGTACGCGTGATAAGTATTTTGCAGTCTAGCTTCGTGGCTCGACAAGAACCCGCCTCATATGATCCCGCAAATGCTAGTCGTCAAGCACGCATACGCGGTAGTTAAGCGAAGCTAGTTAGCTGAGCTCAGTGTTGTTTATAGCTCGCTGACACTTATGCCAGACCATCGGACCATAAAAAAAATCATTACAAGCTCTGGAATATGTCATCAGAAAGCCACCTGCCATTACAAGAGCTTCGTTTATACAAGTCGAGCCAAGTAGTAGCCTATGCGGATGGCATCAACAATTAGTCACGGTTCTTAACAACCGTCAAAGAACTTTTCCTGAAAGTCGACAGCAAAGCAAAACTAGCAGGGCTCCAAATCAATGAGAATAAAACAAAGCTCATGACGCAGTCTTGGCGAATGCAATATCAAAATTGTGGACGAATTTGTATATTAAGGTGCCAAAATAATGAGAACCACTAATGAAAAAAACCGTCTACTAACACTAATGACAAAAGCTCGTCTAGAGACAAGCGTGAGTGCCCCTCGTTTTCTTCAGTGAGCCGCCAAACGAAAACGCGGCCCACCAGTCACCGAGCTCACTTGCAATCGCGGTAGAACTGTGCACTTGCACGACACCAACCTTCTTCTTCTGCTTAGCACTTCAGCCCCTCTCAGGCCTTCGCTTCCTGCAAATAGCGCCTCCAACTGTCTCGCTCCATTGACCACGTCTTCTAATCTTGAAATCCGAGCAGCGATGAACTGTCTTCGTCGATCGAGTCAAACCAGCATTTTCTCGGTTTCCCCACTGGCCTCCTGCCTTCAGTTCTCCCAACGAATACCTTCTTGGGTATCTGTTGTTCGTCCATACGATTCATGTGTCCAGCACATTTCACTTTCCGTAGTCTTACAATCGTTGAGACCTCTGGGTCCTCAAGAATTTCATACAGCTCATGGTTCCAATTCACCATTGGTCCCCGTCTAGCTTCGCTCCGATTATTCGCCTCAGGACCCGTCACTCAAAGGCGTTCAATATATTTGCGGATGCTTGGGTTGGGGTCCATGTTTCATACCCAGGTCTTATCACAGATTTGTATACTTGGAGCTTTGTTTTTCTGTGTATGCAGCTGGTCTTCAAGATCTTCAATACTGAATAGAATATTTTATTTGCGAGCTGTATTCTTCGGCTCATTTCGTCTCTTTCATTGCCTGTTTTCATTATTTTGGCACCTAGATACACAAATTCGCTAACATTCTCGATACTGTATTCGCCAAGTGTGATATTTTATGTATTTGAGGTATTTTTTCTTGACTGCGACACCAACCTGGTTCGCTACTAACCCATATGAAATATGTACACCGCACACGTAATTTCTTTAACCCTTTAACGCATTTGATAATAGAAATCATATCATCAAAGCAAAACATTGCAAATATTTTCGAATAGTTTTCTTTTAACTTATAACTTGAAAATATCAGAACAAAACTTTCTCGCGAGATCCAATCCATAAAACTTTTAAATTTTTATCTAAAATACGACTTTCCACTAGAACCACTATCGAAATTTGGGCAACACGGCACCAAACAACGCAAGGTCATTTGCTAATGTTTGAATCACTTGTTTTAGTAAAGTTTCACTATGTCTCGAGTGAAACTAGCCGAAACGGTAGGTATTGCGTTCACCACTTAAATATTCACTACAGTTTTCGAGAAAATCTCCCCACTCTTATTCAGGGATCGTAAATACGAATGGTAACGACGAAATCCCCTCGCGTCCCGCACGCTTCAGTCAAGCTTGGTCAGCCGCTTTTAGTAGTCCATCCCTTCGGTAGCTTACTTCGGCCTCGACACCGTCGAACCGGGTGAATTTTTTTATAGTGGGCCCTTGTGCTGGGAAAAAGAGCCCGCCCCAAGACTCCGCAACGCTGGCCTGCCAGCACATTCAGGTGTCCTCAGATAAGGCCAATTCCAGCGAGCACTAATATCTTCGCTCGCTGAGGCAGCAGACCATCGCTACAGTCCTTTACGGACGATGAACATCTCTACTATCACTACACGACTTCTTATATTTATTACATTATTATTATATGGTGTTTTCCCTGTCACTCGCTTTAATATGTCTCTGTCTGAACTTGCACGTGATAACCTATTTTACTTACTCCAAATCGACTTGTTGCTGTTGTATCATTATTTCCACCCATTCCTCGTGATTATTTAATTTTTCTGTATGATTACTAGATGTATTACGATGATCATTAGTTTGTTTGCTAACATTATTGAGTTCTAATTGTTGTTTTAGTTGTTCGATGTGCTTTTTCAGCTCAGCCTGATGTTTTTTCACAATTTCATTAATGTGTTGATATACGTAAATTGCTCTACCCATTGATCAAATGGTAATGATATAGCTGGTCCTGATGATGATGAGACAGCTTCAGGGAATAATCGCTTAACCTATCTTCTTGCTGGTGTGAAGTTTTGATACATACCTGTTGATTGTTCTTTTCGTGAAGGTTCCTCGAGCAGTTTGCCTATGCGGACTGCTCGATTACTACAAAATAAAACTTAATTTTTATAAATTACTTTTTCATTTCTGGATAGGGAGACAGTGGTGGACCATTCCAAGCACCTACAGTGAAAACACATATTTATACCCTCATTGGAATAACATCGTTCGGATTTGGGTGCAAGCAAAAAAATACACTTGGAGTTTATGCTGACGTTAGAGAGGTCGTTTGGTGGATACGAAAAGTTGCTAGTGCGAAAACGTTTACAAGAGGACAGTAATCAACATTCACTATAATTATATATTTTTCTTTCGAAACTTTATTAAATGTATTGAAAAACACAGTCTTTAAGTAATTCTTCTTAAAATTGTTATTTACAGCACCTATTTAACCAACGCTTATGGTATCCTACTGACAAAGTTATTTTTGTAAACACTATATTGGAAATATTTATAACTACATATACAACATGTATTTTTAATTGAATTGTTAATATTGTGTTTCTGTATTTTCAGTAGCTACTTTGTTTTAATTATCTCCTAAAAAATTGATAGAAAAATATAGTAGCAATATTTGGAAAATGACTTTTGTATCTACTTTTATCAAAAAGAAAAACCGTTGCAATATTTTTCTTCTTACTCTACAATTCGCGTTCCCTCTCTCAACCAAAAGCAGAACTATATACAAGCTGTCAAACAAAATTCCCATTCAACCATCTACATTCTGTCAATATAATCTGTCAAACATGCAGAATTGAATTGATTCCGCCATTTAAAATCTGCAGTTGAAAGTTGCGCTGTCCGTACTCATTTTTAGCGGTAAATCGTGGAAAACGCACTACAAAGTGATTTTTAAAAGTGTCTCCGACTGACTCGAACATCTCCTAAACATGAACTAGTTGGAGTTTTTGTGAAATCTGTGATTATTAAACTATTTGAATGCAAACTAACTTTTAAATAGGATACTTATGAAGTTATTGTGACAATTGTGAACGTCTTGCGAAACAGTAGAAAAAAAACATTTTTGCACGCATCAAACCCGTTGTAACAGTCAACGGAGTTGGTAATTCCACTCCTGGAAATATTAAAGTTTGTATTTACGCGTAAGTTTCAAATTTGGCTCATATTAAATGCTTTTGTTGATCGTTCGTGTCTTTACTATTTGCAGGTTATGTTATTGCGTTTTGGTTGCAATATTTATTTAGAACAAACGTAGTTGTTTTTCTTTTTGAAGACGTATTAATTGTAATTGAACTAAAAGAGGATAAAGACAAACCACTCGAAGGGATAGAATGTTTGGAGGTGCTAAGCAAACGTTCGGAACGACCTCCACGGGATTTGGATTCAACAATTCAACAACGTCCAGTCCATTCTCTTCGACATTCGGCAAACCAGCCACAACGGGTTTTGCTCAGACTCCCGCTTTTGGCCAGCAGAACACCTCGTTGTTTGGAGCTGCACAATCCACAACGGGAGGTGGTCTGTTTGGTTCAACAGCGGCACCAGCATTCGGAGCTCCAGCAACAACACAACCAGCATTTGGAGGTGAGTGATTCATTACTTATGCAACTTCGTAAGTGAAAGTAAATGAAGTGTAATGCGTTTTGTATTGTGTTGGTAAACAAATCTGTTCAGATAAACAAAATGATTTGTTATTGGAAAATCATCTAAGAAAAATATAGCAATTCTTGGTAGCAATATGATAAGGGAGGCGAAGCGCAATTTAGGTAGCGTTCAAGGTCGGTGTAAGGAATCATATTGCTCTGGACATTTGTGCGAAATGTCCTTGGTTTTCGAGAAAATAAAGTTTAACGACTCCAATTTTTTCCTCAAGATAACTTCCTTACACAGTAGTTGTTGATTCCACCCTATCCTACTTTTGGTTTTCTCTCGAATCAATGACTTTTTAAATTGCATGGTGCGACCGGTAAAGGATCGGTCCGAAAAATGGCCTGGGCTAAGATAAGGCATTGGCCAGCGAGTTCAATACGTTGTCCTGACTGCTGCAAGACTGGTTCCCATACTGAGCCCAAAACGCGGGCATACCAAGAATTTGTCAGTGATAAAAAAGTGAGACTCGAATCGTGTTAGTATGGTAGTTATAGGACCAGGTCGGAAGAATGACTGTTACTCTCTTTTAAGTGTATTTAACAACAAGGCAATAACCGATATGGCCTTTTTGCAAAAAGCCGGGGTGAAATACATTCAAAATACAGTTAATTCATCAAAAAATCGTAATGCTATGGTTTAAATTTATGTGGTAACTGTGCAAAAGCAAAATTTTCTAGTGGGACGAAATTTACCTAATACGGCCTGTAACGTGTAATGACTTTACGTCTATTGCGAACGCGGAACCGACCTCTCATCGGTTCTAGACGTTAAGTCTGAGTAGTGCCAACGGACGGCACCAACAGGTCAACCAATCCGTGCACCGTAACCCATTCACGCGGTGGCTGCTTGTCGGCCAGCTAGATCGGAGAGGATTTCGGTCGCGGGTCTCCGAATGGGTTACGCTCATTTACATATTTCAGCCACCCACACACGCCCGCTTTCAAACGCGTTACAAAACAAAACTATACGGAGAGGAAACCTATTCTACGTTACTCCGTATTTCTTCCTATGACCAGTCAAAAGAACAAAATCTAATTTTTATTCCGAAAAGTATACTACGTTAACTCATCCCGACGAAAGCTACTCTAATAAAACGGCAAAACAACAAAGGTACCGCGTACCGCGCGCAACGCGAAACCGACTTCAGCGGATTTTCTCAAACCCTACCCTCGCGACGGCATACTTACCCTGCACCTCATTTCCCGCTGAAAAGCAGAACCACTGGAAAGGAAAGTCTATTTTTTTTGTTAGAAATTCATATTATTTATTGACTCAATTAGTGTTCTAGGCTTCATCATGTGTATAAACTAAAGAACGAATTCATTATGAAAACAAAAACTCGTTTTAATCTAAGAGCAAAATATTTACTATCTACAAATAGCAAAAATCGCGAAAATGTTTAAAAATATATATCAATAAAACAAACACCAAAGGTATGTCTGAACATATTTTCATGAAGTACAATATACGCATGAATAAATGATAATTAACTCATGATTTTCTAGACAATTTTCCCGGTTATTACGTATGTTGGTATATTGAAAACTAATCGCGATTGTTCAATGTCTGATATTATTATAGAAAAAGGATAGCGGGTAGAATTGGTACTGACTATTTTTGCATATAAGGTATCTCATTAATCGTTTTATTTGTTGATATACAAGTATGAAAGCAACGACACAGTATTGCAATAAATTATTCTGTCTTGAAAATGAGGCAAAATTTACGTAGGAATAGTGGGAATTGCGCACTTCCAACATTTATATGAAAGACTACATTCTCATCGTGAATATATTTTTTTGTTGTTATTATTCCCTCACCTTTTATATAATATGTTATTAGTTATGGTCACTTCATTTATAACATGATGGAATGAATGCAGCGAAATTCAAGTATGACCTGAATTGTTTAAAACTTATTTTTCAGTTAAGTTTATAGTGAAAGCAGCTTTATAAATAGTTCTTTTGTAATATCCTCATCAAACGATCGATGATGAATTAGAATACGTTAGCCAAATGCAATTAGAATCGTTTCCTATTTCGCTGGGATGAATCTAGAATTCTAGATATTTGATATTGCTTCTTAATTAGAACGAGCGAATGTTAGCAAAATTGATATTTCAATTAAGGTCTCTTTTGGAAATCAAGTTGTACTCATGTATTTCATATCATCAATGATCAAATATCTATTCAATAAGTCTAATGTTGCGAACAAAAGGCTCAAATTTCATACTGCTGCCATAAATAAAACTGACTTATTTGGGTCCTTTAGTTTGTGTTACTGAATCTAAGGTTCTTTCTGGTTTTGTCTTTCAACTAATTCTTTTAAAACGAATAAGTCGGAAACATTAAAATTTTGTAAAAAAAGGTTGAATCTGTTTTATCTATTGTAGCAGCTTTCATGATCCTTATTATTGTTATTTATATCATTGGTTATTATTAATTATTATGATATCTATTATGTCTTAATTATTATTGTTTGTCTTATTTTATTATTCATTAATATGGTTAGTATTAAGTTTTATTATTATTGGTCACTTATTATGATTGTAGTATTATTTCTCTTTTTTTTTTTTGTATTATTTGTTGAATATTAATGGTGTTCGTATTATTTTGTATAATTATTTGTGTTATGATCTATTTATTAACATAGGTCGCATTATTTCTTATTATTATTGGTTATAATTTTCATTCATATTCATGAATCGATATTTAATTGATTTAACTGGGCATGAGTAGTCCATATCAGTTATCTATTTTTAATTGCTTAATGCTTTCACTACACAAAAATGGATGCACCTCTCTAATTGAAGTTAATTTTCCGTAGATATTCTTCATTAAATTGTTGTAAACAAAAAATATTGACAATTTCTCATCTTCTCGGCCAAGCATAAATATACAAATAGTAATAGCATAATATTATTTAAAGCTTACGTGCTGTCATAGAAATTATACCGTTACTTAAGTCATCTATAGATAGTAATTAATCGTAATCTTATATACTACAGTTTGATTTTTATAATTTGTACATTTCCTTTTGCTTCCAACTACCAATGTTGGATATTAATTATACAATATAAAGTCTCTATGAGAAACTTGTCAGACGAGTATATAATTGTTTCATTTTAGTCACACAGTATGAGAAGTTGGTTACTACTTTCAGAGATAAAATTAAGGAATCATTTTCTCTCGAGTTTTTGATCAGTTTTACTCTTAATCGACTCGTCAATTTTGATTAATACGTTTTAAATGTATAATTTATGTGTATGCATGTTTGTGTGATGTTTATTTTCTATGCTAAACGGTTGATTAGTTTATTTTAATGCGCTTGGTATTAATGAAAAAAAAATCCTACTTTGGTACTCACTATATGGCTATGGATGACCGCCGTAAATTGGCTCCTGTAATAGTGGAGTACGACCATTGCTCAATTCTTTGGCAGCTGTGGATAAAGTGTAATCCCAACTTGTATCTGAATCATTTTTGTATCCGTTAAGTTTTTCGGGCTTTGCATACTCAATTTCCAAAGTGCAACATCCTGAATATATGTCGGCTCCATGTAAATTGTCACGTGCTCTTGTGCTGATTCAAGACTGTCGAATTCAACCATCGTTTGTACTCCATTCTTTTTGAAGATTACAATTCTCTGTACTTGGCCGTGTGGGTGGCAAATCTTGTGTAGAACGTCCACGGTCGCTTTGTAAATTTGCCGCGTTGCTGGTTCTTCGTGTAAGTGAAACCGAATGGTGGAGATCTGGGAATCGAATTTTGGCTGTGCCGTCAGTTGTTTATTTTAGATTCGAGTGTAGAAGACGTCGTGCCTAGCGCTTCTGTTAATCGCGAATAGTACAACTTAAACCGGAACTAGCGCCACGAACAAGTCCCCACATCGGCTGAGTGAGAGCGTACTTTCTTAAACTTATCTAGTCCTCGAATCAAATCAGTACGTAGCCTGTCGTTATCTTGGTGCACTAGTGCACGGTTGTCTTTTGTTGACGAGCGCTACCTAGCTGTGACTTGACACGGTGCAGTAACTGAAATATCTCAGCGGTGCTTCATGTAGATCGTGACATACCGTACGAACGGAAAGTAAATGGCCACGCTATAGGTTCTGTAGTATTTAGTCTTGCTAATGTTGCGTGACGATTCCCTAAGGAAGCTTTAGTTATGTTGAAAACTTATTCCTTCCTCGAGACAAACTTTATACTCACTTTGTTCACGAGATATGTCTTCACCATTGGTTACGATCACCATTGGTTTTTGCGAATATAGCACGTGCGTTTTCCTATTTTATGTAATAATTTAGTTAAAAAGAAGTCCTTTGTTAAAAATTATGCTCTAACAGTACTAGACGGCCAACTTAAAACACGTCGCAATCAGTTACTTCTCACCGGCACTCACTACTCCACACAGCTGCCATGTGGCTGTCAAAAATTCTGTTGGCATCCCACGATAAAATAGACGTGGGATGTGCACTGGTCGCAACCAACGTAAAATGACAAGCCACCTAGCAGCAAAGTGTGTCGGTAGTGGTCACCAGCGGCGTCGCATGATTCATTACAAACGCTAAATGTATTGTCGCGTGTTATGGTTCGCGGCCGATAAGTTTAATGGCCCGGGAAAGTGAAAACGCACTACCTTTTCAATTGAGTTAAAAAGAGTTTATTTGATCCGAATGCACAAAAATTAATTTCACTCTATCTTACAAATCGCATTATAATTTACATTTCACTCGTCTATCAATTTATGTTTCAACTGTCTTCAAATGTATTACGAAAGTTTTTTTTTACTTCAATATCACCTTTAAATTGCGCTCCGCTCTTATCGCAATTTTTACTATCGCGGTTTTACTATTACTCTTTTCCCCATTCATTCAGCTCGGCTTTATTTAGGGTCTCTAGTCATTCAATCCATTTCTCATATTAGCGAATGTTCTGACGAGAACTACCTGGAATATTCGAGCAATTCTGAATACCCGCA
This sequence comes from Odontomyia ornata, assembly GCA_963969285.1. Classification (NCBI taxonomy): domain Eukaryota; kingdom Metazoa; phylum Arthropoda; class Insecta; order Diptera; family Stratiomyidae; genus Odontomyia; species Odontomyia ornata. The sequence continues at coordinate 87,626,872 of OZ017739.1, forward strand.
ATGACGTCACTTTCATATATTGATCTACTTGGTCCATTCTTGTACTTTCGAGTACATTCGTTTACTTTTCTTGGTTGCTTCTTTTCAATCAATATTGATCATGATGTTATTTATAGTTGCGACAGTAGCTCGCAGAATTGTTTGGACATGTAACAGCCCAGAGTATTCGGCTAGTCACAAATTGCTGTAAACATCAGAGGAGTGCAAATACTAAGCCAGAAAAAAGGAAAGACTTGGGTAGTACTTTTCAATAAACGTTATAATGCGTACCAACAGTTCTTAAAGCGGACAGAGTGATAAATAGTTTCTTTGACATAACATGATGGCGTGATGGTCTCTGGAGTCGATCCACTCCATTGGCCCTGGCGGGAAAGCGCACGGCGTGCCTCGTTTTTTCTCTCGCTGGAGGACCATCGGCCGGTCCAGGAATTTGGTCTTCTCTAACGCTGACCTTGATCAGTCGAATCTGCTTGCCCAGTTCCCGACTAACTGCACCTGACGTCCACCCCTGATGTGATAATCTGTCTCCGGCTCAGGTCTGGTGTTGGACGTCTAGTCGGGGGTGACCCTACAGGTCCACTTCTCACCCGGTATTCTTCGATAGTAATAGGCCGGTGTGCTGGCGGCTTGGCTGCTAACGGCTCATCCAGAGAAGGATTCTCCTGATGTATTGATTGCAGCGGCGTAAGGGGCCTCTGAGTGCTCCTGTTGGTGACGGGGTCGGCGGGGCCACCGGAGGATGCAATTATTGGAGCCTGTGGAAGAAACGGTTAGTAGATACGGGACGAAGGCTCCCAGAGCCGTGCTTCAAATGAGGATGTAAAAACGCTTACCATTGACCTGGCTGGGGTGCCAAAGAATCAAATGGTAGACGTGATTCGCACGACGAATGCCCAGGCTAAGGCCGAAGAAGCGTTTGGTGGGAGATTGGTAGAACGCCCTGTCTAAGCCGAAGAAGCGTTTGGTCGATTATTTGCAGAGCGCCCAGGCTGAAGGCCGAGGAAGCGTTTGGGCAGGATACTAGTAGAACGCCCACGCTAAGGCCGAACAAGCGTTTTGACTGGATGCTGGAGGAACGCCCAGGCCAAGGCCGAAGAAGCGTTTTGATTGGATACTGGTGGAACACCCAAGCTAAGGCCAATGAAGCATTTTGGCTGGATACTGGTGGAACGCCCAAGCTAAGGCCAAAGAAACGTTTTTTGGAAGCGAACACAAAATGTCGCCCATCCCGAAATCCGCTATGGCTTTTATTCTTAATTTTCCATCCAGGAAATTGCTGATGTGCAATTTCCTAATCAGCGGAAATCCACGGTGAACAATGTCTCCTTAGCCAATTCTATTCAGATATTTTTGCAAGGCATGCTTCATTTGGGTTCAAATTATTTCCACCCGAAGCTTAATATTTTGTTGTTGCAATTTTGTATGTTGATCAGATAAATTCTACTCAGCAGAAAATTGTCAATTCCGAAAAATTCGTTTGCATTCGGTAATTTTTGCAAGCCATAATTTCCACCTGTGACGCTTACATCTTGTTGTTTTCGTTTTTTAACGCAAAGGCATTCATTTTTTTCCGTGTTCTCGGGTTCACAATGTAAGTGGAGGCTCCTGTTTGTTGTTGTTTTGTTTACGCGCGGAGTCGTTCGCTAGGTGTGTTAATCATTGTTTGTTTTCAAGTTCAGGCAGTAGTAAACAAATGATGAAGCAATTTAATGCTTGTGGTTTGCAGAAATGTTTTGCTTCGTTTCGTCATGATGATGTTTTACTTTTTTGTTGATTTTCTGTTTTATTAGTTTAATGACCTAATTGTCAGGTAATCCTGAGAGCGATGGCAATATTGTTTTGTAGGTAATATTTGATGTTAAACCAATTAGGGGTTAATTCAAAAATGACGTTAGATAGGAAGCCATATTGTAGCAATTTGCATATGTATTAGTCGGCCTACTATGGACAACCTTTCGGGAGCTGTCGCCCAACCGCGGCATTAGCAAATGCTTATATTTCGTAATATATACTATTTTCCGAATAAAAAACGTGGGGAACGCATTCCTTACATGCTATAAATTCACCTTGTATAGCCCACTGTACTCCTAAACCTTTCAAGACCAGCAAATGAAGCACACGTTTTGCACCTTCGACTGATAGCTCAGCGTTGAGATGTAAACAAACTCCTATAAATTCACTTCGGAAGGCGATAAAAACTAAACGGGTATAAGAACTGAAATAATTTTCACTTCACTAGGAGCGCTATTGTGTTCTCCGCGGGCAATCAGGATTTCACTGTAGAAATCCGCCTCAAAACCGTACAAAACTTCGGATTTTCGTTGGCACCTCCATAATTCTTCATATACCGCCATGTAAGTTAGCCAGCAAAGTCGGCCTACTAATGGTCATGTGTGTGCTAGTAAGCGCTGCTGCCATATGGCTTCCTATCTAACGTCAGTTTTGGGTTAATTACATTGATTTAGTGAATTGATTGTTTGGTATTAGCTAATTAAGACTATATTGCATCTGATAGTTGGCTAGTTATAGGCTAAGTGAGCTATTGCGCTTAATTATCTGATATTTGCACTCTTTTGCTTGATTTTCTGCTAATTGGCTAGGTAGGGCTATATTATATTTGATATAATATAGTCTTCTAGTGTTGGATTATAATGCCTGGAAATGTGCTAGATATATTTCCCGTAACAGGCCCATGCAGTGAGCGACTCCTTGTTTCTCTACTGTTTTTTTGTGACTTGTTTCTGATAGAACGGTGAAAAAGGACTTCCCTCTAATTGCAAAGCATAGTGTAATGATTATGTCCATTAAGACGTAAAGGTATGTCTATATATACGTAATTCCTAAATATAAAAACTTAGTTAATACTCTTATGTGGCCGATAGTGGCCAGCTATGTGATCTATCAAAAAAAATGTATTAATAACTTTTTCCTTTCCAGCAGCGCTGATTTCTCCATAGGGAAATGAGAGCGAATGGTAGTCTGCCAAGAAAAGGGTGCTTTTGGCCGATTTAAAAGAAATCCCCAACCCCAAATACATTACAAAACCGTCTCTAATCTACGTTAATTGACTCGACGAGTGATAGCGTCACCGTAACGAGCTTTGTACGCGGTGAAAAATCCCGACGCGTGGCTCGCTTCCCTCGCGGAGGAGTTGTTATGACCATCTCACAGAAGATGCGCTGACGAGTAGCTAGATAATCCCGCGGTCTGACGTGAAAGGGCTACACATGCCATGGGACGTCTCGTTACCATTCCCCTGCGCGTCCGACTCGGCAACGCGTGACGTCGGCCGCGGAACTTCGTGTTTGGTGGTGCGAATCAGCAAAGTTAGGGTCGCATCTGGGGCTTGGTTGCATATAGCAATGCGTTCGGTATCGGTTGGTTCAGGCTTTAGGAGTGCCGACGGGTGATTGCGGTACTCGCTGGTAAGTTTTTTCGTAAGTTGCAATCTGCGCAATCGGGTACATATGTGTCCGCTTTTTCGCAACGGTAACAGAAAACGTCGGTTACGCTGGACATGCATAGAACCGGTGCCCCAGTTGTCGGCAGTTCCAATAGACCGTCAGACTTGCAACTGCCTCGACGAAAGGTCGGTCCGTTGTTAGTTCGAACTCTCGATCCAGGGGTGCTCCGCTCCTCGGGATGTGTGTCGGGTCGGTAATTACGTGATCTGCTGTTACTAACTCTGCAGTATGGTTGCTTCGCTGAGTAAGTTCCGTCATGCGAAGTTGTGGGCGAAAGTTTCCTCGCCGTTCATACAGCTGTTCTTGCCTACGGGCATGGTGGCGTAATCCCTGTAAATTCATGGACGCCTTGCTTGCGTTTCCACAGTTCATGCAGTTCTCTTTCAGTGAGACCGTCATCAAAGTGGTTGCGAAAAGCTGCACAGAAGGAATTCCAATCGGGGCGTGGTACGGATTCCTTGAAGCTCGAGTACCATTCGGCAGCATCCACGCTGTACAAGTGGTGTGCGTGTCCCGAGAAGCCGCCCCCCAGCGTACTGGTGACTAGGGGGGCCTGAATTCGAAAAAGGAACCGGTCTACTGGTGTCGCCGAATTAAAGCCGATGAAGCTGGGTCGCCAACTCTCCATGATGCGAGGTGTTGGGTCTCGGGTTGGCGTCGCTACATTGGCGGGGCGATTCGCATCATTGATGGGCCTGCCATAAGGGACCAATTCATGCATTGTAGGTATTAGTGTGGGTGCGGTGCTGTACCGCGGTCGATATTCTGGGGCCCTGGTATCCATTCCCGACCTCTTTTGGGGAAGATTCCAATCATCAGCCAGCCTAGAGTTGGGCATAGCCGCACTGGGATTTGGCTTCCAGCCAGGTGGAGTTGGAAGCCTCTCTCCAAGTGTCCGATCCTATCGGACAACCCTTGCAATAAGGACAAAATTGTATCGTTGACCGTGGTGTTGAATGCGCTGTTGAAGCATCTGCCGATACTCCTGCAACTGGAGCTTCTCCGCCCACGGTTCCTTGGGCGTCTAGGGCAGTTCGCTCGATCGGGCGTCTACATAAGGGACAGAGATCGGACGTTTGCAAGACCTGCTGTACATAGGCGCGATGGAATAAGTGTCCGCACTCCAATCGCACGCTATTTACGCCCTCTCCCACGTCCTCGAAACAGATCCCGCAGTTAGCTGGCTGCACCGTCTTGGAGCGGGTCCACCGTTTTTCTGGAGTCCGCTTCGTTCCCATTTTTGGTTTTGTCGATTAAATTTTGCGTTTGATTCAAGTTTCATCAAAGCAAAAGGAGATGATGCATACCGTGCTCTGTTTTGATCGACTCTCGACTGACCCGTCTTGTCAGTTAATATTGTTATAAGTTTTATGAGCTCACTGATTAGGCTCATTTTTTTATTGTTTCTATGTGAAAATTCACCCGAATCACATGCAAAATAATATAAACATGTATACAACACGCGACATCGCGTTTTCTCGTTTGCTTAGTATGACAGCGATTCTCATATTGTTGCAGACAATCCGCCAGCTGTTTTCTCACGTCACTGAAAATAGTTCCACTAACTTCCAACTGTCAACCTGCGCCAAAGGCAGAAAAGACCTATCAACTGCAGACGAACCCTGTGCTATCACTGAACTACACGAATAATAAACCGATCACTTAATGGACTCCGAACGAAAATCAGATTCGGCTAAACAATTCCTTTGCTTTTTTCTTTCTACGATTGTGATATTCAAAACTCCGACTGCGGGATATAAGTTGACATACCTTTCCTTGATCCGATAAACCATCAGTCCTTAGAATCTTGTCCGATTCACTATGACCGACATAAGTTGATCCGTACTGACAGAACTATTAGTTGTTCGAATTATGCACGAACTGAACAAACCTCGATGATATTCAGGTGCCGCACACTCTCCGCTCGTCTTCCGCTTTGCTAGCGTCATCGCTCCCCCGGTTCAAGATATACATGCGACAATTTCCCACTGCCTTTTATCCAGCATACAACTTTCAACAGCCACCTGAATGTCGCGAAAATTCTACTTTTAACATGCTATTTCCTCCAACTGCAAGCCACGCATTCGTTCCCGCACTAAAATTTACCGTGAAAAAGGAAATGTATAAGAAAAGAAAATTTTTCTTCGTGAGCACCTCTACCTTTTTTTTGGTCTGGTGAACAGCAGATATGTAAAAATTATTCTTTCGGCGAATGTGGCAGATTTACTTGAATTCGAAGACAATGCCCAATCGGCCTTCACACGATTTCATGCAACCGCTGCCGGCTGAATCACCCACTGTTTTACAATCCGGTTATGCCTTTATCTGATGCATCCTTCCACATTTCCACGAACACCATTCACACTAAATCGTGGAATAATTCGGATGCGAAATGTTTCACTGGATAATAAACAATACACTCGTTGAAACTAAACCTAAATCGCGTTTTAATAAGCGAGTGATTCGCGTGACCGCCAACTTGGAAATTAAGACGAGGTCCACCGGTATTTTTCTTTCTTGGTTTCCTGACAACTGTCCAAACGCGGTTCTGTGTCTTGCGAATTATTGTCAGTGGCATAGGGCTGATTTATTACAAAAGACTCTATGCCAGATGAGAGGAGTTAAAAAAGTAGACAGTCGATATGCATCCCTGTCCGAGGAATTGTCAAAACGCTAAAAAGTCAGAATAATCAAAAAAGATCAATAGTGTAAAAATGTAGACCGAAGAACCTTTAAGAGCTCTCCATATTTTGGTTATGTTGGCGCTGATGACGATTTATCATGCCATTTATTAAATCTTAATCTTTGCAGTGTCAATGTAAGTTCCAAACTCAACAACCAACTTCCTGTTGTTTTTTATCAGGATGTCCCTAACGGTGTCAAATCCTTCGAATTTGTTAAAGAATTCAAGCTTGTCTCTATTTGTTTTGTATGTATCACATCTAAAAATAAACTTTTAATCGAGGTCGTCCACTTCATTGCAAGACCTGCACATTTCAGAATCTACGCATTTTGCCTTGAAAAGTCTCAAATTGTTATATCCTTTGTTAATCAGAACTCTATTCATTGATTTAATGGCAGGACTGCTGATCTGCAGGGTGTGGAACCAGGGTTTTTCGCCTCTCAAGTGGTGAGCTCTTTTCTAAATACACGCACTAAGTCCACGACTATTCTCAAGGCAGCGATTTCTCCTCTCACTTTAAATGCCTGAGGCGATAATATCCATGAAATTATCCTGCTCAAAGTGGATGTGTTCTAATGGGCCTTTCTTTAGCGTGAAAATCAGCTACCGCAGCCGCCTCTATCCCTTTATGTCCAGGGGTCCATAGAAGGTTAAATTTTATATTCGGTTTGGTATTAATAACCTGCAAGATGTCATATATTACTTTCTTACGGTTTAAGTTATTTCCGATGTTCTCTACCGCGACCCTGGAATCTGTGAACAAGTTCAACACGGTGGTTGAGGTTACATCCGGATCCTTCAGGGCTGCCAAAATAGCGTGCAGTTCGGCGTTGAATGCAGAAACGCGCTCATTTAGACTGACAGTTGAGTCCTTGTTGTCTGTAAGGTTGATATAGGCACCATCAATACCGGCAATATTTTTTGCTCCGTCGGCAATCAAGACCAGCTGAGCTTTGTTCTTTAGTTGCTCCACTTAGTACGAGTAGATAAATCTGTCGTTGAAAGAGGTCTCACTGTGATCATTTTGATGATTTATTGCAAATCGGATTACCGTCTCCAGAAATACCTTAAAGTTTTGCGCTCTACTGACCGCGACAGTGGGAATAATTTCATCAGAGGAGGCCTTAAATTTCTGATTAAAATGGGTGAAACTGCAGCCAGTATTTTTACTTACGCTAACTCGGTTTTCGGGTAATTATTGAAGAGGGCCTTGTTTAATTTTCTTGCTGTGAACAGTTCGGCTCTATCCTTGGTCATGAGCTCTTCAGCAATTTCAAATGTCTGTACATTGGCGGTAATACGTGGGAGTCCGAGGTAGAGTTTTAGTACATTAGCTTAGTTTGGAGCATTTGCAAAGGTAGTAAGTCCATATTCAAATTTAGGTCTGATTAAGGCTTTGTATAGATTTGAGGCTTTATTTGGTTTGAAGTTGTTCATTGGTCTGTGCAACTTGCAGATCAGATTTTGTTGGTTCTGTTTGCTGATGATTTCATCACTCTATTCTTTGAAGGATACTGTCCTGTTTATTTTTCTTTGTTGGTTCTGTTTGCTGATGATTTCATCACTCTATTCTTTGAAGGATACTGTCCTGTTTATTTTTCTACCAAGGTAAAGAATGCTGTTTTGCCATGTGATCTGACCTCCGTTTATGGTGAGGGTTTGTTGAGTGTTACGCCTGAAAAAATTAATCGCTTGTGGTTTGGCTGGGTTTACTTTCAAGCCCAGTGAGTGACAAGTTCTGCTGAAATCATTCAGTTTACGAGTAGCTTCCAAGGCGTCCACGGTGGCCGGGAGCTTTCTTCCTTCTACAAGCATGAGGAATTCGTCGGCATATTGTAGGACTGTGGTCCTTTCCTTAGTAAGCTGATATAGAACGGTGGTGTACAGGTTAAATAGGAGTGGGCTTAAGACATCTCCCTCTATAAGGCCGTTGTTTACGGTGACCCTTTGATTGTTTAACAACCGGATTCTATGATCCAGTTTGTGTATAGAGTGCTAATGCCGATGTTAACTAGCGTATGTTTTAGCAGGTTGAGGTCTACATATTCATAGGCGTTGGCAATATCGAGAATGACTGTATTTAAAAATACGAACTTTTATCTTTTTCTAATTTGAGTATTAATGTGTGACGGCAGGTCGAAATCCACTTGTTCTTCCTATATGCGTAGCAATTTGAGGACAAGATGTTGTTTTCCTCTATAAAGCGGTCTAGTTTGATTTTAATCAGTTTGTTTATCATTTTAATTGGAACACGTATTAGTGAGATCGGCCTGTAGTCGCTGAGTTGTGTTGAATCCTTGTTAGGTTTCAGTATTGGGGCGATTCTAATCGTCCTGCATGCATCAGGGACTATGCATTCAACAATCGTTTTATTAATAGCCTCAAGGAGGCATTGAGGGTGGTTTATGGCAAGGATTTTTAACATACAAGAATCCATTGGGTCAACGCCAGGTGCCGTTGAATTCCTTCGTTCGTTGAAAATCTGATGTACCTCCTCAGCTGTAAATAAGTGGTCTGGGTTAACGTCGGTAACAGCTTCCTTGGTGATGTAGATGCTGGGGTGATGCTTGCTCCTGATGGCTTAGTTCATCGCCCATATGATCACTTGAGTTTCTGTTTTTGTGATTTTTGATATTGTTAATGAATCCCCGGAACCGTTTGGTGTTACCGTCGACACAGGCATTAAGGACGGCTTTTTCCCATCCTTTTTTTAATTTCTCTGACCACAGTTCTCCACACATATCTCACCTCGTTTAGGGCTGACCAGCTCTCCAGGTTTTTCAAGCGCTTAAACTTGTTTAAGGTCGCATTTTTCCTGCCCCAGATCTTCATGAGTTTATTCGACTACCAGTACTTTTTGCGTTTTGTGTTGTTGTTGATGATTTGGCTTACTCCATTGATGATTTGATAGGTTAACATAAGACACATTTGAAATGTCATCGCCGCCACCACTCTCAAATCAGTTTATATGAAAATTCTATCATAAAGACTAATTTTCTTCTTCTTTTTTTTCAAAGAATTAAGCCATTCTGCACTAATGTCCACAAGAAAAGTGTTATCTTCACCAAACTTGATTAAATGTCACAACCATATTCGTACCCAATTCTTCTTCTTCGTAGCACTACAGCCCCTCTCGGGCCTTCGCTTCCAGCAACAAGCGTCTCCAACTGTCTCTGTCTATTGACCGCACCCTCTTTTAAAAGCCGAGCAGTGATGAACTGTCTTCGTCGACCGAGTCAGATCAGTGTTTTTCGGTTTCCCCGCTGGTCTCCGACCTTCAGTTCTCCCAACGAATACTTTTTGGGTATCCGTTGTTCGTCCATACGATTCATGTGTCCAGCCTATTGCAGCTTCCGCCTTATAATTGTTGAGACCTCAGGCTCGTCAAAAAATTCATACAGCTCATGGTTGTATCGAATTCGCCATTGGTCCACGTCTAGCTTCGCTCCATTATTCGCCTCAGGACCCGTCACTCAAAGGCGTTCAATATATTTGCGGATGCTTGGGTTAGGTCTTATCACATTTTGTATACTTGGAGCTTTGTTTTCCTGCGTATGCAGCTGGTCTTCAAGATAGTCAAAACTGAATAACATATTTTACTAGCGATAATAGAGCAATCACATAGAAATTAAATTGTACCCTTGCTCAAAACTTCTAAATTATTTTCTTCGGGGGCACGAATTTCAATTATCTGAGTTCGTGAGATTTTTATGTCATTCTATTGGGCTTAGTTTAAAAAATCATGCCATTCTATCAGGCCAGGTTTAATAAAGCGTGTTTGTGCGAAAACTTTTTGGTTTTCGAGAAAATTAAGAATAAAATTCCGCATTTTCCTATATAGATTGACTCGTGTAACTTTCTAACATCTGGTGGTAGTTTACAGAACTACATACAAAATGTCAATTTATATGAAAAAAAGTGCCGGCTTATGTCTTTAATTATAAATAGAAATAGATACGATCGACTAGATCTAAAAGAGGTCACTAATTTGGAGTTCCCACAACTGACACGGGTCAAATTCACAATTAAACGTAACCCCGTCGGGGATATAAGAAAAGTCATAATGAAGACACTTCTGCAAACATTGTGGCGTGCATCCCAAGGACACGCGCCCGGCACAAACACCTAGAAACAATGTTTTCCCAGTTGTGGAAACCATACAATTGGCATCAAAACCAATACGGTCCGGTAGCACAAAAGATCATCGAGGAGTTCAAAATACTCCTATAATCAAGAAGACCCTCCTATAATCAAGAAGACATATCGACCCTTGAGAAGAACATTGAAGGAAGGGAGGGAACAGCGGTGCGAGTTGGGCCGCCAGAGACAAGGACGTAATCGTCAGCTTCATTCTATTCTTTTACTTAATTATATTTATTTATTTATTCATTTACTTATTTATATACAGTACGCCCTCGGTCAAAGCAACCGCTAAAAATTCGGACAGTTGCGTTGATTGAGGTTGTTACAATGATCGAGTAGCCAAAAATTTGAGCCTTGGATGGAAATTGAACGTGAAAACGAGAAAATTAAGAACACCAATATTATTCATCGTTAAACCAAATTAAATTAATTATATTATTTTATTCATTTTTTAAAATAGTGTACGTCTACATCATCGAGAATTATTTTTGTATTAATTCGATTTAAAAAATTTTGTAATGTTCGTCTATATTTTCTTAGCGGATAAATTTTTTTCCGACAGCCAATTCTCTCAGTTTTTGATAAATCAATGTGTCTTGCAATGAAACTTAGTTTACTTCAGCCTATTGAAAACATGTGCTTAATGCTTGGAAATTGCTCAGTTTTGATTTTTGACCATGGAGGACTTGCACCTATGCTTTCGCCCTCACTGTCCATCTAACTCTGTAAGTTCTTGGTGATAAAAGACTCATTAGCATACAGCTATTGAAGCAAGTCATAAATTTCACAATTTCACGGTCACAAATGATTTGATCACTTATGACTTTCAATGGCAGCTCGACCTCTTCATCCAACTCATTGTTAACCGACATCAAAGGCTTCCAGGCTTCTGTATATCTGAAGACTTAACCTTGTCCCGGGCAATAGGCAGAATGTATACGGTATCCCTTAAATTGAAATCCTTACTTTGACTCTCCAAATCTGCTTCTTGACTCCCAACTAGATGCACCAAAAGTACTCTTCTGTAATATATTTTTGTGAAGTTGATGACATTTTGTTCCATTGACTGGAGAATAGCTGTGGAATTTGCTGGTTAACTACTTCTTCTGTGTAGCACTACAGCTCCTCTCGGGCCTTCGCTTCCTGTAAATAGCGCCTCCAACTGTCTCGGTCCCTTGACCGCGTCCTCCAATTTTGAAATCCGAGCAACGATGACCTGTCTTCGTCGACCGAGTCAGACCAGCGTTTCCTCGGTTTCCCTACCGGTTTCCGCCATTTAATTCTCCCAACGTATCCCTTTTTGGGTATTCTTTGTTCTTTTATACGATTTACATGGCTATCCCATTGCAGCTTTCGCAGTCTTACAATCGGTGCGACCTCCCGCTTGTCAACAATTTCATACAGATCATGGTTGTATCGAATTCGCCATTGGTCCCCGTCTAGTTTCCCTCCAGTTATCCGCCTCAGGCCCTCAAAGGCGTTCAATATATTTGCGGATGCTTGGGTTAGGGTCCATGTTTCATACCCAACACAGGTTTTATCACAGATTTGTATACTTGGAGCTCTGTTCGCCTGTGTATGCAGCTGGTCTTCAAGATCGTCAATACTGAATAAAATAATCTATTTGCGAGCTGTATTCTTCGGCGTATTTCGTCTTTTTCACTACCCGTCTTCGTTATTTTGGCGCCTAAATACACAAATTTGCCAACATTTTCGATACTGTACTGCCAAGTGTGATAATTAGTGTATTTAAGGTATTTTTCCCTCGACTGCGTCATGAGCTTTGTTTTATTTTCATTGATTTGTAGCTTTACTAGTTTTGCTTCGCTGTCGAGATTCAGGGAGAGTTCTTTGGCGGTTGTTAATGACCGTGACAAAATGTTGATGTCGTCCGCATAGGCTACTACTTGGCTCGCCTTGTATAGTAATGTACTTCGTATATCGACAGGTAGCTTCCGCATGAGCCAAATTGAATAGCAATGGGGCCAGCGCATCCCCCTGTTTTAGTCCGATATTTGTGTCAAAGGCGTCGGTGAGTTGGTTATTGATGCGGACTTGGGAGGTCGGCGACGTCATTGTCATTTTAGTAAGACAAACTAATTTGGCTGGGATGCCAAAGCAAAGCATTACTTGGTAGAGTACTTTACGATAAATACTGTCGTATGCTTGCTTAAAGTCAACGAAAATTTGGTGTACGTCTATGTTGAACTCCCTGCATTTTTCAAGTACCTGCTTGACTGTGAACAATTGGTCTATTGTCGATCTACCTGCTCTAAAACCACCTTGATACTCCCCAATAATACTGTTGGCGTATGATCCGATTTTATTTTCTAAGATCTTTGAAAATATTTTGTACGCCGTACAAAGTAGTGATATGCCTCTATAATTTTCGCACTGTAACTTGTCACCTTTTTTGTGGATAGAAAATATAATTGATTGGCTCCACTCTTTCGGCATATGTTCGTGTTGACTTTGTGAATAGCTTTATGAACACTACTGCCACCATATTTGATGAATCTCATCGATGCCCGGCACTTTATTATTCCTTTGGGCTTTGATGATGGAACACACTTCATCCAGAGTTGGTGGGGCCAATGGAGGCTCTCCGCAAACATCGAAAGACTCCGATGTTCTGGAGCCGTGCGGAGGATTAAGGAGGTTCTTGAAATATGATGCCCATCTTTCCGATGATATTGCCGATGTCATCACGACAGAGCGTTTTGGGCTGATAACCACGTTTCAGGCTTTTCACTACTTTGTATGCTTGTCTTGTATTGTTGCTCGCTAAACTTATATCTTTACTTCTCAATTGATCGTCATAGTATTTTCTTTTCTTAATTCTAATTATCTTATTCACTACACTTCTGAGATTTTCATAGTGTTCTCTCTTCGTCCTGATTTTCCTACCTACGTATTCTTTGTACGCCTGATTCTTTTTATCTAACGCATTCTGGCACTCATCATCGAACCATTCGTTTCTCTTGCGCCGGGCTTGATGTCCGATCGTCTGTTCTGCCACTGTCCTAATAGCCGCTTTTACTTCCATCCAGAACTCGTTGATTGTCTTTGACGATGCGTCTGATAAGATGGGAGCCAGCTGGTTGTCGAGGGTCTCCGTGAATATTTGGCTACAGACGCCGTTTAGAGCCTTTCGATGTCAAATCTTTGTAGAAGGGTAGTCTTCGCTGAACATGCCTTTGACATACCAGATCGATACGTTAATTTGATCAAGTAATGATCTGAGTTACAATTAGCTCCTCGGTATGTACAGACGTCAAGTATGCTCGAGGCCTACCGTTGTTGGATCAGGACATGGTAAATCTGGTTTTTTGTGTTGCCATCCCGTGATATCCAGGTCATTTTATGAATGCGTCGATGTGGGCAGCAAGTCGAACGTATGACTAGATTTCTGCCACATGCACAATCAATCACTCGCTGGCCGTTGTAATTTGTTTCATCGTGGAGGCAATATCCTCCAGTCGTTCCCCGATGAGATAGCTTGCCAACCTTAGGGTTGAAATCACCCAGAATTATTTTTGTGTCGTTTGTAGGCAATGAGTCGACTAGTCTTTGCACGTGATTGTAGAACGTTTCCTTCGTTTCTTCGTCCTTTTCTTCGGTCAGGGCGTGAACATTAATCCGCCAGATTTTGAAGAATTACACTTTTATACGGATCGCACGCAACCGTTCATTGACTGCCTTAAAATCAATAACGTGCGACTTAAACTCCCTATCATCAATGAAGGCCACTCTGAATTTTCATTTTCCAGTAGGCTTCCCACTTTTGAATATTGTGTGCGATATCATGTCTTGAATGTCGTTTCCAGTCCGATTCGTTTCCTGGAGTGCCAGTATCGGCGAGTTCGATATCTTTGTTTTAACTTCGCACTACAACGGCTAAAAGACGTTCCTTAGTGGAATTATGTTTAGGCAAATGTAAATATCAACTAGATATTCTCCAAGAGCACCACATTCATAAGATAGACTGAGATTTTTTAAGAAAGTCACATATTCATCAATACTTTCTATTTCCGACTGTTTCCTTCTGAAAAATTAATTCCTTTCGATGGCAAGATTGACCTTCCGCGTAGAATAGTTTTTGAGCTTGCTAATTAAAGTTTCGTAGGATATATTTACTTTCCAGATCCTCGTTGGATGAATTGAAAATGTTGATAGCTTCAGGTACCATATGATGTAGAACGATTGTGACTTTCTTTGAATCCTGCTGTGAATCGAGTCCAGTTGCCTTTAAAAAATGTTGAAGGTTATATGCCACGTTTTCATGCTTCTGCTAGATTCGTCGACATGAAATCTAATGCAGGTACAGTGATGCTCAGCGTCGTATTATTGACAAATATCCTCTCCCGCTTCGAATCACTTGTTGACGACTCGTTTATGGCCATTTCTATAATTTATTAATTAGTTGGAAACTTTAAAATAATCAACACCATATAAAATGCAAAACTTGCTGATTAATGAATGAAAAGACCTGTTCGTAACGACTTGTAATTGACAACTCGTTTATTGACTGACTCCTGCTGATTATGACTAGCATAATTTACTTAGTACTGAACATTACTAATACCAATGTAGGCGTGTTTCTACTTAAATATATAACACTCCTAACCACAAAAATTGTATTAAACTTAATAAATGCTTTTTGCTCCTTCTTTTCCATGCTGATTTTGATAACCACCCGTTAGAAAAATCTTTTTTTTTTGTATATAAATTTTTGGAATGTCAAACAAAAATCCCCACTTGTGTCCAAGTGTTCGAAGAATTCCCGGCCTTGAGCATATATCAACTTTTTACCGATTCTTACCCGCGCTACAGAATTAATTCCTTGCAGGGCATACCTTGTTTCCCTTCTAAGCTTTTGTTTCCATATCAATAGCTATCCAGCTGGTTACTAATGTTATCTAACCCGCGGCTGATCTCAAACTTAAACTAAAACCAGTTCAAATTACAGGCCAAATGACTTTTATGATTTAACAGACGCTCATGCCATTCAAATCATATAGAATAAATTTCGATTAGTTTGGCGGGTAAAAGATAATTGATGTCACATATTGGAAATCTATTATGCTGTTGCTTTAGCATTGCAGCCCCTTTCGGGCATTCGCTTAGAAATAGTTAGAGTATCTCATTATGTTGATCGAATATATCGTCGCTCCGGAAGGTGATATGGTCAGTACCACGCTTTGGCCCTGTGTCCGTCCACCCAGGTGCGATACTGTTTTCTTAACTGAACGGGCTTCTAGTCCGTTCGAAGAAAATGTGAGTTGAATCCTTAATTCCAAGTATATTGAGTTCTTTAGAGATTCACCCTTGGATGCGTGCCATTAAAATATCAAGCCAAGAAATGATAATTTCGAACATGCAACACATATGGTTCGCAACAATACGAACCCAAAGTCAAATTATGCGAATGCATTTCATTTTCATTCCTACAGAACTATTGAAGGCAGACTTAGAAATCCTTGAAGCTCACATATGTAGTAAATACCCTATTGAGAAACTTGGCAGACAGTTGTTCCGGCCTAAAGGCCTATAAGTAATCGTAGCTCAACCCGAGGATTAATGCTACCGGCGTGTGTTCGACGACTGGTTTGTATGTTATGAAAGAGGTCTCAGTTATGAGAACATGAGCCCAAACTACTAATAATTTAGCACGCGCTTTGTCTCTCGCAAAGTTGCGGGAACTGAACGCCAAATACTTAATAGGGGAAAGATTCCTGAAATATTCTAATGAACAACCAACCCCATGCTATATAGTCATTAGAATCGACGCTGACAGAGGCGACTAAGGTATTATTGACTACCGTTATTCTCTTTGCAAGATAATTAAAGCTTTCCAGAAGAGAGGAGCTGGCTACTTGAAACTTCTCGAAGATAATGATTTACCTTAGATTCGGATACTTGATATTCTCCAACTTTTCATGGCACCACATAAAATATTTTCAGAAAATATTTGTTCCTTCAACGAAGTTGACTAATAGTAATTTTTTTCTGTTGCGACTGAAACATAAATTATAGCAAAAACCACTTTTGGTCCATTTTTACCTTTCGAAGCATATGCGTCAAAAGGCGAAATTTCGATTTTATGGCCTCTGTTTTTTAAAACACTTAAAATAATTTTGAACAAAATTCTTATAATACCAGAAAAATTATAATTTTTATTCTAAATTCTATACGCAGGTTTCTCACAAAATACTTCACTATTCGGAAGTAATGGTCAACAAAATGCCGCTGGATCATCTTTGTTTGGTCAAGGCTTTGGTGCCCAACCAAAAACTACAGGATTCGCGTTCCCAACACAATCATCATCGCTTTTTGGTCAAGCTACAACATCAACCGCACCAGCACCAGCATTCGGAGGATTTGGACAAACAGCAACTAGTGGCGGTGGCATGTTCGGTGCAGCACAACCAGCTTTTGGTCAAACGAACAACGCAAACCCTGGCACATCAATAGCAAAATACCAGGAAACGATTGGCACTGATACATTGATGAAAAACGGCCAAGCTAACAATGTGAGCACTAAACAACACTGTATCACAGCCATGAAGGAGTATGAAGCGAAGTCGTTGGAAGAGTTGCGAATGGAAGATTATTTGGCAAGTCGTAAGGGTCCTCAACAAGGTGTAGGATTATTTGGACAAGCTCCGGCTGCATCAGGTGGACTTTTTGGATCAGCAGCGCCACAACAGACCACGGGTCTTTTTGGTCAACAACCGGAAAACAAAGGACTTTTTGGTGCTGCTCCATTAGGACAAGCACCAGGATTTGGGCAGACGGCTGGTTTTGGAGCAACAAGCCAACCCTCCACCGGCCTGTTTGCAAAACCATTTGCTGCACCTACTACTACTAATACAGGATTTTCATTTGGTGCAACAGATGCCAATAAAACGTTTGGATCAAATCCATTTGGACAAGCACCGGCCGGCGGCCTGTTTAGTAGTCGGCCAGCAACAACTTCAGCATTCGGTCAAACTACTACAGGCTTTGGCACATTCGGTACCGCAAACACTCAGCAGCCAAATCTATTTGGAAATACAGCGACAACCAGTGCGCCTGCGTTTGGAGGGCTCAATACAGCAACTTCTACGTTTTCCGGCTTTGGAACTAATACAAGTACCGCTGGTGGTGGACTTTTTGGAAATAAACCAGCAACGGGTTTTGGAGCTACACCTGCTTTTGGCGCTGCAACATCAACTGCTGCAAGCGGTTTCGGAGGCTTCGGAACAGCAAACCAAGGAAGCTTATTCAACTCTTCATTAAATAAAACGGCAACACCGGCTTTTGGTGGGTTTGGTACACAAACGTCAACAGCTCAGTTGGGAACAGGCTTAAATTTTGGTAGCGGGAGTTTGTTCAACAACAATGCTAATAAGCCCGGCGGGTTATTTGGTACAACTGGACAGACAGGATCATTGCTTGGTGGAGGTTCAACGTTGGGTACAACAAATGCATTCGGCGGGTTTGGAGGATCATCACTGTTAGGAGGGTAGGACTCATTTGATTAGTACTCAATTTACATGTCAATAAATAACATATTTTGCATGTTACAGCAATAATCCGCTAGGAGGGCAGCCACAGCCTGCAGCTATTCCCATTCATCAACAAATTCTTGCAATGGCATCTTCACCGTATGGAGAAAATCCTCTATTCAAAGATTTGAAAGTGTCAAGTGTTGACGAAACCGATTCCCTAAAACCAACAAATCCTGCTGCTCAAAAAGCAATTTTAGAATCAACGTCCAATCGTTTCAAAGTATCTCCGAAAACAACGAATGGTGTGAAAGTGAAACCAGTTGGCAATGTTCTAACAAAGGTAAGGAAAACGTCGAATAATATTGTAAAAAATTTGAATTAATTAGATAAAATAATTAATTTTCAACCTTGATCCGCAGAAATCCCTTTTCGATGGTTTGGAAGAGTACGACAGTAGTGTGGAGCAATGCTTCAATTTCAAACCGAATGCCAAGCGTCTTATACTTAAACCAAAAACGAACAATACTCTCAATACATCCAACACAACTGTAAACAGCAAGAATGTTTCCAACGCACAAGGTAACACATATACAACTCCTAAAACACAACCCACACGTCCAGAATCAGTTAGAGGAAGTCGCAGTGGCACTCCAAAGGCAACACCTGATGCCGAGCAATTCAACAATGAAATTCCTTCATCATTACCCCCATCGGAAGTGGATGGTGGACGTCGGGAATCGTGGCTTCACCCTATCGCTTTGGATAGAGTGAAGGAACAAAATAAACTTTCAAGTGAATCCATTATGAACAACACTCTTTCCGAGCTGGTTTCCCGTAAAACTGATACTCCACCCGTGGACGGAAAAGGTGGGACATCAAAGGATGGAAGCGCTACACCCAACAAATCACTGATGGGCGCGACATACGTCAGCCAAACTTCAAATGATAGCTTGACTTCCTCGCAATCTTTCTTGGACGAAAATAGTGCTGATGCATCCCTTATGAACATGGAACCGCATCCAACCGGAATTATTCTTCGTCGAAAAGGATACTACACCATTCCATCAATGGATGAGCTTAATTCGTATCTAGCAGAAGATGGAACTTGCGTGGTTCCAAACTTCACAATCGGGCGACACGGCTATGGAAATGTTTTCTTCCATGAGTCGATTGATGTTGCAGGCATCAATCTCGACGAAATCGGTAGGGCTAAACTTTCCTGAAAATATTTGAAAGCTTTTTCATCGAAATGTTTTTATTTCAGTTCATTTCCGCCACAAAGAAGTGATCATCTACCCTGACGATGAAAATAAACCTCCACTTGGATCTGGATTAAACAGAAAAGCACAAATTACACTCGATCAGGTTGGTTGTTAAATCTTTTCAAATTTTCGGCGCTGGAGATAAAAGTATACTTTCTATTTAGGTCTGGCCGCACGACAAGACGCTCCATGAACCAATCAAAGATCCTGACCGTTTGGCAGCCATGGACTATGAAGGCAAATTGCGTCGAATCTGTGACAAGCATGATACACGATTCATTGAATACCGGCCGGAAACTGGAAGTTGGGTATTCAAAGTGGAACATTTTTCCAAATACGGCGTGAGCGATAGCGATGAGGAAGATTCTGCACCAACTGATCCAAAAAAGCAAAAAATGGGCGCGAAGGCCGATCCGAAGCAGAAGAAGGGCGAAGGCGGACAGGATAAAGCTGGTGTTGACAAAGCTGCAATACCAACAGGAGATAAAGGTGTTTTAGGCGCTGTCAGGGGAATGGAACGTAATCACATGCTTTTAAAAAGAGGAATCGATGAGCTGTCTCCCGTAGAGCAACGTAATAATTATTTTAATTAGTGTTTCTTATCAATAATATTTTAACTGCTTAAAGCTTGCTAATAAGTACCGTCCTTGTATTCTATCGTTAAAAATATTATATTCTATTATTCTTAATATTATGGCATACTGAAGATTGTAAAGGTATTGATTTTATGGGCAAATACATGCTTTTGTTTGCATGAAATCAATCAACTTTCAGTAATTAGAAGATGAACACTACATTCCACTCTGTTTCCTTTAACTATGACGCTCATAATTAGACCAAATTTTCAAAATTATTTATCCATTTGCATGCCTTAATTGCAGAATTTATCCATCACGATGATTTCGGTACTGAGGTTGGACATCGTCTGGGTGGGATACAAACCATTACCACGTCAGCAACATTCACCACTGCGAATGTTACCAGTAAAATCCCAACCAGTCCGACTGCTGCTATTGCTCTCGGCGTTGGGACTGATTCGCATAAGCTTCAATTGATGAAAGCATCGTTTTTCAATGATGATGAATTCGATGGCAAATCAGGTACTTATGAGAGTGTTTAAAAAATTAAACAAAGTTTGTGCAGAGGACGAATACATGTTAATGATTAAAATATTGTTGATATAGTGGTATCGGAAAGTCTCGAGGGACGTGATAGTCCTGATCAAATCGTTCCAACCAATAGAGCAGTTTTTCGTAATTTGGCTTCGTATCCGTCCACGTTGTCTTTAGGTAAAGACGCTTTCAGTCTCTCTAGTTCTAGTGTTATGGATACGCCAGTTGCCAGTCCTACGTTTCCATCAATGCGTAAAGTGGATGAACAGACGATAATTGAAGAAGAACAAGAGGTGAGTGATTCAAAACACATCAACCTTTTTAAACTGATATTCCTCTCCAATGTGTAAGAATAATTCACATAATTAAGATCTTATATAGCGGAAGTGTTCTTTTTAGAGCTCTTTCTTGTTTTTCTTTTGTGGCCGCATAATTCCGTATCGCTTGATATTCAGCCTCTCGTTTTGCAGAATGAATACCAATATATTTTAATTTAATATTTGTGTTAAAACGAACAGAAATTGCGAATTACAGAATTTTGAAGTTTACATTTTCCTGTAGTAGGACAACCAGAGTTATTAGGGTTACAGTAAGTAAAACTTAATCAAGCCATAGTGTGTATTAGACAGAAACAGTTATTACATTTATAAAAAAAAAGAGAAAATACGAAACATCAAAACTTATGACATGACTACTGTATTGACAATAAAAGTTTGATCCTACGTCTAGCATTCATTGTTGCGTACGGACGTGTTTTTTAATAGTTCCTGTCACTAATTTAAAAATTAAATTAATTTCTCTAAACATCTATTGAAAAATATTTTTTGTTGGAAAAAGTTTATTGTTTGGCGCGTTATACAAACAATTGATTCATTGCTGGATATCATTAGATTAGCTAGAGGCGCTCAAGGCGAAAAGAATCTTGGCATTCCCACTTAAAAGTGGGATGCAGGAGCCAGACGACGAATTCAACTTTAGGAGAAGTGAACCTCCAAATTCAAATTTTTTCTATCCGAAACCCAATATTTACGATTTTCAACTATCGGAACCACCGAATGAGAAGCTGGGGAAGAGAAGGAAGATTCGGAATCGCAAAGGAAATAATTGAAATAAAAGAAAAGGAAACAGATAAGTTGAAAAAAGAAAATAAACAGCTAAAACTGCGAATAAGTTCATTGAAAGAAATGGTACGAATATCGTCGCCCATTCAAGGAAAAGCAAAATCAACCTGAGGTGAAGATAAATAACCAAAAGAGAAAACAAAAGAAAACGACTCCTGAAGATGTTAAAGGGTGCCGGCGGGGCAAATGAAAGCAGCAATAATTTAGCAGCACTGGAAGAACTGAGCATGGACATACAAAAAGGCGAAACAACCGAGGATCAAAAACATCGTAATTGCTATAGCAAAAATATTAATAATAGCTTTCTAGATTATTTAAAGAAGAAAAATAAAGAGAAGAAACCAACTCATGTGTCTGCTGGTCATTCAATCAAAATTAAGGATATCGAAAAAAATACCTCCAATCAACGTGTTCGGGCAGCGTGGTGGGGACATGGTTTGGCTACTGGCAGCCAAACATAAGATCAATAACTTCGAAATTAAAAGCATAAACACAGATAAAATAACGATAACAACGAAATCGCTGGTTGATTTCAAGTTAGTCAAAGATGCTTTAAATCCTGGGGAGGTTCCGCATTTCACCTACTCGCAAACGCCAAAATGTGAAAAATCAGGCCTTTCTATTGAAGGGTCTGGACTGGAGATGACACGGTCGACCTCATTCAAATGCTCAAAGAAGCAACGAAAGCAATTGAATTTATTTCAGTAAAGAAATCGACCGTCGAAAATAAATGTTCCATATTATTTGGCATAAATTTCTAACAAAAGAAATCCCAGTGCCCTTCACCAGATAAGGTACTTTTAAATTTCAGAGTGGTGTAGTGGGAACGCCTCCTGAAACGAGATGTCAACCAGTGTGTCATTTCTGCGATTGGTCTTTTGATCTTGGACAAAATTTTTTTCGTCGGAAAAAACCACAACATTTTGGGCGCCTCAGAGTGTTTGATTTTGTTTAAAAGACGTTTTGATCGGAGAATTCTCTGTTCCCGTGTTCGTTACGACATGAACTGTCCTCTGCGCATCACGTAAGACGTATACCGAAGGTCTTCGTGGACAACTCTACGAATAAGACGCTCAGAAACATGGAGCTCACTCGCAAGGACCCTCATTGATTTTGAAGGAAAAATTCTGCAAATCGGACAGTGTCAGAACGTTGTTCGTACTTTTTGCGTTTTGCAACCGATTCTGTATCGCCTCCTGATGCTTCCAATTCACGGCGAACCTTATGCACGAGTGAACGGGCGCAATTATGAAAATTAAAGATCCCTAAATCTGTACGGTTCGCGCATATAGCGACGATGACAGCATGTCTCTTAATTTCTTGAGTGATGTTGTAGTCCGCCATTTCTTATCTGAAAAAGAAAAAAAATAAAAAAATTTGCGAAGTTATACGTCACATTTATGCATGTCCTCAAATACCGTACGCACCCTGTATGTATAATTTTCTTTATTAGAATGTATGCGGTACAGAATTCTTATAATATGCTAGGTGCTCTAACATGTCATTTCTCCATCCTTTGAACATTACTTAGAACTATGGGTAGTATCTAGCTAGAGAAAAATTTCGACAAAAAAACTCTACTGAACTTATTATTAGCTTAACATAACTTCTTCTTCGTAGCACTACAGCCCCTCTCGTACCTTCGCTTCCTGCAAATAGCGCCTCCAACTGTCGTGGTCCACTGACCGCGTCCTCCAATTTCGAAATCCGATCAGCGATGAACTTTCTTCGTCGACCGAGTCAGACCAGCGTTTCCTCGGTTTCCCCACTGGTCTCCAGCCTTCAGTTCTCCCAACGAATACCTTTTTGGGTATCCGTTGTTCGTCGTTAACATAACTTAGAACTATCTATTTATAACTAGTTAAAATCTATGAGGCTAGGTTACGGCCAAGGAAATAGGTGCTAGTAACTGCTGGTTTTCAGTTCGCCAGGGCCGAGTTAGCGGATTGGGCAAGTCATTTGCTTTCGCGATCAACTTATCACGGCGCGATGCAGCGAGTTTATAAAGGGGACTAACGTGCAATTTTTCAGAAGAAAAGTAAAACGTTTTATTAAATACCATTTTCAGGTATCTATTTTGCGTGATCTGAAGCTTTGTTACTAGATATTTAGCACATTGGATCCAAATAGGTGAGCTGTATGGGACGATCGGTTGGATTGCCATTTTGTCAATGAAGACTTTGTTTCTGGTGTTGAGACGCGATTTACGATTAAGAAGGGGTACAGCAAGAGCACGGCTTTAAACGCATTGGAGCTAATATGCTCAATATGTCTTCTGAAAGTAAGTTTATTGTCGAGTATAAGCCCAAGATAACTGAGATCCTCACTCCAGGGAATAGTTTACCCTAAAAAATTTATTGGTCGCTTGGGTAGGTGAACAGGCTTACGCTTCCTGGTGAAGAATATTGACTTCGTTTTTGCAACATTAATTTTAATTTTCCATCTATGGTAGTATTGATATGCAAGTTCTTACGGCTAGCAATAATGGAATTTGGGTCTGCGCCTATGCGATGTATGCAAATGTCGTCTGCGAAAGCTGCAACTTGGCAGTTTGGTAAAGAAGGGAAGTCAGACGTATAATGTTATATAGTGATGGGCTTAACCAGGAGCCTTGCGGAACACCGGCAGTAATACTTTTCACTGGAGAAGTGCTTCCCCTACTTTGACTTGAAACTTCCTGTCAGTTAAACATGCTTGCATAAGACTCAAAAAGTATGGAGGAGTGTTATATTTCTGAAGTTTATAGACAAGAGCATCATGCCAGGCTTTTTCTATGTCCAGCGTCACCAAACCTACAGACAATTTATTGTACATCGCTGCTTTGACGTCCTTCGTAACAGAAAAGTTGATGCTCTGTTGAATATCTGTTTCTGAAGCCGAATTGGAAATCAGGTAATATATTATTGTTAGCCTTTAAATAATTTATTCTTTTTAGTATTATTCTTTCAAAGAGCTTACCAAAACCTGGTAGTAGGCTAATGGCCCTGTAGTTGTCGGGAGAGTACAGATCTCTTCCAGGCTTCAGGATAGGTATAACTAGAGCTTATTTCCAGATAGATGGAAAGAAAGAGTGCCTAAAGCAAGCGTTGAATAGGAGGCATATGAAGACCATTCCTTTTTGGGTAAACTTTTAAGATTTTTAATTCCGGGGCTCCTTAATTCTGTTCCTAATTGCTAGAGTGAGGTTATTAACACCAACTTTAAGAGACCTAATGTGGATTTTTTGCCATTTACGCCGCAAGGAGTTCCGTTTTGTTATGAAATTGTAGGTTTCTTCGTCAAATTCTAAATTATAAGTAGCTTTTGATAGTTTTGGGACACTACACTCAATAGCTTGCCAGATAGTGTTTTCGAATTCTTCAATTTGCTCTTCACATACTGAGGAAGTATTGAGCGATTATATGCTTCTTGATGTTAAGCTCACTCTATCCTTAATAAAACTTTGGAATTCTGACTATTTTGCTTTTTTATAACAGTAGTATGTTTTTGGAACATTACAATTACCTCTCGTTGTTTCTGAGGAAAATACTACAGGTAGATGAGATGAGAGGGCTTGCAACTCAGATAGAGTAATATTTTGGTCACTAAGAACCAGATCCAGAGTGGAACCAATTCCACGGGGAGAGTAGAACGTGGGTCCTTTAGGGAAGTGGACATAGATATTTGCTTCTTTGGTGAGATGAAAATAAAATGTGCCCCGTTTTGTTGCTTCGTGGGCAATTCCAGTGCCAATGTCTAGCGTTTAGAACGCCGCAAAGTATTTAGCTTTGGCTAGCCTTGCTAAACCATTTCAAATCTCTTCTGAAAAGTTCGACTTTTCCTTGTTTAATTTTGTCTTAGGAAAGTAAACACCGTATAATTTTATATTAAGTTCTTCGATGATAACGCCAATATTTTTAATAACCGATGTTGGACTTTTAGACAATACAGAATGTTTAATTATTTTATTAACGGCTATGGCTACACCTCCGCCAGCTTTATTAACGCGATCATATATGTATATATGAAAAAAGGGATGGGGCCTTAACCAAGTCTACGTTATAACAAATACACGTATGTCTATATTATTTTTAATAGCGAGATTAAACATTTTTATTTTTAATGCTTTGTGCGTTCCAGACTAAAACATTTAATTGTTTATCCATACAAAAAATTTATGGATGGCTCTACAATAACATTAAATTGTTCCTGCTTAGTTTTACCTTTACTTAAATTAGTAATTACCTCATGCAAAATGGTCAAAAGAAATTCGGGTGAAAAGAGGTTGTCGCATAAACTATTTGTTGATTGTGGGTTTTGGTTGGTAGCCATTCTGTAGGACATACGTTCAGTGGTTGTCGACTTTACTAAATTTGCCGACTTTTGCCCCATCAATGTTGCATCGCTACTGTTTCGTCTTAGGGTCGTATGTGTTGGGGTTTGTCAGCAAAGGGGAATTTGTGCTTGTAAAATCGAAGCTGCTTGTAGCTCTGAGCAGGGATTGGGGAACTTTTCGAATTTTTTCCCCGACTATTCAGCTTTTGTTTCAGCTGAATATAGTCCATTCTTGCCTTGCAATCAAGCGAATTGGCGAAGTGTGCTTCATTGCAATTGCTACAACGAATTTCACTCGTTGCTCTTCTTTTAGCGTACATTTGCTATATTCATGCTCACCACTCCATATAGCGCATCTTGTGGGAAGATGGCAGTAAGATGTTCCATGCCCAAAGCGCAGACAATTCCTACATTGTGTAGGGCCATTTCGGCAGTTTGTGTAGAAACTGCATCGCACAATAGTGTACATGATCGTCTTGATTTTGTTTAACTCGCTCATTTTCGTACCCCGTTGTAGATATGTTGTACCCCATTGTAGATATTCTTATGTCTGGTTTCGCGGTCCCTTAATTTGGGATTGAATAATTTAACATCAATAGCATTAATATTGGGTTCTGTTTTGAGAAGCTTTTTAACCTCTTCTGGGGAATGATCGTCTTGATTTTGTTTAACTCGCTCATTTTCGTACCCCGTTGTAGATATGTTGTACCCCGTTGTAGATATTCTTATATCTGGTTTCGCGGTCCCTTAATTTGGGATTGAATAATTTAACATCAATAGCATTAATATTGGGTTCTGTTTTGAGAAGCTTTTTAACCTCTTCTGGGGAAATTTGATTCTGTTAAAACGACTTTTAGCGGTCGTAAATCTGCCCGTTGGAATGTGAAATAATTCACTTTCTTAGCTTTTAAATGTCCTTCCCATGGTCTCTTAATCTTCGAGGGATGGTAAGAAAAAGCCTCATACCAATTGACTTTCTTTTAATTGAAAAATACGTTATATTCAATTCTTTAAGAATGGCGTCTATCGTGACGCGAGGTAAATCCGTAAATATTATTGGAGGGACTCTCACCTTAGTTTTTACTTCAGCGTTGGGTCGTTGATCGCTTTCATTGGTATCCGGAAGGTCAGTTAATGGCAAGAGTTTGTTGGAGTTCGAGGAACTAGATGCGGGAATTCGCGCCATTTTAAGCTTGTCACGGAGAAAATAACTAGCCGGGGAAGATTCCCGGTTTCTTTTCCTGCTTTGAGCAGGGTAGGAAACTTCCGATGCAAATGAACGCAATATGAAACTTGAATTAACACCAATAAAACGTATTCAATAAAGAAAAAGTTACTGTGAAACTCGGAATAACAAACACTATGTAGTCGCTATGTAAATCGGACGTCTGCATAGCTCAAAGGTCTATGTAAAAACTGCAAAAAAAAATTATACTGCGTCAACTACGGTGTATTTGGCGATCCAGCATATCAAGGATACCCCTGATATCAAAACGCAAAGGTTAAATTTATTCCAAAACAAACATTAGTACACCGCAGTGTGGGTCCTTCTAACTTCATCAAGCCCGGGGTATCTATTGCACTCACCGCTAGAGGACAAGCAAACAATACTGTAAAATAATGTAATAAGCAACAATAAGATGTTTCTTAAAATATATTACAATAATATCACATACTCAATACTTAAACAATATGAATTCTCTATGTCTATACTCGTACAATAGTTGCAACTATCTTTTAGTCGTCTATAAACCTTTCTTCCAACAGGTTATGGGCCCAGTCCCAGCGGAACTTTTTTTGCGTTTCTGAAAATTTCGGCATTGACTTTAATTTCGTTAAATCGTGTCTTGATTTTCGTTTTTGTAAACCCCCATGCAAGGATGACCGCGGATGAATCCACACATTTCCGAAGCTAAGCAGTGGCAACTACTTTATTTGAAGTTTTTGAGCTGAATATCACCTGCGAGAAAGGGGCTTGTGATAAGTGATTCTCGATTGTCACGAATGCGCCAGATGCTAAGTGGATTGGTGACCCCCAGAGGGTATTTGCAATAATCGCACGTTTGATCGACGACTCACAAATTCAACATATACGATCCTGCGCTAGTGCAAAAGCAGCATGGTTGGCGTTGCAAGGATACCATCTGCAAAATACTCTTGATAGTCGAGTGCGAATTTTGCGATACATCATGCAATTGATAGTGGAGGAACCGGACAATATCGAAGAGCATGTCAATAAAGTGAATATTCTGTTTCAACAATTGAAGAAATTTGAAGACAGAATTTCCATTTTGCGCCACCTTATTGGATTCGTTGTCAAGCAGTTACGACGGGTTGATAATCGCTTTAGAAGCGCTAAAAGAAGACGCGATGAAGTCAGAAAATCATGGAAGAGTTTCGCCGCAGGAAGGAAAGAGACAGTTGCAATAATAACAGAGGGCATTAAAAGTTATAAGAAAGAATGTAACCTGGAAATAACACTACTTGCTATTTTTGCAAAAAACTGAATCACAAGCGATCCGAATGCCGAAAGTTCGCAAAATAGAAGCGCAAAAATGATTTGAAAATGTTTGACAACTGAAACGAAACTTGATCGTTGGGAAAGTGAAGAAATGGATCCTAGATTCGGAGGAGACTGGTCATATTTGTTCATATAAAGAAAATTTTATTACGTTTAATTCGAGCTATCGCGAAAATACCTCAGTTACCGCTCTAGGGAAAGGCTTCATAAAATTAAAAATGAATGTTACGAGGACGGATGTTTTCTATCTTTTCCAAATTGGTGGTTGTTAAGCGCCGGAACTCCTTTGTTCCGGCCCCAATACTCCTCCCTTGTTTTTAGCTTCGTCTACTCCAATAAGTAATCCTTCAACGAATGAAATTCACAGATTCCACTTCTATTCAAAAACACTTGTTCTTCCTTTCCCCTTTGGAAACACTTTTCCTTTTATTAGTGCACCAGTTCTGAAACTCGTTGCTATAGAATTCCTAATTTGCTTCACTTCTCTTTGTTTGGTAAGATTAAACTAGACTGATCTTGCAACATTTTCGTCGATCGCATGATCGCATAAAACCAAAATGCTGACGCTTGCGTGTCCATGAAATGGATCTCCGGTGAGATAAGCCCGTCCACTTCACGGACAAGCAAACATCCACCGAAAAACGCTGATGGCGCGTCTGCATCTTGATAATGCTTCATGACCAATGAAAACTGCTGGCGCTAGAGCGTCATGCGACCGAATTATCTTTATGAATATTAAATACATGATATGTGTGGAATGTGCTTACACACATGAAATCAACTCGATTGCAATTGCATAATTTGCTAGTTTTCTCATGTTTGATAATTCGAAACGACACATGATGTGTATGGAATGTATTGATGTCTCATGTGTGTAAGCACGTTCATATTACAATGGATGAACAAGTTTGGAAAATAGAAAATGTGCCTGTGCACTACAATTTAAAAGTAATTAGATCCGGAGTCTCCTGCTGTGGGCATCAGCATCCACAACCCTCCCCCCGTTCAACCTCGTCCATGGTGTGGGGAAGCTGTGTCTCCTCGGAGTTGGAATAGGTCTTCTCGGTCGTGGTCGGCAGCTCACATTCTTAGTCTTACACCAGAGAAAACTGACAAGTGTGACTAGTGCGATGAGGCTCAAATATCCCAGAGCGTACTGGTGGACATTGTGTACATCTAGCTGGTCATTCCAGGAGAGGTCCTGCGCCTTGAGCTGCCTTCGTAGGTCGTCGATCTCAGTGGCGTACGTCCTGAAGTGAGTGATGATGTTGGGTGGTATGGCATACTACGGGTTGGTGTTCTCGATCGGGTAATGAGCTCTCACATGTGCCGCTTGGATGGAGCTCTCATACATGCGGTGGCCTCGAATCGTCACTGTATCGGATTTGAGCGTGTAATCTGGAGCCAGCTGTAGAATTCCGGAGCCCTGCAGTGTCAGGGGGGATGTATTACCGCTGCACCCAAGATGGGCTACCGCCAGACTTTTGAAGGCGTAGATCCACTCATTTGATTGTGGAATGTTGGTCCATGAGAAGGACGTCGGCAGCTCGATCAGATGAGAATCGGCCGCAGATGGCATCCCCTTCAGTAGCGTCACCTCACGCGTTCTAATGTTGGCGTCCTTATGGTACAACGGCTGAGACTGTCGGCAGAGGTGAATGTTTGGCTCCATCCAGTTACAGGCAGCGTATTCTATCTCGTCTAGTTGGTAGTACGCGTCGCGTTGTAGGCTGATGATGAGATATGGTGAGGTAGGCAGTATGGCAATGAGATGGTTGCGTCTTTCAGTCGGTATTGGCAGGATTTAATACAGCTCGAAAGTTGATGTGTCAACCAGTGGCATCCTGAGTTCGAACAGGATAAACTCCGCATTCACCTTGGCCTTGGTGGATGTCAACTTGAATAATTTCAAAAAATCTTCGCGACCAACGGGAAGACGTTGATTCTCCGGGAGATGATCTCGAATGTTTGTCATCGCCGTACTGAGCTGATGTTGGGACAACAACAGCGGATTGAAGTTTCCGTACTGTTTATCCGTGATCACATCCAAGATGGCGGATTGAATACACTGCGAATTGAGGGCCACCAAAGTCATCTGAAACGATAGAGTCGCGATTAAATTTGTGAATCTAGTTTGATTGCCTTCGGTTTGAGGGGCCTTGATCTCATTCGAAAGTTTAGATCTCCTGCTCTATCGCGGCGAATCGTTTTTGGGCCATCTTCACAAGTATGTTAAGCGTTGAATCAATGATTGACTATTGATTCTTGAGCAAGGAGTGCAGCTTGTTCTGATCTCCCTGCATAGCTCTGATTGTTTGGGACATCTGATTGGCGTAATCCTCGTCCAGGACGCCGAATAGGGATCTGGCTAGGCCGCCCACCGCATTTATTGCTCCTCTCCTCGAACTGATCTTCAGGACCTGGTTGACATTAAAAAGTTGATCTCTGAAGTGGTGGAATTGCTCAATCAAAGGCAAGCAGTTGGTCTGACGAGAATCACGATCGCAAAGTTGTTGCACCCAGATCGTGCCATTCTGCAGCATGGCCAACTCCGTCCAATACGGTCCTAGGTCATAGTAGACCAAAATTTTCCACCCGCTTGTCGATAGGAAAGCATTTCCCAGGATTAAAAGTGCAGCCCTGGCTATGGACCAGTTGACGATACCTTGATGGGAACTGTCACTGCTAAGAGGAGTAGCAGGTAGACTTGCAGGATCGATAGTAGTGGCGTCCTCCCTCCTGAACGAAGCCCACTGCGGTGATTATTGGGGTCAGATGCTTGATGCTCGACCTCAGGGGAGGCTTGGGCATCCAGTTCTGGAGCAGATGCTTCGGGTGTAGTACTCTCCTGCACTGATAGTGGAGCAAGCCGATAGAAAGGCCTTCTCACCATTCCCGTGGCAGTCTTCACGTCGGCGACTAACAAAGCCGTCAGCAGCTTTGTGCGTTTGTAAGCTTCGTCCCGGGGAGCCATTTCAGAGTCGGCATGTTGTCCTTCTTGATGATGACGATTGTTCCGGGAGTCACGTTTGGTTGCATCTATCGTCACTTGACGCGATGTTGCAGCTGGGTCAGATATACGCGTGACCATCGACGCCAAAAATCGCCTTTCAAATAGTTTACCAGTTTCCAGCGAGTGTGAAGCCCACCAGTGACAGGCTCCGCCCGTCCGTCCACCATGGCTGTGAGGGGTTCCCCAATTAGGAAGTGTCCTGGTGTCAACGCTGCCAGATCGTGGGGGTCGTCTGTCATTGGAGTCAACGGTCTGGAGTTGAGGATGGCTCCCACCTCAACCACCAGTGTGTGCAGCTCTTATAGTGTGGCCGACGAAGCGCCTCGACTAAGCAAGTTCTTGGCGGGCTTAACGGCCGCCTCCCACAGTCCACCAAAGTGAGGGGCGCGAGGTGTGATGAAGTGGAATTCTATTCCTCGGGTACTGCAGGAGTCAATCACTCTGTATAGAGCCTCTGCCGAATGAAGTTATGAGGATAATTTGCGCAATTGATTGTGTGCACCCACAAACTTGGTAGCATTGTCGCAGTACAGATTCCAGCAGTGGCCCCGTCTCCCGATGAATCGCTTCAGAGCACCGATGAAATCTTCGGTACTCAGATCGCTCACCAATTCCAGATGGACGGCCTTGGTAGCAAAACAGCAAAACGGGGAGGCTGGGAGCTTGGCCGGCAATGATCAACAAAACGTAGCACATAGGCGATTGTTCGCTGCAACCTTCGGAAAGAGCTCCTGTGCTGAACCCCATGCAAAAAATGGCGGTCCGCCTATATTGTTGTGAGTGTTGTTGCCTTGGTTCGTCTTTTTTCTAAGTCGCAGGGTCCTCCACTCCTGTACTCGGGCGGCCAGTCCGCTTCAGGTTTACACAAGAACGTGGGCTCCTGCAGTCACAGCTCACAGCCACCCAGTTCAGCTGGCGCCAAACCACGTGAAAGAACATCGGCAGGATTGTCCCGTGAAGCAACATGTCGCCATTGCTTCAGCCTCGACAGCATTTGAATAGTTGAAACTCGATTGGCCACAAAGGTATTGTAAGACGAGGCGGTAGCATTGACCCAAGCCAACACGACTTCAGCATCAGACCACAAGACGTTGAAGACATCCGGCAGATTCAGGGTAATTTTGATCCGCTTGGTGAGCTCCGCTCCTAACTTGGCAGCGCACAGTTCCAGGCGCGAAACTGTTAGAGTTTTGATTAGTGCTACCCGTGAATTATCGCACACCAGCCTGACTCCAACTTGAACGCTCCTTGACGTAGACCGGACGTAGACTGCTGCACCATATGCCTTCTCTGAGGCATCACAATACGTGTGCAATTGCATCTATACAGGCTTCTCTTGAACGCTGACGTATCGTGGAAAACGCACCCTCCACAATGATGGCAGGCCATTGCCGTACTCGAACCATTCTGGTCGGCAAGGCTGCATCCCAATCCAGCTCTAGGCGCCATAACTCCTGCAGGAGCAGCTTGGCCGTCACAAGAACCGGGGCCAAAATGCCCAATGGATCAAACACCCGGGCAATATCTGATGCGATCTTCCTTTTGGTTAGCTTGGATACAGTGAGATCCAAATTAATGTGAATCTGGAACTCGTCAGCCTTCGGGAGCCAAAGAACATAGTCCTTCGATAGACCACTGAAGTCCAAGTAGACCTCCTGGTCATCGACATCGATCTGCTGCAGAAGGCGAGGGTGATTTGGACACCAGCGAGCCAGCGCCAGCGAGAATCCTACGAAGCTCTTCCTCTTTTTGGATGGCCTCAGCCAAATTGTCTGCCCCGATCATGACGTCATCCATGAAAAAATCGTGCTGTAACGCGCTGCTGTCCAGGGGTGATTTGTGTTGCTCTTCTTATGCCAGAACTTGAAGACATTTGGTTGCCAAGTACGGGGCCCACGTCGTGCCATATGTCACGGT
Source organism: Odontomyia ornata (assembly GCA_963969285.1). NCBI lineage: Eukaryota > Metazoa > Arthropoda > Insecta > Diptera > Stratiomyidae > Odontomyia > Odontomyia ornata. Next base: position 87,659,915 of record OZ017739.1, read on the forward strand.
TTTTAAACGATAATATCGTAATGGATGTGATGGGCTGGCTCTCCAGACCAAAATCTGGAAGTTTCGATCATCCGAGTGAAGCATAACTTGCCGATATATCTTTTCGATGACAGCTGTGGAGACAAAGTGTGGCAGACGGAAACGAGCAGGATGGCGAACAAGTCATCCTGGACAGTGGTCTGGTCTGCAGGATGTCGTTCAAGGAAATGGTCGTGGAGGTCTTGCTGGAGGCATCGAAGACCACTCTCAATCTAGTGGTACCACTGTCCGGCTTCAGCACGCAATGATGCGGTAGAAAATAATGTGCTTCCTCATTCGGTTGCCAGTTGATCTCCTCCACGTGCCCCAAGCGTTCGTACTGGTCCATGAAATCCGTGTACTCGAGCTTCAGTTCGGGATTTCTCTCCAGCCTACGTTCGATTGCGAAGAATCTGCGTGTGGTAATATCCTTCGATTCACCCAGTCTTCCGGGATCACCCCTGAAGGGAAGTCGAACTACGTTGTCTGGATGAACTGTTCTTCGCACACTCTTTCCTTTGATATCAAGGTGGATATTGAGTCTGGAACCTCCTCCACTTCCCAAAAACGCTTGATGGTCTCGCACAAATTAAACTCCTCCGCCACGATCCCACAGGTCACTGGGGCTGGTTGCCGAGTGCCCACCTTTCCTGCTACAATCCATCCAAGTAGCGTGCTCTGGAGCGCCGGAAGTTCTGAGCCCAACTTTATTTACCCAATGGCCAAAATCTCATAAAAATATGCGGTGCTCAATAGGTAGGTCGATCCGGTCGGTTTTGTGAAGTTGGGTTCTGCCAATTTAATGTTTTTCGGGATGGGCCATTTGAGCACGTCTAGTTCTTGAGCGGGTTGTGGCGAAATGTTCTTTTACAAAACTTGTGCTTCCATTTGCGTGGCGTATTCAGTTATTCGGTACTGTAGACCAATATTCACTTTTCCTTGCGCTTTCGATGTTGTTCCCCCGACCTTTTTTCAATGATGGTTGACGCAGGCGTAGAATCCAGCCCCAGTTTGCGTACTGTATGCGTAGCTATCAAGTTTATTTGGGAGCCTGGATCTAGCACAGCTCGCTACTCCATGGTCTTCCTTTTGCTGCTGGTCAACCTGACAACGGATGTGCTAAGGAGGACAAATCCCCTTTGGAGTCGCTTGGATACTGTAGTCAGAGAGAGCGCTGGTGCTTCCCATGGCCGTTCCTCACTCCGTTTGGATACGGTCGTACTCGGAGTTGCCACGCTGGCCGGCTCAGCAGCAGCTCCCACACCTGGCTCCTGTTCAATACAGCTCCATAGACCTTTGATAACGAAATACGACTTCGCGGCGATTTTCCATGCGTCGAACTTCGCTCTTCCTTTCAATTTCTCAACCATTATATTAACCACCATTTTGCTAAGGTGCCTGCACCCATATCCTGATGAAATGATAAATTGAAGGGAACGCTGATAACAAAGACAACTACTGAGCGGAATGTATGCGTAAGATCTATTCGATCTACATAACAGTGTACAAGAACCTTAAACACGCTCACATATTAATTATCTTTTCAATTTTAATAATTAATAAGAAAAGGGTAAATCTTAGTTAAGTTTTATTTTACAACTTTATTACAAAAGTTTTATTATAAATCACATCAATATATTTACTTATTACGAGGTGTGCCAATTTAGTATTGAGACTGATTCCATGAAAACCGTATATTTAAAATATCTTCAACTCTGTCATCCCCTTCAAAGTACCCCCCTTGGGCAGCTATACAACGATTCCAGCGCGTTTTCCATGCTTCGTAACATTTCGTACCCTCGTCACGGTCGCCTGGGTGTCCGTAACCTTCTAAAAATGGGTTCCTTTGACCACAGATTTTGTTCTAGGGAACAAAAAAAAGTCATAGGGTGACATATCGGGCGAATAAGACGGCTGTTGAAACACGCGATCCCTTTAGAGGCCAAATACTGGGACACGCTGCGGGCTCCTCAGAAAGGTTCTTTGGAACCATCTTCGCGCACAACTTTTTCATCCCAAAATCGTCGGTTAAAATTTGTCTGACTGTTTCACGGTTCATACCCAGTTCCGAGGCCAACATTCGAACTGTTAAACGCTGATCTTCACGGATTAGGGGGCGCACACGCTGCGCATTTGCGTCAGTCCGCACCTCGACTGGTCTCCCACTCCGCGCCTTGTCTTCCACGCTTTCACGCCCCTCGTTAAACTCTTTATGCCATCGAAACACCTGGGCACGACTAAGAGCACTATCACCATGCACTTTTACAATTTCTTTCCGAAGCTGTTCCGCCCAATCTGTAGCAAAATTTTATAGCGACGCGTTGCTCTTGATTTTCGTGACGAGCACCACCAACAGACGACACAGCAGGCGAACTAAACAAGGTAGAGCAATAGTAAATATATCAATGAAGAGGCGAAGGATGCCGGGGAAGGGGAGAAGGGAATTTAAAGATCGCAGGTTTACCACAAGGGCGGCAATAAAATCGGTCTCATAACTTAATTGTCACACCTCGTAGAATACAAGGCAGTGTTCTGCAAGCTGAAAATGTATGGACGCTTTCAACCTTCTTCTTCTTTGCTTGCTGCAAATAGCGCCTCCAACTGTCTCGGTTCATTGACGGCGTCCTCCAATTTCGAAATCTGAGCAGCGATGAACTATCTTCGTCGACCGAATCAGGCCAGCGTTTCCTCGGTTTCCCCATTGGTCTCCGCCCTTCAGTTCTCCGAACGAATACCTTTTTCGCATTCAACCTGCAATTGGTAAATTCGTTCAGATAATGTGTAATATTCAGTAACTATTGTTTGAAGATAATTTTCAATATAAAAGCACAAAAACATGAAATCTAGTTGCCAGAATTTTACGCTTGGCACTGTAACATGAGGAATCTTTTGAGCGGTCTTTTAAGTATTAAATTGCAAAGTTGGTTTCCCTGAAATATTGTGAATAATAAACAAAAACATATTCAATAAATCAGAACTCTCCGTTTTTCGTTGAACTCGTACTTTAAATTATTAAGGAATCCCCAATACTATCAGCAACAATCAAAAATTATTTTCAGATGGAAATCGCTTCTCACGATATGACAATCAAATGTGCTCCGCTCATCATAAAACCAAAAGTTGCAACTGTGAAAATCACCGACGTAGCTATCCCCTACGAAAGCTCCATCGCTCAACGCTTGCGCGGCAAATGCGTAGCTGATCTAGCCTTCTTCAATTGCCGCCGCTTCAAGGTTGGCTTTGGACCACAAAACAACTTGATTGTGTTAAACACTATGAATAACTTATCTGGCCTTAAAAACGGTAAGAAATACATATTTTTTTGAAGCCACTCATTAATTTCCCAACATTAAAATCTAGACGATAGTCTTGATAAATTGGCGCAATTTTTCAAAGGCCGCTTAAATTTCGATCACTCATCGCCTGTGTTGCAAAATCTAAAAGTCGCAACCACATATCGCATAGAATCATTTGAAAAATCAATCACAGATCATCTCCGTATCCAATTGAAATATGCAACTCGTAACGAAATACCAGGAAGTGATTGTCCACTTATTAAATCTGACGGCGGAACTGATTTGCTCGCAGACCATTTCGAACTTTCGAAAAAACTCGCGCATATTGACTCATTACAGGAGTACGCTGTATCTGTGTGGTCACTTTGTCATGCGCTTTGGAGCGATCGAGAAGAGTTAGAGGGGCAAGAACCAAACAGCCATTTATCAGTAATGGTTCGTAGGAATTTATTCTCAATGTGGATTGAAGACACCGTCACCGAGAAGGATATATTGCGAAAACCTGTCACCAAATCCGGATATTTAGATCATCTTTTAAGTTTACTTATGTGCCACAAAGTTGCCGAAGCATGTGAACTGGCCTTCACAAATGATGATGCTAATTTGTCGCTATTGTTGGCGCAACTTTCCGGCGGACCTACAGTTCGACAGTTAATTCAACATCAGTTGTCGCAATGGCAAGACATTGAGGCTGACAAATTTATCAGTGTTGAAAGGTTAAAGATGTTTATGCTGATTAGTGGGGTATCCCTCTTATCCTCCGCACATGGTCCAATTAATGTCTTTGATGAAATTGATTGGTTAAAAGCTCTTGCGGTAAGCAAACCCTGAACTTTAGTTTATTTTATTTTGTCAATAATTGTATAATTACTAACAGATTAACTTGTGGTATTTGAGCTCTCCAACATCTTCAATAACGGACGCTTTAATAGCGTACGAATCCTCGTTCCAATCGAAAGAATTCTACGCGTTGCCACCATCACCAGTTTACATAGAAAAATTCCAGACAAAAAGTCCTAAACCGATTTACGATATTCGCTATCACATTCTTAAACTTTACTCCAAGCGAGGACATCCACTGGAGAGTTTACTGAACCCTGCTACCCACACGCCCGATTCAATGGATTTCAGACTAAGGTAAATATTTTTATTTCAGTCATTTCAACTTGAAAATTCTAAAAACAAAATAATCCTAGTTGGTTGCTGTTACAAACATTCGAGACTCTTGGCTATCATCATTGCTCCGAGCTTGCTGAAACTCAAATTCATGTTGCGTTCGCAAATCAGTTGGAAAACCACGATATGTGGCACTGGGCTATCTTTGTACTACTTCATATCAAGGATAGAAACAGACGTGAAACTTGTATTCAGGAATTGCTCTATCGCTACGTTGACATTTCGAACCAAGCTGATTATGTAGAACGAGAGAAATTTATTGTTAACGATCTAGGTATACCAGAAAAGTGGATATTCTGGGCTAAGGCTGTGAAAGCGGGCGCACAACGCAGTTATCATGAACAAGCAAAGTTCTTGTTACGAGCAAAACAATGGTCGCTTGCGCATGAAGTGATTATGGCTCATATAGCTCCCGATGCGATAATAAATGGTAGGGCACAACTTTCAATAGAACTTTATGCTTCTTAACAGATTTATATCTAGATAATGTATCATATCTGCATGATCTGTTACGGCAGTTTGAGGATCCAAGGCAGGTATCAAACTGGTCAAATCAAGGACAAATCCTTTTAGATTTCATTGAAATGAATGAGAAGGTGATCATTTTAAATTTAATACTAATTATTTAATGTAACCTTGAGTCTACGTTTTTTCCAGTTCGAAAACCTAAAAACTGTACACGAAGGAGACATCGAAACACGTTGGGAGAGCCTCCGACCCCAATTGGCCGATTTGTGTTCACGCATTAATCTTCTTCCATGTCCAACATCCAAACATCGTCTATGCCAAAGTGAAATCGCTCAGAAACTTGCGTGCCTTGTACGAGGCGTAATTGTTACATCCTCCATACAAAATCCATGTCTGCTGATCAAAATTACGCTCGAGAAACTTCCACTTCCACAAGAATACGCCCAGCAAGAACTTCGCGCCCTTCTCGACACTTATGTTAACGAAATGCTAAAAGCATCCGAGAATGAGACGGAAGAGGCGAAAGGATAACGTTAGAAATTATTATTTAGAGTATAGATGGAATTATCGTAAACTAAAGTAATTATTAAAATGATTTGTTAAGATATTTTTATTAAAATAAGACAAACAGCAAATAGAATGTGAAGATCAGCGAAAAGATAAACAAATGAGCAAAGATAATGTTAATATAAAGTGTGATGATGGTGGGGGTGAAAGTGCCATTTTCTTATTGTTCGAAGAGGTATTGAAATTTGTAAATTATTCAGGCAGCAAATCATCATGAGTTTCTTGAGTTGTAGAAATGTTTTAGTTGATTTATTTTCGTTGTATTTTATGTATCTTTTTGTTATAATTTGCTGTTGCAGCTTCAGCATGCATGACCCCATTATGGTTCATGATTTGTGCTTTAAATGCACGAGGTAACAAAGAAAATAGCATTTTCTTTCCTATGATAGATTTTTTACAAGTGTAAGCATTATATATTTCATAAATCAAATAAAAATAAAAATAAGTTATTAAGATGTAGAATTGTGTTTTATTGGAAGGCGGAAAGGAAGGAAGAATGAAATGGCCGATAACGGCATGGCCAAAAATTTTGCGCCGTGACTAACATACTAAAACCCAAAATATTGCACCATTTTTTTAAAATAGCACTTAATTCTTTCATTTAAAATTTTTGATTTCCTGGACATTCATTTTAATGCGTAGACCGAGCGTATTTAAAATTACAGGACAAGCCCGAAAAGTAGTTCATTTTAACAATGCATCTAGCAAGATTCCCAATATTTAGAACAGCAGACTGTAGTAATCGAGCAGTTCGTGCACGCGAACTGCCGGAGGAGCTTTCAAGAAATGTATAAAAACTGTACAGGCGAATGGTAATGGTAATTATGTCTTTTAGAAACAAAAGTGAAATGAATTTTGGCGTGAGATGTCCGAATCAATAGGAAAATTGAAATGCATCATCAGGGCCAACAGTGAGAGTAAATTTGACGGAATCATAGCATCAAAGGTATTTTATCATTTAGGATTATTTGAAGACGCTCCTACTTATGCCTTGGGAGCGGGAGAACTGTTTAACTTCAATTTTTGGGATGAATACACAGAAACGATCATCGCGAAATGCCTTGACTCCAGCATTCAACAAAGAATCGCATCAATAGGAAACCCCAAAGATGCAAAGCCAGTTTATGCGGATCTAGAAGCAAATAGTAATGATGGGCCGCAATTAAATTTATTTTCCTCAATTGCTTCCTGAATGTAATAAGTAACTACATTAAAAATGGGTCGCAGTATGAAAAATTTGGACCCTTTGATTGTTCACAAAAACTCAATTGCTACGAGACAAGATTAAAGTATGTGGTCACAGCTTACAAAGGACTTTCGAAAGAAAAGGAAGCATTGGACTCAAGTCTGGCCGCAGTTACTTCCGTAAAACTTTCTGGAGACGCTGATACTAATGAAACGTCCAATAATGGTAGTTCCCAATCAAAACCGAAAATATCTGGCGATGGATTGCATATGCAAATTGCAACTCTGATAAATTTCCTTGCAACGCTCTCTGCTGAAAAATCTCGCATGGAAGCATCCTTTCAAGCAAAGAAGAAACAATTACGCGCAGGACTTGCACAAAAAGATGCAGCTTACAAGAAATTAGACGATAAAATGAGCGAAGTGTAGCGTATTGGAAGTGTTGTTAGTCCGTGAAGGCAGCAAGCTAAGATTTCGAGCTTCGCTTGAATGACCTTGCCTGCCGATGCGTATGCGTGCTGGCAGCTAGTTTCCTGTGGGGCATGGGGCGGGTCTTTTTCGCCAGCGCGAAGTCCACACTATGAAATTATTGTTCACCCGTACGAGTTCATATATAACGCGACCTGACGGATATTTTATCTTTCTGCCTAACCTGCTGATGACACGGGTCATCCTTCCGTTTTCAACGGGGAAGCTAAGTAATATAGGAAATGGGCAGCCGGGTGGATTTGGTGTCCCCAGAACACGTACGCAAATTTTCAAAAACAAACGGATATTTTTTTATAAAAAAATTCAACGGGATTGATCGAAAAATAAATGTAGACTATCCGGTTAACCATATGTAATATCTCAATGAAATGTTCCCCGCTATTTTGAATGACAGCTAATCATATTTTCAATTCTATGTTTTTATATTTTCGAATTGACAATACATTTATCAAGTTGAGATCCATAAAATAAAGGCTTTTATTGACTTCTCCCTTCAAAAATAATAATTGAGATCCAACAAATTGGTGAAGAAAATTTTACCATCTTCACGTCTGAATTCCTGCGAGGAACAGGGCAGCCGGGATTCCACAAAAATGAGCCCGAAGCGGCGACGCTAAACCTCGAACACCATCTGAAAATCTACCTCCTGCTCGTAAATCAAAACAGGTTTCGAAATGGATTCAAGGTGAAGCTGTTCCAATTTTTTTCCTATACAAAAGCAATCGAACAACTTATCGATTCTTCTTTCGACCTACGTGGAAATTTGAATCGACGAAGCAAAATTGACAACGCAAGCAGAAACCATAAACAACGCAAGCGAAAATCAACAAAATTCTACATGAATCCAACCCAATTCAGCCAATTCATGAAAACCCAACAGGATCTGATAATGGTGATTATCAACTAACAGCAGGACACGTTAACAACCCAGAAGGCTTTCGCCGCTGCTCAACTGAAAGAAACTCCTGCGAGGTTGGAAAATACAGTTTTGATAGCCAATTTTGATGCAAAAAAGAATCCTTTCGAAATTATAAATTGAGATTTGAAAATTACATCAAAATGAAGGGAATTGATAAAAATCAGGAATACTGCGCAAAACTTATTCTCAATTCAGTTGGTACAAAAAATTTCAACATGGTTGTGACATTTGCAGCTCCAACTCTTCCAGGAATGCAAGATTACAAAAATCTAATGAAAATTCTCGAAAAACACTTGTCTCCGATAAAAAATTCTCTCGTGACTCCACATCAATTTCAGATTTTGTCGCTTAATTAAGAGCAGATATTGGAGATTGTTAGCTCTTTTGCACATGCAAAATGTCAGTTACAGAAAAATGTCAGTTACAGACAACATCTACAGACATGAAAATAATCGACAAGAAAGAAACTTACACCGCGAAAAGAAGAGCCAAAATTACCAGTTCCAGAAGAAGAAACCTCAACAAATTTCCAGGATCGACTTGTCTGCTTCAAGCCTCGATGGACCCTGCCTTCGATGTGGCCGTCTCAACCACCTGGTGAACGATTGCAGTACCGATTCCAAGAACCTCAACTGCTCAAGCTGCAAAAAACAGGGACACGTCGAAAAAGTCTGCATCCGTACGCTCCTTGAGAAGAAAAAGAAGAATCAGCAATTAACTCATCACATTTCGACCACAATCGAGCCCAGAGATGACGGCACTTTCCACATCAAGTCGTCCTCCAAAATCAACACCTATCAAAGGACAGCGAGCGATTTACCGCTACGGTAAAAATAGAAGGAAAACCAATAACCTTTGAAGTGGACTCCGGTTCAGGCTATACATTTCTACCCCAAAATCAACTCAAAGGTGTAATGTGACGCCTACGCCCAGGAATCGAAGTGATTCCGATCCCGAACCCTTGTAACCTGCCAGATGGATATGTCCTCGAAGTGCCAGCGGACTTCATCTGTTGTGCGGATATCGTTATGCAGAAAATATTTTTTTTTTCTGTCCAAATATTTAGATCCGTGGATATAAATATTCGAAATATAGAATTAATCCAACCCCGGCACATTTCGAGGCATAGCCATCTGGAAATGCCCCTCCACCGTGGCCCTCGAGAAAACTATGCCACTGGCGACAACTGGAGAGGTACATTGCCGCATATGACGTGCCATTCCACACACAGTTGTTTTGTCCGATGTGACAACGGGATGATTTTGGCAGCCACATGTAGGCGCTAAACGTCATCGTAAAGTTCTTCGTGATAATATCCAAGGTATTACAAAACCAGCTATACGTCGTTTGGCGCGACGTGGTGGAGTGCAACGTATTTCCGGTTTAATCTATGAAGAAACGCGTGGTGTGCTTAAAGTGTTTTTGGAAAACGTTATTCGTGAGGCAGTGACATTCACCGGAGCATTGCCTCAGGCTGGAGCATGAAGCTCTGTCAAGGTCGGAAAGGAGATCAACAGGCAAATTAGGAAAGAGGTTAGTTTAGTTAATAAAGGATTAGAAAGGTTAGCAATATTTTGTCTGGTCTGCAGCGGAAGGCAGTGTGAACTGTATCGGAACCAGTAGGCGTGGATTTGACGAGCAGCTTGGATTCAGTCGATAGGTTATCTCACTCAAGAAAAAGCCAAAGTGGATCGGCATGGAACGGAGTTGACGACATGCAATTGTTCACAGAACTTGACGCCAAAAGTGGGGACTTAATCCGCGAGTGGAATAGTGTCCTGCGAATTCATCGCTCAAGCAAGGACAGTATTAGTTCACAATCACCCGCACGTGCAACTCGCCTGCTCAACAGGTCCCGCGTGCAACAGAGCACGCTCAGCAATACCGGTTCAGATAGTCCTAGATCAATAGATAGTCTTCCCCACAAACATCTCCGTTCATCGCTGACGGGCAAGGATATAGTCAGCTCGTCAGACGATCTCCTGTTTATAGACAAATCTTTTAGGAATGCAATGATTCAAGATGTCCAAAATTTAAGGAAACAGTTGACACGTCTCCGAAGGATTTTACAAGATTCTGAAACTCTCAACCCATTCGAGCAGAGTAATGGGAAATTATTCGCATCTTGTGAATTGGACAGTAGTGGTCAATTGCCCGCTGATGATAAGGACACAAGTAGTCTGGCTTCGTCAATAGCCGATGATCCTAGACAGGAGTTAGCCGATCTACGAAGACAGGTTGTTTACCTTCAGGTATTTGCACGTCGTTTATTTTATTGTTTATTTTATTCAGAAATAAGTTACTGAATGAAACTAAAACGAACCATTATTCCTCCAATACCGTATTTCCGAAAATAATGCATATCGTAAACAACATTCTTTAGTACATTTACCAATAATAGCAAGTGGTAATTAATTCGATTTGAATCGTACAATTTACGTTTGATTCCATGTTTGGTTTACTTAAGTCTACAAAAAAAAAACCCAGCCATGCCGTACTAAAGATGATTTTGTTCTGATAGAAAACTCGCATCTGGCATAAATAAACAAACTGTTGAAGCTATGAAGAAAAATTAATTAGTAAAAATAGATAAGAAAACGCAAACAAACGACTTGGGTAATTTTACACTTTTCTATTTCTATATTCCACCGCTTGTCCATAGTAATGAGTACAGTAAATGATGATAATACAAAATAACTCTTAGCGTAATAACTTTTGTAAGAAAATGCGTTAGCTAAATCGGACGTTAGTTGAACGACATGAATGATGTGGTCCTGATTTCTATCTAGAACATATGATAATTTTTTTTTGTTTTCACGTCATTCCTACTTTTAAATCTTTGTGTACGTTGAACAGTGTGCTTTATATCGTTAAAAAATATTGCAAGAAATGGGGGGATTGCTTTTGTCGCAGAGAATGGAAAATCGAATTTTTTTTGTCTCTCAACCCCCAATTATTCATGATTAGTTCAATCGTTTCCAGTAACATTCCCATTAACTTCAAGCAGCGACGGATTGTGAATCAAATCCTCAATTTTAAAACACTATTTCAATAAAAAAAAAAAAAGACATTTCAAAGGCATTAAACATTAAAGTAACTGATAAACAATAATAATAAACTGGCTTGTAAATATTTTGTACTCACCAAATGATTGTTAAAGATCACGCTCACCTATTGTTACACCGCTCCGTATTTATATATATAATATTCAAAGTTAAACGCCATACAAGGGGAATAAAAAAATGGTAAAAGAAGTGGAAAATTCCAGATAAAAAGCAATAAAAAAAAAAAAACAATGAATCGATTCTCCGTTTTTTTTATACAAAATCACTTGCATCGTTTCCTGATTTGTTATTAATTATTGTATACGTGGATAAGCCATCTTTGCTGCTTCCATTTCGCTTTTTGAATTTGACGCACGATTAGATTCGTCACTAATGCGTACTTGAACCACTTAGAAATATTTAATTTACGAAATTGTTGAGAAAACAAAATTTAAATTATTTAAAACCAAACAAGAACAATAAATATTAAATCCACCTAGAAAAATTAAAAATAAATGTTTAATTTGGCGGTTTATTGTGAAACGAAAAATTTGTTTGTGATCGCAAATTTATATTCAAAAATAATAAAAGGTGAAACATAAATTAAGAAACAAATTGTTAGCGGTTTACCTTATTATGTAATTGTCTTCAAAACTAATTATTATAACTATTATCATTATTAGTAATAAATTATCGCTCGATTCTTGCAAAAACCCTTTAAATACGTATTAAGGAAATTATACTTTATGTTCCGTTTCTTGAAGTAAATAAAAAAAAATCCAATGAATTGCTAATTTAACTAACGACTTTCCTTTTCAGTAACTCGTTCTATTTCAGGGGGAACGGAGAGTGTATGGTAGGTATGTCGTCGCGGGGTTAGGGTTTCGCCAAATCCGCTGAAGTCGGTTTCGCGTCGCGCGCGGTACGCGGTACCTTTGTTTGTTTCGCCATTTCTTTAGAGTAGTTTTCTTCGGTTTAAGTTCGAGTAGTATATTTTTCGGTACCGCGTCGGTGAATCGGTAACGCGCCTATGGGATTTTGTAGCGTTTTTGATTTGAGATCTGTGGATAGATCACATCCAGAACTAACGTAATGTAGGTTTCTCGTTCTGGATGAGTAATTGTTGACGCGTTTGGAAAACGGGCAAGTTCAGGTGACTGAAATATTGTGATTGAGCGTAATCCATTCGGAGACCCGCGACCGAAATCCTCTCCGAACTAGCTGGCCGACAAGCAGTCACCGCGTGAATGGATTACGGTGCACGGATTGGTTGACCTGTTGGTACCATCCGTTGGCACTACTCAGACTTAACGTCTAGAACCGATGAGAGGTCGGTTCCGCGTTCGATCTGAAAAGGAGAAAATCATTACAAATGGCGCCCAACGTGGGGCCAAACAACATCCTAAGGGGGAAAGAACTTCGCGTCTTCTGACGAGTTGGTCCTTTACGGAGGATGTAAGGTACTTTGGTACTCGAGTCCCACTATCAGGAGCAGTGGAATTGTGTGATACACATTAGAGGTCGCTTCACGTGAGTTGTAGCTTCCGCTCTCCTTTGTTTGATTTTGCTTTCGCGACAGAATCCTTCCGACGTGTTGTCCCAGGTTAACCCCTGTAAGGACCTTCTATTTTCTTGATGGAACTGCCAGTCTGATGGGTTTACCTATCAGCATGGACTCTCAAGAAAATAGAAGGCTACCTTGCCTTTATGTCGCGGAAGGATTCTAACTATTTCTTATGCGTGTTAGACGAGTGGTATCGGTTCAACGTTCGGTGGCGTATGCTGGAGTTGCGAAGCCCGGAATGCTTCTACGCGTCGGGAACTTTGACCGCGTACAAAGTCGTTACGGTAGCTCTACCACTTGTCTCGTCGAGTCATTTAACGTAGATTAGAACCGGTTTGTAATGTATGTGGGTATGGGGATAAATTTCGTAAATCGACCGAAGCACCCTTTCTTCGGCAGATTACCACGCACTCTCATTTCCCGCTGAAGAGTTCGACCACTGAAAAGGAAAGTGTGTATCATTTAATCTTTTTTTTCCTCTCTTTTTTTTTCTATTTTATATACATAGCTCGCCACTAACGGCCACTAATTTAGTGATAAGTTATTAGTAGGAATAAGTATATTCTATATATTTTTTTTTTACTTTATTTTAGCACCACAAGTAACACACACAAAATGGCAACGAAGCGGACCCCAGACAAGCGTTGGACCAGATCCAAAACGGTCCAACCAGCTAACTGCGGGATCTGCTTCGAAGACGTAGTGGAGGGCGTACACAGCGTGCGATTGGATTGTGGACATTTATTCCATCGTGCCTGTGTACAACAGCTCCTCCTCACGTCAGAGCTGTGTCCCTTATGCCGACGACCCATAGATCGGTCTGCCCTAGACGTCCCCCTCGGAACGCCCCTACCGACGCGTGGAGCAGTGGCGAAAGGAGCTCCAGAAGCCGAACCGTCACAACCACTCTTAGACCTGCAAGGAGCAGTAGGCGGTGAAGTTCCGGCTGCGAGTGTCGTGTCCGAGGTGACAACCATGCCTTCCGCCCACTCCATTGACACCCTCGTGGCGTTGATGAGGGATATGTCGGAGAGGATTGGCAACCTGGAGGGAAAGATCCAGAATCTCCCGTTGAGCCAACCACCCAGCCGCGTGAGAACTCCGCTTGGCTGGGAGCCAAATCCCAGTGTGGCGATGCCCCACTCCCGACAATCCGAGCAATGGGTCCCACCCCCAAGGAACTCGGGAATGGATCCCAGAGCTCCCGAATACAGACCGCGACACAGTACCGGACCTCCGTTGGTACCTCCAGCCCCCGAGGCAGTTCAGTACCACAGGTCAATCGAGGATGTGATTCCCCCCGGGAACGCATTGGCACCTTTTCGAGACCCGACGCCTCGTATCATGGAGAGTTGGCGCCTGAACTTTACAGGGTTCAACGATATGATATCGGCGGACCGGTTCCTTTTCCGGATTCAGGCGTTGATATCCAGCACCCTGGGAGGGGATTCCTCGGCCTTCCTCCGGCATGCACATCTTTTGTTCAGCGGCGACGCTGCCGACTGGTACTGGAGCTTTAAAGAGTCAACGCCACGTCCCACTTGGCACTCTTTCAGTGCAGCCTTCCGCAATCGATTTGAGGATGGCTTCACTGAGAGAGAGCTAAGAGAGCAAATAAAGAAACGGAAACAAGGCGCTCACGAACCGTTCGACCAGTACTACACCAGTATAGTGAGATTGAGCACTCGCCTGCGAAATACCATGCCCGAGGACGAATTAGTAGAAATTATCAGAGAGAACATGCGCTGGGATCTCCAGAACAGCCTGCTACATTTTCCCATCAACACCATACAGGGATTGCGCCTCCATGCGCGTAGACAAGAACACTTGGATGAGCGACGAGGTACCTTCCGCCCACAACCTCGCATAACGGGACCAAATCCCCGAAATCATCACACCGCGGAGTTGATGGCAGCAGACCACCTGCTTGCTGATCCAGTACCAGTACCGAGGAGCGGAGCACCACCGGAGCTTGAGGACCCAGCATTGATTGATCGACCCTCCCTTGAAGCACTTACAAGCCCGACGGTCTGTTGGAACTGCCGACAACCGGGACATCGGTTCTACGCATGTCCAGCGGAGCCGACGCTTTTCTGCTACCGCTGCGGGAAGGCCGACACATACGCACCTGACTGTGCAAATTGCAAAGGGCGAAAAAACTTGCCACCGAGTGCCGCGACCACCCGTCGGCACTCCTAGACCCCGGACGAACAAATCCAGACCCCATCACCAGCTATGACCCAGCTCCCATCATGACTCCAACTCTGCTGACTCGCACCGCTAAACACAGTTCTCCCGAAGTTCCACAACCGACGCCGTCCTTCGCCGAGGCCAATGCGCAGGGAAATGATAGCGAGACGAAGGCTCCTTGGCATGTAAAACCTTTTCATGTCAGGTTGCGGAATTATTTGGCTACTCGACAGCGCATCTTCCATGAGGAATTGGCCACAACTGTCCCACCGCGAAGCAAGCGAGCCACGCGTCGGATGCGGAGCTTCTGGAGAAAAGTCAGGCAGTCGAGAAAAAGGTTGAAGGACATATACTTAGACGAATTATTGAGGGAGGATGTCCGGCCATATGCGTCAGTACACCTCCTGCAAAAACGAGTATCAGGCTTAGTCGATACGGGAGCCAGTGTGAATTGCATCTCTGCCGAGTTTGCAGGGGAGGTACTGGCCAAGCACGCGGACCAAATCCGTCATTTCACCTCCTGGTTAAGCACGGCGGACGGAACTCGTCACTCTGTAGTGGGAAAAATTATGACGGATGTCACCTTTAAAGGGGTAACTAAACCTATGGAATTTTTCATCATACCTCAGTTAACCCAGAATCTTTATTTAGGAGTGGATTTCGTTCGAAAATTTAACTTGGCCCCGGCACTATTTTCCAGTTCGACCCTGGAGTCCGTCACCACCGTTCCTGACCAATCTCAACCCACTAACTTACTACGGCATACACTGGATGTAACTCAGCAACTGCGTCTCGACTCGGCTATATCGGCTTTTCCATCGCACGAGAAAGAAGGTCTCGGGCGGACTGCCCTGGTGTTCCACACTATAGATGTGGGGGACGCTAAACCCATAAAACAGAGACATTTCGCCATATCTCCGGCGAAGGAAAAATCGTTATATGCCGAAGTGGATCGAATGCTATCATTAGGCGTAATCGAAGAATCACAGAGCGCGTGGGCTTCCCCAGTCACCTTAGTTGTCAAGCCGAACAAGGTCCGGTTATGCTTAGATGCCAGACGCTTGAACGCCGTCACAGTCAAGGACGCATATCCTCTACCGTTGATCGAAGGCATTTTGAGTCGATTGCCTAAAGCCCATTTCATCACGAGCTTAGACCTCAAGGACGCCTTCTGGCAAATTCCTTTAGACCCCGGTTCAAAGGAGAAAACAGCCTTCACAGTCCCAGGCCGGCCCTTATATCAATTCGTGACCATGCCATTCGGATTGTGTAATGCCCCCCAAACAATGACGCGCCTTATGGACAAGGTGATACCACCTCATTTGCGGCACCAAGTTTTCGTTTACTTGGACGATCTGCTGCTTATAACCGAGACCTTTGACGAACACATCGACCTGCTTCAGGAGGTGGCTCTACACATCCGGAGGGCAAGATTAACCATCAACATAAGGAAGAGCCAGTTCGTGATGACGGAGGTGAAGTATTTAGGTCACATCATTGGGCATGGGCATATCAAGACCGATCCGGAAAAGACTCAAGCGATTGACGTTTTTCCATTACCCAAGACCACCAAACAGTTACGCCGATTCTTAGGCTTATGCGGATGGTACCAGCGTTTTGTACGTGACTATGCCACCATTACCACTCCTTTGACCGACATGCTGCGTAAGGGACGTAAATTCGTCTGGGAAGAGCCCAGCTTGCGAGCCTTTGAAGAGCTAAAGAAGAGTCTGACTACGGCCCCCGTACTGCACAGCCCGGACTTTGACAAACCGTTCTCAATCCATTGTGACGCGAGTCAACATGGGGTGGGAGCAGTCTTAGTCCAGGTTGCACAAGACGGCGAGGAGAGACCTATAGCCTTCATGTCTCACAAGCTGAACCCAGCCCAGCGAAATTACACGGTCTCCGAGCAAGAATGTTTAGCCGCGGTGTTGGCAGTGAAACGCTTCCGAGCCTATGTGGAGGGACACACCTTTGAAATCGTTACGGATCACGCTTCTCTGAAATGGCTAATGAGCCAGACTGATCTCAACGGCAGATTGGCCAGGTGGGCACTGAAACTCCAGGCATTTGACTTCACAATCCGCCACCGAAAAGGAAGCCAGCATGTAGTCCCCGACACCCTATCCAGAATGTTCGCCCCTGAAGGAGCCGAGTTGGTCCAAGAGGACGACAGCCCCCAATTGATCGATCTGGACCATCCTGCCTTCAAGTCAGCCAGCTACACCCAACTGATTCACACTATCCAGAACCAACAGCCCCAGCTTCCTGAACTGCGGTTGACGGATGGATTTATTTACAAGCGGATGGGACACGCATCCGGAGACCCCATACAAGAAGAAGAACAGTGGAAGTTGTGGGTGCCCGAAGAATTAACCACTGATCTTATCAGGCGGGCTCATGACCACCCATCAAGTGCGCACGGCGGATACGGTCGTACACTTAGGCGGTTGAAAACCTGTTTCTTTTGGCCTAAGATGGCACAACAGATAAAAGCGTACGTAGCCTCCTGTGAGCTATGCAAGTGCACTAAAGCGCCCAACACCATTCTTCGGCCACCCATGGGTAAGGTTGAGGTCCCCGAACGCGTGTTCCAGCGCTTGTACATTGATCTTATCGGTCCTTACCCTCGATCTGCTTCTGGTCACACGGGAGCTGTCGTGGTCCTGGACCAGCTCTCCAAATTCCCTATCATAGAACCACTACGTAACATGCACACTGGACCAATAATCAGCTTTTTGGAGAACCGAGTCTTTCACATGTTTGGAGTTCCGGAGAAACTTGTCTCCGACAATGGGGTCCAGTTCACCTCCAGCAAGTTCCGAGACCTAATGTCCAAATACGGCATCATACACCAACGAACTGCCGTCTATTCACCGCAAGCCAACGCATCCGAACGACTGAATCGTACGCTCATAGCGGCCATTCGCGCCTATGTCCACCCGAATCAGAGGGACTGGGATCGCAAATTGTCCGCCATCACTAGTGCACTGCGCTCGTCGTACCACGCCACGACCGGCATTTCGCCGTATTTTGCAGTGTTCGGCCAGTACATGATCGGGCATGGGAGCGCTTACCGGCTATTGCGGCAGCTGAAATCGCTAGAGGACCCAATCGTGGTTCTAGAACCGCACGAAAAGCTCCAACTTCTGCGAGATCAACTGCGGGAGAAGATTGAAGAAAGTAGACGGATGGGAGAGGAGCGGTACAACTTGCGATCTCATCCTTCTGGCTTTAAGGCCGGCGACGAAATATATCGTCGAAACTTCCGACAGAGCGATGCCACCCGCCATTACAATGCCAAACTAGACAAGAAATTCGTGAAGTGTCGAGTCATACAAGTCATAAGCCCCACCCGATACCTCATCGCGGACATGACTGGTAGGACCCTGGGAATTTACCACGCAAAAGACCTTAGACGATGAAGTGCAACTAATTCCCACGAGAAACCTTGGCTTATCCCAAATCTCTGCCTAGGCGAAGGCCTCCGAATAACACCTGACTTCCTACTATATAGTCACTGTCGAGTCTTCACGAACAGGGTTGTAGCCTATCCTTCGAAACGGATCTTCGACCCGCCACGTCCCTAACCAAGACCTTTTACAAAGGAGACGGGATCGTAATTACTTCGATTTTGGGGGGGGGAATGTGTAATGTGACGCCTACGCCCAGGAATCGAAGTGATTCCGATCCCGAACCCTTGTAACCTGCCAGATGGATATGTCCTCGAAGTGCCAGCGGACTTCATCTGTTGTGCGGATATCGTTATGCAGAAAATATTTTTTTTTTCTGTCCAAATATTTAGATCCGTGGATATAAATATTCGAAATATAGAATTAATCCAACCCCGGCACATTTCGAGGCATAGCCATCTGGAAATGCCCCTCCACCGTGGCCCTCGAGAAAACTATGCCACTGGCGACAACTGGAGAGGTACATTGCCGCATATGACGTGCCATTCCACACACAGTTGTTTTGTCCGATGTGACAACGGGATGATTTTGGCAGCCACATGTAGGCGCTAAACGTCATCGTAAAGTTCTTCGTGATAATATCCAAGGTATTACAAAACCAGCTATACGTCGTTTGGCGCGACGTGGTGGAGTGCAACGTATTTCCGGTTTAATCTATGAAGAAACGCGTGGTGTGCTTAAAGTGTTTTTGGAAAACGTTATTCGTGAGGCAGTGACATTCACCGGAGCATTGCCTCAGGCTGGAGCATGAAGCTCTGTCAAGGTCGGAAAGGAGATCAACAGGCAAATTAGGAAAGAGGTTAGTTTAGTTAATAAAGGATTAGAAAGGTTAGCAATATTTTGTCTGGTCTGCAGCGGAAGGCAGTGTGAACTGTATCGGAACCAGTAGGCGTGGATTTGACGAGCAGCTTGGATTCAGTCGATAGGTTATCTCACTCAAGAAAAAGCCAAAGTGGATCGGCATGGAACGGAGTTGACGACATGCAATTGTTCACAGAACTTGACGCCAAAAGTGGGGACTTAATCCGCGAGTGGAATAGTGTCCTGCGAATTCATCGCTCAAGCAAGGACAGTATTAGTTCACAATCACCCGCACGTGCAACTCGCCTGCTCAACAGGTCCCGCGTGCAACAGAGCACGCTCAGCAATACCGGTTCAGATAGTCCTAGATCAATAGATAGTCTTCCCCACAAACATCTCCGTTCATCGCTGACGGGCAAGGATATAGTCAGCTCGTCAGACGATCTCCTGTTTATAGACAAATCTTTTAGGAATGCAATGATTCAAGATGTCCAAAATTTAAGGAAACAGTTGACACGTCTCCGAAGGATTTTACAAGATTCTGAAACTCTCAACCCATTCGAGCAGAGTAATGGGAAATTATTCGCATCTTGTGAATTGGACAGTAGTGGTCAATTGCCCGCTGATGATAAGGACACAAGTAGTCTGGCTTCGTCAATAGCCGATGATCCTAGACAGGAGTTAGCCGATCTACGAAGACAGGTTGTTTACCTTCAGGTATTTGCACGTCGTTTATTTTATTGTTTATTTTATTCAGAAATAAGTTACTGAATGAAACTAAAACGAACCATTATTCCTCCAATACCGTATTTCCGAAAATAATGCATATCGTAAACAACATTCTTTAGTACATTTACCAATAATAGCAAGTGGTAATTAATTCGATTTGAATCGTACAATTTACGTTTGATTCCATGTTTGGTTTACTTAAGTCTACAAAAAAAAAACCCAGCCATGCCGTACTAAAGATGATTTTGTTCTGATAGAAAACTCGCATCTGGCATAAATAAACAAACTGTTGAAGCTATGAAGAAAAATTAATTAGTAAAAATAGATAAGAAAACGCAAACAAACGACTTGGGTAATTTTACACTTTTCTATTTCTATATTCCACCGCTTGTCCATAGTAATGAGTACAGTAAATGATGATAATACAAAATAACTCTTAGCGTAATAACTTTTGTAAGAAAATGCGTTAGCTAAATCGGACGTTAGTTGAACGACATGAATGATGTGGTCCTGATTTCTATCTAGAACATATGATAATTTTTTTTTGTTTTCACGTCATTCCTACTTTTAAATCTTTGTGTACGTTGAACAGTGTGCTTTATATCGTTAAAAAATATTGCAAGAAATGGGGGGATTGCTTTTGTCGCAGAGAATGGAAAATCGAATTTTTTTTGTCTCTCAACCCCCAATTATTCATGATTAGTTCAATCGTTTCCAGTAACATTCCCATTAACTTCAAGCAGCGACGGATTGTGAATCAAATCCTCAATTTTAAAACACTATTTCAATAAAAAAAAAAAAAGACATTTCAAAGGCATTAAACATTAAAGTAACTGATAAACAATAATAATAAACTGGCTTGTAAATATTTTGTACTCACCAAATGATTGTTAAAGATCACGCTCACCTATTGTTACACCGCTCCGTATTTATATATATAATATTCAAAGTTAAACGCCATACAAGGGGAATAAAAAAATGGTAAAAGAAGTGGAAAATTCCAGATAAAAAGCAATAAAAAAAAAAAAAACAATGAATCGATTCTCCGTTTTTTTTATACAAAATCACTTGCATCGTTTCCTGATTTGTTATTAATTATTGTATACGTGGATAAGCCATCTTTGCTGCTTCCATTTCGCTTTTTGAATTTGACGCACGATTAGATTCGTCACTAATGCGTACTTGAACCACTTAGAAATATTTAATTTACGAAATTGTTGAGAAAACAAAATTTAAATTATTTAAAACCAAACAAGAACAATAAATATTAAATCCACCTAGAAAAATTAAAAATAAATGTTTAATTTGGCGGTTTATTGTGAAACGAAAAATTTGTTTGTGATCGCAAATTTATATTCAAAAATAATAAAAGGTGAAACATAAATTAAGAAACAAATTGTTAGCGGTTTACCTTATTATGTAATTGTCTTCAAAACTAATTATTATAACTATTATCATTATTAGTAATAAATTATCGCTCGATTCTTGCAAAAACCCTTTAAATACGTATTAAGGAAATTATACTTTATGTTCCGTTTCTTGAAGTAAATAAAAAAAAATCCAATGAATTGCTAATTTAACTAACGACTTTCCTTTTCAGTAACTCGTTCTATTTCAGGGGGAACGGAGAGTGTATGGTAGGTATGTCGTCGCGAGGTTAGGGTTTCGCCAAATCCGCTGAAGTCGGTTTCGCGTCGCGCGCGGTACGCGGTACCTTTGTTTGTTTCGCCATTTCTTTAGAGTAGTTTTCTTCGGTTTAAGTTCGAGTAGTATATTTTTCGGTACCGCGTCGGTGAATCGGTAACGCGCCTATGGGATTTTGTAGCGTTTTTGATTTGAGATCTGTGGATAGATCACATCCAGAACTAACGTAATGTAGGTTTCTCGTTCTGGATGAGTAATTGTTGACGCGTTTGGAAAACGGGCAAGTTCAGGTGACTGAAATATTGTGATTGAGCGTAATCCATTCGGAGACCCGCGACCGAAATCCTCTCCGAACTAGCTGGCCGACAAGCAGTCACCGCGTGAATGGATTACGGTGCACGGATTGGTTGACCTGTTGGTACCATCCGTTGGCACTACTCAGACTTAACGTCTAGAACCGATGAGAGGTCGGTTCCGCGTTCGATCTGAAAAGGAGAAAATCATTACAAAGGTTTGGACCAGAAGGTTCCTCTGTTACCAGCATCGATAGAATTTTAATCCTACACCCGAGATTTGTTCGTGCCAAAGTCAAAGTCAAAGTCAAAAGCGCTTTATTTAATACTAATCGTTATAAATTTTAAAAGAATATAAAGCAAAATCCAAACAATAACAATAAAAAAACTTAATGGCCCAAATGGCTCTCTAAATTTTTACGTTATCATTAAACACATTTAAAAAAAAAAACTCTAGCAAATTCAAATCAATGAAGATTGTTACATATTTTTAAAATTCAATTGGAAAAAGGAGAAAAAACCAACCAACACTATTCTAAAATTATTTATCATCTTAACTCTACAGTGAACTTTGATCCTACACCTAATATGTTTTAACTTAATTCTAATAAATGCAATCAAAAACTTTATCTTATACTAAAAAAATCTGTAACTATGTTCCTAACCTAAGCGTTTTACCTTATCTCTAACCTAATATAATAAACATAATATAAACCTAACCTATACCTAATTTTTAACAAAAATAAACAACAACACTAGATGTAGCAATAATGAGCTGAAACTCAAAAACTAAATAACGAAAAACACCAAAACTGAAAATAAACACGAATAATTTAGACATTGTCATTCAGCCACCAATACCTAGATTGCCCCGTCTCAACTCGATCAGCCTCAACGAATCTAGCAAATGAGTATCTCCATTGGAATTGTTGGTCTCGTGAACTCAAGTTCGGAGGATATTTTATCTTCTTATCGGTGGCCCGTCGATATATGTGATATATGACTGGGACGCCGTCAGAATCAAAAACATATCGATTCATGTCCAAATACACGAATGCTTCTGGAGGAATGAAGCCAGTAGCGACGCAAGTCGCTATACCCCTGCCTGTAAGGTGGAACGGCTGTGAAATCCAAGGGTTTTCACTCACAGTCACAGATCTTGCGATATGATTCCGAAGAAGTTTCAATATGAAAATATCGACTCTAGTCACTTCAGCAGTTTGATAAATTCTTCTATTCGATATATAATGTTTCCAATCCGTCTCAGGCTTTCTGTACAAACCAGTACATGCACGAAGACATTTCCTTTCGAAAACTCTTAATTTTTCCATAGTACTAGCACTCTGGTTGTACCAGATCTGACATCCATATGTCAAAACTGGTCTAACCAGTGTCTTGTAACAGATGATTTTGACCTTTTGATCAATGTATCTGGAATGAAAGAGCTTTTGAAGGGCCATGACTACTTTTTGTGCCTTACTGAGCATGATTTTCACATGTTCAGTATAGTACAGATACTGATCGAGATAAACACCGAGGTATCGAACACAGGATTTATGTGGAACCCGTTCAAGACTACCCTCACCAGCCATGATGTGGAAATCTTTCCAATTACGTTTCCAACACATTGTTTATCATTTAGTTTCCAACAGATGTCTGAGGTTACTTTCGTTATTGCATGTGTGGTCGAATGCCTGGCACGAAAACCAAATTGGCAATTCGGCATCAACTCATTTTCCTCAATGTGGGCGTTTAATGCTCTATTGAGTATCACTTCAAACACCTTGCTGATGTTAGGCAGCAAGCTGATTGGGCGATAGCTTTTGGGGCATGAAGATTTTTTTCCTTTCTTCAAGATCGGACATACCTTAGCCTTTTTCCACTCATTTGGGAAATATGAATTGCTCAACATGTTGTTGAACAATATGCAATAGTTCCTAATAGCAACCTCAGGCAAATGTCGGAGAACTACATTTGGAATACCATCAGTACCACATGATTTCTTGTTGTTTATCCTGCGAAATATGAAACACAAGTCTTCATAGCTGACAAAATAATCAATAAGATTCAAGTTCGGTATGAGGTCAGATGTTAATGTTTCATTGAAATGAAGAATTGATTGGCCGTTCAGGCTTGACTTGAAGTCGGAAACTTTTGCTTCAACGATCTCTGAAACTATTTCATTCCCTCTCTCAGGGTTTGGTAGATGAACCAATTCAAAATGTGTTCCAATCAGGGCAAGTTTATCTAATCCTTCACAAATGATCCTGTTTCCATTTCTATCCGGAGTCGTACTATCAATTTCGATACCAGCCCTATCGAGAAGATTTATCTCATCACTAGTGACTTCAAGATTCGATACCTTTACTCGAGACTTCTTGCGGAATATGCTATTCACTTTCGTGAACACGCCGTCTGGGCCCTGTGGGCTAATACCCCTCAATTTTTCCGCCCATTGATTGCTGACCTCACTCCTGAAGTATGACCGGATTAAGTTCCGGACATTCTTCAGATGTAATTTCAACAAAGCCAACGAGGGATGGTTGTAATCCAAAAATCGTCGATAAATATTGTTGACGCGTGTGAGAAGAAGGCTTTTCAATCTTTTCAACCTTGCCATGGTTGGTGTTTCATATCCTTCCATATTGTTTCGAAGTTTAATCTTGGGAACAACTTTCTCAATCGTTTCCAAAGTCAGCTTCTCTAACTTCGACAAATAGACATCTATTTCATCGTTAGTTAGATTCCTGTCATTAGGAACCATTGAGCAAGAGTTGCCACCATCAGAAGGGGGACATTGCTTCTGGTACTCCCGATTAAACTTCTTTTGAAACTTTCCCCAGTCTGTTTTTTTGAAGTTCAACCGATGATTTTCGTGTTGAACTGGAATGAGGAAGAAATCATCCCTTTGATGATTGATTTCCATTACGATTGCGTTATGGTCGCTATCATAAGGAAGCACCTGCAGTTTCCGTTGAGGACTATTAAAGTTGAATTCGAGTCTTGTGTCAGCAATGCAGAGGTCCAAATATGAATTTGTCCTAGGGTATGTTGGGAACTCCGACCCATATAGATTGCACCTGTATTCAATCTGGTTCTCTGTTATCCACGATTTCAGGAATACACCTCTTGGATTATTGGTGGCGTTTAGCCATGATGTATGCTTGGCGTTCAGGTCACCAGCAAGAATATAATAATTATGAAGCCTGTTCAATTCGAGTATTTCAAACAAGGAATTGAGTTCCTCCTTGAGCCTGAGAACAGTTCCACCAGTTGCATAGGCAGAGATAACGAAGAGGTTATCCCCACCTGGCAGTGAAATTTTGATAACGTACACTTCAAGAGATTCAAAGCTTTTGAATTCGACTTTTTCAATATTTTGGAAACGATAGGGTCTTTGAACCAATATCCCGGTGCCACCTCCCCCATCACCTATTACCCTATCGTTTCTTACGAATTCAAAATCCTTGAATGTCATGGAGTGCCATGAATTGAGGTGGGTTTCGGTGAGAAGCATGATGTCAGGCTTTTGCTTAACAATGAATTCAAGGAGATAATCACGCCGATGTATAGTAACAATGGAGTTGACGTTGATCGAGATGAGGCGAATCCTATCCATTGGAATGTGACTGGATGACAAACTATTTTGGAGCATGTTGACCTAAACTTTGAAAAACGAAATTGATTTTTTGGTCTTGCTTATTAATTCTATCTGAAAGCCATTCAAGTTGCTGGTAGATTTTAAGAAGCAGCTCATTATTGCCACTTACATTATTTATTTTATTCATATTATTGTCTGCTGGTCCTCTGGCAGCAAGTGCAAATGATACCCCGGGTTTGATGAAGTTGGGAGGTAACAGATTGTGATTTACTTTGGTTTGCTTTGGGGAAAATTTAGCGCTTGCATCTTGATACCGGGGGCATCCGCGGTATGATGCTGGATGACCAAATGTACCGCAATTAACACAGTACAATTTTTCTTTTGGCTCCACCTGAGCCAATTTGCATTCACCGGGGGCGTGGATATCTTTGCACAACACAGCGATAGTGCATTGCACAATTGGCAGCCGAATGACCGAATCGTTGACACCTGTAACACTGGTTGACCTCAGTTTTTTGGGGGCGTTCCCACCTCACAACTCTAAAGTTTAAGTACCTTACCTGTTGGAGGGCACTCGGACTGCTGTCGTTGGAAATTTGGACCAAATAAAATGGTAATATTTTACCTTCTACAGTTGATCTCCTTGTAGCAAAATTTTTCACACACATGAACTTAACAGCTGGTGCTGCTTCCTGCAACATCTCAAGGAGATCAACTGTATTCTCCCCACAGTCCAGGCCCTTCAACAGGAAGGTCTGATTTTTTTCCGCCTTTGGCGTATATGTAAAGTGGGGAGCTTGGACACTATTAAGAGCATCTTTCGCCAGTTTGATGTCAGCCAGTGTCTTTGTCTTGATCGAGAGCTTATCACCGGTCACTCTCTTAATTTCAAAGTTTTTGATTTTATGTTCGGCTGCCAATAACCGGACCATATCTCCTCCACGCTGCCCAAAAACGTTTATTGGAGGAACTTTTTCATTTACCACATTAATTTTATTAGGAGGACCAGCAGACACACCGGTTGGCTTCTTCTCCTTTTGCTTATTTTTTAATTTTAAATATTTAATGAAATTATTATCGCTATCAATATTACCTATCTTATCGTTGCTCTCTATCTCGACGTCCATTTCCTCGTGCATTGCAGACAGCACCGCATAATAATTGGCGCTGTCGTTCGCTCCTCCTGCGCTCAGGATATTTTCCGCATCATGGATTGTCTTGCTCATATCTTGCGATTTCATTTTATTTGTTGGTACTCCTTTCCCGTTGGTCTTGCTTGTTGTTTCCTGTTTTTCATTCTTCTTAGTGAGTATCGGCTCTTCTTGGCCGGACGTATTCTGTGGCTTCGCTTTTTGTTTGTTCCCATTTGACAACGTCCGGACCATATCTTCTAAACTCTGTATCCGGAGTTTTAATTCGTCATTTTGTTTCGTAACCCTTGTATTCTCCATGGTTACTTTTTCATAATCTTCGCTTGAAATCGTAATTCGCTTTCCATGCTCACAATTGTCTTGTTCATTTTTCCGCTTGTTTATTTTATCATTTGTAATTTTCAAAATGCCTGGCTCTGGGTCCCCCAGCGGTGGGAAGCCGTCGGGCTCCTCCATCCCCCCGGTGAAAAAAACTTTTTTCCTTTCTTGAAACTTTCTCGTAGGTAAAGTCAAGATACTCGATAAATTGTTCGAATAGTTCGACGATGTAATAAGTTTCTTTATAAAATTACTTTGTAATTGACGTTTTTAAAAATTATTTTAATTTAAAAATTCTTGACAGGAGCGAATTAAAAACACGTCTACACGCAACGAGTGCTAGACGTAGAATGATTTGTTCGTGCCTAATGGTAAAATCAAGGTCAACGTACAGTTCAACGGCACAACAACCGAAGAAGAAATTTGCATTGTTTTGCATGAATACTCCGCACTTCTGGGGCGAGTTTGGACACGGCGCCTAAACATCGACTTGAAATCCATCGACAAGACTTTGACGAAATACCAAGGACATTCAATTCAGTGCATTGACGACAGCAAAACGACAGGCATTTTCGACTGGGAGGTTGGTTGCATTCCGAATTTCTAGGCCTCACTAAAACTAGGTGACGGACCCAAACCTTTTTTTTTCCGAGAAAGAGAAGTTCTTTACGCATTGGTGGACCGTTTTGATCAAGTCCTGCAGACTCGCTTTTTTGAATGACTGCTAATCATATTTTCGATTCTATATTTTTATGTTTTCGAATTGACAATACATTTAGCAAGTTGAGGTCCATAAAATCAAGGCTTTTATTGACTTGTCCATTCAAAAATAATAATTGAGACACAACACCATAAAACTGCAGTTCTCCCTGCAAAAAAATATTATGCCGGTGGCATACTACATTTAAATCCACTTGATAGGCAAGCAATGCACATTGAAAGTTAATTCTATATTAGTTCTATGAAAATGTTCCTAGATAAAATTTCCTAACTGATTTTTTTACGCTTGAAGCAATTTACACAAAAACGTTATCATTGACTTTACACTTTTGTCTGCCTGGATAGATTCCCTTGCCCAGGAATAGTTGAAAATTCTTCTAGTTTTGTAGGTTTGGCTGCATCTCAGATGGTTGTAATGTGCCCATCCGATTTGTGGGTACTTTCAGCGTCGATTTTAAATCCCAAGAATTCTACTGATGGTGTAGTGAAAACACACTTTTTTCTGTTGAGTTTGAGTCCATTTTTCCCCACTTGTTCAAGAATTTGCTCTCATGTTATCAACATTTGGTCGAAATTGTTTGCTTCGAAGAGGATGTCGTCGAAGAAATTCCTGACATGTTTGACGCCCTGAAAAGCAGCTTCCATGTGACGTTGCCAAATTGGCTGCACCATATACTGCCCGGGTCGGTCAGATAAGGCCATATGTTGAGGCGTTGAATGTTAAAGCGTGTCTGAATTCTTCATCCATACGCAAATGAGAGTATGCATCTGGTACGTCTAGGTGGCAGAATATCTTAGCTCCTTTCATCTGATTGAAAGAATATTTAGCTTCTGAACCGGGTATTCGTCGATAATCATCGTGGGGTTAAGCGTTAGTTTGCTGTTTCCTGTAATACGAATTTTACCGTTTTTTTTTTTGCTACGACGTAAGTAGTGAACACCCATTCGGATTAGTCTACTCTTTCATACAAACCTGAAATAGTCTTGGTATCGGTCTCTTTCTTGTATGCGCCCCGCAGTTCTAGGGGTATTTCATGGGCTTTGGCGAAAATTGGGGATGCTCCGGACTTCAAATGAAGTGCGGCTGGCGGTCCTACAAGTTGACTTGGTGTCTCGCTGATGACATCGTCGTAACATACCAACAGTTGATCAAGTCGCTTTTGCTACTCTAGGTTGAGTTTGACGGGGCCCACTGACATGACTACGTTGATTTGCTCCGTTGGGGGAAAAAATTTGGTAAAGCTGATTACGTGGGAAAATTGGCTGATCCATTCTCTCCCCAGGAGGGTGTCGAAGTCATCTTCCACCACGTATAGATTGAGTCGCTGCGTCCTTGCGCTAATCATTGCGTTGACTGAAATTCACCACATGCGTCAAATCTGGTGACGAGTCTAGCTTGCGAATTGTCTGTTGGTTGTTTTTAAATGAAAAGTGGGTTTGATTTCACAAAGGTTTTTCCGCTAGTAATACCACATGGTGCTCCTGTATCAAGTTCCATTTTCCGGCCCCGGCCATCGATTTCAACAGTGATTAATTGCTTATCATTGCTTTAAATGAAATAAGTATTGCTGATTTCATTGAAATTTTCAATTGAATCAACAGTTTGCGCCAGAAATTGTGATTGACTTTCGTGTTCTCTTGTTCTCTTACCTGACCGGTTTTGAAATTTTTTGACCAGCAAACTTTTGAAACATGACCTTTTTTACCGCACACAAAGCATTCTTCATTAAGAAATTTATATTGACTGTTCCCCGTGGTTCCCTGTTACGGCTTGGTTCCCGTTGTTGTCCTCGTGTTGGTTGTCCTCGTTTGATCTGCGGCGATGCGAATCCTAATTTGTGCGTGAGATCTCCTGCGGTTTTAGCTCCTCATAATTTAACCTCTTCCGCAGTGTGTCTCGTTGCCCCCAAGGATTGCACAATTTCAAAGGCTTCAGGAAAAGTTTTTGGTTTTTTCAAAATTATTTCCTCGCAAACGTCAGAAACTTTCAAGCCAAATAAAAATTGTTCAGTTAACACTCTATTGAAGAACTCCCCATAATCATAAAAAGTTGCATCTTGGCCCAGTCGCAACGAGAACCATCTTTTTCAAGTTCAAGTTCGCAGAAAGTATTAAATTCCAACAGATCGGAATTTGATACTTTCTGCGAACTTGTTTTTTGACTTGTAAAAATATTTGGTTTAGGTATCTTTTATTTGCTTGTTCGGCAGATTTTCAGGGTTTTGGGAACTGACAAGATTACCTTCGAACCAACGTTAATAGAATAGGCACCAAAAAGGACGAGAATAGGTGCCACATGAAAGCCGCCAATATAACCTATCACTCCGCACATCCCATAATAAGCCCAGAGTTGCGCACAGGTAAAATAAGCTAAAGATATACAAATCACTAGTCATTGCTGTTATACGGAACTAAAATATGGGCCCTGATGAGCGAATCCAAAAAGACAGTGGGGATATTTGAATTGCTGGCTTGGTCTCGGAGAGGGACTTGGCATTCAGCATTATGGTAGCCCCAATCAGACAGTGGCAAATGTTCAGTGCGAATAATAACTATCTTTATCCGTGAATTAGTGTTGAGTGCATTAAACTATTCTACGAATATTAAAACAGTGTACTCCGATGAAGATAGTTGTAAATTGCATGGAATTTTCAGACACGCAACATTTAAGACATAAACACAACCTCCAATTGACGTCCAAAGTGCAACAGGAGACTAAAAATCTCTTCAATAAAGCTATAGGTGAAGAAATCCGACATTGTCCACGGAATAGCTCCTTATGAGGCTACGAGCACCGAACTATCATTGCAAAATGGACGTAATAGTGGACGCCACACTCCAGTTTTAAGTAAGCAAGATTGAAGTGGCAGAGACGATTTTAGATAAAGTTATTCCACTTCAGTTCCAGCGCAAAAGGACGATTGGCTACCATTCGATAAAGAGGACATGATAAGTGTGCCTGGTCGTGATGAGCCAGAATGGTGGCGTGACGAATCAAATGAACTGACCGACTTATTCTCGAGCAACTACGTGAAGCCTTAGTATCTTCTGGTAAGAAAACTGGCGAAAAATAACAAAAATCCGTTTTGCATTCCGTTTTCAGTGTATTTATTCAATTAGAATGCGATATTTTTTTTAGTCTCGTTTTCCTGTATCACATTTTGGCTCGACATACTAAAATACATTCATATGCACATATATCTCATTCCAGTTAATTATTATAGTTACGGTTATGAAAATGTTATTGTCTGCTTGTGTACTGCTATGAATTTTAAAAGTATATATTCTTTGCATTTGGTTGACACATCAACTGTAGTATTCTTAAATTTCATTTTGAATCGTTCATTCATTTTCCTTGCTAACATCTTGTTATCCTCTTATACGATTTTATTGTTTGTCGCTTCGGCAATCTACTGGATGAAAAGGACACTAAACGGTCCGGTTGTTAAGAACAAAGGGAAAAATTTTATTCAAATCTGTAGACTTTTTTTACCTTTTTGATTAGCTATGGTTAGTTTGAATGTCCATGACCTTGTGTTCATATACGCAGAGCCATTTATTTATTGGATTATTGCGCTACGAAGATTATATTATTTATTACCTAAACATTTTGTTGACTGGTGTATGATGAGCTATTTTATTCTCACTGCCAATATTCTAAGCCTTACCTTTACGCATCCACTTCCACTCTTGCATTTCTTAGAGTCTCAGAAATTCTCTTTCTCGCACCCATTCTTTAATTTTTCCGGCTAAATACTTGGATTGTCGTCAGCTCCCGGGATGGCTTTAGATGAGAATTTACTGAAAGCCAATTTCCTCCACCCCTCTTAAAAACAGTATATTGTAATTAAATAGTATGAACTATATTAGTATAGCTGCTGATGCGATAATTTAGCCCCAGATTTCCCATAGTGAACCTTTCAAAAAATGCTGATCGTTATAAACACCATTTCGTTGAAAACATACGAACGATCTTGAAATGATGATTTTGTCTTTGTCTTGTCTTGAAATGATGATTTTTAAACGATTACGCTTCTAAAAGCAAACATGAAATTTGTACAAAATATTTTATTAATCGTTGCGAAGTTTGATCGGAAATTTTATTATTTCACTAGAAAATCTTACAACGAAATTAAATAATAATCAATTGAGTTCATTATTATATTTTTATGTTAATCTGTTCACTTGGATGAAATATAGTTTTAATCAAATATATCAACCATATCATGCTAGAAACATATTATCCCCGGTATGGTATAAAATACTTACCTTTCGAATTATAGAATTGTCGCGATCTAATTATGAGTATGTGAATGGGATGGATAAGAGAAGATTATTTAACATTTATACATAGGAAATTTTCAAAACGATATCTATATTATTTTAAAAATCAATTACACAAGCATCAAAAGAGAACAAAAATAATTTCCCTTAATTTGATTGAATCATCTTCACTTCGTATTTACACAAATATTTTATTAAATCTTCGATCGTTCTTATTTCCTATTTTCTTTTTTATTTTGGTTTTATAAAAAAAAGGAAACGAAAAATTTCATGGTTGTCATCTATAACTATAAGATGAAAATTTAATGCTGAAATTGTTAATAGTGTTTTGACCTTTATAGCATCGTTTAAAAAGAAAATAAATATTAAAATGCTTTGCTGAGATAAAACTCACGTCTTTCCTTTCCAGCAAACCCGTTCCCTTTCAGCAGGATAATGCAGGCGAAAGGTGAGTATGCCGCCAAGAGGGTAGAGCTCCAGTAATCCGCGAATGATTGGTTTCGCATTGCGGTCAGTACGCGGTGCCATATATTGACTTTCCGTTTTTTCTTAGAGTATATTTTTCGGTTTGAATTCGAGTAAGTTATTTCGGCCACCGCGTTGGTAATATTCGGGAGCGCGGATTTTTCCAGCGGTTGTTTTTGTTCCTTTTCCTCGAAACGAAGTCACGTAATTTGAAGTAGAGTCACTGTAAGTTGTTTGACGCGTTTTAAATCGGGCATTTAAATCGGTGGCTGAGTTTTGTAATTCGGGCTTAGTCTGCTCGTGTAAGACACGCAACCAAAACTCCTCTCCGAACTAGCTAGCCAGCAGCCACCTTGGAGTAGGTTAAGAGTATCCAGACTTGTTGACCTGATGGATACAGTCTATTGTCACGTTCCAAGACTTCACGTCTAGAACCGATGAGAGGTCGGCTGAGATTCCCTTCGGGAAATCTCTCTCAAACGAGTGAACAAGACGTGTAAAATCATTGCATACTGTGTCGTAAAGAAATACCGAAATGGCCGATTGGACCGAAATGCGCAATTAACTATTCAAATCATTCGCGACATTTATAACTTTCATGAGGTTTGCAAATAAATTTAGTTTGACAGTAGATAATTCAAATTTGGCCTATCCAACGGTAATAGCACGGTCTCTTGTATCAATACGAAACGCAACGTTTGTAATTCGCGTGTAGCCGCGCTACACAGATGTTTTGTCCGAGGTGACAACCGGGATTTTTGACAGCCACATGGCGGCGAAGAAAAAGAAAAATAACCTTTTGTGGTGATCGATGGTGCGTGATCGTAGTTTGTGCTGTCTAGATCCTTGCAAGTGCTTTTCTACCTCTTAACATACCTTTGTGACGATCGTTTGTGTGTAGGATTTGGTCGGAGCGAAACGTACTCAAGAAAACAAAAGGGAACATCAAACACTTGAGAAATTCACCGGAACATTGCCTCAGGCTAGAACAGATCGTGACGGTAGGGATGATGAAACAATTCGTATCCATGATATGTAAAATTTGTAATTTTTCATGTTTGTAGCATAATTCGAAACGTAGAAACTCCATCTGCAACCAACAGTCAAGTACCGAGACTACCATTGACAGGAGGTGTAAGGAAACCACATCGTTATCGTCCCGGTACGGTTGCTCTTCGAGAACTTCGTCGTTACCAGGAGTCCACAGAATTGTTGATCCGGAAATCACCGTTCCACGTTTGGTTCGTGAAATTGCTCGAGATTTCAAAACAGATCTTCGTTTCCAATCAGCTGTTTGGCGGGGATCCATCGGCAAACAATTGGCATCATTTGGATCATCACGCAACTCCACATTTATGATTTGGACAAAAAGGAGGGAAGGTAAAGCGATCTCGAGGTATGTAGGTTTTGTTGTTCTGGGGTAAAAACAAAGAACGAGGGAATCAGGATCAGAGCGAGGCCGGCTCCTAGATTTGTGTGGGATCGTGTACCTGGGAGTTGAAATGGTTTGGGGGCAATAATAAGAGTTTGATTCGTCCGTTTAATTCTTCCTCCCGTGAACCAAATGAACATTGCTTTGAAATATTTCACCTAGTTTTTTGGAATTTTACTTTCGGCCATTGCACAACAACTACACGAATATTCTGACATCGGGTTCCTAGAAATTGGAAGTGAATGCATGGTGCGGATGAAATTGACCCTCGAAAATAGGTTACCAGCCAAAATCTTCACCTTACAGGAGTGAATTGAAGTGATTGCATAGTTTGAAATGTGTTCAAATTAAGTTTTCAAAGCATTAACAAATCACATAATAAAAATTCCTACGAAATGGAACGAGAAGTGCTTTTTTCAGCAGTTCTTAGAATACGGCTTCTACATTGCAATTCATAATCATTTGCTTTTAACTTAATAAAGCCACCAGAGGACATATCGCTAATAATACATTGCGGTTAACAGCGATTTTTCACCTTGAAACGTTATCCTCTATAACTGGGCGTTTTCCACGCACCCAAGTGCGTCGGAATCACATTTTGTTAGTTATCCTGTGGTGTAATATAAATGAGCTTGCAAAAAGGAAACCCATTCATTGGAATATCCCAACTTGACCTCTGCAAAAAAAAAAGACTGTACACAAGTGTATGGTTTAGTGGATTTGATAAACCTTCAGGATATCCTGAAAATATGGAGTTAATCGTCAGCTGATGTTGATGAACTTTGCATAAATTATCTGATGGAATGACATGCGAAAATCCATAGAGAAATTCGATTATGTAATTTGAGTGTTGTTGTTTAAACAATAAAAGGACACACGCATGCCAAGCAAAACGTCGTTTGTCGGATATTAAGTGAATGCAAGCGAGTTTTCGATAAGCTGAGTTCACAATCCTATCGCATTCCTATGCTCGACGGTGAAGTTATGAGGCGAGATAGTAAGTCAGAATAATAACGCAAAACATACGTTGTGTTGGCGTATACGGTGTGTGTATCCAAGCGATCTGAAAGTAGAAAATCATTACAATTGTATAAATACAGTATGAATTAATCAAACATAACGAAATAGTAATTTCCGCAGAACAACAGAGCATAAATATTCATACATATATTCGTGAAATTCAAATAGAGTTCAATTTAAACTACAAATAATCATGCACATCTGTATAATCACTTGTCGCGCAATTTACCGCAAGAATAAGTAAGTGTAATTTATGAGAAAAACAAACGCTTTCAAGGTTTCAGGCGCTCTTACTCACCAACAACGAGCGCTCGTCGAAGGAGTCGGTAAGTAGCCTTTGTTTTTTCATGTTAAAGAAAAAAACAAAATTTTTTCAATTTTTTTGCATGAGAATGCATGTCTGAATTTTTTGCATATAGAGTATGAAGTAATCGAGCAGTCGCCTAAGTAAACTGCTCGAAAACCTTCACAACACCTATCCGAAATTTTAATTGCAGATTCGTGAAAGACATTTTTTTATTATTTAAATTTATAATTATAAATCATAAAACATTTTTGATTTCTCTTTATTTTTATTAAATATAAATTTTGGATCATTTTATTCTATATTTAATTTTGACTTTGCGTTATAGTTATATTCTTTATAAGTTTTATCTTTTCCTTTTATTACTTAAATTTTCCTATAATATTATTTTCCATACCTTGAAAAAATTCAAATCTTCATTTAAAATGCGGATATGGCAACATCGTTTCCCGCAGCACATGTACGTATTGCATTGGCGAAGACAAGTATGCAGCGGAATGAGTAGGAGACTCGTCAACCGCTGTTGCAAGTGGTCTCGCAAGGTGACAACGAGCAACAAAGGGGAATCCGCTTGAGATCGCGAAACCGCAAGCACGCCGGGAAGTTCGCAACGATGGAAGCTTCAACTTTTTCATCGTGCTTGCTGGCATATCGTATCGTGTCTATTTGTTTCGAATACAAAGCAAAATATATGCTTAACATATGTATTCAGATCATGAAGTGTAACTTTCAATCTTTAGATATGTTGGCTGAATCACAATACGAGTATAATGACGCAACGGGAAATGTGTGCTGTTAGAAAGGCTAGCAATTGAGACGAAATGTGTAGTATAATGGACGTCTCGAACCTCGGGTAGTGCAAAGTTTCACCCTTGACCAATAATTTCCGTATATGGCTGATTGGACGCGATAAATTGAAGTGGAAAGATTTGCAATATGTGGAGACGAGACATTTCATGCATGATGCAAATATTCTCGTTATCTTGAGAGGAGATCGTAGGACAAAAAGCCAACGTTTTGTCTGATTTTCCAGGGCTTTTACTTGTCTCCTCTACATTTATCGTTCCTACACTTGCGACTTGCACATAATACAAATACACGTGCAAATGTCACATTTGAAGACATTTGTTTTTGTTCCACATTGGAATATATGTGTTTGTTCTGATGACTTTATGAACAATATTTACATTTGGAATACAGTGAATGGCTATGACAGTGCATCAGGTCAATATTTTGGTGGATAAATCTCGAGTAGAAACTACGTTATCAGTATACAAGCACACAGCCACAGATACCTTACTCAACAGCACAAAAACAGAGGTACCCTAGATATTGGAGCTAGTGCTGATCACATTGATCAACTCCCTTCTCCCCCACAATTTTCGGTAGAATCAA
Organism: Odontomyia ornata; assembly: GCA_963969285.1. Classification (NCBI taxonomy): domain Eukaryota; kingdom Metazoa; phylum Arthropoda; class Insecta; order Diptera; family Stratiomyidae; genus Odontomyia; species Odontomyia ornata. The sequence goes on from OZ017739.1 coordinate 87,696,464, forward strand.
AACATTAAATAGGACACGAACATGATTAGTAACATAGAGTGGACGGTTAAGTGTCGTCTATGGCCGAGCCCGTTAACAATTAATTGCTCCCTACAGTGACGGAGGGGCATCATAGCAACATGACCGTGGCGCCAGGTTCATAAGCTTCCAGTAGCCATTCACATTACAATAGCCACCAAAAATAGTAGCAAGAACATAAATCGGAAAAAAACTCGCGAAATTTACAAACAATGTCGACACATAACAAAGCCAACACCAACTCCTTGTGCGACTTGGGCAACACAGCGACGTCGACAACAGCGACTGTTAGAAAATAGTAGCAATACGGGCGGATCGCATAAATCTCAATCACCAAATCCTGCATTCAAAAGATTTGACCGAAAACGTACATCGGACCCAAATAATTTATTGCACTCCGGAGGGGAACGAAATTTTACATGACTTTTGACGGAATCAGCGGAACTCCCGTACTACAAAGAGCTCATCTGTCTCGACCGATAAGAAGGAAGTTAGCTAGGTTGTGTATGAATTCAAACAGGCAATATTTGAGTCATAGCATCTTTCAACTTAATTTCTACAAGTCGATCGCGACAACATCTAGGAAACCAGCAAATAAAAAATAATCAGTTGTTAATTTTAAAAATCAATTCCAGGACCACCCACATTACCAGCGGGCGCCCGGCGAGGTTGAGGGTGAGTACACTTTTTGTTTCCTTTTTTTTTATATTTCTTGTATAAAGTATTAATAGATGCGCATGTTTTATACCTAGTTTCATTTTATTAAATAAAAAAAAAGAATTAATCAAAAAAGCAGTCTATCTCGGTTTGAAATAACTAGTAATACAATATAAAATCGGATTGAAAACTATAAACCCATTGTATGAGCCTTACAGTAAACTAGGTAAACCATTTTGTAATAAACATAAGCAGTCGAGTAGCCCCGTGGTGATCAGGAGTGGCTGCTCCTGAAGAGAAAAAGTGGTCACCCCGTCGAAACTGGTTAGTTTGTTGTTTTACTAGTGTAAAGTAAACTGCATCCGTCAAGTTTCCATCCTTTAGGCAGAGATGAGTGGTTCACTTCAGCCACTTTAACATCTTTAGGTTTGACATTCCCCTTGTAATGCAACGACCTTCTTCTGTGAAAGTAACGGTTGCTTTTTGTGTAATGTTTGCGTTTGTCTCAAGCCTCCGTGTCCGCTAACTTTAACGAGGCAAAACAATATTGAATTTCTGTAGAGTAGATTAATTGACACCTAATAGAACTTTTCTAAAGATAATAAAAATTGATCGGTGCGTCTTGTAGAGTAGAGTACGCGTGATAAGTATTTTGTAGTGTAGCTTCGTGGCTCGACAAGAACCCGCCTCATATGATCCCGCAAATGCTAGTCGTCAAGCACGCGTACGCGGTCGTTAAGCGAAGCTAGTTAGCTGAGCTCGGTGTTGTTTTAGCTCGCTGACACTTGTGCCAGACCATCGGCACCCGTGTCCTACACGGACATTTCGAAATTCATTACAATTTTAAAACCTGAAAAAAAATTCCAATGGTTACATTTTCTATTTTTGGCCGTAAGTGAAGGGAACGATTTGATAGGCTCAGCTGTTAAAATATACTCAAACGATTTCCTTTTCGTTACTTCTAAAGTATGAAATTTTACTTTTTTACTTCCATTTCCAACGCGCATGGTGCACTTAATTATTTTTTGAATCATTTGTTAGCCTGAAATGTTCCTTGTTCGTCCACAATAATGATGGGTCTATTAAAGCATTACATTAACGGCACGTTTTTTATTGCCTATAACTATACAAAGAAGTTCTACCCCGCAGAAAAATGAGAAGAAAGTTAATAAACACAGAACCAAACTAATAGTAATATTATTTGATTAATTTCTTGTATTTTTTTAAAGAGGCTAGTTTGATAAGCGTTTTCGTAGTGAGAATAATACTGTACTGTTGTAATAATTGTATGCAGGGATAAACTTGATACGGTGAAAATAGTTTCAAAAAAAGATATAATAATGAATTGCTAAAATACTCCAAACTCGGTCTTTCCTTTCCTCTAACCTGACCGTGTATGGGACCCGCAACGATGGCCGGCCGGCCGGGCACGTTCTCCCCTTTTATTGTGTTATAGGGGCTCTTGCCCGGGTAGAGTGGCCTTCCGTTCATGTGCCCTTTCATGGTATAGTATTATGTGATTCCATTGCATGACACTATAACATAAATTGGCAACGTTTATATTTCTCATTTGATGGAAAAATTCATGCAAATTAGGTTTGTATGAGTTTTTCACTCAAATAGGAAATATATGCCCACGTCTACATTTAGATCTTGATCCAGTTGGGAGGGTGCGAGGGGGCACCGCTTTCGCCTGGATGCTGTAATGATTTTCCGTCTAAAATCGTGCGAACGAAGTCAGAACCGACCTCTCATCGGTTCTAGACGTGAAGACTGAGTCGTGCTAACGAATGGTACCAACCGGTCAACCAGTCCGTGCACCCGTAATCCATTTTGCGGTGGCTGTTTGTCAGCCAGCTAGATCGGAGAGGATTTCGGTCGCAGGTCTTTAAATGGATTACGCTCAATTACGTATTTCAGCCACCATTAAATGCCCGTTTCAAACGCGTCAACAATTCAAACATACCGAAAAGAAACCTACTTTATTCCGTATTTCTTCATCAATTCAGTCAATCACAAAAACCTAAATTCAATTTCGCGTTCCCGAATTTCACCGACGCGGTGCCGAAAAATACACTACGTTATTACAATCCCGAAGAAATCTACGCTAAGAAAAAAAAACAAGGCAAACGAAGGCACCGCGTACCGCACGCGACGCGAACCGGCCAACCAATCCTTACAGTATACGAGTACTTTGACAGTCATCTATGCATAGTAAAACAGTTAATTTGATTTAATATAAGAACAACCGGTAACGCTATATAAAATGCGTGTTCCATATCTTCAGTCATATAATGATTAAGCAAAATAAATTATTAGATAGCGGTACTCTCCCTCAACAATAAGCTACTTTTAAATTTGGCACCTGATGTAATATTGGAAGTATCTACTCATAATAAGTATTTCTATTAAGTACAATAATAAATACTGATTTTTTTTTAAGTTGAGTAATGTGATTTCTTTTAGTCTAGAATTTCTCGAAGTTTTTGACATGCATTCGTTTCAGCATGCCACAAATTCACTTAACAATTAAAACCATGGAATGAGGATACTTGCAAGTAGGAATGGAAGTTATTCATGAGTAAATCAATAGATTTAGATATAATTAAGGCCATGCACACTGTTGCCCTTTAGGATTTACAAAGTACATAAGCTAAATGCAAAAAATCATAAATTAAAATATATATCTTCAGACCGCCTTAATGGCTTCTATGGCCAACCAAAGCCAACTCCTGTCATTTGATAGAATTTCCTATTGAAGGGACGATAAAATAGCTGGATCTATATATGGATGATTGCATCCTTTAGTTTTCCCCAAGCAATGTGGGGTTGAACGAGCTTTTGATTTAAATAAACAAGGAAATCCTTAATGGATGGTAGGATCCATACGATTATTTAGAATTAGCAACATATTATTCTCGCCTTGCTGACTTCAAGATGTTAGTGTCCTTCTTTGTCTTGAATTATATCGATTCTGGTATAATTAAAAATTTCGGTGATTTGAACAGTACTTCACTTCTAGATTTCAAATTAATTATTTTTGTATATATAACTTCACTATCACTAGGATTGATCGGCAGTAACCCTTAGTATTTGTTGCTTTGTTTTTCTTTAATTTTGATTATTGATTCTCTTTGTGTTGGTATCATGGAACCTTTTTGTTATTAAAGCATCGATATTCCCCGAAAAAAAATTCGCGGTGACATTAGTTTGCCAATACTTGCACGTAAAATGGGAGGAACTCTCCACTAACGATTTATAGCAACGTACACTCAAATATGGTATTCGGTCTGCACTCGTAAATATATAAGATTTAGTGGAAAGCTTGTCTCCAGATAGTCAAGATAAGGTCAAAATATTTCTCGGGAACTTGTCCTAATTTCACTTCCAAAAATAATTGAGAAAGCAAGGAGGAAAAACTATGCATGTGTCGTCCACCTCGCGGCAACAACGTTTCAAATGCGATTACTACGCGTGCAGTAATAATTCGAGTACTAGATTGGTCGTTTAGAATCACACTTTTATCCTCCGGCAACAATCACTGGAACTGTTATAATCATGTCACACTGCGTTATAAATCCAATTGAATTTTCTAGAGAGACGAAAATTTTGATGGTGTCTACGCATTGCATTTATTGTTGCTGCACGTTTTGATGCGATTTAGTGATGATCGGATGTCTTAGGAGGTAGGGAAAAATCCAACGAAGTACTTTTTTAGAATCCTCCCTCGAAGAAATTTTAGAAGATGGCCAGATTCGTTGATTTAGCGTTGATCGGATATCTTAGGAGGTAGGGAAAAATCCCAACGAATTATTTTTTTTTAGAATCCTCCCTCGAAGCGATCCTCGTCCACAACGCTCCCGTGTCAGAACCCAGGGCCATCCTGCCGTCTGGCCCGTTTGACATTCCCCGACTAAAACTGACGTAGGATGGCAATATCATCCAAAGCTGACGTTAGCTAGAAAGCATGGGCATGTGTGTTAGTCGGGAGTGGCGTAGGGTCGGATCATTACAACGCCCCACTCTTATTTGTGCGCCATAAGTATGGTCGGTAACGACGAAGTCTCTTAAGCCCGTCCGTTTTCTCCAGGTCCAATTTGTTCTTTGAACAAGCAAGTTCAACCCTTAGTAGATTAGCTCAGCCTCAACACCAGTCGATCGGCACTCGACCCTTTTTAATTCGTGAATGCAACATTTTTTTTGTAGTGGGTCCTTGTGCTGGGGAAAAGAACCCGCCCTACGACACCACAACGCTAGCCTGCCGGCGCATTCACGTGTACCCAGACAAGGCCAATCCCGGCGGATCTCATGATCCTCTTTCGCCGAGGCAGCAAGCCATCACTGCAGTCCTTTACGGACATATTTATCTCCCGATTTCACTACAAATATTGTAAAAAGAATATGGGAAAGAAATTTTTAGATGTTTAGCTAAGTAGCGAATTGTATGGAAAATAAATTATATGACACATTTTATTTATTATCGTAGATACTTTACACATTATTTTTATAAAAACTCTTTTTAAATGTTATTAAATATAAGGAAAAGTGGAATAAAATGTTTCCGCTTTCAAACCCTGACCAGGTATGGGACCCAGCACGTTGGCTGGCCCCTACGCGCATGAGCAATCCATCGGGTAAGCTCACCCCTTTTTCTTTGTCATTACAGGTGCTCTTGCAGGGTAGAGTGGCCTTCCGCTTGGGTTTCCCATTTATATTAACGTGTTATATGATTCCATCGCATAAAACTTTAACATAAATCTGAAACATTCATATTTTTCATTTAAAATAATTCATGCGAATTATGTTTGTATGAATTTTTAATTTAAATGAAAAATATACGGCCACGTCTCCAATGGATCTTGATCCGGATGCCGGGGCGCAAGGAGGCACCGCTTCCACCTAGATGTCCCACTCTTATTTGGCGATCGTTAGTATAGAGAGTAAAGACGAGATCCTCTCGAGTCCCGCGCGCGTTCATCAGGCACGGTCAGTCGTACTTTGTTGTAATATTCCTTTGGTAGGTTACCTCGGCCTCGACACCATCGAACCGATATACTCTTGAGAACCCTACAAATTTGTGGATTCGAATTTTTTGCAGTGGGCCCTTGTGCTGGGGAAATGAACCCGCCCCACGACACTGTATTGCTAGCCTACCAGCGCATTAACACATCCTCAGACAAGGCCAATCTCGGCGAACACCAACATATTCGTTCGCCGAGGCAGCAGACCATCGCTACAGTCCTTCACAGACAATGAATATCCTTAAAATCACTACACCTAGACCAGGCAGTTTCCAGCTGAGCATCCATTCTTGGTTCGCTGAGGTTGTGTGTTCTATCCATCATAAAACACTATGAATACCTTAAGATACTGTATTGCAACCTTCAGGTATACGCTTCAATCAGTATTCATTAGATCATCTCTGAGTCTTTTCTTAAAAATCAAAAGTGAGTATGCACCTTCAGCGTCTCTGGAAGATTGTTATATACACAGAGCATCATTCGTAGCGTTGTATTTAGTTGATCTGTTCTCGTAAAAGTTTTATCAAGTGATTTGCATTCCTCGTATTGCATGGGTTGATTTACGATACTCTAATTAATGTAGTTTGGGTCGATCCGTGAGGTTTTAGGGTTTTGAAGATAAATTTATCTGTGTCCATTATAATGATTTGGCTAAAGGTTAATAATTTCATTGACAACAGTCTGGTTGAGTGAGCATTTTGGAAGATTTATAATATTTTTATTTGGTTTGGTCAGCATTTTGGATAAAATATTAAGAAGTTGCTTTGCCGATTCACTCCGTAAGGGAATTTCATCAGTATAGAGGCAATTTAAGTTATGATTAAGAAAATGAGGGAAAAGCATTTAAATGTGAATATCTTTTGGCTGTTTTCATTTCATCATCACACTTTAATTTTCTAAAAGTTTCTTTGATTTGTGCAATCCAAAAATATGATTCAGTTGTAATTGAGTTTTTTCAATTTTGAAATTTAAAACCACAAATCTAGTATAAATAATTCTACCGTCCGCTAGGTACCTCTCAATTTCATTTCCCTTCTGTTCCGAATCTTTTCTAAGTATTTTTCCCCAGCACGGCGAAAACGCTCCCAAATGATTACTCTCGTGTGTCATTGGATCATTCAATTCGCTGCCGTTCTACTGTACCGTCCGTTTGTCACTTGTGTCGAATTTCTGGTTCACTGTGTGCCGTTTTGTGCTTTTATTTGCTTTTGTGGAGTACTTTCAGTGATTTACGCATTCTGACCGTGTTCTGCACATTATCGGTGAACTACCGAACAACCCGTAAAATTTGCAAAATGCCTCTAACGCGAGTGTTTAGTCTGTGAAAGTTGCGTCGCGTCTTGTGTTTTTGTCGATTCGATGGTGTATTGTGAAAGAAGCTCCCATGTGAAATCCATGATAATTGTGCCCCCTGCTGTGCTAGCGAATTGTGCAAACGAATTGTAGTGGAATCAACGAGACCGAGCGGCAGCCGAGATGACGGTGTGGAAGGATATAGGCGAGCCGTATCTGTACGGAATCGGTATGTAATCATCAGCAATTGAAATGACGTTTGCGACGCCCAACCCAAAGTGTTTCGTCTGTCTCGTCGGCCGCCGTATGTTTACTTTGCCAAGGACTGGCTCAGTTGGATGTCGTGGGTGACGCGCTTGCCCCCTGCCTGCAGCTGCGGTGTTGGGGGCGCCGAGCTCCCTCATTACTTGTTGCGTGGAAAGCATCCTGGATTCGCCCACGAAGGTCTGCGGCGACTTTCTCTGCGTTGCACCTGTCAGATGTCCTTCAATGTGACAGGTCCTTGTTGCCTGCTTTGTTGTGTCTGCCGGAGAATCGCCGGGAACCCGGAAATGCACTGTAACACGCCTTGCTCAAGGTATTTCTGCAGAAAGATTGTCGGGTGGCGATGATTAAGCTCCCGCTTTTGCAAAACGCGCGCATTTCAATTGGATCGCTGTGGGTTGGTTGAAGCGGAGAGTGCTGGGACGCAACGCTTGATTAGCCACCGCAGCCCAGGGGTGAGGAGCGCGTGAGTGACGTACGAACGATCCCCACGGAAGCTGATCGAGTGCATCGCCAATGCTCCAAGTCTTGAGAAAGTTAATTGGATGCTGCAGATGAAAGTGAGCATGGGCGCGGAGCTGTGATCGCAACTCGAGTGTCATCAAGCCGTACAACTGTTCGGTCCGTGCGAGTCAGTTAGTACACTTGCGGGCATTAAGTTCCCATTCTATTGTTTCACAACTCGACTCCGTCAGAGTCAAGGCAATGTGACTTGCATGCTAATTGCGGCTACGCCAATTTCAGGTCAATTTCGTGGCCACCGTTGCGATTGTCGCCTTGCCCACTGACTCCCTTGGATGAATTCCAGATTAGTCTGCTTAGTATGCACCGCCGAGAATCTCAATCTTTTCAAATTACGCTCCAGCCAGGCTTGGTATGATTTCTGCTTCAGAAATTCTCATTGTTCAAGCTTTTCCGCATTCGGGCATAATGCTCGAATGACTTGAAACGTCCACTATGTCTCCCATCCAATCGAAAATTCTTATCGCAGTATAGAACGAGTATTCGTCACATCCATCCATGGAAAATTTGTCAACAAACAATGCGACTGGCGAACAAATACGGCATCAGTAGTTGAGCGCCAGTCACAGCAAAGATATCTGAAATTTATCTTAGGCTGGAAGTTTTAGCGGGTTGACGCAATACTTATCTATTCGTTAGTGAGCGCTCGTTGACGACAATAACAAGCTCCAGTCAACTCGTTTCTTTTCTTCGCGTTCCATAAGACTGAATCTAATAAGATGCGACAAAGTCAGACTAATTACTCGACAATGTGTGAGATCATTGGATCGAGCTTGTGCTAGATAAAGCGAATTCAAAGTAGTCACTGAAATGCGAGGGGCAGATGCGCAAGAGAGGGTTTATTCGTAGTGGAATCGACTTTTTGTCCAAGCGGAAGACGGGAAGTTAAGTAATATTGCATTCCTCGTGCTCCACTGATTGGATTTAATTGATACGGAACGAGTTGAGAGGGTGTTGCCCCGTTTAATTTGCTTGGTTAACTTCAAACACGTAGTGCGATTCATTCATTCGGTCATAGAAATCTAGCTTCATTCGATTTTAATAAATTAATCAATAAAGAGTGAAAAAGCTCTTAACTTCTCTAACATTTTCTTCCATTATCACAGCGCAAAAGACAACTTGTCCTTGGCTAGGCTACAAATAGTTCTTACCTCCAATTGTCGTAGTCTACATACCACGTTCAACAGTTTCAGTTTACTTACATAGATCTGCCGTTAGATTAAACTCAGGGTTTCGATTGTTTCCAGTTTTTCTACTGAACCTTTTCCTTATAGCCTACTAACTATTAGGATACCAATTATATAGTTAAGCTTCGCTTCAAAGGACTTGTTCTTGAATGTTCGTGCGTTCAAAATATTCGAAAACTACCCAGTAACTTTACATCACTGGTTTGTTTTATAACTAAATATTTATTCAGTTAAAAAGACTACAAAACAAAAGACTACAAACTAAACATACAATATATACATAATTTCAAACTCGTAGCTCTCATTAAATCAGCTTTTATAATTTCGTTCCATTTTATTTTTATTTCTAAATCATCCAGGAAAATTTAAGATGTATTAAAAAACTTTTAGGAAAAAAGAACTTAAGTAGATAGAATCACGCTCCTGTCAGGAGCGTTTTGCACTCAATCGGTCATATGCAGACAGCAATAATGAATAAACTCGACAAAAATTTCAATGCAATGTACAGGGTTATCCATTTCGTGGTTGGAAAAGTATAACCCTGCCATTTGACATCTGTCAGAACTAAATGTCATCCAAAGCGTGTTTTTTTTTGCCATTTAGAAATATGGATCGTTCAACAGTCAAAGAACGCGTTAAAATTATTAAATTTTATTATAAAAAAATAAAAAATTTTATTATAAAAATGGTGATTCTGCTGTATCAACATTTAGGGCTTTACGAGCCGATTACGGTCGACATAATCACACAGTTCGAAAATTTGAAGAGACTGGATCGGTTATTGATATTGCAAGGCCTGTGCATCATCGCAACATTCGTTCTGCTGAAAATATCGCTGTCGTTGCTCAAAGTGTGGAGGAAGACCCGAATTTATCGATTCCTCGACGTACTCAACATTTGGGCTTGTCTTACGGCTCATTGTGGCGGATTTTGCATTTGAATTTGCATCTTCATCCGTACAAAATCCAACCCACTCAAGAACTTAAGCCTAAAGACCATACACCACGCAGAATGTATGCGAATTGTGTGATTGAACAACATGCCATTGATAACGATTTTTCGAACAAAATTTTAAACAGAATTGCCGCATATGGGGCTCTCAAAATCCTCAGGTGATCGCAGAAAGGCCTTTGCATCCGGAAAAAGTGACCGTTTGGTGTGCATTATGGTCTGGTGGTGTTTTTTTAAAAAGCTCAAGGAAGAGCCATTACAGTCAATTCTGACCGCTATGGACGGATGTTAACCGATTATTCTTGGAGAGAAATTGAAGATAATGATCTAGAGAACATGTGGTTCCAACAGGACGGAGCCACAAGCCACACAACACAGGCTAATCGAGCACTTTTGCAAGAGAAATTTCCAGGACGCGTAATTTCGAGATTGAGTGATGTCAATTGGCCCGCAAGATCCTGCGACCTAACACCTTTGTATTTCTTTTTATGAGGCTATGCGAAAAATCGTGTTTACGCGAACAATCCTCAAAATCTTGAGCAATTGAAAACCAATATTCGTGAAGTTATGGCCGAGATATTGCCGGAAATGTGCCGAAAAGTCATTGAAAATTACCTCAAAAGGATTGAGGCCTATAAGAGGTCCCGTGGAGGACATTTGAATGATGTTGTGTTTCACGTAAGGTTCAATCTTTATATTGAATAAAATAATAAATTTCGTTTCCATCTGAATATTTTGTGTTTTCTTTAGCTTTACTTTCCCAAGCGTAAAATGGATAACCCTATATTTTCAATATTTGGGTTCAAAGAAAAACCATTCCTACTCCAATTTAAATTGCTGCCATGTTTTTGCTAATTGACTAAAATCATTAATCTTAAAGATGTTTATGTTATTCATCTTTCCTGGAAATTTTAAAAAGATCCAATCAAAAACGCAGTGTCTGAATCGATATAAATCAAAATTAATCATTCAGTGGCGCAAAATTAATCGTTCAGTTTTGTTTTTGAATAACTTTTTTCCTAAATAAAAAAAAATATTTTGAGTGATGGAAATCTTTATTTGGAGCATTGAAATTTTTTCTGTTAAGTGGAAAAGATTATATCCATCAAGTCGCTGTCGCCATTGTCGACTTGTTCCCATTTTATCGCATTTTCCATGACTTTCCGCAAGATTTTCGGTGATAACTGCTCGCATTCTTATCGAATATTCTCCTTAAGGTCTGCAATTGTCTGAGGCTTGTTGGTATAAACCCGTAACTTCAAATTGCCCCAAAAATAGGAGGATCTTGCTGGCCATGCCAAAACGGGAGATTACGCGACCAGGAAATGCTTCCTTTCCCATATCCATTGTGGCTTGTGCTGCAGTAAGATGTCGTGAATCGTGGCCCTGTAGCGTTCGCCAGTAACAGTGACTGTATTGACGATGGCTTCCTCAAAAAATACGGTCCGATCACTCCTCCCCGTGAACGCCGCACCACACAGTAGCTTTAAGTGTAAGTTATGGCTGTTCGTGCGTCACGTCCAGTTTTTCAGTGCCCCAGAAATGAAGAGATTGCTTATTGACGTAACCGCTTAAGTGGGAAAGCGCTTCGTCGCTCACGAAGATTTTCGACAATTAAATCGTCCCAATTATTCCACGCTCATGCGGAGTATAGCACTCCTTTGCTTGTCTGCTTGTATACTGCAGCTGTCTAGTTCACAAATATCAAATATGATTCACGTAAGATGCCATTTGCAAAGTTGCAACATCTTCCAATAGGGCGATTAATTTTGCGCCACCCTGTAATAGGAAAATAATGTTGTCTTAATCGAAGGAAATCCAAAGGGTATAATCTCCATAAATATGATTCGATTTGAAGAAACATACCAAATGTAAGGATCACGCATGGAACTACTCAAATATAATTGAATTTAAGTGTACCTAGACGATTTTATTGAAAAAAATGTGGAATCTACAAGTCCTGCTATTATTAACAAAGCTGAGTGACCTCCAATCATAAACACCTATCCCCATGTTTTTTTCTAATCACGAGAGTTTTTGGCTTAATCACGAGGGATGGAGGTACACATATTTTTCGTCCATTTCCAATCCCCCTACACCCCTTGAGACAAAGGGTACAAATTTAAGACTTTTCTTGGAAAGGCCTTGAATTTGATACCCTACATGACCAACTTTTGCAAAAAACCTTTTTAAAAAGTCCCCTTTCATATGAGGCGCTCAGTGCTAAACGGCCTAAGCCACAATTATAGTCTACGTTGTTTCGGCCGTTCTAGCATACAAATTTTTCGTTATTTTTTTATAAATCTAAAATAAAGGCTATTTCCAACTCGAGTTGTATTTCTAAGTCATCGCTCTGCACTTTGGCCAAATTCGTTGCATATGATTTAGGACCAAGACAGCTCGAGTTGCGGTTAAATCGAGTCAACCCGTGTTAGGCTATTTCTTACTCGAGTTGTGTTTACGTTATCGTTCTGGTTTTTGGAGAGAAGTGGTTGCATATAATTTTTGCTTTGTTTAATGCGCGTTCGTACCCAGCGAAAAAATTTGAAGCGCTTCCTAAAGCACTCTGTTACCATATCCAAAGAGAAGTGCTTTACAATCGCTTCACTTTAAGCTACATTAGATCATATCAGCTTCATATGAGGCACATTTGAAGCATGCATGCACGGGCTTCCAACGTGTTTTTAAGGAAGCTATCTGAGAGCGTGCTTACTTCTGCGGACATCTAATGTTAAAATACATATGAAGTATAAGGGACTTTAGAGCACTTCATTGCGTTATAAAAAGCGCTTCAGAAACACTTTTTGAGCGCTCTATTTTCCACTGGGGAGTTAATCTGCGCAACTGTATTGCTGACTTAACTCAAGTTCATTTCATGTCACCAAAAGCGATCGAGAGTAGAACATTGTTTTGTGTGGTTTGTTCTGAACTGTAATCGTTTTCAAATAAAGTTTGTGTAATTTTTTCAAGTTAAACCGATAAGTGTTATTAGATTACATTCCTTGCATATTTTAATCCTCGAGTACTTAAAAATATCTACAGGATTTCAAAATTATACCGTTCCTATTTAGAATGTGAAATATCTTTAATTTATTTTGGGTTAGTGTACTTCTGAGTACTATCCAGGATTTAACAATATCTACTAACTGATGTAGATATTGTTAAATCCTGGAGGTTCGTAAAAATGTACTTTTTGATGCTATTCTTATTTATGTAAAACACTGATTCGTACTTAGAATTAACTACTTTTTTTAATTTTACTTTGAATATGTATAATGTTAAATACCTACCTATTGCGGAGTAATAATGAATTAATAGATAGTTTATTTTTTGTTAAACTTGAAAAGACTGATTACTGGTTTAAGTATAAATCTCATTGTGTCTCAAGACTTTGACCGTATAGTTTGTAATTGAAAGTCAAGTAAAATTAACTCTTTTCTGAATCATAGTTTGTTTTATTTTTTACCTACGGTAATAACTATTTTGTTAATCATTGCCTAGTGTAACACAAAACACACAACAAAAGAGAGAGTGTTGAACTCATCATTACACTATCCATCCTACCCACTACTCAAACATCCATTCAACTTAAACCGATTTTCCAACCACGCAAGCATTAGATTTTTCCTATTTATATCGGTTTGGCTAACTTCTTGAACTCGGTTGAGGTAAATTTTAACCCGGTTAATTCGATTTGGTGTAAACCCGAGCTCACCCATCACTACATTCTTTCGATTTAGTCAACTCGGTTTGAACTCGGGTTAGCTAAATTGTAACCCGAGCTAACTCGATTTAACGTTAACCCGAGTTCGCCCATCACTAATACGCTACTACTTGGCTCGACTTGTATAGTAATGTACCTCGCGTATCGACAGGTAGCTTCCTTATGACGTACTGTAGAGCCAAATTGAGTGGCAATGGGGTCAGCCTATCTCCCTGCTTTAGTCCGATATTTGTGTCAAAGGCACCAGTGAGTTGGTTATTGATGCGGACTTGGGAGATCGTCGACGCCATTGTCATTTTGGTTAGACGGACTAATTTGGCTGGGATGCCAAAGCCAAGCATTATTTGGAACAATACGTTGCGATCAATACTGTCGTATACTTGCTTAAAGTCAACGAAAATTTGGTGTACGTCTATGTTGAACTCCCAGCATTTTTCAAGTACCTGCTTGACTGTGAACAATTGGTCTATTGTTGATCTACCTGCTCGAAAATCACCTTGATTCTCCCCAATAATACTGTTGGCGTATGATCCGATTTTATTTTCTAAGATTTTAGAAAATATTTTGTACGCTGTACAAAGTAATGATATGCCTCTATAATTTTCGAACTGTAGCTTGTCACCTTTTTTGTGGATAGGGAATATAATTGATTGGCTCTACTCTTTCGGCATATATTCTTGTTGCCAAATGTGCTGGATGACTTTGTGAATAGCTTTATGAACATTACTGCCACCATATATGATGAGCTCCACTGGAATCTGATCGATGTCCGGTGCTTTATTATTCCTTTGGGCTTTGATGATGGAACAAACTTCATCCAAAGTTGGTGCAGGCAATGGGGACTCTCTGCAGACATCTATAGGCTCCGATGTTCTGGAGCTGTGCGGAGGATTAAGGAGGTTTTTGAAATATAATGCCCATCTTTCATTAATTTTGGTTTCATCAGCGATGATATTGCCGATGTCATCACTACTTTGTATGCTTGTTTTGTGTTGTTGCTCGCTAAACTTATATCTATACTTCTCAATTGGTCGTCATAGTATTTTTTTTTCTTAATTCTAATTATCTTATTCGCTACTCTTCTGAGATTTTCATAATTTTCTCTCTTCGTCCTGGTTTTCCTACCTATGTAATCTTTGTATGCCTGATTCTTTTTGTCTGACGCATTCTGGCACTCATCATCGAACCATTCGTTTCTCTTGCGCCAGGCTAGATGTCCGATCGTCTGTTCCGCCATGGTCTTAATAGCCCCTTTCACTTCTATCCAGAACTCGTTGCTTGTCTTTAACGATGCGTCTGCTAGAGGCGCTTAGCTTGGCACAATTTCAACAGTCGACATACCTGTATCTTGCGCTAAAAATGTTTGGTCCTCTTCATCAAGGAGTAACCCATCCTTATTGTCGCTGTTGTCAGCTATAAAGATTTCCGACATTTCTTCATCTTGCAGCAACAATTCTCTACGTCAAATCGGAGACATTTTCTGCAGCAAAATCTATGAACAGAAGAACCGTAACTTGAAAGTAAAAGCAAGGCAAGCCGTATTCTTAGTTTGAAGCAAAAGTCTCCTTTTATGCATATAGAGGGTGCCTCAGCAAAACCCGGAGAGATTTAACATTAATTTGTCGCTGTAATGGATCTCACTGATAGCAGTTATTTGTTGTCATTTTAACTGAGTAGACCTGTGTGCATGCGTGCATGAATTATAAATGGCGAAGTTAGTGCAATCGAGTGCGGAATACAATTAAAGAGCGGCGGTTTGATAGTCTTTGTGTTGGACGATCGCCAAAAGAAATTCTAAGGTTTTCCGGGTATCCGAAATCCACAGTTTACGAAATTAATCAGACTAATCCGGCCGCGGAAAATTGTGAGAAAGGTTTGTAATGGTTTAACACGTCTCGAACGTTCAAGATTTCCCGAAAAAAATCGAATTCGACCTCTCATTGGTTCTAGACGTGAAGTCTTAGAACGTGACAACGGACTGTACCCAACAGGTCGACAAGTCCGGACACTCTTTTAAACGAGACATGGCCGTTTTATTCAATATAAAGGCAAATTTCTACCAAAAAATTTACAATTTATTAATTTCAATAAAAGAAAGATCCCTTTAAAATTTTATGTACAGAAGGAAAAAAAACAAATAAAATTTTTTATACACAAGAAAACACAAAAAAAGAACTTGATAATATGAATTTACAGTAACAAATAGGAAAAAAAACCAAATAGGTACTCACTCTTTACTCGTTGATCTCCGAGCGCTCGGCAAAGAAAAAAAAAAGAGTGTGGGGCCACTGTAAATTAAATTTTAAATTAATTTGAAAATTCAAGCAATCAAAAATCAATAAACACGCAACGGCCACTTATCGCACTCTCCGATCCGTCGTTATGTCTTACTCACAGAAAAAAACTTTAAGTACGGCACCTGGCCCTCTCCACAACCTAACAAAACAGTTTGTTTAAAGAAGGATTAATCTCGGCACTTTATTTTACTTCAGTTAATACGTTAGACCTTAAACTCGCACCAATTTTATTCTCGGAGGCCGAAAACGAAAAATTATTTTCCCTCACTCGTATTTGCGCATGAATCGTACATCGTTCCACAATTAATGTAGCTTCTTGTTTCTTATTCCACAACTAATGTAGTTTCTTGATTCTTTTGCACTTTCTCACACCAAAACTTTCGCCACTAAACTTCACAATCAATTCATTAACTTTCTTCTTCCGTCACCAAGAAAATCAATCGCGTATAATTCAAATTCAGACCTCTTTTCTCCCCAAATTTAAAATTCACACACTTCAAACTTTATACTCCAATTCTCAAATTGAAATTCATTTCACTAACTTTCTACTGAAATTTCCAAATCGCAATTCACTTCACCGAACTTTCTATTCAAATTCAAAATTGAAAATCTCTTTTTTTCCACACCGCCAAAGAACTTCCTCCTCCTATCCAACCCAAAAACCGAATCCCTTTCCCCAAATTAACCATTCACGCACCGCTAAAAGCAATTCCTCTTCTTTGAGTCAAATACTGACCGCCTTTTTCAAATCCAGAATATGACTCCTCAATGCCGCAATCCTTTCATTCCCAATTCCCGCTGCCGTTTCTGGGTAACGTAATCGAAGTTCAATACACTTTGATTCCGCTACCCACAAATCTTTTCCATATCGACAAACGCAACAATTTCCGTTTTGCATATATGGCGATGAGCATAACCATGATAGCGTTTGGTTAGATGCAAATCGTCATATATATACGGAAACAATTGCTTTTGCCGATATCCCAAAAAGAGTGTTTTCCTGCGCTCGGGGGAACTTGAACCCAGGGTCCCAGCGGACCCCGGTGGAGAATCCACGACGCTTTCAACGGATCCGCCTTCTGTTGATTTCCCATTCATTGAATTAGCAACTTCAAATATGCTCCTTTCTTAATGGGCATTGAGATGACATTTGTTAGTAGGGAAACGTGAATGAATTTTTGTTAGTATGAAAAATAAAATTTGTTAGTGGTAGCTAATGAAAAAAATAAGTTAGTATGAAGGAAGGAATTAGGTTTTGTTATGGAAAACGTATCGAATGTGTTAATGGGAAGTAATGAATGGAGTGTTGTTAGTGGGAAAATTAAGATTAGTATTATATTACATTTTTTTTTTGTAATTAGAAATAGGGTAAGAGGGTAGGATTGAGTTAATGAAAAAATAAAAATGTAGCGGAAGCAACACGTGTAACTCCCAACTCCCAAATATTTAATTGTTATTCTTGAATAAATGTATAGTTAGTTAAGTAAGGATTCGCGTTGTCATTTACTGACCAACTCAATCCCTACCAAAAATTATAGGGAAATTGGTAAAATATTAATAAAAATAAATAAATTTACAGAGAAAAAGGTATAAGTGCCCAAGGGAAGGTAGATATGTTACGGCGGCAATTTGAAGTTGCGAATGGGAGAATGCCGGTACGCCGGAATTCGCAACAGTATTTCTTATCAATCAATGATCATATGACTATTCAATTAATTTAATGTTGCAAACAAAAGGCTCAAATTTAAAAGATATCATTTCGTAACTTAATTTGATTAACAATTTATAAAATTCTTATAATAGTTTGTAATGGTCGAAACTATAATAATTTCCATTATCATTCATCATAACCTGTTGAAGGGGTTTGGTTTTATTTAGTCATTATATGACAAATTATTTAAAATCCAAACACTTTTCGAAACGCATAAATAATATAAAATATGGGCATGCTTCATGAAATACAATAAGGAAGACTTGTTCTTCAGTCTTATCCCCAAAGGTGCATTGGCGTTGGCATTGTAATTTCTTTATATTGTAAATTCTTAGTTCCCCTACTACGGACAATAGATTTTTAAGTTTAAGGCTTTAATTATTCTTATATTTTTTGTCGTGGCGTAATTACTTTTTTGGCTATTTATATATTTGTATCTTCTTAAAATAAATCTCAAAGTATCAATTCTTTCGTTCAAATATAAATAAAGGATTTGGTATAGTATTGAATTATGTTTACCGGAGGTGTCTAAGTTAACCTCTCACCTCGAAAGGTCATTAAACAATATTCGGTTTAATACACGGGCACTCATTTTAACGAATTAACCAACACTCTTGCTAATTTCAACAGAAGAATTCTAGTCAATACCGGCAAATATTCTTTACGTCCGCAATTTCAACAAAAGCCACTTGCACAATGTCTGTCTGGGGAGGACATAAGTAATTCTTGCGAAATCAAGTTGACCTTCAATTTGAAATTCGCTTTGCACTGCCAAATATTTAACACCTTGATAAACGGATCAGTCACAGTAAAAACAACCAAATATTTTGATTGGACGGCAATAATTGTCCAAAAAGGTGAAGAAATTCACATTATTCACACGAGTAGCTAAACGATAAATAATTATTTAGGCTGTACCCGGGGAATTATTTCCGACCGTCGACAGCAGGTCGGTTCTGTTTTCTTTTTACGACATGCGATTGAGTGCAGAAATGAATAGTAGGTACTTCCCTGAACGTCCATCTATATCCTTGCTCGCACAAATTCCTCCCTCCTTGCGAACGATTTTGCCGTCGTTTTCATTTCATTAAGCCGTCGTCAGTATATCTATTTTACAGCAGCAGGTTTGGCGATGGATACTCCGGCACCTGCACTCGCACATGCCCGCTTAGCATTTGCTCTGGGGCCTCACTCCCCAATCCACATGACGAAGAAATCAAATAGAATCTCGTGGCACCATAACTAACTATACCTTTTTCCTTTTTTTTCGTACGCACAGCTGGCGTAGCGCTCCTCCAGGTGGCTATTTCCCCATCTAAAGCCTATATCCCGCTTTAGAATTCCGTTAGGAAGACCACGAAACAGAACTATTAACCTCACTTTTCAACACAAAATATACCCTTTTCCCGATCAAGGATTGGTGAATGTGTGGAATGACACCACCTCCGGCAATGGTGGCTTTAATCAGACTGTCTGTTGGCAGCAGTTGCACCAACACATCCGGGCCTCATTTTACGCGAGTTCCGATGCCTATTACTTCTGCCAAAGTGGAACTGAAGCCCAGCACGAGCCGCACGGGATACTCCTTTCGCTTTGACTTATCCGGAATTCTTTTTCTGACATACGTCAAGTCGCGGTTTAGTGGCAGCGATTAGTTTAGAAGTCGCTCACAAACTGTTGACGTCAGTGGCGTACGGCGCCAACAACGAGGTTCTCCTAGTCCAGCCAGGAAAACTCATGCGAAGGAGAAGACGGCAAGGGTACCCGGAGGCTGTTCGAAGGGCCCAGCGACGGGACCTGGGGCGAATAATCGGAGCAAAGCTAGACGGTGACCAATGGCGAATTCGACACAACCATGAGCTGTATGAATAAAAAGATTTTACTTGGAATGTATTATTGTGAATCGTGAAAATTATGTTGAGACAAATGTGTCCCTCATGCGTGAAAGGGTTGTCGGGTTTAAAGTCGATCATAATTTGTTTAAATGTTCTGTCAACAATGAAAGCGGTTTTCCGCTTTTAAATACGGTATGCACGTCATATGTGTCTTCGCCGTGCCATCTGGTTTCTTGAACTGCGAGGATGTTGATTCTATATAAGTATTTTTTTATTTGATCCAGAAGTTGACGCAGTGCACCTGGTCTGTTCAATAATTTAACGTTCTAAGTTCCAAAAGAATAGTCCTTTATACCTTGCCGTTGTCGTTGCTCTAAGTGGAGCGTTGTCAGCGTTTGGACTTAGGCGGTTTTTGGTCCGCAAGTTGTATTTAATTTACCAGTTACCCGCCCACTAGCCGGTTAGGGCACCCCTCTATCCGTCATCTGAGAAAGCGTCCGATGGGGAACCGAAAGCCTCACACGGAGATTTATCTAAGTATCTAGTGTAAATTAAATTTATAGAAGATTAAGCAACTATCCAAAAGTTTTTGAAAAGCATAAAATGCCTTAAGGGGGAAGGCCACAGTAATGGGGCAGTTTTAAGGGCTTTTTCGTGATAGAACTATAAAGCATATTGAAATTTGGTAAAAAGTAACTTTATTATACGTGCCTTGTATAATATTTATGCATGAAAACAAAATAGCGAACTCCCAGCAGACGATTTTGTTTTTTAAGTGCTGTACGAGCGGTAGCTTTTCGCCTACAATTTCGAAAATAAAAGTGTCGTTAATGGACTTGTTATCAATTCAAACTAACAACATTGCCATTCGATTCAAAATAATAACACAACGAATGAATATTATCAAAATTTTATTGACTCGTCTTACTTCGACGATGCTTGCGCCAATACTCCTCTTATAATCTACTTATGTCTACTTTTATATTTACAAAATATGGAGAAATTTGGAGACCCGGTGTGTAATAAACCCAACATCAAAGGATTTATCCTGTGTGCACGGGCCGGCAGTAGTTTGGTCGTTTTTTGCCCCCGCGCATGTTAATTATACCTTGAGTTTGTGCAAGAAAGGATACGTTTTATTGCACCCACGCATGGTAATAACTTTTATGGTGCCGGCACGGATAATTCTTATTATTTTTATTGGGTTTCCCGGGGTTTTGTTACAGGCGATTGCAACGATTACTGTCACAGAAGAGTTGGTCGAAAAATTTCAATAATTTATGGTATCAGCTATGGTAGTCCGTAGGGATTTTTCCGATGATGGCAGACTTTTGAAAAAAATATAAAAAAAACAAAACACAATAAAATCACTAGAAAATTGTTTATAACTTTTTCGCGATGAAATATATCGCTAAAGTCTTACCTACTATCATGGACAAAACAGTTTTCAATATCATATCAAGAGCACGAGCCAAAAAGTTAAAAATTGTTCAAATAACCCTACCGGTCAAACCAAAAAACGTTGTTTTGAGAAAAACATACCTACTTCAGACAATTGGCCTTCCTGATTAACATACTCGTCGAACAATAGCAATGTTTTCCGCAGAACGAACTGGGTGAACATGCACAGATGATTCCATATTTCTTACGGACCCGGTTTGCTGAAATTTACGCACAATTCTCACGATTGTGGACACATTTGGTCGATTATGCTGACCAAAAAATCACGAAATGCATTTTGATTTGAACGCCCATTTTTGTAAAAGGCTTCAACAACCTTAACGCGCTGCTCAATTGTGTATCCCTCCATGGTTGAATTTGTCAAACACTGAAACACAGAAATGTTCAATTAAGTTGGCCGAAAAACTTGACGTTAACGTATGACTCACAATTAACATCGCGCATTATGGTTGGACCACCCTTTATATCATCATTGGAACATAAGAACATTATTTTTCATCACCAAATACTTTAAACGACTTCATGGATTCCCAAGTTTTTTTTTAAACAATTTTCCGGACGCGTCGCGGCGCCAACACACACAAATAAAAAAAACGAACATACACAAAATCTTATAAAAAATTAACCTTTCCCGTTTTCTCATTAACCATCAAAACATTCAAGTACTTTATCCACTGAGTGAGACGTAAATAAATTCAAAACAGTCTACTTTCATTCGATTATACTCGTGGTAAATGCATAGTCAGGTGCTCAATAAAAACTAATTGTAGATAAAAACTTTTTCAAGTCGTTTGAAGAGTAACTGAGAAGCGTATGCAAATTACAACTTCAAAATATTTTTGTGCTTAATTGATGGTTACTTTCTTCGTTTAAAATTGAATCGTTTCAGCTGGAAGGTGTGAAGAAAATAGACGAAAAAATAAATGTTTGATGCAATCAATTGTTTGAAATGCTTCGATTTATAAATTATTCTGAATAAATTTTGTAGCTGTTGAGATTTTTAAGCATTAGCTTTCCAATTAAACCCGTTCAAGTTCGTCTATTATATTGATAAATATAACTTATGTAAATTAATGTATTTTATATTCAATAAAACTTAAAATAATACTTCGAGGGAAATAAGAAAGAAACACATGATATAACATTTTAAGTATCTTAATAGATATAATAATATTTTAAAAATATATTGAAAAAACTCCATTATATCACCACATGGAAATTGTTAGTAAAGTTTCATGATTGTTTCAAGAATTTCTTTAAACATATTCTTTGTCAAAAATATCAAGTAAAGATTTATCATTAGAGAACCCAAAAAGCAACTAGTCAACTGCAGTATAATATCCAATTATTTCAGTTCTTGATCACCATATTTTTTAGCAATCGTTAGACTATTCACATAATTAATTATATTGAATTATTTTGTTTATTTGGTATCCGCAGGTCAATTCTATTTTTTCTTGAAAAACCGTCGGGCCTTGCTTTGTTGTGTGAGCAAAAGCGTTCGGCCTTCTTTGAGTCATCTTCCGTGTCTAAAAGATGTGTTCAAGGGCATGACTTTAAATAGTACTACCTGCTTAACCTATCCTACGACTATATAAAGTGATTCCCTTCAACACAACCTCTAGACACTCAAGATGACTCAAAGAAGTCGAAACGCGTCTGCTTATGCAACAAAGCAAGGCCCGACGGCTTTTTAAATATAAAAAAAATCGTTATATATACGTATCATATTACGTTATAAACTGATTATCATCAAGTCAGGAATTTCATACGAAAAATTAAAATTCAATTTAAACTCGATGATTCTCCGAAAGTTCAAAAAGACAAACCTGCGAGCATATAATAAAGTCAGCTAAAAGTTTTTATTAAATTTTGACCTTCAAAAAAATTTCTATAGAAATTATTGCTTCCTTAAAGAAACTGACCATTACAATTTTCTACCTAACTCGATGCTCCAGGAAAGGAAATATTTAAATACTTGAAAAATAAACGGAATCATACAATAAACATACCAAAAAATTATTGTTGATTATTAATATTCATTCAGTTTTGCTTCCAGTCAAATCCACATCAAATAAACAAAATTTGTTTTGAGTAGAATTCTCCTCCCGGAAAACAATTAACAAGAGACTTTGGCGGTTTATATATTTTTCAAGAAAATAATCTTCTAAATATGTAATTTGCTGCATAAGTTTCCATTTAAGCAGATATAATTTGAGTAGAGACATTCCTTGGTCAAGCATTCCTAAATAAGTGAGCCAACAATTGTTTATAAACAAATACTGAAACATGTGGTGATTTGTTTTTCCCGTTTGCAGGCTATGCATAATCAATCATATAGGATTGATGAGTTTGGCAGATCAAATGTGATTTATTTAGGGAGAAATATTTTTCAGTTGATACGAAGAACAGAACGTTTTCTTGTGATTCCTATGCACAATGAGTGATTTGAGGGTGTGAACAGTAGAAATTCATGCAATTATAAGGTATTATGATATAAAAATTTATCAATTGAAATATATTGATAAATCGATTTTTCCATAGTTTCATCATGGTGTAGATTTCGTCGGTTTTTGTGGAGTCTCATTTTATGCCCTGTAGTACTCGTAACACATAGTTTTCTAGAAATCTTCTAACGGGTTACAGCAATTCATTCGATTTTACCGTTGGCCACATCTTTATCTAAGGGTTTCTTCTTAAATTATAGGAAAAATTGATCTTCTCCCCTTCAGGTTACCTACAAAATTATCTGTAATGATTGTGGTGGCATACATCGAATACCAGCAGATAACTCTTCGAAATAGAGAAGTTCCAGGAGGATCTTAATAAATCCTGCAAGCAGCATTTTCACGTTGCACCCTAAAGTATTCTGACATTTAGAGTTTGGGATTCGCGCCACTGAAGTCCGCAAAAATAACAAAATCTTAATAAATATATTTGACAACGATAAGAAAATCACAATATGGCGGTTAGATCTCGAGAGAGCAGCAACATTGGAAATCTAAAATTTATAGCCTGCCGATCCTTACAGAGATTTAAATTCGTTGGTTTGAGTAGCTGATGTCGCCAAAGTACTCCCTTCTTGTTTGGCAGTTTGACATTTCATCGACAGTCAAAACTTGTTGAATTGACTTTAAGCAAGCATACGACAGTATTGATCGTAACGTACTGTATCAAATAATGCTTTCCTTTGGTATCCCGGCCAAATTAATCCGTCTTACCAAAATGACAATGACGTCGACAACTTCCCAAGTCCGCATCAATAACCAACTCACCGACGCTATTGACACAAATATCGGACTAAAGCAGTTAGATAGGCTGGCCCCATTGCTATTCAATTTGGCTCTAGAACAGGTCATCAGAAAGCTACCTGCCCAGACAAGAGGTATGTTATTATACAAGTCATGCCAAATGGTAGCCTATGCGGAAGACATCAATATTTTGTCACGGTCGTTGACAATGAGAATAAAACAAAGCTCATGACGCAGTCGAGGAAAAATACCTTAAATACTCAAAATATAACACTTGGCGAATACAATATCAAAAATGTGGGTGAATTTGTGTATTTAGGCACCAAAATAACGAGAACTGGTAATAAAAGAGATGAATTACGCCGAAGAATATAGCTCGCAAGTAAAATACTGTTGGCCACATCGTTATTTAAGGGTTTCTTCTTAAATCGCATGAAACTTAATAACCGGAATTTTTTTAGCGAAATTTGATGCTTTATTGTGGAAAAATCTTACAATAAATGTTATTCGAAGTATTGTTCATCGGAAGCTACAACATTTCCCCATCTTTCAGGCAATTTATGAATTCCATCCCGAAAAAATTGCGCCGGCTTGGCGGCTAAAAACGAATCTATCCAATTTCGGATGCCTTGCTCTGAAGTGAAGCGTATTCCGGTGAGGGCGTTTTGCATCGAGCGAAATAAATGAAAGTCAAACGGAGCAAGGTCCGGACTATAAGGCGGGTGGGCCAAAACTTTCCATCCACTATTTTCCAAATTGTTTTTCACGGGTTTTGTAACATGCGTCCGAGCGTTGTCATGATGAAAAATTATAGCCTCGTGTCTGGTCGCATATTCCGGGCGTTTTACCATGATGGCACGCTTCGTACGTATTAATTGTGTTCGGTACAGGTCACCTGTAATTGTCTGGCCCGATTTCAACAACTCATAATATAACGGCCCCTTCTGATCCCACCAAATATACAGCATAACCTTGGCGCCATGGATATTTGGCTTCGCCGTTGATTTGGCTGATTGGCCGGGCTTCACGTATGACTTTTTACGCTTGGGATTGTCATAATGGATCCATTTTTCTTCCCCAGTCACGATCCGATGCAAACATGATTTCTTTTTATGGCGCTCAAGCAGCATTTCAGACATACAGAAGTGCCGTTCAACGTCTCTCGGCATCAACTTATAGGGGACCCAATTACCTTGCTTCTGAATGTCTCCGGCGGCTTTCAAACGTTTCGAAGTGGCTTGCTGAGTCACTCCCAACGATTTGGCAAGTTCGTCTTGCGTTTGACACGAATCCTCCTCGAGTAGCGTCTCCAATTCTTCGTCTTCAAACTTTTTTGGCTGTTCTGGGCGTTCTTTGTCTTTGATGTCAATATCGGCACTTTTGAAGCGTTGAAACCATTCAAAACTCTGTGTTTTCGCTAAAGCATCGTCGCCATAAACTTCTACAAGCAAACGATGTCTTACTGCAGCAGTTTTCTTTGCAAAAAATGACCCAACAGAACCTCCCGCAGATGCTGTCTTTTTCTCCAATTTTCGAAGTTATTCATCGTGAAAAATAATAATGATGCACACAAGATAAAATTGTTTTGTTGATTGATTTTGATAGCTGTCAAATGTACTTTTAAAATCACATATATAAAGTTCGAGCTTGCACGATATTTGTTAGTACGGACATCTAGCGCCAAATTCCGGCTATTAAGTTGTACACCCAATCAGTTTTGACGATCTTGAAGACCAGCTTCATACACAGTAAAACAAAGCTCCAAGTATACAAATCTGTGATAAGACCTGTGTTATGCTACGGGTGTGAAAAATCGACACTAAACCAAGCATCTGCGAACATATTAAACGCCTTTGGAAGACGGGTCCCAGAGGCGAATCATCGGAGCGAGACTAGACGAAGACCAATGGCGAATTCGTTACAACCATGACCTGTATGAAATTTTTGACGAGCCGGAGGTATCAACGATTGTAAGACTGCGGAAGCTGCAATGGGCTGGCCACATGAATCGTATGGACGAATATCGGATACCCAAAAAGGTATTCGTTGGGAGAACTGAATGCCGGGGGCCAGTGGGGAAACTGAGGAAAAGCTGTTCTGACTCGGTCGACGAAGACAGTTCATCGCTGCTCGGATTTCAAAATTAGAAGACACGGTCAATAGACCGAAACAGTTGGGGGCGCTTGTTGCAGGAAGCCAAGGCCCAAGAGGGGCTGTAG
This sequence comes from Odontomyia ornata, assembly GCA_963969285.1. Lineage (NCBI taxonomy): Eukaryota > Metazoa > Arthropoda > Insecta > Diptera > Stratiomyidae > Odontomyia > Odontomyia ornata. The sequence continues at coordinate 87,722,875 of OZ017739.1, forward strand.
CGCTTCGAAGCAGAATAGTATTGAATTCGTAGTCGCAGCTTTTGCTTCATGTCCCAAATAAATACGACTTCCTTGATTGCGAATAAATACAACTCCGTTCATTGCGAAGTGAGCTCGGCAGTATGCTCGTAATAAGCTAGTTTCAAACGATCTACAGATATGTTAATCTCCAGCTTGTAAACGTTATGTATGGGCCTTCGTATGGATGTTCCAATGGCTTCTTAACGTGGTTGACGGATAGAAATACATTGGAACAAGTTGCAATATCTTTGTGTATGAAAACTTTTCGCTTGTCATGGCGTGACGCTGGAGTTGCTCAAATATCCCTCATGTGTTCGCGAAACTTTTGCATGAAATAATTTGGATCGGGTGGCATTTTTTCATTGAAGGAAAACTCCCCAGGTATACGTAAGGTTATTTGATATACCAATTATGCAGATGTAGCGCCAATTTCGTCCTTAATACTTGTGCGCAATCCAAGCAAAACAGTTGGGAGAACATCAATCCACTACTGGGTATTATCAGTGATCGCTGCCATCTTTCGATCATCCCATTCGCTGCCGGATGATATGCAGTAGCTCTAATTCGTTTGAAACATACCAAGCGGGCTAAAATTCGACCAAAAAGGATTCGAATTGTGAACCCTGGTCTAAAGTCAGAATTTTTCGAGATCCGAGGTTGGAAATCCAACTACTGTAGAATGCGGCAGCAACCTCGTCCGCTGTTATAGTATTTATAGGAATCGCCTCCGGTCACCTTATAAACCGATCGATCATCATCAAGACCTAAGAGAATCCTTTGGAGGGTTTCGATAGTCCAACGATGTCAATTTGGACATGGCTGAATCTTGATTCAGGAATTTTTTGTGTTAGGACATCACAGTAAACCAAAGTATTGTTGTCGTCCAATTGAAGTTTCCGCGATTGGAGGTTGAGTCAGCTCAAAATAAATGTTTTAATTTTTCATCCTCCTCCTGAGCTTTTGCCAAATCCTTTGATGTCAACAAAACTGGCATAGTGAAATTAATTGTTCGAAATAAAGTACCCGCTGTTTCATTCTCATTTCCAGCAATATAAACGATATTTGTTGTGAATTACCTAATAAAGTCCAACTGTCTTGATTGTCGTGGAGGCGCTTTGTCCGATTTTTGATTAAATGCATATGATCTGTTTTGTTGATAAGAATGCGCCCTTCAATCATATGCCGGAAGAATTTTTCGCACAGTGAATTGCTTGCAGTTCAAGTATTTACGCTGCGTTTCGTGGATTTTTTTTTTAAAGAATCAGAGAGGTTCCCAAACGCTGTTATTTAACTGCTCAAGAACTGCTCCCATTGCTGCATACGATGCATCAGCTTTGATCGCATGTGTTGCGTTCTCAATTGGATGTCTCAGCAATACTGCATTAGCAATTTGATTTTTGCAGTTTTCCAATGCTTTTTTGCGTGTGCATTCTTTGTGATTTCTCGTTTGTCTTTCTTTTTCGCACCGATCAAAAATTCATGCAGTGGAGCTTGAACAGCTGCAGCATTTTTTAACGGTTTTCGATGAAAATTAACAGCACCCGGAAATCTGCGTAATTCCATGAAGTTTGTTGGTTTTTTGAATTTGAGAATTGTCTCAACTCTTCTTGGAAGGATGCCATTTTTTTTAATGTGGTAGCCTAAATACTCGATCGGTGATTTTCCAAATATGCATTTTGCTATGTTGATTGAAAGTCCATAATTTCGTGGTCTGTTAAACAGGAGTGACCGTATAATCGATGCCATTTTTTTTTAATGTGGTAGCCAAAATACTCGATTGGGGATTTTTTAAATATGCATTTTGCTATGTTGATTGAAAGTCCATAATTTCGTGGTCTGTTAAACAGGAGTTTTGATGTGCGCACTGTTCCTCATGTGTCTTCGAACCCCTGAGGATATCGATGTACTCGTATGCATAGCAAAATTTAAGTTCACGAAGAGCATGATCGATGTATCGTTAGAAGGTTAACGCCGCGTTGCAAAGACCAAACGTCATGACATTAAACTCAAACATTCCAAAAGGTGTTATGACTGCTGTTTTTTGGACGTCTTCTTGGGCCACGGGAATCTGGTTGTATGCCCGCATCAAATACGATGCATCCATCCGGTTGGTGAGGAAAGTCACTAAGGTGAGCAATGGGTATTTGTCTGGAACAGTGATTGCATTCGACCGGTGATAATCACCACAGGGTCACAGACCGGTTTTTTGGGTACGAGTTGAAGGCTTACAAATTCCCTATTGTAGCATATTATTGTAGCATATATTCGAATTTGACTTTCGATTCACTTGATTTCTCGGGAGATAGATGGCGTGCTTTTTCGGCAACTGGTGGTCCTTTTGTTAGAATGTGATAGTAAACACCGTGGTTCATCACTGTATGGATATTATTAGGCAGCGCTATATCGCGATACTTTTCTAGCAGGTCAACATTGGTGATCGATTGCAGACTTGTTTTTCCATTCACAATTACATTTCTGCTTAGATCAACCAAAAGTCCGGATTGGTGTAAAAAATCCGCTCCGATAATAAGTTGTCGAACATCAACTATGGTGAAATTCCAAGGGAATTGTCGTAGCAAACCCAAATCAAGCGTTCTAACGTTTCACCGCATGTTTTGATTAGTGTATTATTTGCAGTATACAATTTAAATTTCGAGAGAACAGTTTGATGCTTTGTTTTTGGAAGTACGAACCGCAAACCAGATTTTCTATCCACTATCATAAGTCGGCGTTGATGGAGTGAGTCATACTCAGCTGCCGAAATGCGGGATTACGAGTTTAGTTGTTGCTGTCTCGGTATTTTTTCATTGACAGGGTGCTTTGCAATTTCTTACCCTTTTCCGAAGCGTGTGTGTTAGACGCAAAAATTTTCTCTCAATCGTGACCCTATAATCGACCTGCTACGAGGTTTGCAATTTGGTCGAATTCGAAATTCCAATCTTTCAAATCAGTCTAAAATTTGTGTTGCTACTTGGTTTATGTCTGATTGCTACTGCACTGCTATAACTCCAGGTAGGCGTCAGTTTTGCACTTTCACGAAAACAGAATTTTTTCATAAAGTTTTCCTTTTAAAACTTTTTTTTTGTAAGGGTATCCCATCGGGGTCACCACTATTTACTCCACTGAAGCCCATGAAAATAATAACCCAATCTTTATAAATATGTAAATATATTTGATAACGAAAAGAAGATGACGATCGCAATATGGCGACTAGATCGCGAGAAAGCAACAATATAGAAAATCTAAAATTTATAGCTTGTCGATCCTTGCAGAGATTCAAATTCATTGGTTTGAGTAGCTAATGTTTCCACAAGGGAAATCAAACCGAGACATCTGTAGGTCAACTGCGAAGACGAGTTGTCTTTGAGTTACTTAACACTAGAGTACACGCGCCCCTTTTTTCCATGAGTGCACTCGTGGCCTACTATGGTTGGCCATTTTGAAATCGCTGTCGGTTATTTTTTAAATAATGTATGAATAAAATTAAAGTAGAAGTGATAATTTTCTTATGTAATTAACAGAAACAAAAATTTAAAGCTACCTTGTGGAACTCTAAGAGAATTTAACAAAAATGGCACTTCTGAGATTCATGACAAAAAAGAACATATTTTTTGCTAAAACTGTACGACTTATAACTTCTTTCTGCATGGCGATTGGGGTAAATTCATTTGTTGCAAGTTCTGCACCATGTTTTCGTCGACCGATTTCAGGCCTTGTCCAAAATGCGTATCGGCCAACCCGTCCCATCTTTGGTGTGATATCGTGTTGTGTGGCTTGAGGCGTGCCTTTGAGAGGTTCTGTTCTAGATGTCAGCTAACTAGGAAGCGTTTCTACAATTGTTCGCGAAATCAGAAGAGGTTTTATCAATTTGATCGACATTTTTTGTAGAAAGGTATGCTTTACAATTGTTTATAAATTTACGCTCGTTTGGTTGATAGTCAACACATTGATCGTGGCAATGTTCATGAGTTTTAAAAATATCGTAATGCGCCATTGGCGGCTACTCCTTAGAACAATGTACTGGCTACACATTTTGTCAACAATGTCCAAACCTCACTTGGTGCGCTTATAACACGTGGCAATTTCAGGATAAGGTTCTTCCTCAGTATAGGGGTCAATAGTTGCATCGTTATTTAGCTTGACCGCTTTGTTTACTTTAGACAACTATGAAACAAGAGTTGCGGCCTTTTTAAATCCAAAAATCGAGCTCTTGGTGTATTTTATCTGAGATGCTTTGGATTCTTAAGGAATCTCCGGCCTATTTGCTTTCATTGTATCAGCAACCGTTATTCTCCTCTACAATGATTCCTTAGCAAGAGGCAGGCTCGTGAAATGATTGTGCATTATTATATTACAACCTAGATTGTAAACCCGGCCTAGCACTCTATGGACAACGGCGATTACTTTATTTGATTTTTGAAATGGCCCTTCTGGTTGCGCTCTAACATATAGTATATCTCAAACTTGAACACATATGTGTATTTAGTATCAACAACCATAAAAATTTTGATCCCGAATTCGTCTGGCATTATTTAGCTGCAACATCCTCGAAAGCCAACAAACTGTTCATCTAGCGCCAAATAATCGCTTAAAGTGCAGTTATTGCGACAATAATCTGTCTAATATGTGCTATTTTGTCAACATCTTGGCGCTGTTCTCTGTCGGTAACGTCATCAAATCTTAGTGCACATGGTAAAAATCGTAATCTCTTGATTGACATTGAGGCATAAACAATTTCCAACCCAGTACCTTTGGAATTATCCCAAAAATCTTGCAAATTGCGCCGTTCATTCTGTGATTACCCCATAGCGCAAAACAAACCCAAGAAAACTCTCGTTTCAATCAGATCAGTGCAGTCCAAAATATCTTGGGAGAAAAAATTGTGGAAACACTCAATTGTGTCCTTCGCTTTCCGAGTAGCTTCACCTCTTGAGCCTGGAACTCATGCAAATATTTTGGAGGCGAGTTTACGGTGATGAAAACGCTTCTTTATTCCACGTAGTACCGTTCACAGATTTGTAAAGTTGACTTTAATCTTCCGCCGGCCAATCCCGAGAATGGAATATCATCATCTGAAGTATATTCAGACTCGCTTGATTCCTCGATTTCAGCTTCGCGAACCAAAGCTTGCAAGTCTGGATCAGTCATCATTGTCCATTGTTTTCATCAACCATCTCCCTACTTAATAATATTTATTTATCTGGACAAAATATCCACTCTAAATAAATATCGAATGCTCGTATATATAGTATAATTTAACACTTTATAAATACATCTTCTTCTTCCTAGCACTACAGTCCCGCTCGAGCCTTCGCTTCCTGCAAACAGTGCCATCAACTGTCTCGGTCCATTGATCGCGTCCTCCAATGTCGAAATCCGAGCAGCGATGAACTGTCTTCGTCGACCGAGTCAGACCAGCGTTTCCTCTGTTTTCCCATTGTTCTCCGGCCTTCAGTTCTCCCAACGAATACCTTCTTGGGTATCCGTTGTTCGTACACATGAATCGTAATGTGGCCAGCCCATTGCAGCTTCTGCAGTCTGGCAATCGTTGAGACCTCCGGTTCGTCAAAAATTTCATACAGCTTGGGTTAGGGTCCATGTCTCACACCCATATCATAACACAGGTCTTATGACAGATTTGTGGAACTTTGCAGCTGGTCTTCAAAATCGTTAAAACTAAATAAAATATTTTATTTGCGAGCTTGATTCTTCGGCGTATTTCACAAATTCGTCTACATTTTCGATACTGTATTCGCCAAGTGTGATATTTTTTGTATTTGAGGTATATTTCCTCGATTGCGTCATTGGCTTTGTTTTATTCTCATTGGTTTGTAGCCCTAGTTTTGCTTCGCTGTTGGGTTTCAGTAAAAGTTCCTTGGCAGTTGTTAACGACCGTGACAAAATGTTGATGGCTGCATAGGCTACCGCTTGGCGCGAATTGTATAATATCGTACCTCGTGTAACGACGGGTAGCTTTCTTATGACGTATTCGAGGGCCATATTGAATAGCAAAGGAGTCAGCACTCACCCTGTTTTAGTCCGATATTTCTGTCAAACGTGTCGGTGTGTTGGTTATTGATGCGGACTTAGGAGGTTGTCTACGTCATTACCATTTCGATAAGACGGACTAATTTGGCTGGGATACTAAGGCCAATCACAGTATGTTACGATCAATACTGTCGTTTGCTTGCATAAAGTCATCGAAAATTTGTTGTGCGTCTATGTTGAACTCCCAGCATTTCTCCAGTAAACAATTGGTCTGTTGTCGATCTACCAGCTCTAAAGCCACCTTGATACACCGCAATAATACTGTTGGCGTATGATCCGACTTTATTTTCTAAGGCAATCGAAAACATGTTGTACGCCGTACAAAGCAGTGATATGCTCTATAGTTGTCGCACTGTAACATAGTTTGTCACTTTTGTTGTTGACAAGGAATATAATTTATTGGCTTCACTCATTCGACATATATTCTTGCTGCTAAATGTGCTGAATTGCTTTATGGATGGCTTTCTGAACACTGCTGTCACCTTATTTAATGAGATCCACTAGAATCTCATCGATGCCCGGCACTTTATTATGCTTTTGGGCTTTGATTGTGGAACAAACTTCATATAGCGTTGGTGGAGCCAATGGAAGCTCTCCGGGCATATATTTAGGCTCCGATGTACTGGAGCTGTGCTTAGGAATAAGGAGGTTCTTGAAATATGATGCCAATTTTTTTTAATACTGTTTTCATCAGCGATTATATTGCCGATGTCATCACGGCAAACCTTGATCTTGGGCTGATGACCTCGTTTCAAGCTTTTTACTACTTTGTATGGTTGCCTTGTGTTGTTGCTCGCTAGACTAACATCGATGCTTCTCAATTGGTCGTCATAGTAATTTTCTTTTCTTAGTTCTAATAATCTTATTCGCTCCTCTTCTGAGATTTTCATAGTGCCCTCTCTTCGTTCTTGTTTTCCTACTTTACTGTTTGTAAACCTGATTCTTTTTGTCTAATGTAATCTGGCACTCATCATCGAAACAATAATTTCTTTTGCGCCGGGCTTGATGTCCGAAGATCTTAATTGCCGCTTTCACTTCCATCCAAAAGTCGTTTGGAGCCTTTCAATGTCGAAATTTTGTAGAGAGCTGGTCTTTGCCGAAAACGCTCTTGATATACGACATTGATACGTTTATTTAATGAAGTAATGATCTGAGTTACAATTGGCTTCTCGGTAATTACGGACGTCAAGTATGCTCGAGGCTCAACTTTGTTGGATCAAAACATGGTCTATCTGGTTTTGTGTGTTGCCATATGGTAATACCCAAATCATTTTATGTACGACTAAATTTCTGCTACATGCACAGTCAATCAGGCGCTGGCCGTTGTTATTCGTTTCATCGTGGGGGCTATATCCTCCAGTCGTTCCCCGATGAGATAGCTCATTACCAACCTTAGCGTTGAAATCACCCAGAATTATTTTGTCTCGTTTGTAGGCAATGAGTCAAATAGTCTTTCGATGTGTTTGTAGAATGTTTCCTTCGTTTTTTCGTCCTTTTCTTCGGCGTGTAGGTTATTTAATAGAGTTTCGTACACAAACGTTCATGGACTGCCTTAAAATCAATAGCGTGCAATTTGAACTCCCTATCCACAATAACGGTCACTCCGAACTGTCGCTTTCCAGCAGGCTTCCCACTTTTGAATATTATGTGCAATCTCATATTTTGAATATCACTTCAAGTCCAATTCGTTTCCTGGATTGTCAGTATGTTTAATTTATATTGGCTGGCCTGTTGTAAAAGTTCATTAATAGCGGCAAGGTTGTTTAGTGATCTGACATTCCAGGATCCAATGCCATAGTCCTTTTTTCGTTTTTGGGGTCGTTAACGTAAATCCAATCCATTCCAAGGCTCTTTTGCAGGTTTCGAAACAATGTATGGTTTTCCGGGGATGGGAAGTTAGCCCGTCGCCCAACCTCCATTCCGGCGGCATGGCTATTACTTTCGGTTTCACCCTCTTATATCAACACAAAGGACGTTTAAGTAGGATTCCGTAGCAAAGCCACAGGTTTATTTGCAGCTATTAGCTTTTCTTGGCATTTAATGTCCCATCATTGGGGAACCAGTAAACCCAATGTATGACCCCGAGACGATTTACTACCATTTGTACGTGGGATTTAGGATGAGGAATCATGAAAGCTGGGGGTTGGGGAAATAAGGGGATCTCTCCTCCTTTCGCAACTGGACTTGGGACCGTCTACTGCGGAGTTTGATAACGTTATGCATAATTAAAATAATGTAATTATAAAAAGTTTTTAGATAAACGTATCTATTTTGTTTCTTGTGTGGTTCTGGAATTATATTGTACATCTGCGTGTAATATGCAGGTTATTACTTTTCCCCGGTGGCGGTGTGAGATTTGATTTAAATTATTTGTTGGAACGAATGATAGGATGCTTTTTTTAGTTACAGTGTGAACATCACACTAATACATCCACAAGCTATCTGTTTGTTAATATGTATATCTATATAGGGAATATATGCATGTTAAACGTCGGAGATGACAATTTAGATTGCTTTTCTGTACCTAGGAGTAGTAAGTGGTTATCTTGTAGTAGTAATAGTTGATTTATCTGTTTGGTACATTTAGCCACACTCTGATGCGTAAAATGAGCTTTTTCTTTCAGATTCTTATCGTCCATTTTATACCCAACTCGACTACTTTTGATAAAAAAAAGTTTTTAAGGGCTACTTCGTATTAGGGGGACCCCCTTTAAAAAAATTTTAAATTTTTGGCAAGACCTAAACTTTTGAGAGACCATCATTTCTGACCTTTCCACAAAGCTAGAGCATTATAGCTTTTATAGTTTCTGAGGAAACTTGCTGTGACGCACGGATAGACAGGTCGGGAAACTAGGAGGTCTTTGTAAAAACAATTTTAACAAAGACCTAAAAATGGGACTTCTTAGCTTTATGACAAAAAAATATATTTCTACTAAAACTATATGACTTATTTCTTATCGTCGTAACATTCAAGGCATTCTACTGCCTGCTGGTCGGAGCAAATCCATCTGTTGCAAGTCCTGCATCATTTTTTCGTCGACCGTTTTCGGGCTCTTGAGCAAAATGTGCATCGACCAACACGTCCCATCTTCGGTGTGATATATCGTGCTGTCTGTCTTGAGGTATACCTATGAGGATTTTGATTCTAAATTTCAGGTGTCGAGGAAGCGTTTCAACAATTGCCCGGCGAATCAAAAGGGGTTTTATCAAATTCAAGGACAATTCTTGTAAAAATGTACGCCTTACAATTGTTTCTGGATTTAAGCTCATTTGGTTCATTACCAACGCATTGATCGCGGGAATGTTTATTAGATTAAAAAAGATTGTAATGAGCCAACGGCGGCTGCTCCTTAGAACACGTGACATTTTCGGGCTTGCGTTCTTCATCAGTGTCGGGATCAATGGTTGCATCGCAATGCATTGTAAAAGGTTTTCCAATAAAAGGTGTTATTTTAAATAGCCCCCTATTTCGGTAAATGTCACTTTTGAAGCTGTCATTTTTTGACATTTGACAAGTAGAAACTACGCCATTAATAAAAATGGAACGATACACGCTTCAACAACGCATTGAAATTCATGAAACTCACTATAAAAATGGTGAAAATTTGGCAGAGACGGTTCGTAAAACTCGAACATTTTTGGGTCGTTGTCGGACCGCAATATAGAAATTGGTGGAAAAATTCGAGCTGTTGGGACAACTAAGTGGTGTGAAAAATAAAACCCGTGTACTTCAGTCAAGAACAGCCGAGAATATTGCTGCTGTAGCCGAAAGTGTTGAAGAAAACCCAGGTTTGTCCATTCCTCGTCGTTCTTTGGAATCAGACATTCCACAAACGTCATTACACCGTATTTTGCATAAAGGTTTGGATCCTAAGGCTTATAAAGTTCAGTTAAAGTTCAAGGCGGTCGATCATCAACAACGTCGTGTCTTTGCTGATTGGGTCCTTGAAATGCATGAAAATGATCCGGAATTCCATCGAAAAATCATCTTGAGTAATGAGGCCCATTTCCACTTCGGTGGCTTCGTCAACAAGCAAAATTGTCACATCTGGGGCTCGGAAAACCCAAGAGTCATTGTTGAAAAGCCTCTCTATCCTCAACGTGTGACTGTTTGATGCGGGTTATGGACCAGCGGAGTCATTGAACCTTACTTTTCGAAAATCAGGCTGGAGCATCAGTTACGGTGAATGGATTGCGCTATCAAGAGATGATTAATGATTCTTTATGGCCGAAATTGGATGGTATTGATCTGGACAACTTTTACTTTCAACAAGACGGCGCTATGTGCCACACAAGCAACGAAACCATTGATCTTTTACGGGTAGTTTCCGGACCGTGTTATCTCTCGAAGAGATGATCACAATTAGCCACCGAGATCTTGTGATTTAACACCTTGCAACTTCTTCCTTTGGAGCTACGTGAAAGAGAAGGCCTACGTCAACAGCCCAGCGTCGATTCAAGACCGCAAAGATGGAATTCGTGAGGCTATCGAAGACATAGGGCAGCCACTTTGCGATTTGGTTATGGGAAATTTCATCAAAAGGATAGGGTCCTGTAAGCGTGGTTGTGGTGGTCATTTGCCTGATATTATTTTTCACTATTAACGGCATACTATTCTCTTTAAAATAAAATAAACATCCGATCATTTATACTAAAAAATGGTATTTTTCTTTTAATATCAAAATAACACCTCTTATTGGAAAACTCTGTAGAATTGATTTGATTTATAAAATCAGTCTCTTTTTCGAGACGCATTTTCTTGCTCAACTTGTAGCTTAACTAAAAGTAATTCCTCCTACGAAAAAAAGAATAAATCCAACAATTTATTCGTTTATTGTCAATCTTTGCCCACATATTGACTGTTATTTCTACAAAATACGAAGAATCAATTGACAAGACCCGCAGAAATGCGTTTCATCAACATGACGTTCATAATTGATCGTTCTTGCATGCGTGCATTCATTCATTTATTCATTCATTCATCCATTCCAATTTAATTTTGTTCGATCCATTTTGTTTGATATTTGTCATTTCCATGTTGCTCAACGATCCCACTGAAGTTTTTTCCCGGGACAAATTAAATTCGATTCGTTAATAAAATTTCAATTTAACAATCTCAAAGGGTATAAAGTTCACATACGAGTAGGACTATATAATAAAATGGAAATATGTTTATGTTGCAATATTCGCAAATGCATGAATTGAAATAGATGAAGATTTGGTGTAAGAATTTGACTAGAGTATATTCAGTGTACTTGAATTTTTTTTTTATCTATTTTCCTATTAATTGCATTATTCTTGAGTTGCGTTAATTTTTTGTAATCAATAGTTTCTTCTTAAGGTAAAAAAAGTATAGATAATAGAATTCACACTAAATCTCTCATTTTCGCGCACTCTCTGTAATTAACCAAGAATTAAGTGCATCGAAAGGAACAAGAATTTCCATAAATCTTCCCAACTACCATCAATTAATTTCCATCGTACTACTGAGAACTGGGTATTTGGGTGAAATATCTTGTGCACTATAATTGGATCTTACAATTACCGTATCCAAATATGGGAAAGTCTTCAGTGAAATAAATTTTCTCTTTTGTTTTCATTGACGCTGTGGATTCGTTCTAATCGTAGCTGCTTAGTTGTTCATCTAAACATCTAACAACCACTTTTGCTAAACGCTCTCAAAGTTAATGCGTTCGAAATCGACAACTTCATAAAACGTTTCAGCACGCCATTAACTATGCACATAAATTTGCGAAATAAGGAAAGTGGATGTTGCGAGTCGTGTTTGCCCAAAAAATTTATCTATCTTCCGATCGTGCGCATTGATGTACTCGAACGATGATGGTGATGGATGTAGTTTGCAATTTATTTGGTGTATTTAATTTTTTCCTTCCGTATTAGTATCTTGAAATTTGATCGACGCGCTTAGAAGATTTAGCTGTTCTCCATTGTTTGATGAATTTAACATTTTACTTATTTGGTCAGGTAAAATATAAATATTCGGACTCATATCATGTTCCAAAATATCTCTTTAGTGAAATTTCAGTCATATAATTTCAGATATAAAATATTCAAAAAAACCGGAAAAATCCTGCGGTTAATCTTGTAATAAAAATCATATAAATTTTTTCCCAGTTAGTCCTACTAGAAACGGCAAAAGAGATAAAATTTAGCTTTGATCTTGTTAAGCATTCAATCAGTATTACGCCCCGTTCATCCGTTTGAAATAAAACGTTATTCAAAATTGCATCAAATTATTGCATCATTTTGATCCAAGTATTTAATGCGAAATGGAAATTTAGAAAAGTCTAATGTTAAAATATATTTTCGCTACTTATATCACCAAATTAGACATAATGCGTTGATAATTATTTTTCTTTTGTCAGCCATCAACGATATTTGCGCCTTTAGACAATTTATGTGCAATGATACGTGTACATAAAAACTGTATGTTAAGATCTCCAAAAGTGCTGCAGAGGCTGCTGACTTAATTTGTAGCATTTTGAAATTCTTCTACGTTTTTCAAAATCACAAAATTAAAAAATTCCCGGCGCACCACCAGTCAGAAAGGCAAATGTCTCGTAGGTGTCCTTATTTTTAAAAGCAAGTAATCGTTTGGTTTGCCCCCATTTTGAAAGTCAAACACTGTTTAAGGAAAATGTTCTGTTGCATACTTTCAATGTAATCGATTTTAAACGTTTCCATAAAAATATATTCAACACTTCAGCTGCTAGGAAAATAACGAATTGCGCTGACTTTTGGGAGCCACCATTTTGAATTTAAGCATTTGATTTTAGATTATTTTAGAAGATATCTGTCTTAGAGTCTAATCAACGGCTGTGCAAAATCTTATTCAAATCATAGTTTTACCTTGAACAGAACACAAATATTCGATTTTCATTGAAAATTGCACCTAAAAATATTGAGTTATTAATTTTCGACTTTTTTATTTATGATCCGATTTTCATAATTTTGGCAGAATGAAAGGACTTGTTACAAAAATCCATAATTCCAAATTTACCAAGTCACCTACCGTAAAGATAAATTTCATGCAAATCGAATAAAAATTGTGATTTTTCGAAGCCTTTGAAATTTCGTACTTTGACTAGCCGCCATATTGAAATTTGAGATCTGACCTTCAATCCGACCTTATGGGAGGTTCGGACGAGAGTGAATATAAAAAAAAACAATAGAACGGACGTGCCAACACTAAAAAGCGTTACACATGTAGTAATACTTTCGGTGTTTCTCATTCTCTCCTTCATATGTTATAACCCACTCCCGTGGCATACCAGTAGTCGGAGTAAGCAAAAACATTGTCCCACTCGTGTATAGCCCACTCCAGCGGTATAAAGTGACAGCCAGAGTGCAGTATATAGACAAGGATAGAATAATATTCATGCAGTACCATAGATATAGAGAGTACTGGATCTGCAACTGGTGGCGAGAGCCGAAGCAATTAGCAACCTTCGCTTAAGTTTTGTGAAGTTGAGGTTTGAGTGGGTAAGACATAGATATGTTTTATGCAATCAACTTCACTCCGAAACAAGTTCACGTTTATAAAGTTTTTGGTTTTGAAGATCGCGTGCACGAAATCGGCACATTAGTTCTCTTTTTTTTACTCAAAACTTACGAATTTTCCATCAGCTTTGACGCGCGAGCTTTCTAATCTCTACATTTGCTGTGTTGTGAGAGAACGTTTTTTGTGTTTTTGCACTTAACTTCACTCCAAAACACGTTCACGTTTATAAAGTTTTTGATTTTCAAGATTGCGTGTACGTAATCGACACTTTAGTCCACGTTTTTTATTCAAAAGTTACGAATTTTCATCAGCTTTGACGTGCGAGTTTTCTAACCTCTACGTTTGCTGTGTTTTGAGAGAGTTTGCTGCCTTGTACTCAAACTGTTCAACAAATGGTAACGAAGGTGCGATCGTGTGCATGTGAAACGAAATTTTGTAGGTGTGCGCGGGTGTCAGTGAGGGAAATGATTCTTCTGAAGAGAGGAAAGAAAAACCTCTCGGGAAACAAAGGGTAAGGAGAAGCAGAGGGAATCATATAGTTTCGAGAGCGTAAGGTATTTATGTGTTGATTTTGGTTCGCACATGGACGAGTTCATTTATTTATATGTTTTCGTGCAGTACATATTATAAGTATACACATATCTACATTCGTAATAACGTGGAAACAAAATACTGCAGAGTGAATTTGAATATGGGGATTTAAATTGCATACTCATTTTTTCAAAAATTTACAATCGAAACATTTGTGTACATTATAATTTCTTGTAAATAGAAAGACAAGAAAATGTAAGTTACTGTTATTTTAAAGTGAATTCATCTGCATTTTTGTGATAGTAAATTTGCGTCCTATATAGAAACTCAACATATACCACAAGAATTTTTAGTCCAAATCGTGATAATATATCCTTAAAAGTAGATGATGAAACGCAAAATATGTAAGTAGAAGATGATTTTTTATTAAACAGGTGTATATTTATTAAACAGGTGTATATTTATTAAACAGGTGTATATTTATTAAACAGGTGTATATTTTCTAATTTCAAAAAATTTATTGCCTAATATTCTTAATTTTTCTTCTTATTTCTTTAAAGCAATGTTGTTTTTATTCCCATCGCCAAATGCAATATGCATTACTTTTCGCATACAGAGTTTAAACATAGCTTCTGTCGGCAGTCCCCGACCGCCACGTATTTTTTTATTATTCTCTAGCCACTTACAGCATCTATCACACTACCAAGTTTCATTAACATCGGTTAAAAAGTTTGGTCCCAACGACAATAATAAATTCATACACGTTTTTTACCTTTAAGCGGCCGCCATTTTCTTTTAGGCGGTTTGAATTTAGATTTTTTATTGCAAGCTTCGTCACACAGTTCAATAAACCTCGTACCATCCAAAGCGGAGCGGATTTTCGTGTAAAATGGGCGCAATTTTGTTTACTCTCGGCCAATTTGGCTGGTTAATGAATTTATTTGAGATACAATACCCATTTTCAAATTAATAGCGCCTAAAATAAATGAAAGATTAAAAATGTCCCTTACCAGGCACTGTTTTTATTTTTTTCTGTCATATACCGATATTTCGGCAGTGGCAATATTCTGAAGCTATGTCCTCTTTTCATTGGCTTTTATAGCAGAAGGTTATATTCAGGTCTACAGAAGGTAATTAAAGGACATTTTCAGCAATGGTTACTTCAAGGGTAATTAAGACCGTGGCTAAATTGAAGGCATAGTGAGGCTGACTTCTATCTGACGCTGCATTTATTGCGCGCACAAAATGGGACAGGCTGCAAAGGGACCTCAACAGGAAGACGGGAGAGCTCACCCAGGATAATACAGTCGTGGTGCTGCTCGAATCGGTTGACAAATGGAACCAGGTGGCATATTATGCTCGGGCACTCCTAAAAGATAAAAGGGACTCACAGCAGCCGGGGTCGTTGGGGCTGGGGGATCGCTTTTCTGGCACTTCCTCTTCCCCTCTCCCCTCCCGCTATAAGAGGGATCCCACAGCTTGAAGGCGCCTCACAGCGTAGTAAAACGAGACCTGGCCCGAAGTAATGTGTCAAACGGTCCCAGGCTGGGTTTTCAGGTTGACACGGGAGTAGTTTAGTAGGTAGTCCAGTCGCCTACTTGCAAGCATGGGAGTCCCACACTCTGTGTGTAAATCGCATTCACCTCCCAACCAAAACAAAGGGTAGTTTAAGTGACTAACCTAAACGATTTTACAGAAAACTAACTTATTACAATTACAAAATTATCTTATGGTAATTACACTAGCATCATTAAGTCACTGTAGCTGTTGCCAATGTCCGTGTTCATTCTTCTTTCTTCCGGGACTCGCAATATCCATAAACTTTCGCATGCATCTAGTTTCCTCCAATCTCCTACTTCCTGCGCTATTTCCAGATCCTCCCGCGTGATTTTAAGTTTTTCTTCAATCATATGCCTCGCAACCGGAGCTCTTGCTGTTTCCGTTGAACCTCGTTTTGTAATTTGTTCCGCTTATTTGATGTGTTCTTGCCACCCGATTTTCGCTTTCCGATATAAATCATGTCGCACTCCGGGCAAGTGATCTCATAGATACCTCCTTTTTCTTCCTTGTTTTTCGTATCCTTTACGAAACCCTAACGCTATTTCTAGGCTATATCCTCTGCTGGTGTAGGTGGGACTTTTTCTCGTCTTTCCAATTATCCGTCCGAGCTTTTTCGAGATTGCTGTGTGCGTAAGGAGAATCCTTGTTACCTGTTGTTGGAAGTTAGTGTAATTGTCATAAGATAATTTTGTAATTGTAATAAGTTAGTTTTCTGTAAAATCTTTTAGGTTAATCACCTTAATTATCCTTGAAATAATCATTGCTAAAAAAGTCCTTTTATTACCTTATGTATACCTGAATATTACCTTTTGCTATAAAAGCCAATGTAAAGAAGACATAGCTTCAGAATATTGCCACTGAGGAGGAGACAATTAGTCTCCGAAATATCGGTATATAGCAGAAAAGAAAAATTAAAATAGTGTTTGTTAGGGAATATTTTTAATCTTCCATTTAATTGAGATATTTACCCAATACACCTTTCCTGAAAATTTGTCGGAAACCTCTAGCGTAGTCGCAAATTTCGTTATACCCCAAACGTATATATAAAATACTCTCCGCAATAGTTAAATTTTTTCTCGAGAAACTTACCAATAATTAAAACTTGTATATATTTGGCTTATAGTAATACTAATAATCTTCTTCAGCTCCAGACATCTCAGTTTTTCTCCAAATATGTTCGGCTTTATGTTTCCATACTATCTACAATCAGTCCTATGTACGAGGTCTGTTCAAAAAGTACCCGGAATTTTTAAATTTCGCGGGTCTGGAGAGTCCGATTGTCAAAATTTTTTTTATTGTGTTGGTATACATGCCCCTGAAAATTTTCAGCCATATTCACGGTTTACTTTGTCTGTGGTAGTCGCTAAGGTTCGACGTGTTTTTATGAGCTCGGCGATTTTTGCTGAAACTGCTGAATTTTGACCAAAAAAACAATCGCATGAACATCGCTCAGGAGCTGTTAAATGACGTCAACGACGATCCAAGTTTGCTTGAAAGGGTCATAACTGGTGATGAAACATGGGTGTGCGGTTATGATGTCGAAACCAAAGCAAAATCGTCCACCTGGAGGCATTCAACGTCACCAAGAGCGAAAAAAGGACGTCAAGTTCGATCAAATGTCAAGGTTTTGCTTACTGTTTTCTTCGATTATGATGGCAGAGTGCATCAAGAGTTCTTATCACAAGGTCGTACGGTTAATAAGGAGTATTACTTTGAAGTTATGCGACGTTTGCGTGAAGCAATCCGAAAAAACGCCCCGATTTATGGACAAAGAATTCATGGCTTTTGCACCACGATAACGCACCTGCTCACTCGTCGTTGCTTGTTCGTAATTTTTTGGCCGAAAACAGTACCGTAGTCATGCCCCAACCTCCATATTCACCAGATATGGCTCCGTGTGACTTTTTCCTGTTCCCAAAGTTGAAGAGACCCATGAAAGGTAAGCGTTTTTCCTCGATTTAAGAAATAAAGGCCGAATCGCTGAGAGTGCTCAAGGACATACCAAAAAATGAATAACAAAAGTGCTTCGAAGATTGGAAAAAACCCTGGCATAAGTGTATTATATCTGGGGGATACTACTTTGAAGGGGACCACATTGATGTAGACGAATAAATAAATATTTTTTTAAAAAAACGAAAATTCCGGGTACTTTTTGAACAGACCTCGTATATTAGAAGATTGCTGGTATCGCTCCTGTAAATTATCAGAACCTACATTTGCCGTTCTCCTTGAGGCCAGTCTTTCTGAAGACATCCAATGTCAAGTCCAAAAACTTAATTTTGCCCAATAGGCCATGTTCCCTGTGCCAGTTTCATACAAATTTGTGCAACTGTGATGCTGACTATGGTATATGTCAGCAAAGAACGGTGTTTTCCAATTTAATGTGTAATTCACTTAATTAAATTCAGATGCTTATTTGGTGATGGTAGCCCTATCTTTCCAATACAACCAAAACAGCACATGCCTTTACGAGGGTAATTATGTGTGCGAAGCTAAAATTGAGTTCCGCTTAAGAGATTGCCGACTGCTTAACTAGTCGATAGCATAGAAATATTTTCGCCTTTGTATACTCTGACAAATGCTAAACTGTGAAGTTACTGCAAAAAATAGACTTCTTCTACAATTTTATTTATTTTTTTGTTTTGTGGTAGGGAGCTGAATGCCCATTTACGACCAGAGTGTGGGACTCCCATGCTCGCAAGAACCCACTACCCACTAAACACCTCCCCTGTCAACCTGGGAACCTAGCCTTGAACCGTTTGATATATTGCTTCGGGCCAGGTCTCGTTTTGTTACGCCGTGAGTGCCTTCAAGCTGGGGATCCTTCTTCTAGCGGGAGGGGAGAGGGGAGGAGGAAGTGCCAGACAAGTGATTCCCCAGCCGCAACGCCCCCGGCTTCTGTGAGTCCCTTTGATCTTATAGGACTGCCCGAACATAATGTGCCACCTGGTTCCATTTGTCAACCGATTCGAGCATCACCGCGACTATATTATCCGGGGTGAGCTCTCCCGTCTCCCTGTAGAGGTCCTTTCGTATCCTGTCCCATTTCCTGCATGCAAAAAATGTGTGGCAGACATTGTCTTCCTCTCCTGGGTAATACCGACAATCGGAGGACCGTAACTTACCAATCTTGTTCAGGTAAGACCGAAAATACCCATGCCCGCTCAAAAGCTGAGTCAGATAGAAGTTAGTTCCACCATGCCTTGGATTTAGCCACGGTCACACATCCGGGTTGAGGTAAGCAGTCAACCTTCCCTTCGTGCAATTCACCCAAGACTGCTGCCAATCGTTGAATGAGTGCTGTCTCCTCGCGGACAACCATCTCCCTCGTGTCCTCGTTTCGGCGCAGGTAAAAAGCGCGGCGCTCTGTAGCAAAGAGGGCGACAGGTATCACGCCTACAGTAACTCTCACTGCCGAATAAGAGACTGGCGGATACGTAGATGCAATCCTCAGCGCTCCTCTTCTTTGTACCTGTGCCAGGTGTTTTCGGTAAACCTCCATACTGAGAGCGTCGCCCCATACCTCTGCTCCATAGAGTGGCACTGACCCTACAGCACTCATCAAGAGGCTTCTTCTTGATGGGCTTGGACCCCCTACGTTGGCCATAAGTCGACTCACAGCCGATACTCCCGAAGCATCCTTCTCAGCCGTTGCCCTGATTTGCTCAGAGAAACTCATCTTCGAGTCGATCAGTAGCCCCAGGTACTTCACCGCTGGTTTTGATTCGATTCGTATGTCCCTAATACTGATCATCCTTACTCTAGGGATTCTCTTTTTTGTCAAGATGACCACTTCGGTGTTCTCCAGTTATAAACTGAAGTCATCCAGTCTCTCACTCGGAGCATGAGCATATCTAGCCTTTGTTGCGTTTGTTCAACGGTGCGTCCAGCGACCAGAGCCGCAACATCATCCGCATAGCCGAGAATCTGGCATCTCTAGTTTCAGTAGCCCAAGGATAGATCCCTGGGCAACACCCGATGTGACAGCCATTCTTCGTTGGCCCTGTGTCGTGTCGTAGAGTAGACTTCGGTCCTTTAGGTAGTCCCTCAAAAGCCGCAATAGATATCCTGAACTTGAAAAAAGTTTTCCAGCGTATCCAGAATATCCACCCATGTAGCAGAGTTGAAGGCGTTCGTGACGTCGAGTGTCACCAACAGGACGATCCGTCCCTTGGTGCGACTATGGGCCTCTGCCTTTTGGACCGTGCTCATCACCTTTGCAATCGCATCAATAGTAGAACGTCCTGCCCTAAAGCCGTAATGCCGAGGAGATAGGTCCCAAGCAGCACGAATCGCGTCAGTGAGTCTTCCCTTGATGAGTTTCTCTAGCAGTTTCCCAGCCATGTCTAGAGCCGCATAACGGGCGGTATGCAGACGATGATTTGGGATTTCCCTTCCCCTTGCTGATCAGCACGAGCCTCGCCACCTTCCATCGTACCGGGAAAACCCCATCCCGTAGGTAAGCGTCGAATGTGCTGAACAGCAAGTCAGGACAATGGTGATAGACAACCCGCTACACCTCAGCCGGAACACCATCTGGACCTGGACCCTTCCTCGCTTTCAGTGAAAGGACTGCTTCCTCCAGTTCCAGCTGTGTAAAGAGTGGGCACTCTACTGCTGTTTCACCATGGACAGCGTCAACACGGATGGGATGCGCGGGGAAGAGTGCCCGCACTATCTCATCGATCTTTTCCGCATCATGTATGCAAGGCTTCCGTAGGGCGCCAAGCTTCCGCATAACTAGCTTGTAGCCAAGGCATCACGGATCCTTGTTCACATTGTCCACTAGGTCTTGCCAGCAGCGAGCGTTGCTGTTGTTGATCATTCCGCGAAGGCAATTCCTGGCCGACTTATATACTACGATTTCAGTTGACCACCAGTACACTGGGGGCTTGCCGTGCCAAGATTTTCGACGGGGCATAGAAGCTTTGCAAGCAGTCGTAATTATGGTACTAGTTGAGTTCACCACGTCTTGAGCTGCCAGTTCTTCCGTCCCCTCCGAAGCTCCCTGCAAGAGCTCACCTGCTGTGAGCACCTCGACGAACCTCTTGACGTCTATCCTTCCGATGTTTCATCCAATTTTAGAAAGCCGAAAGCACGGACGTCGGGAAACAACATCACTTATCTCAAGCAGAATGCCCTGATGATCTCTAGCTGAATAGTCCTCTAATACTTTACAATTGTGTACCCTTCTTACTAAGGAATCCGAGGCGAATGTCACGTCCGGTATGGTTCCTTCACAGCCAATACGGCGGAAAGTCAGCATATTTCCGGTGTTTATTACGACGAGCGCCGTTCTGGCCGCCATTTCCATGATCCGTTTTCCCCGCCATTCTTCTGCTCTTCTTCGGCTTTCTGCTCCTCTTCGGCTTTCTGCTCCTCTTCGGCTGTTAACCAGCTCCTCCGATAATGCCCTATGCGGTCTAGGAGCTCCTCTAGTTCAAGGAGCCGAATCTTTACTGCTTTGTTGATTTTTCGGGAGTCGCATGCAGATTGTATTCTTTTCAGAACATCTCCTAGTTTTACGGAATAGGTTTTCTTCTCCGTGTCGCTGGGCGGCAATTATACTTTTTATGCATACTGAGGTGGGCCTACACAAACCAAACCTCGTGCTTTTTTTTACCTTTTCTATCAAGAGGATCTGCTAGGCATAAGAAGCTATCAACACTTCTTCGTAGCGCTACAGCTCCCTACGCTTCCCACAACACGCACCTCCACCTATCTCGGTGCATTGACCACGTCTTAAAATTGCGAAATCCGAGCAGCAATGAACTGTCTTCGTCGACCGAGTCAGACTAGCATTTTCTCGGTTTCCTCACTAATCTCCGCCCTTCTGTTCTCCCAACGAATACCTTTTTGGGTATTCGTTGTTCGTCCACACGATACATGTTTCCGCAGTCTTACAATCGCAGAAAGCGCCGGCTCGGTCAAAAATTTCATACAACTCATGGTTATATCGAATTCGCCATTGGTCCCCGTCTAGCTTCGCTCCGATTATTTCCCTCAGGATCCGTCTTTCGAATGTGTTCAATATGTTTACGGATACTTGGATTAGGATCCATGTTTTACACCCATAGCATAGCACAGGTCTTATCACAGATTTGTTTACTTGGAGGTTTGGTTTCCTGTGTATGCAACTCTAACGTACCTCATAAATCGACCGGTAGCTTTCTTACGACATATTCCAGAGTCAAATTGAATAGCAATGGAGCCAGCCCATCTCCCTGTTTTGGTCCGATATTTGTGTCAAAGGCGTCTGTGAGTTGGTTATTTATGCGGACTTGGGAGGTTGTCGACGTTATTGTTATTTTGATAAGACGGACTAATTTGGCTGGGATACCAAAGCAAGGCATTATTTGGTACAGTTCGTTGCGATCAATACTGTCGTATGTTTGCTTAAAGTCAACGATGTACGTCTATGTTGTACTCCCAGCATTTCTCAAGTACCTGCTTTACAATTGGTCTATTGTCGATCTGCATACTGTAATTCCTTATCCGCTTAATCCACTTAAAGGATTACTTCTTTAAGTTTGGAAAATGTTTAGCTAGGGTAATTACCTATAATTCATTTAGTACTGAATAATTATTACATATATGAAAGAACTTAGTTGTATAAAATGATGGTAGATTGTTTATAAGAAACACTTGTCAAAAAGTACTCAAGAAGAAAGGACGTTCCTTTCGAAACGCGCCTTTGCAATTAAATAAAAACTAATATTCACCCAATAAAAAGGAAGATTTCTCATTTATTTAGTATCGTCAAGGTGAGGTGAAAGCAGCCGAGTAATAACGAAAAACATTGTATAAGTAAATGTTTATAATTCATTTAAAAAATATAACCCCAAACAAATACGTTATATAAAATATTCTGAGAACGATAATCAAAGCGATAAATACAAAAAACAAATAGTTTTTCTAGGTGAGTCCAAACTTTTGCAGGGACGGAAGCCTGCTCTACGACACGACACAGGGCCAACGAAAGATGGAAATTACATCGGGTGTTGCCCAGGGATCTATCCTTGGTCCGTACCTGTGGAACGTGTCTTACGACGGGCTACTGAGACTTGAGATGCCAGATGAGTCGCGCTTGGTCGGCTATGCGGATGATGTTGCGGCTCTGGTCGCCGGACGCACCGTTGAACAAGCGCAACTTAGGCTAGGTATGCTAATGCGCCGAGTGAGGGACTGGATGACTGCTCGCGGGCTCAGTTTAGCACTGGAGAAAACCGAAGTGGTCATCTTGACAAAAAAGAGAATCCCTAGAGTAAGGATGATCAGTATTGGAGATATACAGATCGAATCGAAGCCAGCGGTGAAGTACCTGGGGCTACTGATCGACTCGAAGATGAGTTTCTCTGAGCAAATCAGGGTAACGGCTGAGAAGGCTGCTTCGGGAATATCGGCCCTGAGTCGACTTATGGCCAACGTAGGGGGACCCAGCCCATCAAGAAGACGCCTCTTGATGAGTGCTGTAGGGTCAGTGCTAATGTACGGAGCAGAGGTATGGGGCGACGCTCTCAGCAAGGAGGTATACCGAAAACGATTGGCACAGGTACAGAGAAGAGGAGCACTGAGAATTGCATCTTCGTATCCAACAGTCTCCGACTCGGCGGTGAGAGTGATTGGAGGCGTGATACCTGTCGCCCTCCTTGCTAGATAGCGCCGCGCGATTTACCTGCGCCGAAACGAGGATGCGAGGGAGATGGTTGTCCGCGAGGAGAGACAACGCTCGCTCAACGATTGGCAGCAGTCTTGGAGGAATTGCACGAAGGGAAGGTGGACTGCGTGCCTCATCCTGGATGTGAGACCGTGGCTAAATCGAAGGCATGGTGAGACTGACTTCTATCTGACCCAGCTTTTGAGCGGGCACGGGTGTTTTCAGTCTTACCTGCACAAGATCGGCAAGTCACGGTCTCCCGATTGTCGGTTTTGCCCAGGAGAGGAGGACAATGCCTGTCACACATTTTTTGCGTGTACCAAATGGGCCAGGCTGCGAAGGGGCCTCTACAGGGAGACGGGAGAGCTCACCCCGGATAATATAGTTGCGGTGATGCTCGAATCGGTTGACAAATGGAACCAGGTGGCACATTATGCTCGGGCAGTCCTAAAATATAAAAGGGACTCACAGCAGCCGGAGGCACTGGGGCTGGGGGATCGCTCTTCTGGCAGTTCGTCTTCCCCTCTCCCCTCCCGCTAGGAGAAGGATCCCCAGCTTGAAGGCGCCCCACGGCGTAACAAAACGAGACCTGGCCCGAAGTAATGTGTCAAACGGTTCCAGGCTAGGTTCTCAGATTGACAGGGGAGGTGTTTAGTGGGTAGTCCAAAGGTATCCTCCATGGGAGTCCCACACTGCCAGACTCGGCGGGCATAAATGCCTTCACCTCCCTACCACAAAAAAAAAAAAAACTTTTGCAGGGTAGTGTATATGTTCAAAATTCTATTTAATCGGCAACAAATCGTGCTTAAAATTGAGAAGCAGTGTTTTTGTTTAAATCGGAGTTTTTAATGTATATATTATTCAATTATTATTGGTGCCTGCCTATCAGTAGTTGAGTAATACCTCTTTTGACAGGATTGTACCTCTGTCTAACCAAATCGTCTATGGTGCTCTTGAGATTTCCTGTTTTTGCGAAATTCTGTAAACTAGTTTTTCCCTAATTCCGGCTGTGTTTTGGCTAACATTTTTATATTCATTGCCTTCTGAAGGTCACGTCGGGGTAACCAAAATGTTTAAAGAAATTCAAAAATGAAACTAAACCAAACGCAACATCAAATACTCACATAATTCTTTGTTAGGTCGGATCATCAAATTAATGAAAAAGGTCCCTAAGACTTACTAAATTTAGGAGTAAAGGAGTAAGATAACAAAGTTTCAATGAAACCTACAATTTCTCTCTATCTTACTCAATGAATCTATTCTAAGCAAAAGTTAAACTTTCTTTTATCAACTTAGCACGGAAATTTAACAATCTGACATTATCATTAAACATATTTGCCTCGCAAACAAAAATCTGTACCGTCTACTACAAATAGGCTAACCGGAAGCAATGCCCATGAGAATTATATTCAAATGAATGAAATCTCTTCTATTCCCTGTTAATTTAGTTTAACTTGAAACAACATTTCGATTGTGGTCTTTCAATATTTCTTATCTTCCTTATCGTCCGTCTACTTCTTCATATTTAATTTGTATCAATTTGTTTATGGTAGCAATAATTATTTGTTATGCAACGCCAAGCATCATTATGCCAGCCTATCAGTGAAATCGACTGGTTCTTGAAGTCGCTACAGCCACTCTTTCGTAAGATATACTCATTGCAAAAAAAGTGTCACCACTCGATTTCTTATGTTACCTTTTCGATTCGAACTGGTGCTATCTCGACAACTTGATATCTTTTGGATGCCTTATCTTATCTAAGGTGTTCATGGTTAAGTTTTTCATTTTCTTCACCTTCTTCGTTGTATGCGAAGGTGATTTGCTTAGAGTTTACATTACTGGTTGCCACATTTTTAAACGTAAGACGCAATTTTGTTTATGCTTGTATTATTTATGAGTTTCATGTGAAATGCAAATACTATATATTGATAAGATATGCAAAAGTACGCTTAAATATGGATTTGATCTTGGCAATATGGCAATCGTTATCGAATTATCTGAAAATTGGATTGGCTAATCGCGTGGGATGATAATACACTCGTACATCCCAATTTCCACCAAAGCGTTCTTTTTTCGTATTACACCACTAAAAAGAATCTTCCCTTACATTATTGAAAACAGTTTCCATTTGAAAGCTTTAAAAATATCTTTCCAAATTTATCTTTTTCGGCGAAGTGTTACAAAATTTCAAATCTCAAGCCTAAATGTTTAGCCAGTTGGGAAATCGCGTCTATCAGAAGCTACCAAACCAAACCAAACGCAAATCTCGCTAGTCTTGCCAATGTAATTTTCAGTTAGACTCTTCCGTTGTGAATGTTGTTTCGTAAACTCCTCTGATTATTGTTAGGGGACGTTTGAATGGAAAAAATTAAAACAATAATCAACGCGATTTAGCTTATATATTGTAAGCCGTGCAACGTTTAAGTGGAGCCTTAGCTAAGTTCCATCATCAAAAGCGTCATCGTAGCATCAACAATAAGATGAGAGGGGCATACTACACTTGCGATGTTATATTTCTAATATTATAGCAGAATTACGTTTACAACAAACATGTGTAGGTGTTTGTGTTAGCACATAATACAATAGTGAATTCTGAAGCGATTTCTATGACTTGCAATATTGTACTTTGGCTTTTTATGGTACACTTAAAAAATTTCCATCTCTAACCCGAATACGACAAAGAAATTGTGTAATTACAGATTTGCATTGAAGATTTAATTTTTTGTCTTTAAATTCACTGTTATATTCCTCTGGAAGTTATTCATTTACATGATAGAATGAGTTAGTAAATTTAAAACAATTGTTTACTTGGAAAAATGAAAATCTACTTGGACTTTGTCTAGAATTTTCAATTAAAAAGCTTCGATGTAATTATCAAATAGCTATAAGCTGTTAATATATGAAGCAGTTTAAATATAAAAGTGGGAGTTTGTTACTTACTGAAGCATCTAATCGAAACAAAAGTTGCAGTGCCAATTTAGCATGCGGATATAAATAATCGAAATTGGAGTTCTCAGAAATAATCTGCATACTAATATCTCAAAATGTGCTCATGTTTGGTACTGATTATTCTGATCGGTTCGCTTTTTATTTCAAGTGCCTATGAATAAGTAAAGTATACATGAATAAACACATTTTCCCCATATTTAAAGCTCTTGGACGTTTGAATTATTACATTTGAATTATTTTGAAAATTTTTGATTTGAATTTATATCGATGATGTATGAATAAATACGAGGATCGTTCTCTAGGTCTTTCGAAAAAAGTTGAAAAAACATTTTTTTGGATAGTTTTTTTTTATTTTTGAACATAGTCTCGCTTCAGCTAAACGTTTTTCTAAGCGTTTTCCAATTCGTCAAAATAGGCATTGCTTGGGCGGTATCCTTCTCAAAAGATGTAAACCTTCGTCCGCCAACCCATTTCTTCAAGTTTGGAAATGAGAAAAAGTGTTTGGGAGCCAAATTGGATGAATACGATGGATGTTGTAATAATTGGATTTTTTGTGGTTTGAAGATGAAAGGTATTTATGCCCTGAATATGGGGCTCCCAAACGCTCAAGGGTTCTGGACTACCCACAACACCTCCTCTGTCAACGTGGAACCGTTCTACGCATTACTTCGGGCTAAGGCTCGTATTGCTACGCCGTGGGGCACCTTCAAGTTGGGCGATCCCTCCTCTTGCAGGAGAGGAAGGAGGAAGAGGCATTGCTAGAAAAGTGATCCCAGACCCCGACGTCCTCGCTCTCATCTATTAGGACTACCCGAGCATAATGTACCACACGCTTCCATTTGTCAACCGATGCATGCATCTCCCCGATTAGACTATCCCATCTTTTGCATGCAAAAAATGTGTGGTAGGCATCGTCTTCCTCTCCTAGGGAAACCTACATTCGGGGGACCGTGACTTACCAATCTTGTGCAAGTAAGACTGAAAGCACTCATACCCGCTTAAGAGCTGGGTCAGGTAGAAGTCAGTTCCACCGTGCGTTCGATTAAGCCACGGTCTTGATTCAGGGACGAGGCGCGTAGTTCATCTTCCCTCCGCTTTGTTCATTCAGGACTACTGCCAATCATTACTCCTCGTGAGCAACTGCTTCCATTTTGTTTTCTTTTCGACGTAGATAGATAGCATGGCGCTCCCTAGCAAGGAGGTATCAAGGCTGCAATGACTTGCACCGTCGAATCAGAGCCTGCCAAACATGAAGATGCAATGCTCAGTGCTCATCTTCTCTGTACCTATTCGAGGCGTTTGCGGTACAGGTCCTTGTTGAGAGCGCCGGCCAATAGTTCTGCTCTGTACAGTAGCACCGACTCTACACATCTCATCAAAAATCGCGTTCTTGATGGGTTGGGTTCCCTTACGTTGACCATTGGTCGACTCAGAGCCGATACACCTAAAGAAGCTTTATCAACCGTTGCCCTAAGTCACCCCAGGTATTTTACTGATGGTTTCGATTCAACCAATACTTCCCCAATACTGATCGTCCTTAATATGGGGACTCTCTTCTTTGTCAGGAGGGCTAGAGTGAACTCGCGAGAAGTCATTCAGTCGCATTAGCATTAGAGCACTAGCATACCTAGCCTGAGTTGCGCCTATTTCACAGTGCATCCAGCAACTAGTGCCGCAACATAATTTGCAAGCCGTTCAGGGGCGATTCATCCGGCGGCTTTAGTCTAAGTTGCCCATCGTACGTTATGTTTCACAGGCCTGGGCCAAAGATAGATCCTTGAGCAACACCCGATGTAACTTCCATCCGTCGTCGGTAAGGCTTCAGTCCTACCGGTAGTCCCTCAAAAGCCGCATAAGGTATTCTGGAACTTGAAATCGGGTTTTCAGCGTATCTAGAACATCCACCCATCTAGCGGAGTTGAAGGCGTTCCGTCACTAACAGATCCATCCCTCGCTTGGTACGTCTATGCGTCTCCGCCTTATGGACCATGCTTACCACCTCTGCTATTGCATTAATGGTGGAGCGTTCTGTTCTGAAGCTGTACTGCCAAGAAGATAGATCCCCAACAGCACGGAACGCGTCAGTTAATCTTCCCTTGATAAGTTTTTCTAGCACATTCTCAGCCGTGCCTAGCATGCATAACGACCGGTATGCAGACGGGACCCGGGACTCTCCTTCCTCTTGTTGATCAATATGAGCCTCGCTACGTTCCAACGTTACGGAAAAAAAACCTTCCCGCAGGCATGCATTGAGTGTAGTGAGTAGCAAGTCAGGGCAATGGTGAAAGACGGGCTGCAACGCCTCAATTGAGACGCCATCTGAACGTGGAGTCTTCCTTGGTTTCAATGATAGAACTGCCTCTTCCAGTTCCAGTCGCGTGAGGAGTGGGCATTCGACTACTTTTTTGCCATGGCCAGCGCCAACACGGATGGGTTGGTGGAGAAAAGTGCCCGCACTATCTTGTCCATCTTTTCTGCTTCATATATGCACGACTTGCATAAGGCACCGAGCTTCCGCATAACTAGTTTTTAGCCAAAGCCCTACGGATCCCTGTCCAAACTTTAATTATTTTCCGAAAGGCTTTCCTAGCCGAATTATATGCTGGTTGTATGCTCATTGAGCGTCACGTCGAAGCTGGGGACACTCCTTCGCTTTTCAACGATTTCAGTCGACCACCAGTATACTGGAGGCTTGCCGTTGTCTCTGACGGGCCAAAGAAGCGCTGCAAGCAAATGTGATAATTTTCATGGTTGAGTGCACCACGTCTTAAGCTGTTAGCTCTTCAGTCCCATGCGAGCACCACGACGAATCTCACTACGTCCTTCCTCCCAACACCCGATTGTGGAAGCTCAAAAGCATGGGCGTTGAGAGATTGCATCACGTATCTCAAGCTATATGCACAGATAATCACTGGCTGAGTAGTCCTCTAATATTGTCCAATTGTCTACCCTCCCTACTAAGAACTCCGACGTGAATGTCACGTCGGGTATGGTTCATTCACAGCCCACACCGCGGAAAGTCGGCTTATCGCCGGTGCTGAGCACGACGAGTCCTGCTAATTTTTAGCAGACGGGTGCGTAACCCGGGGTGGTAATCTGAGTCGAGTCGCGGGTTTTCTGGGACACCCTCTGCTCGTGCTGAATCACCCTACACATAAAACTAACACAAAGGGACAAGGACGGGAAGGAGGGTCTTCATTTTAAGAAATGAAAAATGTGATATTATTAGACAGACATGGCCGTTTTATTCTATAAATGAGATTACAATGAACTTAGAATGCAAGTAAAGG
Source organism: Odontomyia ornata (assembly GCA_963969285.1). Taxonomy (NCBI): domain Eukaryota; kingdom Metazoa; phylum Arthropoda; class Insecta; order Diptera; family Stratiomyidae; genus Odontomyia; species Odontomyia ornata. The sequence continues at coordinate 87,752,453 of OZ017739.1, forward strand.
AAGTAATAATAAATAAGCCGCCTATTCAAGAATATTATTTTACTTAAATACAAAAAAAGGTAATTGAAATTTGTGTGATGAACAAAATTATATATAATTGGGATTAACAAAAAAATTGTTAAATTACTTACCCAAATTTCCCACACCACGAGCGCTCGCCTGCTGGAAAAGAGAGGGGACACTGAAAATTTAATATTTTCATCTATATATTAAATGCACGCCAAAAAAAAAAAATAAACGGCTACTGAGTCTTCAGCTGATCGAATCTCAACAGCAGCAACAAATTAATTCAATTTAACTTCAAATAACTTCCAAAACAAACGTTCACTTGGCATTAGCCTCAATCCAACCAGCAATAACATCCGAAGCGTCTAAGCGTAATCACACTATTTCACAATTTTTCGCTTGCTCATTTTTGGGTAAATCCAAATATATAGTGGATTCCACGTTTTGCACAAATTCAATAAAATTCACAAAACAAAATGTTCACTTTCTGGAATGTCTATGAAATTTCTTTGGTTTTTTCTTTCGCCAGGAACAACAATTTGGACTTTAAGCACAACTCCGAAAATTGTCTTCTGGGGGGTCGAACTATTTTTTCTTTGACGGCAGCAATCGCTAGCCACTAAAAAGATTGATGTAAAGCTATGAAAGCTTTTCCTTGATTACAAACTTCCTTTCCTTTCCGCCTTGAAAATCCAAAATTGGCTCCCAGGAATTAAAAATTAACGCACTTTTTTCGACACCGCCAAAAGCAATCCCTCTTATTTTAAAGTCAAATACTATTTGTCCTTTCCAAATCAAGCATTTCACTCACTCAATCCCGCAATCCTTTCATTCCCAATTACTGCTGCCGCATCCGGGTAACGTAATCGAAGTTCATACACTTTAATTCCGTTACCCACACATCTTTTCCATATCGATAAACGCAACAATTGCCAACCTTAAAAGAGCACAGAATACTCTACAGCTTTTGGCACGTAACGGTTTACAATGTCATATTTTGAAACAACAACTTTATTTTCGACTGACTTTTGGTCATGTGCGCAATTAGAGGAAGTTTAATATGCGATACTGTCAGTCAAATGCTATATTTGTGTATCTTCATATTGTTACACTATACCTGGATTCCCAGGAGTGGATGCATGGTATTAAAAGCTGTTGATGAGCCAGGCATGCAAGGTGGTTTTAAGGGGAGGTTTTGTCCTGTTTTAACAACCTTTAGATAAAATATTTCGATAAAATTTTCTGAGGTATGTTAAAATCATTATTAAACCAAATTAGAGAAGCGAAATTGTAGATTATTTCGATTATCGATTGGATATTAAGAGAAGGTTATTTGCTTTGCAAGGAATTGTTTATTAACAGCACGTAGAAGTGTTGATCTCTTCTGCAATATCCTTCTGTTCAATGTGGATAAAATCTTAATCATAGTTAACATTATGGTTTGATACTATTGCACATAAATGCCTCCATTTTTCGATCCGCCATCCAAACCGAAAAGGAAAAGAGGCCCACAGATCATTTAATTGTTGAATTTGTCTCCATAAGTCAGTTTAGCGTTGGTTATAAAATCATAGCTCCCCGTTAGCTTTGAAGTAGTCGGATGAAAAGGGACAGTACAGGAAAAAATTATGGTTTTCGTTGTTGAACTCTTGAAAAATAATGAAAGTTTCCGTACAACATATGGCCGGGCAAGCATTTGCTGTGGTTTAAAATGGCAACACAAAATTACGTGGTAAAATGATAGGGATGTTCAAAACTGACAGGTCGATCCATACAAAACGCTGAATACGAGACGCGATACATCATTTCAATTTAGATGAAAATAATACCCCAAAAAATGACTGCATCATTTAAGATAGGTATTAGAATATATATTATTCGTAAACCATCCCCTCAAGTAAAATTTCTGGATCCAATGCTGGTTGCAAATGATTCTAAAACTTCATCGTGTAACTCTCCGAACTAAACCGTTTCTTTGGGGCTTGTTATAGAACCTCGTTCGATGGCCCTTAAGGTGTTCTGGGAAGCAATATGGTCAGTATCACAGTCAAATGTTCTTGGAGTCTGACAGTAGGCAGTCTTCGATGGAATCTATGATACGAGGAAAGTGATAGAAAGAATATTCTCACACATAGTAACAGTACCTGGTTTACCACATCTATGATCAAACGAAGACTGGACATCCTTCAGAAGTAAACGAAAATGGGACTCTACAGAACAGATGGACTATCAACAACACAAAACACAAAGAACTTAACATTCGTCAACTTTACCCTTCTTTACTAGCAGCTTAAGCCATCCAATATCTGTATAAAATAGCTTCCTTTCACACATTTCTCAGAAACCAAAGATGACTCCAAAGAGTCGACACGTATCTTTTGAAAATTTCAGGTAAGACCGAACGGACTCCGAAGATCAAGGGAGCTAAATATACATATAGCCTTTTCAAAAGTATTGAGTGTCCCTTAAAAACTATAATACCTTAATTTTTTAAAGGGAAATGGAAATAAAAATCATTTACATTAACATAAATCTTTATTTTAAAGTAATTTAATCAATATCTAGTAGTGTTAAGAGAGAAGGTAGACAACTTAACCACCACTTAAACACCACCACCGGGAAACGTGGTACGAAGGATGCATCCTCGAGCCAAACTGGAATAAGAAACTTTACCATGTATTGTACATAGTTCTAGTAAAGTTAGAAATAAGAATAAATCCTAATGTTAGTGGTTACAGTAGGGTAGATCAACTTAGATAAGTTAGGCTCGACGAAGTTCACGATACCACTCCCGTATGTGCACGGTTGCTCCACAACGACATCATCTGTGATCAACAACCACGGAAAGAACGAGTCAAAAGGATGCGTGGGGAAGAAATCATCGTAGGAACTGACAAGATGAGGAAATTCATCGCAGCAACTGCAGCAACTACAACAAAAATCGTTTGGACAAAAATTTAGTGAGACACCATTTATGAATGCCAGTGACATGGACGACATGCTGTTTGAATGCAAAAATATTGCTATTTACGTGTTAAATATGAATTACGCTTATGGGGAATTCGGTCGCCTTAACCTCTTCGGAGCATCTACTATCAACAATACATTCTGCGAGCCAAGAAACGGAGCCTTCGGCCCACCTCTTTCACTACGAAACGCATCGCCAAACTATACGAACAATAACCTTTGCAGTAGCTCAATTGTTTAACGGTTTCTGGTTTGGAAAAATTTTTTATAATAGAAACTCGTTCAGATAAAGATTTTAAGCCAAGAGAGTTGACGAAGTGCTTTCATAAAGTTGCACTTCTCTAAGTTTATCTGCTACTCTAGTGAATAGTAACCACATTGTTGATGCGCCGCAAATATCCGTTACAGAAAGGACATCCTCGACGACAACGACGGCATCAGTATCCACTCGAGCTATTCCTAAACTGTTTCACTATAGTCCCAACGAACATAGCGACCAGTTACTTCAAAATCATATATCCAATCCCCATCACCAACATCCTCATCACCTCTTTCCCTACGAAACGCAGCAGGAGCAAATTCCATCCGCGAAATCTTCAAATGTGACGTCACCGGCTGCGGTGGCGACAGGGACGACCACGAGAATATCGTCATCATCAAAGAAAGCGTCCAACTTAACATAAAGTCGGCGATAATTGCTACGAAGACAAAGTTCTGATAGCATCTTGAGAAAGAGAAGTGGAAAAAGTCGACAAGTGTAGGAAATCTGACTATAACGAACTGCGAAAGAAACAGCCGGATGAGGAACAATGGCGTAATGGTCAATAACACTAACAACACCATCAACCAGAGTATAAAATAACAACATCAACGATAGTAATAACAATAGCAACAATGGAGGGCGTAATAAAAGCGCAGGTGATAGTAGCAATCAAAAATCAAGTACGGAATTATATAAAGGGGCTGCCGAACTGTTAGGACTTAAATGTACACTTTGTGATAATTGTCGTTGCTTAGATTGTCAGAGTCGCTATTTTGAACGTGATGATTCCGATAGCTACTCGGAGCTATCGTTTTTAGGCGACTGTTACGATGCCTATGATATCCAGCCCCAAAAGACGCAGCACCCGCAAGACTACAATCGATCAAACAACGCCGCTGAATGTCGAAGCTTACATTCACCATGAGATCTGGATACCAAGAAAAGAAGTAAAAGGCACACAAAGTGTCTTGTCCAAGAGATAAAACATAAAAGTACTACTTATCTGATAATCCTCAGTGATTCGCTCAAAATCCTGGTAACCGCCAGCACTCACATCGCACCAAACATAAACAAACAACATTATGTCTATACTCGGAAAACGTCAAATGTCCGTCACAGTGACAATTCCGAAAAAAATATCTATCACTCAGAATTTTGGAAAAACCAGCTGAAGTGTGGGGAAAATTGCGACGGAATTGCCCGATCGCACGAACCGCGCTACAATTTCTGCAAGAAAAAGAGAACTATAAGGTTCACTCCGGAATTGGCGGTGCTCCGTTGGGAACAAATTGATAAAAGGTCGAGGTACAAAGGAAAAGCCCACTTTTGTGATCGGAACGTATAGTGGCGAAGGCAAAAAGAAAAGTCTTTGTTAAAGAGAGGTGCGGAAGTCTAAAAAAATAAAAAGGAAGAAAAAAAACAGAACTAAGTAAAATTGTTGTCGACGTCAATCACCACCGGGAGAAGGATATCTACCATCAATTGGCCAATGCTCGAGTGCGACCCGGGAAGAGTGTATGGAGTCAGCGCAGGATCTTTTCGCCATGCCATCGGCGACGGGAATCCTACCAGGAGTCCTCCTTAGTAGCTAGGTTAGGTGACGAGGTTAGTCAAAAAAAATAGTTTAGATTTGTTTTTGTTGATAAACCTTACTTCACTCATTATTTTGTTGATAAACTTTATTTCATTCATTATTTTGTTGGTAAACTTTATTTCATATCAAAGAAAGTGGTATTATTTCTTCTTAAATTCACTCGGAAAATTTAGAAATTGTTTTTTTTTCAGGAAGTGTAACGGGTTGGTTCGGGGAAATATCGCGCGCGGGTGTTTGTCAGTGTGGTTGATTTTTTTTACTGTGGTGTTTGAGTGGTGTCGCGTTGGTTGGAGGAGATAGGGGCCCCCCGAGTAGTGATATTTTTGTTTGTGTTCTTAGTGGAAGGTGTGTTCATTTAACGAGCTTCGCAAACCGCCTTACTCATTAGGCGGTCAAGTGTGGGGCCTAGGCCAAAGCAGTGAGTTGGCGCCCACGCCCGTCTGCGGCGAGCAAAATCGGGACCACAGGGCCCCCGTTGCCGGAGCACCGCAGTGGTTAGTGGTGACAGTAGGGCCAGGCCTTGATTTGAGCACTGTACTGAGCCGCTTCGACATACAGCGAACTAATTTATTGCAATCGTCTATAGATATTTGATTCCATTCTTATTGAATGTCCGGTTTCTCTTTGCTAGTAATTGCGCGTCAATATACTCCATAAATGCTCTATAATGTTGAGGTCTGGAGATTGTGCCGGCATTCAAAAACTTCAATAAAATTTTATTGAAACCACATAATTGTGCGCATTGTTTTGCAGCAATGTTCATAGTCCAGTTGAAATTTTACTCCATCCATGTTTGTGCTGCCGAAAACTTTCGTAAAAGATGGCATTAGTGCTTTCTCCAGTACTTTTATGTACTCGTTACAGTCCGTGCGACATTCACACAAAAACATTTCTCCCAGTCTAGACGCGATTTTGCACCCCCAATCATAACGCTGCCTTCTCTGCGTTTGACAGTAGGCACGACACATTCTGAATGATACATTTCAGCCTGGTACAATAGAAAGCGTGTGTCCCAAACACCTGTTATAAAGCCATAAAAAGTGCGATTTTCAGTTCAGATTTTCCACTCAATCAATAATGACAACATAACAAGTTGGGTAAACAGACCTACGCTCATGTCAGAAGGGTTTTTTATTCAATTTTCAAAATGCAGTCACCAGATTGAATAAAGTCAAGAAGCATGTCAATGACGATTTTATTGGAGAAACTATGAAATTCGAAGATCATACTATTATTAACAAAGTTGAACGAATTTAGACTTCTGAGGTTTTTGTTATTGTTACACTCATAAATATCTCCCTTGATAATTATTTCAGATAATTATTTCAGAGGAAACACATTTTTCATGTATTTCCCCCCTGTGCCCCACTGAAGCAAAAACTGACAGTTTAAGAACTGTTTTGAAAAGCTCCCATGAAAACTTTCATTTCATACTCATATCGGCTACGTTTGATGAATTTTTTTTCAGGTGCCACTCTCCTGTACTGTTATCATCGATTAATTGCCAATTTTTTCGAATCCTAGAGTTGTTACAAAGCCCTTTTGCTAGAAGCTCCCTCCCGCCTCCTTGACTTGTTTCACTTATGAGTATTAATTGTAGGTACTCATCTTCAGTCATTCATTAAATTGAATCAAGTGTTCAAAGCATGCACCTTAAACGTTGAAGTTGGGAAAAAATAACTCAAAATTATTCAATCTTCGCATTTAAAACAGCCACTATTTTGTTTTACGATTACTGTTACCACTAGCTGAACTGATTCTCAAAGGTATTCATGACACCTATCATTACAGAAATTTTCATGCAAATCCTAGCAAAACTGTGGTGTCTGAGTCGGTAAAAAGCGCATGTTGTTCCATAGCCATACTCGTATGTTGCCATACTAATACATGCAGGGCATATTGTTCCATAGTAATACAGGAAAATTCAAACCACTATAACTTCGCTTAATATGATTCAATCTTTATGAAACTTGCAGGGTTAATTAATCTTATGAATAGTCATCTGTGTACTGAATTTCATAGAATTTAAGGGTACCGTTAAGATTTTATTCAAGAAAACATAAAATCGATAAATCATACTATTACTAACAAAGTTGAGTGAATTGCGACTTTTCACGTATTTGTTGTTGTTGTACTCATCAAGGCCTACATTCTTGTTTTTTTCAGATTTTTCGGATCACAGGTGTCCAATCGCGAGGGGGGGGGGGCACAAATTTTCCGCGTATTTCCCCTCCCTGTGCGCCCCTCGAAGCCAACTTTGCCAAACTAAGACCTGTTTTGAAAAGTTCTCATCATGGCCTTTCATTTGATACCCATATCGGCTACCTTCAATGAAATTTTTTTTTCGGGGGGTCACTCCCCTACATGGGGAGACCCCCCTTAAATACCTTATAAAATTTTTTTGTACTTGAACTTTGAAGAGAGCACCACTTTACATCTACATACAAAATTTGATGCTACTAGCTTAAGTAGTTTCCGAGAAAAACTGCTGTGACACACGGACGGACGGACGGACAGACAGACAGACAGACGGACAGACAGGACGCGATTTTAGAAGGGTTTTGTAAAATTATTTTACAAAACCCTAAAAATAAAAGAGATTCCTATAAAGTGAGCCATTTCATAATCTTATCTCGAAATTCAACCAGTCTTCACCTGTAAAATGTTGATATTTTTTCGCCCGCCCAAAGCGAGCTTTCCTACTTTTCTCAGGCAGCAAGGCTTCTTCCTAGCCTTACAGCCTCTTAAACCAGCTTCTGAAAGTTTTCTTCTTATGGTTGGCCTAGAGATTGGTTTATTATTTTCTTCGGAAAAATTTGCAGCCAGTGCGGATGATGTGTGATTCGTCTACGGCCAGATTTTGTCCTAGTAAAATCGGATTTTGTTTTTTCTAGCCGCTTAATGATGTATTCCGGTGCACGCAGTGAGCATTTCACAATTTTAGAAATTTGAACTTGTATTGTGCCTTTTTCGTGAAGACTTGGATCTCTACACGCTGCTGAAGGCTTAACTATAAATTTTCGGCATTTTAATAAACAATCACGGAATACACCAACTGCGACCACAATCATTGCGATTGAAAAAATCGCACGTGTCCACGACGAGGTTGAAATGTACCCTGACCAGTTTGAAGTATTATAAAGCTTCCATATATTTTTCACTTTAGGTAGTTTATGACATAAGATAAGGCTAGAAATAGACTTTTTTGTGATGCAAAGTAACTGACAAGAAGCGATAGAGACAAATACAATTGGTAGTTTTGGCGAATTTGCACTCTGGGTGGGAGATGCTCAATACTTATGAATAATGCTGTAAATGACTAAAATCATTAACAGGTGGAATTGAAAATTCAAACCCAATTATGCTTGCAGCCTCGAACCACCCCAAAATATTGGCAAATATTTTAAATATTTGAATTAAATTTATTCTAAAATCTCCAAAATTTGGTTCCAACCTTTTCATGAAGTTGAGACAACAACATATGGGCTAGGAATAGGATATGTTGGGTTCGTTTCTCGTTTCAGACTCATAATCATCCTTTCTGGAATTTTCAGAAAAGTTTACTCTTTCTTCGTTACTTAATATTATTTAAATCGATCAGGAAGCTCCCACCATGATTCTAAAATGACACTAACTCCATCCAAAGTAGATTCAATACCATCCCGTCTCATCTTCTGAGGTATTTCCTTCACTGCACTAAGAAAAAATTGCACCACCAATACCTTTCGCTGCTCTAAGCGCACATAATTTCAACACTTCTCTTCCAACACAAAAACTTTATTACCAAGGAAAGCTAAACAAATACTCAGAAAAGTAAAACAAAACGCTTTTTCTGCGCAGATAAATATCTATAGATGTTTATTAATGCTGCATAACTTTCTAAAATAACCATTAAAATAAAGAAACATACAAGCATTTCAAAGTTCATTTTCTAACATGCACTTGGCGGCTCTGATCAGTTAATGTGTCTTTTCACAAGTACTTTGATAAAGTATGACGCTATAAAGAAAAATCTCCAGCAAAAATTGGGGCAAAACTCTACAATAATCTTTTTCATGGCTACGATAAATGCGGTTGTATCGCTTCATTAACGATTTGAATTCAGCTGAATGCATGTAAATAATCTACTAATAAATACCAACTGCTTTTGCTCGCCAGCGAAATTCCAACGATGCCCATGCCGGTTTCTGTTTTGTTCTCACGTGTCTGGATTGTTGTTGGAAAAAATATGCAAAGCCCGATATACACAGAATGTGTGGAAAAATATGTACATATGTTATCTCGTATCTTGTGCCATAAAAGCTTGAAATGGAACGGTTGTATGGTTAAAGTGTTTCTTCACACTAATTCATGTCGTCTGTGAAGAGAAAAAACTTTTATTCAACACCCTCGAGGCATTTGATACTGAAATTGATTGTGAAATTCACTGTTAGACTTCAAAACTTCTCTGGATATAAAAATAGCCCAAATTCGACACTCCAGACTCCCGTTGCCGCATGCTGGATCGGAAATATCTTCATGTCTGCAACATTCTCCAAAGATACATTTTATTGCTATGGGCGCTGCGATTGAGTGTGTTATAAATAGTCATAATGCACTTGTAATGTGCGGCCCCCTCAAACATTGCGACAATCAATTTAAAACTCCAGCTTGGCATCTTACAATGCTGCCTACAGCTATTGTTTGCGACCAATTTGATAGTTTCTCAGAAAGATATTCCCAAGTTGAACAACATAATTTGGAGACATTCCGTTTTCGTCTTAAAGAATTTGATTGTATTCAGAAAAAAATATTCGTTCAAAATGTGACTTAGGTGGGGGCCCATAAAACTAATGTGGCGCTGAAAAATTTGTCATCTTAATCGACAAAGATGACTAACGGTGGCTGAATGTCCGTAACGAAATCGATTCAACGTACTCGTAGATAGTTTGTATAATAAAACTTAAAAGATTCGCTCAAAGATGACTGAATTGAGTAAGAGGCGAAGAAGGTAATATGTTTCTTTTGTAAGAAGCTTACAAACTTATAACTAATGCATCTGCATCTTAAAAGATGAAAATAATGGAAACGCCCGATTTACGATTGAGTTCGCAACAAATCATTTTTTTCTTCCATCAAATACTTTTGCATAATAATTAATATTCGGCACGTAATATCTATGCAGGTTTTATATACTTGCACAACAAATGAAGGTTATTCTCACATTAGTGTGCTAATGTCGGTTAGTTGGCGTGTTTTATATACTTGTAGAAGCCTAGCGTTATGTTTTTGAGGCCAATTGATTCGTGCAGGCGATGGATGGATGAATGATTCATTATGTGAACATTCCATCAAGTTTTTTTATAAATTTAAATGTCTTGAAGCTACCAGCGGAAGCTGTAAGCGCTAGCAAAGACGCAGAGTAGGACGCGGAGCAGGTGTATGTATTGTAGAAACTAGTATAAGAATATATTAGCATATTTCCTCAGTTCTGCGAAAAATTGTTTATCATCTTTTGGTGACAATTGATAAACAAATGAAACGTGGTTGTTATGGTAAGAGTTTAAGTTAGGGTTGCCAGGTATTGATGCCCGGTTTCCGGGACAAAAAAAAACGAATAAAGCGTATTTATTAGCAAAAAGCACCGGCAATAATTTTGGCGGTCACTAAAAGGTTTGCTTAACATAGTGAATAGTTCTGACAAAGACACGTTGAAAGTTTGAGTCAAAGTGCAATTAAAAAACTTCTACCATCCTTGAACTGACGGAGATAATTGCTCAGTTTAGGCATCTTATTAGTTCACAAAAAGTGAAAAAAGAAACGACTACTATTTTTGCATTTATAACTACATTTAGGTCAATACTAACAGACTTAAAACATAATTTTAGTTACTACTTTAGAGCTAATAATTAATATTGGATAATCTAAAAAGTATCGAGCCTTTTTTGTCACTAGATGATGTTCGTTGTCATATATCGGGCAATACTTATCAAGTTGAGTCAAACTGACATGCGTTTGAAAGGTGACATTCCAGTCTACAATTTTCATGTGGACAGTTTTGTAATTCGTCATTCGTGTCAAAAGTTGTATTCGTTTAAAATGAGTGAAATTTCTGAAAAATATTCGTTATATTTTACAATATCACTACGATTAAGGTGAGAATGCATCGCAGACCCGTGAAAAAATTTGTGGTGTTTACAGTCAAAATACTCTATCAAAAGCCACAGCCAAGAGATGGTTCGCTCGTTTTCGTTCTGGAAATTTTGATGTCAAAGATGCACCTCGCTCAGGTCGACCAATCACTGAAAAAGTCTATGAAATCTTACAAAAAATTGAAGAACACCGACACATAAGCAGCCATAACATTGCAAAGGAACTGAATATCCATCACCAACAGTTTGAACCATTTGCGTAAGGCTGGATATACAAAGAAGCTCGACGTTTGGGTGCCGCATGTGTTAACATAAAAAAATCGATCGACCGAATTTCCATTTGTGAAATGCTAATAAAACGCAATGAAATCGAAATACGAGAATGTTGTTCGAAAAAGATCATAGTCAAAGAAAGGTGAATCATCACAAACGACTTCAAGGCCAGAATTGATATCAAATAAGGTTATGCTGTGTGTATGGTGGGATTGGAAGAGAATTGTTTATCATGAGGTGCTAGAACCTGGCAAACCACTCAATTCAGCTCTGTACTGTCAGCAATAAACCAGATTGCAACAAACAATTCAAAAAAACCGGCCAGAATTGATCAATAGAAAGAGCGTTGTCTTCCATCATGACAATGCCAGACCACACACATCTTTGATGACTCGGCAAAAATTGACACAGCTTGGCTGGGAAGTTTTGATGCATCCACCGTATAGCCCAGACTTTGCACCACCAGACTACCATTTATTTCGGTCTCTGCAGAACTTCCTTAATGAAAAGAAATTCACTGTGAAAATCACTTGGCCAAGTTTGTCAGCGATAAACCACAGAAGTTCTACACAGATGGAATAATGGCTCTACCCAAAAAATGGCAAAAGATCATAGATAATAATGGAAAATATGTACTCAAATAAAATCCATTTTAAATAAAAGAAATATTCAATCGAAAAATGACAAAAAAGGCTCAAGACATTTTAGACTTAACAATATTTGTATGAATATTACACTAACTAACTAACATATATTCCGGGAGAGCTTAAATTGGCCTCACCAACTCTGGATGAAGTTTATTCCACCATCAAGGCTCAAAAGAATAAAGTGCCGGGCATCGATGAGATCTCAGTGAAGCTCATTAAATATGGTGGCAGTGGTGATCAGAAAGCCATCCATAAAGCCATCTAGCACATCTGGCAACAGGAACAAATGCCGAGCGAGTGCAGCCAATCAATTATACTCCCTATCTATAAAAAAGGTACAGTATGAAAATTATAGATGCATATCACTACTTTTTACCGCGTACAAACCATATTCAAAGATCATAAAAAATAATATCAGATCATACGCTAACAGTATCAAGATGGCTTTAGAGCAGGTAGATCGCCGATAGACGAACCATTTGCAGTCAAGTAGGTACTCGAGAAATGCTGGAGTTCAAAATAGACGTACACCATAGTTATCGTACACCATAGTTATATAGTTTGTATGCGGTAAAAAGTAGCGATATATATATATATATATATATATATATATATATATATATATATATATATATATATATATATATATATATATATATATATATATATATATATATATATCCTTTTTTGCACAGAAAGGTGTAGTAATCGAGCAGTCACACAAGCAAACTGCTCGAAAACCTTCCTAACGCTTATTCGAAATTTTAATTGCAGATTTAGACAAAAAAAGAAAGATTTCATTACTTCCATTCATAATTGTAATTTAAAAAATAGTTTTTTCTTATTACTATTTTTAAATGTAATTTTATATCAATTTTACTTTACATTAAATTTAAACGTTTCCCTTTAATTATATTCTTCATGAGATTTAACTTTTATTACTATTTAAAATCTTTTCCATTTTTCTTTACGTCAGTTAATATTTTTTGAAAAATTTAAGTCTTTAAATTAAAATTTCGGACATGGAAACTCTGATTTAGTGCGTCTCGACGGTGTATTGCATTACCGAATGCAATCGAATTCGGCTGAGCGAGCAGCTGATGGGATTTACCGGTGGCGGCAGGGGAGAAAAGAAAGACAAGTTTTGGACGGAGCGGGAAGTCCACTTACGACCGCGAACCAGCAAGCATGCAGAGAACCGCCGGCAAAAAAATATATTGTCTTAAGAAAAACAAGTGTTTGGTGTCTCGTTCCCACAAGCAAAAGTTAATTTCAATGAGCTCATAAAGTTATTGATAGTTATATCAATTGCTCGGTCTGAAAACTTTTCGGTTGAATGAAAAACCTGGGAAGAAAAGTAATAGGAAGAGAGTCGCCTTCCTCATCATTATCCATCTTCATTGTCGTCGTCGTGATAGTAAATAATTGAAAAGCAAATATTTACTTTCGAGCGTGCAACAATCGTGCAAAAAGTGAAAGTTTCCGAAAATTTCAGCAAACCTTATGTGCGGGCTCCAGTTTCCCATTTCACACGAATGTTTGTCGTTGATTCAGCAGTCGTTTCTTATCCATCACTCCGTGCTGATTTCGCTATGAAAGTTGGCAATTATATAGACTCATATAAGATCTTTATGCTCACAAAATTTTAAGGGAATCCGATCATAATCAAGTGAGTTAAAGCCATTTCAATTATATGCAATTACAACAACAATAACACGTGTTGGTGGGTGAAACATATTTCAAATTGACCTAAGCACTATTATTTTCTTCCAATTTTCATGAAAATTTAAAAAATAGTGCTTAATTTGAATATATACAATCGGCCGAGCATTCAGAAAAATTATTTATGCTGAAACAGGTGGTTGAATGGTGCTTATGAAAGAAATTCTGCATCTTTTGCATAAATTTGAACGATTTCTCACCCAAGTATTGGATGAATAATTCAAATCACCGATTCACGCTGTTACAATAGGAAACTTGTTTCGAACCCTAGGGTGGTTACAAAAACCTGGTAGGAGCACTCTCCTACTTACTCAACTTGTTTTGAATTTAATTTACAATAAATAAGTATTTCTCGAGATATTCAATTTATTTATTATAAAAAAAATTTTAAAATTGAAAAAATTCCTGAGGCCACCCGAATGATCTGATTTTAATTTTATAAAGTGCGTTTAATAGAAGGAGTGCTAAATATTTTATATGTAAAGAAAACTTAAGATTTTCTTGAGGTTAATAAATTCAGCGCGGGAATTCGGTACTAACAAAAGATTAGTTTATTTTTTGTAAAACGAAATAAAGGATATAACAAAAAGATTACATGCAGTAAATTCAATATATTTGATTGTCTCTAAACTAACTTGATGTATGACTATCGCTTCTACTCGGATTCACAATACGAACTGAACTGAATATTAGACAAGTTGGGTAGACAGACCTATGCTCATGTCAGAAGGGTTTTGTACTCAACTTACAAAATGCAGTAACCAGCAACGAATAAAATCAAGAAACATGTCAAAGACGATTTTATTGGAGAAAATGTGAAATTCGAGGATCATACTATTATTAACAAAGTTGAAAGAGTTTTGACTTCTGAGGTATTTGTTAGAGTTATACCCATAAATATCTCCCTTGGTAATTTTTTCAGATTATTTAAGATCACGGGTGTCCATTCGCGAGGGAGGAAACACATTTTTCATGTATTTCCCCCCCTGTGCCCCCACTGAAGCAAAAACTGTCAGTTTGAGAACAGTTTTGAAAAGCTCTCATAGAGAACTTTCAGTTGATACTCATATCGACTACCTTTCATGAAATTTTTTTCCAGGGGTCACTTCTCTGTACTGTAATCATCGATTCATGGCCTATTTTTTCGAATCCTAGAATGGTTACAAAGCCCTTTTGCTAGGAGCTCTCTCCTGCCTCTTCGACTTGTTTCAATTATATGTACTCATCTTCATGATACCTATCATTCCTGCAATTTTCATGCAAATCCTAGCAAAGCTGTAGTGTCTAAGTCGGTAAAAAGCGCATATGGCTCCATAGCCATATGTTTCCATAGTAATACAAGGCACATTGTTCCATAGTAATACAGGAAAATTCAAATCGCTATAACTTCATCAAATACTATTCGATCTTTATGAAACTTTCAGAAAAGATCAATCCTATAAAAAGTCATCTGTTTGCAAAATTTTATTGAATTTAAGGGTACCGTTTAGATTTTATTCAAGAAAACATTAAATCGATAAATCATACTATTACTAACAAATTTGAGTGAATTTCGACTTCTCATGTATTTGTTGTTGTTGTACTCATTTAGGCCTTCATTCATGATTTTTTTCAGATTTTTCGGATGGAAGGTGTCCAATCGCGATGGTGGGGTACGCGAAAAGCTCGTACATTTCCCCTTCCCCTGCCCCCCTCGGTACTCATAAGGCAATTTTAAGACCTGTTTTGAAAAGATCTCATTGAGACCTTTCCAACGACACCCTACTCGACTACCAATGGTGAAATTTTTTTTTGAGGGGTCACCTCCCTATATGGGGAGACCCCCCTTAAACCCCTTTAAATAATTTTTCACCCTTGAACTTTGAAGAGGTCACCATTTCTGACCTTTCCACAAAGTTTCATGGCTGTAGCCACTATAGTTTCGGAGAAAAAGTGCTGTGACATACAGACGGACGGACGGACGGACAGACGGACACAGGTCGTGATTGCAATAGGGTTTTGTATTTTAGTACAAAACCCTAAAAAATAAGAAAATGGAGAGGTGTCTTAATTCTCACTCTTATCACATCAAGCCCTTCGGTCATCACAGACCAACTCACACCCCGGTGCTTTGTTTACGCCAGATGGTAACACAAGTATACTCGCCTGTGTACTGCATGTGAGAATACTTTCAATACGCCCTCTCAGTACACACGTCGCACTGGACACTAATCTTCTTGGGAAGAAAAACCAAGTCCTTCAAGACAACGATCATAACTCACACAAGTCAGCAATTTTGTCAAAATATCTGCTATCATATCCTTTGTAGGTATATGTTCTAACACAAACACACCAGCACCAATAGCTTCACGAACAAAATGATGTTTAATGTCAATATGCTTCGTTCGTGCATGAAAAACAGGATCACTTGCGATAAATTGAGTTAAACGATTATCAATATAAATCGTCATATTTGACCATTCCTCTAACCCAATCTCAATCAATAGACTCTTTAAATAAATAGCCTCTTTCGCAGCTTCTGCTAACCTAACATACTCCGCCTCGTTCAGTAATAGGGTCACAGTCGTATGTTTTTGAGATTTCCAGGTTATTGCTGCACCACTTAGGAGGAAAAAATATCCAGTTTATGATCTTCGATCAACATTGCAGCCACCCTAGTCGGTATCTGTGTAGACCACCAAAGGTTCACTTGTTTTTGAGTATACGAGTTCCATCTTTACAGTACCAGCAAGACACTTCAGGACTCTTTTTGCTGCTAACCATTGACTTTTGTTAGGTTTGTTTACAAACTGCGATAGCCTCGACACAGTATTAGCAATGTCTGGTCGCGTCGACACAAACAGATATATAAGAGCTCCAATAAGTTCTTTATAGGGACAAACTCACTGTCTTCGTTTATATCAACACATCCACTCACTTCTGCATGTGTTACTACGGGATTACACTCGTCCATTCGGTATTACTTGCGCATTCGGAATATATAACCAGTCCGGATTAATTCGATAAATCCATCACCTTGATTTATTTCCAGACCTAAACAGTACTTTGCCTTACCGAGACCTTTCACCTCGAATTCATTTAATAGTTCAGTCTTGAACTTCGTAATGTTTTTCACATTTCTTGATGCCACAAGTAAATCGTCAACATACACTAGCAATAAGTCATCTGCATCACTGAAGAATAAACATGAATCGTTCTTCGTCGGTTTGAGACCCATGTTCACCAATTTTTCTTGAAGTTTGGCACACGTCCCCACGACTACGCAAGATATTGAGCATCTTCCAAGCTTCAGCAGTGACTTTAGTCGATTTTTTTTTGTTTTGACACAATTCTATCTAGCATTTCCACTCGCATGTTAGGGACTTTCATGAGCACCTTTTCTTCTAAGTCACCGTTTAAATATGCAGTCACAATATCAGCCTGCCATATCTGCATATCGAATTATTCAGCCAAAGCCAATAATAATCTCAATGACTAATCTTGTGACAGGAGCAAAAATCTGCAGATAGTCAATACCATATTTTTGACTGTAACCCTTTGCTACCAAACGATCTTTGCGTCGCTCAACGTTTCTTTCTGGACCATATTTGCTAGCCAGCACATATCCACATCCAAGAACATTTTTGTTTTCACTGTTCTTCACGATGTCAAAAGTATCATTTTGGACTAAACTTGTGACCTCAGATTTAACGAAATACATCATTTAAAGCGTCCTGTACGCCAACTTCAGCAGCACCAGCGAAAACGTAATCGTCAGGACCATCTTCGCATTGAATCCCCTCTCCAGATTCATTTTCTGTCTGTCATTTGCCGAGAATTTAATAGCTTTCTGGGTCGCCCTCCGCTTCCAGTACGTAACATTCGCGGTCTTCCAGGGGCTCTTTTGTACTCTGCTTCAGATGATTTAGTTTGTTTTACATTTTGATGGGTGTTAGGCAGCCACACTCGGTATCCCTTCCTAGAGATAGGAAAATAAACACACCTTCGCTAGCTCTTTGCGTGAGCTTATCCTTGTTAGGATCTTCGTCTAAAACCATCACTTTAGAACCAAACATTCGCAGATGACCAAACTTAGGTGCCTTCTTCATCCATTTCTCGTATGGATCTCTTCCTTTTAAGCTAGATGTTGGACAGCGATTTCTGATATGATATGCTGTCGCCACTGCTTCAGACCAAAAAGATGCCTCCAAACCAGATTGCAAGAGTAGACACCTTGCCATGTCTAACAACGTTCGGTTCATCCCATCCGTCACGCGATTCTGCTGCGGTATTCGAGCTACCGTCAGCCTTCTCTGCATACCTTGAGTTCCCAAATACTTGTCAAAGTCAACATTGCAATACTCACGACCATTGTCTGATTGCATTCACTTTATTTTATATCCGGTTTGTTTTTCAACCAACTGTTGGTATAGCTTAAGCGCTTCGAAGACTCCTGATTTTTGTCTTAAGAAAAAGACTTCGCACCACTTAATGCTGTCATCAATAAACGTCATGAAGTATCTCGCTCGACCCATCGATTCAGTTCTGAAGGGTCCCACTACGTCGGAATGCACTATTTTCTGCACTTCATCACAAGACATTCGACCTTTTTCGAACGGTTATGCAGTCATCTTGCCTTTGATGCATACCTCACATGAGGGTAATTGATTTATAGCTCTTACAGAGTCTGTAGGAATCACTCCATCTCGAATCAGCTTTACTAAGTCTTTCGCGTTTAGATGACCCAACCGTGTTTACCACTTCAAAAGTTTGGAGGACTCTGGTTGAACTGCGGGTACTCAAGATTTTCCCGCACGTAGTACAAATCACCCTTGCGACTTGCAATGACAGATACATTACCACACTCATCACGCACGTAGGCATTGTTCTTCCTGAAGGTTACCTCATGTCCTTTGTTTATGATTTTTGCCACGGAAATCAAATTTGTCCTTAAGTCCGATACAAATAAAGTATCGCGGAACTCAATTACTTTTCGACCTTTATCGTTTGCTACCGATAAACGCACAGCACCCGTACCCGTGATATCAGCACATTCTTGACTTGCCAAATTGAGCCTTGATTTGTGACACTCTTCCATCGTTTCAAACAGGCTTTCATCCCCACACAGATGTGTAGTACATCCACTGTCTAACAACCACGCCTTAGCAACTGTGTTTGCAATACCGGCACTGTTTACACTTGCCGTAGTCGTATGACTCACCGCACAGTAGCTATGATCAACACTGTTCGCTGATTGCTTAGACTTCTTGTCACCTGTCTTCGTTGGACACATATTTGCCTTATGTCCCGGGGCACCACACTTGAAACATTTTATTGCCTTTCGTGAGGCCGATCCTCCCTTTCCTTTCTTAGGAAAATTTTGGCGCGCATTTGCTCGATTTCTAGCCGCCATTGCTGTGACGATGCTGCCTGACGCTTGCTTTCGCGCCTCGATTTCTTCCAGAATCTTGACCTTCAAAGCTTCGGCGGTGGGAAGCTCATCTCTGGAATCGATCGCACACCGGCAATTTTCATATGAAACGGGTAGACTGTACAGAAGCATAATGGCCAGCTGATCACCATTTATCTGGACAATCATGTTTGCCAGCTTGTCCACGGCATCGAAGAATTTTGAGAGATGATCACGAATATCACCACCTTCTTCAAACTTTTGAAGCATAAGCTGCTTCATCAGGGTAGCTTTTCTTACGGGTCCTTTTGAAGCATAAATTGCCCGCAGCTTCAACCACACTCCTCGTAAAGATCCACATCCATATGTCAGACTGGCAGAATGGGTAATGAATAAAACCAATCGAGTTTAACCAATTTAGCTTTTTTATTTAATCGTTTTTCCTCCGTAAGCAATACACGTCTACTCGGCTTCGCTGGCGTGCACGACTGACAGCATTTCACGACTGGCATCCGTTGTTGCCAGTTGTCCAGTTTCTCCAGTGTTGACAGCTCGGCCATCCTGGAGTGACTCGTTCCAAGACACATCTTCACCCAAGGCGGGATCGGAACTAACTTCTGATTCGTCATCCGTTGATTCATCGTCGCTGTTCGCTTCTGGTCCCAAGGAACACCAAGGTTTCAACCGCTCCGCATGGAATACAGATTGGACAGATCGTTGATGATGACCTTCTAAATCTCCAATGAGGTATCGGTCGCAATCCAATACCCGATTAATTACATACGGTCCCTTGTAGCGTGGCTGTAATTTTCGAGATTCTCCGGTCGCCGAAGGCACGCTATCAACCACAACCAGATCGTTAACCGCAAACTGTTTTGGTTGCCCATGTTGTTTGTCGAAACGTTCTTTCCATTTTTGATTTTCGATGTTAATTCTTTTCGCGATTTCATCATAGCAAATTTCCGTGGATTTAGTCCCATCTAACTAGTGTAGCGCTTCGAGCAGCTTATTTGGAAGAATGTCACGTAGCTGGTATCGGAATACAATCGCATTCGGCGTGTGACCGGTAGTCGAGTTTGTTTGGGAATTTAAAACAAACTGAAGCCTTTTAAGATTTCGGTCACATTTACGTTTGTTATCTGTTGAAGTTCGCAAATATAGAAGAACAGATTGGTGCGCTCTCTCGATTTGGCCATTTGGCTTTGGGGGCATTTAAAACATGGCTGATATCGTTATCAGCACAATAACTTTCAAACTTTTTGGAAGTGAACGCTGCGCCTCGGTCTGATATGATTCGTTACGGAAGCCCAAAAAGGTAGTTCGATCATTTAGCGCATGAATTACTGGGAGCGTACTCGCCGACTTTACAGCTTTTACCACAATATATTTCGAAAATGCGTCAATTATTCCTAGCACGTATTGGTTTCCAGCGGTACTTTTAGGAAAGGGCCCCAGGTGGTCTACATGAATCGTTTCGAACGGGATAAGGACAACCGGGCTAACATACAGTTTCCCAACCGACTTCCCAGCAGCCCTTTTAAAATAATAGCATTCGATATAGGCAGCGGTCTTTCACTTAACGCGATTTCGCATTCGTTTAAACCAATAATAGGGCCGTATCTGTTCTAACGTTTTGTCCACCCCAAAGTGTCCTCGGTCATCATGAGCTTTCTTCACAACTCTTAAGCATACAGCTTTTGGCACGACCCATTGAAGCTCTTCCCGCACTTTCCGATATAGTCGGTTGGTTTCTAGTACGTAATCCTCCCGTAACTGCGCCAGCTGGTCGGAACACTGTTCGCCTCGAATTATCCACGTGATATTTCGTATTGCCTCGTCCTGTTGTTGAATTGTAACCAGCCAGTCTTCGTTGATAATGTTGACTGTTAAAATCCTCCCAACAACTTCAGTGGTGTTTTCGGTAGGTGCACGACTTAATGCATCCACATGCTGCATCCTGCGGCTGTCCCAGTGAATTAGTTTGAAATCATACTCGGACATCTTCAGCCACCACCGTGCTATCCTTCGAGGTAGGGACTTTTTTAGGTCGCGCCGTGGTAACTGCAGAGCAATCTGTTACAATCGTGAAAGGTTTCCCTAACACAAAAATTCGGAACCTTCCCAACGATTCTACGATAGCGAGTACTTCCAGCTCATACGAATGGTAATTTTTCTCTGCCTCGCTACAACAACGGCTATAGTAGCAAACCGGTTTAATCTCACCCGAAAATTCTTCCTGGAACAACACCCCGGCCAGCCCTTTGGAACTCGCGTTTCATCTGATCGCACAAATACAGAATAGGCTCGTCGGATAACATCTCCTTCAGACGCCTAAATGCGGCTTCTTGATCAGCATCCCATAAAAAAGTTGCATTTTTCTTCAGTAGGTGGGTGATTGGTCGTGCTATTTCGGCAAATTTTGCAATATACTTCCGAAAAAATGCGGTTAACCCTAAAAATCTTCGTATGTCGTTAACATTTTCGGGTGTTGGGAAATATTTTATCGTTGCTGCTTTTATCTTCCCAAGTGCTATACTGCTGGCGTTCACTCGGTGGCCCAAAAAGTTAATCTCACGTTCCAAAAATTTGCATTTTGAGCGGCGGAGAGTAATTCGGACTGCTCGAATCACTTCGAGTACCTTCCGCAGCTTTTCCATGCCTTCGGCAAAATTTTTGCTTTTGATCATTAAGTCGTCGAAAAATGTAATGAGTATCCCAGAGGCCACATTCGCTCAATTTTTTTCATTACTTCCTGGAACACAGCTGGTCCGTTTACAACTCCGAATGGCATTCTTAGAAATTCAAAATGCCCATCGTGCGTAATAAAGGCATTACATTTTCGTGACTCTGGCTCGACTTCGATGTGGTAGTATCCGGATAGCAGGTCCAGTGTTGTGAACAACTCAGCTTCTGCAAGTTCTGCTAGCAGCTCATCCACGACAGGCATCAAGAAGGGACGTTTCACCGCAATTTTATTTAGTTCTTGATAGTCCACACATAGTCTATCTTTTGAATCTGATTTTTTTTATAAGTACCACTGGAGACGCATACGACGATTCACTCGGCTGAATGTTTGTTTCCAATAATTCGTCTATAATTTTTGTCACCTCAGGTCTTTTCGCAAAAGCAATGTGATGAAGTCTATGGTAAATAGGTTTGTCTGATATTAACCTGATTTTCAGCTGTCCCAGTTTACACTTCCCAATCTCCGATAGATTCTCGGCGAAACAATCTTTGAATTCGCATAATAGTTCATCTAACTTGCGATACTCGTTCTCGTTCAACTTCTTTTTGTCTTCGATTTTACAAACTCCATCTCCAATGATTAGGTTTAGACGTTAGCTTTTTAGGAAACCGGCTCCCACTAGAGCAGCACAAGGCAACATTCCATCTTCCACGATATCGAATGTGTGAAGAAAATCCCTATTATCAAACTGCATCTCCGTTTTGATTTTTCCCGTAGAGCGATATTTTCCTCCAACGAAGCCAGAAAATTCGATTTCAGTCGGTTCGACTGGCCCAATGGCATCAGCAACGGATCGAGTTAATAATGAACGTGAGCTTCCTAAGGCTTCGGCGGCAAAAGCGGTCCGGAAACAATTGATAACTTTTCCTCCTCCTGTATTAGCAATACGACATCTGACTGCTGTGGTGTAGATCCTCTCGATCGTTGAGCTCTGTCGAGGCATTCACTCGTTTTATGTCCCATATGACGGCAATGATCGCAACACGGACGTCGTTGTGGATGCGGACGTCGCACTGCCAAATGACCTCGCTGACGGCAATTGAAACATATCGGTCCGGTTTCGCGCATTTCGACTGGCCTAGTATTCGACACTCGTACCGGCTGGTCACGTAGCGGCACAAATTCACTACGTGATGCACGCATCTGATGCGGATCTATAGCCGGCACAACATTCTCCTCGAAGCGGCTAATCTGCGAATTCACTTCCCGCAAGAGCATTTTGCAGTGCTGGATGACTGAGGGCTCGTCGGATATACTTTATGATTGCTGCGTCTGACACATCTTCCCGTCGCCCAATTGCTGTTATTTTATAAAAGTATTCGTCCAAACTTTTTCGAACTTGCACGAATCGTTCTCATCAACTTTAAATGCACATCGGCTTCGTCAATTCGAGTAGGAAAGTCGATCATTAGTTTGTTCGCAAACTCTAGGAAACTTTTAAATTCTTGCATTTGTCCGTCCTTCCATATTTTTGCATATCCGCACAGTTTTAATTGTGCTGCAAACAATACCAATTTATCGCCCCAAGCGTATACCTCCTTCAAGTCGCATATGCCCTTAATAAACTGTTCTGCCATCCAGTCTCGCTTGCTCGGCTTGAAACTTGGCAACATCGCCGCAATGTCGCGGACGGAGAAAAACGTTCTCGTTTGTCGATATGTTGATTCTTGAAATGCCTGCTCCCTTTCCAGCAAAGTGCGTTCATGCTGTTGAAGATTTAATCGCTGCGGCGCCTCATGTTCATGCATCACCTCCTCGGCTTCTCGGGGTGCGTCCGTCCCCTCCATTAGGGTGATTTCGTCGTCATGGCCACTCGCGTTGCCACTTAAATCTCGCACAATTTGAACTTCGGTCATCTGCCTTGGAGTGCTGCTTGCTTCTGGGAAATCTGATTGCACTTACCTTGTGATTAATTGGGTTTATTTCCCGCCGTCAGCAGCAAACGCTCGCGGTACAAGTCTTGTAGCTCTTTTTTTCGATTTAATCGCGTACATGACTGGTCCCACTTCTGAACTGTCAGAATGAGTAATGAATAAAACCCATCGAGCTCAACCAATTTAGCTTTTTTATTTAATTAATTTCTCTCCGTAAGCAACACACGTCTACTCGGCTTCGCTGGCGTGCTCAACTGACTGCATTTCACGACTGGCATCCGTTGTTGCCAGTTGTCCGGTTTCTCCAGTGTTGACACATGTATCCGATTGAGTTCAGGTGCTTGAATCAACATTGCTAAGTCAGCTTTTGCTTTCTTGTCCTGTTTCAACCATGCTGCTTGTTCTTCAGCAACCTTTGGCATGACATTTGAATCATCCACCTATTCCCAAAGATCGTTCTTCGTCAACAACGCTTCCGCTTGCATACTCCAAATATAATCATTGTCTTTCGGCAGCAACTCAATAGGCGAGGAACTAGACGCTGAATTCGAAGCCATCTTGAATACGATTTTTCCACTTTTAAAACTTTCAACTTGAAGCTATCTTTTTGTTTTAATTTTACTATGCTGGGCCCATAATCAGTTGAGGTTAATAAATTCACGTGGGAATTACGTATTAACAAAAGATAAGTTTATTTGTTGTTAAATGAAATAAAAAATATAACAAAAAGATTACATAAAGTAAATTCAATATATTTGATTGTCTCTAAACGAGCTCGATGTATGGCTATCGCTTCTACTCAGATTCGAAGCACAACACGAACTGAACTGAATATTAGAAAAATAAGAAAATGGAGAGGAGTCTTAATTCTCACATCACATGAAAGCCCTTCGGTCGTCACAGACCAACTCACACCACGGTGCTTTGTTTACACCAAACAGTAACACAAGTATACTCGACTGTGTACTGCATGTGAGAATATTTTCAACAGATTTTAAAAGTTTTTAATTTTTTAAAAATAAATTTAGAATGCAAAATTATTATTCGAAATTTACTGAATCGATTTTGAAAGAAATTGATGCGCTGTTTCACTATATTATAAAGATTTTTTCGACGAATTATGAAGATCCTAAATGCATTTTAAGTGGTTAAAAAAAAATTAAATAAAAAATGGCTTTGTTTCATTTTTTTTAAATATGTATTGATTTTTTTGCGGCAAGGTTGAATAGTTTGGTAAATTTTAACCAATCATATCTTATAGAAGATTTGATTACGCAACTTTTACTGCCCCCCAGCTTTGCTCTAAAAGGAATCGTTTCAAAGTTAGAAGTAGGAAAAGTAGGAAAAAATTGCGTTTTTTATAATTTTAAAACATTTCGAATTATTTATTAATGTTCCCGCTCTTTTTGAGAAGGAGGATAAGTCAATTATTGTTGAACAAGTTATTCCATAACTGTTTCTGCAAAAGTCAGTATGCTCCCTCTCAACAGCCATCTGAAACCAGATCTGCCGTGGTCTATGAGTAGAACTAATAAAATTTAATGATAATTGCCGTCAGTGCAACACAATATATTTTTTATAGCTTATAGAATGATTTATTTATTGTTTGAACTTCCTTTAAATCTTTAATACTTCACAAACCCTACTCACGTACGCAAGGTTTTTGTTCAATATTTTTAATATATTAAATATTTCATTGAAGCTTATTTAAAATTCATTAAATTCATATCACATATCAACTAAGCTCAATTTTGGTCGATTCTATGACGTTTTTGTGAGTGTTGTAGCAATAAATTCCAAGCTTGCATATATGGAATGTCGCACCCCGAGTATGAAGCCACCAAGTCTAGGAATTTTGTTTTCTTTACCACCAACTTTTAAGCGAGGTTTTCAATGGTCATTGACATAAATCTTTCTAAATAGCTTCAACCTTTGTTTGTAGTAACTATGATGTCGACTCAACAACAATCAACTAGCTAAAATATAATAGTTATTGAGTTGAGTGCATGTTACATTGTAGTACGGCAAAAAAAAAAAGTGCTAACTTTGTATGTTTCAGTATGCATAAAATTGTATTTATGTTTTATTCAATAGAAGTCGTCGGTTTATTTGACTAAAAATAATTTTCAAATCAAAATTAATCTACTCCTTGGTATATAAAGTTATAAATCATAACTTATCCAAATAAAAATATCCAGTTAACACTTCATTTCAATTGCCATTAATCACACATTAAAGTTCTTCAGATAATTACACACACTCAAGGCTGCGTTGACATTGACAGGCTCATCACTCCTTATTTATGATGCCTTCCATTCCGATTATTTTATCACATCATAAACCATGTCACCACTCTTGCTTGCTTCAATTATGTTATTTGTTTGCTTTAACAAACGATATTACTTCTTTAGAATGGAGAAAACTACAAAGGAGATTAGTTTTACATTAAATATTACACCAGCCGGCTCACTATAGTATATCCCACAATTGTAGTACGTGCTGTTGTAAAAGATATGCATGGGCCTGAAGCAAGCAACCGACAGAATGTACATATGAGTATCTTGATAAAATACTTGTTGTCTTCTTGCTTCTGTATTTATATTAGGGTGGCAATGCAGCGTTTGCTGACATCTAATTTTATAGACTTTCTCAACTAAGCATGACCCTCTCACAAGTCTCTATTTGCTTTAAGTTAGCCTAGACTTTAGGAAAAAACAAAAACCCCCTTGAAGTACGAGTAAGGTAGTCGCAATGTTGATGATGGTGACTTGTGTATTATTCCTGCCCAAGAAAATTATAAAACCATGAAGATAGTGATGAAGACGATAATAATAGTCTTAATAGCTTGATGAAGTAGTTGTTCTGAGCGCTTGGTTACGAGTATACTTCTCTATTGCAATTACATGTGAAGGAGGGTATCAAACACCGCGTGTCGGCACATGACTAAGTAAATATGCCGCACGTGCGGGTATGATATGAAGTTAATTTGCAGAGAGTACACAGCAGGAGGAAATTTATGCTACTGTGTGCTGGAAAGTTAAGTATTATCGGTGCATGTATGTAGTTCGTGGGGTCGCAAATGCAATTTATGCTTGTTTGCATTGTAGCTAGAACGCTTTTGTGCTGGAGAATAAATGCAGGAGCATATAAGTTGGTTACTGAGCCAGACACACTTAGTACGCTATGCTTTTTGAATCATAATTCAAGCGTAGATGTAAATGTGCGCTGCATCAATGATTTGAAAAGGTTTTATTCAAGTAGTTGTTATATTAAAGTTTAAGTATCGGTAAATATTGTATGAGTCCCCTCATATTGATATAAATTATTCTAGTGAAATTATATACAACTTTATTCCTAGGAATACTGACATAATTCATCAAAATACTTTATCAGCTCTATATTCAGTAGTACTTGTGATAATCAGTTTAGACCAGAGCGTAGTGTCTCATTTAATATTAAAATTGAACAAATTGGGTAAACAGACCTACGCGCATGTCAGAAGGGTTTTGTACCCAATTTCTCGGAAATGCAGTCATCAGCAACGAAGAAAGTCAAGAAACATGTCAAAGAGATGGGCACTGTTGGGAAATGGGTTACTAGATAAGTTTTAAATACGAATATTTCAATTAATGAAAAATATTTATTATTCTCATGAAGAACTTTAGGAAGGTGATCATACAGTGGTTTTTACTTCTGATGTTCTCTCTAGGAGAATCTACACAAGACTGACCAACAATTATCCTAAAGTATTTATCCTAACTAACCATATAACTAAAATATGAAGAGTGGGCTACAGACGTCTGGTAGGACTTTAAAAAGGATTTATTATCCCAAACACATTTTTTATTGCTATTGGGATTTTCCCTGGGATATTCTTATCATCCTTTCCTTAGGGTATTTCCTGAGTCCCAAAACCTCAGACCACTCACCATACTTTCAATAGAGTAATTTTTGTACATTTTAATAAATATTTCAACACGCCTCCTCAAAAATTAATCTACTGAATGATATCATAAGATTGACATTTTAAATTAAACATAAAATTACTTAACTCAAAATTACTTTACATTTACATTAAACATAAAATTTTAGTGATACACCTTCCTCATGTTACTATTTGGGATATATACATATGATCCAACATTTGTTGCTAAGGATTAGGGAAACCCAAATAAAACCTAATCAGACCATCTTACTTAATATTAAATTACAAAATTAAACTTATAACAATAACTTATTATTAATATTATTCCAGAGCTAATCCTTTCTTTAATTCCAGGAATTTTACTACTGGTAGAAGCTTCGTGAACATATCAGCCAGCTGATTACCTGTTGGAATATATTTTAAATTAATTGTTTTATTTTCAACTTGCTCACGCGAGAAATGATATTTTATGTCGATGTGTTTCGATCTTTTGTGACTGGTTGGGTTATTCGCAATACTAATGCACCCATTGTTGTCTTCGTAGATTGTTGTAGGTTCTGAAATTTTTATATTTATACTATTAGCTAAAGATCTCAACCACATTGCCTCTCTAACAGCTTCAAAAAGAGCCATATACTCTGCTTCAGTAGATGAAGCTGCCACAGAGGTTTGTCTTTTTGTATTCCAAGTAATTATGCAACGTTCGAATAATTTAAATACGTAACCGGTCGTACTCTTCCTGTCATTTGAATCAGAACCTCCCCAGTCTGAGTCTACATATCCACTTAAAACATCATTGAAACTGCCTCGAACGTATGTTAATTTTAGTTCAGCTGATCCCTTAAGATATCGAAGTACTTTTTTTAGGTTTTTCCACAACTCTTTATTATTTTTATTTAGATAACGACTTAAAAAGTTTACAGCTACACTCAGATCAGGTCTAGTACATAACATTACGTACATCAAGCAACCCACAACGTTTCGACAAGGGGCATTAAATTTTTCATCAGAATTGAGGGCTATAAAATCTAGCTTACTTTCGAGTGGAGTATTAACGGGCTTACAGTCTGACATATTGAATGTACTTAAAATTTTCTTTATGTATTGACTCTGATCTAAAGTTAATATATTTCCATTTCTTTGAACTCTAATTCCTAAAAAGAGTTTAATATCTTTCAAGTCAGTCATATTAAATTTCGTCATTAGACACATCTTAAAATTAGTCATTGTTTCTAAATTAGCCGTGGCGATTACAAGATCATCTACATAAAGTACTAAATATATATTTTCCGAAATATCTCCCTTATCTAATATACAGCTGAATTCTTAAAACCTTCTTCAATTAAAGATTGTTCAAACGTTTCAAACCAGCATCTTGCAGCTTTATATAATTTACAAACTTGATTTTTACTACTTTTGACACCATCAGGTACTCTTATATAGATTTCCTCTTTCAGTATGCCATTTAAAAAGGCCGTCTTCACATCCATATGGTGAATAAGTAAATTAAATTGGTTTGCTAAAGCTACTATAATTCTAAAACTGGAAATCCTAGCTACAGGTGCAAAAGTTTCATTGTAATCTATTAAGTATTCTTGGCTAAAACCTCTAGCTACCAATCGGGCTTTATATTTTGATGGGTTTCCAAATTCATCATTCTTTATTGTAAATACCCATTAACAGTCTACTATATTTTTATCTGAAGGCTTGGATACTAAAGACCATGTCTTATTTATCAAGAGAGAACTAATTTCATCTTTTATAGCCGATTCCCATTGAGCCCTATCACCTCTACTTTTAATTTCTTCATATGAGGTTGGAATATTACAAACAAAAGATTGAGCACTCAACAAATGACTATCGAACATTTCATCTTCATTGTATGAAATAGCCGGACGACCTTTAATTCTTTCACTCCTTCTTGGCTCAATTGACAAGCCTTCTTTCTGTTTATCATCTCTGTGATAATTTTGAGAGTCTTGAGATTCAGGATCTATTTCCATATCTGTTTCAACTACAGATTCATTATTTAATTTGACATTTTCAGTGCTAGATTTCATTTCATCTGATTCATCAATATCAGATTTATTTGATTTACCTACTGATTTTGACATTATGTCAGATGCATCAGTTTTATTTTGAGTGTTTTCGAAATTAACACCTTCAGTCTTAGCTGTTGGTCTAGTTTTCAAAAAATGAGTTTCGTCAATTATAACATCTCTAGCTACTGTAAACTTCCCAGTTTCCACATCCCATATCTTATACCCATTTGATTCATACCCAACCAGTACACCCTTTTAGTGATTTTTCATCAAATTTTGACTTTCTGGTTTTCTTATGGATAAAAACGGTAGAACCAAATACTTTTAAATATTTTAACCGTGGCTTTTTACCATGACACATTTCGTATGGTGTTTAAGATTGTTTCAAAGCTCTTGTGGGCGTCAAGTTAATTAAAGATGTACTAGTCAAAACAGCTTCACCCCAAAAAGTCTTATGTAAACTAGCTCCCGCAATCATTGCTGGAGCCTTTTCAGTAATTGTTCTGACCATACGTTCTGAAACACCATTCAATTGCGAGGTTTGTGGAACAGTCAAGTGATAAATAATGCCTTTTCTAACACAATATTCCTTCATCTCGTTTGATAAATACTCTCTACCATTATCACAATATAGATTAACAATTTTTAAATTAAAGTGAGCTTCACTTTTAGCTACAAAATCTTGAAAAACTGTAAAGACTTCAGATTTATATGCAATTAGATATGTAACACAATAGTGTGTAAATTGATCGACAAATAAAACAAAATAATTTTTATCATTAACTGTAGGAGTGATAGGGCCGCAAACATCTGAATGAATTATAAATAACGGTCGTTTTACATGGCTTTTATCTTTAATCTTATTAAATGAAAAACGTGCTAATTTGCTATTAATACACGGTTTACATAGATTATTATTCGGCGAAATATTTTCGATTTGTCCTATATCCTCTATCATCTTTTTAATTTTTAATTCTAAAAATTTGGTTTTACCTATATGGCCTAGACGCTGATGTCATAATTCATAATTTCCATCTTTAGCAATATTTACTTGAGCATGTTTAACAATCACAAGCTTAATACCTATCAAATTATTTAACGACTCACCTGTTATGATGACATTATTATCCTTACTTATTTCGACACCTTTTTGGTTGAAAATAATTACCATACCAGCTTCCTGCATTCTTTTTACTGATAGTAGATTATACGGGATGTCTGGACAGTAGAAGACATTTTCCAGGGTTCCTTGTACACCTAGGTTGCTGACAACGTTCAATGAACCCTTCTTGGTTATTGTGATGTATTCTCCTTTTTTCGCAATCAACACTTTTATTGGTGTCTGTAAATCAGCAAAATCTCCAACTAGATCTTCTCTGTTGACAATATGGTCAGATGCTCCCGAGTCTAGAATAAATTGAATACAGTTATTGTTGTCGTAATTATTTCGATGATGTAATGTATAGTCGCTAGTCATAAAAGCGAAACTTGAGATATTATCCTTTGACGATTGCGCAAATTGTACAGGTTGGACATTTTTGTTTTTCTCAGCTTTTTGATATTGAATACTTCTCTTGTAATAGTAGCAATCACTTTTGATGTGTCCTTTTCTACCGCAGTGATGACATTTTCCTTTAGATGAATTTCTTTTATATGGTTTAAATGATTTTTTTTGTTTTGATGATTATTTTTGAAGTATTTCCTATTATTAAAATTACTCTTCCTCACTGTATTATCTTGATTTACAACACAAAGCACTTTTGAACTTGTATCACGATTATCAGCCTTGATTTTTGTTTCATGGTCTAAAAGTCTTGTTTTTACGAAAGCTAAATTCAAATTATCCTCAGATAATGTTTCTATAGCAGTAATTACACCATTATAAGATGATGGAAGTGTCAATAGCAAATGAGACACTTTATTACGTTCTTCTAATTTTCCACCTGCGACTAATAATTCTGTAACTAAATCATCAAAAATTCTAAAATGTTCCATCAAAGATATGTCGCCTTGTAATTTAAGTTCCAATAATCTTTTTCGTAAAGCCAATTGAGTGGCAAAGCTTTTTCGTTCGTAGATCGCTTCTAACTTTTGAAAAATTTCTTTTGCGGTACTTGCTGACTCCGCGAAACCAAGAAAAGAATCACTTAAATATTCCACAATCACACTTTTTGCGATACGTTCTGCTTTTATCCACTTTCTATTAAGTTCTTCAGGAGCTTCATTATCAATAACTTTGATGACGTTCAATTCAGTCAGTAAAGCACGAATCCTAAACTTCCATGCACTATATCTATCACCGTCAAAAGACTTGTGAAATTAACAGGGCCGATATAAACGCAATTGTTAAATAAAGCACTATAAAAACTATCACTGAAACACAAAGTAACCTGGGCCCATAACCTGTTGGGAAATGGGTTACTAGATAATGTTTTAAATACGAATATTTCAATTAATGAAAAATATTTATTATTCTCATGAAGAACTTTAAGAAGGTGATCATACGTTGGTTTTTACTACTGATGTTCTCTCTAGGAGAATCTACACAAGACTGACCAACAATTACCCTGAAGTATTTATTCTAACTAACTATATAACTAAAATATGAAGAGTGGGCTACAGATGTCTGGTAGGACTCTAAAAAGTATTTATGATCCCAAACACATTTTTTATTGCTATTGGGATTTTCCCTGGGATATTCTTATCATCCTTTCCTTGGGTATTTCCTGAGTCCCAAAACCTCAGACCACTCACCATACTTTCAATAGAGTAATTTTTGTACATTTTAATAAATATTTCAACAGGCACGTTTAGAAGAATATCCATTGTTTCTCTATTTTCAA
This sequence comes from Odontomyia ornata, assembly GCA_963969285.1. Taxonomy (NCBI): domain Eukaryota; kingdom Metazoa; phylum Arthropoda; class Insecta; order Diptera; family Stratiomyidae; genus Odontomyia; species Odontomyia ornata. The sequence continues at coordinate 87,784,874 of OZ017739.1, forward strand.
CGGTCGCCATTTTGTTGCAAACTATTAAAAATCACTAAAATCATGTGCGCCCCTTGAAGCAAAAACTGTCAGTGTAAGAACTGTTTTGAAAAGTTCTCATCAAGGCCTTTCATTTGATACCCATATCGACTAGCTTTGGTTAAATTTTTTTTTCAGGGGTCACTCCCCTCTATGGGGAGACCCCTCTTGAATACTTTATAAAATTTCTTAATAGTCGAACTTTGAAGAGAGCATCACTTTACACCTACATACGAAGTTTTATGTTTCTAGCTTAAGTAGTTTCCGATAAAAATTGCTGTGACTCACGGTCGGACGGACAGACAGGTCGCGATAATAATTTTACGAAACCTTAAAAATTGAATTAGTGTTTTTCCACAGTTTTATGTCAATGTTAGATACAGATTGAACAAGGGGTGAGTTATAGGCTCACCTCGCCATCAAGCTAAACCGGCTGCCGCATCCATCAACTCATCGGGAAATGAGCCCGGTACCCAGTAAGCGGCAAATTGGGCAACGTTTCCACGGAGCTGTCGATTACACCTTATAGAAAGTGGCAAGCAACATGCGGCCACACTTAAAACTTCAAAGGACTAATGGATTCTGGAATCTCTAGTACTCTTGTAGGTAAGGATGGCTGGCGACAACTGCAAGAGTTGGGTGTTGATCTTACGTTAGCAGAGTGTCAAGCAGTTAGGCTGGCGAATGATGGGCAATGACAAGTCCTGGGTAGGATTTGGTTGCCCATACGCGTTAAGGGGCGCGTGAGATGGATAAAAGTTATCGTACTGCCAACATTCTCACATGGAATCATTTTAGGTGTGAATTTTCTTCAACTGTTCGAAATCTACCTAAAGATGAGGGATGATAGTTGGGATTTTGTATGTGAAGCAGTTCCAGTATCACCTACCCGTTTGCATAGTAATTCCGTGTTGTTTGGGGAGGAGCAGAAACGGTTGGAGCACTTGGTGAACCAGGAGTTGCTGGCATGGGAGAGGCGTTGGCGTGTACCTCTTTGGTGGAACACGTAATCAAGACAGGCAGAGGTACTACCCCGTATCACTGGCTCTGCAAAAACATATTGACGCGTAGCTGGATGAGGTGCTAAAGATGGGCGTGGTTTAGCCATCTTCGACCCCTTAGCCCTCATCGATATTAATGGTTAAGAAGAAAGACGGCTCCTATTGTTTCTGTGTGGAATTCCAAAAAGTTAATCGTGTAACAGAAAGAGATGCCTACCGATTGTCGTATATCTCCGCTATGCTGGAAAAGTTGCGTGACGCCAGATATCTTTCCACGCTAGACATTAAATCCGCGTACTGGCAGGTGTCGCTAGCTGTAGAGTCTCGTCAGTATACGGCGTTCACAATACCGGGTAGTTTTGTCGAATGCCTTTCGTATTGTCGAACGCCTAATAGACAGCGTTATTAGCTCTGGAACAATATTTCTTCACGACAAATTTCGCAAATCGCTTAGAAATTCTTCAAGACGTCTTCCAACGGCTAAGAAAAGTGGGTCTGAAGCTTTCCAGGGGAAATTTTTTTTTTCTGTAGAGTACAACTAAGTATTTAGGGTATATAATCGATGAACACGGACTCAGCGTAAACCCAGAGAAGGTCAACTGTATGCTCAGAATACCAAGGTCCGATACAGTAAAGCAGGTTCGTCAATTCCTTTGACGGATCTTTTTCGAAAAAACAGGCGGTTCGATTAGTCACCACTATGTGGGCTGGCATTTGAACACTAAAAGTTTAAATTTGCACCAGCCCCGGTAGTACTTGTCCCGACATCAGCATACTGTTCAAAGTCCAGACCGATGCCTCGGATGTGGGACTGGGAGCCGTGTTGAGCTAGACCTTTCCAGAGGGAGAGAAGGTGATTTGTTATCTCAGCCGCTCCTTAAACAAGGCTGAGAGGAAGTACTCTACCACCGAAAAAGAGTGTTTTGTGGGCAGTGGAGAAACTTCGACCTTACATTGAAGGAGTCCAATTTAAGGTAATAACGGATCACAATTCTCTGGTTAGGCTCAACAACTTGAAGGGTCCAACTGTAAGGCTAATTAGTTCCAAGCAAACTTACGTACTACTTTTAAACAATCCTTAATAATCATTCCTCGTAGTACTAAGCACCGCTACATTAAAAAATTCATCCACGCCACCCCTTAAAGTACAATCCAAGTTCCACAAACCCAATATTCCTATCCGGCCTGTCGTCAATTACTGCCCATGTACTGCATACCAATTAGCACCGTACTTGGCAAAGATAATGACTGATGTCATGCACTTTGATGACAAATATACATAAAAGAACAGCGAACTTTACCACCGCTTTAGCATTGACTGACACTTGTCGACTTTTATCACTATACATCACCAACCTCTATACGTCCATACCCATCGGTGAAACACTGACTATGCTAAAAGAAAAACTATTATTCAAGAACAGCCGACGCTTCACATGTCAACTACTCAATCTTATAAAGACCACAATCAAGCAAAACTATTTTTAGATTCAATAACAACCCATACATTGCCAAAGACGGTCTGGGTATGGGACATCTAATGTCCTCAATAATGTCAGAAATATTCTTACAATCTTTAGAAGCAGTCTTTATACCCAAAACTGTCATAAGCTTCAATGTCATATTTGCAGACAGACTGTTTCATGTTCATCGTTATTGATTCACAAGAAAGTAAACAAGACAAAATACTTACCTATATGAATTAAATACACCCAAATATAATTTTCACTATAAAAATAGAAACAAACGGACAACTCAATTATATGGATGTAACCGTGACACGCGAGCAAACACGATTAAACTACAAAATGTACAGAAAACCAATCACAACTGATCATACCATGCACGTAACATCTAACCATCCCACACAACATAAGCTAGCAGCGTACCGATCAATGGTGCAAAGACTCCACTCCATCCCCATGAATCCTACTAACTACTCCAACGAACTAAACAACATTTACAGAATAGCTAATAATAACAAATATAAACAATGCGACATTGACAAACTTGTTACACAGTACAAACAAAAACAGGAACACCAACTGTCTGGAACTCCTAAAACGACCAACAGTGGATTTCAGTAATATACGTAGGCAAAGTGACAAACAAGCTATCAAACTTCCTTAGGAAAAACAAACTACAAACTGCATTCAAAACTAACAACAACATCGGCAACAAACTGAAACCAAACTGAATGTTACATCAATACACAGGGATAGCGGCATATATAAATTGACATGCAAGGACTGCGACATGGTATACATAGGAAGGACAAAATGGAAACTAACGAGAAGATACCAAAAGCACTTACGATATTTCTTACACAACAAGGCAGACTCCAATTATGCGACGCACCTACAAAACCACGTACATGAGCCTGATGCTATGACAAACTATATGACATTGCTACACAAGCAAAGCAAAGGACCAATTGACATGCTAGAAGGATTTGAAATGCACAAAATTAGAAAAACAGACGGTATCATTATCAGCGAACAACTTATTTCAAATTCAGACTAAGAGAAATTACTCCACCACTGAAAAAGAGTATGTTGTGGGCAGTGGAGCAACTTCGGCGTTAATTGAAGGAGCCAAATTTAAGGTGATAAAAGATCACCATTCTCTGGTCTGGTTCAACAACTTGAAAGATGCAACTGGAAGGCTGGTGCGTTGGACAGTACGGCTGCAGCAGTTTGATTTCGAAGTTGTTCATAGAAAAGGTAAAGATCATTTGGTTCCCGGTGCACTCTCTAGGCCAGTACCCATGATAGAGGCGATTCATGAGACTCAAGAATCTGAGGACAAGTGGGTATCGAGGACGAAAGCGAAGATATAAACGAATCCAGACGCTTTTCCTCATTAGCGAATTAAAGGGAAGGAGTTATGGAATAGAGTTCCCAATCCTCATGCGAAATTTGCTCGGAAATTTTTGGTAGCGCGTCCTTCCAAGGCGCGAACGGGAAGAAATCCTGCGGTAGTGTCATGATGATCCCAAGGCGGGGCATATAGGGACACGAAGAACGTATGACCCAGTGGCTTTAGATTGTTACTGGCTGAAAATGAGGGTGGATATAAATCGCTATGCCGCAAGGTGTGAGATCTGCCAGTCCGTAAAGATGTGTAGTGTTTACGTGGGAAGTTAAACTGTCCGTTAGAGACTACAGCGGTAAACTGCTGCCTCTCTGAGCAAAAGATTAGTGCCTTGCCTGGCGTTGCGCAAGCGTGCTAGCACCTAGCGTTGCGGTGTCGTGAGGCGGGTTCTTTCCGCCAGCGCAAGAACACACTACAAAAAATTCCACGCTTACAAATTTTTGTGAAGTAGCATCGAGACATATTCGTCAGATGTCGAATCCCGAAGTAACCAACCAAAGGATCCAGCTACCCGCGCATCAGGTTCGAGCCGAATTCGTCGTTGCGGCGGATATTCCGGGTGGCAGTGGTGTCCCGTCGCACCCATCCCCACTGGATCAAAGATCGAAATGATGACTTGGCCATGAAATAAGTGGGCGGCCAATCATCCCAGGCAAGCCAAAAATTGAACAATTATTTAATCTAGAAATATAATTAATAAAGTTACTCAGTTCACTTTGCTTTGCTCAATAATTCAACAGAAAAACTATTCAAAAATGTTTAAACTTAATTATGAGATTCGTTATGCATATTTTCTTCCTACAATTATATTGTATTTATATGCATAACAATAATCAAAAGAAATAAAACCAAAGTGCAGTGTGTGGTCTGAGCTATGGATTAATATGATTATAGCGCATTAAAGTTTCATTCATACTAATTCATCATTTCTACGATCTCTTCATTTTTTTACCGGGGCAAATTTCATTTAATTAGTTTCTTCTGCTAACTCATTCCCTTTTTTGTGTACGGAGCATATTAAACTTTTTTACCAGTTCTCTAGTAGCTACTCCTCTGACCATATTCTGCATATATTAGTCGATGTAAAAGGTTACTTAGATGAGGACCCCGCTGTGGAGCAGTTCTACTGGTATTCCATCTATTCCAGGAGGCTTATTTTTTCTGAGATCCCGTACTGCTGTCTGCATTTCGTCTCTTGTTGGCGGTGAAATTTTGTATCACTGGAATTTATAATCGCACAGCCAAAAATAATTTAAATATAATTCTTTCTTAATGGTTTTAATACTACAGGCACATCTAGCTCTTTGGTCATCGAAATCAACCAGTAGAAACTCCATCGGAGATTATTCCTTCAACTACCTTCTTAAATATTAACATAGAGAAAGTCTTATGTGACTGAGCTTCCTTCTTTCAAAAAAAATATTTCTAGGTTTTTTTTTGTCACGGTCATTAACAACCGCCAAAGGACTCTTCCTGAAACTCGCAAAACTAGAAGGGCTACAAACCAATGAAAATAAAACAAAACTCATGACGTAGTCGAGGAAAATACCTCAAGTACACATAATACCACACTTGGCTAATACAGTATCGAAAATGTAAGCGAATTTGTTTATTTAGGCGCCAAAATAACGATGTCAGGTAATGAAAGAGACGAAATACGCCGAAGGATACAGCTCGCAAATAAATTATTTTGGCGTTCGCGCAAAGATCCGTACTATGATGAAGATCAGGAGGACAAAGACAATCGAAAAGATGATGAAGGCAAGAAATCGAAGGCTCGACAGCAATATATAAAACGAGTTATAGTGCATCCGGCTTCCCACAATAAGTCTTATCTGGAAGTAATCAAAATAATGGAGGGCATGGATCAAGGTGAAGCCATCATAAGACCTTCGAGTAAAGGGGCGGATCACTTAACAGTAACGTGGAAGGTGTGCAAGGATATTTATCAACACATTGATGTACATGAGAAGGGCAAGGAGAATGCCTTCAGTTTGGGACAAAGTCTTTGGATTGAAGACCATGAATTTGAAGATTTTGATGAAATTATCGCCCGTCATGTCACACCGATGATAGTGCACGCTAGGGATTTGTTAAGCTATAAGTATTATCGGGAGACTGACGTTGGTATGAAAGACACAATAGAAGAATTGCTGAAAACGAGAGTATTTTTAGGTCTTTGTAAAAATTTTTTTACAAAGACCTACTAGCTTCGCGACCTGTCTGTCCGTCTGTCCGTGCGTCACAGCTATTTTCCTCAGAAACTATAGAAGCTAGAATACTCAAACTTTGTGAAAAGGTCAGAAGTAATGGTCTCTCAAAAGCTAAGGTCTTATCAAAAATTTAAAAATTTTTTAAGAGGGGTCCCCCCTTATAACGAATGAACCCTTAAAAATTTTTTTAACCAAAGGTAGTCGAGTGGGGTATCAAATGAAAGGTCTTGATTAGAACTTTTAGAATCTGAAATATAAAAATCATTTTATGAATTAGGGGGTCCAGGGGAAGGCAAAATGTACCAAAATTTTACAGATTAAGAAGTCCAATTACAAAGTAGACTTAATAAATTTAAAGAAAGTAAGTGCAAAATTGAGTGGAAATGTTATTCCTTGCAAAGAAACAATACAAAAATAGAATAAAATAATCTAAAATTTAAAAGTTACATACAGTATTATTATTAATTAAATGGAATTCGTAATTACCAAAGTTTGTAATCTATTTTGGAAATCAAAGTAAGTTGAGGAAAAAGATCCAAGCTCGAGCTCATTATCTTTCCTGATGATTCGCGGCATTAATGAGTGAAAATATAGTTCTGTCCGAGCATACGGAACCTCAAGAAGACTACTGGAACGGGTAGTACGTGCAATCTGCCTGAAGTGCAAATCGTCGCTAAGAGCGGATGCAATATGATGGTGGTACAGTTTGTATAGGAAACATTGATCTAAAAACTTTCTACGTGACGACAAAGAAGGAAGACGAAGTATAGACAACCGACGATCATAGGATTCATACGGCAAATTAAATTTATAGAACAAAACCCTGGTGAATTTTCGCTGGAAGTTTCTAGTGAGGTCACTAAATACTGTTGTCGAGGAGACCACACAATTGAACAGTACTCAAGAAGTGGGCGAACAAGGCAGGCGAATAAACGAACAGCGGTAGGAATGCTTCCAAATTTATGGAGATGTCGCAGAATAAATCCGGAAGTCTTCGATGCTCTGGCAGTTATACTAAGGATATGGATATCGAATTTGAGCTTGGTATCAAAAATTACACCAAGGTCTTTGCATGAGTCCACTGAAGAGAGAATAACATCACAAAGGGAGTAGTTGTACGTTAAAGCAACTGTTTTGAGAGTAAAACTCATCTTAAAACATTTAAACAAAGGGAATTTGACAAACACCAGCTACACCGATTAGGTAGGTCCTTTTGGAGAAACTGACAATCGTCAAGAGTCTTAATTATACGAAACACTTTGAAATCATCAGCATATAGGAGGCAGGGAGAGGATAGTACAGAGGGGAGATCATTATTAAACAGTAGGAAAAGGAGAGGCCCGAGGATTGACCCTTGAGGGACATCGGAAGATGGGGAAAAAGGAGAGGAAGCTGTTCCATTAAGAACAACACGGCACGAACGATTGGAAAGATATGACGAGATCCAGGCGAGTAGGGAACCGGAGATACCAAGCATGGCTAGCTTTTGGCAAAGAATACAATGGTTCACACAATCAAAAGCTTTGGAGAAGTCAGTAAAGATATTTGATGATCGACGGGTTTGCAGTTATTTAACCAAGATTTCAAATTAAATTAATATGTACTTACCAAATCCTCCGACTTATCGCCCGACACACCGAAGTATCCCTACGGGGACACTATTATAGCACCGGTAACGAAAAGGACCACTGAGACCCGACAGGGCAAACCCAATACGCAACCATAAATGCATACCGTCTTAATTTTGAAATATTTCGCGATGGACGTCAATATTCGTGCACATAAACATGACATGACACTTCAACCAAAACAATTCGATTCGGTTGTTATCGATAATGCAGGACTGTGCGTGAAAGAAAGATAACCACCAAGAAAAACTGGGTTTCCGTCCAAGGTAAACGCTGTAACGTTGAGCAGCCGTGGTGAATGTTGTGGCCTTGAACTCGTTTTCCTCAACTCAAGTCAAAGAGCCGTTGCGACAAGGTGGTAAAACAGCCAACGACGGTGGAAGCGGTCTCTTTTCCGGATACGTTGACAGCGAAGAAGGAAGAACATGCAGAATAGAGGTATCACAACGAGCCAACCGGTGCGAATATTGGAAGGAGCGTCGAAGAATCTAACGAGGGAAAATTTGCTCCAGACAAAAAGGAAAAAAATGATTCAGGCAGCGAGCGAGTTGAAGTGCGAGGATTTTGACCATCGATGGGGCCCTCAACGTAGGAAAATTTTGAGTGTAAGGAATTTGAGTTTATAAAAAATAATAACATTGCATGATACTTGCGATTATCTTTGAATTATCATTTAATTTTTCATACGATATTTTCTTGTTTTGTGAAAATGTTTCAGCCAGTGTATTCGCGCGTGAAGCGCGCAGTGCTGGTGGAAGGCGTAGATTACGCCTGGAGTACATAAGAATCCTTCCCGTCGGGGATTTCAATCTGCTCAGTCGATTTTCTTTAGTGGAAGTTAGTGCGAATAAGAATCCTCTCTGTCGAGGATCCCAAATTTGCATAGTTGGTGTTTTTTCCTTCAGTGAAAGTGGTGATAGGCGGCTCGACGAGCCGGGTAAAGGCCATCAGCGATTATTTTAGTGTTATTTTCCGGGGAGCCTCAAGCTCGCCAATTGGCTCCTGGGGGCAAACTAGGGTTAGCAAGTGGTGCTTTCCTACCCCGTCTCCACGGGTTAGCCGGGACCCCAAGGCCCCCAACCGGAATCGCTTGGTGTAGCGTAACATTTTTAACGTAACATGTTTTCTAACCCAATTTAAAGAATCTATGTGCGAACTAAGTCGCTTATGCTCTGAAAATATTGTTTGATATACAAAAACGTCAACGAAACCCTCCGACAGAAGCACTTTCCTGCTACTTCCATTTGTTTTGTATTACTCGCAGTTTACGTTAATTTAAATTGGGATAGTACGCTGAATTGAATAAAAATATTTTTATGTAACAGAAAATGCAATTAAAAGTAGTTAAGAACCGAAACCTAAACTTAACTTTCTGAATATTTGCTCTAAATGTATTCCACGATCGAATTTAGTCGTTAATTTATTTTTACACCCAGTCTTCGCTATCAAGCCATACCGTGATCAAATAAGTTGCCATTTGACTCGACAATTTACCGACTATCAAATATCTCCTCAACGGCCTCAATAAACGTTCAATTTTTGTCACCAGTAGCGAATTATGTCGTAATTTATCGATGGTCAATAAAACCAAACCAGTAGCTTAAGCAAAACGGCTCAATGTTGCGGCAAAACCGTATAAGGAATGGGTGAAGGCCGTTTATAGTTAATTATACGCATATTATATTTATGGAGTTAACAATAGATTAAGTTGATAGAAGCCTTCTTACTTGGTGCAGCTTAGATCTTGCGTTGACCTTGATTGAAAACTCACGGTGAAGCTCAATCTGCAAATGTAACTGTAATTGTTAGTAGTAGCCATTTAGCCGCGAATTATCAAAAGATAGATTTATCAGACACGAAAAAAAAAACGCTAATGGATGGATCGGTCGAGCGCTTGCTTGCTGCTCAGTTGATTGTAATCCGAAGTAAATGTACACAGTGTAGAAATAAAACATTACAATGCTGAAGCACTTAGTCATCTTTAATAAAGGTCAAATATGCTATCAGACGGAATATGCTTTTCTAGAATCTTTTAATTAGATTGGTTTGAACTTTGTCAGATTGTAGAGCAAGCGTTGGTGTTGCTTGTGAAAGTTTCAATTGATTGGAATGAAGTTGGAATCTCTTTGATTTGATACATTTCGAAATGTCGACACATTTTTTTAGTGCTATTCAAATTTGTAACAGAAATTTTTCATGCATTCTCATTCATCGAGGAAATTCTCAAAGACTCATGTAAAGCAGAAAAACTCTTGTGGCATAATATCGGTAATTTGATGCATGCTAGTACGTAAGCTAAACAGTAGCACGTAACTACATTCAATACAAACCACTGTGGCGGCTTGATGAGTAATTTCATTGTGCGAAACTTTCTTTGAATCATATAAACATCATCGTCATGTGTCGAATGCCTGCTTGCCCCTGCATCTTAAACCAAAATACAAGTATGCCTTTCGGTGCCTAGAGTCGTTATGATGATTCAGACATCATGTATAACATTTGATTTAACAGAAATGTAGCGCACAATGTACAATGTAGTGCACTTAATATTTTTTGCGATTTTATTTATTCAGACATGATAATTATTTTACTTTTTCTTTTACTACTCAAAAAATATTTTTCATGGTTTTCTATATGAATTCACGATAAACTCCTTGGTTGTAGCTTTTCAAAATCTTATGGTATGGAATTTTTCGAAGGATTATTTACAGTTTAATTCAAAGACATAACATTCAGCTTGAGTACTCGTTTGAAAAGTAGAACGCAAGAATCGTTACATGCCATTTTGTAGATTATTATCTTGTAGGCAAACGTTTCGTTTATGTTTTGGCAACTTATCAGCGTTAAATGATAAGATAAGGAACTAAAATCATATCAGTTGAGAGTAAAGCTCTTTGATCTTCTACTATTTGTATTGTTAACTTGCATGACGTAATTAAAAGTACTTCAATTTATCTAAAGATAAAGACTCTTAAACGTTTGATGTGGATTTTTTTATCAGTATATTGCGATTAATATATTCAATCAGCTTTTGAATTGATAACACATACCTAGCAAAAAAAAAAACGATTGGAAAAATATACATAAAATTGGCGCCTGTTTTATTCATGCTCGATTCAAAATAAAAATATGAGCTCTCCTTAAGATCTTACAAATAATGACCTTAAACCAAGCCAAAAAATTATTAAATATTCTATTCCAAGTAATTTTCAACAAGCTTGAATGTTCACCCAGTTTGTTATAGCTGGATGAAAAGCACTTAAACTTTGCTCCATTTCTTTAGAACTGAAGATTTACTTTGGCTCCAGATTGCCCACCTCTTTTTAGACCATGAAATATAATCCCATACTATCTCTTTTCCTGTGAGACAGTGCAACAGACAATGTCTTTCGTCCTCGAAAGTGCAGGAAATTCACTGGGCCCTTCTTTTTGAGGTGCCCTCCGAGAGTGCAGTGCCCTGTGATGATCCTTAGGTATTTCTTGCCCAATCTGATATAAGGATGAAACTTTTTCTCCTTTCTAAAGAAAACTGAAGATTTACTTTGGCTCCGGGACGCCTAAGCTCTTTTTAGACTATAGAATACGACGCCATACTATCTCTTTTTCTGTGAGACAGTGTGACCGACAATGTACTCTTCTCGAAATCGCAGAAAATTTGCTCGGCCCTTCTTTTTAGGGTGCCCTCCGAGTGTACAGTGTCTCAAAATGACCCTTATGTATTTCTTGCCTAACCTTATATACATCGTATAAGCATAGAACTGTTTCTCCTTCACGCCTCTCCCGACAGATGAGTTCGTTTGCACTGAAGGACTTATGGCAACCGAATGCTTTCAGTACTTCCTTCCTAACTAATGCATCATCCTGCTCATTACAGTGTCATCCTGTGTAATGATTTTTACCAAGTTCTCGTACGTTCGAGATTTCCCGAAGGAAATCTAAACCGACCTCTCATCGGTTAAAGACGTGAAGTCTCTGTACGTGCTAATGGACTGTACCCCCAACAAGTCAACTAGTCCGGGCACCCTTAGTCTACTCCGAGGTGGCTGCTTGCAGGCTAGTGTAGTAATCGAGCAGTCACACAAGCAAACTGCTCGAAAACCTTCCTAACCCTTATCCGAAATTTTAATTGCAGATTCAGAGAAAAAAGAAAGATTTCATTACTTCCAGTCATAGTTGTAATTTATAAAATATTTTTTTTATTATTATCATTGAATAATTTTATATCAATTTAAACTTGTCCCTTTAATTATATTCTTCATGAGAAAAATCTTTTTCGATTTTTCTTTACTTCAGTTAATTTTTTTTTTAATTTTAAATCTGCAAATTAAAATTTCGGACATGGAAACACTGATTTAGTGCATCCCAATGGGGTATTGCATTACCGCATGCAATCGAACTCAGCTGATTCGATTTATCGTGGCGACACGGGAAACGAAAGAGGAGAGATCTGGACGGATCGGGGAGTCGACTTACGACCGCGACCAGGAAAAGAAGTGAGAACATGGCCGCCATGCAAAATACGTGATTCATTGCAAATATTTTGTTTTTATGTGGAAGACTCGTCTTAGAAGACGTGTCAAAATTAAACAGTGAGATTGAAGCCGAGAAGTTGCAAACACAAGTAACAGATCCAGCAACGGGGAATAGGAAAAAGGATGAAAATGGAAAGTGCGATTGAGAGCGGAACCCGAAACGGTGAAAATGTGCGAAGAGAGTCGCCACCCTCGTGATTATCCATCTTCATTATCGTCGTCGTAATAGTAAATAATTGACAAAGCAAGTATTTACCTTCGAGCGTGCAACAATCTTGCGAAAAATGTGTGAAAGTTTCCAAAAATTTCACCGAACCCTATGTGCGGGCTCCAGTTTCCCATTTCGCACGAATGTTTGTCGTTTATTCAGCAGTCGCGGTCGTTTCTTTTTCATCATTCCGTACTGATTTCGCTATCTTCACCGTGAAGTGTGAACCAACAACGAGAATCATCGTGCCCCATTCTTATTAAGATTCGCCTATGAAAGTTGGCAATTGGTGGTGATTTAGGTAGAGAGGAAAAGCGTCATCCCCGTACTTTGCTGCACATTGGCTTCCGTACATTTTCTGGGAAGAAGTTTTGCCACATCAGCTTGGAACCAGTACGTCTCGTGAATATTAGAAAATTGAATTTTGATCGTGAAATCGGAAACTGTTCTATAGTAAAGACGCGGTTTTAACCGGCCTTAGCAGTCAAGAGTGTTTTAAAACTATGAACCTACAGTCTGTTTAACCAGAAAGGAATCGCAATTTTTTCAAAACAAAATATTTATTTTTCACTTTTTTTTCTAATGTACATACGATGTAGTAAAGCGCCTTCGAACTTGTAAACAGTGAAATCACCGTCATTGTCAAAACAGCTTGACAACGTCTTTGCATACTTTCAACGAGATTTTCTGCGTAACAAGGAGAAAAAGAACGCCATATTTTACGAATGATCCTCGAAAGCTGCTTTAATGTGTACACAGCCTTTCCAGCAAGTTTGGCCTTCATAATACCCCCCACACATTTTCGATTGGGTTGAGGTCTGGAGATTGAGAAGGCCATCATTGTCCTCTTGTAAAACCCAGTCATCGCAATTCGATCCAAACAACTTATGTGCTTATTTAAGGAGACCCCGTTTGTAAATTTTGACTATTTTTTCTGCATTAAGATTCTCAGAAAAACGCTCCACGCAGCCAAATCCATCCTTCGAGAAGCATCCCCAGACATTAATTTTTATTGGATGCTTAACAGTCCGCTGGATCAAAGGATTGCGACGGACGGACCAAGCATGTTTTACTGGGACCCATGCCCAAAAAGTCGCCTCATCTGAGAAGATAACTTTCGACCAATCGCCTTCCGACAAAAATGGTTTCGAGCTCGTAGATCGGTATAAAATATTCGGTTCCCTTAAGCGCTGCCTAATAGTGTTAATGGCAACGTTAAGTCTCTTTTTAGCGAGTCTAGCGTTAGCTTCGCGCAGTCGAAGAGTGGGCTCACGCTCGAAAAGCTGGATGATCTTCTTGTCCTGCTTGCTCGTGGTCGCTCGCGTTTTCCCTCGATTGGGCTGGTCATCGACATTTTTCCACGCGTCGTAGTCCATACATTAGAGAATGCGTAGAATTGAGATGCATATCTTTTATATGCATGACTGGTTCCTTTTACGTTGAACAGACTGAAGTGTGAAATGGTGATAAACCGTGGAAGATGTCATTTTAAATGTTTACTATTGAATATGGGCAGCGACAAGGAAATCGCCATAGAAGGGTTTTCACTTTATATGGTGTGGATCTTTGTTGATTCTAAGCAATCAAATTATGGTGTCATACTAATTTGAATACTCAATAAACAGTGTCTTTAACGTTGGAGTTTGTCCATAAACATTTGAGACTGTGAAAGTTGTTGATACGGTAGAAATTAGATACATCGACCGGATTCAATAAGCATTTGAAGGATATCATGGAAAGAAGTCCTTAGCCGAAAATGCTTATATTCAAAATCGTCAATTCGGAAGCCGAAATGCATTTTATTAATATCAACGTGATTGGATTGGCACGCTTGACTAAGGAAATAAATCGGTATCAACGTGTCATGGATTTTTCACGTCACGTCCTCGCTTCAGTTTGTTGCGTTGCGATGAATGGTTCGTATTGTAGTTTTGGCTGAGGATAGGGTCTTCTCAAAATTACGAGAAATTTCCTATTAACCTTTGTTTTAAACACGCAAGATTTAAAATAAATGAATTGTTAAACTTTAAAACTCGATCTTTCCCTTTATTTCGACCTGACCGGGTATAGGACCCGCATCGATGGCAGGCTCCTCCGCTAAAATGGGCTAGCCATCGGGCGCGCTCTTTCCTTTCTTTTGTTAACAGGGGCTCTTGCCGGGTAAGGTGGCCCTCCGCTCGCGTGCCTTTTTATAGCGTGGTGTTATGTGATTCCCTCACATAATTCGATGACATAAATTTGCCACGTTTATATTTTTCATTTAAAGGAAAAATTCATTCAAATTATGTTTGTATGAGTTTTTCACTAAAATGTAAAATATGGCCACGCTCACATTTGGATCTTGATCCGGTTGGGAGGGTGCGAGGGGGCACCGTTACCATCTGGATGCCCCACTCTTATTTGTGGGCCTTAAGTATCGTCTGTAACGATGAAGTCATCTTAAGTTCGTCTGTCTTCTCCAGGCCCAGTTTACTTTCTGAGTCAACAATGTTCTTTGACCCTTGTAGGTTACCTCCTGCTCGACTTCGGTCGATATTTCTTTGACCCTCGAAATTCGTGGATGCGAATTTTTTTGTAGTGGGTCCTTGTGCTGGGGAAAATAACTCGCCCCATGACACTGCAACACTAGCCTGCCAGCGCATTCACACGTCCTCAGACAAATCTCTGCGGATCTCAACATCCTCTTTCGTCGAGGCAGCAGACCATCGCTGCCGTCCTTCACGGACATTTTAACTACCTATTTCACTACACTAGCTAGTTCGGAGAGGAGATTCGGTCACGTGTTTTACGCGAGTAGACTATGTCCGGATACAATTTCTTAGACACCGAGTCAAACGCCCGTTTAAAACGCGTTCATCAATTTTCCGAAGAAAAATTCCATCAGTACTTTAATGTTGCCTTTGCGAATTTGTCTATACATCAACTATGAGTTCTCACGTTCCCCTGATCCAAATATCGGCGCGGTGCCAGAAATAAGCTTCTTTAATTCCAACCGAAATATTCTACGTTAATCAAAACGGTCAAATTATGGCACCGCGTACCGAACCGAGCGGACCGATCATTCGCGGATTTATAAAAAAAATCCCTCTCTTCACCGTATATCTACCTTCCGTTTCCATTTCCTACTGAAAAAAAAAACTAACTACTGGCAAGGAAAAAATTTGTTAGTTTAATAATTCATCTTATTTATTTATTTTTTTTTGTTTTTTTGTTCCAAAACACTTTATATTTATGTGTATAGATTTTACACTGGTCAACAAAAAAAAAATTTTTATTTGTTTCTATCTCAAATTGACGCGTATTTTTTAAAATATGGTAACAATTTTTCTCTAACACCTTTTATTTTTGAGTTATAGCTCTAACTACCCTAATTTACTATTTTTATTTAGATTTTTTATTGGCACTAAAATATATTTTGTTATTGTTTTCGATATGGCTTCGTCAAGAAATGTTGTGTACTTAATCCCGATTGTTTTTGCTATATTTGTGGTGAATATATGTTGGCAAAATATCAAAAACCTTTATCGGACTTTGTGATGGTATGTTTACGGTTATGGTCCAGTGGAACAAGAGATGCAATAATGTTCGTGATACCCATGATTTGGCGAGAACCTTGAAACCATCATGACGATTGCTACTTCTGGGTTGTGAAAATAAACGGAACTAACCGTAGAAATCGAAGTAAGTGGTCATATCCTAACTTATCTTCTGCTCAACGACCTCAATTAAAATCAAAAGAGGTACAACCCAGCACATCTAAATCTTCTGATGATCCAAATCTCTGTGAACCCGAATGTCATGCATCAAATGAAGACTCTGATTCAGACAAATGAAGCCTTTCAAAACCTCAACCATTTAATCAGAAAGAACTAAATGACTTAGTAAGAGATCTGAACTTACCAAAATAAGCTTTTGAACTTTTAGCATCTCTTTTGAAAGAAAAAAATTTGCTTACTCCGGAAACCAATATTAGATTTTATCGTACCCGAGAAAATATCGGTTACCGTATTTTTCTCAAGAGAAGGATTTAGTTTTTTTTAACGAACTTGGTGGTATTTTGCAACAAATGGGATTAAAACAGAACCAACCTAGACAGCAGCAAAAGAAGTTTAAAGTGTTAACAAGTACGGATTAAAGGAAGAACACGTAAATGTTTCTAAGGTCATGAAAAAATTGATGGGTCATTTGTGTTGATCTGAAAATGATTAAGTTTCTTTTAGGTCAACAAGAGGGGGTACACAAAGCTCCCTTGTTTTACGTCTCTGAGACAATCGTGACAAACAACACCATTGGTCACAAAAATGTTGGCCAGTACGGCCATAGAGCTAAAAGTTGGTCCAAAAACTGTTATAAACGTGCCTTTAGTTAGCCGAGACCACATCATACTTCCACCACCTCATATTAAACTCGGCATAATGAAACAGTTTGTGAAGGCGCTTGAAAAAGTGTCGAATGATTTAAGTTTTAAATTTCCAGGATTAAGTACCGAAAAAAAGAAAGCTGGTATTTTTAATGGGCCACAGATTAGGCGACTCGTTAAAGATTCTAATATTGTTTTTTGTATTTTTTTTTTTTTTGTCAAAATAATAAAACTGTACGGGTATATTTCAAAGTTTGACACAAATATCGGACTAAAACAGGGAGATGGGCTGGCCCCATTGCTATTCAGTTTGGCTCTGGAGTACGTCATAAGGAAGCTACCTGTCGATACACGAAGTACTTTACTGTACAATTCGAGCCAACAAGTAGTAGCCTATGCAGACGACATCAACATTTTGTCACGGTCATTAACAACTGCCAAAGAACTCTTTCTGAAACTGGACAGCGAAACAATGAAAATAAAACAAAGCTCATGACGCAGTCGAGAAAAAATACCTCAAATACACAAATTATTACACTTGGCGAATACAGTATAGGAAATGTGAGCGAATTTGTATATCTAGTCGCCAAAATAACGATAACGAGTAATGAAAGAGACGAAATGGGCCGAAGAATACAGCTCGTAAAGAAAATATTTTATTTAGTTTTGACGATCTTGAAGACCAGCTGCATACGCAGGAAAATAAAGCTCCAAGTATACAAATCTGTGATAAGACCTCTGTTATGCTATAGGTGTGAAACATGGACCCTAACCCAAGCATACCTAAATATATTGAACGCCTTTAAGCGGCAGGTTCTGAGACGAATAATCGGAGTGAAGCTAGACGGGATCCAATGGTAAATGGCTGTATGAAATTTTTGACAAGTCAGAGGTCTCAACGATTGTAAGACTGCGGATGCTGCAATGAACTGGCCACGTAAACCGTGTGGACGAACAACGTGTATCCAAAAAGATATTCGTTGGGAGATCAGTGAGAAAACCGTGGAAACGCTGGTTCGATTCGGTCGATGAAGACAGTTGTTCGCTAACGTCCTTGTTGCAATGCTCAATTTGAAACGAAATAACCCAAGTCCTCCTGTCGGAAGAGTTCTGTACTGGTTAGGATGTGAAGTTCACTGGTTCAAATTTTCTTGTCCTTATAAGGCGCTCCTTTATCATGTTGAGCCTTCAATGAAGAGATTCCGGTTTCAAAGTTGGATTTTTTTATGAGAATCCTCACAAGTCGTAAAGGTAGACCATTTTATTTCGAATATGTTCGTATTTGTCATAGATGCGAGTATGTTTGGCTTACTGATTTGTAGGTGTGATTACCACTAGATAACCATTAACAAGAAAGCTATTATTTGACCTCCTCGCGTCAAACTGAAATGATCGAAAGCAATGCCCTTTCACTCCTGTTTAACAAACACCCTTCTAATCGTCGTCACTAATAAATCATCAATTGCATATCGACTCTGAAAACTCAAAATCTATAAGTCAAACATATTTATTTTGTAATCCGCTCTGCACACTTTAGATAAAGCCTGACACGAATCAAGGCACGTTCATATTATAAATAGCTTTTCTCCTCTAAAGAACCGCGCTCTGATTATCATCAATGGCCTCCCATAATGAATGGGCTCATTTAGAGCATTTTAATTGCAAGATAATGTAAGTTATTAGATGTCTTATACTTCTCGATCCACCACATTGTCCGCAGGGCGCAATCAATTTTCCCACAAATATAATTCATCCCGATTGCTTCCCTTATCACATTCTTTAGGTTGGAACAATATTGGAATTTTATAATTATCTTTCGTTTCACAACGCACAACAATTTTCCACCACACCACTGTCGCAGCATCACTGTTTCCACACTATTCTCGCGCTGATACAGCATCCAGTATCACTGATTTTCTTTCATTTTCATCAAATAGTGCACATTGGAAGCGCGGTACTATCGGATGCAAAATAATTTATTCTAATAGTCCCTTCCCCGGTCTTTTGTTTGTTGTTTGTAGATGTCTAAATAGTGTTTAATAATTCACCACAGTGATTTTTTTAACAACACTATGCTCGATTGAACTTAATAGAATAACAATCGTAGGTAGTGGAAAGAGGAAGGAAGTATTCAATGGATCAAATCAGCGGTTTCTATATGAGCAGTGTTTGAAAAAAAGACCCCAGCTAAATTTCGCCACTATTTAAATGTTTGTGGGGGTGTTTCGTTCTAGCCACAAAACACATATTGCAACAGCAATAAAAACAATTATTGAATCCGGCATAGCGCACAGTTTGTGGTATCTCTATTACATCCACCCGAAGCATTAACTAGATGAACTGTGCAAAATAGTGAATGAAAATTTTGCCTAGCGATAACAATAGTCCGTTTAGATTCGCGAGTTGCAGATGGTGAATTTTTTAGATTTATGTCTTTAATTATTGAGCTATGGTAAAACCCTTGTTCGCTTTTTATGCTATTGTTGATATGGTGTTTTTCAAGAATTTCCCCGTTTCCTAATTGAATCGCTTTGGAGTTGGAATCTAACTTTTAGTATGCAATTTTATCTAAACTAGAATGACGAATTGGACAATTTTAATTTAAATCTCTTGTTTCTTTCTCAATCTTTACAGCTAAAAATAACTTCGATCAAGAGGACAAACCACATCGACTTTGTCTGGATGTTGGCGATGCAGTAGTTATAATCAAAGAGACTGATGAGTGGTATTTTGGATATAATAAGAAGTAAGTGTCGAAATTTTTATTCTGCATATTGCTTAGTGTCAAATAAGTTTTATGGTTTAGTTAGAAAAGTGCAAGGGATTGTGATATAATATGAAGTAAGTTTCATTGTAATAAATTCTGTATTTTTACACAGTCATTATCTATTAACATAGTATAAAAATATAATAGACTAATTTATTGTGAAAATTATAATTCAAATAATTTTTAAATGAGTATTTAAAAAATGTGCTGCATTCATTTGTATTATTCTGACAGCTTTCGATTATACTACTTTAACATACTTAACGTTTCAATCAAGTGTAAGTCACTTTGATTCAAGCTCTTCCTCTTCTTCTTCTCACTACAGGCCCTCTTGTCTCGATTCATTGAACGCGTCCTCCAATTCCTAAATCCGAACAACGATAAACTGTCTTCGTCGACCGAGTCAGATCAGCGTTTCCTCAGTTTCCCCACTGGTCTCCGGCCTTCAGTTCTCCCAACGAATACCTTTTTGGGTATCCGTTGTTCGTGCATACGATTCATGTGGCCAGCCCATTGCAGCTTCCGCGTATCGTTGAGACCTTCGGTTTGTCAAAAATTTCATACAGCTTATGGTTGTATCGCATTCGCCATTGTTCCCCGCCTAGCTTCGCTCCGATTATTCCCCTCAGGATCCGTCGCTCAAAGGCGTTCAATATATTTGCGGATGCTTGGGTGAGGGTCCATGTTTCGCACCCATTGCGGTTTCACACCGATAGCATAACACAGGACTTATCACAGATTTGTATACTTGGAGCTTTGTTTTCCTGTGTATGCAGCTGGTCTTCAAGATCGTCAATGCTGAATAACATATTTTATTTGCGAGCTGTATTCGTCGGCGTATTTCGTCTTTTTCATACCTGGTTCTCGTTATTTTGGCACCTAGACACACAAATTCGCTAACATTTTCGATACTGTATTCCTCAAGTGTAATATTTCGTGTATTTGAGGAATTTTTCCTCGACTGCGTCATGAGCTTTGTTTTATTTTCATTGATTTGTAGCCCTACTAGTTTTGCTTCGCTGTCGAGTTTCAAGAAGAGTTCTTTGGGAGTTGCTAATGACCATGACAAAATGTTGATGTCGTCCGCATAGGTTACTACTTGGATCGATTCGTACAGCAATGTACCTCGTGTATCGACAGGTAGCTTCCTTATGATGTACTCCAGAGTCAACTTGAATAGCAATGGGGCCAGCCCATCTCCCTGCTTTAGTCCGATATTTGTGTCAAAGGCATCGGTGAGTTAGTTACTGATGCGGACTTGTGAGGTCGTCGATGTCATTGTCATTTTGGTAAGACGGACTAATTTGGCTGGAATGCCAAAGCAAAGCATTATTAAGTACAGTACGTTACGATCAATACTGTCGGATGCTTGCTCAAAGTCAACGAAAATTTGGTGAACGTCTATGTCGAACTCCCAGCATTTTTCAAGTACCTGCTTGACAGTGAACAATTGGTCTATTGTCGATCTACCTGCTCTAAAACCACCTTGATGATCCCCAATAATACTGTTGGCATATGATCCGATTTTATTTTCTAAGATCTTTGAAAATATTTTGTATGCCGTTCAAAGTAGTGATGTGCCTCTAAAATTTTCGCACTGTAATTTGTCACCTTTTTTGTTGATAGGAAATATAAATGATTGGCTCCATTCTTCCGGCATTTGTTTTTATTGCCAAATGCGCTGGATGACTTTGTGAATAGCTTTATTAACACTGCTGCCACCATGTATGATGAGCTCCACTGGAATCTCATCGATGCCCGGCACTTGGTTATTCTTTTGCGCTTTGATGATGAAACACACTTCATCCAGAGTTGGTGGGGCCAACGGAAGCTCTCCGCAGACATCTATAGGCTCCGATGTTCTGGAGCTGTGCGGAGACTTAAGGAGGTTCTTGAAATATGATGCCCATCTTTCCTTAATCTTGATTTCATCAGCGATGATATTGCCGATTTCATCACGACAGAGTGTGGTTTTGGGCTGATAACCACGTTTCGGGCTTTTCACTACTTTGTATGCTTGTCTTGTGTTGTTGCTTGCTACACTTACACCTGTACTTCTCAATTTGCCGTCATAGTATTTTCTTTTCTTCACCCTAATTATCTTATTCGCTACTCTTTTTAGATTTTCATAGTGTTCTCTCTTCGTCCTGGCTTTCCTACCTACGTATTCTTTGTACACCTGATTTTTTTATCTAACGCATTCTGGCACTCATCATCCAACCAATAATTTTTCTTGCGCCGGGCTTGATGTCCGATCGTCTGTTCTGCCACGGTCCTAATAGCCGCTTTCACTTCCGTCCAGAGCTCATTGCTCGTCTTTGACGATGCGTCTGATAAGATGGGAGGATCTCCGTGAAATTTTCGGCCACAGACGCAGTTTGGAGCCTTTCGATGTCAAATTTTCGCAGCAAGCTGATCTTCGCCGAATATGCCTTTGACATACGACATCTATAGGTTAATTTGATCAAGTAATGATCTTAGTCACAATTGGCTTCTCTGTATGTACGGACGTCAAGTATGTTCAAGGCCTAACGTTCTTGGATCAGAACATGATCGATCTGGTTTTGTGTGTTGCCAGCCGGTGATACCCATGCGTCGATGTGGGAAGCAAGTCGAACGTAGATTTCCGCTACATGCAAAGTCAACCAGGCGCTGGCCGTTGTCATTTGTTTCATCGTGGAGGCTATATCCTTCAGTCGTTCCTCGATGAGATAGCTCATTGCCAACCTTAGCGTTGAAATCACTCAGAATAATTTTTTTGTTCGTTTGTGGGCAATGAGTCGACTAGTCTTTCCAGGTGATTGTAAAACGTTTCCTTCGTTTATATATATATATATATATATATATATATATATATATATATATATATATATATATATATATATATATATATATATATATATACGTATACTCAAATTTAATTACTCGACTGTACAAAATATAACTGTTAAAATCTGCAGTCTATAGGATTCGAATTTGGTTCTCATATATTTTAGTCTTTTGTCGGAGATGTTGTCTTTCGTTTGCGAAAATAATATTGATAATCTCAATATGTATCGATCAGTTATGCCAAAAATCACCTCGATAGTTGTTTCTTGGCAAAAACGGAACTGTTCATTTTATCTGCATTCAAAATTAATTTATTTATTTATACGTTCATATGAAACGAAATGTACGTTTCGATGTCATAACAGGAAGCTCATGTTTTCATCATCTTCCGAATGATCAAGCAGTTTTTGACAAACCTGGAGGCAGTTGGCTCCTTCTTATTCCTTCTTAGCATATTCTTTCTAAAATCCCACAGTCGAATAAATCGACAAAAAGATATTAAATAACATAAATGACGATACCTGCGATTGCGAAACGGCATTATAATAAGTACAAATCTAACGATACCAAATGGAGTCAAATAGTCCGTATATATATTCATACAAGATTTAGTTAAAGACAAACTATAAATATTTAACATATGAATAAATTTATGTCTTTGAGACTATTCAATGTCGACTTATTACATAATTTTTTCAATGGTGAGTTTTAATGAATATCAGTCAAATTGAAATTATTCTAAAAAAAACGGTAGGTCTCACTACAGCTTTGTGGCGTAAAGTCAGCCGTTCGGTCTCAAGACAAGCCGTTCGGTCTCAAGAAAAGTCTAATCAATGCTGGCTATTCCCATCTATCTCAGTTGATCAAGAGTGTCGGTAGTGGTTCGAACATGAGCAGATTTTTGTTAGGGTTTCATTTTGAAACTCAATCACCAATCACCCGTGGCTAACACGCTTATCAATATTACCTACTAATAATAAATTTAGTTACCAAGCCCAAAAATCATTCCAAAAAGTGAGGTGACTTCAAATTTCGCGGGCAACGTACATTCGATAATCATTTTTTTTTTTTAATTTTTTTATGTTGGTACACTATATAATATGTTTAGTTTGTTTGTGAAAGGCATAACGGCTTTTTGCTATAGAAAAAAGGTCAAAGAATTTCCATAAAATTTTGTGTAAAAATGAAATTAAGAGCTCCAAAACATTTGGAATGTTGGCAGTGGCATACGGTGAAACTGTTCTGAGCAAAAAAAAATAATTTTATAAGTGGTGCAAACTCTTGATGGACGGGAAGATGCCAATGATGGTCCCCGCTCTGGACGCCCAAACACGTCAACAACAGATGAAAACGTTTAAGTGTGAAGAAAATTGTTTTGGAAAATCGTCGAATCACTATCAGAGAAGTTGCTGAAGATTTTGGCATATCGATTGGCTCGTGCCATGGAATTTTTTCAAACGTTTTGGTCATGTGAAGTGTGTCAGCAAAATTTGTCCCAAAACTGCTTAATTTTGAAAAAAAGAATCGTCGCATGAGCACCGGTCATGATCTGTTGACAGAAGTCAATGATGATCCTGATTTGCTAAAAAGGGTCATAACTAATGACGAATCATGAGTATATGGTTATGATATCGAAACCAAAGCCCAATCGTCACAATGAAAGAGCCTAGGTGAGCCAAGACCAAAAAAAAGCACGTCAAGTTCGAGCAAATGTCAAAGTTTTGCCACTGTTTTCCTCGATTACCGTAGCGTACTGCATCAAGAGCTCTTACCATATGGTCGTACGGTCAATAAAGAGTATTATCTTGAAGTTACGCGCCGCTTGCTTGCTTGAAAAACAATGCATGGCTTTTGCATCACGATAATGCTCCTACTCACTCATCTTTGCTTGTGACCGATTTTTTGTCCGAAAACAACACTACAATCATGCCTCAGCCACAATATTCATCGGATTTGAGCCCATCTGACTTTTTCTTGTTCCCAAAACTGAAGAGACCTATGAAAGGACGCAAATTGCAACGATTGAGGAGATAAAGACTGCATCGCTGGAAAAGCTCAAGGCTATACCGAAAAGTGCTTATGAGAAGTGCTTCGAGGATTGGAAAAAACGTTGGCACAAATGTATTGTATTTGAGGAGGATTACTTTAAAAGGGACAACATAAAAATTACGAATAAATAAATATTTTTTCTTAAATATACAATGTCACCTTACTTTTTGAACACACCTCGTACACTAACTTTACGAAAACTTGAATAAAAATGCCACTTTAAAAAAGTTGAAAAACACAAACAATTGTGTCACGTACCACCAATCATTCGTGCGATTTAATTAACATGCGAACTCCCTAAGGAAATATTATCATCTTTTGATTAACATACACCGAAAAAGAGATAGATTGAGCCAATAATTCAGCCAATACCCGTATTCCCGTAGAGTTTTACCAAACAGTACCGAATTTCAGAAAAATTTGGATTTCGGTTCTAGTTACCCTCTACTTTAACGTTGAACGTGTACTAGGGGTTGCTTTAACCCTGGAGGGTTTTCAGGGTGAAAAATGTTTCATTGATAATAAGTCCAGGAATAGATATGTTAGATTGACGAATTCTAAGCAGCTTTTATTCTATAAATTTTTGGAACTTTAGCTTACTTTACGAAAAGTGAGTGCGAGGAGTGAGCCCAGAAAACCCGTACCGAACGGAAGTAAGACGAACGCGGTGCGCTATGTATACTCATACGTTTAAATGAGCGAGAGGAGTGAGCCCAGAAAAATAATTTTTCCACACCACTTTTCGCCGGCGCCGTCCCAGCTCCTGAAACGCTGTCTTTGCTCGCCAACGCTGTTTTTGCTCGCTTACGTTGTTTTAGCTCCTGCAACGCTTTCTTAGCTCATCTTCCCTAAACGCTTCAAGAATGATCCACCGCGCTCGCTCGTCCCTATGTCACAACGCCTTCACACCACAAGAAGATTACGCCAAAACAGCAATGGGACACTCTGGGAGTGTCCGGTGGGAAGTTTAGCTTCGCTTTACAAATGCTTATGTAAAGGTTAAAAACAGCAGTGGGGCGCTCTAGAAGTGTCCGGTAGGAAGTTTAGCTTTGTTTTGCAAAGCAATAGTTTTATTTCGATTGGCCTTAGATTTCTTGTGATGTATTGATTCGTATAACCAGTACTACGGTGATAAACGTAAACAAACGGTCGCGAATATACAGTCGTTAAATTAATTGTTTTCGTATTAGTTTAAATTTAGTGATTTATAAGTAATTGCTGTGATTGTGTGCATATGCCGAGAAAGTGTAATAACGATCCTAACCGTTTTTCCAATAAGAGGTGTTATTTTGAATAGCCCGCTATTTCGGTAGATGTGTAATGTGACGCCTACGCCCGGGAATCGGAGTGATTCCGATCCCGAACCCTGGCACCCGGCCAGATATGTATGACTTCGAAATGCAAGCAGACTTCATCATTCCTGCAGCTATCATTGCGCCGAAAATATTTTTCTTCAAATATTTATATTTGTGGAGAAATATTTTCTGTCAATGTGATCCGCTGTAGTAAAACACTGATACATTTCGAAACATATCTATCTGGCAATGCCTCCCACAGTTGCCATCCAAATGTCAGACGAGGATCGAAATAGCCGGATGGTATCAACTCGTGGCGTACGGTATAAGTTACGGAAGGAGAGCGGGTGTTGTGCTATGAACCGGATCCAACAAAGGCAAAAGTATTGGACGATTCTAAGGTTCTTAGGTTGGAATTCATCTTGGGATCGACGAGTTAATTCGGATTTCGTTCATAAGGATACTGAGGAAAATCGTCAACTACAAAGGGATTTGGCAGAGAAAGCGCAACTTCAGTTAGCTGCCTATCTGTATAGAAGAGAAAAGCGCAAACGAATGCGATGTTCTAATAATGTACGAAATCGTGTATCATCAGATGTTGCAAGTGACGGATACAGCAGAGTGAAAAAGGCAGGCGACTTAATTCCAGGTTAGAGTAGATATAGGAAAAATAGTGAAAAGCGACCACCGGAATAAAGTAAATAATTGAAAAAAATTAATCTATGAAAAAAATATGGATAAAAACAAATAGTATAAATTCCTAAATGTCAAATGTAATCAAAAGATGGAAGCAACTAGCAAACAGTGCAGAATCGATCTATTTAGATTGTAACATTCACGACCTCTTCTTCCCCGCCGACTATGCAATATCGGATAAACTATAAGATGAAAATAACACGCAACTGAATATCAACTCCTTACAGAATCCTAAAATTAACTTCGAAAATTTCAACAAGTAATTTTTCCGCATTGGCATTTTTCATGAAATGCTTTACTCAACTTTCTATTCTTTCTATTCAGCTTCAGATTGAAATTAAGTCAAAATTCAGTAATTTAACTTTTGGGTAGTTTTCATTTAAAAAAGTCTTGACTGAAGATAATAGCGAAATATATATATTTATACAAAAAATAATATAAAAGCGCTCTGTTTTGTGTTTAATTTTATTTTTAAAATTAGTTTTTTTTACATATTTGTTTCGGCGTGTGACGATTCCATAATTGATTTTTTGTGTGGATAATTATTTGAAGTTTTATTTCTGGTTTAAAGAAACGATAATTGTAAGAGCTACAGATACTCGTAGATAATGCTCAATAGATTTCAAAGTATTCCACTTCAATATTGTACGTACCCTTTGAAATAAGGTGTTTTTAAATGTGCCGATTTAAAATATTGTTTTAATACGATGAGACTTATCCAGAGATCATTTTAATTATAAAATTAAAGTGAAAACAATGGGGTAAAGAAATATACATGAAAATAAATACCAAAACTTGATGCTATATATATATTTTTAATAATTTATTTTTAATAAATTTTTCATTGGCGAAATTTTGCTAGAATAATGTTTATACTAAGCATCAAACATTGGCTTTTAATTTTGTATCCTTTTTGTTGCAAACTATGAACACCTAATCAATTTTTACTTTCAATTCGTTGCTAAGAGTTAACGGAAGGATGAAAGTAAGAAATATTGCTAGAATTTAAAATAACAACTGATTGTTAAATTGTAATATTTAGAGAATGATAAAAAACAAACGTTAGGTAATTCCTTACCTTAATCAATTTGTAATCTTACCTTTGCTAAACTATTATTTTTTTCTTTTATTCTAAGAGCTTATCGAAAAAAAACCGTGAGTTTCGCTTGTGTTAACGTATATATTCTTTAAAAAAATTGTGTGAAACAAAAAAAAATAACATTTAGCACTTAAATAGCATAAACTAACAAATTATATAAATATATTTCTATATAAAAAAAATTTAAATGTACTAAAGAGGTATAGTTCCATCCAAAGCTATGAATTAATATTTCACTTTTACAGATATATCTAAGGAAATATTGTGCACACTCGTGCATCGAATTTAACAATGTAACATATGAATGAAGAAAATGCGATTATCCTTAATATGTACAATATAGGAACTCCACTTCATGCAATTAATATTTTTCGAAATTTATAAAGTCAAGGAATTGCATTAAAATTTTGTAATTAAAAATAGATATAGTATTTAACTTTTTCAATAAACACATACATTTGTATGATAATTTTAAAATCGGAAAGGTGGAACTAGATCATGAAATTTATGCGAAAATGTGGCAACTTTCTCTATAATACCCTACGCCATTTATTGCAATAAATGAAGCATTCTTTAATAATATGCATAACTTGCTGAGCATTACAAGTTCTAAAATGAAATAATCGCTGTTAAAACATTAAAATTGCATCCCTTTAACTCACTTCCCTAGTTTTGACATATAAGTTCCATAATAACGTTTTCGTATAGAGTGAAAATTGCGTTCAACCATATGTTTGCATAAAAGCCAATTATGTTAAAAATGTTCAGAGGAATAGAAATGGTCTTTATTGAATAGCGGATGGTTATTTTTTTTCCTTTTAAATTTATCGATTGGTAACATTGTTTAATTGCTAAATTGATTAATGAATGAACCTAAAGTCAAGTACATTTAATGTTAATTTTGCAATCAATGCTTTCTTCATGTTGAAAGATCAGGCTTCAAATGAAAATTGTATAAATAAGGAAAAAAGGATTAACGTAAGAGAATATTGTCAGTTCGTTTTGAATTTACGTTTCGGATTCTGAAAAAGATTATTGTAAATGAAATATCTGAAAAGTAAAGATGAATTACTGAAGAAGCTATAAGCCTTTCCGTTCCGCATGCTCTTTCTTTTGCAGCGGAAGTGATGACCGAGTGTAAGTATGTCTTGAAGAGGGTTAGGTTTTCATAATCTGCGGATGATTGATTTCTAGTCGGTTACGGTCCGCGGTACCCTTGTTTGCGCTCGTTTTTTTTTAGAGTAGGTTATTTTGGACTTGAGGTAGTTTAGCTTATTTTCTGGTACCGGTTCGGTAACGCGCCTATGGTGATTTTGTAGTGTTTTGATTTGAGATCTGTGGAGAGATCACATCCAGAACCAACGTAACGTAGGTTTCCTGTTCTGGATGAGTAGTTGTTGACGCGTTTGTAAATCGGGCATGTGAATCGGTGGCTGAGTTACGTAACTCGGACTTAGTCTGCTCGCGTAAGACCCGCGACCGAAACTCCTCTCCGAACTAGCTAGCCTACAAGCAGCCACCACGGAGTAGACTAAGTGTGACCGGACTTGTTGACCTGAAGGGTACAGTCGGTTGTCATTTCCAAGACTGCACGTCTCGAACCGATGAGAGGTCGGTTCTGATTGCGATCGAACGAGACGGAGTAGAAAACCGTTACAAATGGCGCCCAACGTGGGGCCCGAAGGGGAAACAACACCACTCTCCTTCGAGTTCTCACATTTTTAATTTTGCTGTCGGCAGATGAACCGATTCAATTTTTATTGTCGCCCTCACCATTTGATATTAACGTAGCATACTTTGGAGGGTTCCATAAAGTAAAGATAGAGTCACCGATAAACTCTCTTTTGGTGTTGTTTGTCTTGTCTTCGGTATAATAAGGTCTATAGCATCTTCTAGAGTTCTTCGTTCGTGGTGGCTCAGTCGCCTGAACATGCCGATGATGTTATAGAGTAGTGCGTCCCTTAATGTTACCAAGAGAAAGGTTTGCACATTTTTATACAGTTTGAAGTCGGACAGTTCTAATTTTGAACAAACTGATGGTGCCAGGGGTTTTCAAATACATTGCTTGGAATTGCGTCAGTTTTTGCTGGGAGCTAATCTGATGACCGGCAGTGATAAAATCCGCATCATCAATTAGTCCTGACCGACACCCGATTTGTTTTTATGATTGGTTAGCGGTTTTTATTAGCATACTTTCGTAGAAGACAGGGGCTTGTATTCAAGGCGAGGGGCCTAAAATTATAACAACCATCTCTCCACTGCGGAAACAATTGTTTCTTCACTAGTGTAGAGCGAAATCCTTCAGTCTCTCCATGCCTGGGTCGGCATCGAAGAGACTGCCCTGTAATAAACATAAGCAGTCGAGCAGCCCCGTGGTGATCAGGAGTGGCTGCTCCTGAAGAGAAAAGGTGGTCACCCCGTCGAAACTGCTTAGTTTGTTGTTTTACTAGTGTAAAGTAAACTGCATCCGTCAAGTTTCCATCCTTTAGGCAGAGATGAGTGGTTCACTTCAGCCACATTAACATCTTTAGGTTTGACATTCCCCTTGTAATGCAACGACCTTCTTCGGTGAAAGTAACGGTTGCTTTTTGTGTAATGTTTGCGTTTGTCTCAAGCCTCCGTGTCCGCTAACTTTAACGAGGCAAAACAATATTGAATTTCTGTAGAGTAGATTAATTGACACCTAATAGAACTTTTCTAAAGACAATAAAAATTGATCGGTGCGTCTTGTAGAGTAGAGTACGCGTGATAAGTATTTTGTAGTGTAGCTTCGTGGCTCGACAAGAACCCGCCTCATATGCTCCCGCAAATGCTAGTCATCAAGCACGCGTACGCGGTCGTTAAGCGAAGCTAGTTAGCTGAGCTCGGTGTTGTTTTAGCTCGCTGACACTTGTGCCAGACCATCGGCACCCGTGTCCTACACGGACATTTCGAAAATCATTACAGATGCCACTTTTGAAGCTGTCATTTTTTGATATTTGACACGTAGAAACTACGCCATTAATAAAAATGGAACCATACACGCATCAACAACGCATTGAAATTATTAAAATTCACTATAAAAATGATGAAAATTTGGCAAAGACAAATGGTGAAAATTTGAAAGAGACAAATTTGGCAGAGACGGTACGTAAAACTCGAACATTTTTGGGTTGTCGTGAAGCACCTTGTCGGACCGCAATACAGAAATCGGTGGAAAAATTCGAGCTGTTGGGACAACTTAGTGATGTGAAGAATAAAACCAGTGCACGTCACTCATGAACTGCCGAGAATACTGCTGCTGTAGCCGAAAGAAAACAACTGCTTGCTGATTGGGTCCTTGAAATGCATGAAAATGATCCGGAATTCCATCGAAAAATCATCTTGAGCGATGAGGCCCATTTCCACCTCGGTGGCTTCGTCAACAAACAAAATTGTCATATCTGGGGCTCGGAAAACCCAAGAGTTATTGTTGAAAAGCCTCTCTATCCTCAACGTGTGCCTGTTTGGTGCGATTTATGGTCCGGCGGAGTCATTGGATCTTACTTTTTCGAAAATGAAGTTGGAGCAACAGTTACGGTGAATGGATTGCGCTATCGAGAGATGATTAATGATTTTTTATTGCCTGAGTTGGATGGTATTGATCTGGACAACGTTTACTTTCAACAAGACGGCGCTACGTGCCACACAAGCAACGAAACCATTGATCTTTTACGGGAAAAGTTTCCGGACCGTGGTATCTCTCGAAAAGATGATCACAATTGGCCATCGAGATCTTGTGATTTAACACCTTGCGACTTCTTCCTTTGCGGCCACGTGAAAGAGAAGGTCGACGCCAACAGCCCAGCGTCGATTCAAGACCTCGAAGACGTAGGGCAGCCACTTTGCGATTTGGTTATGGAAAATTTCATGAAAAGGATAGGGTCCTGTAAGCGTGGTTGTGGTGGTCATTTGCCTGATGTTATTTTTCACTATTTACGGTATACCTTCCTCGTTAAAATGAAATAAACATTCGATCATTTATATTAAACTATGGCATTTTTCTTTTAATATCAAAATAACACCTCTTATTGGAAAACCCGGTATTTGTGGAGAATTTACTTTCAAAAAATAAAGGCGAAATTTCACTAAAATTGTGATGGAGAGTTATCGTCAGTATTTTGGTTTCCCTGTGGCTCATCAAGATAAATTTAGTAATTTGAGTGATTAGAAGAAAGGGTCCCATCCGATGCTGTTTGCTGTACCCATGATTTGGACCGAACCAAAAGATCACGTTTCGGATTGCTGTTTTTTGTCTTACAGATATAAAAAGTATTAATTCAGAAAAATGTGAAATAATATATGTGAAAGAGTTTGTTAGCGCGTTGTTGTTGGCTTATCAAGCATTGGGTTGCAACATGTCACTCAAGATTCATTTTTAGGGTTTTGTACTAAAATACAAAACCCTATTGCAATCACGACCTGTGTCCGTCCGTCCGCGTCCGTCTGTATGTCACAGCACTTTTTCTCCGAAACTATAGAGGCTACAGCCATGAAACTTTGTAGAAAGGTCAGAAGTGGTGACCTCTTGAAAGTTCAAGGGTGGAAAATTTTTTCAAAGGGGTTTAAGAGGGGTCTCCCCATACAGGGAGGTGACTCCTCAAAAAAAAAATTTTCAGCATTGGTAGTCAAGTAGGGTGTCATTAGAAAGGTCTCAATGAGATCTTTTCAAAACAAGTCTTAAAATTGCCCTATAAGTAACGAGGGGAGCAGGGGAAGGGGAAATGTACGAACTTTTCGCGTACCACCCCCCTCGCGATTGGGCACCTTCCATCCGAAAAATCTGAAAAAATCATGAATGTAGGCCTTTATGAGTACAACAACAGCAAATACATGAGAAGTCAAAATTCACCCAACTTTGTTAGTAATAGTATGATTTATCGATTTTCTGTTTTCTTGAATAAAATCTAAACGGTACCTTTAAACTCATTTAGCAAACAGATGACTATTTATAAGATTGATGATTTCTGAAAGTTTCATAAAGATCAAATAGTATTTACCGAAGTTATAGCGATTTGAGTTGTCCTGTATTACTATGGAACAATATGCCCTGTATTACTAGGGAAACATATGGCTATGGAGCCATATGTGCTTTTTACCGACTTAGACACTACAGCTTTGCTAGAATTTGCATGAAAATTTCAGGAGCGATAGGTATCATGAAGATGAGTATATACAATTGAAACAAGTCGAAGAGGCAGGAGAGAGCTCCTAGCAAAAGGGCTTTGTAACCATTCTAGGATTCGAAAAAACAGGCCATGAATCGATGATTACAGTACAGAGGAGTGGCCCCTGAAAATAAATTTCATGAAAGGTAGCCGATATGAGTATCTATGAGAGCGTTTCAAAACAGTTCTTAAACTGACAGTTTTTGCTTCAGTGGGGGCACAGGGGGGGGGGGGGGGGGGGAATACATGAATAATGTGTTTCCTCCCTCCCGAATTGACACCCGTGATCTAAAAAAGCTGAAAAAATTATCAAAGGAGATATTTATGGGTATAACTATAACAAACACCTCAGAAGTTAATATTCGTTCAACTTTGTTAATAATAGTATGATCTTAAAATTGCACATTTTCTCCAATAAAAACGTCTTTGACATGTTTCTTGATTTTATTCGTTGCTGGTTACTGCATTTTGTAAGTTGAGTACAAAACCCTTCTGACATGAGCGTAGGTCTGTCTACCCAACTTGTTTAGACTCACATCTGGATTTTTTTCCTGGTAATTTTGGAGCTATGAGCGATGAGCACGGGGAGAGGTTCCATTAGACAATTTCACAGATGGAAAAGCGCTATCAGGGCAAATGGAACCCGAGGATATTGGCCGATTACTGTTGGACGTTAAAAAGGGACCATCCAGGAGCTAAATTTGCCAGAAAATCCTAAATCGTGAATTCATAATAGAACTTTTTTACTTTTTTGTTTCGGACGGTCATTATTTGTTGAAATATTTAAATTAAATTAATCAATAAAATTCTTGGCCAATAATTTGTTTTTAATTATTTTTTTTTACTAATAATCATCGATCAAAGTATAAAAAATATAAGTGAAGTTCGTGTGGCACGACAAAGTTCAAACTTTGTTCCCCAGTGTTAATTTGACAATAACAAACGCGTATACAATATGTTGAAAGGAAAGAGCCAAAAATAATTGCTTTTCAGCGATTTCAGTTGACCACCAGTACACTGGGGGCTTGCCGTGCCGGGGTCTTCGACGGGGCACAGAAGCGCAGCAAGCAGTCGTAATGATGCTCATAGTAGAGTTCACCACGTCAGCTCGACGAACCTCTCGACGTCCATCCTTCCGATGTTCCATCCAGTTGTAGAAGGCCGAGAGCACGGACGTCGGGAGACAGCATCACTTATCTCAAGCAGAATGCACTGATGATCACTGGCTGAGTAGTCCTCTAATACTTTCCAGTTGTGTTTCCTCCGAAGTAAGGACTCCGAGGCGAATGTCACGTCCGGTATGGTTCCCTCACAGCCAATACGGCGGAAAATCGGCGTATTTCCGGTCTTTAGTACGACGAGGGCCGTCCTGGCCGCCATTTCCAGGATTTTTTTCCCCGCGGATCCGTCTGAGGCATGCCCCATTCGATTGGTTTCGCGTTGAAGTCGCCCCCAATGAGCACTCTGCCCTCCGCGTTCGAGACAGCGCCCTCCAAAGCATTAAGCTTGGCTTGGAAAGATGATATCGATTCGTTAGGCGTTAGGTACACACTAAAGAAGGTGGTCCCTGAGTACCCACACGAAACCATCCCCCCGTCCACAACTCTCCGCTTGAAAGTCACTGTTCCGAACCCAGATGGCGGCAGTACCAGTTTCATCAGAATACCATAATGCAGGACTTTTATTATGCTGTTGCTCACTCAGCAGCACGAAGTCGGCTTTCATGTCCCTCGCAAACTGCTCAACTAGATTTTGGACGATTGAACTGCGGTGTAGGCTTAGCTGCAGAATGCGGGTCATCGGAGTTCTGATTTTGCCGTGGCTAGGGCTACCTGGAACACCCGGCATTTTCCTGATCCCAAGACGTGTCCAAAATTAGGTTTGGATCAGCATCATTGCAGAGAGTACAGTGTGCCTCCTTCGTACACTCTTTTGTTTTATGTCCCATTTCACCGCATTTGTAACATAGGGAACTCTTATCGGGTCCTTTGCATACTTGTGTGGTGTGACCATAACCAAGGCATTTGAAACATTGAAGAGGCGTTGCTATTCGCCGTATCTTACAGACAACCCACCCAATTCGTACTTTGCCCTTGTTCAGGAATTGTTCGGCGTCCTTTTCGGTCAAGTCGACTATGGCCATGCGTTGTCCCCTGTTGTTTTCTGGTGTCAGTCTCGCTTTGATCCTTCTCACGTTAGGGAACTCCCTTTTGATGGCCTCTTTTACGTCGGCCAGATCCGTCACGCAGTCAATGTCTCGTACTTCGATCGTTGCCATCGGCTCGAGCGGAGCTATAGTTGCGCTTTTGCCGAGGACTTTCTTTACTGCGTCGCAGAATGCTTCTTTATTGCCGGCCTCTGCTCCGAATTCGACCAGTATGTGGCCCGACCGCGTTGGTCGTACTACTTTAATGGTAGTATTGGTGTCTTAGAGCCTTACATTTCCCCTAATGTCCCGCAGTACCTCCGCGTAAGATCGGCCAGCTTGGGGCTTTACGAGCAGTGCCTGCTGCCGGGGTCTTCGTCGGGCTCCTGCCTCTCCTGTTTTGCATCAGGTCCTTTTTCTGATTGGGCTTCCGTGCGAACTATACTTTCTGGCTTTTTTTTGAAGGAGTTTCTTTGCGGCTTTCTTCGCTCCTTTTGCAAGCACTGTCTGGAACCCGTGATCTGGTGCTCTACGCCCATCAAGTGCCTCTTCCTTCCTTCTTTTATCCCGATCTCCTTCGATTGGGCTAGACGCCATTCTTTTATTGACGTTTAATGGTGGAGCTATCTGCGTGTCGCCTTTAGATTTTGCCCCAAGCGCCTCTTTCGCCTTCTGTTCGTCTTCGGCCCTTAAGCAGCTCCTCCGATTGTGCCCTATGCGATCTAGGAGCTCCTCTAGTTCAAGGAGCCCCACCTTTGCTGCTTTGCTGATTTTTGGGGAGCCGCATGCAGATTGTATTCTTTTCAGAACATCTCCCGCTTTTCGGAGTAGCCTTTCTTCTTCGTATCGTTGAGCCACAATTGTACCTTGCAACCATCCTTGGGAGATGTTATCGCTTTCCGTTTCTGAGTGCAGTACTTCCACCACATTTTCGACGTTGGCGGTGCAATCACGCGGTGTCTGGTCACTCGTTGCTTTTCGTGCCGTAGTCTCCTCGTTGGCTTCAAGATGTTTCTTTGCTATGTTGGGATTTGCGACCCTTGCATCGGTCGCTTCGGTAACGATCGCATATATATATTATCTTCCACCGCTCGAACACCTGAAGCGTCCTGCAGAGTTTCCCGCTTTTCCTTAATAGGACGCTCTGGCATTCGCATAATTTTTTTGCTGCACCCGAACGCCGCAGGAATCTCAGTCTGAACCAGACTGTCTGCTATTCTCCGTTTTTCGTCTGCCTTCACTGTCATTGTGTTATTCTTCGTTTTTGTCGTGGTTAGTACCGCTCTCGATGTAGTGTCAACATCGTGGCTGCAACCGCTGGTTGCGTCGTCGTTGTTATTATTTTTTGTTTCTTTTTTTGGATGTTTTTGGTCTTTTGATTTTGTTTGCTCCAGTTTTGTTGGGTCCCCCCTCAGAGCCGCTATCTCCGTTCGTGTGTGTAGTCGCCTTTTTGGTCCCATGGTTATCTTTGCAGAGCAGGGAGGCCATGCGAGGTTTGGCAGAAGCCCTTAAAAGTGCTCAGAGCCAGACCAGCGCTAATCGGGAGTCCGTCTCAACCGAAACTACACCACCAACCCAATGGTGCGAACTTCGAACGTACTCCGAGGTACAGACTTGGGAGGTCGTCGACGTCATTGTCATTTTGGTAAGATGGACTAATTTGGCCGAGATACCTAAGCAAAGCAGTATTGATCGTTGACATCGATGACCTCCCAATTCTGCATCAATAGCCAGCTCACCGATGTCTTTGACACAAAAATCGGACAAAAGAAGGGAGATGGGCTGACCCCATTGCTATTCAATTATGCTCTGGATACGTCATAAGAAAGGAAGCTACCTGCCGATACACGCATTACTTTACAAGTTGAGCCTATGCGGGCAACATCAACATTTTGTCACGATTATTAACAATTGCCGAAGAACTCTTCCTGAAACTCGACAGCAAAGCAAAACTAGTAGGGCTACAAATCAATGAGAATAAATCAAAACTCATGACGCAGTCGAGGAAAAATACGTCAAATACACAAAATATCACACTCG
The DNA here is from genome assembly GCA_963969285.1 of Odontomyia ornata. Lineage (NCBI taxonomy): Eukaryota > Metazoa > Arthropoda > Insecta > Diptera > Stratiomyidae > Odontomyia > Odontomyia ornata. The sequence goes on from OZ017739.1 coordinate 87,821,815, forward strand.
GTGAATACAATATCGGAAATGTGAGCGAATTTGTGTATTTAGGCGCCAAAATAATGAAAACGGGTAATGGAAGAGACGAAATACGCCGAAGAATACAGCGCGTAAATAAAATATTTTTTTCAGTTTTGACGATCTTGAAGATCAGCTGCATATACAGGAAAACAACGCTCTAAGTATACAAATCTGTGAAAAGACCTATATTATGATATGGGTGTGAAACATGGACCCTAACCCAAGCATCCGAAAATATATTGAACACCTTTGAGGGAATAATCAGAGCGAAGCTAGACGGAGACTAATGGCGATACAACAATGAGCTATATGAAATTTTGACGAGCCGGAGGTCTCAATGATTCTAAGACTGCGACAGCTGCAATGGTCTAGCCACATGAATCGTATGAATGAACAACGGATACCCAAAAAGGTATTCGTTGGGAGAACTGAAGGCCGGAGACCAGTGGGCAAACTCAGAAAACGCTGGTCTGACTCGGTCGACGAAGACAATTCATCGCTGTTTGCATTTCGAAATTGGAGAACGCGGTCAATGGACCGGGACAGTTGAGGTGCTTGTTGTGGGAAGCGAAGGCCTGAGAGGGGCTGTAACACTACGAAGAAGAAGAAGAACTAAATCATTTAGTTCACCTTGACGTATTAAATGTGGACCATTTTCGTTTAAAAGCAAAATCTTGTAACTAAAAGGTAGTCTGTATTTAAGGTTCTGATTTTACGTTGATTACATTGTTGTCTACACCTTTTTTGTGGTAAGGAGGTGAATGCCATTTACGCACTGAGTGGGATTTCCATACTCACAAGTGACTGGACTACCCGCTAAACACCTCCCCTGTTGGCCTCTTTTCTACATTTCGCAGACGGTCATTGACACAACTCCGAACACACGTCAAATTGGCTAAAACTACTATGTGACCTTGACGATTGGTTTCTTGCCTAGATCAAACTACAGGGGGTGGCAAAACCGACTAAGCAGTTTAAGTGTTAAGGGTTCGGGCGGTGGTGGTTCCGTCGGCAGTCCACATGATTTGGACCAAAGAACATCGGAAGGCCGCCGTGCGTGCGTATTTTGAAATCCATTGATCTGTGATCGCAACGCATCGAACTTTTCAACGACGGTTCACCATTCCGCGGAACAATGTCGTTGTATTGTAAGAGCATTGCCAACATCCACCATCTCGAGGACATTATTTTCATTCTGTAGAGTCATGTAGACGCTAATAAGTCTAAATGACTCTACATTTTTCACTTGATCCAAGCGGGTCTAGTCGAATAGCGCCGAAGTTTGGTGATTGCTTATTTTAAAAGCTTCTATCTGAATTCTGATTCAACTGCTCAAAATGTTGGTTTTTTCCCGATTCCATGCAGCGCAAGTTTAATCATGGGTTGGTCTCTATCGATATACATAATAAAAGATAAGGTTCTGAAATGGGATACTAATGATTCGCTTCAGTACCCAAATAATGCTTAATGCCTTCGCTTGGAAAACTGTGGCATACTTTCTGTATAGCTGGTGCATGTGACGACTTTTAAAGGATCGAATCTGTTTCAGTTCCATCTCCGGCCTTGCAACCTTTTTTCCCATGCAGATCTCAACAATCTCACTGTGCTATATTTAGTAGGAAGTTGAAATCTAGCAGGTAGGTCGCTTCGCCTGCACCAATTGGAGAGCTTTTCAATTTTTCTGTGGCCTATGACCCCAAGAATCCATTGAATTGTATATTTATATCTTTAAGCCGTTTTAATGTAGGTTGCAGATTGAAAAAAAAAAATTTTCTTTTCCTAAAAATCCTGCATGGCCATCTAACTGACTTTTGAGTTTAGAGGATGTTTAGATATTTATTCTTAAACAGTAAGTTAAAACGTTGATTGCAATTAAACTTGTCTCAATTCTTTTTCTTAGTTAACTTTTTCCAAGCTAACAGACAACGCGGAAAGTTGTTTATCATTTGCTTGATCTAATTACTCGTCGTTATGGGTGTTAAATTGGTTAACTTTCCTTACCATATCAAAACTTAACCATGTTACTTTCGCTTGTGTTAACGAGAGGGAAGTTATTTCCACACTTAAGTCAAATTGGACTACTTATCTCAAATTATTTGGTTTTTACGCTATTCACTGTATGAGGAAACATTTTTTTTAAATGAGTATTCATTGCTTCTATTATAGTTTAAGGTAGAATGGTATTTATTGGCGAATTTTCGAGGCGTATCGATGAATCAGAATCTCATATTCTAACGTTTGAATATTCGCATTCATTAAAGTCAAATAAGCTTTATTGTTCGAATGAACTTTCCAAACTTAACGGTCTTCATTAATAATAAAATTCAAATTTATTATTTTTCAGAGACAAAAGCCAGCTTGGTATCTTCCCGAAATTTTATGTACAACTGATCGAAGCGAGAAAAGTTAAAGACGAATATGTCCCAAAACGAACAGAAATCGTCGAAGAAGTAACGACTGTACTTAAAGAATGGGGAGCGATATTCAAAAAATTCTATCTGGTAAGTCTTAGACACTATAGCCCCAAAATCAAAGAACAACCCTCTGTCTGCGAGAGTTCCATTGATTGCGAACATTTGACCCCGTAACGTCAATTTGCATCTTGAAACAAACACTCATGGACGGTTAATCGCTACAAAAAAAAAGTTAGCCATGGGTGAAAACACCCCGGGCGCCGCACCAGAGTTTATCTGCTCGTGTTAATTTACAGCAAAAACGCATTTGTTTTGCTAGTCTATAGTCTTTAGCCTTAGTGTGCTCGTTAGTTGGAGCTCTCATTTTACTATTTCATTTGAATTATCACCTCTTTTTTTTTCCTCGGCAGAGCAATAATCAGAAATTTCAACCGATAAGACAGAAAATGTTGGAGCTAATTCGTTTGAGATCACAGATGTTGTCTGGTAATTTACCAGTCGATGAGATGCGTGAAGTGAAATTACAAGCAACAGCTGAAATCGATACAGGGAATCATATACTTGGTAAGTGAAAACGACGTTAAATGAAAAATAGTTGAAATAGAGCTATGAATAATATTGCCAATAACTCACAACCCTTCTTGGATTTCCAGGCCTCGATATGGTGGTTCGTGACGATGCAGGAAATTTGCTGAACATTAATTCGACATGTACGACAGAATTATATGAGCACCATATAAATGCTGTCGACAGGATACGAAGAGCAACGGTAATTGAATTAGCAGTTTCATTTGGTGTTGTGAATTGAATTTAAGATTATGTGAAGGAAAATCGAAGGGCTCTTTTCTAAAGCCGAAATGAATAGTGAAATATTGAAATAGAAAAGCGTGCTAAAGTGAATTAACCCATGATGAAAGTCCATAAAAATTATTTGCTAATATCCATTAATACTCTGTTCAAAAGTTTTCGAAAATTTGATTATATCAAGCCCTCTAGTAGAAGCCTCTCAATAACCTTTCCCTTTACAGAATACATATCATAAAAACCGCATATCGAAAACAATGAACAAACATTCACATAGCGTCTTACTCGCCGTGCATGCTTTCGTTTGCAAGTTTCAAGAGGATTCCGACCTACTATTCACACTGTACGACGGCGATGAGCATAAAGCGATTACAGAAAACTACGTGGTAAAGTGGGGTCGGCAAGGCATCGCACGAGATCTAGATCAATTCGATAATACCCGCGTCCTTTTCACTGTAAGTATACTTAAAATTCAGATTATAAATCTAAAATTGTTTTAGTCTAAGAATATATCTGATGTTGACTTGCGTTCAATCCTTTTCTTCATAGGATTTGGGAAGTAGTGACTTGAACAGGAATAAAATCTACTTAATATGTTATGCGATACGGATAGGGACAATGGAGATGAAAGAATCTGATGCAAAACGTGCGAGTATGGCAAATTCAGTGTTGAATTCCGGACAGAAAAAACTTTCGCAGCTGTCGATGACCTCGACCGGATCTTACAACTTCACTGACCAAATGCGACGACCGTTTGGCGTGGCTGCAATCGACTTAACTCCGATTATCAAAAAACCAGAAGACTTCAAAAATAATTTAGATTTACCATTCATACTGTAAGTACGCGCGCTTTCAAAAACTAGCTATCAGGACTAATTTCAACTTTTTCTTAAGATGCGAGAAAGAAAACTTGGACAGTACACTGAGAAAGCTTATACTTAACAAGGATATAGGCAAAGTCGACTCAAAACTGGCAGTGAGTGTTGAAGTGCTCCATGGCGACATTAAACAGGTAGCAGTACAATATATTTAAATAAATTTTTATTCACTCCCAATAATTTCGTTAATCTACATTTAAATAATCCCACAGGTTAAAGAAGAATATCCGCATTTAGTTCACGGTAATGTGCCTCTTGCGCGTAAAATGGGCTTCCCCGAAGTGATTTTCCCTGGAGATGTTCGCAACGATTTATATCTGACGCTGGCATGCGGGGAGTTTTCCAAAGGCACTCGGGGTGGTGATAAAAATATTGAAGTCACGGTGGTGGTTTGCAATGAGAATGGCCAAGTGGTGCCGGGTGTGATTTCTCTGGGAGCTGGAGCTCAAATGTTGAATGAATACAAATCGGTTGTTTATTATCACGAAGATAAGCCAAAGTGGAAAGAAACATTTAAAGTAAGATGTGATAAAAATCACTTAAACAATTCAAGTTACTACTGTAATTCTATTTTTTTTTTTCACTTCAGATTCAAGTGCCAATCGAAGAATTTAAACAGTGCCATCTTAGATTCACATTCAAACATCGAAGTTCGAACGAACAAAAAGATCGAACCGAAAAGCCATTTGCTCTCTCCTATGTAAAGTTGATGCAATCAAATGGAACAACACTGGAACATAAGAGCCATCAGCTTTTAGTCTATAAGATTGATCATAAAAAATACGAGAAAGATAGTCAATTGAATTATTTGAATTTACCATCGCAAGTATGTGAATTGAATGGAGGAGGGAACACCAAACCATCGGTGGGTGGACTAAGTTTGGCAATTAAAGACACATTTACGATAGAGACGAATTTATGTAGTACGAAGCTAACACAAAATGGTATGAAACAATTTATATTGTTGCACATATTCAATTGCTGTTAAAAAGTTTTTTTTTAAAGACCCGTTGCATAATTCCATAATTCTGTTTTTTAGTTGATATTTTGGGACTGTTGAACTGGGCTGCTCACAAAGAAACATTAGAAGATTCGTTAAGAGCACTGATGCACAAGGTTGAAGCAGGAGAAATTGTGAAGTTCTTACAAGATATCCTTGATGCCTTATTCAACATTTTGGTGAGTAATTCCTTACGCACTTTCATTAAACTCATTAAACTACATTTATTGTTCATCAGAATAAAAATCAATATCTAAAACTACCCCTTGTAATTTTTTAAGATCTCAATCCGAATTTATAAATAGTCCAAATGAAAATTTGTTTATATTAGCGTCACTTCATACTATTTTTACAATTATTTCCAATGAATTAGATGTTTATTCCGTAAAAGAATTCGATTGGAAATCGTCTATTTTTATAAAATGACACTCACATATGTTTGAGTATCCACGGATTAAATCGATGGTTTTCTGATATCATGGAATTTATGTGTGGCTCAGGTTTTTCATATGCGCAAAAAGCATCCCAAAGCAAATAGACGCCTTTGGGTGTTTTAAAAGAAGATTGACGATTACTTTTGCTTTGCATTCAGGCTAGATCTTTCACAATAGTTATTTTTAACGTTTATTTCATATTGTATTTATTTTTAATTAATTATTATAACAGATCAACAATAGACCCTTTAAAAAAGTTCGTCAATGAAAGCCCATAATGGGTTATCAGATAAAAGGTCTTGATGACAAATTGTTAAAAAAGGTCTCAGACTGACACTTATCGCTTCAAGGGGTGCAAAGTGAGGGGAAATGTACGAAAAATGTGTATGTCCCCCGCGATTGTACATTTTTAATTCTGAAAAAATATTATGCAAGAAATACCTCAGCAGTCGAAATTCGATCAACTACGTTAAAAATAGTACATGTTAAGAATTTTATATTTTTGCCCATAAAATTAAAAGGGGACACTTAAATTTGTCCTTAACTCGAACCTTGCTTGCTTTGTAGTGAGCGAGCGTACTGGAAATTTCACAACAATTGAACCGTAAATAGCCAATTACAGCCGATTGAATGTTTAACAATTACAACACATCATACTGAAGAGACACACGTTTGCCATGGTATAAATACAGCAATCCTTTAACATACGCGGAGGTTAGGTTCCTGAAAAGGCCGTGAATGTTAAATCCACGAATGATGAGTCTAATTTCCTATGTAATAAATAAGGTTACGTTCCACAACGGCAACAATTGAGATAAAATTAAAGATTAAAAAAACAGTTATTCAAAATTATAGTGTGTAAATAAAAAATAAAATAAAAAAAATAAGTAGGTATATGTTAGTTTTCTCCATTGTTAGGTTTCGGCCTAGATGGAAAGAAATAACTCGTAATTGACGACCGTTGCTTTGCTGATAAATCAACTTCTTTAAGGATTTCCACATAAGGATTTGAAGCGGCCTCGATATCCCTTTTAAACTGCAAACTTCGATTAAGAGATGGGTTCAAATCCATTGATTTTTGAACAAATTGGTCCCTCAAGGTTAGAATTTCCCTGAGCTGTTTTGATGGACTGGTGAGTTCTTCCAGCAACTCGCTACGGTTTCGTCTGAATAGCATTCAATCGAATTTAAAATTCACTTAAAACTGTGTTTGGTGTGATATGCCTTAAAAGCTGCGATCACCCCTTGATCAAGTGGTTGTAATAATGACGTCGCATTCGGGGGCAAACAAATTATCTCTACATTCGGATTAGTCCCAACTAAACTGGAAGGATGACTCGGAGCGTTGTCGATAAGAAGAAGCACCTTGAAAGCCAGGTTTTACGAAGTAAAATAGTTTTTTTCCTCTTCAATAAGACAAAAATGAAACCATTTCTGGAATAAGGACCAGTGACCCATGCTTTGCTATTAGCCCTCCAAAAAACAGGTAGCTGATCTTTGTTTTTTCCCTTTAGTGCTCTTGAATTTTGGGATCGGTAAATTATCATAGGTTTTATCTTACAATCCCCTGAATCATTTGCACACAGCAGTAAAGTAACACGGTCTTTGGTAGCCTTGAATCCTGGGGCAGTTCTTTCAGCTTTAGAAAGATATCTTCGATTCGGCATCTTCTTCCAAAAGATGCCAGTTTCATCAGCGTTAACGGCTTGTGCATGAGAATTTCCTGAAGACTTGCAGTAAATTGTCCTGCTGCTTCGTAATCAGCAGAAGCAGATTCCCCAACTAATTTTATGTTGTGCAAGTAATGTCGCTTCTTGAAATTTTCGAACCACCCTTTGCTTGCTTGGAAGATAAATCCAGAGCGAGAATTTTCATTAAGGCTATCTTACAGTTTTTTTACCTTTTCTCTGATCAAAGCTGAACTTAAAGGCATTTTCTTTTGAGACATGTCTTCATCCATATTCCTAAAGCTTGTTCGGTCTCTTCAAGCACTTTATTTCTGATTTGTGACACTCTTTTTGATGATGCTACTGAAGTAGCACCCACACTGTCCCTGATTGAATTCTCTTTTGCGTTGATCGAACGAACTGTGGATTCATTTATTTTAAACAAGCGGCCAACGGAGGCAAAACTTTCTCCCGCACGTAACTTGTCTAAAGTTTTTATCTTTTTGGACCAAGGGTTAAGGCAGTTTTTTTACATTTTGGTAGAGGAGGCATTTCGCGACACAATTTCCACGAGAGATTAAAACACACTGAAAAGAAGGAAAAACGAATTTGGAATTTGGGTCCAATCCATGCGATGCCGAAATCGAATTTTTTACACAAGTTTTTTGTTTCTTTCCCGCGAATAATGAAATCCGATCGCGCGAATGTTAAATTTTTCCTCATTTTTGCATCCGTAAATAACGAAAACTGCATATGTTAAGACCGCGAATGTTAAGGGATTACTGTAATAACAAGGTATACTCTCTCATGCTTCTGTTATGTCACTCAGAGCATTTTGGGATAGAACGAAAATTGTAAACGCACTGAAAGTCACAATTTTGTTGTGATTTACATCAAATTTTCAAGAAAAGTGTATTGGGCAACTATATTAGCTGAGATTGTTAATTTTGCTCAAATAAAAACAAAATCACGGTCATTTTAAGCAAAAACTCTGCATGTTCTGTAATATTTATTGTTGTTCTTATGACCACACCGTTCGATTGATTTCGCTGAAAGTTTGTGGTGTAGTGGAAATTAAATATTTCTTAACGAAATTCAAATTTTTGAGGTCAGCTTCCAACTTTCAAAATGGCGGCTGGTGAAAATTTGAAGGTCTATAAAAGCCACCTGCTTTTGTTCGATTTAAATGAAATTTAAATAAATGCTACAAAACCCTTATGGTGTTGTAATTTTCGCTGTCATGTAAATGCAGATTTCAAAATGGCGGCGTTTCAAAAATAATTCTTTTTCACAATTTCTCTCTAGCAGTAGAGTTTCTCAACGGATTTTAATGAAATTTTAAATGTGATGTTATTGACTTAATTCTGCCACGTTGCGAAGAATTGTAAAAATCGAATTATAATTAAGAAAGCCAAAAATTTAAATCGAAATATTTTAAACAGCCATTTGAAATGGTAATTGCTATTTTGACTAAATTAAAACGCCGGTTCGAACTAAATTAGGCTTAATTGTAGATGAGACTATCCGAAAGATCTTTGAAAAAAATTATCCTTAAAATCCAATCAATACATGTTCATGGTAATAGTTTTGGAAGTTTTTATACAATAATACAAATAATACAATGTTTCCTCACTCTAGAAAGTAGGTTTTTGTATGTCATCACTCGAACCGTATCTTGAAGCATTTTTATTCAAAATGTAATGATTTATAGAGTTGAAATTGTTTTTGGAAGTGAATTTCATTATAAAAATAAAAATCACAGCATTAGGTACGCATTTTTCACTTTTTTTATTTATTTAAATACTTAAATCCAAAATGCGCTCTACACCGAAAAAATAATACCTTCGCTTTACTGGTTAGTTCAACATTTTGAGATATGAAAATACATGTTGATTCAACATGAGAATTGTTTAATTTATTTTAAGCAAAATCGATTCTAACTTCCTGATTTCTTAAAGAAATCGCTCAGATGGCTTCATTAAGCCACCTCCTGAAATTTAGTCGATCCATGTAAAGGAACTCTTACTAACATCAACGCATTTATTTTGTCATCACATCCATACATTCTAATAATGTTCCTGGTCAAATTTTAAAGAGCATCCAAGTGTAGTTTATTATACGCCTTATCGTCATTGCCTTCCGCACTGCAATCAATTTGTTTCTTCGAGATTGAGCCTAATAGTAAATGACTTACCACAGTGTCTTGGACTTCTGTGTAGTGTCAATCGACGGTATCATCGTTATCCTTTTTGTGTTAAATAAATGTAGTATTGATTCGTTCCCCCCTACATATTGAAAAACGAATTCAGTTTATATTCATTCATATGAACGTTATTGCATAAGATAAAAAAGGTGGACAGACATCACAAGCAACGTAATAATAGAGTAGTAAATTAGCATATAAGATGCCCTCCAAAATCATAGAAATAAAATTAAAGCCGTACTATGAAAGCATTATAGGAGACTATCAAGGAGGCTTTTGAAGTAGACGGACTACAATTGATCAAATACTCTCAGTTAAGCAGGTGCTCGAAAAGTGATGTGAATATAACATTGATGTGCACCAACTATTTGTAGACTTCAAGCAAGCACACGACAGTGTCGACAGAAATGCCCTGTACAACATAATGCTTGACTTTGACGTCCCAACAAAACTAGTCCGCATGGTCAAAGTTACGATGGTATACACAGAATCCCAGGTCAAGGTAGGCGGCGAACTAATGGACAAAAATAGAATCAGGCTTAAAAGAAGGGGATGGTCTTTCCTCAACGCTCTTTAATATCGCGCTGGAACATGTCACAACAGCTGAAACCTGATGATGTACACTAATGTTCAAGTCCTCACAATCGGTAGCACATGCTGACGATGTCAGCATTATGGCATGGTCAATCTCAGATGTCAAAAGAGCATATCTGAACCTAGAATCGGGGACAGACCAAATAGGCTTACGAGTTAATGAAACTAAAACAAAATTCATGACTCAAACGAAGATGAAAACTCCAGTTCGACAAAAATTAACCGTAGTAGACTGTAACCTTGAAAGTGTGGATAGTTTTATTTATCTTATAGCCAACCTGATTAGAAGAGGCGCCGAAACGGATGAGATTGGACGCCACATAAACGCCGCAAATAAAGCCTATTACTTCGTACTTCCCATTCTAAGATTCAGAATTGTTCACAGGCAAAATAACGAAGGCTTTCCTTTCTTCCCTCTGTAGGTTGGTAGCAGGCTTTTCATGTGGCAATTTGGCCATTCCTGAACTAGTATCGTTCTTGGTTCCACTTACTAGCTCTGACATCGATATGGTCCAAATCATATGTGCTGGTGCACCATGGTTTCAGGTTGTGAGGAGCGAACACGGTCATTGTACGAAATCGGTTCAGGAGAATAGCGCGTGGAAGCTCTAAATGCAAGATGCTTTGTAAGCATTAAACATAATAAAACAGGCAAATGACTATCCTCCGCGTGGTGTCCGAAAGACGTTATGTCAAGTACGGTAGGACTTTTTTGGCCTGAGAAATCCGCGTCATATTATATTCTGTCTTGCATTTTCTGTAAGCAATCCAAGGCCCCCCAAAAAAGTCCAGTGCCTCTAGACTGGATACATTTGCTAGTTGCATGTTTTTTTCAACGTTTGTACACCAAACGGATCAACCTTAAACTCAGTTTAGTGCAAGGAATATTGAATTGATTGAACTCCAAATACACCTACAGTTCTGCTACTAAATTCTACTTACACCTCCTTTGTAGTGATTTTTGTAAAAGGTGACATAAGAGGGTGAAGGCGAGTCTTCTGCACCTGATAACGGAATCGAAAGTAATAACTGTGCCACCGGAATGGAGGGTGGGCGACGGGCTAACTCCCCGTCTCTGGAAAACCCTACATTGTCTGCAACAGAGCCTTGGAATGAATTTGACCCACGGCAACGACCTCGCAATCGGGAAAGGACTATGGCATTGGATCCTAGAATGTCAGATCACTTGAGATCGCAAACAATATTCAAAAGTAAGAAGCCTGTTGAAAAGCGAGAATTCAGAGTGGCCTAAATTGTGGATAGGGAGTTCAAATCGTGCGTTATTGGTTTTAAGGCCGTCAATGAATGATTGTCTGCGATCCGTATAAAAGTGAAATTCTTCAAAATATGGCTGGTAAACGTTCATGTTTCGATCGAAGAAAAGGACGAAAATTAATTTTTACCATCACCTGGAAAGACTAGTTGACCAATTGCCCTATAAACGATACAAAAATAATTCTGGATGATTTCAACGCAAAGGTTGGCAATGAGCTATCTCATCTTTGAACGACTGGAGAATATAGCTTCTTCCAGTAATCTGGAGAATATAGCCTCTTCCAGTAATCATCCGTTCGACTTGTTTCCCACATCGACAAATACATAAAATGACCTGGGTATCACCGGATGACGACACACAAAACCAGATCAACCATGTTCTTATCCAACAAAGATGAGCCTCGAGCATACTTGACGTCCGTACAAACCGAGAAGCCAATTGAACTCGGATCATTACTTGATCACATCAATCTATCGATATCGTATGTCAAAAGCGTATTCGGCAAAGATCAGTCCTCTACAGAAATTCGACACACCGACAAGGCTCCAAATGGTGTCTGTGACAAAACATTTTATATAGACCCTCGACAACCATCTGGCTTGCATACTATTAGACACATCACTGACAACAAGCATCGGGCCATGCGTGGAAGTGAAAGCGGCATTTGGGACCGCAGCAGAACATACGATCGGGCATCAAATCCGCCGTAAAAGGAATGATTGGTTCGATGATGAGTGCCAGAATGCGTTGGACAAAACGATTCAGGCATACAAAAAATGTTTATGTAGGAAAACCAGTACGAAGAGAGAACATTATGAAAGCGAATAAGATAATTAGAATTAAAAAAAGAAAATGTTATGAAGACCAATCGAGAAGCATCGATGTAAGTCTAGCGAGCAACAACAGAAGACAAGCATACAAAGTAGTAAAAGGCCTGAAACGAGGTTATCAGACCAAGACCATGCTCTTCCGTGATGACGTTGGCAACAGCATTGCTGATAACAACAGGACTAAGGAAAGATGGTTCATATTTCAAGAACCTCCTAAATCCTTCACACCCCTTCAAAACATTGGAGCCTATAGTCCTGGAAAGTTTTCATTAGCTCCACAAACTCTAGATTAAATTTGTTCCATCATCAAGGGGCCAAAGAATAATAAAGCACCGGGCATCGATAAGATTCCAGTGGAATTCATTAAAGATGGTGGCAGCGGTGTTCAGAAAGCCACCATAAAGTCATACAGCACATTTGGCAACAAGAACAGATGCCGAGCGTGTGAAGCCAATCAATTATATTCCCTATCCACAAAAAAGGTGACAAGCTACATTGCTAAAACTATAGAGGCATATCACTACTTTGTATGGCGTACAAAATATTTACAAAACTCATCGAAAATAAAATCAGACCCTACGCCAACAGTATTATTGGGGAGTATTAAAGTGGCTTTAGGGCAGGTAGATCGACGATAGATCAATTGTTCAATTGTTCTTGTTTAAGTTGGTGCTTGAGAACTGCTAGGAGTTCAACATAGAAGTACACCAAATGAGTTCGTCTTGTCAAAATAACAATGACGTCGACAACCTCCCAAGTCCGCATCAATACCCAACTCATCGACGAGATGGGCTGGCCCTACTGCTGTTCAATTCGGCTCTGGAATATGTCATAAGAAAGCTACCTGTTGATACAGGAAGTAGGTTATTATCCAAATCGAACCAAGTGGTAGCCTATGTGGACGACATCAACATTTTTGCACGGTCGTTAACAACTGCCAAAGAACTTTTCCTGGAACTCGACAGCGAAGCAAAACTAGTAGGACTACAAATCAATGCGAATAAAACAAAACTCATGACCCAGTCGAGGGAAAATACCCAAAATATCACACTTGGCGAATACAATATCGAAGATGTGGTCTATTTTGTGTATTTAGGCGCCAAAATAACGAGAACCGGCAATGAAAGAAACGAAATACGCCGAAGAATACAGGTAAATAAAATATTTTATTCAGTGTTGACAATCTTGAAGACCTGCTGCATACACAGGAAAACAAAGCTCCATGTATACAGATTTGTAATAAAACCCGTGCTATGCTGCTATGGGTATTGAAACATGAATCGCAAAAATATTGAACACCCTTGACAGACGGGTCCTGAGGCGAATAATCGAAGTGAATTTAGACGGAGACCAATGGCGAATTCGATACAACCTTGAGCTGTATGAAGTTTTTTCCGAGCCAGAAGCTGCAATAGACTGGCCACATAAATCATATGGACGAACAGCGGATACCCAAGAAGGTCTTCGATGGTAGAACTGAAAGGCGGAGACCAGTGGGGAAACCGAGCAAACGCTGGTCTGACTCGCTTCATCGCTCCTTGGATTTCGGAATTGGAGAACATGTTTGATGGACCGAGACAGTTGGATGCGCTTTTTACGGAAAGCGAAGGACCGAAAGGGGTTGTAGGGCTACGAAGAAAGAGAAAAAATATAGAATTGATTTATTATTTTCAGGGAGCCAGTGAGCAAGTTTATTATAGATGCTCTTGTTAAGATAATAGAAAATCGGATAAATCACGTATTAGGCATGCGTAAGAAAATCATATCAAATAATACAACTTAGGTCCACACTCTTCAAGAATATCTTGGCTTAATACGGCGTCAACTGCCTATGTACCGCCATGTATTTACCTCTGATCGTGTAAATTCATTGTAAGTCGCTGCCATCTGGTCTTTCATTGACTCGAAACCGAAAACATTGTTAACTGCGAGCAGTTTGCTTTGGCGACTGCTCGATTACTACAACGTGCTCCGCTGGGTAAAGCAATAAGTTCCATGCCAGCGGTCAAAAACCCGCCGTGCTGAACTTGGCAACTTCGATACACTGGGCAGACGATTTGAACACATCCTTATAGATTTGATTAAGCTACCTAATGGTCAACCGAAACATGCGCGTGCCTAACGCATGCTTACTCAGGCCCGAAAGGAAAGCAATTAACGCAACATGACGTCACAGTGGGATCTGTCAAAAGCTGTTCAATTGGTCTAAAAGAACAGGTCAATAAGTCTAAAATTCTGGTGCGCATTGTGACATCACGCATCCGCTTTCGGGCTTGTGTGAGGTTGCATTGGCTGGCCTCAAGCGATGCCAAAGGTTGACAACGGCACCGACCGTTGCGCAAACGCTAATCGACGGCTGGGCCAGTTTCGTCGGCACTCTAACTATCATCAGCGCAGACCAAAGCCAGCAGTTCGAAGCAAAACTCATGACGCAGTTTGAGTACATTATAGGCGAGAAGCAGATTCCCACCTCGCCGTACTACCTGCAAGCAAACCGGTGGAAAGGATTTACCGCACCTTAAATGTTGCCCGGAAATACCGTTAACAGAGGCTCTTCTCAAAATTCTACTCGGCCTTCGAAACAAGTTTAAGGAGGATCTACAAGTTTCACCGACTGAAATGGTTATTTTTGGAACGTTACTTCGAATTCCTGGGGAATTCTTTACACCTCAGAGTACTCTGTCCAACATCGGATTTTATTGCCATGCTACGTTGCCTTTTCGAAGCCATTCGCCTGGTTCCAGCCTCCAGGCACTCGTCTCATCGCCCGTTCGTCGGGTCGACACAGTGCACATGACTCTAGACCCGCCTTACACCGGACCATATCGGATGATAAGGCGTATCGACACACGTAATTTTGTCGTGGATGTCAACGGAGCCAGCAAGACACTGCCCACCGATTAGCTGAAGCTAGCATATCTCGAAGCGATAGACGAACTCATCTCACTGAATTCGCGGGAGTAGTCATCCTCATATCGGGCACCCCCATTCAGTTAGTGACCAAGGCCAGCGGCCACTCCACCAGATTCAGAGCAGCAAAAACTCACTTCCTAGCTCCCTTTGAATAACGCGAAGGTCTGTGAGGGAGAGTAGCTATGGCGCTTCCGTTGCCTGAGCTGGTCGAGCAACGCAAGCGTCGCAAGCAACTCTTGTGTCCGCGTAGCATTAAACCAGTTCATATCCCTCTCGGGGGGGAACGCAGCTGATTAGCTCAGTATTTTAGTTTGTAATCTTGCACTTTGCAATAAACTGTTTGTTTTGTCACGAGTTAAGTGTCCTTTTCAAACCCTCAGCGCGTATCCCGGCATTTGCTAGCCCCAGGATCAATTAAAGGTCTGCGTTGCTATTGATTTGTGTGAAAAATTAGTATTCGTAGAATTTTGATTTTCACACTAACGGTAATTGCACGAAAAATAAATCCAATACTTTGAAACTTTTAAAATTTATGCGTGAACATGCATAAAAAACCGATAACATTCCCTCTTTTGAAAGTTGCTTAAAAAGCAACTTTATCCCCTTTACTTTTTACAAAATTGTATTCACTGTTCTTATTCTTGCATTCTTACTCAACGAACGATTGTTTTTTTTCTTACGATTTTTTAATGGATGATCGCTCTTTTAATTTCACAAACTTTTTTCATTGTTTTAGGTCGAAAACGACGATCCTGATAAATATGACTACTTAGTATTCAATTGTCTCATACGCCTCATTGAAATTCTCTCCGATTTAAAATATCAACATTTTCAGTCAGTATTGGATTTATACATTAACGAAAGCTTTTCAGCTACTTTAGCTTACTAGTGAGTACCATAGAATCCATTAGAATATTTTTAAATTAAATGTATATTTTGTCTCCAGTAAATTATTAAATGTCCTACAAAATCACATCAAAAATGCAACTCGAATAGAAAGTCATCATGATTTATCATCACTTAGTCCAGATAGCGAACGATATTCCGAAGAGTCATTGTACAAAACTACCAAAAATTTACAGTACATCATTAAATTCATCATACGATCGAGAATATTATTTTCTGAATTGAACGACGATAGAGATCGGGATGAATTTGAGTATCGGCTTGAAGGTAGGGAAATAGCGGAATTTTTGTTTGCTATTTGTTTATTTTATTTCAATTACAGAACTTCTGTCTCTATTTACTGAACTGATCGAGAGCTCCAACGAACGGTTACGTTCACAAGGAGCAATCCTAAAATATTTACATGTTATAGCAACTGACTTGATGCAAGTCTACGATCCAGCAAAATTGAGGTAAGCTAATTTACTTCCAACAAGCAAAATAGTACACAATTTCAAATGTTTATATGTATTTCACTAACTTAATTTTATTGGTTTCAATGTAGTCACTGTATCGTTGATATTCTTACGCATGTCCCACCTGGACGATTGACTCAATCACGAATGACATGCATCAAGGATCTAGTTGATTCAAAACTGTTTCGATTGCCAACCTGTCGATCGATTCTTCTTCCTGTTTTCTGCAAGCAAATCAAAGATAAATTGGAAAGCAAAGAAGAGGTATGTAAATTTGTTAGTTATAGTACATATGGGATAGCATGTATATGTTTATGTCAAAATGTATTCAATTGTTATAATCCGATCTCCATGGGCAAAATCGTTTTGTTTGAAATAATTCGTTTCAAACTTGATTTAAATGTATAATAATTTCAATTATTAGAATTGTTTTTTGTCTTGTTTTGAAACTCCCGAAAATAAATGGAAAAATAATATCGAGAATTATATCCAAAAATGAAAAAATTCAATCAAAAAATAACTTCTTTCCTGAAAATGCCCCAAAAATGCCGAATAATTTGTATAAAGGCATGAAAATATTGTGCAAGCTTTGTTTGTTTGTTCGTCCAAATATATTTGTTATGTTGCATTGTGTGTGGAATGTTTGTTTGTTCGTTGCAATGTGTTTTGTCCCCCAAAAATTTAATATTTGATGTGCTGTTGTTTCCATGTCATCTTATAGATAATTTTTTATTTCACTGAACCCCACACTCAATTGAATGTGTTGTTAAAAATTATTTTATTTTTTTATTCATAATTGATAAATGGCAATTTCGTTTCGTTCACACGTTAATTATGAAAACATCCAATATCATCATCGATTGAATGAAAAATGCACTCTTTAGATTCTTTTCTCATTGTCATTGAATGTACGAATCTTCTTGTTCTTCTTCATGTCGACTTTAAATTGGCATAAAAATGAAGGTAAGTTTACACAATTTTAGTCACATTAACTAACACAACATTTTTGGATAATGGGTCATATAAATTAAATTATTTGTATCGCATTGTGTTGGCCTTTTTCTACTGTGCATGTGTGGCGTGATTATTTTTTCAGGATACCTGAAAAGTTTTTTATTGTTATAGAATGTGTGCATGTTATATAGTATGATTTATTAAACTCATTGGGAATATTATATAGTCAAAAATAAAATTATATCCAGAATCTACAATTATATCTACAAATACTTCAAGAATGAACGTCAGTTACAATTCAAGATATACCTACGTAAATTCACGAAATCCAATTTTAATTACCTACTGTCCCTCTCTATCCTTCCTTTAAAACTACCTCAAATATAGAAGTACATTGATATATAGTAGTTCTATATATTTCTGGAACTTTAATTGCGCACGTAATTAAATCATAAATCGGAAGCTCTGTGTTTTTTGATGCCTATTGAAAAACAAGGTGAAACATAATTATAAATTTCAATATGAGCAATCGCTACGCAAAATTCAATTTAATTATACCTTAAAAATTTTAAAGATTTTTGCATTAACATATCGAATATGTTGCAAACTTCAGATATTTTTCAAATAATGATGATTATTGGTCTGCACGATTTCATCAGATAGAACCGCATATAGATATAATTTTGCCTCTTCTTTAGAAGCAATTTTTGTAGGTTAAAAAGCTAATGATACAACCTTTCATAATGACTACCCAAATGATCTCCGTTTAACAAAGGCAACCAATTCGATGTGAAACGTTCAATAACTTCTAAAAAATCGTACGAATTTTGTGTACTTATTGATGTAATAATTCTTTTCAATGAGTTTAAAATCCGGGGTTAGTTAGAAATTGGTAAAGGGACGTATTGTTTTCTTGATTGCATTTTGTTTGTATCATTCAAACTATTTTATTACTTCGAAAATGTATTTTTCAAGCATGGGAGTGTTATCTTAATATCAATTTTAAGTTTCTGTGTAATTTTAATGTTTGGTAAAATGAAAATAAAGTAAACATTTGTAATTATTATTGCAGCTTCGATTGTTTCATTTTACCTTTACTTATTTAAACTGTTGTGCTGCTTCTTAAAACACAATTTGAGATTTAAGATTAATCAGAAGTGAGTAAACCGAAATACACATTTTGCGAGACTACTTCTGATTAATCAAAAAGTAGTTTTGATATCTGTTGTTTGTGCTTTCTTCTATGTAAAACTAGTAGTGAAAAAGAACAAGCAAAACAACGTTAGAAATAATTAAAGTAAGAGCAAAAACAATATATTTATCAAAAATATACTACACACATAAATACGACCAAAATAGGGTGACGTAAAATCAGGTATATGGCAACATGAAAAGAATCTATCGAAGGCAGCTAAGGTTTTGGGCGAATCAAAATCGCACCTACATACGCGTGAAACAACAGCAAAATCAAAGGTAATCAATAATTTATTTGTCAATTTCTTCCAATATCTTCTTTAACTATCCTATTACAGTCATCCAAAATATTCTTAGCTTAATATTTCTCTTCAATATAAATGGAATGTGAGTTGTTGTGTTGTGAGTTGAATTACGTGTGCGTGTGTGCAAAACGCTTTTAATGTTAAGTCAATAAACAGATAATTATATTATTTTGCATGCTAATTTAGGAATATGATATATTATGTTAAATCCTAAAGAAAATAACCACCGATAAAATACTAGTACCATATTAAAAATGGAAAATCGCTTATTTAATTTATGTTTCAGATGTTTGCAACCTATCGAATTAGAAATAAATAAAAAATTAATTAAATCCATTCTCGGGCTGAATTTGTATTTCCTATACAATCAGACAGCTGTTTCGGGCTTTATCTAGCCTCTTTCTTAGTGATCTATCGAATGAAGTACATTTTAAAAATAATCCTAACATTAAATGCAAAACAAAATTTTTTATGAACGAAAAAACTATGTTTTTTGAACGAAATGTTAGGATTGTTTCTAAAATGTACTTCATTAGATAGATCACTAAGGAAGAGGCTAGAAAAGCCCCGAAACAGCTGTCTGATGCTACGGAAAAAATAAATACATCTTGAGAAGGGATTTAATGGTTTTTTTTTTTATTTCGAACTAGTTTTGTTACCAGAATTCACTATTCAATCTACTGTTTGCGCTATATTATTCCCAAAAATATAAAAGGGGCACTTGCCTAATCGATCTTTTCAATTTATTCCAATAGAGAGTGCGTTTAGAAGTCCGATCTTTTCAGGCTTATACTTATCAACAGTTTAAGGAAGCAGAACCAATCTTCATAAACTCTGGTTATTATGATTAATTTCATTACCAAATATTTACACAAATAAAGATTCAAGTTGAAGATTGGCATTTGCGCTTACAATCTATGTCATTATCTAAAATTATAACCTGTTAACATGGTTATTTAACATGTGACAATTTGGCTACGTCGGAATACTGAACCAAAGCGGTGCGCTATGTTGTCTTAAAATCTTTGATGTTTTGTAAGTCCAGATTCGATGGCTTCTTATTTCTTCTTCTTCTTCGTAGCGCTACAACTCTTCTCGCCCCTTCGCTTCCTTCAGCAAGCGCCTCAAAATATCTCGGTCCATTGACCTCGTCCTCCAATTTCGAAATGCAAACAGCGATGAATTGTCTCTGTCGACCGAGTCAGACCAGCGTTTCCTGAGTTTCCCCACTGGTCTCCGGCCTTCAGTTCTCCCAACGAATACCTTTTTGGGTATCCGTTGTTCGGCCATATGATTCAAGTGGCTAGCCCATTGCAGCTTCCATAGTCTTGCAATTGTTGAGACCTTCCGTTCGTCAAAAATTTTATACAGTTCATGGTTGTATGGAATTCGCCATTCATCTCCAACTAGCTTCGCTCCGATTATTCGCATCAGGACCCATCTTTCAAAGGCGTCCAATATGTTCCTAGATGCTTGGGTTAGGGTCCATGTTTCGCGCCCGTAGCATAACACAGGTCTTATCACAGATTTGTATACTTGGAGCATTATTTTCCTATGTATTCAACTGGTCTTCAAGATCGTCAAAACTGAAAAAAAATATTTTATTTGCGCGCTGTATTCTTTGGCGTATTTCATCTCTTTCATTAGCGGCGCCTAAATACAAAAATTCACCCACATTGTCGATAATGTATTCGCCAAGTGTGATATTTTGGGCATTTAACGTATTTTTCCTTGACTGCGTCATGAGCTTTGTTTTATTCTTATTGATTTATAGCCTTAATAGTTCTGCTTCGCCGTCGAGTTTCAGGACGAGTTCAGTTCATTGGCGGTTGTTAACGACCGTGACAAAATGTTGATATCGTCCGTAAAGGCTACCACTTGGCTCGACTTGTATAACAACTTGCCACTTGTATCGACAAGTAGCTTTCTTATGACGTATTCAAGAGTCAAATTGAATAGCAATGGGGCCAGTGCATCTTCCCGCTTAAGTCCGACATTTGTGTGAAAAGCATCGGTGAGCTTGTTATTGATGCGAACTTAGACGGTCTAATTCGGCTGGGATACCAAAGCAAAGCATTATTTAGTAAAGTACGTTACGATCATTCCTGTCGTATGCTTGCTTAAAGTCGATGAAAATTTGGAGTACGAGTACGTCTATGTTGAACTCCAAGCATTTCTTAACTACCTGCTTGACTGTAAACAATTAATGTATCATGGATCTACCTGCTCTAAATCTACATTGATACACCCCAATAATACTGTTGGCGTATGATCTGATTTTATTTTCTATGAACTGTGAAAATATTTTGTACGTCGTACAAAGTAGTGGTATACCTCTATAGTTTACGCACTGTAGCTTGTCATCTTTTTGTGGATAGGGAATATAATTGATTGGCTCCACTCGTTCGGCATTTGTAATTCTTGCTAAATGTGCTAGGGGACTTTATGAATGGCTTTCTGAACACCACTGCCACCCTATTTGGTGAGCTCCACTGGAATCTCATCGATGTCCAGCGCTTTATTATTCTTTTGGGCCATGATGGTACAACAAACTTCATCCAGAGTTGTTGGGGCCAATGACAGCTTTCCGGGAATATCTATAGGCTCCGGTTGTTTGGAGTTGTGCAGAGTATAAGGGAGTTTCTTGAAATATGATACCCATCTTTCCTTAATTCTGTTGTTGCCGATGTCATCACTAGTTTATATGCTTATGTTGTGTTGTTGCTCGCTAGACTTACATCAATATTTCTTAATTAGTCGTCATAGTATTTTCTTTTCTTAATTCTAATTATCTTATTCGCTACTCTATTGATAACTTGATAATGTTCTCTCTTCATCCTGGTTTTGTCACCGAAATATTGTTTGTACGGCTGATTCTTTTTGTCCTACGCATCCGATCGTCTGTTGTTCTTTTTCTTCTTCGTAGCACTACAGCCTCTCTCGGGCCTTTGCTTCCTGCAACAAGTGCCCCCAGCTGTTACGGTCCATTGACCGCGTCTTCCAATTTCGAAATCCACTGGTCTCCGCCTTCCGTTGTTCGTCCATACGATCGTCTGTTCTGCCGCGGTCTTAATTGCCACTTTCACTTCCACACACAGCTCGTTGTTTGTTTTCAGCGATTTTTTTGATAGGATGAGAGCCAGCTAATTTCGAGGGTCTCCGTGAAATTTTTCGCCTCAAATGCCGTTTGGAGCCTTTCAATGTCAAATTTTTGCAGAATTTGCTTAATACGCCTTTGACATACGTCATCGATATAATGATTTGATCAAGTAATGATCCAAGTTACAAGTGGCTCCTCGGTATGTATGGACATCGAATATGTTCGAGGCCCATGTTATTTGGATTAGAACATGGTCGATCTGATTTTTGTGTGTTGCGGTTCGCTGATCTTCAGGTCATTTTATGTATGCGTCGGCGTGGGAAGCAAGGCAATCGTGTGACTAGATATCTGCTACATGCAAAATCAATCAGTCAATCGTTGTCATTTGTTTCATCGGGGAGGCTATCTCCTCCAGTCGTTCCCCGATGATATAGGTCATTGCCAATCTTAGCGTTGAAATCACCCAGAACTATTTTTGTGTCGTTTGCAGGCAATGAGTCGAATAGTATTTTTATCATGTGATTGTAGAATGTCTTCTGCTTTTCTTCATCCTTTTCTCCTGTCGGTGCGTGTACATTTATCAGCCAAATTTTGAAGAATTTCCCTTTTAATCGCACACAATCGTTTATTGACTATTTAAAAATCAATAACCTGCGATTTAAACTGCTTATCCAGCATAAAGGCCGCTCCGAATTCTCGCTTTCCAGCAGGAATGTCACTTTGAATATTGTGTGCGATCTCATATCTGGAATATTGCTTCTAGTCCAGTTCATTTCCAGTACGTTTAATTTATATTGACTAGCCTGTTGTAAAAGGTACTTAGCAGCGTAGGGTTATTCAGTTATCTGGCAACAATCCAGGATCTAATGCGATAGTCCTAGTTGCGTGGTGGTTGTGTAGGTCCAATCCATTCCGAGGCTTAATTGCAGTTTTCCAGAGACAGCGAGCTAGCCTATTGCCCAACCTCCATTCCAGCGGAATAGTTATTCCGTTATCAGGCACAAAAGACTCTTCTTCACCCTCTTACGTCAGTCTTTTACAAAAAGTAAAAGTTGCCAGCGACCGCCACAAGCAAGCGTAAGTATAATTTCGTAGCAGAGCTGTAGGTGTACTTGTAATTATTGACATTTCTCGGCATTTAATGTCCCATCATTTGAGAACCAACAAACCCAATGCGCGACCCCCAGACCATTTTTTCCAATTATTTCCTTTAAATGTAAATGAATTCAAAAAGTTAATTTATGAGATTAATGCTTTTGTCTGTCTGATAAAGCATATGTCTAAAATCGTATATTATGAATCCTCCACATAAAGTTGCAATCCAGTTTTGTGCTGTAATCCATAAACACAATGAACTTATAGTGATTTGAATTTTTTTCTGGAATCTTACCTTCAACTCTTGTGCATTTATTTTGCAAGAACCATATGCAAGAGGTGATCCAAAAGTAATCATTCTCGATATAAAACACCATATTTACTAATCCAAAATTCCCCCTAGTGGTCCTTTCATAGTCTTCGTTCTGGCACATTTTCCGTATGGTCGCTCATTTTACATTTCGCCGCCCGAACTCAGGACACTTTTTTACTTCTAATTTCTCGGTTTCCGTTAAAATTCACTGCCGTTTTTTCCACCATTACGATCCCTCTGCAACTCTACTCAATTTCGCGTTCGTCACACGAAGTAAAAGTTTTCTTGTGTTGGCTCCGAGACGTCCTCTCATAAGAAAAAAACAAGATTTTATTCACGACGAAAACGAGTGAATAAATGTTCAATCAAATTGAAATCCTTATTTTGGCGATTTTGAGCGAAAGAAAAACACAATTTTCCACGTACGCCGGAAATTAGATCTTTTCTTCATTTGCCAGCGCGATTCTTCCGAGGTGCGCAATGCGTGGCGATCGAAAGCAGACTCCCCGTTTTTTTCCCAATAGTCATCCCGTTTTGTTCCCAATAGTCATCTTACGGCACATGTCGCATCGATAGTTGACGAGCCAACTCATCTGTCTCTGTAGATTCCATTCGGCAATGCAATTCGTGGATGAGCTGCGTTAAAAGATGTTGCCGTGTCCAAATTTTAATTGTAGATTTGAATAATTAAATTTTTTCAAATTCGCAATTAAAATTTGGATCAGTATTATTGAGGTTTTCGAGCAGTTTGCTTAGGCGACTGCTCGATTACTACAAGCAGGGGTAAATACCCTGGAATCTCCTCCCAGCATTTCATTTACTAATGATTCCACTGTGCCAATCAACATTTTGATGGTCATTGATTCACCCTCGAATTGTAAATTCCGGTTGTGGACTAAGTGGAATTTGAGTCGGTGTGATTCTATAAGAGGATTAATTCCTTGCATATAAAATTGTCGATCCATGGCTTCCGCAGGTTGTTGGGGCCTGGAAAACGCCCTGGATTGGTATACAGTAGCCATGGGATTCATAATCGAGCTGGCTCATTCAGTGGCGTAGTTAATGAGGACTAAGGTTCAATTTCGTCGGTCAGGAAGAAGGACGTACCAGGACGCTAGACATTGTCTAAACGTGTTTGGATTCTCGCTTTGTTTTTCAGCTACTCTAGTCTGGTGGAGAGGTTATGCAGTAGAGAGGTCACCTACGCTATTTCATGGAAGGCGGCCGGTGATATCAATCCAATCATTGTCGAATCAAGAAAGACTGAAAAAGAGATTGGATGCGATTTTGGAAGTCTCTTGCGATGCGACACCATCCCGATTTTTCAGCAATCCGTTTACAACTACGGACGCATTGGCTATATTCTTCGATTAAGGTGATAAATAAAAGCACCTAGGATTAAAGCTCCACGATAACATTATTGATGAAAAAACTCCCGAAAAGAAAAGCTTCCTATCGCGAATATTTGAAAACTTCACATTAAAGAAAAATAAATGACACAAATACCAGACACCAAAAATTTAATCAGTCATTGAGCTCAAATGTCATTGATCTACTATTTCGACTGATTTTTATGGAGTTGCCATATGAATGGAAACACTTCAAGGAACCCCACCGTTGCATCTATATAAAAAACATTCGCTTGCAAAGAGATGAATGATTTTCACGGATCATTCTTTTGATTATATATTGTGGATTTGGTGGAATTTTTTTCGGTTTATGGAAGGACAACTAGAAAATTTTATAGATGCGAACTGGGAAAGTAAAGAAGACTGGAAGACAGAAGCAAAAAATAAACTGCGAAAACTAGAAGATTTACATGTAGCTTACGAAACGGCATATCTTCGGACAGTAGACTGAAATCTTGGAGCTTTTTAAACAGGTTTTTATATTGCTGAACTTTAGTCACAACTATTGAAAACGACACTGCCCCTTCGATTAGAAAAAATAATTACGCGTATGAAAACTATCCCGTCGAGCTCGTTTGCGTGATCTGCTTGTACAAAGATTAACGAAAGACGTCGAAATTTTCCATTGTTTCGATTTTTATGTAACGGTCTTATGTGTAAAAAACTCGGTTTGGGTTCCGCCAGCCTTTTCACCGCCATCGAAAAGCCGGCGGCTCAGCTCTATTGAATTGATCGTAGTGAAAACAAAAATCCAAAATCCGAATGTATCCCGTCCCGGCCGCCAAATAACTCCAAAACATTGCAAAACTATGTAAAAGTAAAACCTAAAATGCAGTAATATACAAAGGGAAAAATAATAATGTAAGTAGAATTAGAATTAGGTTGCCTGGATATTTTAATGGAAAAAGAAAAAAAAAGGAAGGTTGGGAACCACTACCAGTAGCATGACCCTCTCATATTGTGGGCCGTAAATATCCTCGTCAAGAACAGGACGGTTCATCCTGTTGTGCACGCGTTAGAGGGAAAAGTAGGCGAGTTTCGTTACGGAATGTTACGGTAGCTCCCGTCGCTTCCTCGCGTCCAGACCTTGTTGATCTATTTGCATCTTAAGACCTCCTAATTACGTACGCGTGTAGGTTTTTTTGTAGTGTGGTCACTGCGCTGGCGAAGAAAAATCGCTCTACCACACCGCAGAAGCTAGCTGCCAGGTAAGGCCGATCAACTAAGCTCGGCTCACTTATAGTTTGTCAAAATCTTTCTGCGTCAGATTTTCAGTGTTTTAAATATTCTTTTTTCTTGGAAAGTCGTCGGGTTTTGTTGTGTGAGCAGACGCGTTTCGACTCCTTTGAGTCATCGTCAGGAAAGACACTAAAGATGACTCAAAAAAGTCGAAACGCGTTTGCTCATTCAACAAAGCAAGGTCCTACAGCTTTTCAAGAAAAAAGAGAATTGACCTGCGGATATCAAATAAACCAAATTTTTCCCCTTTAGGATGTTTGGGGCCCCAAGTTGGGCGCCATTTGTAATGGTATTCTTTTTTTTCCTCTATAGCTTCCACCCGCTCGTCTCCTTATTCACAAGAGGTTTTTCATCCACTCGGCAAGTTTCCCCACTGTCAGTGCGCCAGACACCTGCAGAGTTAAAAATTCGAAAATTATAAGTTTTTTTCGCGTATCTGCGACATTTACTAGTCTGGTTGCTCCACAAAGTGCAATAATCTTCAATGATAAATGCATATAACCATTGATTGCATTATATTCGCTGAAGATTCCAGCATAAAAGCTGAACTACATGAGCTTAAGAGGCCAGACGCGATATTAGTGTACATAACCTCTGCGTTTGTGTATTGAACTCGCGGTATTATTGTGATGCTATTGTTATGTTGAGCACACTGCAAAGTTAGACGGGGGAAAACAGACGATAAATATCACTCTTAAAACTGATTTCACTTTATACCTTAACGGGACTGAAAAGATACACTATGATAACTGTTTTGAAGTTATAATTAGGAGAGCGCCATACGACTTTCACATAGGCGAGCACTATAAATCGTCTCAACTTTGGGCGATATTGCATGGACGCAAAGCTTGTCCGGCACTTCCGTATCACTTATCAAAGTACGCGAAATTGCGAATTTCAGTCGCTTAACTCACAACAACAAGCAAACACACGACCACCATTTAATTGACTTCTCACCCACGTCCCGGTGCAGCCGCCGCGAGCTGTATATTTTCTTTTTAGTTCGCTCAACACCCGTTGACGTCAGTGGCGTAGGGTGTAGAAATTTATTGGTTTTCGTTTAGTTCGCTCAACACCCGTCGACGTCAGTGCCGTAAGGTGTAGAGATCTGTCACACAACCGTATCAGCTGGTTGGAACATTTAAATATAGGGGTGACAGATCTCGGTGGAATATCGATCCGCGGGGTCGGGGTTATCACAGATGAATATGGATTTTTTTTAACAAATCCAACTATCACTACTGTAGGGGATACCCTCGTTAAGAACAGCGGAAATCTGATCATAGAGTTTTGTGCCTACATTGACGTCGCTAATATCAGGCTCTAAGTAACTGGTGAATTCAGGTCTTACGTCCAACCCCTTAACTCCGGACCCCATCCTCACGGAGGATGGAAAGCTCATAGAGGTTCCTGTTGTTTCCCGCTTGGGAAATCACAGCTTAGTCCACGTCTAAGCAATTTTTATAAAAGTGCTATCACGTACCTCACTACATTCATTGGTCTTCTTCACCAGTACACCCTATACACTTATTGGTATTTGATGTTGAGTTTATTAGGTCAAGTTACAAAACTAGGTAGAGATTCAGAGGGTGCTTACCCACGTAAATTTTTAAGTTTACAGATAAGAGCCTGTTTTTGCCTTCATGAGTTCGTATTATGATTGGGCGAGACTTGTTGGCTCTTGCCAAATTGAATATTTTATGTCTCTTAATCATTTCACGCTTAAAAGGTGCTTCCCCTCTCGTCTCCTATAATCTTTAATACTAACGTTTTCCTACCCCTTTCTTACTAATAAGTATAATCTTTGCCTTCTGTGGGCTTGTATGTTTCCATCCCCGCATTGACGGGGCAAATGTATCGAACCTGCTGGCCACTACTTTTAATTCTGCCCAGGCCATTTTAGACCGGATTATCTACTCGTCGCTACGAAATTAAAAAAAAAACCTTAGTTTCATCGATCTGACTGGTCGTATTCAATTGAATGTTTTCATTGGTGGCCTTTTATTTGTGTGATTTTAATCTATAACTAATGAAAGTATTAGTAAGGTACACCATTTTTTTTAATTTTTAACGATTCGTAGACACATCCAGGAATCATCGTTTTGTATCACGCCTCGTATTTAGCTCGAACTTCTAAAATACGCCACTAAAATTAACTTTGAAACACAGCACCCATATGGCATCCATTGTATGATTAAATGTTAAAGGGTGTCATTCAATTCTAGAGTTAACTTTTACTGCTAAAAAAAGTCTACCGCGTTTTTCTCCATGCCAACCAAAAATCCAAGAATTGCAAAATTAGGCACATTGATCGGCTAATTATATTAGAAATAGAACCTTCAAACTGGTTTGAAACTAATGGAATATACACGACGAATATGCATCCACATACAGCGATTAATAATTCATCAATTTCTTTACTACTTTTAAAATAAAATTAACAACCAAATAAATCAACTAATATATTAAAAATGCTAAATATCTCTTCATAGATATCTGAATGCGTGAACATAATGAGCAATATTTTAAAACTACTATTCCAAGAAGACATTGGACCCACCGAGGATGATGTTCGTGATATTATGCTTATTCTACTTCGTACCGTAATCCAGACATCAATAGCAATGGATCGCGATAATCCACACGTTGGTCACTTAGTTGCAATCATGCTAGGCATCATTCGCAGCATGAAAACAATTCATTACGAAATCTACGTCAATCACTTCAACACACGCTACGATCTACAAGACTTCCTAACTGAAATTCTTCTAGTTTACAAGGACCTTGTGTCGAAACCTGTGTTTCCGATCGATTGGTTGGATATGATTATGCATCAGAATACTGTGATATTAGAAAGTTTACGGCAATTTTCAACCATTATTATCAATCGCTTCTTCTGTCCGTTTGAAAAGCAAGTTTGGGCGAACTTCTTCCAATGCTCAATAGCATTTTTGATACAGGGGTCTCTGCAGTTGGACCAGTTTAGCAATAGTAAACAAGCGACGATATTGTCAAGGTACAAAGATATAAGACACGAAACTGCAACCGAAATTCGACGAATGTGGTTCCAGTTGGCGGAGCATAAGGTACAATTTGTGCCGCAATTGGTCGAACCAATCCTGGAGATGAGCATGATTCCGGAAGTGGAGCTCAGGAAGGCGACAATTCCAATATTCTTTGATATGATGCAGTGCGAGTATTATAGTTCGAAGTACATAAATGACTTGTATGGAGAAGCAAAGCGCAGCGCGGGACATTGCAAAGCGAATTTCAATGAGTTCGAGACGGAAATGATTGAAAAACTGGATGTGCTAGTCGAGGGTGGACGCGGAGATTATGAGTACAAAGATTTGTTCGAGGAGATCATGATGGAAAACTGCCTTGGTCACAATACACTGAATGTCGATGGGGTGCGGTTTGTAAAGATTGTAACCGAATTGATGGAAAAACTGCTGGAGTATCGTTGTATTATCATGAACGATGAAAGCAAGGAGAATCGAATGGCTTGTACTGTCAGTCTGCTTCAGTTCTATGACTCTGTGAATAGGAAGGAAATGTATATTCGCTATGTATACAAACTTTTTGATCTTCACATGGAATTTGATAATTACATTGAAGCAGCATTTACTCTTAAATTGCATAGTGATTTACTTTATTGGGACGATACAGAGCTGTCGCCTCTTCTGAGGTCACTTAGGCAACCAAGCTGTCGAACACACAGAGAATTGAAAGATGCACTTTACAATGAAATTATTGAATATTTCGATAAGGGTAAAGTGTGGGAGTGTGCAATTGAAATGTGTAAAGAACTAGCGACACAATATGAAAGTGAAATTTTCGATTACCTAAGCTTAAGTACAATTCACAAAAGAATGGCATTATTCTTTGAAAAGATCCTCAAGGAGATGCGCCACGAGTCGGAATATTTCCGTGTGGCATTCTTTGGGTTACGATTTCCTGATTTCTTGAGAAATAAAGTGTTCGTCTATCGAGGCAAGGAGTATGAGAGATTGAGTGACTTCTGTGCGCGAATATTGACACAACATCCCACAGCGGAACTAATGCAAACTTTGACTACTCCAGGACCTGAAATAACGCAATCCGATGGGCAATATATACAGATTAATAGTGTGGAGCCTATAATGGACGAAAAACATAGTGTGTTAAAGAGTAAAGTGATAGCGAGGGACATTATAAAGTATTACCAAACGAACAATGTGCAGAAGTTTAAATTTTCGCGGCCGTTCAAAGATAAAAGTGAAGGCGATAATGGAAATCAAGTGAGTAGTTTGTGGCTGGAGCGGACAACGATGATTACAAGTCATCCTTTGCCGGGCATTTTAAGATGGTTCCCAGTCATCGAGTCCACAACATTTAAGGTAAGCGATCACAAGTGTAGTGTAAAGATCGTTTATAGTTAAAAAAAGCTTTTCTATATTCCATAGATTTCACCAATAGAACATGCCATTGAAACGATGGAATTGACAAATAATGCCATTCGTGATTTAATCATTGCCCATAAGAGTGATGAAAATCTTCCGATAAACCCATTGAGTATGAAAATCAATGGGATAGTTGATCCGGCTGTGATGGGTGGCTTCAGTAAATATGAGGAAGCATTCTTAACGCCTGAATATCTGGAATCTCACCCGGAAGATGCCATACTTGCAGATAAATTGAAAAATTTAATTGCATCACAAATTCCTCTGTTAGAAATAGCCCTTGCTGTACATAAAGCAAAAATTCCACCGACTCTGAATTTATTCCATGAACATTTGGAAAGATGTTTTGGAGAGATGCAATGCAGTGTAGAAACCAAATATGGAAAAAAGGTAAAATAAGTTGCCTTTAATGATGCACTCTACAATAAATAAAAATGTCTGTCTTTATTTTTAGAGCTGTGATCTTAATTTTGACCGTGACAGCTTTGTCACATTGCGTCGAAATGGTTTTGTCGCCCAAACTAGTCTAGATATTAATAACAGGCTATCGGAAACGAGCATGGGATCGTCAGAGTAAGTAGAAGTCGATACTATTCAAAGGAAAAAAACATAACTGATTTAATTAACAGTAGCGGATTGTCTAAGTCAACACAAAGCAGTCGACCACAAACAAATTCAATAAAATCAACGTTAGCTAGCTTTAATTTTAACACAGCGAATTTGACGAGGTAAGTCGTTTTACTTATATTTTATTCTATCAATCAATGGGTCTGGAAATTTTTATCAGTATTATGTAGTTGAAAGTTGTTTCTTAGAGTAGCTCGGGCTTTTAATTGTGAATATATATTAGCTTAAATTAAATGAAACAAAACATCAAACGAAGCTATCTTACATTGCTTTAAAGAAATTATGTCATGCTTCACATTAATAACAATTTATGGCTGTAATAAGTGCCACGAAACACAGCAACACAGCTGAGTTTTTTTTATTAGAGTGGCAAAAGCTACAAATAAATTTGCTTAGAAAGTAAATAATCATTCCGGACCATTGATTTTATAAATAGCTTGATATACATATTTAAGTTAGAACAAAATGCTTATAAACACAATATCTCTTGCAATTGACTATTACAGATCAGATATATCCTCACCTCTTTTTAATGGAAATGGGAAAACAATATTCTCCTTCCTTCAGCATTAGTCCGTCCATTTCAAAGTTACTACTAATATTTGTTATTGTTACCATTTTAATTCATGGTCATTTAATCCTCGTGTTGAATACTTTCGAGGATATTTTTATACTTTTCCTTTTGTTACGCTTCTCTTGTTGCGCTTTTACATTATAAAACTGAGTTGGGCATTTTTTTGGCTGTTTAATTTATGTTGTCTTTGAATTTTTATTTACAAATATATCTTTTGTGTATGGTATTTGTGTATAGAACATCTTTGGGCCATGGATCGACAACCAAATCAAAGAGTAAAGATAAGAATCCGAAAAGACGATCGAGTAAAAAGGTGAGTGAAGAATATCAACAGACACTCAAATTTTAACATATTATAAACTCATTCACATTTTAATTCTAAAAAACTCTGGATGTGAATCTTTTATTTCCTTTATAAACTCCAAAAAACCGTCCCAACTCATCAAAACTAACTCATTTGTAAAACTCAATGTTGCAGTTGGATAGAGAACATCTAAGTTTACCTGTCGCTAATTGTCAATGGTATACATCGAATTTATCGCCTGTAACACCGACACCGAGCGATAAAGATACCACGGATGCGAATTCAGCTCCCATTGTGCCGCACAACATTCCTGTTTTCGAATTAACAGAAGAAGTAAGTTGATGTTGTTTCTTGAAATATATGCTCTAAGTGCATTTCATTGTTTATTTAAAAACAATATATAAATACACAAAGTAATTATTTCTGTATAAAGTATCCACATAATTTTTAATACAAAGTTTATTGCTATAGATTCTTAAATTTCAAAATAAATAAAAATAAAAATTTTGTAGCTTAGATACAAATAATAGAATGGTAGTGTGAATTTTGTTTTTATTTTATTTAACTGTTGCTTTGTTAAGTAGAATATTTTGTATTTCCACTGAGCACGTCTGAAACTTTTTATAATTTAATATTTCTTTGAATCAACTTACTCGTTTTATCTTTGAAAAGCACAAGATAATAAATTTAAAAAAAATAAATCAACAAAATCAAATAATATACTAACGTGGAAATTTTTTTCTAATCTTATTTTTCTTTCACACTTCGGTACAAATCACTTTCTTTGAATTGGTTTTGAAATCACGAATAAGAATAATAAGGTAATATATTAGTAGACAAAAATGTATTTCTCTCTTTAACAAGTTCTATGCGTGTTGACAGTAGTTTGAATTTCAGATGTAGAACAGCATGATCTAAAATTCTGTTAAAATTCAATTTGCACGATTGTTTTTATTTTGCACAAAAAATAATGATTCGGTGGTTATGTCTTTTGTGTTTAAGTAGAACGACGTATAAGCATGTTTTCAATTTGAAATTATGTGTTGTGTTGTCGCCTTATATGTTTGATGATTAGCATGATACTAAAGTGTTGTCTTGCAAAATGTCGCACTATTTTTAAATCAGATGTTAGGAACTGCTTTAAAATCGTTGTTTGGATTCCGATAGATATAAATAGAGGCCAAAATTATAATGCACCTCAAAATCGTCTAAGTATAGATTATAAATTTTCGCAGAATGTCTTCCTATCTCCCTCCTCAACGTCAATACTTCTCCAATTTCTCGTTGGGTTGATAAATTTACTAAAGTTTTGATGAAGTTGGATATGAAATTGATTTCTTTTTCTGTAGTGAAATAAGTGTTTATTGTTTTATTTTGACGGGCTATTTTTAAAAATCAAAGCTAGTTGACCTAGCTGACCAGCTTCGCTTAGCGACCAGCTGTTGATGCCGCACGATCAGTTTTTATTATTTTAGCATATTTTTACTAACACTTTATTTATTAGTGACGGATGGTGGCTTTTGGTAAGATAACCGGTTCTTCGGTTTACCGGTTGATAGATTTAAAATATTTGTCTAAATTTAAAATCTTTATGGGACGTTTTTGTTTTTTCGAATAACAGCTTGTACAATTCACCAAGTCATCATTTATCACATTTAATCCTTATGAGTTGCGACCACTAGCTGTACCTGGAGCTCAAATCTTTTAATTATTATTATCATTTTTTTTAATTTTTGAATCTGTTAGAGTTAGTGACTTTGGGATGATAAAAAACGATCATTTAGAGTAAGAAATGAAGCGAACGAACTTTTATTTTCAATCGAGTAGATTATTACTGTAGGAAAATAAATCAATGGAAAAATGAAATGGGCACCAGTAAATAAAAATACTAAGTTATGTCTTAGTTGTATACTTTATTTCTGTTTATTGTAACCACGCGCGCCGACGGCCATATCGAGACTGTCTCGATTCCCCTGATGCGGTCGACCGCGGCATCTCTATATCTTTCTTTCCTACACTAGGCCTCTCTGATGGCTGCGTCGTCCCTGATAGCTACTTCCTCCTCGGACGACGAATCCTCGAATGAAGTCTCAACGGTCATGCCTGCATCTTGACATTCTGGATATGGTTTCATATGATCAGCTGACGTCGTAAGCTCCTTGGGTCCTATGTGGTCACGGATTTTTTCAACTCCGTACCGTTTTCATTAGGCTTAACTGTCACAACCCGATATCGTAGATATCATACGGGCTTGCAACTTTACGCCGTCGATTGAACGTTTTACGATTTTCTTCTTGAACTTTCTTCATGTTGCCCATAGCTCTGCTTCTCAGTTCCGATTTTTCCTTCTGAAAGATTTCTACGATTTCAGCTTCAATTATTTCACGCAGCTTCAAGTCGTCTTTCGTACGTATAGCTGTTCCAATCAGTATTTCGAATTGTGAAATTCCAATACTACGATTAAACGAAGAATTAATGCTCTGTTGGACTTTGTCAACGAACTTAAACCACTCTGCTGGATTTTCTATAGACAGCTTCGTCAACACTGGAATAATCACTCGGTTTAGCCTCTCTACTTGACCATTACCACGTGGCACACCCGTGGTGATGGGAATGTGTTCTATTCCCTCGTCTCTGCAATATTCGACGAAAGCATTCGAAGTGAATGCGGTCCCTCGGTCTGAAACTATTCTCCATAGGTTTCCGAAAACAGTGGCTTGTTTCTACAACAGCGATATAACTTCCTCCGTTGTCGTTGACTTCGTTAAATACAGCCACACAAACTTGGTGAATGCATCCGTAACAGCGAATATGTATTTGAAACACTTCCTGGTCGACGGCAACGGTCCAAGATGATCAACATGATAGGTATCTAGTGGCCCATCACCTTTGTCAATCGGATGTAACAAGCCCTCCAGCTTTACGTGTTTCTTCTCGGCTAATATACAGACTACGCATATATCGATGATGTGCGGGAACCAAAATTTCTGTCGAAGAACATATTCGGCTTTCCTCACGCTGAAATGACTACGTTCGTGCGCACTTCTTATAACGTCGTACTACATTGCCTTGGGCACAGTCACTAGAAGATCTCCACGTTCTTCGCGGTAAAGAATTCCTTGTCGCAGCGTGAAGTCCTTTTGTTTCTCGTCGTTTATATCTTGAATGATTTTTTGTAGTTCAATATTGTTCTGCTGGGCTCGGTGCACTCGTTCCATTAATGCGTCTACTCTCTTCTCGATCAGATATACTGATGCCGGATATCGGCTTAAAGCATCCACGTGCTTCATAGCCCTGCCAGGTCGATGTTCAAAGTTATAATTAAATTCGTCGATTAACAACGCCCAATGTGCCACTCTTAAGGACGTTTCCTTTTTTGCCATGACAGTCTGAACCAATCTTCACCGGGTTACCCAACAAATAAACGCGAAACTTATTCAATGCTTTCACAACGGCTAAAATCTCCAATCCATAGCTCGTATACTTCTCCAACTCGCGTAGTAAACTGGATGTAACTTTCCATCTTCATAGTCTCTCTGCAAAAGTATGGCACCGAGTCCTTGTTTAGTATGGCACCGAGTCCTTGTTTAGACGCATCCGTATGTAATTCTGTTTCGGACCCGACTCGATACAACTTGAGAACGGGACCATGTGCGAGTATGTCCTCTAGCTGTTGAAACGTTTTACCCTTTCAAACTTTATTCCGTCTTTCAACAAATTAGAGAGAGGACGAGCTATAGTCGAAAACCCTTTGATAAACTTACGGAAATAGCTGGTCAGCCCTAAAAAACTTTGTACGTCCTTCCCTGTTTTTGTTCGTTTGAACTCTGTTACAGCCATCGTTTTTTCCTTTCCTGGCATAATAGTGCCGTTTTCGAAAATGTATCCTAAATACTCCACTCTCTTTTCCAGGAATATACACTTTCCCCAGTTAAACGTTACGTTGTGTTCACTTGCGACCTTGAACATTCTTTGAAATTTCTCTAAACTATCTCGATCATCTTTGGCCGCAACTATCAAATCAACTAAATAAGACAATACGGTTCCATCCGTCAACAGGTCTCTAAATACTGCTCTGATGTGTCGTTGA
The DNA here is from genome assembly GCA_963969285.1 of Odontomyia ornata. Classification (NCBI taxonomy): domain Eukaryota; kingdom Metazoa; phylum Arthropoda; class Insecta; order Diptera; family Stratiomyidae; genus Odontomyia; species Odontomyia ornata. Next base: position 87,857,847 of record OZ017739.1, read on the forward strand.
AAAACTGCCGGTGAGTAGCAGATACCAAAAGGAACGCGCAAGAATTCGAACTGCCCATCCGGTGTAACAGCGTATACTTTACGCTGTTCTTTTCAACTGGCACATGATAGAATCCATTTTCTAAATCCAGAGTAGTGAATACGGTAGCGTCCTAAAATCTATCCAGCTGGCCCTCAATCAGAGGCAACGGAAAACAGTCCCTTATCATCACATTCTAATCTTTCCATTCTTTTTTTTTTCGTTGCTAGTGCTATTGGGCTAGAATATTTCGACGAACTAGGTCTCACCACGCCCTTTTCGATCAAATCATTGATTAGATCGCTCACGATATCGCGCTGCTCCGCCGACAAGCGTCTTGGATTTTGTTGTATTGGAATATCGTCCTTTAGTATAATTTCCATTTCCACACCGGAATTCTTTGTCGGGCGCGGTTTGTAGCTTTAAATCAAATCTCTTAATGTACGGCCTATGGTTCGGTCTTTAATGTGCGGCAACTGCATACTGGGCCCTTCAACGACGTTTATGCGCATAATCTTCTTCACTGCGTCTTAGAAGTTATTCTTTGCTTCGAGCTTATCCGTATGAGATTCAGCGTTGAGCTCTACCAATATAGCATTGCCATATCTTAGACGTACTTCAACGGAGTTTGTCAGCTCTGCTCCGAGCAAAATATCGCATCCCACATAATGGTCTGGAACAACGTGCATCTGCAAAACAAAATTAAATCTATCCACACATACCGGTGCAGTGAAGCTACCAAGCGTTCTCAAACCAACTGAACCTACGAGTATGCCGTCGAAGAGTACGCCTTTAAAGCAGGTGCACCCAGACTTTCGTAGGTGCTGCTCGTCATTAAGTGAAGATCACTGCCACAGTCGAACATAGCTTTAATATCCTTTCCGCACACCTTCACTATTTTGTACACTTTCCTGTCCGTTGTATTTAATGCATTACAGTGTTTTCTATCTGCCTCCCGTTAAATTCCTTGTGCTCCTTGGCATTGTGCTTTAGTGTGTCCAAACTTGTTGCACCGAAAGCACTTCAACCCCTTCAACTTATCCGGACACTCACGGCTCAAGTGTGTTTTATCCCCGCAGTTGTAACATCGCTTCAACTCTATACCGCTTGGACGTTTTTCACCACCAGCATTTTCGTTCGATTTCCGATCTTGCAAGGATATTTCCTCAAACGCAAGTAGTAAAGCGGGCATTGACCCAAAACCCTGTAAACGAGCCACGTCACGCAATTGTAAATCCGAAATACCATCAATGGCATAGCTTACAATTTCCTCTTCGTCCAGGCTAAGGTGATTCGCGAGAATCGTCTTTTCATGTACGTAGTCACAGAACATCTCACTTCTCTTCCAAATCCGATCTTCGAATTGTCGTCGCATTATAATTTTATTTGTTCGGCGATAAAACATCTTCTTCAATTCCCGTAAAAGTTCGTCAGGGGACAACGCTATATACTCCGGCTTAGAGTGACCTATCAATATTTTGGTCGTATCGTCGAGTTTATAAGCCCGTCGTAAAAACAAAACCTGCTTCTCCCATGTTTCGTAGATATCCGTCTTTCCATCGAAAACATTGAGAAGGTCTGCTAGCGTCGCAACATTTATCTTGGGTGTAGTGTGCACCACCAAACTCGAGCGCACTAGCCGCGAATGTTCTATGTCGGCATGCACGTCTGCATTGTTCTCGGTACGACTACCACTGTCGCCACTAACACCATCACCAACTGATTTGCTTCGCCGTAACATCTCTATTTCGTGACGCACTAAGGCAAGTTCCCGTTCGGCTAACTCTTTCTCGCGCTTATATAAACGATTTCGCGCTCACGGACAGTCTCCGCCGCTAAAACACTTGACTTAATGCCATCCTCCTCGCCCGACGCACCGTTCACTGAATTTTTTTCTGCCATTTCTCAAAATTCCACCATCCACTGTCCCGACGGATTTGCTGTGGCAATGCGTTTCACTAATTCGGCTTTATTTCCCGATAGACTAAGGTCTTTTGCTTTTAATATTTCTTTTAACTGCGGCATCGTGAGCCTACACGCATCTTCTTCCACTTCGCTAATATTTCGTGATTTTTCAACACAGTTAGCGTCACTTTTTTTCTTGCCGTGTCGGACACCTGTTAATTTTCACATAAAACTTCTCAATATCCCGGACGAGCCCCCATGTAGAAAAATAAATCAATGGAAAAATGAAATGGGTACCAGTAAATAAAAACACTTAGTTATGTCTTAGTTGTATCATTTATTTCTGTTTATTATAACCACGCGCACCGGGGGCCAGATCAAGACTGTCCTGATTCCTCTTTTGCGGTCGACCGCGTCATCTCTAAATCTCTTTCTTTCCTACATTACATTGATTGATCTCTACCGGCGAGAAGAAATTTTGTGACTGACTCGAGAAAAGTGTCTCTTTAGATTGCGTGTGAATAAGAGATGAATGTGTGTGAGTTAAATGTGCCATCTGCGTTGATAAAATGGAAGTAATTGAAAAGCCTCAATTGTAAATTTTTTACACTCTCTCTCAATCGAGGCTTGGAATGACTTAAGTGATGATACTCCATGATCACGTATGTGATCAAGATGCTTTGCTCCTGGTAGCCCCTTGGCCAATATATTGGCAGGCATTTTCTCGGTTGTCGAATAGACAAAATTAACTGAATAGTACTATTTTCAATACTTGACGAATAAAATAATATTTGACATCTATGTGCTTAGTTCAAGAATGATGCACAGAGTTTTCGGCTCCTTGATTATCGTTAAAAGTTGTCACTTTCGTAAGACTCGGGAATCAGTGATCGCCATGTACTCGGCTCCGGTGGACGTCCCACGATATAGCAGCTCTACTTAACGCAAAAATGGAGTCAGTATATGAGCACCTATCAATTGAAAAATTGACCCAAGCAGCATCGACGAAGCATTTTAAAAAAATTGCAACCTTCCTGAATTTGAATCCAAAACTTGAGGTTCCCTTGAGACATCGGAGGACACGCTAGGCTGCAGTCCGTATCGTATATTGGCCTGTTAAGTTTACAGACTTTAGGCGTTCAGTCGAATTTCTTCAGCATGTCCTGAGCTTTCCTCGAGAGGTTGGAGTCCTCTTTACGATTCGAGCATTTTCTACAAAATATCGGTTTGTTCCATAAGAAAGAGAGTGTCCATTTCGGCATTTAGGTACGCTGTTCAATATCGAGTTGTGTGATTCTGAGATCAAATTTTACTCTAAGTATAATCAGGAGTCAAAGCGAGCGTAAGCGAACAACGAGTGCAAAGGTTTCCCTTTGCTACGACACAGGCCTTCTTTTGCTCCATATTTATTTCGAAGCCACGTCCGACATTTGATTCCTTTTTTCGTTTATCGGCTGATTAACTTATTCAAAAGTCTCCATTGTGATTAAACTTCTGATTTCTTCATAAATAGCGTATCCCCACTCGCTGCTTTCAAATCCAGAAAGGGCCTCCTTCAAGGAAATTTAGCGGGTGTTCATGAAAACATCAACATTGTGAACATTTATCAGCCACATTTTGAAGAATTTCACTTTTATACGGATCGCACACAACCGTTCATTGACTGCCTTAAAATCAATAACGTGCGATTTGAACTCCCTATCCACAATGAAGGCTACTCCGAATTCTCTTTTTCCAGTAGTCTTCCCACTTTTCAATATTGCGTGCTATCTCATGTCTTGAATGTCGTTTCCAGTCCGATTCGTTTGCTGGACTGCCAGTACTTTTAATTTATACTGACTGGCCTGTTGTAAAAGGTCCTTAACAACGCCAAGGTAATTGAGTGATCTGACATTCCAGGATCCAATGCCATTGTCCTTTTTTCGTTTGCGAGGTCATTGCCGTGAGTCCAATCCATTCCGAGGCCTACATTTAAAGGTTTTCCAGGGAGCCCGTCGCCCAACCTCCATTCCGGCGGCATGTTTATTACGTCGATTCCGTTATCAGGCGCGAAAGATACGCCTTCACCCTCTTACGTCCTCATAAAGGAGGTTGAAGTAGGATTTAGTAGCAGAGCTGTAGATGTATTTACATTTATTAGCATTTCTCGGCATTTAATGTTACATTATTGGGGAGCCAGTAAACCCAATGTGCACCCCAAGAGCATTTACTACCATTTGATTGGGGGGTTTGGGATGAGGAACCATGGAAGCTGTGGGTTGAGGAAACAAGGGGTTCCCTCCTCCTTTCTCAAACGGGCTTGGGACCGTCTATGGCGGAGCTTACTGACTTCGATTTTTGCAGCGAATGCATGCTTGAAGGCTAGCATTTGCAGGATCTAATGACGCCACACGAATCATATTGTAAAAAAATTTAACACGCAGGCACGAAAATTCAAGTCATCGCGTTCCTATAATGTTTTCACTACTAGGGCGTAATTAACACAAAAAAGATGCAGGGGTTCGCGGACACGGAAATCGGATTCTAAATCAAACCACAAAATAAAGGTGATTATGACCTGGTATGTAAAAAGTGATTACATTACAGGGAGAGCGAGAAAGGATTATCTGGTGTTATAAACGCTCAATAGGGGACAAAAGTTGGTACTTTCAGTTTGCGCCGCCTAATCTGGGGCAAACCCTTGATGACAGGTTCACGGTTAAGTGAACTACTCATCCCTAGTGCAAGCTTTTTAAGATTTTTCCGAGGCAACACACTACCCAAAAAGGTGGTTAAATCGTTTTCATATACGAGATCTAACCGAAAAGTTTCTGACATACGAGTGCGGGCTGATAAGTAAGCAATGCTACAACTTCTGTAACCCACCTGAAAAATACGTTTTGAGGTCGACAAAATAGGCCTCCGTGGCGGCGATGATCTCCTCAATCGACTGAAATTTCTGACCGGTGATTGACTTTTTCAAGTTTGGAAACAAAAAGAAGTTGCACGGGGCCAAATCTAGAGAATACGGTGGATGGGATTGCAGTTTGTAGCCCGATTCATCCAATTTCGCCGTGGCGAGGGCAGTGTGAGCCGGTGCGTTCTCATGGTGGAAGACCACCTTTTCTTCGCCAAATGGGCCCTTTTTTCTGCAATTAGGCGTCGAATCTGCCAAATAATTCGTTATAGTAGAGCCCTGTAACCGCTTTGCCCTTCTCCAGGTAGTCGATGCAGATCACAGGTTGTGATTCTCAGAAAACGGTGACCATCACCGATAAGACAGTCTTCGCCTTCTTCGGAGCACGTTCACCGGGTAAAGTCAACTGTTTCAACTGTCTCCTTGTCCCTGGTGTGTACTAGTGGAGCCATGTTTCGTGAACGGTCACGAAATGACGCAGAAACTCCTTCGGGTTGCATTTAAACAGCATCAAACGCTGCTCTGAAGTGGTCTCACGGATGCGTTTGATGCCCGGAGTGAGCAAGCTCGGCACTCATCGCGCCGATAGCTTCCTCATGCCTAAAATTTCATGCAGGATATGACCCACGCGGTCTTTTGAGATGCCTACTGTCTCAACTATCTCGCGCACTTTCAATCGGCGGTCCGCCAATACGAGCTCATGGATTTTTGTCACGTTATCCTCCGTGGTAGCCGTTTTCAGGGCACGTTGAAAACGGGTTAAACTAATTTTTTACAGTCGCCTTCGCACGAACAGAATCACGGTACACAGAATTCAAGCGCTCTTTCATTTCGCTGCGTGATTTCCCTTCCAAAACCAACAATCGAATCACCAACCGATGCTGCTCTTTCTCAATTTTTCTTAAATCCGCGGACGCGCTCGCTTCCACTCGCGGTCAAAACAAAACACGAGCCCGAATCGGCTGAAATTTTGACAGTAGCCGACTAAGAGAATGTACTGCACGATAGTGAATGTCTCTTGCGATAGTGGCGCCATCAGGTGGTGAAGATAATTACTTATCAGACTGCCCTCTTCGCGCAAGTGTATTTTTTTCGCCACCCAGCTCACGGCTCCTACAAAATAGTCCCATCGGTGTTTCTACATCCTGAAACAGCCCTGGAACTCAGATTTCGGAATCGCCTACAGTGCACTTACCGTTTTAGTTTAAATCGTCTCGATGACCAACCGTTGTCCATAGATCGGTATATTCAAAGCTGGGCACAGCCAAACGAGAGAATTTCCAAATTGTTCTGAGCGATTTTGTAGCGAAGCTTTTCTGCTCTTCTGTGAGAAAATTCGACGAACGCACAAAAATTCTCTACGAATAACTACACACAGCGTGCGAAACTAGGCATCCTGTCGATAACTGCGGTACCGAGGAAGTTTGAAAGGCTCTTGCCCAAAATCACGGAGACAAATCTCGAAGATGGGCTTAAAATCGTCTAACTTTCGTGCAAGTCTTTTAATAAAAAAATTCCGGTTGCCTCATAACGTTTGCAAACTTTCTAGCTGAGACTTATAAATAACTATTTCATATCATGTAACTAGTATGAGGCTTCTGTGATACCATGTGTAATAGTATAATCATCACCACCTATGGCGTGACAGCCCAAGCCGGGCTTTGGCCTCCAAGGTTAATCTCCTCTAATCTTTATTTCCTTTTTTGGGTGAATTATAGTTTTTTTTTTTATCATAGGGACGTTCCGGAAGGTACTTCCTTCCTCAGTGAACAAATCAGTTTGTGAATGAGCAATTCTTACATTTACTTTTATACTTTCTACTTTTTTGAAAAACCAAATTTAACTATCCTTTAATTGCTTTAGCTAATAGCAGGTAATCTTATATCCTATTTTACATCTATATCTACTAATCTATTTTGAAGGCAAATTTGGCAATAGCTAATTACGTTCATTACTTAATCTAGGTAATCCTAAGCCAATATTTATTTTTGTTTCCACAGGTCATTAAAGGTGACTTAATGCATATAGAGGAGAGTAATTATTGCCCAGGTTGGTGTTCATTCTTTTTTGTATTTCAACCCGTTGATGTGTAGGCTTTCGTAAGGGTCCGATTTCCGCTGATTTATAACCTCTTTGATGACTCTAACGATCTCCTTGCTTATTGGGTGCCAATTTGGCAGTTTTCAGCTCCTCTGAAGTGCTCCTGCAGTCGTACGCCGATCAACCGTTTGGTTTGTCCGATATGCCACTCTTCTCCCACATGTTTTTTGGATCCTTTGGGCTTCCGAGAATGGTTTTTAGTTGCATACTCCTGCTCGAATCAACTATGTCGATGTTCCTTTTCTTCAGTATTGTTTTTGCACTTTGAAACAATGGTGAGAATGTTATCGCCGCCTCAATATTTTTGGATTCACTATTTTGCCCGATTAATGTGTTATGGTGGTTTATTGCGTCCTTCAATTTTTATTAATTATTTGGTCGATCATTGTTTTACGATAACCGTTAATATCTGCTATCTTTTTGATGTTTTCCAACTCCATTTGATATCGGTCTTCGCTGAGGGGCAATTTCGTTAGCCGGTGTACTATATAATGAAATGCCGCCAGTTTTTGCTGTATTGCGTGGTTTGACGATGCTGGTATTGTCCATTGTGTCGCTGTGGGTTTACTGTAAATATCAAGTTGCAGTTGCTTGTCTTCTTCACGAATGGGATTCTTCCGTTGTTTTCTCGCTCCACGCCAAATTGTATGTTGTTATTTATCGTGTTTAGTTTTGTCAACATTTCGTCAAGCTCCGTTATTTTTAATATCGCTAGTACGTCATCCACATATCTAAGATAAACTCTAGGCATCATTCCAAGTTCGTCTATTCTCTTTTCCATCGCTGCCATGTAAATTTCTGCCAATACCGGTGAAAGTGGGTTCCCCATTGCTGCTCCTCGAAATAGTTTTAGGCCATGCATAGTGTAGCTAACTTTGCGTATTTTTTCAGTTTCCTCCATTCCATTGTTTCATCTTCTCATGACAGCCATTGCTCGAATTCATATAACGCCGATATTATAGGTATACTGGGGAACAACGACCTTACATCAAATGGCACGATTGTTTCGTCGTTATTGATTGGACCACCTTCTAGCTCAGAAATACTCCTTTGGCATCTGAGATTGAACGTGCCATAATATTGACGTCATCAGCATATGCTACCAATTGTGCGGACTTGAAAATTAGTGTGCCCAAGGTTTCAGCTGATGTCTTCCTGATGATGTGTTCCAGCGCAATATTACGGAGCATTGGAGCAAGTCCATCCCCTTGTTTTAAGCCTGATTCCATTATAAAGCTGTATAGTACAATCAACAACTAATTGAAATGCTTATTGTAATAGTATGATAAGCATTTCGATTAGTTGTTGATTGAAAGAATGACCGAATCGTTTCTTATTCTGCTAAACTCCTGGAGGTGTAAGCATAGACAAAGTTCTTTCTTGGTATAATCGAATATTTGATTTTGCTGAGCATTGTATTCAGTATAATAAAAAAACCCTTTGAACCGGGTAATATGATTTTAGTAACTAAATGTTTTGCGCTGCTTCCTTCAGTGGAATACAAGATCGTCGGCCGCATGTGCGAATATAATTCTCCTTCCATGTGACATTAAAAATATTCATCAGTTCAGCCGGACTCACAGAACCTATTGTATCTTTCTCTGTAAGGAAGCGGAGTCACGTTTACACATTTCAAAACTAAACTCCATGACAACATCACAGGAGACCAAGGCATATCGCAGTTTCGTAGTTTCCAACCAATTAAGTTCAAAAAAAGAGAGAAAAAATTGTAGCCCATACTTTTTTTCGTTCAAAGTGGTTTACACTCTAGAAAAACATATTACCCCTCATTCACAGGGGTTACTCCGACTGGGGGTTTCGGTCCCGGGGTCGCTCGTCGAAAGACGGGCGTGAGCGCCACTCGCTCCCAAACTACCCCCGTATGGCCGCCTAGCGAGACTGCGGCACGCCGGAGTATGATTCCTCCGCTCTGGATCCGCACGGCACCTCTAACGTTACCACCTGAAAGGAAATGTTCCTGACACCTGTATTCACGCTCAACTTTTGGGGCACACCGGACACCTATAATCTTCCTTTTGTTACCTATATCCATCTTTTGAGGCGCACCTATTGCCGGTAACCCTCTCACCGCGCGCACACTCCTCGGAACCAAGTGGAAGAATTTTCTAATTATCCTATTTATCTACACAAAACACCTGTACCACTCGAGCCACGCGCACACTTCGGTATTCAAATATAACTCCACTACTTCGTTTAACTAACAGATTATATTATTCCAATTTTTCACTAAAATTACTTATCGCTAAGAGAGTTACAAATAAACAAAATTATGTCAAAGGATACTTAGCTTAAATCCCAAAATTCTTGAAGTTGGGGGGCCCCTTTTTCTTGCACGCTGCTCCTGCAAGAAGTATCAGCAGTTTTCGGGTACATCCGACCTCCGTGCCGCAATCGCTTGTTACAGCGCACTCCTCTGCTGATTCTTGACGGCTTAACAATTCTCTATGGCAAATCAATTCTCGATGGCTTCGCAATTCTCAATAGCAAATCGCCGTCGTACACACGCGTTGACAAAATAGATTATACTGGTCGCTGCTCGGGTACCTCCTCGGATTTACATAGGTTAGATCGCTCCACTCGCCAACCGTCCTTAAATAAAAAATCTCACTAACGGAGCACCGGTTTCAATTCGAGGTCAACTCGACGGCGGTTAATGCACTTTTCCTCTGGAAAAGTTGTCCGCGGCGAAAAATATTCGTTGCACATCACGGGCTTAAACCGTTCCGATGGCATTTCTACTTTATCACGGTGGAGAGTCTCCACGATCCGTCGTCTGATGGCTATTGTCTTGTATATTCATGTATGTGTAAAGGCTCAATAAATTTGTATGTACGAGTATGTATGTGGCTGCTTCAAATGATGCTTTTCATTTTGCAGATAGATAGCTGGACAGATATTGTATTGAGCACGTTGCAAAATGCTCAAATTGTCTGGAATGGTAGCGAATTTATTTACCAGCGAAATTATTCAATTTTTCCTTTAGCCTCGTGCAACTCTTTAGTTAACTCCTTTACTTTTTCATAGCGTTCAACTATAATTTTTGATTTCATTCCTTCAGGTTCCGATTGATGTTATTTCTTTAGTTCATTCATTTAATCTTCTAATTTTTTGTCCGATTGAATTCATAAGAGTTGCCATATGGGTTTGCGATCCACGGTTAGACGTATTATTAGTATCAGCATCTCCAGAAAGTTTTGCGGAAGTAATTGCGTCCAGGCTTGATTCATTCCTCGTTACTTGTGGCGGTCCTTTACTACTTACATGGAAGTCTTTGCTTAAATTCTTAACCTAATTCCTTAATTTAATTACAAAATTGTTTACATTTAAAGAACTTGCAACTACTGAGTTTCGTCGTGGCTCGGTTGGTTATGGTGTGTTTTATTTAAATTATTTTCTTCTTTAAACAAGCGCATTTTTTCTTTACTCCTCGTGCTTGTGGTAAGAGGGTTTCCTTAAGGGGAAAGTAAAAAGACGATACCGTAATAATATACCTATCCATAACCGCCAAAATCATCATGTTATTTTCCACAGATTCATGGGGTATTTCAACGGAACAGCAACAAGCACATTAACCCCCAAAGGCATTAAATGTAGCGCGCTAGCATGCAATTTTTTTCAGCTAGGTTGGTGAATCCATGAAACTTTCTCGTAACCCGAAAAAATGCTCTCATATGAGATCATCAATCGAACAACTCTTCTTCAACCATTATTCTTCTGTTCGTGGCTTCCATTCAATTTATCTGGTTTTATGGACTAAGAGCCGAGCGATTTCATTTCGCCCCCTTTTTACAGGTGTGCTTGTGTGTTTACTCGGTAGCTTTTCTTTTAAAACCCTATAGAAAACTCCAACTGACTGTTAGTCCACTTCGTTTTCTACACTCCTTTCTCCTCACATTCATTTGTGAGTCCAGATCTTTTTTCCTTCACAGGTCTAAAATATCCGCGGTTGAAGTTAAAACTTAAACAAGTTGAGTAAGCAGGAGAGTGCTCCTACCAGAAGGTCTTTGTAAACATCCTAGGGTTAAAAACAAGTTTTCTAATAGCGTGAATCGATAACTTGAATTATTCATCCAATACTTGGATATGGAAATCGTTCAAATTTATGCAAAAGATGCACAATTTCTTTCATAAGCACCGTGCAGCCGCCATTTTGATCTAGCTTTTATAATTTTTCTGAATGCTCGGCCGATCGAACATATTCAAGTTAAACACCATTCCTTAAATTTTCATGAAAATTGAAAGAAAATTAAAGTCCTTAGGTCAATTTGAAATATGTACCAACCATAAACACATTTTAGGTACATTTTGCATTCCCCTGGACCCCCTAATTCATAAAATGATCTTATTATTTCAGATTCTAAAAAAGACCTTTCATTTGATACCCCACTTGACTACCTTTGATTAAAAACATTTTTAAGGGCTAATTCGTTAATAGGGGGGACCCCCCCGTAAAAGATTTTCAAATTTTTGATAAGACCTTAACTTTTGAGAGACCATCACTTCCGACCTTTTCACAAAGTTTGAGCATTCCAGCTTCTATAGTTTCTGAGGAAACTAGCTGTGACGCACGGACAGACAGGTCGCGAAACTAGTAGGTCTTAGTAAAAAATTTGTTTACAAAGACCTAAAAATCATGCATGTTTAATAACATGCGTGTAAAATTTAATCTCTAGTCTGCGTGGTCAAGTAGTTAGAGTGCTCACCCTGTAAGTTGTGGGTCCCAGGTTCAATCCCGTCGGTGACAACAATTTTGTTTCGAGTGATTCTTCAAACGGACCGTTAAGTTATGATACATACTAATTTCAAATCAGAACGTATGGCAACTGGGTGGATGGACACACGGCCAAAGCGTAGTACTGATTATATTACCTTCTCGAGTGCCGATTCCATCAAGGTAATGAGATACTATATCTCTAAGCGAAGGCCCGAAAAAGACTGTGAGGCTAAGACAAAAAACATTAATCATTTGCCGTTTATGCCCAGGAATTTCGCGCCATCTCGATCATTTTCCTCCTCCTCAATAGCTAAAAGTCATCATTCGTGTGCCATTTACCAGTGCGACGTTTCCCGTTCGAGTTGCCGTCATACCCAGAGTCCCCGGTAGAATTTTCTCTGTAATAAACATACATCAACAATTTGTGTATCATACAGAAAATCATCATGATTGGAATGTTGGTTTGTAAGTCTTGTGGACGAAAATGCCCCTCCGCTTCCTTGAGTGTCGTTGCTACTGAAAATGTGCTTTCCCACCTTAGAGTAGCCTTTTATTACTATTGTGAATGTTGCTGGTGCTAGTGATAAAAAGATTGAAGTTGACAATGTCGAAAATGATGTTGCGGCTGCGATTGAATGTGAGGTTTAGGTGATTATATGTTTGGTTACGGAGACTATATGAGGCCATGAGCGGATTGCATTGGGATTCAACATGATGAGCTTCTTGATGCGTATGAATTGTTTGATTCCAGATTGGTTCTTCTTGTTGATACCGTCCGTTGTCTGTTCGCTCGTTCGTCTGTTCTTCTGACATACAATATTTTATCCCAAAGGTTAAAAAATCTCAAATGAGTAGGAACAAAATTGAAAGCGGTCAAGCATGAAAGTCTTTGTCAGAGAGCGTTTGTATTTCTGTGTCGGCCTCAAAAACGATCTGAAACGAAGCATTGTTCAATATCGTTGCAGTCGACAATATTTTTTCCTAACTGAAATCTCAAAAAGAATATTACTGATGTTTTTCATGTATATAAAATGAATACTAAATTAACATTAAAACTTAAAGACATGCAGAAATCTCGTTCTTATCTTAAATTGCACTAAATTTATTATAATAAAATGCCACCGTAGCTGACAATCGAAAATTATTAACAGTAGAACCTTTTGAAGGGGAAATAATTTAAACAATTATAGTATTAACCCTTAAGATTGTGACGACTATCCTTTTCATCATATATTAATTTACTTTTAGGTACTATTCTTGAGGAGGTCATTTTTTAGACGATAGTACTTAAATGAATATTTAAAAAAAATTCAAAGTTCATCCTTCACAATAAAGAGCAAAATGGAGAAGCGATTACGTAAATAACTGATGAGTGGGTGATATTTTTATTTTATTGTAAAGTGATTTGAACGTTAGAGCTCTTGAGTATAACTCGGTTTAATTCAATTCAAGATTTCTTAACATTTTTGCCCCAAAGTTGTTCTAAAGTTCAATCCACTGCAGCAAAATAATATTAAAATGTGTATTTGGGATAATTGGTATTTAAAAAAAACATATGAATTGCATAGGAAAAGCAAGTAAACGGGATATCATCCATGTGGCGTTGGTGTAGGATATTTTGCTTTTTAAATACTGGTAGTTAAAACTTTTCATACACACAAGGATCGTATAATGACGAAAAAGCTAACAGAAATTATGCTTAAAAATTTAAATATGATCATCAGCTTCTATTTTGAACAAGTTAGAATACTCCATTAATCGAATCATCACCATCATTGTATGTAGCCTTGTTTGTCTTAGTCATTGTCGTGCCGTACCTGAAATTCAAATTTGCTTGTGGCGCAAAATTTTTAACAGGAGTATTCACCTAAAACGAGGAATCATTTACACGAGTAGAAACACAAAACCAATTGGACACACTGCATCTGCAGTCTCGGTAGCACAATGCTCATTCTTGATGTGTTTTCGTGTTTTAATTATTGTAGAATTTTTAGTAGTGGTTGAGAAATGATCAGCTGTCCTCATAAAATATCACCATATAATCGCGTAGTTTTGATTTGAAAATTTATTATTTTTTAATTTGTCGGATAATAACCATCTTTGCGGCTTTCAGATATTCAATCCTTTTCTCACATTAAGTACACATTCTTAACATGCTTTAAATACTTTGGGTACTAAGTCGAAACTATTTGGGTGGGGTACGTTAACAAAAAAAATTATGGTTATCTAAATCTAAAACTTTATAAATATTTCAATTTAGGTCATATTAATTGAGATCAGTAGTCACTGCATTTATCAAAATGTTATGCTAAATAATCACGAATGCTTTCAACAGAATGAACTCTAACCCTTTCAATATTTGTAATGCGTTGTTCAATGTTTTCGTGTGAACTTTCAATGGCAATTTCCATTTACATCCAATTGCATATCCTTCCTATATTGTTACCTTCCAGCTAACGACACAACGTCCACTTCGATCGGAGGTTGAACGCGAACGCAGGCTATCTCGTCCAGCGAGTATGGCAACGCCCACATCAAGTATGAAAACACTCGTGTTGGGCGACACACATTCTTTATCAGGAGGAGACAGTAGCAATCGCAATTCGATGGGTAAGTTATTTGAAGTAAATTTAATAAGTCAACCTTTAAATGGATTTTAATATACGAGTAGATTCTTATTCGGCAACACCAGACTCGGCATCTGAGGAAGATCTAATTCCACCACCGTTACCAGCAAAAACACGCGACTCGATCGACTACAGTAGTCTTACAGCCAACGACATTCTACGTTCGTCGAACGGTTTGCATGGCCAAAACCTTATTACCCAGCATACAACAACGACAGCATGGGCTACGAGCAATTATACAACAGTATCACACACCGTAACAGGCCAAACCTCTGTTTACGAATATGTTGAAGCGAAGAACTTTAATCTTTGCGTTGAAGATAAGCGAAGACCACCAACACCACCACCAAAGCCATCCAGAAACAGTAAATATGTTCCTGCTACATAGGAGAATGAGCATTTCTTTATAAGGATAAGTAAAAAGCTAAGAATAGAGTGTCACATAATAGTAATAATAACAATGAATAAATTAGATACATCCCATCTCCCAAAATTTACTACATCTTTCATTAAGCTTTCAACAGACAACTCTTTTCAAAACATATCGCAAGAGCAAACGTCCTATCAAATATTCCTAAATATGAGTAGTAAAGTTTGGTTAACGCTGTGCCACTTAGTTACGAAAAAATGTTAAACGACCAAAACTAGAGAAGAACAACTATTATTAAGTCTAATTACGCACAATAAAGTTGATAGCAATATTTTACGATATTGATTATCAAAGATAACTATTTAAATGATAATGTAATAAAGTAGATAGGGTAAAATGTACCATTTTGTTTAGCATAGTTTGTATCATGTATTGCGAACAAAGCTCGTTTAATGAGCGTCACGTATATAGAATCGCATAAAATACCTACACATATCAAGCTTTTATTTTTGATTTGCTATCAAAAAAAATTTATAAGAGAACGGCTCTTCCCATTACAATGACATAAGTGTTTAAACACTGATAAGATTGCACTAAATGCAAACAATAAATGACAACTCGCACGTTCTAAAATAAAGCAAACTGATAACGAATTATTGATATTTCTATTTTTTAACGGAGAGGCCTTTATTTATACATATTTTATATACATATATAATGTAAATGTTTAATATTAAAAGTCAATTATTTTGGCGTCAATGTCTTCTATGTATGTACGAGTATCTACAGAAGCTTCATAGTAGTAAAACATAAGAAACAACAAATCAACTTAATGTGTAATAATTTGTGCTTTAATTAAAAAAAGGAAACATTTTATTTATAATTTGCAATATTTTATTTGATTCATTTGTGTATAACAAAGACGAAAATTATAATGGAATTGTTTATATGTTAAGTCGCGCATACTTTTATTTTAGATTTTGCATACTATGCCTGAATGGTGTACCAAAATATTAACGTACGATTATCGTACATTATACCAATTGTTTTACGTTTTTATGTACAATGTGAAAGGATTATCGAATAAGCATGAAATTTAAATAAATAATCATCTTATAAAATGTATTAGTTTCATTATCGAACAAGTTGGGTACGCAAAACTACGCTCCTGTCAATTCTACATTTAGCCTTCGTTGCATATAAACATGTTTTTAATTCGCTCCTGTCAAGTTTTCAAAAAAATTTAGTTAATTTTTTTAAAAGTCAGTCCAAAGCTAATTTTGGTTTTTATTGGAAAAAGCTTTTATCGTCGAACGAATCGACCCACGAATAAATCAAGAAAGCAAATAATCCAGAGACTAATTCGGGACTGCTGGTATGGACGAGCCCGATGGCTTCCCACTGTTGGGGGAGTCCGGGAAGACAAGCAATATAAAATTGGCGGCAATCGTCAATAAAAGGAGACATACGAGTAACCACAAAAGCTCCGCAGATGGCGGACGTAAAACCTAAATAATTGAAAACCAACAAGAAGTGATTCGACTTCGACATGAGAATCAAGAATTAAGACTACGACTATAATCCCTCGGAGATTTGTTCAAGAGAGGGATGAAAACTCAAGATGCAGAACCACTTAACAAATCAATAAGGAAACTAAGACAAAAACAGCTGTAAAACAAGCTACCCCAGAAGAAATCTTAAGTGCTGGAGGCGCTAACGACAGCCAAAACTATTATGCAGCGCTGGACGGACTACAACAAGAAATGGACGTTGAAGAATGCATTGAACGTAATTCTAATCAAGATAACAATGATAATTTTATTCCGTACTTAAAAATAAAAATAAGGAGAAAAAACCAGCTCGCAGTTCTGTTGGTCCTTCTCAAAAAGTCCCCAAAAATAATAGAAAAAAAATTTACCACTACTCGGTACAGATTCCAAATAAGAGCAGTCCGTGTTCTTCAACAAATAAGGTACTTGAACTTCCGAGTGGTGAGGTGGGAACGCCTCCAGGAAAGCGAAGTAAACCAGTGTTATCGGCAGCAAAGATTTGGATATTCGGCTGCCAACTTCGCCATGTATTATCAGTGCGTCAAATGCAAAGACGTTCATGCTACCGGTGAGTGCAAATTGGCTCAGACGGAGCCAAAAAAGAAATGATACTGTGTTAACTGCGGAGTTGTTGGTCATCTGGCATCATATCGAAGATGCTCCTGATACCAAAATGCGAGAGTAAAATTTGTTCCAATGCAAACACACCAACACCGCAGTGTCTTAGCTCCAAACTTCGTCAAGCCTGGAGTATCACTTGCGCTCGCCGTTAGAGGACCAGCAGAAAATGTTGTAAATACTGTAGGTGGCAATAATGAGCGGCTTCTCAAAATTTACCAGCAACTAAATTCCGATAAGCAAAATACGAAAATGAATTTCGTATTTCAGCGTTTAGGGCTTTCTAATGCCTCAAAATAACTTGTCATCCCGTCACATTCCCATGGATAGGATTCGTATCATCTTGATCAACGTTAACTCCATTGTTACTATGCAACGACGTATCTTTCCCTTGAATTTGTAGCGCACTCTTCGTTTTGTAAAATAAAAACACAATTATGTTTTCTAATTTAGATGTAATTCGATTTTATTCTCGCGTGTATTTTCAGACTCGCACATTAACTTATCTTTTCTTATTTAAATCGGATTTTTTGTCACTGCCGTTAGTGTAGTGGTATGGTTATTATTGCTTTTAGTGCAGGCGAATAAACTGTACCTTTTAGTAAAGTGTACTAATAACCTTTCTGGCAAATATTGACATATAGAAATTAAAATGTATAAAATTAATTAAAATGTAAAATATGAAATTAATTTGTATTGCTACAAATTCGTTGTTAAGAGCAAAGGTGGTCGGTTCCGATTTCGTTCGAGCGGACGTAGACGGAAAATCATAACAGTTCCCAAAATTAAACATCGAAACAATGTGGAAGGATATGAAACATCAACCACTGCAAGGTTGAAAAGATTGAAAAGCCTTCTCACACGCGTCAACAATATTTATGGGTTATTTTTGGACTACAACCATCCCTCGTTGGTTTTGTTGAAATTACACCTGAAGAATGTCCGGAACTTAATCCGTTCATACTTCAGCAGTGAGGTCAGCAATCAATGGGCGGAAAATTGAGGGGTACTAGCCCACAGGACCCAGATGGCGTTTTCGCGAAAGTTAATAGCATATTCTGTAAGGAGTCTCGAATGAAGGTATCGAATCTTGAAGTCACTAGTGATGAGATAAATCTTCTCCATAGGGCTGGTATCGACATTGATAGTACGACTCCGGATAGAAATGGAAACTGGATTATATGTGAGGGATTGGATAAACTTGCCCTGATTGGAACACATTTTGAATTGGTTCATCTACCATACCCTGAGAGAGGGAATGACATATTTCCAGAGGTCGTTGAACCAAAAGTTTTCGACTTCAAATCAAGCCTGAACGGCCAATAAATTCTTCATTTCAATGAAACATTAACATCTGACCTCATACCGAGCTTGAATCTTATTGATTATTTTGTTAGCTATGAAGACTTGTGTTTCATATTTCGCAGGATAAACAACCAGAAATCATGTGGTACTCATGGTATTCCAAATGTAGTTCTACGACATTTGCCTGAGGTTGCTATTAGGAATTATTGCATATTGTTCAACAACATGTTGAGCGATTCAAATTTTCCAAATGAGTGGAAAAAGGCTAAGGTATTTCCGATCTTGAAGAAAGGAAAAGGATCTTCATGCCCTAAAAGCTATCGCCCAATCAGCTTGCTGCCTAACATCAACAAGGTGTTTGAAGTGAAACCTGACAATAATGCGCGAATTCAAGGTCTTGAAAAGTCTACAGCAGGGAACGGGTAGTGCGCCTTTACTTTTCTCAATACTGAACGGCTTTGATTTTAACGTCTCGCCCACCAGATCATTGGTAGCGTTTGCTGATCATCGTATAAATGACCAAAAGCTACAATAGTTCAGAACAATCTTCAAAAAATGCTCAATGATGTGCAGCTGTACACTGACAATTGGCGAATGAAAATCAATGCGCAGAAGTACGAAACAATTTTGTTTCGGACAATGCTGTAGGGGGTCAGTCAAGATCTGAAACGTACTTGGAAGGATTTCCACATCATGGCTGGCGAGGGTCGTTTAGAACGGGCTCCACATAAGCCCTGTGTTCGATAACTCGGTGTTCATCTCGTTCAGTATCTGTACTATACTGAACATGTCAAAATCATGCTCAGTAAGCCACAAAAAATAGTCATGGTCCTACGAAGACCCTTTCATTCCAGATACATTGTTCAAAAGGTCAAAATTATCTGTTACAAGACCCTGGTTAGACCAGTTTTGGCATAAGGATGTCAGATTTGGTGCAATCGGAGCGCTAGTACTATGGAAAGAATTAGAGTTTTCGAAAGGAAATGTCTTCGTGCATGTAGGGGTTCGTACAGATAGCCTGAGATAGATTTGAAGCACTATATCGAATAGAAGAATTTATCAAACTGCTCAAGTAACAAGAGTCGATATATTCATACTGAAACGTGTTTTTGATTGAATTTGTTTAGAATTAGGATGTAATTGGATGACGCTGTCAACGGACCGAGGCAGTTTGAGGCGCTGTTTGCAGGAAGCGAAGGCCCGAAAGGGGCTGTAAAGCTAAGAAGAAGAAGGATGTAACATATTAAGTATAGGATGAAAGTTCACTATTAAGTTAGTATTATAAGTAATTTTTGAATGACGTTGGTTTGTTTTTGCTGCTTTTTTCAATTGAATCAAAAAATATGCATTAATTATAATTAATTTGAATTTGCTACTGTTTTTTGTTTCATTAAATGTGTTTAATTGATAACGTATAAATTCAGAGAGCTAAGCTATTTGGGCTATTAAGTTTTCGTTGTTTTATTGTTGTGGATTTGCTTTATATTCTTTTAAAAATTATAACGACTGGTATTGAATAAAGCGCTTTTAACTTTGAACGCAAATACCAAAAAATACAATGTTTTTCTTCTATAAAGTCATGTATTTATATCAAGGATTTTTTTTATTGATTCTAGCTACAATTCAATATTGCTTTGGTGAAGAAGTAATTAAAAAGAAAACAAAAGAATAAAAACAAAAGAGGAAAATTTTTTAATCCTTTTGGTTTCAGAACATAGTTATTGTTTTCACAAAACAAAAAAGATCTGAATAAAAAGCTCCTTACGAGTGGACCTCTTTATCATATACAGTTAGTTTAAATCCTGTTAAAATACTATGTAATTAATAAACTTAGCTTGATAAAATTTGGAAATAAATATTATCTTACATTAAAGTTCAAACAATATGTTTATGGTTGAAGCAGTTAAGACACATTGCTGGTTGATTATCACAGTTTCTGCAGAAAGTTTGAACTCTTTTTGCTTTTTTATAGCTTCAGTAGAACCCTTTTCTTTGGAAATTAATTTCGTTGCAAGGAACACATCGCATGCTTGAAATAATCGCTCTCCCGTCCCGTTTTTAGGGTTTTGTACTAAAATACGAAACCCTATTGCAATCACGACCTGTGTCCGTCTGTCCGTCCGTCCGTCTGTATGTCACAGCACTTTTTCTCCGAAACTATAGAGGCTACAGCCATGAAACTTTGTAGAAAGGTCAGAAGTGGTGACCTCTTGAAAGTTCAAGGGTGGAAAATTTTTTCAAAGGGGTTTAAGGGGGGTCTCCCCATACAGGGAGGTGACCCCTCAAAAAAAATTCACCATTGGTAGTCGAGTAGGGTGTCATTGGAAAGGTCTCAATAAGATCTTTTCAAAACAAGTCTTAAAATTGCCCTATAAGTACCGAGGGGAGCAGGGGAAGGGGAAATGTACGAACTTTTCGCGTACCCCCCCTCGCGATTGGACACCTTCCATCCGAAAAATCTGAAAAAAATCAGGAATGTAGGCCTTAATGAGTACAACAACAACAAATACATGAGAAGTCAAAATTCACTCAACTTTGTTAGTAATAGTATGATTTATCGATTTTCTGTTTTCTTAAATAAAATCTAAACGGTACCTTTAAAATTTAGCAAAGAGATGACTATTTATAAGATTGATATTTTCTGAAAGTTTCATAAAGATCGAATAGTATTTACCGAAGTTATAGCGATTTGAGTTTTCCTGTATTACTATGGAAACATATGGCTGTAGAGCCATATGTGCTTTTTACCGACTAAGACACTACAGCTTTGCTAGAATTTGCATTAAAATTTCAGGAGTGATAGGTATCATGAAGATGAGTACATACAATTGAAACAAGTTGAGGAGGCAGGAGAGAGCTCCTAGCAAAAGGGCTTTGTAACCATTCTAGTATTCGAAAAAAACAGGCCATGAATCGATGATTACAGTACAGAGGAGTGGCCCCTGAAAATAAATTTCATGAAAGGTAGCCGATATGAGTATCAAATGAAAGTTCTCTATGGGCGCTTTTACAAACAGCTCTTAAACTGACAGTTTTTGCTTCAGTGGGGGCACAGGGGGGGAGGGGTGCGAAATACATGAATAATGTGTTTCCTCCCTCGCGAATTGACACCCGTGATCTTAAAAATCTGAAAAAATTATCAAGGGAGATATTTATGGGTATAACTATAACAAATACCTCAGAAGTCAATATTCGTTCAACTTTGTTAATAATAGTATAATCCTAAAATTGCACATTTTCTCCAATAAAATCGTCTTTGAAATGTTTCTTGATTTTAATCGTTGCTGGTTACTGGTTTTTTGTAAGTTGAGTACAAAACCCTTCTGACATGAGCATAGGTCTGTCTACCCAACTTGTTCAAGTTGTTGTATTGAGGATTTTTTTAATGGGCTAGATTGACCAGTAGTCGGTAGATTCAAATAAAATTTATTTTCAGTCAATAAATTCTGATTTAGTTTTTTCCTTGAAGTGCAAGATCAACATCTTTTTGATCATGTCGTAATTATAGAGTTCCCAAGAATTAATAACAAAAATTCCAAGTATAAAGTCAAAGGCAACTTTTGTATACCATTTAATGGTTTTTCTCAAACAAGAATATTAATTGGTCATATGGTCTGAATTGTCTACACCTTTGTTTATTTTCTTATATGCAATTATTGCTGGCGGATTTTAAATGTTGTTTCCAGAACGATTTTTACTTCCAGTACTGACAAGATCAGTGGTGTGATCAGGATGGCTTGAAATCATTAGGACAGGGTTTTTATCCTTCTGTTTCAAAATTCTAACACCATCTTGATTATCTTTTCTGTTTTTGTGCAGTAACTTCTTTGCAATTACTACGACGGTTTTGACTCAACGTATCACATGTATAAGTTTTTCTTTTTAATTGTTCTTGGCTAAACTCAACGCTATTATAAAAGTTACATGCGAATAATGTTCTAACCCCATCAAATAAGTCAGTTATCAGCTCCAAAATTGCATAAGAGGCACAAAGGCACTTGTTTGGCCTGTACAATTCCGTGCAGGGTTACGTTTACTAGCATAAGCTTTGAAACTATAAGTATACCCATCAGAAGTGAATAGTTTGAAAATTTTAACGCCATATTTGCGACACTTTCCAGGCAAATATTGTTTGAACAATAAAGGGCCTCTTCAGGAATCATTGTTTCATCTATGACAACATTTTTTTCAGAAATGAGCGCAGATTTAAAAATTTGTTGTAATAACTTTAGTAGTGGAATCAATTTTGTTAATCTTCCTTCCCCTTTTCATTGTCTGCAAAATGAATACATTTTAACAACTTTTCAAATCGAGTACGTGACACAGATTTTGCTATTACAGGATTCTTATACATACATTGGATTTTTAGATCAATATAAACGTATATTAGGAAGAGTGTAATAACTGCCGATCCCGCGGATCGATATTCCGCAGAGATCTGTCACCCCTATGTATAAATTTCCCAACCAGCTTATAAGGTTAGATGACAGATCTTTGCAACTGAACACCACTGCCGTCGACGGATGGTGAATGGATTAAAAAACTGAGATCTCTGCGACTGCACCGGGACTTGATGTCGGGGAGAAGTGGTCCTTTCAACGACGGCTGAACTGGACTCAACCACCTGTGATTGCGGACCCGAAGCCTTGGCGCGACTTGAGTGGTGTCACGAGTTGAGTGACTGAAACTTGCGTACTTTGATAAGTGATAAGGAAGTGCCAGACAATCTTTGCGTCCATGCAATATCGTGCGCAAGTGGAGA
Organism: Odontomyia ornata; assembly: GCA_963969285.1. Taxonomy (NCBI): domain Eukaryota; kingdom Metazoa; phylum Arthropoda; class Insecta; order Diptera; family Stratiomyidae; genus Odontomyia; species Odontomyia ornata. The sequence goes on from OZ017739.1 coordinate 87,880,733, forward strand.
CGATTGATAGTGTTCGTCTATGTGAATGCCATATGTTCAGCATCCCAATAAAACTGCGAATTCAATATATACATGCAGAGGTTGTTTAAACTTATATCGTGTCCAGCCTTTTAAGTTCTTGTAGTTCAGCCTTCATGCTGAAATTTTCGGCGAATTCAATGCAATCTATTGTTATACGTTATTGATCATTGAAGATTATTGCATATTGTGAAGCAACAAGACAAAGTAATACCTCCTTATGAGGCTACAAGCACCGAACAATTATCATTGCAACGTGGACAACTGATTATGATTCGCAAGACAACCGATTCAGTTTGGTGGGAAGGTGAACTACAAGCAAACGGACGTCGTCGGCAATTTGGATAGTTTCCTAGCTCTTATGTTAAAATTTTGCAAGCCGGACGTAATAGTGGACGCAACACTCCAGTTTCCGGAAGCAAAGTTGAAGTGACAGAGACGATTTTAGATAAAGTTATTGCATTCTATCCATACAAAGTGCAAAATAACGACGACGATGTTAATGAAGAGCATTTTAATGAATGAAAAGAGGTTATGCGCTCGGTTTACGCCCTTATTACATTGTTTCACGTTGTATTTTTGAATTGAACATGTACATGAAATCGATAAGGATCTCTAATTCGTATAGAAATTACTGTCTCATCTTGATGAATAATTATTGCTTCGAAGTGATTAAACACCCCTTTATGTTAAAATCTTTTTTTTAACTCACAAGAATGATTATGTAACAAAAAGAATTTTTGACGTCTGTGCTCTCGGCCTCCTACAATAGGGTGAAACATCGGAAGAATGGACGTCCAGGTGCTCACGGCAGGTGCTCCGCTGCAGGATGGTTAATAAAGGACAAAAGAACTGACAGCTCAAGTCATAGTAAACTCAACTATTTGTATCATTACGACTGCTTGCAACGCTTCTATGCCCCATCGAAGACCACGCACAGCAAGGCCCCAGTATTCTGGTGGTTGACTAAAATCGATGATAAGTGAACAAAGTGTCGCAAGCTTCGAAGTGAGGTTCGAAGGGTGACCCGTGATGAGGCATTACCGGGTAGGAACATACACATATAAGTCAGCTAGGAAATGCCTTTGTCGCTCGAAACACCTTCGCAAATTGATTAACAACAGCAAGGCTCGCTGCTGGCAAAATCTAGTGGACAATGTGTACAAGGATCCGTGGGGGCTTGGCTACAAGCTAGTTGTGTGGAAGCTTGGTGCCCTACGGAAATCTTGCATACGTGATGGAGAAAAGATGGACGAAATAGTGCAGGCACTCTTCCCTGCCCATCTCGTCCGTGTTGACGCTATCCATGATGAAACAGCAGTCGAGTGTCCACTCTTTACACAGCCGGACCTGGAAGAGGCAGTCCTTTCACTGAATGCGAGGAAAGCTCCTGGTCCAGATGGTGTTCGAGCTGAGTTGTTGCAACTTGTCTATCACCATTGTCCTGACTTGCTGCTCAGCACATTCAATGCTTGCGTACGGGATGGGGTTTTCCCGGTACGATGGAAGGTGACGAGTCTCGTGCTGATTAGTAAAGGGAAGGAAAATCCCAGCTCACCGTCTGCATACCGCCCGTTATGCGTGCTAGACACTGCTAGGATAGTGCTAGAGGAACTCATCAAGGGAAGACTCTCTGACGCGATTCGTGCAACTGGGGCATTACGACTTTAGATCAGGACGTTCCACCATTGATGTGATTACAAAAGTGGTGAGCGCGGTCCAAAGGGCAGAGGCATATAGCCACGCTAAGTGACGGATCGTCCTGTTGGTGACACTTGACGTTAGGAATGCCTTCAACTCCGCAAGATGGGTGGATATTCTGGATACACTGGACAACTCTTTTCAACTTCCAGAATATCTATTGCGGCTTTTGAGGGACTTCCTTTAGGGCCGTAGCCAGCTTTACGATACAATACAAGGCCAACGAAGGTTGGAAGTTTCATCGGGTGTTGCCCAGGAATCTATCGTTAGACCAGACCTATGGAACGTGTCTTACGACGGGCTACTGAGACTTGAGATGTCAGATGAGTCACGCTTGATCGGCTATGCGGTTGATGTTGCGGCTCTGGTCGTAGGCTAATGCGCCAAGTGGGAGACTGGATAACTGCTCGCCGGTTCAGTTTAGCACTAGAGAAAACGAAAGTGACCATCTTGAAAAAAAAGAGAGGCTCTAGAGTAAGGATGATCAGTGTTGGAGACATACAAATCGAAACAAAGCCAGCAGTGAAGGGCTACTGATTGACTCGAGGATGAGTTTCTCTGAGCAAATCAGCGCAAGGACTGAGAATTTGTCGACTTATGGCCAACGTAGGGGGCCCAGCCCATCAAGAAGACGCCTAGTAATGAACACTGTAGGGTCAGTGCTTCTGTACGGAGCAGAAATATGGGGTGACGCTGTCAGTAAGGAGGTATACCGAAAACGCTTGGCACAGGTACAGAGACGATTGGCAGCAGCTTTGAGTGAATTCCATGAAGGGAAAGCGGACTGAGAGCCTCATCTCAGATGTGAGACCATGACTAAATGGATGGCATAGTGAAGCTGACTTCTATCTGACCCAGTTTTTGAGCGGGCACGGGTATTTTTAGCCTTAACTGCACAAGATTGGTAAGTTACGGTCCCCCGATTGTCGGTTTTGCCTAGGAGAGAAAGACAATGCCTGCCACACATTTTTATGTGCACAAAATGAGACAGGCTGCAAAGGGACCTCTACAGGGAGACGGGGGAGCTCACCCCGGATAATATAGTCGCTTGAATGCTTGAATTGGATGTCAAATCGAGCCAGATGGCACATTATACTCGGGTAGTCCTAAAAGATAAAAGGGAGTCACCGCACACAGGGATATTGGGGCTGGAGGATCGCTTGTCTCACAACTCCTCTTTTTATCTCCCCTCCCACAAGAAGAGGGATCCCCCAGCTTGAAAGTGCCTCACGGCGTAATAGAACGAGACCTGGCCCGAAGTAATGTGTCAAACAGTTCCAGGCTGGGTTCTCGGGTTGACAGGGGAGGTGTTTAGTGGGTAGTTGTAATGAATTTCAAAATGTCCGTGTAAGACACGGGTGCTAATGGTCTGGCACAAGTGTCAGCGAGCTAAAACAACACCGAGCTCAGCTTACTAGCTTCGCTTAACGACCGCGTACGCGTGCTTGACGACTAGCATTTGCGGGAGCATATGAGGCGGGTTCTTGTCGAGCCACGAAGCTACACTACAAAATACTTATCACGCGTACTCTACTCTACAAAACGTACCGATCAATTTTTATTATCTTTAGAAATGTTCTATTAGGTGTTAATTAAGCTACTCTACAGTAATTCAATATTTTTTTTGCCTCGTTAAAGTTAGCGGACACGGAGGCTTGAGACAAACGCAAACATTGCACAAAAAGCAACCGTTACTTTCTCCAAAGAAGGTCGTTGCATTACAAGGGGAATGTCAAACATAAAGATGTTGAAGTGGCTGAAGTGAGCCCCTCATCTTTGCGTAAAGGACGGAAACTTGACGGATGTAGTTTACTTTACACTAGTAAAACAACAAACTAAGCAGTTTCGACGGGGTGACCACCTTATCTCTTCAGGAGCAGCCACTCCTGATCACCACGGGGCTGCTTGACTGTTTATGTTTATTACATAGTTCAGTTGCCTTCTTGCGATCATGAGAATCCGACAATCAGTGCATAAATGACGTTCACCTCCAAACCACAAAAAAAGCAGCGTGATCAGATTTAGTAGATTTCTACTTTTTTGGTATTGTAGATTTTGGGACATTGGCAACAGCATTTAGTAGGTAGACTTTATTTGAAATATTTCGGTAGAATTTACACGTTTTATTTTCTATGGTAATTTTTCGGTCTAACGTGGTAAATCTGTGTAAAACTTCTATTAATCTAAGGGTATTTCCCTTCAAACAAATCGTAAGAATTTTAGACAATACAAGAGTAAGCACTCGGGGAACTCCCTAATTTCTTTATCACGTTCATGACATCGTATATCACCGGTGGTATACTGTGGACATACTAAAAAAACTTCAGTTGTTTAACAGCTGTGATTGTGACTGAACGTGTTTTATTTTTGAGTGGTCTCAAAGAGCTCTGAATTTTTTTCTGTTATAGCTGGTTGAGATAGTATATTGGTATATACGAGTATATCACTTACTTTCTGTATATTTTTGACGATATACCAATAGTGGTACACGACGTTCAAAATTAAAATAATTATTATTTTGTTATCGATTTTGCTTTCATTATTAGAAATGAATGAGGATGAAATTATGGATGAGCTTGAAAAGGAACTTGATGATGAATTATCAGATTTTTCAGCTTCCGAAAGCTTTTATAAGCCATCCTGTTTGGAAGATCAAGATAGCGAATCAAATTCAGAATCTGAACATGAATTAGATTCAGAGAATGAAGAAAGCCTAGATCTTAATCAGTTTTTTATAACGAATACTTGGCATGAACTAATAAATTGCACTCGTAAATTCCATTTCACTCGCTCCAGCAGCGTCTAGTGATATAGGTTTCACGGATTCAATCCAAGTATATGGATTATTCTTAGGCAGAGATGTTTTAAAATGTTTTGTATCCAAGTCAAATAAATATGCTCCAAATTTCATCAGTTCACATGTACTTCGGCCACACTCAACTATGGCTACTTAGAAAGATACCAATGAAGAAAAAATTAAAAAGTTTTTTGGCATAATACTCATTATGGGCCTATGTCCTCTTGTAATGATTTTGAAATCTCGTTCGCTCGAGAGATTTTCCGAAGCAAATAAATACGCGCTCCTGAATATTACCGACGCGGTGCCCAAAATAACCTACTCGAATTCAAAACCGAAAAAATCTGCTCTAACAAAAAAACGCAAAACTCCAAGTATGCCACCACGTACCGACCGCCAAACCCATTCGTGGATTACCAAAACCCTGCGTCTCGGTGGCATACTCATTTGTCGTCTGCATTAACCTTCTGAAAGGGAACGGGTTTGCTGGAAAGAAAAGACTTCATTAAGTTAGCAATTCGATATTACTGATGTGAAGCAGAATGCACTGATGATCACGGGCTGAGTAGTCCTCTAATACTCTCCAATTGTTTATCCTCCGTACTAAGGACTCCGAGGCAAATGTCACGTCAGATATGGTTCTTTCACAGCCAATACGGCGGAAAGTTAGCGTATTTCTGGTATTTAGTATGACGAGTGCCCTCCTGGTCAACATTTCTAGGATTCGTTTTTCCCGCAGATCTGTTTGTGGCATGCCCCATTCAATTATGTTAGCGCTGAAGTCTCCCTCAACGAGCACGTTGCCATCTACGTTCGAAACAACGCCCTGCAAAGCCTGAAGGTTGGCTTGGAGAGATGATATCGATTCGTTCGGCGTTAGGTACACACTAAGGAAGGTGGTCCCTGAGCACCAAACCTACACGAAACCATCCGCCCGTCCACCATTCTCCACCTGGAAATCACTATTCCGAACCCAAAAGGCGGTAGTACCACTTTCATCAGGATACCATTATACCGAACTTTTATCATTGTGTTGGTCACGCAACAGCATAAAGTCGGCTTTCATGTCCCTCGCAAACTGCTCTAACAGATTTCAGACGTTAAAACTGTATTGTAGGCTTAGCTGCAGGATTCGGGTCATCGAAGTTCTAATGTTGGCTTGGCTAGAGCTTCCTGAAAAACCCGGCATTTTTCGGATCCCAAGACGTGTCCAAAATCCGGTCTTGGATCAGCATTTTTGCAAAGAATACAGTGTGTGTCCTTTGTTCACTCTTTTCTTTTATGTACATCTCACCGCATTTGTAATATATGGTAATATAATATTTCAGTGCATTTGTAATATGGGTCCTTTACAAACTTGTGTGGTGTGACCATAGCAAAGGCATTTGAAACATTGAAGAGTTGCTGCTCTTTACCATATCCTGCAGACAACCCACCCTATTCTTACTTTGCCCTTGTCCAGAAATGGTGGGGTGTCCTTTTTGGTCAAGTCAATAATGGCCATGAGTTGTCCCGTATGGCTTTCTGGTGTCAGTCTCGCTTTGGTCTTGCCTACGCTAGGGAGCTCCCTTTTGATGGCCTCTTGTACTTCAGCCAGATCCGTGACGCTGTCAATGTCTCTTATTTTAACCGTTGTCAGCGGCTTGCGCGAGGCTATAGTTGCACTTTTGCCGAGGACTTTCTTTACTGCGTCGTAGAATGCTTCTACATTGTCGGCCTCTGCTTCGTATGGCCTGACCACGTAGGTCGTACTGCTTTCATAGCAGAGTAGATGTCTTCGGGGTTTACGTTTTCCCTCAAATCCCGCAGCACCTCCACATAGCCTCGGCCGTCTTGGGGCCTTACGAGCAGTGTCTGCTGCCGGGATCTTCGTCGGGGCTTCTTTCTTTCCTGTTTTGCATCTGGTTTTTTTTTCTTGTTGGGTGTCCATGCGAGCTTTATTTTCTGACACTTTTTGAAGGAGTTTCTTAGCGGTTTTCTTCGCTCCTTTTGTCAGCACTACCTGGAAACCCTTATCTGGCATTCCACGCCCATGAAGTGCCTCTTCTTTCCTTCTTTTATACCGATCTCCTTTGATCGGGCTAGACGCTATGCTTTTATTGATGTTTGATGGTGGAGCTATCTGCGCGTGCCCTTTAAACTTAGCCCTCAGCGTTTCCTTAGCTTTTGACTCTTCTTGGGCCTTCTAGTCTTCTGCACCCTTAAACCAGCTCCTCTGATAATGCCCTATTGTCTAGGAGCTCCTCTAGTTCAAGGAGCCAAATCTTTACTGCTTTGTTGATTTTTGGTGAGTTGCATTCAGATTGTATTCCTTTTAGAACATCAACTTCTTTTCGGATTAGCCTCTCTTCTTCATGGCGCTGGCCGGCAATTATGCTTTGCAATCACTTTCCTTGAGAGAGGTTATCGGCTTCCGTTTCAGAGTACATTACTTTCGCCACATTTTTGGCGATGACTATGAAATCACACAACGACACTTTTTTGTCTTGTCACTAGTGTCTTTTCCTGCCGTAATCTCTTTGCGGACTTCAGGATGGTTCGTTGTTATTCCGGGACTTAAGACCCTTGCTTCAGTCGCTTCGGTAGCGATCGCAGCAGGGACCATCGATTTCTCGACGTTCTTTATATTTTCCTCCATCGCTCGAACATTTGGCGCGACCTGCAGAGTTTTCCGCTCTTCCTTTTTAGGACGCTCTGGCGTTCGCATCATTTTTTTTCTGCGCGCAAACGCCGCAAGAATCTCAATCTGGACGAGAATGCCTGTTGATCTCCGTTTTTCATCCGTCTTCACTGTCATTACGATCATTGTCGTTTTCGTCATCGTTAGTACCGCTCTCGATGTGCTGTTAACATCGTGGCTGCAACCGCTGGTTGTGACGTCATTGTAGTTATTTTTGCTTTTTTGTGGGTTTTTTTTATCTTTTTTTAGGGTTTTTGGTTGCTCCAGTTTTGTTGGGTCCCCCCTCGGAGGCGCTATCTCCTTTCGTTTGTGTAGTTGGTTATCTTTGCAGAGCAGGGAGGCCATTCGAGGGTCGGCACAAGCCCGTATGGGGACAAGTGCTCAGAGCTAGACCACTGCTAATCGGAAATCCGTTTCGACTGAACTTACACCACTAACCCAATAGTGTGAACTTCGAACGTACTCCGACGCCCACCAAGGTTTTACCGGGACAGAGATGGTATGCTAGTTGAATTGGAGCCGTTCACGCACGAGTGTCACCTCGGCGCTACTGTGCAAAGCAACTACGTCCAAACCATCATATCCGCGAGCCTAAAGCATCAATTCCAGTCCAGATCCAATCAGGGTCGATACCTGTCATCCCAGGAGGGAACCTCACGGCGCTCCACATATCCTCCGGTCCGTGGGGGTGACCCTCCCCAAAGAATGCTACCCTCCAAGAGTATTTCTGTCGACCAGCATTCCCCCTGCAGGGATTTCCTCGGGTACATGGGGGTGGAACTCCCCAAAGAATCCTAGCCTCCAAGAGTATTCCCGTCGGCCAGCATTCTACTTGCGGGCCACGCTGGTTGGACATCCAGATGACAGCGGTATAATGTCTCTGTGGCAAAGTTTAACAGCTGAATGACAACTTACCCCTTATACCAACTAGCCCCGGTCTCCCCTGCATTATCAAGCATCATTGCCTACTTTTCCCCAATAGTTCCCGTTTCTCAAAAAATTTCAACGTTGACTTTATTAAATTTACAAGTTCATAAACTAGTAAAAGGGAATACCATGACCGTGTAACAACAATTCCAATAAGACACTTGTTGCTTATCACCCCCTAAGCCATTTTTACACGATTTCAAACAAGGATAGAGGAAATGCCTACCCCAAATGCCTTGATTCACTTCCATGTAAAATACTAAACAGTGCTCGTCTTCTGGCATTCTATGCGTCCTCCATATAAATGTTGTGGAGTTAACTGCAAACCAAAGCGATTCGTAGTTGGAATTCACCCACAAAAACTTCCTACATTCCGAACCATTGGGTGCGAATTCCTGAGGCTACAAAATGTGGACGAGTTCATAAGTTGCTAAGTGTTTGGTTGTGACAACTACAAGCTTGACGAGTCATAGCTGAGGATCAAGGATTCGCATTCAGAAGGTTAACTTTATGACTTGTTCGTAGTTGGAGTATGGAAAGCCATGAAAAACTCGTTAAACACGAACTCGTTGTAGTTGGTTGTTACGGTTTCAACCAGGAGACATGGAAAAATTTGCGGGATGGTAGGGTGGTAAATTCGGAGTGTGCATGGCTTATGAATGAACTGGAAGTTTAGATGGTGCTGGGATTTGAGGTAATTTATGAGTACATTAAGCTTGGTCGATTGTGGACTAATTCCATGGTGATTAATTTCGGAAAGGGATGTCGGGGCAGTCACTAATTTAAGGATGATTTAATTATACTGTCAACTTTGAAGAATACATACAAACGAGTAATGGTACTTCATTCCAAAATACCATGCAATCTACAAAGTTCATTGACTAGCCTTTAAATCCTTCCACTCTAAAATAACATCCTTTCCAATTATGTGTTAAATCATTATGAACAGGAAATCAACCTTCATAACACCAAATGACATACATTTATGCAAATGTCCTTCACAACCATTTTATGGTCCATATCAAATCATCTCATCATTAAAGCTTAAAGCATGCCACAAGTCCTTTATTCTGTCCTTTTCCTTGTCTGCCTTTTGCCACATCTCTCCGTTCGCCATGGCAGAGCAACTCTAGGACGAATGACGAAAATACATCATAACCGAATTCATTAGTTGTCTGGTGGAGTGGACGTTCACGGGAAGGATAGAGCTGATGGTGGAAAAAGTGACGAGAGTAAAATCGAGAATGACATCGCTTGGATGGGGGAGCGTTGGCAAAAGCGTGAATGAACAGAGAAGGGTTCGATGTGGCGGCAACAATAATTTCACGGATAACTCCTACATTTTCTCTTGTTGTGTCGTCTGTGTAATGGATGACTTTTCCATCTACTCTTCCAGATTCACCCTCATGCTCTCATTCTTTGCTTTATCCTTATCATCCTGGGGACATCTATATTGAGCTTATTTATTGAAAAGCTGGAACACTTCACGGTAGTACGCTAGTATTGTTAGGGTAGGTTGTCGGTGAGCGGGGAGGAGACGATGAAGATTCGGGCTAACAGTAATAGGGATTACCATTGCAGAGGGACTTAATATTTCGACGATATTGACAACTCTGCCAGGAGTTTATTGGGAAGGAATATGGTTATATCATCCGAGAAACAGCTTTATATACATTAAGGAGATGATGAAAATGATGCCATGAAAAATTAAGCCCTAACGAAGAGGAAATAATAATTTGGCAAGGTTGAATGAGCTCGAGACGATGATAATGTTGTGAAAAGACGGGAAGTGATGTAGATTTTTATTGCTTTTAAAGTTACTTTTTTTCTTTGCTTTGATGGTACAGTAGTTAAAGTGAAATTTTATCTCCTATGTCAATTTGTTTGATGGATTTATTGTAGTCTAATGACGGTAGTCAATAAGAGGTTGAAGTGGGGGTGTTTTCGTTGTAAAATAGCAATAACAAAGTGTTTTTATTTATTACGTTGGTATTTCAGCTAACAAATTCTATGCAACAAAAAAAGCAATCCAATTACAAAATGGAACAAGGCAGCAAATAAACAATGAGAAACAAAATTAACCAAACAGTTAAACAATGAAATAATATTATTAAGCAAACAAAACTGAGCAATGATAAAAATTAAGATAATGATCTTAGTCTGAAAATAAAAAGGAATCAGAAGAAGGACCAAGCTCGAGTTTATCATGTTTCTGAATGGTTCGCAAATAAATTTGCTAATCATTTGTAATATAAATTTGCACGGATATACGGAACAACGAAAAATTTATTTAACAGAGAAGAACGTGTATCTTGACAGAAGCGTAAGTCAGAGGATAATATTGGAGTTATTTGATGGTTGCTAAGTCGATATAGAAAATACTGATTTAGATAGATACGACAGGACAACAGATTTGGGAGGTAAAGAAGGGATAAGTGGAATTAATATGGCTGATATGGGAGTTTCAATTTGTAGAACAAGGGTCGGGTAAATTCGCTGAACATTCTCTAACAATTTGATGAGATAGGAGTGCTACGGAGACCAAACTGAAGAACAGTATTCAAGAATCGGGCAAATAAGACAAGAAAACAACCCAACGGAAGTGGATATGTAAGTGAATTTGTAAATATGCCTGAAAATGAGTCCCAATATTTTGGATACTGTTTCCTTTGTTTCCTCGTCCTTTTCTTCGGTCGGGGCGTGAACATTAATCAGCTAGATTTCAAAAAATTTCGCTTTTATACGTAAGAAGGAAACGTTCTCCAATCACCTGGAAAGACTAGTCGACTCATATATAATTCTGGGTGATTTCAACGCTAAGGTTGGAAATGAGCTATCTCATCGGGGAACGACTGGAGGATATAGTCTCCACGATGAAACAAATGACAACGGCCAGTGCCTGATTGACTTTGCATGTAGTAGAAATCTAGTCATACGTTCGACTTGCTTCCCACATCGACGCATTCATAAAATGACCTGGGTATCACCGAATGGCAAAACACAAAACCAGATCGGTCATGTTCTGATCCAACAACGTTGGGCTTCGAGCATACTTGACGTCCGTACATACCGAGGAGCCAATTGTAACTCAGATCATTACTTGATCAAATTAACCTATCGATGTCGTATGTCAAAGGCATATTCGGCGAAGACTAACCCGCTACAAAAATTTGACATCGAAAGGCTCCAAACGGCGTCTGTGGTCGAAAATTTCAGGGAGAACCTCAACAACCAGCTGGCTCTCATCTTATCAGACGCATCGTTAAAGACGAGCAACGAGCTCTGGATGGAAGTGAAAGTGGTTATTAGGACCGTGGCAGAACAGACGATCGCACATCAAGCCCGGCACAAGAGGAATGATTGGTTCGATGATGAGTGCCAGAATGCGTTAGACAAAAAGAATCAGGCGTACAAAGAATACGTAGGTAGAAAAACCAGGACGAAGAGAGAACACAATGAAAATCTCAGAAGAGTAGCGAATAAGATAATTAGGATTAAGAAAAGAAAATACTATGACGACCAATTGAGAAATATAGATGTAAGTTTAGCGAGCAATAACACAAGACAAGCATACAAAGTAGTGAAAAGCCTGAAACGTGGTTATCAGCCCAAAACCATCCTCTGTCGTGATGACATCGGCAATATCATCGCTGATGAAACCAAGATTAAGGAAAGATGGGCATCATATTTCAAGAACCTCCTTAATCCTCCGCACAGCTCCAGAACATCGGAGCCTATAGATGCCTGCGGAGAGCCTCCGTTGGCCCCACCAACTCTGCATGAAGTTTGTTCCGCCATCAAAGCCCAAATGAATAATAAAGCACCGGGCACCGATGAGATTCCAGTGGAGCTCATCAAATATGGTGGCAGTTGTGTTCATCAAGCTATTCACAAAGTCATCCAGCACATTTGGCAACAAGGGCATATGCCGAAAGAGTGGAGCCAATCAATTATATTCCCTTTGCACAAAAAAGGTGACAAGCTACAGTGCGAAAATTATAGAGGCATAACACTCCTTTGTACGGCGTACAAAATATTTTCAAAGATCGTAGAAAATAAAATCGGATCATATGCCAACAGTATTATTGGGGAGTATCAAGGTGGCTTTAGAGCAGGCAGATCGACGATAGACCAATTGTTTACTGTCAAGCAGGTACTTGAAAATGCTGGGAGTTCAACATAGACGTTCATCAAATTTTCGTTGACTTTAAGCAAGCATACGACAGCGTTGATCGTAACGTACTGTACCAAATAACGCTTTGCTTTGGAATCCCAGCCAAATTAGTCCGTCTTACCAAAATGATAATAACGTCGACGGCCTCCCAAGTCCACATCAATAACCAACTCACCGATGCCTTTGGCACAAACATCGGACTAAAGCAGGGCCCCATTGCTATTCAATTTGGCTCTGGAGTACGTCATAAGGAAGCTACCTATCGGCACGCGAGATACATTACTGTACAAGTTGAGCCAAGTAGTAGCCTATGCGAACGACATCAACATTCTGTCACGGTCATTAACAACTACCAAAGAACTTTTCCTGAAACTCGACAGCGAAGCAAAACTAGTAGGGCTACAAATCAATGAAAGTAAAACAAAGCTCATGACACAGTCGAGGAAAAATACCTCAAATACACAAAATATTACACTTGGCGAACACAGTATCGAAAATGTGAGCGAATTTGTGTATTTAGACGCCAAAATAACGAGAACGAGGAATGAAAGAGACGAAATACGCCGAAGAATACAGCGCGCAAATAAAATATTTTATTCAGTTTTGACGATCTTGAAGACCAGCTATATATAGAGGAAAACAAAGCTCCAAGTATGCAAATCTGTGATAAGGCCTGTGTTATGCTATGGGTGTGAAACGTGGACCATAACCCAAGCATCCGCAAATATATTGAACGCCTTTGAGCAACGGGTCCTGAGGCGAATAATCGGAGCGATGCTAGACGGGGACCAATGGCGAATTCGATACAACCATGAGCTGTATGAGATTTTCGACGAACCGGAGGTCTCAACGATTGTAATACTGCGAAAGCTGCAATGGGCTGGACACATGAATCGTATGGCCGAATAACGGATACCCAAAAAGGTATTCGTTGGGAGAACTGAAGGCCGGAGACCAGTGGGGAAACCGAGGAGACGCTAGTCTAACTCGGTCGACGAAGACAGTTCATCGCTGCTCGGATTTCGAAATTGGAGGACACGGTCAATGGACCGAGACAGTTGGAGGCACTATCTGCAAGAAGCGAAGACCCGAAAGGGCCAGTAGTGCTAAGAAGAAGAAGATTTTGGATACTGTAGCTGTAACATTAAGAATGATAGCATCGAAATTGGGCATGCGATCTCATGTAACACTAAGATCCATAGAAGAATTCACAGCAGTGAGTGGAACATCATTTGACAGGTAGTTCAATGTTAACGGGGTGTTATATTATAATTAATGTAATGGTCCAGCCACTCTTGACCCGTGTGGCTGGGAATCGCATCTTACCTTAGAAACACCTGAAAAGATTCTTCCCAATGGAGAAAAGGAAAAGAGCTGATTAAATTTTCTTCTTAAAACGTTATAATTCGTATATTAATTACAAACGCAACTACAAGGTAAATGTATTCAAAATTCACTAATCCTGGGTCTGGCTGGGTCCTTGATGATGTAGGGTCTGTAGTAATTGAACAGTCGCCTAAATAAACTGCTTGAAAACCATCATAATGCTGATCCCAATTTCAATTGTAAGTAAAAAAAAATACATTTAAGGTACCACTACCGTCTAGATCGGCAAAAACAGACATATTTTCAACAATTTTTTTCACATAATCTTTATTACATATAATCATGAAACTTCGCCTTTTGGTTAAAACAACTCTTGAAGATTACAAAAAAAAATTTTTTTTTATTAAATTTTATTTATACTTTTAATAGAGGGTGCTCAAAGTTTCTTGCCAAAAAAACGCTGATCCATTGCGGACAGTAAATCTCTGGAACGGTAAGTCTGAAACAAAAAATTCATAAAGATTTAGAAAAAGGAAGGGCTCTTACGTGATAGTTTACCAAAAAATAAAAAAAAATTGTAAAAAAATGGCGGAAGTTCAAACATTTTTTTCAGAAATTGACCTTTTCAGCCTTTTTTCAGATTCTAAAATTTCAGTTTTTATTTTTTCGCCAAATTGTGGTAAACTATCACGCAGTATAAAAAAACAAACAAAATTCTTTAAACAAAATTAAAATTGACCAACTAGATCCGGAGATTGATTGTCCGCAAGTTAAACAAGTTGGGTAAACAGACCTACGCTCATGTCAGAAGGGTTTTGTACCCAACGTACGAAATACAGTCACAACCAACGAATAAAGGCAAGAAGCATATCAAACAGGTGTGCACGTTTATGAGAAAATCCATTGCTTCTGTACTTTCAACGGTCGCCATTTTGTTGCATACTAACAAAAGTCACTCAACTCTAGAATTCGCAAAAATGTTTATGTTATCGATCTTATTTGAAAATTTCAAGAAGATCAAATTAAAACTGCAGGGTCGGATTCAATGGAAAGTCCAAAAAATACCAAAATCGTGTGTTATTCTTGTTGTAATTGGAGATAATTCAAATGGCTATAACTTCCGTGAATATGAATCGATTTTCATCAAACTTGCAGGGTATAAGGATCTTCTGAAAGATTACTTAACTATCGGTTTTCATTGAGTTTAAGGGTATCCATACGATTTTATTGAGGAAAATGTGAAATTCGATGTTCATACTATTATTAACAAAGTTGAGCGAATTTTGGCTTCTAAGCTATTTGTTGTTGTTATGCTCATAAACACCTACCTCCATAATATTTTTCAGATTTGAAACAAAAAATACCAGTTTAAGACCTAATTTGAAAAGTTCTCATCAAGACCTTTCATTTGATGGTTACTTTTGATGAAATTTTTCTTTCAGGGGGCCACTCCTCTATATGGGGAGGCCCCCCTTAAGCACCATGTAATTTTTTTTGTAGTGAAACATCACTTTACACCTATGTATATACAAAATTTTATGTTTGTGGCTTCTACGGTTTGCGAGAAAAAGTGCTGTGACACACATACTAACGGACGGACAGACAGGCGCGATTTTAGTAGGATTTTGTAAAATTATTTTAAAAAACTAAAAAACGCGAGGTCGAGAAAAACGAGCTTAACTTTCGCCTTTTCTCTTATAAACTGATTTTGGAGGCATTTTTTAATATGAATATGCTTCTATAATAACAGAAAAAGAACTGAGAATGTGTTAGAAAGTCATCCACACTAGAGGTGAAAGTATGACCAGTATTTTGTAGAGAGGGAAACATACATAAGCTGCATGAACACCTGCGGAGAGCCGAGAGCGCGCTTTAATACAGTCGTTATATCACGGGATTGGCATCGAATTGTTATACAATATTTTAGAAAGTTATTTTTGAAGATGTAAGGAATTTAAAAATGTAAAAAAAATCAATTTTTTGGAAATTCTAGACGGTAGTAGTACCTTAAATTCGCAATTGAAATTTGGACACGGCAACCCCTTTACAACGCAGCGTATTTACGACTTGAACTTCCGCAATGCAATTCAGAGTTGATGGAAGGCTCGTTAACTGCCGTTGTGATTAGTCCCGCAAGGTGACGATTGGTAACAAAGAGGAGTCGCGAAGAAACCTCCATACTCGTTTATCCAATTCGCCTTTCGGCGTCGTGGAAAATGGCGTGGAAGGCACGAAAACGTTGGATTTGACCATATATTGCGCGTAACCTTTTCTGCTAGCCCATTTCACGTTATTTGAACTGTCGCCTCACAGGAAAAAAAAATTAATTTGTGTTGTGCACGGGAGTGACGTTTTCGTGTGGTGACATTTCAATTTGTTCCCGATTCAGCCGGATCAAAAGCGTCTCGCCCAGGATATTTTCTCGTTGCAGAGAAATATTAACAAGCAGACAACGCCGTGGATAAATCGCCAGGCGCATATTTACTCAAAAAGGGCACTTTGCCAACTCCAGTCCGCACGAAAGGCATCGCTAGTGGCACAAAAGGGTTTGTATCAGTGCGAGTGTAAGGAGTACGATCGGAAGGTAAACCATACATTAGCGGGCTTCGCGGCTGCTTTAAATGACAGGATTTGGCCATTGCTAACCTCATCGGGCACCCGTGATTTCGTACCCGCCACCAACGATAACATTCAGTGTCGCTCCACTAGCAACGCATTTTTGTTAGTATCCATGCAATCATATTAAACAGTTCTGCTCACTTGTATTTCGTGATGCACTTGAAATTGCAAAGCAACAATAAACTATTTGTCAACGGTCGCTTTAAAAAAATACGTGGATGAATTCACGTTTACCTCGCACATACATATACATGTGAAACATTCCTACTCAATTTTACTTAAACTAGAGTAGAAAAACGTGATATAGCTATGGCTTTTATCTGAGTTTGCTCTATAAAATATTTTAAATGTGACAGGGTTCAACGACCAAGTATGTATATAATTTACTCGACATAAAAGTGACTTCCGTTGAAGCGACACGTCACAATTTCAAGCTAAATAGTAAACCCGAAATAATTTACGGAACTTATAACCAGGTCCAATCATCACACAAAAAAATTGTAAAATTTTTGTGATTTCCAATTCACCGGCAGCCAATCATTCTAAGTAGTGTTTGGCGATTAAAAATTTTTTTTGCGTTACTGTTGTTACTGATGACATGAGCAGACCGCGATCAGTCTGTGTGGCGTATCGTTGAGAAGAAGAAAATAAAAACGAATTCCATTTGTGACGAAATCAAGTTCGTGAGTTTAAAGTGCATTTAAACGAAACTTTGGACGTGATTACGCGTAAGACCATGAATCCATCTGCGTGTACGACAAATAAAGATGGTACAACGTTCAAGTATGCTTATCCGCTGGTGAAATTAGCTCATAGAGAACAGGTGCAAATTGTTATTTACAATCAATTAACAGACTTGATAACTGCTATCAAGGGAAGAATCGGGGACGTGGGAATGCCAGACGGGATTGAGAACATTGATATTATAATATCCGAATGGATGGGACACTGTTTATTTTTCGAATCAACGTTGGATAAGATTTTGTTCACCAGAGATAATTGGCTGAAAGGAAGTGGGATGACTTTTCAAGATAGTGGAACTTTGTTCATAACTACAATTGCATACCTTCAAAACAAGGATGAATAGAATTAATTGGTGGAGCGAAGTTTATGAGTTTGATAGGAGCCGTATGTGAAAAGCAGCTTTAACTGAACCACTTGTTGATGTAATTGACCCTAAACAGCTTGTCTCGCCATCATAGTTGAAGTGCAAAAGTGTGATTTAGGAAAATTAATGATTTTTTTCAAGCACTCGTAACGTACTTGAGAGTTTTCAGGCACCACCCACACCATCTACGGGCGCTCGGCGAGGATGTTGGGTGAGTACCCTATTTTGTTTTAAAATGTTTATCATATTCTTTTATTACATAAATATCTATAGAAATATGTATTTATAGATTTTATATAAATATATTTTTTTAACCTATTGGCAGACACTAAAATGAAAAGTAAGAAAAACATTTAACGAAGTTTCATATTTATTAATTTTTGAGAAACTAAGACCCACAACTAGTACAAAATCCACAAAAACTAAAATACACCGAATGCGAAAATACCTTGAGAAGTAATAATTAATGGAAGGGAATAAAGATTAAAAAATTATAGTATTAGAATGTATTTGAAATAAAAAGGTGTGAGGCTAAAATTTATAGGGAACAAAGTTTTGTTAGGTTAGGATGTAAAGCAGTGGAATGTACATTGAATTCTTAATTGAAAAAAAAAAAAATAAATAAACTGAGGAAAATAATGTCCACTTAAACATTAACACTCGGTGTTTTCATTCATTTAAACACCTGACTGGGTATGGGACCCGCCACGTTGGCTGGCCCGTTCACTATAATGAGCTAGCCATCGGGTGAACTCACCCCTTCTTAATTCATTTACAGGTTCTTTTGGAGGGTAGGGTGGCCTTCCGCTCGCGTGTCTATTTATGGTATAGGGTTATGTGATCCCCTCACATAATACTATAAAATAAATTTGCCACTTCCATATTTTTTATTTAAGGGAAAAATTCATACAAATGATGTTTGTACGTTTTTCACTTAAATGAAAAATATATGGCCATGCTTACGTTGGATCTTGATCCGGGCCATAAGTATCGTTGGTAACGACAAAATTCTCGCAAGTCCATCTGTTTTCTCCCAGCCCGATTTGTCATTTGCGTTAGCAGTTTTTAACCCTTAGTAGGTTATCTCAGGCTCAACTCCGGTCGATATCTATTTGTCTCTTTGAATTTGGTGGTGCGAAATTTTTTGTAGAGGGTCCTTGTGCTGGGGAAAACAACCCGCCCACGTCACCGCAATGCTAGCCTGCCAGCGCATTCACGCGTCCTCAGACAAGGCCAATCTCGGCAAAACCCACCATCCTCTCTCGCCGGGGCAGCAATCTATCCATGTTTTGCTACAGGTCCCCTGACTGATTCCGGTCTGGGCAGCGTTGACGGTGCTTTTTCCATTGCTTTTTGTGACGCTGCAACTGGCACGCCCGCGCTTGGTCGCGGAAATGGGGCTTAGTCTGTACATCTTTTGATTAATGGGTGCCTGATCTGTGGTTCGTGAGATTTCGTGGCTGAGTGCTGTTGTGTAGCTCAGCTTATCACCAGGTAAGAAGAAAATGTCATTAAATTCTCCACATAGTTGGGTGATGGCGGTTTTTTCTTATAAATTGGAGCATGCATATAATAGAACTAGTTTCTCCTTGAGAAATGCTGTGCGCATAATTTTTTTGGGGGGTATCTTTTCACTTTGGGTTGTACTTAAGTAACCCGCTTGTTTAATCGTATATTGGATTATGTCCTTGGCTCCTCAATGTCTATGGGTTTGATAAAGAAGTCACCTAGTTTTTTGAGTAGAATTGTTGCTTTCTCTAGTGTGACTGGTGTTTCTCGAGCATTGAGAATCCCTATAACAGGGAAGGCAGGGGGCTGACTATGGAGTTGGCGATGTAGTCGCCATCAGCTATATCCATTCCGCAGCACAGCATGTCCGGCTTTAACACCATCGGCATTTTTATTAAATTTTGGCTTCGTGGTTGGAGCGTAATGATTTCCAGATCACCTGATGATATTCACGAACTTCTTGGGCATACTCAGCATCAGTCTTTGCTGTCGGGGGTTTCTTACCTTGGACCGATCCGGAGGGCCATGCGCTTGTGTTTGTCGGTGTTGTAGAGTATCAATTACCCTTACTAGGGCCGTACCCGTAGGAGCTTGAACAGGACTGATGAATCCAATGCACGCGCTGATTGGGACTGCACACTTAGGGCTGACCTTTGTGGTCGTGTGCTAGTGCCTTTTGAAGTCTCAGTCGCGTTCCGTTATTGCTGGGCTTCTCCTGTTGGGGCTTCCAGTGGAATTGTTAGTACCTTCGGGCTTAACCTAGTTGGGGGGAAAGTTAGATTTCTCCTGGGACATTCAATGTTACACTTGTGGGATAGGAACTCGTTACCCAAACGCCCATCATTGGTCATGCCAGTTGTTTCATCCCCCACTTGGAACGTACAAGGTATGGTGGTGGGGAGTTGGAAATTGCCTTGCGTAAAGCTAAGGGTTTCGCCTTCACCAAAAGGACTTACCAGTGCCAGTTTCTTGTATTCGTTGATTTGGTAGTCACTCTTTAAAGCCTCTTTTTTGATTAGACATATTTCTGCGCCCGTATCGATAATGAATTGAGCCTGTATGTTTTTGCTTATATCTAGTGGTTAAGAGGCTGTTATTAAGTTGGACTTAGTTTTTTGTTTTTTAGTAAGTTTTGGTTTATATTGAGGTCTGCCTTGAACTAGCTCTTTAATCCCTGTTGTTGTCGAGCCAGGGATTTTTGGCTCGACTGTCCCCCGTTTCCCTGAGCTCTTGATTTCCATCTTTTTTCTGGAAGCAATCGTCTACCGTGTGCGTTCTTCTCCCGCAGAACTCGCACATTACTTTGATGTGGTAGAACCTGGGACTATTGTTGTATTGTTTTGGTGGGCGTTTAGTCTTGCAGTCCTGGCCGTGTCCATACTCTTTATAGATAGCGCGAAATGGGGTGTTTTTGCGACCGAGACACTCAGAATAGGTGTATCCCCTTTTGTTGCAAAAATTGCACATTACTCTTTTAGCTAGGTTGGATGTTTTGCTTTGGTTGTTCGTATTGGACAGGGGGACTGCCAGACTTGTTTGTTGCAACGTATAAATGTTTGCAGGTTTTGTACTATCAATGGACTGGGGGCGCGTAATCAGTCACTATGTCTATTTTTCGGTCTGAGTCTTCCCTGGACATAAGGAGCAAGTGGGACAAGTTCAGTGAATTATTCTAATATGCTCTGTTACCCAAAGTTAGTTCCCAGTCTTGGGGATTTATTAATGAGGGGAAAGATTGTGATAGAGTCGTCATACCATATTCGACAATGTATGGACGATTGGCGAATGTATTAAGAAAACATCAGCTCGAACCAATAGGCAGCAGCAGGAATAGGCAGTTTAAAGCACTGTTGGGCAGCGAAAAAGATCGGAAACTCAAGGGCGAAAAAAGAGGGGCATACAAAATTACGTATCTGGTTTGTGAAAAAGTATATGCGGGTCAAACTAAGCGATTAGTACGAACAAGATTTGAAGAACATGTTAAAGGAGCCGCCAGCATAAAGAAGAAAAAGAAAAATAGCACGAAATCACCAGTTTGTGAGCATATCGTAAGCGAAGGATATGCGATAACCGTGGAAAACCTCAGGGTCATTAAAGAGGGATTAACGAGCAATAAACTTGATATATGTGAAAGTATTGAAATTAGAAAAGTACCTACGAACCGGAGATTGAATGGACATGTCGGATATAGTGATTCAAAATTAATGGATTTATTGTTTGTAATGTTGATTGTTGTAGAAAAAAGTAAGTTGTATAAATACTAGATCAATAGGGAAAATTATTTAGTGTACTGAAGAAGACCGGATGTTTTGCGTCGAAATACGTATTTAATGTAAAAATAAATAAAAATAGTCGTAAAGGAAACAACGTTGTTTTTGTTTTAAAATTACTAGTAAAGTTCGACTATAGAGTTTCCAGTGGATCCAAAATTTTAAGTTATAGAGTAAAAATGGCAAATCTGATCGCGGGACAAAAACTTAATTTCGACAGCATCAACAGGATCGTCACTCTCTAGCCTTTTTTAAGACCAGGTTACAGCAGATCAAGAGAAATATTTCTAAACTTACAAGCGTGCGAAAGAAGCGAGAGAAGAGGATCTAGTCCAAAAGTATATGGAGAACTATGGAGGCCAGGAAGATTTTGTCGTTGAGTATAACATTAAAATATTTCGTGCTGGATTTCGACTCAACCATTGAAGGCAACAATGAGTTCAGGAGACAGTCTATAGCTAGAGCAGATCAAGATTTCTATATTTGACCGGGATTATGCAAAGTGGAGAGCTTTTTGTGACTTATACAGGAGTATAGTGCATGAAAGTAGACGCTGTCAAATGTGCATAAAATTCAGCACCTCCGCAGCAACCTGAAGGGAGTGGGGGAACGTCGGTCGACAGGAATAGTCTTGGAGGCTAGCATTCTTTGGGGGCACCGCCCCATAGACCCGAGGATATGGACGTTGCCGTAAGGTTCCTCCTGGGATGACAGGTAACAACCCTGACTGAATCTGGAGTACACTTTGAACAACGAACTGAAATTTATGCTTTGGGCTGGCAAATATGATGGTTTGGGCCTAGTTGCTTTGCACGGTAGTGTCGAGGTGACACTCGTGCGTGAATGGCTCCAATTCAACTATCATACCGTCTCCGTGCCGTTAGAATCTTGGTAGGCGTTGAAATATGTTCGAAGTTAATACCATTCGTTTGTTGGCATAGGTTCGGTTGAAACGAACTCCCGATTAGTGCTGGTCTGGTTCCAAGCAGTTGTCCCCATAAGGGCTTGTGCCAAACCTCGTATGGCCTCCCTGCTCTGAAAGATAACTATGGGACTAACAAGGCGGCAAACATATGAACAGAGATAGCGGCTGCGAGGGGGGACCCAACAAAACTGGAGCGATTTCAACAAAAAATCCTAAACAGATAAATAAATACAATAAAAAAATAAGTAAAAGTAACAACAATGACCACGCCATCAGCGGCTGCAGCCATGATGTTTACAGCACATCGAGAGTGGTACTAATGATGACAAAAACGACGATGAATACATTGACAGTGAAGACCGATGGAAATTGGAGATTAGCAGATTGTCATGTCCTGACTCATTCCTGCAGTGTTCGGGAGCAGCAAAAAAATCCTGATAATGCCAGAGCATCCTAAAAAGTAAGTGCGGGAAACTCTGCAGGACGTGCCAGATGTTTGAGCGCGGGGGGAAATATAAAGAACAGCGAAAATTCGATGGTTACTGCTACGATCGCTACCGAACCGACCGAAGCAAGTCCCGAAATAATAACAAACTACCGTGAAGTCCACAAAGTGATCACGGCAGGAAAAGAAAGGAGTAACCAGACAAATAAAGCGCCCTTGTGTGATTTCACCGCAACTGTCGAAAATGGGGTGGAAGTACTGCACTCAGAAACGGAAGCCGATAACTTTTTCTAAGAAAGGAAATCGCAAAGTACATTTGCCGTCCAGCGAACTCAAGAAGAAAAGTTAACCCGAAAAGCGGTAGATGTTCTAAAAAGAATAAAGTCGGCGTGTGACTCGCTAAAAATTAGTAAAGGTGTACAGGATGGGCCCCTTGAACTAGAGGAGCACCGAGACTGCATAGGACATTATTACCGGAGGAGCTGGTTAAAGGTCAAAGAGGACCAGAAGGCCGAAGAAGAGCAGAAGGCTAAAGAAACGCTGAGGACTAAGCCTAAAAAGTACGTGTGGCTAGCTCCACCATCAAACAACAATAAAGAATGGCGTCTAGCCCAATCGAAGGAGATCGGGATATAAGAAGGAAGAGACGCTTGATGGGTATGGAATGCCAGATCAAGGGGGAAAGTCACAAATAAACTCCTTCGAAACGTTCCAGAAAATAAATTTCGCACGGACCCCCACCCAGAAAAAAAGACCTGATGCGAAACAGGAAAGCAAGAAGCCCCGGCAAAGGCCCCGACAGCAAGCCCTGCTTGTAAAACCCCAAAATCGCCGATCCTACGCAGAAGTGCTGTGGGATATCAGGGGTGTTAGAGTTATTGGCAGAGGAAAGAAAAACGCGTCGGTCTTGGTTAAATGCTGGAACCAGAAGAAGAGTACACAGCAAAAATTTTATTCACAAATGTTGGTAGAAATGACAGATCGAATTCATTCACAATAGCGAACTGCATATTTGAATATGATTTTTATTTAACTCTCCAACACTCCCACTAAATAAACATTCTATTCATTTTCAATATAAGTAATTCTTCTTATTTCGTGAGAAGCATGATGTCAAGCGTTTGCTTAACAATGAATTCAAGGAAATAGTCACGTCGATGTAGAGTATCAATGGGGTTGACGTTGATCGAGATGAAGCGAAGCCCTTCCATGGGAATGTGACTGAATGACAAGTTATTTTGAGGCATTTGAAAGACCTACACGCTGAAATACAAAATTAATGTTTGAATCTTGTTTATCGATTCTATGCGATAAAGAATTTAGTTGCTGGTAAATTTTGAGAAGCAGCTCATTATTGCCACTTACATTATTTGCCGCATTTTCCGTTGGTCCTCTAGCGGCGAGTGTAAATGATATCTGAGCTTGACGAAGTTGGAAGGTATGACACTGCGGTGTACTTGGATTTGCTATGGAACAAATTTTACTTTTGCATCTTGATATCGGGAGCATCCTCGATATGATGCTGGATGACCGAAAACATTGCAGTTAACGGAGTATAATTTTTCGTTAGGCTCCGTCTGAGCCAAATTGCTCTCACCGGGAGCATGAAAGTCTTTGCATTTGACGCCCCGATAAGGCATGGCAGCCGAATGACCAAATCTTTGACACCGGTAACACTGGTTGACTTCTCTTTTTTGGAGGCGTTCCCACCTCACCACCCTGAAATTCAAGTACCTTATTTTTTGAAGGGCGCCTGGACTGCTCTTATTTGTAATTTCTACCAGGTAAAGTGGTAAATTCTTCCTTTCTACGGTCGACCTTCTTGTTGCAGAGTTTTTGACAGAAATAAATTCAATTTTTGTTGCAGCTAACCTGAGCGCCTGAATAAGATCGACCGTATCTTCTCCACGGTCCAAACTTTTCAACAAAAAGGTCTGATTTTTTCACTTTTTGTGGTATATATAGGTGAAGTGTGAGACCTCTCCAAAATTCAGCGCACCTTTAGCTTACTTAAACTCGACCAGTGATTTCGTTCTAATTGTTAATTTTTCAACGTTAAATCTTCAGATCTCTGATTGGTTAGTTTATTTTCGGCTAAACTAATCTTTTCCGCTTTGCCCGAACACATTGATTGGCTTAACATTTTCTGCCTTTTTGGTTTCTTATTCAGAGGAACCAGCAGGGCTGTAGGCTGGTTTTTTCTCCTTATTTTTATTTTGCAAATGCTGAATAAAATTAGCATCATTATCTTGATTAGAAATACCTTCGATGTTTTGTTCAACTTCCATTTTTAGGGTTTTGTACTAAAATACAAAACCCTATTGTAATCACGACCTGTGTCCGTCCGTCCGTCTGTATGTCACAGCACTTTTTCTCCGAAACTATAGAAGCTACAGCAATGAAACTTTGCGGAAAGGTCAGAAGTGTTGACCTCTTGAAAGTTTTGGGGTGGAAATTTTTTTCGAAGGGGTTTAAGGGAGGTTTCCCCATATAGGGAGATGACCGTTTAAAAATTTTTTTTCATCATTGGTAGTCGAATGGAAAGGCCTCAATGAGATCTTTTCAAAACAAGTCTTAAAATTGTTTTAAGGGTATCGAGCGGGGCATGGGAAGGAGAAATGTACGAACTTTTCGCGTACGCCCCCCCCCCCCCCCCCCCCCCTCGCGATTGGACACCTCTGATCCGAAAAATCTGAAAAAAATCATGAATGTAGGCCTTTATGAGTACAACAACAACAAATACATGGGAAGTCGAAATTCACTCAACTTGGTTAGTAATAGTATGATTTATTGATTTTACATTTTCTCGAATAAAATCTCAATTGTACCCTTAAATTTAATTTCAGTACACAGATGGTTATTTATAAGATTGATCTACCCTGAAAGTTTCATAAAGATTGAATCATATTTAGCGAAGTTATAGCGGTTTGAATTTTCCTGTATTACTTAGAGCAATATGCGCTGCATGTATTACTATGGAAACATATGGTTACGGAACAACATGCGCTTTTAACCGACTCAGACACTACATTTTTGCTAGGATTTGCATGAAAATTTCAGGAATGATAGGTGCCATGAATATCTTTGAGAATCGGTTCAGCTAGTGGTATCAGTAATCGTAAAACAAAATAGTGGCTGTTTTAAATGCGAAGATTGAATAATTTTGAGTTATTTTGTCCCAACTTCAACGTTTGAGGTGCATGCTTTGAACACTTGATTCAATTTAATGAATGATTGAAGATGAGTACCTACAATTAATACTCATAGGCGAAACAAGTCGAGGAGGCGGGAGAGAGTTCCTATCAAAAGGCAGGAGAATGGCCCCTGAAAAAAAAAAATTCATCAAAGGTAGCCGATATGAGTATGAAATGAAAGTTTTCACGGGAGCTTTTCAAAACAGTTCTTAAACTGTCAGTTTTTGCTTCGATGGGGGCACAGGGGGGAAATACATGAAAAATATGTTTCCTCATCTGAAATAATTATCAAGGGAGATATTTATGGGTATAACAATAAAAAAAACCTTAGAAGTCTAAATTCGTTCAACTTTGTGAATAATAGTATGATCTTCGAATTTCATATTTTCTCCAATAAAGTCGTCTTTGATATGTTTTTTGATTTTATTCGATCTGGTGACTGCATTTTGTAAATTGAATACAAAACCCTTCTGACATGAGCGTAGGTCTGTCTACCCAACTTGTTTCGGTTAATCTCTCCAGCGCTGAAAATAGTTTTGACTCTCTGAGATGGCTTGCTTTGCACTTTTTTCGCCTGTTTCCTGTTGCACTTGATTTTGATGCTGCGACTTTTGAGGGCGCATCCCCTTCTTGAATAGATTTTTAAGGGACTGTATCTCTAACCTTAGTTCCTGATTTTCTTTTTGTACTTTGATTATTTGTTGATTATCCGCTATTATTTATAGCTGGCATCCGCCATCTGCGGAGTTTTCTTCATTATGTTTTCTCTTGTTGATTATTGCCAGTTTCGTATTCGTCGTTTCCCCAGGTTGCCAAAACGGTGGGAATCTGTCGAGCTCCTCCATAGCAGCGGTCCTTAAGTTTTCTTGGATTCTTCACTTTTCGTTGCTAATCGAAGCAAAATAATATTTTTTGACAGGAGCGATTTAAAACACGTCTATACGCAACGAATACTAAACGTAGAATCTTAAAAATCTTCATTCTATATGCTGAATGTGAGGTCCATTCGGTAGTAGAATGTAACTACCTACTAAACTTGCTATTGCATACTCGTATGGTGGGTGAGAGTCTTTGCTGTTAGCACTGGCCTTGAAACTTCTTCATTCGTAAAAGTTTTCAAAAACGCTAATTTACGATGTTAAATTTGAAAGGTTTCAAAAAACAAAATAGTTAAAATAAAAGAACATGCACTACAAAACCATACAAATACTAGAAAAAAATCTGTGTGAAAAAAAACTCTTGAGGAAAAAGTATAATTAAAATTTTAATGAAATTGAACATTATCGGGCGTATTTTACAAAACATGTAAAAATTCGTTTATTATTTATCTTTTTGATTTTAATGATGATAATACTAGTTTATCTATAATTAAAAAAAATCATTTAACAATAAAATTAATTATTCTAGTATGATGTTGGTGTTGATGTTACGTAATTGGCATTGTTAATATTAATATTCGTTTTGATGGAAATTAATCTGTGTCATGTGATTTTCGATGAAAATTTTCGAATTACGATTCTGTTTTCGACTTTCTTCGAGCACATCAAATAACTCTTTAAGTGCAGCATTCGTTTGTGTTCGTCGTCGTGCTCGACGCAATGTTACATTGCCATCTTTTAATTCTTTAACTAGAGCGTCAAGACCTGAAATGGAAATAAAATATAGAATTAGAATTGGAAGTTGGAGGCTAATGAGACGTAAATGGCGATTTTAATTTATTAAAAATAGATCGTAAGTTATAATACATATCACTCTTAAGCCAGTGTCAAGTGCTGAAGAGAAAATTAATTATGAAAAAACCATGTTCTACAAGAAGTAAAAATCCACGATTTTTTGAGTAATTAACAAGCTAACTTTTTGTAACATTTGCGTTCAATAACAGGCCATTAGTAGATGTGCTTTCAAAGTAGATGATATCACATCAAGTAGTAATTAAATATGAGTAGTCCCTGTGGAGCTGTGGGTTAGGGCACACTCCACTTGCGCAGCAACTCCCAAGTTCAAACCGCGGGTGCGGTATAGAATTTGAGCTTCTGATGCTGCTGTCGGACTATAAGCCCACCCAGCTGTGATGGGTACTAATTGAAAAATTAGGTAATCATCAAATGGTTGAGCGTGATATTGACCTCGGTGAAATGAGATGCCCTAACAATAAATTTCAGCGCCAAGGTTCGGATTTGGACTGTTGTGCATTGGGTTATTATTATTAGTGCATCATAAAAAGTGCTTGTTGTTGTTACTTTTTATGGGTCAACGGCATAAAGCCACGATGTTCTTTGGGTCACTCTTCTGCACCTTTTGAAGTAGGCTAATGTTGATAAGTTATACTTAGACTCTTTGACGGACTTCACATTCACACAAGGAATGTTGGATGTCATTATTTTCCAGATAAACAGGGCAAGTAGCTAAAGCTATTGTACTCTGTGACAGTTTCAATCATAACTCGACATTCATTTCTCATTCTATGTTTAACATTCGTTGCGTACATACGTGTTTTTAATAGCTCCTGTCGCTAATTCAAAAATTGATTCAAACAATTTTTAAATTGTCGATTTAAATTACTAATTGTGTTGCCAAAAGTTTACTCCCTGTTACAACACCATTTGAATTCATCGGTGAAGATCATCATTGAATTTCAATAAAGCGAGCTTGAATACAGAAGCCGCAAAGCGGAAAAATCCAAAGACACCGCAGTACTAGGGGTGTAGAGGAGCGCGACGGCTTCCCCTCGTTGGGGCAAGCACCAAATATCACTTTTATTAAAAAATGGAAAGAAATGCTACGGCTAGTGAAAAATTTAAATTTCAAATGGTGATAAACAGTAAAGATTTGGTGAAAGTTGTAAAAGAAAATGCAGAGCTACAGATTCTTTCATTGGAGGAAATGCTGAAAAAGTTCAACAATGATACCAAAAAAACGAAGGCATTTAAGCTGGGGAGTAAAAATGATATTAAGAATACAACGTCAAAGATCAAAGAAGTGAAAAAACCTGTCCAAGTCACCGATCAAATGCTGAGCGCTGGAGATGATCTGTTCGTACATAAGAAAAAGTCAAGCGGTTACATTTAGAGGTTATTGTTCAAACTTCTTGGAGGTATTCTCAGGAATTGCTCAAGGATCACACCTTGGTCCGTTTTTGTTCAACTTATACGTTAATGATACTTTTACTTGTTTTTTCAACTCTCATCATTTACTGTATGCGGATGACTTAAAAACTTACAAAATAATCAAGACATTGGACGATTGTAAGACATTGCAATTTGATCTCAGGTTGTTTGAACAATACTGCAATGCGAATCAACTGTTTTTAAATGCAGGAAAGTGCAGTGTAATAACTTTGTCAGGAAAGCGTCATATAATGACTTATGCATATACAATCTCAGAAGTTAGAGATCTAGGTCTGATTTTAGATTCAAGGCTCTTCTTCAATCTGCATTTTGGCAACATGGTATCTAAGGCCTTTAAACGTCTAGGACTGATTCTTCGATTAAGTAAGCCCTTTTCAGGAGCCGAAACATTGTAAATTCTATATAATACATATGTTCGTAGTATCCTTGAATTCGTTATTTGGTCACCGCAATATGATACTCATATTCAGAAAAATTGAGAAAATGAAAAAACAGTTTTTGAAATCTCTTGACTATCGCACGGAATATGCTTACACAAATTATGAAAAGAGTGCATCCAGGCACAATTTACCGCTCTTATCCTTTAGACGTAATTATTTGGATTCCGTTTTCTTATTTAAAATTATTAATAGTCACATAAACTGCTCTGATTTGTTAAATTCCATTCAGATCAAAATTCTGCGTTCTGTTTCATCTCGTTCTAATGACACTTTTTACTTGCCTTTCTATCGCACCAATTATGCTAAGAGTACCTTCCCCAGGCGTTCATGTACTTTTTATAGTTGTTCTAATCGAGCAGTCACACAAGCAAACTGCTCGAAAGCCTTCCTATCTCCAACTCGGAATTTTGTGGCAGATTAAAAAATGTGTAATTATTTTTATTCAATACTCGTAATTTGTAGAATATTGTTTCTTCTTATTATTTTTATTAAACGTTATTTCATATCAATTTTTCTTTATATTAAAATTTAAATGTTTCTCTTTAATTTTATACGTCATGAGATTTAACTTTTATTACTATTTATATCTTTATTTCTTTACTTCAGTTAAAATTTCTTTACCTCAATTAAATTTTGTTTTAAAAAATTGTAAATCTGCACATAGAATTCCGAGCTTTGGTGTTTTACATCACGGAAGGCAAGCTAACTGGGCTGAGCGAACTCAGCTGATGGGTTTTTTTTCCCGGTTGCTACATTAGAAGAGAAAGAAGTTTTGGACGGATCGAGAAGTAGAGGAGTTGGCGAAAAACTGCAAGCACGGCTGACGGGAAAAATTTGATTGTATATCGTCTCGATTGAGCGTTAAATTCTAAGCGTTGGAGATATTAATTTGCCGTTTTCGATTTTACCGGCTTAATGCTGGATTTGTGTACTCGCTTAAAGATTTGGGGTGTTGAAACGCAAATATTGCAATAAGTGGGACGTTTATTCGCTGACCGTTGTAATTTTTTCATCTTGGAGGCTATATCCTCCAGTCATTCCCCGATGAGATATCTCATTACCAATCTTAGCGTTGAAATCACCCAGAATTATTTTTATGTCGTTTCTAGGCAATGAGTCGACTAGTCTTTCCTGGTGATTGTAGAACGTTTCCTTCGTTTCTTCGTCCTTTTTTCATTCGGGGTGTGAATATTTATCAGCCAGATTATGAAGAATTTTGCTTTCATACGGATTGCACACAACCGTTCAAAGAATAACGTGCGTTTTGAACTCCCTATCTACAATAAAGACCACTCCGAATTCTCTTTTTCCAGTAGGCTTCCCACTTTTAAATATTGTGAGCGATCTCATGTCTTGAATATCATTTTCAGTCCAGTTCGTTTCTTGAATTGCCAGTATTTTTAATTTATATATACTGGCCTGTTGTTAAAGGTCCTTAACATTACCAGGGTAATTGAGTGATCTGACATTCTGTAGCTTTCGAAACATTTTAAACTTTTACAGGGACGTTGACTAGGTGACTATAGCATAGAAGGATTTGATAGAGCTGACTGACCTCTAACGCAAGTGGGCTTACCTTTTGTGTTTTAATGCATCGGGTACAAATAATGTGAGCGTAAGAGATTTCAAGAGTATTTAGAGGAAGTTATAGAATCTCGCAGTGCTCCTTTACATATTTAAATTCTTAAGGTTGGCATGTACTACAGGGAGACGGGAGAGCTCACCCCGGATAATATAGTTGCGGTGATGCTCGAATCGGTTGACAAATGGAACCAGGTGGCACATTATGCTCGGGCAGTCCTAAAATATAAAAGGGACTCACAGCAGCCGGAGGCGCTGGGGCTGGGGGATCGCTCTTCTGGCATTTCCTCTTCCCCTCTCCCCTCCCGCTAGGAAAGGGACTCCCCAGCTTGAAGGCGCCCCACGGCGTAACAAAACGAGACCTGGCCCGAAGTAATGTGTCAAACGGTTCCAGGCTAGGTTCTCAGATTGACAGGGGAGGTGTTTAGTGGGTAGTCCAAGGGTATCCTCCATGGGAGTCCCACACTGCCAGACTCGGCGGGCGTAAATGCCTTCACCTCCCTACGACAAAAAAAAAAAAAAAGGTTGGCATAGGAAATTGTCGGGCGATGAATTTATTATTGAATAGTCTGCGTGGTGTAGTAGTTAAAGCACTCATCCAGTAAGCCGAAGGGCTCTGGTTCGATTCTCGTTGGTGGCAACGAGATTTAGTTCGAGTGATATTTCGGACGGACTATAAGTCCGTTCAGTTTTGATACGTACTGGTTTAAAACCAGAACGTATCGCAACTGGGTGGAGGGACACACGGCCAAGGAGTGATACTGACCATATCACCTTGTGGAGTGCTGATATATTCTAACTATCTCTAAACAAAAGCCCAAAAGAGGTTGTATTGCTACAAGTTCATTATTAGTCATATGATTTGTTAGATAAAGGATTTTTTTCTCAAAAAGGGATCATAATGCTAGCAATCAAGTTACAAAGAATGTTCATCGAAGCAGCAAAAAAATAAATAATAGTTGAAATCGATTTTTTACAAGAATATATACTAATTGGGATAAAGGGGAAGGAGTAATTTATGAATGTTGTATCCACCACACACGGTTCGACGCCTGTGATTCAAAAAATCTGAAAAAGTGTAAGCTCGTCTCCTTCATCGCATGAAAGCTCTTTAACGGCGAATGTAGGAAGTAATACTGGATCGTTACCAGACCTAACAACACTTTATTTCACATCACCGCTTAATACTTCGTTCGATTTAGAGCAAGAACATTCGATTGGTCCTTATAGTTCAAGTCCAACTACCATATCACTGACCGCACTGCCTCCAACTTCAATGCCAAAATGGTATCAATATTCACCTGCCCATTTCGGCGACAGCTAAAGTTACAATCCAACACATTTTTCATCAAATGCTTGTCATAACTATTTAACATTCCCTGGTAGTTATAATGGCTATCACCACTTTAGTAGTAAGGAAGGACAATTTGATAATATTTATAATCCTTCAGACATTATTCAAACGATGCATTTGTCATTTACGAATTTACTGGGATTAGTGCAGATGCGAAAAACAAACATCTCCAATAAAAATTTTCTTCGTGGTTCACACTGTAGTTTAACATCAATTGGAGTTGACGCAGTATGGGAACCCTCAATGTCAACTTAATCTAGCTTCAAGCCCAGGCATGATACCAAATATACTGTCAAGTGAATTAAATCCAAGTGCGCCTTGTAGTCCAGTTCCAAAAAAACGGAGTAACAGTAGTAGTAGGTTGAAAGTACGGTGAATGATTATCTGTATTTTCCATGCAATATCTATATAGTGTGTTTATGCTACATTCACTCAGTTTGGCTTCAACAAGTCAGCAACACTCAGAACAAACACAACCATACCAAAAATAGCAAGGCAACCCTACATCTATCAGCAATAGGTTGCGACTGGAAAAGTAGCGTTATCGGCAAATATTGCTGATGGATGTTGGAATGATGAATTTGATAAATCTAGCGGGTGGGAATTCGGTTTAAGTAACATATGAGAGAAGTTGTCTGATATATTTGTTATGGAATGAGGTTGGGTCTTGCTTTACGCTGGGGATTTTTGGTTTGTTGGTTGATCCGAGTCTGGTAGGTATGTGTTTTTTTTCTCGATTCCTTGTGATATTTTTTTTAGTTTTTTTAACCGAGAACTGATATTCGCGGTTAGGTCGATTCTCTGAAATTTCGTTGAGAGAGACGGAAGCAGTCGACGTTAGCGCGGCGACAATTTAACGGTTTTTAAATTACACTAAAATCAACCATATGCAGGTTGCATATGGAGTTGGAAAGAAGAAAATCCCAACAAAACATTTCGACAATCATACAGCGTTTTTCGGAATATATTTAAATTTTAAAACATATATCACCTCCAGTGCCCTCGGTATAAAAGTGTCTTCCGCTCAACGCACACTTATGCTGAATGGAATCTGAACTGCTCTCCAATACTTCCAAAAATATATCCACTAAGGTCTATATTGAGCCAAGATGCATTTCTCCCGTTAAATTGGAAAAAAAAGTTAAATTTGATTAGAATTGTATCGCTTCTACGGGGATCCGTTACTTTGTACCTTGGAAACATAGTAAATTTGCTCTGGATGTTAGAGAACAAACATTTGTTCATTTAATGACGGCTCACGAGTAAACATGAAGGGTTTGAACAATTTATACGGGCTCTGGAGTGTTTTCGGTGCGCACTGAAAAGGGAAAATTCGGTGAATTAGCTGTTTGGCAATCGTCATCTTATTTTTTTCACATGAGGCAGCAAGAAGTGTTCATGAAGTTGCAAGATGTTTGTATACAGCGACAGCCAGGCAACGGCTCCCGCTTCACCCAAATGATCTTTCTAATCATCGCTCGTGTTTTTGAATTGGTACGACCAGGTTTTTATAAAGGTGTATTAATCATCAGGCCCGAACAGATGACTGTGAGAGTTTTCATTTTTTTGCCGAATTCCTTAAATTTCAATTGTATTTAGAGCTTTTATAACACTATTTGATCCCCGCAAGGGGAATGTTGGGTGACAAGAGTTATCTTGGACGCTAGTCCTCTTTGGGGAGCGCCACCCCTATGTACCCTAGAAAGCGGAGGTTTCCGTAAGATGCCTCCGCAGAAAACGACCTGGGAACGATCTCTAGACAACAAATAAAATATTGGATTCTTCTTCTTCTTCTTAGCACTACAGCCTCTTTCGGGACTTCGCTTCCTGCAAACAGCGCCTCCAACTGTCTCGGTCCGTTGACCGCGTCTTCCAATTTCGAAATCCGAGCAGCGATGAACTGTCTTCGTCGACCGAGTCAGACCAGCGTTATTGGATTAGAGCTAACGTTTTGGACTGGCGGATATGATACTTTGGACTTAGTTGCATAGCACGGTAGCGCTAAAGTGACACTCGCTCGTGAACCGGATCTAATCTAAGTATCATACCGTTTCCGTCCCGGAAAAAACTTGCAGGCCTCGAGGTACGTTCGAAGCTTGCGTCGTTTAGTTGGAAGCGTAGGTTCTGGTGAGTTGGACACTCGATCAGGGTGAGTCTGACTCTGAGCAACTGTACCTGTAAGGGCAAGTACCAACCCTCGTATGACCTCCTTGCTATGCGGATCGGGTCAAAAAAACGACTACACATTCGATCGGAGATAGTATCTCCGAGGGGAGATCCAACAGCTATGGCATCTCTAAAGTTAACAAAAACAACAACGACTAAGAAATTAAAAACTTTACTACACACAAGATTCAAATAACGAAAGCAAACGGCCGACTGAACGTAAAGGCTGAGAGCACATACTAGCCAGATATAATCACGGCTTTCGGGTGCAGTAAAAAACTGTGGACACTACAGAATGCCCTATAATAGAAAAACCTGTAATGAACCACCCCAAGGTAAAAACAAACCGCGGCGTAAGAAAATGTGAGTGTGAAGGCCAACGAAGTGGCGTTGTGTGAAGTTGCTGGCATCATTGATAATTTAACTGAAGCATTGTATCCAAAAACCGAAGCAGAAAAACTTTCCCAAAAAGAACGTTTGGAAATTCGATAGCCATTGAGTGCTATGAGGAAGAAAGGTTAATCCCGAAAGCAGGAAGCATTCTGAAGAAACTTAAATTTGAACGTGACTCACAAAAAACAATAGGAAAGGTGCAAGGAAGTCCTCGAGCTAGAGGAGCCGCTGGACCGAATTGGGCATTACTGGCGGAGCTGATTGAAGGCTGAAGAAGAGTAGAAGGCTGAACAAGAGCAGATGACTTAAGAGAGCTAAGTCTATTGAAGAAGCCACCACCAACCACCATCAGAAGAATGGCGTCTAATCGAAGAAGACCGGGATAAAAGCAGGAAAGATGAGATACTTTACAGGCATGATACGTTGGATCAGGGGGGTTGCAGACATAACTTACAAAGGCAGCTCATAAAGCTGCCGAAAAACGGACACAATATCTTCCAAAAAATAAATATCTCAATAAAAAGCAGAAGAGGAAAAAAAACCACGACGAAGACCCCGACAGCAGTAACTGCCCGCGAAAACCCAAGATGGCCGATCCTACGCAGATGTGTTGCAGGAGATCAGGGGAAGTGTAAAGTCCGAAGACACCAAAACAACCATTAAAGCAGTGCGACGAATCCGATCTGGCCACATACTGGTCGAATTTTGAGCAGAGCCTAATGATAAAGAAGCATTCTGCGATGCGGTCAAGAAAGTTCTCGGCAAGAGAGTAATTGTAGCCAATAGAATCGATCAAAATCAGGAATATTGACTGCATCATGGATTCGACCCAGGAAGAGGAGGCTATCAAAAGCGAGGCTGACCCCGGAAAACAATAGGGGAGAATGTAGGGCGATCAACGGCCTTGCTGATAAGGACGCCGAACAGTTTCTGAGTAAGGGAAAAAGAAGAATGAGGTGGGTCATCTGCAGAGTGCGGCGAACAACGGATACCCAAAAAGGTATTCGTTGGGAGAACTGAAGGGCGAAGACCAATGGAGAAACCTAGGAAATGCTGGTCTGACTCGGTCGACGAAGACAGTTCATCGCTGCTCGGATTTTTGAAATCGGAGCACGCGGTCAATGAACCGAAACAGTTGGAGGCGCTTGTTGCAGGAAACGAAGCTACGAAGAAGAAGAGAAAAAGTTTAGAGGACTACTCAGTCAGTTAGTACATTCTGTTTGAGATCCATGATGCTGTGTCTCAACGCCCATGCTCTCGACTTTCCACGAACATTGGGAGGATGCACCTAGAGAGGTTCGTCGAGTAGTTGACGGCAGGTGGCCGTTGCTGGAGTATTCGCAGAGAACTGAAGAGCTACAGCTATAATGCTTTCGCAAAATGTTTAACAGCAGTAAGACTTTTTGCTGGTAAAATCTAGTGGACAAGGTGAGCAGGGATCTGTGGGAATTTAGCAACAAAATAAGTTATGAGGAAACTTGGCGCTCTAAGCAAGTTCTGCATATGAGCATATGAAGCAGAATATGTGGACGAGGTAACGTCGTATCTTTTCTTACCCATTCCTTCTATGTTGACGCTTCCCACGGTAGAACAGCAGTTAAATGCTGGCTGAAACTGGGGGAACCAGTCCTTTCATTGAAAGTAAAGAAGGCTCCAGGTCCTGATAGTGTCTCAGCTAAAGAGTTGCAGCTACTCATGATATTCAACAGTTGCTTGCGAGAAGGGGTTTTCCCGAAACATTGAAAGGTAACGAGGGATGTAACGATCAATAAGGGGAAAGGAAAACCCCAGGTCGCCATCTGCGTACCAACCGTTTTGCATACTAGAAACGGCTAGGAAAGTGCTAGACAAATTTATCAAGGGGAGATTCACTGATACAATTCATCCTACTAAGGATCTATCTCCTGGGTAGTACAGCTTTAGAGCAGGACGCTCTGCTCTGATGCAATTATAGAAGTGGTAAGCGTGGTCTATAGAGCGAAGATAGAAAGCCGCACCAAGCGACGGGTGATTCTGTTGGTGACATTTGATATTCGGAACACCTTCTACTCCACTAGTTGGGTAGATATTCGGTATATGCTGCAGAAAGACGAATTGGTCATCCTAACAAATCAGTATTGGTGATGTACTGGTTGAATAGAAACCATCAGTAAAATACCTGGGGCTCCTGATCGACTTGAAGATGGGTTTCATTGTGACATATAACAAGTTTTACCGACAAAAGTCGTTTCGTAAATTGTAATTGATCGAAGTGGTAATTAATTTGAATAAAATAGTGATTTAGGAAGTGAAGTGTGAAGAGAGCTGCACTGGACGTTTCAAAAAACTTGGGGATAACTAGACAGAGCTAGGTGCATGCTTTTTTGCATTTTTGTTGCTAATAATAAATTATCGGTGGTTTTGTTTCTTCTATAATCATTGTCTTCATTCTACGAGGAGAACATTCAATATAAAAATTTTTTTTGATACCGTTTTTTTTTAATCTTAATAACATAATAAAAAGATAATATAAAGAATAATACTCCCGTAAAGTAGAATTGGAGGGAAAAAATAAGTACATCCGAGGAAATCTTAATAAATTTAAATACTATCGCGGGTAATGAATCCAATAATCACCACAAAAACACCAAAGGATAAATGTGGTAAATGCAGGAAACCTCACCCAGCGATGGGATATGTTTCAAGTGGTTTCACTTGAAATGTATAAAGATGACTGAAGAGAGATGTAAGACCATCAAGGAGATATCAGATGATCTTATATGGATATGCCCCACGTGTAAGCTGTTACATCAAAAATCCAAGGAGGCACAACTTTTCCTGCTAATGAAACAACTGGAAAGTAATGTTAAAGAATTAAAGACGAATGTCAGTTCTTTAATTGATAAGACGGCAGCTACGCACAAACCAACATATGCACAGGTGATGAAAAACTATAGAAAGCCTCAAAATGAGCTCTGCTCAGATGTCATGTCCCAGAAAGGGATTATACTTAAGACAAAAAAGCATTCATTATCGGATAAAACGCTTGCTGCTTTTAAGTCGAGAATAAGACCGTCAAATTGTAAGATTCCTCTTCAACTGCTACGGCCTATTCGCAATGGTCGGGCGGTAATTAAAACAACGACCAATGCCAACGCGTCTGAGCTATACCGATTAACCATGGATACCATGCAGGATGAGTACGAACTTACCGATACAAAGATGCTTTAACCTAGACTGGTTATAAATGGGCTGGATAATCAATTCATAAATATGGAACTACGAAAGGAAATACAGGCACTAAGCCCTGATGCTGGGAATAGAGAAAAAATGGAGCTCATTCATGCCAGACAGACAAAAAACGGAAAATGGTTACACATTGTTGAGGTAAAGGGAAGCATGTATAAAAGATTAGCTAACAAATACGTCAAAATAGATTATGGGTCATATTTTGTGAAGGAAGACTTTAACGTTACGAGATGCTTTAAGTACCAAAAATATAACCATAAGACGTCGAAATGCGAAGGGGAACAAATCTGTGTGAAATGTTGAGGAAAGCATAAGCTCAAGAAATGCAAAAGCGCACTAAGAATTGTTGCAATTGTATGGGTAAGAATACTGATCACACACACAGAGCAGACTCGTGGGGGTGCCCAGAGTATCAAAGAATTTTGAGGATGATTGTTAATCACAAAACTCAATCAAGCTACAATATAAATATCTTTTATGCCAATACAAGAAGCACACAAGTTGAGTGATATTCAAATTTATCCGCAGCAAAATCCTGAAACGGATCTGAATATACGAAACGAAGTATGTAGATCCATACGGAAAAGTATTACAATATTCTGGGATATAGCTCCGTTTTTTCCTGCAGCCCGGAAGAAGGTGGTTCAGCAATTTATATAAAAAATATAATTAATTTCATGAAAAAGAGAGTAAGATCTGACATATACTCGCATAATATCATAATACTTGAAATAACCTGCGCAGGTAAAAAACTAAAAATCGGTACTTACTATAATCCCAATCGTCTCAATATGCATGATTTCTGCACAGCAATAGATGCAATATACTCAACTGAAAAAAGCCTAATCACAGTTGCTGACACAAACATAGACGTGATTGCAGAATCTCTAGAATCGAGGATGTACAAGGATACCCTGGAAACAAACGGAGCGGTCATTGTCAATAATGACAAAATTACTCGCCCGACTTCAAGTATCTGCCTGGATCACGTAGCAATAAATGAGAAAAACCTTGCTGAAAACATAGGATTCACAATTGAAGACTGGCCGGAGTTTGATCATCGTGTTTTAAAATTGTCGTCCATGGTCAAAGAATCAGAAAGCAAAAACATACTCACAAAATATTCAGATATTTAGACATGGATCTTTTCAAATCGAAATTTCAACAGTTGCTAGCAAATCGATACCTGAAAACTAATGGAGCTCAAAAATTGCAGCGTTGGAGCATGACTGTACCATTGAGAAAAAGATCAGATGTCGACAACATACATGGATAACAAAGAAAGTTATGGAGGCTAGTATTAAGAAAAGAAAGGCTTATAAAACATACGAAAAGAACGCTGAAGATCACGCATTTAAATATCTATAAAACTAAGCCTTAAAAGTAAAAACCTCTCATAAAAGAAGCTAAATTTTCATATTGCTCCAGAACATTGGAAACAGCGGCGGATAACTCACACGAAATATGGAAAATAATACATTAAGTAAAAGATAATTTATCAGCCTGGATCAGGTCATCATATGCTGAATCTTTTGGCAGGGACTCTAATAATCCAGCACGCCCACGTGGAACAGCAAACTCGCTAAACTACTTTTTTTTCAACAATTGGTGAAAAAATTACTAAGGAGCTTGGTGAAAAGTTAACCAGCTATTGCAATATCACAAGTAGCCCGCCTAAGTCCATCTTTCATATTCATCAAACGATTAAAAGAGAAGTATTAAATACAATCGAAGATTTAAAAAAATGCAGCACCAGGTATCGACAACATCACCACACATGAAATAATTCTAGCCAAAGAGCAAGTAGCTGAACTACTGGGCAATTTTATAAATGAGCATATTAGAAATGGGACATTTCTGGACGAAGAGAAACTGGCAAAAAATTCCAATATTCAAAGGAGGAGATCATCTGGACCCGAACAATTACCGCTCGATTGCACTTTTGACAGCCTTTAGTAAAATATTCGCAAAACTTGTAAATAATCGTTTTAAATCTTTCTTAATGGACAATCCCATCATAAATCCGAAGCAGTTTGGCTTTCAAAAGAACAAGAGTACTTTCAATTTCTGTCTCACGTTATATCAATGAAAGTCTTGATAAAGGAGATTATGTTATTGCAATTTTTGTGGACCTGAAGAAGGCTTTTGATACGGTTGATCGTGACCTGTTACTTCAAAAACTTGAATCGTATGGTATACAAGGCAAACCGAAATAACTTTTTAAAAGTTATTTGGAAGGTAGATTCCAAAGAACATCAGTTAGTAATGTCTTGAGCAAACTAGCACCAATGAAATCAGTGGTTCCTCAAGGAAGCATACCTGATCCAATCTTGTTTTTACTATATACTAATAATTTGAATATATGTAAACTGAAAGGTCTCCACACATTTTATGCTGATGATACTATACTTCTTTATTCAGGACAAGATAAAGTTGCCATGGAGAATATCGTCAACGAGGATTTAGGTAAATATCATTCATGGCTTATCAAAAATAAGCTAGCATTGAATACTACAACGACAAAATGCATGAGTTTTAAACAGAAGAATAAGCAAGACATAGAAGTTGACCTAAGAATTAGCGGCGAAAAATTGCAGAGCATTTGAAATTAAATGTCTCGATCTAACCATAGATCATCGTTTGACATTGTTGCCACACATAAATAATTTGAGGAGACAACTAGCACCAATGATAGGAATGTTGAGAAGATATGGAGATTTTCCAATGCATATAAAGAAACTTATTTTAACTGCATTTGCACTGACAAAGCTACATTATGCGGTGGTCATTTGGAGTTAAACGTCAAAGCAAAACCTTAATATTATATCAAAGATGCTAGTTAAAGCCTATTTTTTTTTTGTGGTAGGGAGGTGAAGGCATTTACGCCCGCCGAGTCTGGCAGTGTGGGACTTTCGTGGAGGATACCCTTGGAATACCCACTAAACACCTCCTCTGTCAATCTGAGAACCTAGCCTGGAACCGTTTGACACATTACTTCGGGCTAAGCCTCGTTTCTCTACGCGTTTAGGCGCCACCGGGCTACAGGAATCCCTTTTCCAGCGGAAGGAGGGGAAGGGAGAGGGATTTCTAGAAAAGAGACCCCTCCGCCCTGGACGCCTCCAGGCGCTCATATATTTTCCTTTTTATCTTAAGGACTACCCGAGCGTAATGTGCCACACAGTTCCATTTGTCAACGGATGTGAGCATCTCTCCAGTGAGTTCATCCGGAGAGAGATTTCCCATTTCTTCAATGAGGTCACCGCGCTGCCTTTCCCTCCTCTTGCATACAAAAAATGTGTGGTAGGTATCATCGACCTCTCCAGCACAGAATATGCAGTCAGGAGACCGTGACTTACCAATCTTGTGCAGGTAAGACCGAAAGTATCCATGTCCACTCAGTAGCTGAGTTAGATAGAAGTCAGTCTCACCATGCCTTCGATTGAGCCACGGTGTCAGGTCACCAATAAGGCGTGCGGTCCACCTACCTTTTGTATTGCTCACCCAGGACTGTTGCCAATCACTGAGTGAGCGTTCTCGTTCTTCGTGGGCGACAGCATCTCTGTCGCATTCGTTCCTCCGTAGGTAGATTCTGCGGCGCTCCTTGGCAAGGAGGGCAATGGGTATCACTCCTGCGATGACCAGCACTGCCGACTCCGAGACAGTCCGATATGCTGATGCAATCCGCAGCGCTC
This sequence comes from Odontomyia ornata, assembly GCA_963969285.1. Lineage (NCBI taxonomy): Eukaryota > Metazoa > Arthropoda > Insecta > Diptera > Stratiomyidae > Odontomyia > Odontomyia ornata. The sequence continues at coordinate 87,922,408 of OZ017739.1, forward strand.
CTCGTCACTGCACCTGTGCCAAGCGCTTTCGATACACCTCCTTGTTGAGAGCCTCACACCATATTTCCGATCCGTACAACAGCACAGATTGTACTGCACTCATCAGAAGTCTCCTTCTTGATGAGGTGGAACCCCCTATGTTGGCCATTAGTCGGCTGAGAGCCGAAACGCTCGCTGCAGCCTTGTCAGCTATTGCCCTGATTTGCTCGGAGAAACGCATCTTCGAGTCGATCAAAATGCCCAGGTACTTCACTGCCAGTTTAGTCTCAACGAGTGCTTCCCCAATGTTGATCATCCTTACTCTAGAGATTCTCTTTTTTCGGTTTTCTCCAAAGCTAGGCTGAACCCGCGAGCAGTCATCCAGTCCCTCACTCGGCGCATTAGCATACCCAGTCTGAGTTGCGCTTGTTCAACAGTGCGTCTCGCAACTAGCGCCGCGACATCATCTGCATAGCCGATCAAGCGCGACTCATCCGGCAACTCGATTCTCAGTAGCCCGTCGTACGTGATGTTCCACAGGTCTGGGCCAAGGGTGGAGCCTTGTGCAACACCTGATGTAACTTCCATCCTCCGCCGACCCTCCTTCGTCTCATAGAGCAGGCTCCGGTCTGTCAGGTAGTTCTTCAAAATCCGCATCAGATATTCTAGAACTTGAAAAGAGTTTTCCAGTGCTTCCAGAATATCCGCCCATCTAGCGGAATTGAAGGCGTTTCTGACGTCAAGCGTCACGAGCAACACAACCCTTTTGTTTGACTGGCAGTGAGCCTCCGCTCTTTGGACCGCGCTCACTACTTCCGCTATCGCGTAAATAGTGGAGCGACCTGCTCTAAAACCATACTGCCGTGGAGATAGGTGCCCGGCAGAACGGACCGCGTCAGTGATGAGTTTCTCGAGCACTTTCCCAGCCGTGTCTAGCATACATAACGGGCGGTATGCAGACGCCAACTCGGAATTTCCCTTCCCCTTGCTGATCAGTACGAGCCTCGCCACTTTCCAGCGTTCCGGAAATACACCTTCGTAAAGGCAAGCGTTGAACATACTGAGCAACAAGTCAGGACAAAGCTTGTAGACAAGCTGCTGGGTCGGATTGTGGCATACCCCATTCAATGGCTCTAGCGTTGAAGTCTCCCCATGTGGCCCTCTGTGTTTGAGACAGCGTCCTCCAGGGCATCGAGTTTGGTTCGAAAAGATGGCATTGCCTCGTTAGGCGTCAGATAAACACTGAAATATGTTATGCCTGAACACCGCACCCACACAAAACCATCCCCGCGTCCATGGCCCTGCACCTGAAGGCGGGCGCTGTCTCGAACCCAGATGGCCGAGGTACTAGATTCGTCAGGGTACCAAGCTTGCGAGTCCTTGTTATGATGTTGCTCGCTCAGCAACAGCAGGTCAGCTTTCTTATCCCTCGCAAACTGCTCAAGTAGGTCCTGGGCGTTTGTGCTTCGGTTCAAATTGACCTGCAGGATACGGATCATTTGAGTATCGATTTGGCTTTAGTTAGGGCCTCCTTGAAAACCCAGCATCTCCCAGTCCCCGGCTCATGTTTGGGGTCGCCGGGTGCTAGCTTAGCATCCTTGCAAAGAATGCATTTTGCCCCGTTCGTGCACTCCTTCCTTTTGTGCCCCGTTTCACCACATTTGTAGCCGTATTCGAGGCATCTGAAGCAGCGGATAGGGATCGCTCTTCTCCGTATCCTGCAGATCACCCAACCTATCTTAATTTTGCCCTTCGCCAGGATTTACTGGGCGTCTTTATCAGCTAGTTCGACAATAGCCATGCGTTGCCCCCTAGTGTTTTCACGTGTCAATCTTGCCTTGACTTCACTTAAGCTGGGGAACTCCCTCCTAATGGCATCCTCTACTTCAGCTTTGTCCGTGACGCAGTCGAGGTCCCTGATTTCCAGGGTGCTAGCTAAAGCCTATAAAAATATTCTAAACTTTCCAATTCTCACTCCAACAAGACTAGTGTATCAACGGACTAATGCATTACTATGGAGAAAGCTAAGTTGTCTAAATTTCAGTGAAGTGGAACAAAAACCCATTTTAAAAGTATGACAAATAAATTCATATAATCCAAGAAATAGGAACAATTTTGTGTGATGCTTTGCGTATATGCAACAATGTTCCTGAAACAGTGAAAAACCCAAACTTTTTAAGAAAAGACTTAAGGAGCATCTAATAAATTCAAATTAATGATAAGTCCAGAGGATTGAAAGTGCAGTAGCTTAGGGCATTTTAGACCCTAACTTCGAGATACTTAACGACAGCTAGTTTTTATAAACTCAGAGTTTTTTTACTGCGTCGTATAATATTTTTTTGTATCTCTGAGAACTGTTCACGAATCGGAATAGGCAAGCAGGACAGGAGTACTTCACAGCATTTTGTATGCTCCTTATACCGATGTTTTAGCATTGCCTGGACGCACACGTAGGAATCGACGACGCGTGGTGAAGTGCAGATCGCACGAGCGTTGTACGACGATGATAGAGTGATGAAAAGAGTGGTAGGGAATGGAGGTATTTAAAAAAAACGGCAACGGCTGATTAAGCTGTTTCAGGCGGATCGGATCTGAGCCGACTTATGAACAACATAGGGGGGCCCAACTCATCAAGAAGATGACTTCTGATGAGGTCCGTAGAGTCGATGATACTGTACGAAGCAGAAATATGGGGCAACACTTTCAGTAAGGAGCTATATTCACAACGATTGTCATAGGTGCAGAGAAGAGGAGCACTGGGTATCGCTTCTTCATGTCCGACAGTCACTGATTTGGCGGTATTAGTCAAATGCAGGCGTGATATTTGTTGCTCTTCTTGCTAGAGAGTACCGTACTATCTACCTGCTTAAAAACGAAGACAGATGGGAAACAGTTGCCCGGAGAGGAAACGAGCACTTAATGATTGGTAGTAGTCCTAGGTGAACAGCACGAAGGGAATGGACTGCGCGCTTTATACCTAATGTGAGACCATGGCTCAATCGAACGCACGGTGAAACTGACTTCTATTGTATCTGACCCAGCTTTTGAGCTGGCAAGGGTGTTTTCAGTCGTACTTGCACAAGATTGGTAAGTGGTGATCTCCTCACTGTAGGTTTTCGCAGGAGAGGAAAACGATGCCTGCCACATATTTTTGCGTGCAAAAGATGGGATAGGCTGCATCGCGAACTCTACAACTCTTAGGGGGGAGAGATGCTTATATCGGTTGACAAATGGAACCACGGGCAGCCCTAAAGATAAAAAGGGTTCACAGCAGCCGAAGACATCGGGGTTGGGAGATCACTTTTCTAGCAATCCCTCTTTCTCCCTCTCTTCTCTTTAGAAATAATGTGTGAAATCTTGACGCTAGGGTGAAGGCCCCCCTTTGCGACACCACAGATAGCTGCCAGCATAGGTACGTGTGTCTAAGCTTCGTCATCCAAGCGGAGCTCCGTCTTCTAGCTCGCTGATGCAGCATTCCATCGCTGTCGTCCTTTAAGGAGTTTAATAACATCTTAAAAATATTAGATGAAAAATATCAATATATTTTAGGTTCTATTTAGTCAATGATAGTCTAAAGACAACATCGAAGTTGTGGCCACCTGACCGATGGTTGCTCATTTAAAACGAATATTTGTTTTGCAATTCACAAATTATTGAATTATATCTTGAATTTGTTAATTGTCAGTAATGGCATATCATAGGCTGAATACAAACCCTTTTATCGAGAGCATACTTCTGTCTTTCCAGGATGTTTTTTACAGTATTTCTCCACAAAACATTAGAAATCTTCCATCGCCAAAGGATAACCATATCTCATCCATAGTGACTAAATCCTATCCCAATTCAATTCAATTCCCATCAATACAAATGCGCAAATATAATTAAGGACTTTTACAAACATAATAAAAATCATGACCATCACATAATTGGAGTCGAAGTTGTCCTTGTCGTTTCCCTTGTCGTCGTTTCCAACTAACTCAGATTATCATCATTTCACCAGTCATTACGCAAAAGCCAAATAAGCTCGGAAATGAACCCGAAACGGGGGAGACTTCGACAAAGTGAAGTGCCAGCAAGCTGAGAAAGGGGGATGTTGATGCGGAAAATCTTGTTTTTATTTTTCCACATTTCTCTATGGCCTTTTCGGTTTCACGCTTGCTGGAGCTGTTTTGGCTTGCTCCTGTTGTGATGTTCAGCTTGTTTGTGGTGGGATCGCTCTTTTTAAGGTTGGATACTGTTGCTGTGATTGTTATTGCTGTACTTTTGCTACTATGTTGCCATTGCTATTGTCCTTGTTAGAGATGTGGCATACCCACCATTGCCTCTAACACCGTAAAATGTTTCCATCCACTCCTCTTGCTGTTGTCATCACTCACCGCTTAACTGACTGGGAGGCAAAACGGTGGTGGCAACGAGCAAAAATATTGTCGAGAAAGGGTAGACTTTGATGCTGCCGGAAAAAAACCACTTAATATTATTATTTTATATAAAATTGGGAGCACACATCCTAGAATGCTTGTTATGAAACAGGATTGGGCAGTTTTTAATTTCAATTTACAAAGGTTTTAAATAAAAGGAACGATATCTGCAAAGCTGAAATTTCCATTGAAATCATTTCCTTGTTCAACAAAAGCTTGCTTGAAATCTAAATGTGATTCCGATTGCTTTAAATCATCACTTTAATTTGAAATTATTTGAAGAGGCAAGCAAACCTTTGATCGTTTCTTGGAAAAGAACAAGGGAAGCTCCCATATCAAACTCTTGGGAAAACAGCAATGAAATGAAATTCAACACCACAAAACGACAAAGTGTCGTTACATAAATTTTCCGAGCTGTAAACGACAAACAAGCGTATTCCATCAAATTTAGAAACGGTAGTCGATTCTAGAGTCCTGATGGAGATATTACGTAGCACTCCTGTGCCGAGGAATTGAGTCAAGGAAACCAAATAGAAATAGACTAGTGGAGGTGTGCACAGCAGAAACGTGAAAAAAGAAGTAGTCAAAACATCGGCATAGCGACTATCTGACACGGGCAAGAAGGATCTCAAAGAACAACTTGCTGCCCCTGGTGCGATAAGAATACGAGCATAACGAAAGCAACGTCCAAGCTGTTTTAGTGTACATCCTTCTGACCGATATTCGAGTACATAGTAACGGCTAAGGAGATTTTCACTTCCGTGTAATGTAAGCAAGGAAGACGGGAAGGACGCTTAAATCCGCAAGCATATTCGCATCGGGGAGTACTCAGGCGGAATAAAAATAAAAGGAGCGTAACAAGATGTAGAAATGGAAAAGTACGGCTTTCCAGCAATCGCATCCTATGCGATTACTGCTGCTCCGAGCGAGGAAGCTAGTACATCACATCACAACAGGACTTAGTTGAGAGAACTTCTTGACGTGTGCTTTCAATTTCCACTGATGACTTCCCGCTTCGCTATTAATACTCGGTGTGATACGGTTCGAGACTTTCTTGCATTATTTGCTAGCTCTCTCTCCAAAACGAACGAAGAAGAAGGACTCGATATGAATTGAGCGGTTGATTGATTTTTTATTTAGAATTCCAAGTCGACATCCTTGTTGCCGTGTCGCCCTCGTTGTTGTCGTTATGATCCTTTTTGTATGATGCTGAATATCCTTGTGCAGGAGAGTGATGACAGTCAATAGCGGTAATGATGTTATCGAAGTCGTTCAAATTGGCAGGAATGTATTTTACTTAACGAGTGAGAGGCTTTCGGCCCGTGCCCTTAGTAACGTTCGATGACGAAAACCGGGAGCACTTTGGTATCTAGTTTAAATGATCAGGACTAATCTAAACTAATAAGTTGTGGTGAATTGTTATTCTTCCTGGAGCGGGATCGATTGCTTCTCTGTAAGTTATAGCAACAAAGTGTGGTTTTATTACCTTTTATATAGTGTCGTGAAAACAGCCATCGAATCTTCAAGTGTTTTCAACATAATGTGAAAAGGTTTTGCCCAGGACACTCAAGCGAAGGTGAGAAGAACGATATTCTCTACGCGCAACAAGTGTTCGTGAAAGTGTTTCTATATACTACTATCAGTGTGAGACGATTAAAGTGCCCAGTGAAAGGTGGCCTCAAACTGTATAACTTTACATTCCCATGGCCCGAAGTCCAACAAATTTAAAAGAATACAAGATAATCCTTTTCGCGTTCTAATTTACAAGATTTAAATTTACGTGATACAACAAAAAAATAACGTTCTTCGCGTGAAGAACTTAATTTTAACGCCTGTTATACTTAAAAAAAAATCACAAAGTCCTTGATTTTTAATTAATTACCAAAAAGCTTCCGCTTTTTAATGAAAATGATTTCCTGACAAAATCCTCTCTCAACCCCCTGTCCTTTTTATTGGACCGATTACAATGTTGTCATCACGGTCATTATAAAAGTATACAACATTCATTATCAACAAGTGCAGAAAGGGACAATGCCAAAAACGCTATCAAGGATGAGAAAAAGTTGAAAAAAAGAAAACCAAAGTTGTTGCTGCTTCGCGGGACAAATAAATATAGACTACCTCCTACACAGGTGCTTGGGGAAGTTGATGTTGGTGTATATTGTTGTACAATGTGTTTTAACAGTGAAAGAATCATTAATAGTGTGTTGGATTGCCAATGGCAACACTCTCACAATGAGAGATTGCTTGAATAGAAAAGTCGCGCCGCGTGATTTCAAACCTCTGTACTGAGACCGACCCAGATCGATATCGTTATCCTGTGTGAATTTATGAAACCTGTCCGGTGCTTCTTGCTCTGGGAATAGAATTTCAACACAACCAGGTAAGTGTGCAAAGCATCAAATGAAGTGAGATCTGGAGTTGTACATAGAAGTTGGACAGTGTTGGGAGTTGATTATGGGAATTGCATGTTTTGCAATTCAATGAGTGGATGAAACATTATTACAGACTAGAATGTTAATGCAATTCGAAAAATGCTGGACCTTGTCTTAAAATTACTTAGATACATTTTAAATCTTTCCTGAAATATAGGAAGATTATTTCTTCTCCCGTAATATCTCCTCGTAGCATGCTAGTAATTTTTTTATTCCTTGCTTTGCAATAGAAATGCGCTCTTCATTGGAGTCTTTGCTTTGCAAAATTGTTAACCCTTTTTCAATTGAACTGAGGACTTCTGCCAAGTTTCCAACTGTCATTTGATATTCTAATTGAACTGGATCCAAATAATCAAGATTCTCAATGTCTTCTTCTTGTTCACGATTTTTTTATGAGCTCATCAATTGTAAGCTCCTGATTGTATGAATCCAGCAGTTCTTTAACGTCACCACTATCCACTTCTAAATTTATTTGTCTACCAAGTTCAACAACGTCTTTGATCACATTACCAATTTCATCAGGACCTGGCATTGATTCCACCTGAGTCTCAGTGGAGAAAAAAATGGACAGAGCTTTTTCCAGACGCCATTTAAAGTTTTTTTTTTGTGAAATTTCATCCCAAGATTCTCCAATGATACTCACGGCATGTAAAACATTGAATTGTTTCCAAAAGTCTTTAACAGAGAGCTCGTTCTTTTATCACATAGCTTTATGCAGATGCGCAAACGATCGTCTCGTGTAATAAGCTTTGAATATTTTGATAACTCCTGGTGCATTGGTTGAAGCAAGCTAGTTGTATTTGGTGGCAAAAATTCAACTTTCAGACGTGGGTCGAAACTAGTTAAAGAAGCAGGAGGATGACCCGGTGCGTTGTCGATTAATAGCATCACTTTAATAGAGATTTGTTTAGACTGGCAATAACGTTCCACTTCAGATATGAAGTGATGATCAAAGCAGTCTTCAAAAAGAGAGGCCGTCACTCAAGCTTTACGATTCAACTTCCAAATCACGGGCAAACTAGCTTTCGATTTGTTTTTCAATGCTCTTGGATTTTTTGAGCGATAAACTAAGAGAGGTTTTAACTTAAAGTCACCTGCTGCGTTCGCTCCAAGCATCACTGTCAATTGATCTTTGGCGGCCTTAAAGCCTGGAAAGGGTTTCTTTTCACGCGCGATAAAAGTTCTTTTAGGCACCTTCTTCCAGAACAGGCCAGTCTCATCCACGTTGAATATGGTTTGGCTGGTACAACCACCTTCATTAATCATAGCTTTGAGTTTCTCTGGATAGAGAGATGCATCCTTTTTGCCTGCTCTTGCTGCCTCTCCACTTCCTGCAATGCTATGTCAATTACAGCGACTTTTGAACCGGTTGAACCAACCGTTACTAGCTTTGACCGTTTCTTCTTTAGCCATCTGCCCAGCTTCTTCTTTTAATTTCTCAAAAATTAGTTTAGCTTGCAAGCACACCGTGTTCCGATCAACAGGACAATTTTTCACACTTACTTGATTATCACACCATAATTTTAACAATGTTTCCATCTCAGCGGTAATACCATGCCGTTTACGAATGATGCTTGAATTCAAAGATTGAGCGTTTTTCACAGCTTCGATAATTTTTTCTTTACTCTTTGTAATTGTTCTGACTGTCGATTCCAGTAGATCAAACTTCTTACCTAATTCACAAATTTTTATTTTTGCATCGTAGTCTTTAATAATGTTAAGTTTATACTCTAAAGATAATGTTTTTCTTTTCTCGTTTGAAGCAAAAGAGTCGGTTCTACAGGGTGCGGCAGCATAACTTCCTTTTTTCAAAATTCAACAAAACAAATTTTCAGCGGTACTTGCGGTAAATGCACGCTCCGCACTGTTCCAACGCATGATAGCGACTAACCAAGGGATGAGCAAAACTTTAAAATCACCTCTCTCGAATGAGACTACTAGCGCCGCGCTATAACAGTTAGCACTTTAAGGGCGGGCATTTCAAAAAAAGGAGTTATGCTGCCGCACCCTGTACTTCGTTTGGATGCCAAAGTATTTGGTACATATCTCAGGTCATCGCACAACACACAAAATAAACACAAAATCGTAACTTTCTTGTACCGATGCGTCAATTCCACGCTATACGTCTGAGCCTGTCGTAAGCTGAACGAACACTAGTGCGGGCGGGCGGGAGTCAATAACAAACGCCGCTTGACCTTCACACAAAAGACGAATAGACGAGAAAATTTAAAAAAATGTGTAACTTCGAGTTCGCGTATGCGTGGTAGCGTAAGTCGGGGTATTACTGTATTTTAATTTTGGAATTTGCATCCTCTCTTTGTGAAAATATTTACAATGCACATTGTATCATAAATTTTCATAGCTCTTTATCAACGTCCTTATCTTTTTTCGGGAAAAATTCAATTCCTTGATTTTGGATTTTGTAATCGTCACGAACAATGAATTAAGTCAAGAAACACGTCAAAGCTGTGTATATCTTTAAAAAATTAATTCTTGCTCCATTTTCAATGGTCACCATTTTGTTACAATGCAACAAAAATTACTCACATCATGAATTCCCAAAAATATTTATACTATTCTTCTTATCTGAAAATTTTAAGATCTGATCAAATATCAAAATCGTTTATTGTTGTGATATTAATTCGAGAAATTTAAAATGGCTATAATTTCCGTGGATATGATTCGATTTCCTTCAAACTTAGAGAATTTGGACCCTTTATAAGATCTCTTAAATTTTGAATTTTTTTTTTGTGTTTAATGGTATCCATCCGATTTTATTGGAGGAAATTGGAAGTTCGAATATCATACAATTATTAACAAAGTTGAGCATATTTCGACTTCTAAGGCATTTGTTTTTGTTGTGCTCATAAAGACTTACCACTATGATTTATACAGATTTTTCGGATCATAGGTATCCAATCGCGAGGAGGGCGGGACACATTTTTCCTTTCTTTCTTCTCTCTCTGCAAGTCAAAAAGGCGGTAATACTGCTTTATGGTCCCTGCAGAGGGAATGCCGGTCGGCAGGAATACTTTTGAAAAGTGCCGCTCCCACGGATCCGAGGATATGTAGGCGAGTTTCCTCCTGGGATAACAGGTAACGACCCTGACTGAATCTGGGCTACGCTTTGGACAATGAGCTTGAATTGATGCTTTGGGCTGACGGATATACTGGTTTGGACCTAGTTGCCTTGCACAGTAGCGTCGAGGTGACACTTATGCGCGAACGGCTCCAATTTAACTATGACTCCGTCTTCATCTCGGTAAAACCTTGCCTGGCCTCGGAGTACTTTGGAAGTTTGCACCCGATTAGCGCTGGTCTGGGTCTAAGCACTTGTTCCCACAAGGGCTTGTGCCAACCGGCCTCTCTGCTTGCGAAGATCAATTTGGGACCAAGAAGGCAACTACACACACGAACGTAGATAGCGGCTCCGAGGGGGATCCTATCAAATTGGGGCAGTTTCAACTAAAAAACCTAAAAATGGATTCATATAAATCCAACATAAATAGTTAAAAATATCAAAAAAGACGACGCAATCAGCGGCTGCAGCCAAGATGTTCACTGTACATCGGGAGCGGTACCAAAGACAACAAGTACAGTGATAGCATAAACATCAAAAACGGAGATCAGCGGACAGCCTTGTCTAGACTGAGATTCTTGCGGCGTTCGATTGCAGCAAAAAATGGTGCGAATGCCAGAGCATCTTAAAAGGAAGGGCGGGAAATTCGACTGGACGTGCTACAATAAATATTCGTGCTGTCGGGGAAAACATAAAGAACATCGAGAAATCGATGGTTACTACTAAGATCACTACCGAAGCGACTGAAGCAAGGGTCTTAAATCCCGAAATAATGACGAACCATCCTGAAGCCCACAAAGTGATTACGGCAGGAAAAGAAAAGAGTGACCAGAAAAATAAAGTGCCGTTGTGTGATTTCACCACCACTGCCAAAAATGTGGCCGAAGTACAGTACTCGGAAACGGAAGCCGATAATCGCTCCCAAGAAAAGAGGTCGCAAAGTACAATTGCCGTCCAGGGAAATCAAGAAGAAGACGGAAGATATTCTAAAAAGAATAAAATCCGCATGCAATCCACCAAAAATCAGCAAAGAAGGGGCTTCTTGACACAGAGGTGACCGCTTTACCGGAGGCGCTGATTTAAGGCCACAGAGAACTAGAAGACCGAAGAACGGCAGAAGGCAAAACAAGCACTAGGCCTAAAGAGCACACGCAGCTAGCTCCGCGATCAAACATCAATAAAGGAATAATGTCTGGCTCAATCGAAGGAGATTGAAAGGAAGAGGCACTTGATGGGCATGCGCAGATAGCTCCACCATCAAATATCTAAAAGAATGGTGTCTAGCCCAAACGAAGGAGATTGGGGTAAAAGAAAGAAGGATGAAGCACTTAATGGGTGTGGAATGCTAGATCATGGTTACAGACAGTGCTGTCAAAAGTAGCAAAGGACGCCGCGAAGAAACTCCTTCAAAAAGTGCCAGAAAATAAAGTTCGCATGGACGCTAAGTAAGAAAAGAGACCTGATGCGAAACAGGAGAGAAAAAGCCACAACGAAGACCCCGGCAGCAGGCACTGCTCGTTAGACCCCACAATGGCTGCAGAAGGGGAAACGTAAGAGCTGAAAGCACCAACACTGCTATTAAAGTAGTACGACTACCCCGGTCGGGCCATATACTGGTTGAATTGGGAGCACAGACCGATAATGAAGAAGAGTTCTGCGAGGCGGCAAAGAAAGTCTTCGGCAAAAACGCAACCGTAGCCTTGCTCGAGCCGATAGCAAAGATTGAAATAAGAGGCATTGACTGCGACACGGACTTGCCTGAGATTGAAGAGGCTATCAAAAGGGAGCTCGCTAGCGTGGGCAAGATCAAAGCGAGGCTGACACCAGAAAACGATAGGGGACAATGCATGCCCATTTTTGACTTGACCGAAAATGACGCCAAACAATTTCTGAATGAGAGCAAAGTGTGGACAGATGTCTGCAGGATACGGCGAAGAGCAGCACCTTTTCAATGCTTTAAATGTCTTGGCTCTATCGTCACACCGTATAAGTATGCAAAGGACTCTATAGGAGTTCCCTATGTTACAAATGCGATGAAATGGGTCATAAAAGAAAAGAGTGTACAAAGGAGGCCCACCGTATTCTTTACTAGGATGCTGATGCAAGACTGGGTCTTGGGTACGTCTTGGCATCAGGAAAATGTCGGGTTTTACAGAAAGCCCAGCCAAGGCAAAATAGAGCTTCGATGACCCGCATCCTGCAACTAAACCTACACCGCAGTTAAACCGTATGTCTTTAACAGACCTGCGGGGAAAACGATTCTAAAATGGCAACCAGGATGACGCTCGTCGCACTAAACACCGGAACTACGCTGAGGAGCCATATCGAATGTGACGTTTGCTTCGGAGTCCTTTGTACGAAGGATACACAATTGAGGAGTATTAGAGAACTAATCAGCTTGTGATCATTAGTGCATTCTGTTGAGATTCGTGATGATATCTTCCGAAGCCCGTGCTCTCGACCTTCTAAAATTGGGTGGATAATTGAAAGGATGGACGTCGAGGTGCTCACGACAGGTGCTCTGCTAGGGTACTTCGCTAGGGATAGAATAACTGGTTGCTCAAGACGTGACGAACTCAACTCTGAGCATCATCAGGATTAATAAAGTATGTAAAATAATTTTCCTTTTAACATTTAATAGATATTTATTTTCTATATAACGCGTTTTCGACTACTATTTGCAGTCTTCTACAGTATAATTGTACTTAAGAAGACTACAAATAGCAGTCGAAAACGTGTTTTATAGAAAATAAATATCTATCCAATGTTAAAAGGAAAATTATTTTACTTATTTTATTTAAAAGACATAATAAAAGTGACTCTTATTTGATTGATCATCAGGACAGTTTTCAGTGCTTTCATGCCCCGTCAAAGACTCCGGCATGGCTCGCTGAAAAGCGATGGGGGTGTCAACGGGCATGGAACCATAACCCCCACCCGTTATGCATGCTAGACACGGCTGGGAAAGTGCTAAAGAAAATAATCAACGCAAGACGTATCTCTTCGGCAGTACGGCTTTCGAGCAGCATGCTCCACCATTGATGCGATTGCAGAGATGGTGAGCGCGATTCAAAAGGCAGAGGCACATTGCCGCACCAAGCGACGGGTCGTTCTGTTGGTGACAATCGATGTTAGGAACACCTTCTACTCCGCTGGATGCGTGGATATTCTGGATACGCTGGAAAAGCCTTTTAATGTTACAGAATATCTGATGCAGCTTCTGAGGGACTACCTGATGGACTGAAGCCTGCTTTACGACACGACACTGGTAAAACGAAGGATCTCCACAGTCTCCTAACAAAACTTCATATAAGAGGCCCATTGAGAGTCTCTCAATTTTCTCTATTATTTACTTATAAAGGGTTTTTCCACTAAAGTCGTAGCAATTTTATCTATTAATAAAGCAGAGAAATATTTAAGATATTGAGTTCGAATTTATTGTGGGTGTAAATTTTACTGAAATTCGATTTTGTTTAATGATCACCACAAGCCCGTTTACAGCGGTCGATTCTTTGGATCCAATTTTTCACCACTCTGGCATACATTTGACCGGAAAGTTGCTGGCTTGTTGGCATAGACCAGTGACTTGATATAGCCCTATAAAAAGAAATCCAATGGCGTTAGATCGCGTTAACAAGGCGGCCATTCGACCGGACCATTTCTCGAGATAAAATGTTCACCAAATTTGCCTTTCTGTAAATCGATTGTGAAGCGTTCTGTGTGGCCAGTGGCATCGTTTTGTCGAAACCTTATATCGTTGATGTCAATTTCATTCAACTCTGGCTACAAATAATCTTCCAACAAAACACGATAACGCTCTCCATTGACGGTAACATGACGGTCGTTTTCATCTACGAAAACATACGGCCCAATCACATCTCCGGCATGTAAACCGCACCAAACAGTAATTTTTGCTGGATGCAACGGCGTCTCAAGAGCACATGTGGGTTTGTTGCTGAGCAATAACGCATATTTTGCTTATTTACAAAGCCGTTGAGCTAGAAGTGAATTTCATCGTTGAAGATGATTTTTTGATGAAATTCTTCATTTTCTTCAAGCTTTGCCAGAGCCCAATTGGAGAAGTTTCGACGTTTTGAATGTTCAAGTGACTTTAGTTTTTGAGTCGATTTGATCTTGTAACCATGCAGGGCAAGATTTTTTCGCATAATACGCCACAGTGTCGTTTAAGCGATGCCCAATTCTTGAGAACGACGCGGAATTGACTGATTTGCCTGATTTTGAATCGATGCACTTACGGCTGCGATATTTCCTCACTTCCAGTGTTTTTGGCATCGAGACGTCTAATAGTCAAAATTCAACTCGAACTTATTGACTATAGTGCGCACAGCCTGTCGGGTGGGACGATTATTACGGCCGAAAATTGGATTAAGCGCTCTTAAAGTTGCGACAACCTACTTAGAGTTTCTGTAGTAATTTTTAATAACTTCCGAACATTGCTGGCTAGTGAACTTTACCATGATGAATATGTTGACTTTAACTAACGTTTGGACATTGAAAGTTTATTAAAAAACCTAAGGGAGCGTTCATATAAAGGTACAAAATTGTTATGTCCCTAATGAAAAACCCTATAATTATGCTTGAACGCTTTGTTTTAAACCATTTCAAGGCCAACTTCAGAAAAATATTTTATAATAATACTTGACATAAAATTTCAAGTCTATTTAAGATGGAGTGTTTTTCGACTATAAAAAGAAAAATTATCCGTAAAGTGCATGGCCCAATGTATTTAAAATCTAGTTGTCATATGAAAAAAACGTTTAAAATATGCTTGTTAATATTATACATTCACAATTTAAAATGTGACATTCAAAACAAGTCCCCAAAAGTGGTTTGGACAGCACACTTAATTGTACTAAGAGAAAGATAGGCTGTGCCCGGACTCTAAAGGGAAACAGGAGATACTGATAACACTATCCCTAAAATCTTCACGAAAATCTGTATCAACCAAATATGTATTAACCAAATATATCTGCAACTGAAATGGCTATAACTCACTTGATTATGATCTGATTTCAATGAAATTTTGTAAGCATAAGGACCTTATATCAATTTTGATTTTATGAGGACAAACGAAAAATTGAAAAATCATACTATTATTAACAAAATTGATTGAATTCTGATTTCTGAGTGTTTATTAATTGTACTCATAAAGATCTATCTCCGTGATTTTTAACAGATTTTTCAGCTCAAACATGACCATGACTCGTATATTTTGCCTCCCTTTGGGCCCCTTGATGTATAAAATGAGTTTTTTGTTTCAGATTCATAGAGTTCTAATCAATACATTTCATTTGATACCCCACTCGACTATATATGATGAGAAAATTTAAGGACCACATCAGCATGAACCCTCTTCAAAAATTTTGAAATGTTTGATAAGACCTAAACTTCTGAAAGACCACCATTTTACCTCTCAATAAAATTTGGGTTTTGTAGCTTCTAAAGTTTCTAAGAAAACTTCATGTGACGCACGGATAGACGGACAGACAGGATGCGAAGCTAGTAGGTCTTCGTAAAAGTTTTTCACAAAGTCCTTAAAACCAAGGGTTAGCCTAAATAATGTATTAGACTGCTCCAGTTTAGTTTTTCAGTTTGATAGGGGAGGTGTTTAGTAAGTAGTCCAGAAGTCTTGTGAGCCTGGGAGCCCATTACTGAGGGCGTAAATATTCTTCACCTCCCAAACACAAACAAAAAATCCACAATACGAGAGAGGTCCCATAAGTGCTTAGTCTCACGACCCGATGGCACCAACATCCAGACTCATTACCGTGTAGTACATTTTTGTACACTACTATTGTCAAAATTTCTGCCGAGTCGGACTTATAGTTTTGCTTTGACTGCGGATGGAAGCGTGTCAGCGTATTTTGGAAAAATTGAGAAAAGCAATATGGGTCGGTGATTGGATTCTAGTTTTTGGAAGGGAAATCGAGCAGCGAAATCATAGAGCGATTGGATACTGTGTACAGTGAATCTGTTCCTTCGATGCCAACCATAAAAAATTGGTTTAACGTCAGCTTATGATGAGCCACGGAGGATAACGTGACAAAAATCCACGAGCTCGTATTGATAGACCACCGAATGAAGGTGCCCGAGATAGCTGAGATAGTAGGCATCTCAAAAGACCGCGTAGATCATATCTTGTATGAAATTTTGGGCATGAGAAAGCTGTCGGTGCGATAGGTTCCGCGGTGGCAGTGCTTGATGTTGTTTAAGCGCAATCCGAAGGAGTTTCTACGTCATTTTGTGACCGTTGACGAAACATGGCTGCACTGGTACACACCAGAGACAAAGGAGCAGTCGAAACAGTGGACTTCACCTGGCGAACATGCTCCGAAGAAGGCGAAGACTGTCTTATCGGCCGGAACGGTGATGGCCACCGTTTTCTGGGTTTCACAAGGTGTGATCTGCTGATTTATTGGGCCGATTCGATGCCGAATTGCAAAAAAGGCCCCATTTGGCGTTTTTCTTTTGTAGGCTAGATACTTATCGTACCGCTCTCGTATATCAATTGCAGCGCCACAATATCAAGGACCAGGTTGAATTTCCAGCCATGGTATGAACTAGCGAGTCCTGATTTGATCTAAGCAATTTACCTCGTAGTTTTTATTATTTTCAGTTTCTAATGAATAAAATTCAACCGAGTTAGCTTGGCGACTTTTCTATAGTTTTCTCCCTCGTTGTGCTCCGAGTTTTTAAATTTAATCAAATGTACTCTCAATGACTTTTCCGTACATTATTAGTTTTATATCTTAATGAAGACTATCTGAAGAATTGCGTATTCACGTTCGAATATTAACGTCCTCGTCCATATATCAGCACCTTTGGATTGTTATTTATTTTAGGGAAAATACGTTGTTATTTTCTATGAACTCAAGAAAATAACAATGTATTTTCCCTAAAATAAATAACAATCAATGACGCATGTACGATTTCACAAAATAAATAACAAATAATTCCAAATCTGTAAGGGAAATCAACAGACAACTCATAACTTGTAATTTTTTACACATAAATTCATCTTGACATTCATCTCCTTTTTCAATAATTTTTTGATATTCTGATTTGCATTGCCAATGGAAAAGTTCCTTTTCCACGCTTTCTTAGAAAAGTCATTTTTTAAAGAATAAATCGAAGACCTAAGCGAAAATACATCGTTGTGTTCTATGTCACTTTTAACGAAGAAGAAGAACTTTAGCTTTATATCATTTTCGCAGTTCGAATATCAAATGTTGAATCAAACACACAAAAGCGCAAAACTAACTAAAAATAGGAAAGGCTACTTTAGTGGAAGATGCCTATAGTGGCCCTCATTAGGTATGCCTAACGCAAGCAACTTTGGGAATTTCACATGATAGTGTAATGTGAAGAGAAGATAGTTTTACCGGTAGTTTAACGTTAGTCTTGCGATAGTTTTAAGGTACCCTTACGATAATTTTACGATAGTTTTAAAAAAGTTTACGATAAAGTGTGATAATGGATCTTTAGACAATTATTAAACTACCAAAGAATGAATCGCTTATGTATCGCAAAATTGAATCGTCCCGAAAAACCATTTTAATCCATTTAAAGACTCATTAATGGAAGGTATAGCTTGCTAAGCAACCATTTTTTCACTTTGAAAAAAAGTTCCAATCTAGGCAGTTATGGGGCTTGTAATGGCACTTGCCTAAACATTTCCTAATTTTGACGGTGATGGGGCTTGTCTAAACGCTTCCTAGTTAGGCAGTGGAGCCCACTATAAAAGCTTTTGTAATGGTGATAACCTAGTATGTTTTCGTCAAATATGACATTGCCATCAAAAACTTTGGGATTTTTTAACATCAACGTACTCAGAACATTTTGATTTACAATTGCAATTTGTGTTGCTTACTGTGAGTTGAAAAAATCAATATGGCAAAAAAATGGAATTAACTCGTGAAAATTTTCATGCGCTGATTTTTGACGACTTTCGAGTTGGATTATCTCAACAAAAGTGTTTCGATCGGCTTCCTTTGGCCTTTGGCGACAAGTATATAAATGGTTTAATGAGTGTAAACAGGGACGTCGTTCGCTCATGTATGAATTTCGTGAAGGTTGTTCAAAAATGGCCGTTGTGCCAGAAAACATCGATGCCGTGCGTGAACTTATTATACAAGATTGTCATGTAACATACCGTGATACCGATACCGATAGAGGTATTCTTGGATATTTCTTCTACGGCAATACATTCGATATTGCGTGAACACTTGGCCGTAAAAATGGTTTGTTCGCGTTGGACCCGGCATAATTTGACAATTGCTCAAAAATAGACCCGTGTCGATTGGTGCATAGAAATTATCAGAAAATACCATTGAGGTGCATCAAATAACGTGAATAAGATCATCACAGGTGACGAATCATGGATCTATGCCTATGGACGGGGAAAAAACAGCAATCAACCATGAGAGTGTTCTAAGGCGAGCCAAATCTAATAAAATTTGTTTGCGCATGAAGCATTGCGTAGCAAATGGTCACCTGTTTCTTCGGCCGAATGGGTCACGTGGCCACTGTTCTACTTCAGAAAAGTAGGACGGTCACCAAAGGTTTTCAGAGAAATTTGCAAAACGAACAAGAGAAGACGAATCATTCTCCATCATGGCGATGCAAGCTTTCACACGTTAGATCAGATTAGCGCCTATGTGGCCGGTCAAAACATCGAAATGATGGGTCATCCACCGTACAGCCTTAATTTGGCATAGAATGTTTTTTTTTTATTACGACACATCAAAAATAAACTGCGTAGAGAACGTTTTCCTATGCCCGCGCAGCTGTTGGAGCGTCCAAAAGCCATGAGCTGTGTGAGACACATTCTAAGTCACGTCATGTGAGTTGTAGCTTCCGCTCTCCTTTGTATTATTTCTCTTTTTGTGCGAAAGAGTTCCTTTTTATGTGTTGTCCCAGGGTAAGACCTGTAAGGACCTTCTATTTTCTTGATGGGAACTGTCAGCTAGGCGGGGTGCCTGGACTCTCAAGAAAATAGAAGGCAAACTTGCCTTTATGTAGCGGAAGGACTCTACACTTTTTTTAATGCATGATAGGTGATTGTTGACATTCAAATATTATTCGCTTGCGTTGGAATTGCGAAGTTCGGTATGATTCCATGTGCCGATACTTCGACCGCGTACATGAGTAGTACAGTAATGTTTCATTCTCCTCGTCGAGGCAATGAACGTAGCTTAGAGACGGTTTTGTAATGCACTTGGGGTGAAAATCGATCAGGAACACCGTCTTTTCGGCAGACCACCAATCATTTTTATTTCCCGATGAGAAACTCAGCGCTTTTAAAATGGAAAGAGTTCCTCAATTATATATCCTCTTTTTAGGGGTAATTATAGCTCATCACTATTGGCCACTTACATTATAGTAGTAAAGTTTTGCATCTATTAGTCCGTAGGATCTTTTTGTTTTTTTATATATATAGTGTTTTTGTATACACCCAGCGTGATAACCAAACGGACTCCAAAGAAACGCTGCACCCATTCCAAAAATAT
The DNA here is from genome assembly GCA_963969285.1 of Odontomyia ornata. Taxonomy (NCBI): domain Eukaryota; kingdom Metazoa; phylum Arthropoda; class Insecta; order Diptera; family Stratiomyidae; genus Odontomyia; species Odontomyia ornata. Next base: position 87,941,849 of record OZ017739.1, read on the forward strand.
ACAACTAGCCAACTGTGGGGTCTACTATGAGGACGTCATCGAGGGCTCTACTACCGCGAGATTGGAGCACGGACACCTGTTCCACCACATATGTACCCAGCAGCTCCTAGTATGACATACAGCTCCCAGTATGACATACAGGAGTACGTCTCTTCAATCAGGAACACCATCCAGGCACCTAAGGCGTTCTTTAAAGGGCGATCGTTGTGGAAAGACCAATACGGCGCTACTGACATCAAGCAGAGATATTTTGCCATATCTCCAGCGAGGGAAAAGTCGCTATATGTCGAAGTCGATCGAATGTTGACACTAGGCGTGATGGAAGAATCGCAAATTGCATGGACTTCGTCAGTTACCTTAGTGGATTAGCCAAATAAGGTTCGGCTATGCTTAGATGCCAGGCGCCTAAATGTCGTCACTCTACAGTTGATCGAGGGTATTTTAAGTGGGGTACCTAAGGTGCACTTTATTACCAGCTTAGACCTCAAAGACGCATTCTGGCAGATCTCTCTGGATCCTAGTTTAAGGTAGAAGGCCGCCTTCACAATTCTTGGTCGCCCATTGTACCACTTCGTGACCAAGCCCTTTGGACTATATAATGCACCACAGGCTAATACCATCGCACCTCCAACACCAAGTTTCCGTCTTCCTGGATGATTAATTACTAATAACCGAGACCTTTGACAAGCATATCGTCCAGCTTAAGGAAGTAGCTTTGCATATCCGGAAGGCAGGTTTAACTATCAACATCCAGAAGGGTCAGTTCGTTATGACGGAAGTTAAGTACTTGGGTCACATCATCGGTCACGGTACCAGCAATTAGCCAATTTCTAGGGTTATGCAGTTGGTACCACCGATTCGTACGTGACCATGCGACCATTACCACACCCTTGACGGACGTGCTGCGTAAGGGACGGTAGTTTATCTGAGAAGAACCCGGCTTGCGGGCCTTTGAAGAGCTAAAGTAGAGCCTGACAACAGCTTCCGTACTACATAGCCAAGATTTCAACAAACTGTTCTAAGTCCATTGTGATGCGAGTCAACATGGACTGGGAGCAGTCTTGGTTCAGATTATGAAAGACGGCGAGGAAGTGCATATAGCTTTCATGTCCCACAAGCTAAGCCCGGCCTAGTGGAACACACTGTTTCTGAGCAGCAATGTCTCGTAGCGGTGTTGGCGATGAAGCATTTTCGCGCATATTTCGAGGGGCACCCTTTCAAAATCGTTACGAATCATGCGTCTCTGAAGTAGTTGATGAGCCCATCTGACAGAAATGGTCGTCTATCAAGATGGGCCTTGAAACTGCAGGCGTTTAACCGGAAGAGAAGTCAACATGTAGTGCCCGACACCTTATTGAGGATGATCGCCTTAGAAGGAGCCGAGTTGGCCTAGGAGAATGATAGTCCCCTGGTGATAGACCTTGACCACCCCGCCTTCAAGTCGGCAGGCTACACCCAGCTGGTGCATACCATTCAAAGCCAGCTACCACAGCTGCCAGAACTGCGGGTGACGGAGGGATATACAAGCGGTTGGGAAACACACCCGGAGACCTGACACAGGAGGAGGAACAGTGGAAGCGGTAGGTGCCCGAAGAGTTGACTATCGATCTTATCAAGCGGGCCCATGATCACTCACTGAGTGCACACTACGGAAACGGGCGTACGCTACGGCAACTGAAAACTTATTTCTTTGATGACCCAACCAATTAAAACGTGCATAGCCACCTGTGAAGCGTGTAAGTGCACCAAAGTACCCAACGCTGTCCTTCGGCCTTCGGCAAATTTGAACTACCCGAGCGTATGTTCCAATGCTTTTATATCCATCTCATCGGCCCATATCCTAAGTAGACGTCTAGACACGTTGGAGCTGTTGTGGTCCTGGACCAACTGTCAAAATCTGTTGCCGCAGTTTAATCCTGGATTTGAAATTCTACTTAAACAATCGAATAGGCTGGTTACGGAAATATCGTTGGTATTGACTTGGGTAAACGTATTTAATTGATAATTCAAACTCATACTCAAGTTTAGGCAAATTATGCAAGCTAAAAGTTAGTCCAATATCCCAGAAAATTGTGTAAATTATTGTAAGCAATGATAGTGGAACTCAATGCTTTCTACTTTTTATCTATAGCATATGGCAAGTAGTCGAAGTAGCAAGAGAGTGCTCCTGCCAGAAAAATTTTGTAAAATAATTGATAACTCAAACAAACGTCTTCTGAATATTAAAACTTGACGCATACATATACGAGTATTCTATAAAATGAGCTCAGAAAACTGATATACGCTTATTATGTACTTCAATTCGACGCCATTTGATTTTTAATGGGTTAACCTCATTGTTTGCGAAGGTAGAATGACATATCAATATTACAAAATATTTCTAAAATGCTAATCAAAATTCCTGCACATCTGTAGTGTCTGCGACCTTTTCAAATGCGTAAATCTACAATATTATGTGTTATTGATGTTGTAATTGATAAGTTTTCAACAGTCTATAACTTGGTTTTTTGAGGCAGGATTTTTATGCATCTAATATTAAATAACCTATAGAAATACTAGTAGAGGCTTCACAGTAAGCTCCACACGCTTTCCACATCGAGACATCCATAAGAGAACGTGGGCATCCCCAGATGGTCGCACATTCAACCAGATCGACCATATTCTCATACAAAAATGAGCCGCCATCAGCATTCTCGACACGCGCTCATCCCGCAGCGCTGTCTGTGATTCGGACCACTACCTTATAAGGGTCATGGTTCCGATGGCGCAACTCCAAGAGGTGTAAACAAGGAGCATCAGTTACTCCGAGGTACCAGATACACAAGCTAACTTCCACATACCCGCAGGCGGCAGAAAGTAATGATGACATTAAAACCATGTGGAAGACAATAAGAGATGTTTTAACAGAGGAAGCTAAGAAGGCCTTGGGCACCAGCCAAAGAAAAGTAGGAACGACTGGTATGAAGAAAAATGCAAGGATGCGATTAAAAAAAGGGACCAGGTGCAGAAAGAATACACCCGGCGACCAACTCGGGCCAAAGAAGAACAATATAAAAGCCTTCGACGTTAGGCTAAAAAATGTGCCGAAGAAAGAAACGATTGACCATCAACACCAAGATCCAACAAATAAACGAAAACATGACCCTATATGAAGTCAGATCGGCGTATGCCACTATCAAACAACTAAGGGACGGCTTTAATCTACATACAGTTTTTGCAAAAGTGTGCAAGGAATAATCATAGGCAAACCAGTCGAAATTAAAAACAGATGGCTGCGATATTTCCAGACGCTATCCAAAGCGTCTCCGACAGCGTCTGAAGCTGTGGACATTCCAGAAGCTGGGCAAGAGGTCCTAGCCTCGCCACCAACCGGCGACAGGCACCAGTACGGGACCTCAGAAAAATAAGGCTCTTGGAATAGATTGAATACCAGCAGAACTGCTCCAGAGCGGGGTCTCCATTTAGATGGAGAACCTTCTGATCGACTAATATGCAGAATATAGTCAGAGGAGCAGTTACCAGAGGACTGGCAAAAAAGTATAATATGTTCTGTGCGCAAAAAGGGGGACAAATTAAGGTGTGAGAACTATAGAGGCATTGCTTTGTTGTGCACATTTTATAAAGCGATCTCTAAAATCATAGGAAGAAAATTAAAGCCATAATATGAAAGTATTATAGGAGAGTATCAGGGACGCTTTCGAAGTGGATGGCCTAGAATGGACCAAATATTCTCAGTAAAGCAGGTGTTCGAAAAGTGCTGGGAATATAACATCGATGTGCGCCAACTCTTTGTAGACTTCAAGCAAGGAAGGTAAACGGTCAACCAACGAATAGCTTCATAATGGAATCAAGCTTAAAATAAGGGGATGACTTGCCCCAATGATCTTTAATATTGCGCTGGAACATGTCATCAGGAAGACATCAGCTTAAACCTCGGGTACACTAATATTCAAGTCCACATAATTGGTAGCATATGCTGATGACGTTAATCTTATGGCACGTTCAATTTTAGATGCAAAAGGAGCATTTCTGAGCCTAGAACTGAAACCAACTAAATTGGTCTACGATTTCATGAAACTAAAACTAAATTCATCTCAAACGAGGAACAAAACTCCAGTTCGATAAAACCTGACTGTAGGCGACTACAACCTTGAGAGTGTGGACATTTCTGTGTATCTTGGAGCCAACCTGAATAGAAAGGCGTCGAAAAGGACGAGATTGGGCGCTGCATAAACGCCGCAAATAAGGCCTATTGCTCCGCACTTCCCATTCTATGGGGTCCAGACTGGTGCACCGACAAAATAAGCTCCGCATTTACAAAACACTGGTGAAGCCTGTGCTGTTATATGGAAGTGAAACATGGACCCTGACGAGCTAACCCGAAAAGGCAGTGGATATATCTGAACGCAAAGTGCTCTTGAAAATCTACGGCCCAGTAAAAAAAGGAACAGAGTGGAGACTACGATGAGTTTTTTGATCTATTTGACGGTCCACCTGTTTTCTTTTGCGTAAAGTTACGCCAATTGCAATAGGCAGGCCATGTAGAAAGAATGGAAGATAACCAGCGCGAAGACCGAGGACTTGATGGGAAGACACGACAGAAGATGACAGTAGATCCTTGTTGGGAGTCAGCAACTCGCGGACAAGGTCGCGAACCGTAATGATTGGAGGAGATTAAACCTGGAGGCAAAGGCCCGGCTTGGGATGCCACGCCATAGATGATGATATAGATGCGAGCTTCTGGCAAATTTAAGGGTCATTTTTCGATTTTATAGACGAAAACGTAAAATGTACTATTATTATGTTCATCGGATTTTTTCTTTCGAGGTATTTGTTGGCCTTTTACCACTAAAGGCCTACTTGCAGGAGTTTTTCAGACTTTTCGAATTAAAGGTGCCCAATCACCTGGAAACACACACGCAAATTTTTCTTATATTTGTAATGAAATGTAAACCCCAACTTAAGCAGCCAAGCCATCGATAATGATAACCCAAAGACAGTTTGGTGTTTAATGAAAGTTGAAAATATGTATCAACATTATAAACTCCGCATTTTGTCTGAACAAATCGCTATTAATTTACATTTTCTATATACAGCATAAAGCACGTACTCTGTTTATTTGCTATCGAAATGTACGGGCTTTAAAAGCTTCTTTTTTACTAAATTAATATACTTATAAGTTTTTACTACATTAATATACTTATAAGAAGTATCGCAATGCAATATAATCCCATGGAAAGAAAATTTTAAATTTATTAGCTAACATAATTTTGGTACTTATATATAATATATGTTTGAAAAACAAAAACGTATTTCTACCATCATAAATATTTTAAGGTACACTGTATTGGAAAAACTTCAACCCCACTCCAAAGTCTGCACATGCTAAATTCAACACCACTAACATGTATATACATACATTCAAATGCACATGTACATCCACAACATTTTAAAGTTTAAACAACAATCACCTACCTGTTGACTCAACTTGTTGCTTGCGTTTCATACTACCCCCACTACCGTCGCCATTTCCCTCTGATTTGAGGTTATGTGCTGCAATACCGTCGCCAAGGCCTCGCGCACCTTTAATATTTTTCAATGGCGGGGCAGGAAAATTTAATTTGGGCATTGGTGGCGGTGGTGGAGGTGGCGGAGGTGGGGGTGCTAGGGCAGGTGCACATGGCGCTGCTCCTTTTGTCAACGTTGCTGATGTAATAATAAGAGATGGCGATGTTTGAGTTGTGTCGTCGACGTTTAGTGACGATGATGATTGATAGCATTCATCCCCACCTAAACCATTAGCCTTACTCCTACTACTTAATTGCTGTAGACTAGTGTGAAGTTTCTCTTCGGCTTCGGCCAATTTCGATTCGGCTCGTTCGGCACGTTCCAGTGCCGAATTTAAATCCTTTTCCAGCATTTCGACTTTTAGACGCAATGTGCGAATCTCTTCATTGCTAGTATTTTCTATAGCCGCATCCATAAGTTTTTTCTACAGTTCGGTTTAAGGATATTAGTTTGAATCGGTCGGAGGGTAGGAAAAGACAGAATGGTAAAATTAGTATTTAGAATTGGTGTTAGTTCTGTTTTACTGAGATGTTGCATGCAAATTACAGAATCAATAATGGGTTAGTGAGAGTTTAGGGAATCATCGATTGGAGAAGCTTCAAGTTATTTTTGTTTTGTTATATCGGTACTTAAAAGTTGATGCAAATTATCAGTTATTACGGTGCTTTGCATTCATAGTACATTTTAACTTAAAGCTTCTTCAATCAAATGTCGAATTAGATGAACTGATTAGTTTCAATTTAGTCTAAATTGATAAAATCCAACACTACGGCATTTCTCCAAACAAACATTCAAGAACATCAGCATTCCGAGATCTCTAATTTACAAGAGCATTTCTTCTCTAATTTACAAGAGAATTGTTCATATAATTCATGGAGTCCTTTTCATTAACCAGTCAAAAATACTTTCTACTTACCATTTCTACTATCCTTTCTCCATGTGCCAAATCTCGCCGGTTGAGTTCATCTCGAAGTCGCGCCATTTCACCATTGGGCGATAAAGGAGGAGCATTGTTGATTGGGGTTATGGTGGCAGTTACTACTTTACGTGTGGGATCGGAGCTCCCCACTCCACTGCCTCCATCCAATAAGTCTGAAGTGCTGCGTTGTGTCAATTCGTCATTGCGTCGTTTCATTTCGATAAGGGCTTCTTCCATTCTAAAAATTCAGAAAGTGAATTAGATGCTAGGCGAATCTGAGATTTGAGGAGTGAAGTAGACATTGACAGCATAAACATCTTTTTGGCCAAATCAGGCTTTCCAATTTCCCAACATAAAAAACGCAAATGTAACCAAACCATACCAGATAACACTGAAGAAGGAGGAACTCTTACCTCCGAAATATATGTAAAGGGTTTTCCATCAAGGATATAACAATTTTATCAATTAATAAAACGCAGAAATATTTAAGATATTGAGTTCAAATTTATTGTTGGTGTAGTGCAAGCATTACATTTTATGAATTAAATTCCATTTCGGTCACATGACCACCACGAGCCCATTTATAGCGGTCGATTCGTTGTTCCAATTTTCCACCGCTCTGGCACACATTTCGACCGGAACGTTGGCAATTTCGCGTCGCATGTTATGTTTGAGCTCGTCTAAAGTTGCTGGCTTATTGGCATAGAGCATTGACCTGATATAACTACATTTAAAGAAATTCAATAGCGGTAGATCGCATGAACGAGGCGGCCATTCGACCAGAGCATTTCTCGAGATAACACGTTCGCCGAATTTGCCTTTCAATAAATCATTTGTGGGGCGTGCTGTGGCACCGTCTTGTTGAAACCACATATCGCCTATGTCAAGTTCACCCAATCCTGGCCGCAAATAATCGTGCAATGTAACGCTACCCTATCCACGGTAATATGACGGTCGTTATTATCCCCATCACACCTCCGGCATGAAAACCGCACCAAACAGGAATTTTTTGCGGGTGCAACGGTGTCTCAAGGAGCACGTGTGGGTTTGTTGCTGGCCAATAATGCATATTTTGCTTATTAACAAAGCCATTGAGTCAGAAATTAGCTTCATCGCTCAAGATGATATTTTGATGAAACTCCTCATTTTCTTCAAGCTTTGCCAGAGCCCAATTGGAGAAGTTTCAGCGTTTCGAATGGTCAAGTGGCTTTAGTTCTTGAATCAATTCGATCTTGTAACCATGTAGGCCAAGATCTTTTCGCAAAATTCGCCGGTGTCGTTTGACCGATGCCCAATTCTTGAGAATGACGGGGAATTGACTGATTTGGCTCATTTTGAGTCGATGCAATTACGGTTGCGATATTTCCTTCGTTTCGAGCGGTACGACGTCTTTTTGGCACCGAAACGTCCAATAGTGAAAATTTGGACTCGAACTCATCCACTATAGCACGCACAGCCTGTCAGCTGGGACGATTATTACGGTCTTAAAGTTGCGACCACCGACTCAGAAATTCGGAAGTAATTTTTAATAATTTTTAAACGTTGCTGGTTCGGGAACTTTACCATGATGAAAATGTTGACTTTAACTAACGTTTTGACATTGATAGTTCGTTGAAAAAGTTTAAGGGTGCATTCATATAAAGATACAAAATTGTTATGTCCCTAATGGGAAAGCCTTTACATATGTTTGTTAAAACTAAATTTATTTGCACTTTTTATTGGAAAACTTGATTTGGATAAATCTTTTAATGACGCAAAGACGCCGAGATAATAAGGAATCTTTTTAGCCTTTACAGTATAGCTTCTATAACGTATATTGTGTATAAACCAAAAACTTACTTTTTACTTGTACTAACACTCTCCCTCATATTTGTCGTCATTAACTCAGCGACTCTCGTTAAATTGGTATTTTCAGTTCGAAGTTGCTCAATCTCCTCCTCTAAATGTGTTTGCTGTTGAAATAGAAGTAAAAGAATACTGATCAATACCAAATCCTTCAAATATATTCTTCACACTTCGAATTTAAATCGACTTGAAATAATCGGATGAAAAACTTTATCCTTGCTTTGCATTGCCAAAGAGAACCCGACAATATTCTTAGCTTAATCCTAATTGTTCGTCTTGGCAGAAGAACAAAGCTAGCAACAAGTTATCCTCCTGTTCATGAGAACTCTAGATAACTTCTTGCCATTCACGCGTTTCACCATCGTTCACGCGTCCTGCACAGTTAAAACTTTACTTGAAACTTACATTTTCCAGAAGTTCGGAGATTTTCTCGTTGGCTTCGTATAGATGTAGCTCGGCATTGTTTAGACTTGATTTTGTTTGATTGAATTCAGCTATAAGCTTTTGTATACATTCGGTGGCAATGAGATGTGATGTATCCTTTTGAGTATCAATGAGACTTTCAAATTCATTTGTATTTGCGGTTGGCACTAATTTACAAATTTCCTCCTTGAGAAGTTTATTGGCGGCTATTATTTCACTATAATCGTATTGAGAACTACGAAGATCCTCAATTTGTCGAGTGAGTCTGAAAAGGATTGAAAGTTACGATTGAGTGATGAATATATAAATAAGATTTTATATGCATTTTTAGGTTATCTTTTCATTTCCAAGTGAATTTTGATTAATTTAATATTATCATTGGATGACTATTGAAATTATAAAAATTTTCAGCTTGGCCTTTATCTGCAAGAGTTTCAAATATGTATGGAAAATGTAAATAATACAATTTTACGAGATCGCATCTCTCCGTCTTCTTAACAAAGTGGTAAAGAGCAGTAACATCGTACTCCAATTATGCACTGATGATTATATTGTACAAGTCATTCAGTTTAGACCATCTTGAAGACCAGCTGCATACACAGGAAAACAAAGCTCCAAGTAAACAAATCTGTGATAAAACCTGTACTATGTTATGGGTATGAAACATGGACCCTAACCTAAGCATCCGCAAACATATTGGTGGCCTTTAAATGACGAGTCCCGAGGCAAATAATCGGGGCGAAACTACACGGGGACCAATGGCGAATTCGATACAACCATGAGTTACATGAAATTTTTGACGAGCCGGAGGTCTCAAAGACTGCGGTCGCTGCAATAGGCTGGCCATATGAATCGTATGGACAAACAACGGATACCCAAAAAGGTATACATTGCGAGAACTGAAGGCCAGAGACCAGTGGGGAAACGCTAATCTGACTGGATTGACGAAGACAGTGCATCGCTGCTCGGGTATCAAAATTGAAGGACGCGGTCCATTGACCTCCATTTGAGAAATTCTGGCGCAATTTTCTCAGTACTAGACCACACTCTTAGACGAAAACGGAAACGAGATGAAACAGGACAAACGGACTTTCAAAAATCAAAAACATAATATCCCTCTCCCTGACGTAATTTAGTAATTGACCTAATTTAGTGCCTGACCTAATTTAGCACTACCTGCTAAGCCCATCCTACAACTATATAAAGTCATCCCCTTCAACACTGAAGATGACCCAAAAGAGTCGAAACGCGCCACGGCTTTTAAAGAAAAAAATATATATAATTTTCTGGGCGAAAAGCCAGGTTGAAAAAAAGTTAAAGACATGAGCCAGATAAGCTATGATAACTAAGCGCCATGTGGCGATTGTGAAATAAATACATTTATAAAGCCGTTGAAGTGAACAATTTTTTGTGTCTCAACGCATTGATGTGACTTGTTTCTGATGGGGGTTAAAGCGAATGCTAAGTAGCAAGTAAAATTACCAAGTGCGGTGAATTTGTACAACCTTTTATTCGAGAGTAAATCCGGCCGGGCGAACTGCAGCGCGTCAATTTCAATCGAGAACTGTCAGAATCTTTCCCTCTTGTATGGCGGGAACGATTCTATTTATCCGATTGTAGGGTTGTGGATTTTGAATTTTCCGGTTATTCAAATGAGGTTGTATTAAAATTTTTCCTTTAGTGTTGTGAACGCTATAGTAACCCTTGCCAGTGGTGAAATCACGATATAATTGTGACGTGGGAGTGTCCAATTTTTGCTTTGCGTAGCAATTCTCGAAGGGTTATAACAACAAAAAGTATATATGGTAGGCTCTTATATAATAGGTAATGCAAATATTAAAAATCGAATAAAATTCGAAGATGCGCCGTTTGTTTGAGTGAATAAGTCTGAGACGTATAAATGTGTTGTGTATGCATGTATCGCTCTTAATTGGAGTCGGCCTGGTAGTGGTCGACGAAGCGGACCTGCCACGTTGACCGACGTGGAAGTTTTTGTTGCCACTGCCACTGCAGCTGCTGCTAATCCCCCTCGTTATGTAGGCCGCATTGTTTTGTGCGTCGGCCGGTCGTTCAAAACTGGTGCTGTCCATTTGTGAATGGTTGCCTCTCGGTTGTCTGTTGAAGATTCGGCTAGCATAAATGCAGGTTTCAGCCTACCAATCGAGACGGTGATCTCTTTGCCGCGTACTATTATCGAAAATGTCTTTTCGCTGCGGTTTACTACCTCGTACGGACCGTCATATGGCGTCTGCAGTGCGTTTTTTACGGCCCCATGTATCTCAAAAACGTGTGTAGATGTTACCAAAACGAAAACGAATGGCGCGCGTCAGCCATGATGAGTGGCGGGCACTGGGCGAATCAGGTCGAAGCGTCGTCGCATGTGCTTGACAAAATCGATCGGTTCGTGATCGTCTGGCGCCGGGGGTACAGAATTCACCTGGCAAACGTATCGGCTGCCCGTAGAGTAGTTCAGTAGGCGAGTACCCCAAGTCCTCGCGGTTGATTGTGCTTATAACCATGATGACGTTTGGTATGATTTTCGTCCATCGGTCGTTCTGATGGCATCGAACCGCGGCCTTGAGGTCGCGGTGGAAACGTTCCACCATTTCGTTTCCTTGTAGGTGGTAAGCAGTCGTGTGTCGGCGTGTGGTGCCAGGTAGGCGGTTTCGCGACCTGAAGAGATGCGATTCGAATTGATGCGGGGAGCCATAACGTACGATCCAATTTTTCCAGAATGCTTGTGTGACTGTCTCAGCCTCTTGATCTTCTGTAGGGATAGCTTTGGGCCATCTTGAGTATCGATCGACGCATCTGAGGCAATAGCGTTTTCCTTCTGAGCTTGGCATGGTGACGATGACGCTCTTCAATCAGCAGGCAAGAATGTCTAGTGAAACGCGATATCCCATAGACCTTAATTCTGTTAGCTAGGAACGGTATGTTAATAGTGCCTCTAAGGATATCAAACGCGAAGTAATAGGCAAACACAGTTCTTCTTGTGGCCAGCATTGTTATATTTAGGATCCGAAGTCTATGCTCATATGATGGTATATCTAAAAAATTCCTCGGATCATATAATGATCTTTACGCAAGTAGGGCGAACTGTTTTTGAACCGACTCAATCCTGTTAGCGTGAACATTGAAGCTGGGGTCCCAGATTAGACAAGCATACATTTTCAAGAATAGGGCGAACTAAAGAAAGGTATAATGTCTTGGAGACCCACAGTTTCCCAAATTCTACACGTCTGCTGAAACCAAGGAGCTTATCGGCCCTACTGAGGAAATGATCGTAATGTATATGGAAACGCATTTTTTGATCGAAAGTGGCACCAAGGTCTACGGTGCTATCCACCTGGCTAAGTTTATGATGGCAAAGATGAGAGTCGTAGATTAAAGTTAAACGTTTCCGTGAAAAACTTATAACTTGAAATTTTTCAAAGTTCAAGGAGAGTTGGTTACTTCTGGACCATGCTAACAGAGAGTTGATTTTATTTGAGGAATAATATGTCTTTTTGGGACTTTATTACATGGTAAAGCTTAAGATCATCAGCATAGAAAAGATGAGGTATATCCGACAAGACCTCAGAAAGGCCAGAAATGAAGATATTAAAAAGGAGAGGTACACCGGAGCAAAAATTTATTTTTTCGGACTTGAAACTTTGAAATTTAACGTCTTGAGTCCGATTATGGAGATATGAGCCAGGCCAGCTCAGTAAAAAACCCACGATTTTTCAGCTTTTGCATTAGGATTTCGTGGTTAACCCGATCAAACACTTTACTAAAATCCATGTAAATCGCGTAAAATTGGTGCCCTAATTCCATTCCACGGAAAATGCTAGACACCATTACGGCTAGGTTGGTTGTGGTGGAGCGATAAAACCGTGCTGTTTGTCGTTAAGACGTGGCTCAATAATGGGAGATAGTTTAGAGCAGACTATTCTTTCCCTACAGCCCCTTTCGGGCCCTTTAAGCGAAGGCCCGAAAGGGGCTGTAGGGCTACGAAGATTCTTTCAAATAGTTTTGGTGTAGCTGATAAGATAGCAATACTTCTGTAATTTTCAACCGAACCCTTGTTTTTATTTTTATATATTGCTGTTACATGTGATGACTTCCAAGATGAGGGGGAGATTCCATTAGCAAGGGATTTATTAAAAAAGATATACGAGTGTAAGAGTAAGGTCAATGGATCTCTGCAGTTGAACAAAAAATAGGGAGGGAATAAAATAGAGCCAGGTCTTTCATTGAGTTCAAAACCTTTCATAATTTGTTTAATTAGAACATCTTAATTTAGAACCAAGGAGGGAGCATAGTATGAAGAGCTGTTTGTAGAATAAGTGGATTGAAAGTGGCTGGAAAAAAATTCACAAATATCCCTTAGGTTGGATAAGCTGGATTCCTGATACATCATAAATTTGGGAAAGCCTTAAGACTTGCGTTTTATATTTACGAAATCAAAGAATTTTTCTGGATTGCAAATAATATTTTCACCAATTGTGTTAGCATATGATGAATGTGCTTTCCGGGATTTAATTTGAAATTCCTTTGCCAGCTCCTCATAGTTGAGTTCCATCTCGTGGCTCACATTGGATCTTGATTGAATTATGTCATAAAACTTATTGTTTTGATTTCGCCAATAACGGAGTTCACTATCAAGCCAAGGCTCAGAGAGTTTTTTCTTTTTTTAGGGTTTGTAAAATTATTTTACAAAACCCTACTAAAATCGCGTCCTGTCTGTCCGTCCGTGCGTGTGTCAAAGCACTTTTTTTCGCAAACTACTTAAGCTAGAAACATCATATTTTGAATGCAGGTGGAAAGTGGTGCTCCCTTCAAAGTTCAACTGCAAAAAAAATTATAAGGTATTTAAGGGGGGTCTCCCCCATAGGGGATTGACCCCCCGAAAAAAATTTCATCAAAGGTAGCCGATATGGGTATCAAATGAAAGGTCTTGTTAAGAACATTTCAAAACATGGGGGCGCATGGGAGGGGAAATACACGAAAAATTTGTGTCCCCACGCCTCGTGATTGGACACCTGTGATCCGAAAAATCTGAAAAAAAGTATGGAGGTAGGTGTTTATGAGTACAACAACAACAAATACCTTAAAAGTCAAAATTCGCTCAACTTTGTTAATAATATTCGAATTTCACATTTTCCCCAATAAAATCGTATAGGTACCCTTAAACTGAACAAAATTCGATATTTCAGCAGTCCTACAAAACTGTAAGTTTGATGAAAATCGAAAAATATACACGGAACATATAGCCATTTGAAATTTCTCCAATTACAACAACAATAACAATGATTTTCGTATTTTATGGACTTTCCATCGAATCAGTCACTGCGGTTTTGAATGGATCTTCTTTAAATTTTCAAATACTGCCGGAACATTAATAATTTTTGGGATTTGAGTGATTTTTGTTGGTTTGCAACAAAATGGCGACCGTTGAAAATGGAATAACAATGGATTTTATTATAAACGTGCACATCTCTTTGACATATTTCTTGGCCTTATTCGTTGCTGGTGACTGCATTTCTGTGAAGTTAAGTACAAAACCCTTCTGACATGAGCGTAGGTCTGTCTACTCAACTTCAAAGTGCCCTTCAACTAATGAGGTACTTGAATTTCAGAGTGTTGAGGTGGGAATGCCTACTGAAAAGAGAAGTCAACCTGTATTACCGGTGTCAAAGTTTGGTCATTTGGCTACTAACTGCTCCATGCACTATTGGTGCGTCAAATTCAAAAACATTCATGCTTCCGGTGAGTGCAAACTTGCTCAGACGGAACCTAAAGAGAAATTATACTCCATTGACTGCGGTGTTTTTGGTCATCCAGCATCATATTGAGGATGCTCCCGATATCAAGATGCAAGAGTAAAATGTGCTCCAAAACAAACGCGTGTACACTGCAGTGCCATACCTTCTAACTTCGTCAATCCCGGGGTATAATTTGCACTCACCGCTAGAGGACCAGCAGAAAATGCTGCAAATAATGTCAATAATGTAAGTGGCAATAATGAGCTGCTTCTCAAAATTTACCAGCAACATAATTCTTTATCGGGGAGAATCGACAAACAAGATTCAAGAAATTAACTTCGTTCTTCAGCGTTTAGGGCTTTCAAATGCCTCAAAATGGCGTTCTCCAGTCACGTTCCCATGGATAGGCTTCACCTCATCTCGATCAACGTCACCTCCATTGATACTCTACGAGTACATCGACGTGACTATCTCCTTGAATTTATTGTAAAGCAAAAGCCTGACATCATAATTTTCACTGAAATCCACCTTAATTCATGGCCCTCCATGACACTCAAGAATTTCGAATTCGTAAGAAACGATAGGTTAAACGGTGATGGGGGAGGTGGCACCGAGATATTGATGCGAAGACTCTAGTGTTTCCAAAATATTGAAAAAGTCGAATTCAAAAACTATAAATTTTTTGAAGTATCCGTTATCAAAATTTCACTGTCTCTTCGTTATCTCTGCCTATGCAACTGGTGGAAATGTTCTCAAGCTTAAAGAGGAGTTCAATTCTTTGTTTGAAATACTCGAATTGAACAGGCTGCATAATTATTATATCCTTGCCGGTGACCTGAATGCCTAGCATACATCATGGCTGAACACCAACAATAATCCATGAGGTGTATTCCTGAAATCGTGGATAATTGAGAACGAAATTGAATACACGTTCAATCTATATGAGTCGAGGTTCCCAACATACCCTAGGACAAATTTATATTTGAACCTCTGCATTGCTGACG
Organism: Odontomyia ornata; assembly: GCA_963969285.1. NCBI lineage: Eukaryota > Metazoa > Arthropoda > Insecta > Diptera > Stratiomyidae > Odontomyia > Odontomyia ornata. Next base: position 87,957,358 of record OZ017739.1, read on the forward strand.
CAAGACTTGAATTCAGCTTTAATAGTCCTCAACGGAAACTGTAGATGCTTCCCTACGATAGCGACCATAACACAATCGTAATGGAAATCAATCATCAAAAGGATGATGTCTTCCTCATTCCAGTTTAACATGAAAATAATCAGTTGAATTTAAAACAAGTTGGGTAGACAGACCTATGCTCATGTCAGAAGGGTTTTGTACTCAACTTACAAAATGCAGTAACCAGCAACGAATAAAATCAAGATACATGTCAAAGACGATTTAATTGGAGAAAATGTGAAATTCGAGGATCATACTATTATTAACGAATTTTGACTTCTGAGGTATTTGTTATAGTTATACCCATAAATATCTCCTTTGATATTTTTTCAGATTTTTTAGATCACTGGTGTCCATTCGCGAGGGAGGAAACACATTTTTCATGTATTTCCACCCCGGTGCTCCCACTGAAGCAAAAACTGTCAGTTTAAGAACTGTTTTGAAAAGCCCTCATAGAGAACTTTCAGTTGATACTCATATCGGCTACCTTTCATGAAATTTTTTTTCAGGGGCCACTCCTCTGTACTGTAATCATCGATTCATGGCCTATTTTTTCGAATCCTAGAATGGTTACAAAGCCCTTTTGCTAGGAGCTCTCTCCTGCCTCTTCGACTTGTTTCAATTGTATGTAATCATCTTCATGATACCTATCACTCCTGAAATTTGTATGCAAATTCTAGCAAAGCTGTAGTGTCTAAGTCGGTAAAAAGCGCATATGGCTCCATAGCAATATGTTTCCATAGTAATACAGGGCATATTGCTCCATAGTAATACACGAAAATTCAAATCGCTATTACTTCGGTAAATACTATTCGATCTTTATGAAACTTTCAGAAAAGATCAATCTTATATATAGTCATCTCTTTGCTAAATTTTATTGAGTTTAAGGGTACCGTTTAAATTTTATTCAAGAAAACACAAAATCGATAAATCATACTATTACTAACAAAGTTGAGTGGATTTCGACTTCTCATGTACTTGTTGTTGTTGTACTCATTAAGGCCTACATTCATGATTTTTTTCTGATTTTTCGGATGGAAGGTGTCCAATCGCGAGGGGGGGGGGGGGTACGCGAAAAGTTCGTACATTTCCCCTTCCCCTGCCCCCCTCGGTACCTATAAGATTATTTTAAGACTTGTTTTGAAAAGATCTCATTGAGACCTTTCCAATGACACCCTACTCGACTACCAATGGTGAATTTTTTTTTTTGAGGGGTCACCCCCTTATATGGGGAGACCCCCCTTAAACGCCTTTGAAAAATTTTTCCACCCTTGAACTTTCAAGAGGTCACCACTTCTGACCTTTCTACAAAGTTTCATGGCTGTAGCCCTTATAGTTTCGGAGAAAAAGTGCTGTGACATACAGACGGACGGACGGACAGACGGACACAGGTCGTGATTGCAATAGGGTTTTGTATTTTAGTACAAAACCCTAAAAACGAATCGGGGAAAGTTTTGAAAGAAGTTTAGTCGAGAGTATCAGAATCAATGTCTTCTTTCTGATGATGGCAACACTTGCTCAATGGTTTCTAATGACAGAAATCTAACTAACGATGAAAAAGATCTCTATTTGTCGAAGTTAGAGAAGCTGACGTTGGAAACGATTGATCAACGTCACCTCCATTGATACTCTACGAGTCACCTCCATTGATACTCTACGAGTACATCGACGTGACTATCTCCTTGAATTTATTGTAAAGCAAAAGCCTGACATCATAATTTTCACTGAAATCCACCTTAATTCATGGCCCTCCATGACACTCAAGAATTTCGAATTCGTAAGAAACGATAGGTTAAACGGTGATGGGGGAGGTGGCACCGAGATATTGATGCGAAGACTCTAGTGTTTCCAAAATATTGAAAAAGTCGAATTCAAAAACTATAAATTTTTTGAAGTATCCGTTATCAAAATTTCACTGTCTCTTCGTTATCTCTGCCTATGCAACTGGTGGAAATGTTCTCAAGCTTAAAGAGGAGTTCAATTCTTTGTTTGAAATACTCGAATTGAACAGGCTGCATAATTATTATATCCTTGCCGGTGACCTGAATGCCTAGCATACATCATGGCTGAACACCAACAATAATCCATGAGGTGTATTCCTGAAATCGTGGATAATTGAGAACGAAATTGAATACACGTTCAATCTATATGAGTCGAGGTTCCCAACATACCCTAGGACAAATTTATATTTGAACCTCTGCATTGCTGACGCAAGACTTGAATTCAGCTTTAATAGTCCTCAACGGAAACTGTAGATGCTTCCCTACGATAGCGACCATAACACAATCGTAATGGAAATCAATCATCAAAAGGATGATGTCTTCCTCATTCCAGTTTAACATGAAAATAATCAGTTGAATTTAAAACAAGTTGGGTAGACAGACCTATGCTCATGTCAGAAGGGTTTTGTACTCAACTTACAAAATGCAGTAACCAGCAACGAATAAAATCAAGATACATGTCAAAGACGATTTAATTGGAGAAAATGTGAAATTCGAGGATCATACTATTATTAACGAATTTTGACTTCTGAGGTATTTGTTATAGTTATACCCATAAATATCTCCTTTGATATTTTTTCAGATTTTTTAGATCACTGGTGTCCATTCGCGAGGGAGGAAACACATTTTTCATGTATTTCCACCCCGGTGCTCCCACTGAAGCAAAAACTGTCAGTTTAAGAACTGTTTTGAAAAGCCCTCATAGAGAACTTTCAGTTGATACTCATATCGGCTACCTTTCATGAAATTTTTTTTCAGGGGCCACTCCTCTGTACTGTAATCATCGATTCATGGCCTATTTTTTCGAATCCTAGAATGGTTACAAAGCCCTTTTGCTAGGAGCTCTCTCCTGCCTCTTCGACTTGTTTCAATTGTATGTAATCATCTTCATGATACCTATCACTCCTGAAATTTGTATGCAAATTCTAGCAAAGCTGTAGTGTCTAAGTCGGTAAAAAGCGCATATGGCTCCATAGCAATATGTTTCCATAGTAATACAGGGCATATTGCTCCATAGTAATACACGAAAATTCAAATCGCTATTACTTCGGTAAATACTATTCGATCTTTATGAAACTTTCAGAAAAGATCAATCTTATATATAGTCATCTCTTTGCTAAATTTTATTGAGTTTAAGGGTACCGTTTAAATTTTATTCAAGAAAACACAAAATCGATAAATCATACTATTACTAACAAAGTTGAGTGGATTTCGACTTCTCATGTACTTGTTGTTGTTGTACTCATTAAGGCCTACATTCATGATTTTTTTCTGATTTTTCGGATGGAAGGTGTCCAATCGCGAGGGGGGGGGGGGGTACGCGAAAAGTTCGTACATTTCCCCTTCCCCTGCCCCCCTCGGTACCTATAAGATTATTTTAAGACTTGTTTTGAAAAGATCTCATTGAGACCTTTCCAATGACACCCTACTCGACTACCAATGGTGAATTTTTTTTTTTGAGGGGTCACCCCCTTATATGGGGAGACCCCCCTTAAACGCCTTTGAAAAATTTTTCCACCCTTGAACTTTCAAGAGGTCACCACTTCTGACCTTTCTACAAAGTTTCATGGCTGTAGCCCTTATAGTTTCGGAGAAAAAGTGCTGTGACATACAGACGGACGGACGGACAGACGGACACAGGTCGTGATTGCAATAGGGTTTTGTATTTTAGTACAAAACCCTAAAAACGAATCGGGGAAAGTTTTGAAAGAAGTTTAGTCGAGAGTATCAGAATCAATGTCTTCTTTCTGATGATGGCAACACTTGCTCAATGGTTTCTAATGACAGAAATCTAACTAACGATGAAAAAGATCTCTATTTGTCGAAGTTAGAGAAGCTGACGTTGGAAACGATTGAGAAAGTAGTTCCCAAGATTAAACATCGAAACAATTTGGAAGGATATGAAACACCAATCATCAAAAGGTTGAAAAGATTGAAAAGCCTTCTTCTCACACGCGTCAACAATATTTATCGACGATTTTTGGACTATAACCATCCCTCGTTGGCTTTGTTGAAATTACACCTGAAGAATGTCCGGAACTTAATCCGTTCATACTTCAGGAGTGAGGTCAGCAATCTATGGTCGGGAAAATTTAGGGGGAATCTTGAAGTCACTAGTGATGAGATAAATTTTCTCGATAGGGCTGGTATCGAAGTTGATAGTACGACTCAGGATAGAATGGTAACAGGATTATTTGTGAGGGATTGCATAAACTTGCCCTGGTTGGAACATATTTTGAATTGGTTCATCTACCAAACCCTGAAAGAGGAAATGAAATATTTTCAGAGGTCGTTGAAGAAAAAGTTTCCGACTTCAAATCAAGCCTGAACGGCCATTAATTCTTCATTTCAATGAAACATTAACATCTGACCTCACACCGAGCTTGGATCTTATTGATTATTTTGTCAGCTATGAACACTTGTGTTTCATTTGTTGCAGGATAAACAACAAGAAATCATGTGGTACAGATGGTATTAAAAATGTAGTTCTCCGACATTTGCCTGAGGTTGCGATTAGGAATTATTGCATATTGTTCAACAACAATCATATTTCGCAAAAAAGTGGAAAAAGGCTAAGGTATTTCCGATCTTGAAGAAAGGAAAAGAAACTTCATGCCCTAAAAGCTATCGCCCAATCAGCTTGCTGCCTAACATCAGCAAGGTGTTTGAAGTGCTACTCAACAGAGCATTAAACGCCTGCATTGCCGAATTTCCAATTTGGTTTTCGTGCCAGGCATTCGACCATACATGCAATAACGAAAGTAACCTCAGACATCTGTTGGAAAGTAAATTATAGAGAATGTGTTGGAGCATGTCTCATTGATATGGCGAAAGCCTTCGATACGGTGTGGTTAGATGGACTAGTTTTTAAACTCCATCAGGACAAGTTCCCCAGACACCTTGTCGCTATGATGTGCAATATTTTATACGGGATATCGTTTGTTGTAACTGACGGAAATCTGACAACGATGCCCGAATTCCAGGTTTTGAATGGTCTACAGCAGGGAACAGTTACTGCGACTCTGCTTTTCTCAATAGTCATTCGCAAGCTATTGAACGACTTTGATTTTAACGTCTCGCCTACGCGATCATTGGTAGTGTCTGCTGATGATCTGATCATCGATATGGCAGACCGAAAAGCTACAATAGTTCAGAGGAATCTCCAAAAACTTTTCAATGATGTGCAGCTGTACACTGACAATTGGCGAATGAAAATCAATGCACAGAAGTGTGAAACAATCTTATTTTGGACAACGCTGCAGGGGGTCAGTCAAGACCTTAAACGTAATTGGAAAGATTTCCACATCATGGCTGGCGAGGGTAGTTCAGAATGAGTTCCACATAAATCCTGTGTTCGATACCTCGGTGTTCATCTGGATCAGTATCTGTATTATACTGAACCTATCAAAATCATGCTCATTAAGGCACTAAAAGTATGTTAGTCATGGCCTACGAAGACCCTTTCATTCCAAATACATTGATCAAAAGGTCAAAATTATCTGGTACAAGACCCTAGTTAGACCAGTTTTGACATATGGATGTCAGATCTGGTATACCCAGAGTGCTAGTACTATGGAAAAATTAAGAGTTTTCGAAAGGAAACGCCTTCGTGCATGTACTGGTTTGTACAGAAAGCCTGAGATGGATTGGAAGCACTATATATCGAATAGAAGAATTTATCAATCTGCTAAAGTGACAAGAGTCGATGTCATCATATTGAAATTTCTTCGGAATCATATCGCAAGATCTATAACTGTGAGTGAAAACCCTTGGATTTCACAGCCGTTCCACTCTACAGACTACTGGCTTCGTTCCTCCAGAAGCATTCGTGTATTTGGACATGAATCGATAAGTTTTTGATTCTGACGGCGTCCCAGTCATATATCACATATATAGGAGGGCCACAGATAAGAAGATAAAACATCCTCCGAGTTTGAGTTCACAAGACCAACAATTCCAATGGAGATACTCATTTGCTAGATTCGTTAAGCTGATCGAGTTCAGACGGAGCAATCTAGGTATTGGTGGCTGAATGACAATGTCTAAATTATTCGTGTTTATTTTCAGTTTTTGTGTTTTTCGTTACTTTGTTTTTGAGTTTCAGCTCATTATTGCTACATTTAGTGTTGTTGCTTATTTGTGTTAAACATTAGGGATAGTTTAGGTATATGTTATGTTTATTTTATTAGGTTTAGAGATGAGGTTAAACGCGTAGGTTTGATAGAATTTTTTAGTATAAGATAAATTTTTTTGATTGAATTTTATTAGAGTTAGGTTATAATATAACATATAAGGTGTAGGATCAAAGTTCACTGTTGTGTTTAAATTATAAATAATTTTAGGATAGTGTAGGTTGGTGTTTTCTCCTTTTTCCAATCAAATCATAAAATATGTAATAATCTTAATTAATTTGAATTTGCTCTAGTTTTTTGATAAAAATGTGTTTGACTAATAACGTATAAATTTAGAGAGCCATTTGGGCCATTAAGTTTTTTATTGTTATTGTTTGGAATTTGCTTTATATTCTTTTAAAATTTATAACGATTAGTATTGAATAAAGCGCTTTTGACTCTTTGACTCTAAGAACTACACGACCCGGATAAGTACTAATCAGAACCAGTGATGCCAACTTTATTTTCGAGGGGATCGTACCACAAACTTGATAAAATTGTATTTCGGGGGAAATTCTAGGAAAAAAATCGTACACTGTGATATTTCAATAAAACAATATCAATGACTTAAACACCATGTTATTTATTACCTAGATTAATAATAATTCGATATTACACGCAAATTTTGTCGTTTCACAAAGTTGGGTACTTAGTCTCGAACCAATAAACAGGGTTAGTTATTCACTATCAAAGTTAATGATCGTTACGGTAGCCGCAGAAGCCGAAGTGTTAATTTTCTTATACATGCTTGAATTTAACTTGCTCAAAATTTCGTTAGATGGTTGGAAATAGATGCATTTACAATGTCCCATTCACTGTTTCTTTCATCAGTTTATTGCGAACCGTTGGTTTCATTAAATTACTACAACTGAATATTCTTTCGTATTGCGCATTAGAATGGGGAATACATAAAGTGTGCGGAGCAAACTGCGATAATTCCTTGTAATCTTCACATCAACATAGCGTACTCCAAAATTTGTCTACCGGTAAAGTCCGGTCTAGTTCACTAAATTTTGCTGGAAGGTTCCTTCATTGATCATCGATTTTTTGTATTAAGTTAGTGTTATCTTCCGGTACTACCCTAGGTAGTAACTGAATCAGCGGGAATATAAAGGGAACAGTTTATCTAAATTTTGACGACGCAGCACTCGGAGCATGTAACATAGAAAGTTTTGAAAGTAGAGGATCGTTCATGTGATACCGTTTTTTATTTCTTTAGCGCTCGTTACAAGAAAATTGCGACAAACATTAAAAAATTTGTCAAGTTCAGACTTATTTTTCAAAAGCTCTGGATTTTCGAGATCATTTATAACCCAAATGCCTAGGTATAGCTAGTCGTTTCTCAGCCATTTTTCTTGATTTTCTATATTCACTATTCCAAGTTTATGTCTCATAATGTATTCTTTGTTTAGAAAACAGACTAGTATTTATTGGTATAGTTGCCGAACTTTGTCATTAACTGAAGTTATGAAAACACTCTCGGATTGAGAGCACTTAATAAACTCCGTGAATTTAGGTAAAACCTAGACAGGAAAATTGAATTATAGTTTGATGAACGGATCATTAAGGTTGTTAAATATAATTCCTGTTGAAACAAGCTTCTCGCTTAGCCATGCGACAAGAGAAAGCCAACGAGTCTGAGATGGATGGAGCATTTTGTGTGGTTTCAATTTAATAAATTCTTGGAACTCTGCAAGCTGACACTATTTCTTGGAACTACTTTTGAAAAAAGCGTATATTTCTCGAGTTAAATCCTCGCATCTTCTGCGCAGCTCTTTACTAGCTTAAGAGGCACACATATGAGCAAAGTGACAAACACACTTCATCACTACTATACCAAGAAAATGCTCTTTAAGGGGATTGGAAAGTGAATTATTCTCTCCCATCATCACACCACACCCATCAGCAGCAAATCCCATAAGTTAGCCATTGGATCAAACAGGTTTTTACCGGTGACTCCTTCGTTAGCTAAGTCTGGATTTGAAGAGTCAAATAGTTTCGACAGCTCCCAAAATCTACATACAACATATGGTCTTGAGTAATTCTGTCAAGCGGTCTGCAACTTTGAATGCCAAAATATCTTCGATAAAAAACCGGTCAGTTTGACTTCTGAGTTTTGAACGTGTGGTGGGTCTATTTTTGTCACAAATGATGCTTACGCTGAAATTTGCCACTTTGTTGTTTGCAATACATTGTCGCGAAATTAGTTTCGATTTTCGCGGCCCAGCAAGTGAAAATTTCTGTAAATATTTGGATAACGCGTCGTGGACGTCGTCATCGTTTTCTCTTGGGGTCTTTGAGAGAACGCCACGCAGGGCGCACGTCGCGAAAAACTGCGCCGGAAAAGGAAAAAGTGCGTGAAAACAAGACCCCGTTTAAATTCATTGAAAGTAGCCAAATTAACGTGGCCATCGTAATTTGCATTGCATTTTTACCTTTTTGTGTACTCGAAGTCACGTGCAAATGACGGGAGTTCTTACAGTGGACGTGTGTCGTAGTCCCGTGCAAATCTGTGGAGAGTGCGAAAAAGAGCTCGCGATTGGTGACAGTGAATAAGTGTTCTTGCTCTTGCGCCAACCTATTTAATCACGCCAATAAATTGAGCGGTAGTAAATATGTGTACAATGATTCACTAGTGAAGTAGTTGAACTGTGTGTCCCTTTCCAAGTACTGAATCAATTGATTGGTCGATTGAAAGAGGAATGTGTGATCGATATGCTGATGAAGCATTAAGTAACTGTCATGCCTGGTCAGAGCGCGCATCTCATTTACTACGATCGGAAATCCTGCATACGGAAAGGTTCATCAAGAAGCATATCAGTGATTATAGTTGTTTTCATTATCGCCAATTGGTGCTACAGACAATGTGTTAAATATGCTACCAGGACAGGGAACGAGATGAGTATCCTTACCTAAAAGACTTGATAAATTTTTATCTAATTAAAGGTGTATCGTCGGTCGAAGAAATTATACGAACTATCTTGCCAAATATTAATATAAATCCTTTGAAAGAAGACAAATTGAAATGTTTTCTATATTGTTGTAATTTTGCTGCTTACGATATGAAATTTAGCGGTAATTTGAAAAATCTTTTTGGTTTTTGGGAATCATTCGAGGATCATCGCCGCGCGTCATTGAGATTATTTGCAGAGTAAATGATTCCGCCGCCCTCTGTAAAATTTTCAGTTGTTTTCACCGAGATGATTTTTTTTTATTGAATATTTCTTGTTGAACAAGACATTCCCAGTTGCAAAAAGTATTTCATATAAAACTTGAACAAACGTTTTAATTTAGATCGAATTAATCGGGCGGTAATTTTGTTTAAGTTTGGTTCAAGATACTTGCTTTTGTAATATGGATTATAATTATATGTTATGGGCCTTAATGCAAGACCAAGCTTGACCTGTGGACAAGTAAAGTTTTGTCGTATTGACCGTTATGAAGGAAGCTGTTTAATGGCTCCGTATTTTTGTCTTTCTTCGAAATTTTTTATGGATTAACGTTAAATATTGGTTTACGGGATCCGCTGAAAAGGCTATTCTAGGGATTCTAATTGATTTTGAAGTTTATAACGGATAAAATAATGTTTCGTTAATGTCAGAAGAGCCTCGGTCTTTCCTTTTTGAAATCTGACCAGGCATAGAACCCGCATCGATAGCAGGCTCCTCCTCCAACATGGGCTAGCCACCGGGCGTGCTCTTCGTTTTTTCTTTTGTTAACAGGGGCTCTTGCCGGGTAGAGTGGCCTTTCGCTCACGTGCCCTTTTATGATATAAGAGTTATGTGATTTCATTGCATAACGCTATGGCATAAATTGGTTACGTTTGTATTCCTCATTTGAGGGAAAGAGTCATGCAAATTAAGTTTGTATGAGTTTTTCACTCAAATGGGAAATACTTGGCCATGTCTACGTTAGGATCTTGATTCGGTTGGGAGGGTGCGAGGAGGCACCACTTCCACCTGGATGACCCACTCATACTTGGGGGCCATAAGTATCGTCGGTAACGACGAAGTCTCCCAAGTCCGTCTGTTTTCTCCCGGCCCAGTTTGTTACTGGCTATAAACAAGTTCAACGCTTAGCAGGTTACCTCAGCCTCGACACCATCGATCGGCATCGTTTAATTCGTGAATACGAAATTTTTTTTGTAGTGGGTCCTTGTGCTAGGGGGGAAAGAACCCGCTCCACGACACCATAACGCTAGCCTGCCAGCGCATTCACGCGTCTCCAGACACGGCCGATTTCGGCGGATCTCAACATCTTCCTTCGCCGAGGCAGCAGACCATCGCTGAAATTCTTCACGGACAATTATCTTTACCTATTTCACAACAGCAGGCCACTAATAGCAAAACCGCCAATTAAATAGCTGAAATATGAAAATTAATTGCGTGATCGAAATGACATAGAAACAATTCCCATTCTAATAAATTGCAGGAAGCAGCAAAGGGTGACACACCACAAGATCTACATTCAAAATTTGAAAATTAGCACCGCGAAAACGTTCAAATGATTAGAGATGGAAAATAACAAAAAAATATGCTGAAGACGCCACCGAGGTTCCAACAATCGAAATAGTCCTACACGTTTCTCCGCAGAACTTGTCTCTAGTTGCTCACAAGCCAACAAGCGCATAAAATACCAAACTAATAAAAGCACAACCACTGCAATGTGTATATTGTACGGAGGATTTCCGAACCGGTGGCAATTAGGCAAAATTTCTGGATGGGTCCGGAAAATAGTTTTTAAATGCGTTTAGAAAAATTATAGAGAAGTTCATGCTCCGTTCACATAAACGAATGAACTTATTTGATTTTATTTTTCAATCTTTTGTGAAGATTCTTATTATTCGAGAAGATCGTATATTTTGCGTACGATTTCAAATACATGATCGTACATCGCACCAGGGCTTAAAAGGGCAAATCGTTGGCAACACTGTCAGAATGAAAAAAGACGCTGAGGATGGCACACTACCGAAACCTGCCTGTCGAAGAACCAGTTGTGACAACGAACGACGGGAAAATGTTCTGGAATTCATCAAAACGCAGGATGAAACTAAATTTTTGGAATTGGTGCCAAATCAGCTTTCCGGTTTTGAAAATGTGGTTGGCAATCCATCAATCGTAACTAAAATGAGGAAAAATGATTTGGCACTGATTCCAAAAATTTTATTTCATCCTTTTTAGGGCGTTTTTAAGTCCGTTTCCTTTTTTAAAAGTTCTTATTTTGAATTTTTTTTCGAATTGTAGTAATCGAGTAGGTATGGCTCAAAATGCCAGCGTGCGAGAGTTTGTCTCGTTACCACTCTGGGCCTAAAATTTTATTAAAACTGTCCAAATAAATAATCTCTGGAATTACATATATTTTTATTTGTTCTTCTTCCATCTTCAATCGATCCAACTCATTCCATTTTACAAGCTAAAAGATTACTGCACCATGTTCAAAGCAGAGCGATAGGAGGTATAGCTTTTACCATCGCGCAACTGCAGAGGTAGACAAAGCTCAACCAAGATGAATGCAACCAGAACAAGTTATTGTATTGTTAGTTTACAAATTATCAACTACAAAAATTTCAAGTGAGATTTTAGTCTCCGAAATTTTCATTGATGAATAGTTAATCCCCAAGTAAATACGACGTATACTTTTCACTCTGTTTGATTGTGCTGGACCAGACGTTCAATACTTCAAAGTGAAGGTTATACTTCTGTTATCCTCAAGTATTATGTGAGTGCGATCTAGTTTTATCTACGTTGCTATATGCAAAGTCGTCCTCAGTATTAAATTCAAACGAACATCAAATTAAGATAAAAGCATTATTAACGCTACACTCATCTTTAACTTTTGTCGTAAAATGTAACATCGTCTCTCAGTTGAAGCAAAAATTACAGTTTCCATCATTAATTACATTGGATAACCTTCGCTTGTTTAAATTCTTGAAATGAACAAACAATACACACATAGAGCCTTAATGAAAATATGCTCTCCCAAGTATTCAACAAACGCCAAATCATTAATAGAAAACAGTAGTTATTAAAAGCAGTCGCATATGATCGATACATCCATACTTGCACAAAATTCAACATGGTACAAATAAAACAATCAATTCTCTCGTGTATAGAAATAAGATGTCGAAAAACAAAAATCAATTATCAAAGTTTAAAATTGCACCAACACCAACATCAAACATACAATTATACTACCATCTCTACATTTATTAATTTTAATATAAAATACTTTATATTAATGGTAAAACCAACCATCAAATAAAAAAGCAATCCAAACGCAAATGAAAATACATGTGGACATCAAACACAGATTAATTGAAAGAAAACAACAAACAAATAAAACATACAAATATGATACCAACTTAAAATGTGATGATTTCAAATACATATACATTGAATAGATAAAAACAATTATAAATGAAACTATTGCCAATTCATTTTCTAACACAAGCATAAATGGGAAGAGAAGAAGCGATCCAACGACAATGACCAAGCAAGAGTATTGCAAGAAGTACAGCAAGTTCAGTGGCCAACTCCACGACATCTGCAAATAGTTGAGCTCACGAGATCGTGAGCTTGAGATCGTGAACCAGCGTGGACGTCGCGAGAAATAGAGGGGTCGAGATTGACACGCGCGATGAAACAGTTAGGCTAGCACGCGATTAAAGGTCGATTTTTTGTTTTAATAACTTTAAACTATGCGCAATTGGTTTAACTACTGTATGTTGGTGTTAGATCTAAAGCAAATCCTACAATCGATTTCTGACAAATAAATGATCATGGCGGCTGTTTCTTGAATTACTCGGATTAAATATTGATCGGTGCAGAAAGTTATCAAAAAACAAGTTGGGTAAACAGACCTACGCTCATGTCAGAAGGGTTTTGTATTCAATTTACAAAATGCAGTCACCAGATCGAATCACATCAAGAAACATGTCAAAGACGATTTTATTGGAGAAAATATGAAATACGAAGATCATACTTTTATTAACAAAGTTGAACGAATTTCGACTTCTGAAGTTTTTGGTATTGGTATACTCATAAATATCTCCCTTGATAATTATTTCACATGTCCAGCCGCGACGGAGGAAACACATTTTTCATGTATTTACCCACTGTGCCCCACTGAAGCAAAAACTGGCAGTTTAACAACTGTTTTGAAAAGCTCCCATGAAAACTTTTATTTCATACTCATATCGGCAACGTTTGATGAATTTTTTTTTTCAGGGGCCACTCTCCTGCACTGTTATCATCGATTAATGGCCAATTTTTTCGAATCCTAGAATGGTTACAAAACCCTTTTGCTAGGAGCTCTCTCCCGCCTCCTTGACTTGTTTCACTTATAAGCATTAATTGTAGGTACTGATCTACAGTCATTCATTAAATTGAATCAAGTGTTCAAAGCATGCACCTTAAACGTTGAAGTTGGGAAAAACTAACTCAAAATTATTCAATCTTCGCATTTAAAACAGCCACTTTCTTGTTTTACGATTACTGATACCACCACCTCAACCGATTCTCAAAGATATACATGACACCTATCATTACTGAAATTTACATGCAAATCCTAGCAAAACTGTAGTGTCTGAGTCGGTAAAAAGCGCGTGTTGTTCCATAGCCATATGTTGCCATAGTAATACATGCAACGCATATTTTTCCATAGTAATTTCATTGCATAACGCTATGGCATAAATTGGTTACGTTTGTATTCCTCATTTGAGGGAAAGAGTCATGCAAATTAAGTTTGTATGAGTTTTTCACTCAAATGGGAAATACTTGGCCATGTCTACGTTAGGATCTTGATTCGGTTGGGAGGGTGCGAGGAGGCACCACTTCCACCTGGATGACCCACTCATACTTGGGGGCCATAAGTATCGTCGGTAACGACGAAGTCTCCCAAGTCCGTCTGTTTTCTCCCGGCCCAGTTTGTTACTGGCTATAAACAAGTTCAACGCTTAGCAGGTTACCTCAGCCTCGACACCATCGATCGGCATCGTTTAATTCGTGAATACGAAATTTTTTTTGTAGTGGGTCCTTGTGCTAGGGGGGAAAGAACCCGCTCCACGACACCATAACGCTAGCCTGCCAGCGCATTCACGCGTCTCCAGACACGGCCGATTTCGGCGGATCTCAACATCTTCCTTCGCCGAGGCAGCAGACCATCGCTGAAATTCTTCACGGACAATTATCTTTACCTATTTCACAACAGCAGGCCACTAATAGCAAAACCGCCAATTAAATAGCTGAAATATGAAAATTAATTGCGTGATCGAAATGACATAGAAACAATTCCCATTCTAATAAATTGCAGGAAGCAGCAAAGGGTGACACACCACAAGATCTACATTCAAAATTTGAAAATTAGCACCGCGAAAACGTTCAAATGATTAGAGATGGAAAATAACAAAAAAATATGCTGAAGACGCCACCGAGGTTCCAACAATCGAAATAGTCCTACACGTTTCTCCGCAGAACTTGTCTCTAGTTGCTCACAAGCCAACAAGCGCATAAAATACCAAACTAATAAAAGCACAACCACTGCAATGTGTATATTGTACGGAGGATTTCCGAACCGGTGGCAATTAGGCAAAATTTCTGGATGGGTCCGGAAAATAGTTTTTAAATGCGTTTAGAAAAATTATAGAGAAGTTCATGCTCCGTTCACATAAACGAATGAACTTATTTGATTTTATTTTTCAATCTTTTGTGAAGATTCTTATTATTCGAGAAGATCGTATATTTTGCGTACGATTTCAAATACATGATCGTACATCGCACCAGGGCTTAAAAGGGCAAATCGTTGGCAACACTGTCAGAATGAAAAAAGACGCTGAGGATGGCACACTACCGAAACCTGCCTGTCGAAGAACCAGTTGTGACAACGAACGACGGGAAAATGTTCTGGAATTCATCAAAACGCAGGATGAAACTAAATTTTTGGAATTGGTGCCAAATCAGCTTTCCGGTTTTGAAAATGTGGTTGGCAATCCATCAATCGTAACTAAAATGAGGAAAAATGATTTGGCACTGATTCCAAAAATTTTATTTCATCCTTTTTAGGGCGTTTTTAAGTCCGTTTCCTTTTTTAAAAGTTCTTATTTTGAATTTTTTTTCGAATTGTAGTAATCGAGTAGGTATGGCTCAAAATGCCAGCGTGCGAGAGTTTGTCTCGTTACCACTCTGGGCCTAAAATTTTATTAAAACTGTCCAAATAAATAATCTCTGGAATTACATATATTTTTATTTGTTCTTCTTCCATCTTCAATCGATCCAACTCATTCCATTTTACAAGCTAAAAGATTACTGCACCATGTTCAAAGCAGAGCGATAGGAGGTATAGCTTTTACCATCGCGCAACTGCAGAGGTAGACAAAGCTCAACCAAGATGAATGCAACCAGAACAAGTTATTGTATTGTTAGTTTACAAATTATCAACTACAAAAATTTCAAGTGAGATTTTAGTCTCCGAAATTTTCATTGATGAATAGTTAATCCCCAAGTAAATACGACGTATACTTTTCACTCTGTTTGATTGTGCTGGACCAGACGTTCAATACTTCAAAGTGAAGGTTATACTTCTGTTATCCTCAAGTATTATGTGAGTGCGATCTAGTTTTATCTACGTTGCTATATGCAAAGTCGTCCTCAGTATTAAATTCAAACGAACATCAAATTAAGATAAAAGCATTATTAACGCTACACTCATCTTTAACTTTTGTCGTAAAATGTAACATCGTCTCTCAGTTGAAGCAAAAATTACAGTTTCCATCATTAATTACATTGGATAACCTTCGCTTGTTTAAATTCTTGAAATGAACAAACAATACACACATAGAGCCTTAATGAAAATATGCTCTCCCAAGTATTCAACAAACGCCAAATCATTAATAGAAAACAGTAGTTATTAAAAGCAGTCGCATATGATCGATACATCCATACTTGCACAAAATTCAACATGGTACAAATAAAACAATCAATTCTCTCGTGTATAGAAATAAGATGTCGAAAAACAAAAATCAATTATCAAAGTTTAAAATTGCACCAACACCAACATCAAACATACAATTATACTACCATCTCTACATTTATTAATTTTAATATAAAATACTTTATATTAATGGTAAAACCAACCATCAAATAAAAAAGCAATCCAAACGCAAATGAAAATACATGTGGACATCAAACACAGATTAATTGAAAGAAAACAACAAACAAATAAAACATACAAATATGATACCAACTTAAAATGTGATGATTTCAAATACATATACATTGAATAGATAAAAACAATTATAAATGAAACTATTGCCAATTCATTTTCTAACACAAGCATAAATGGGAAGAGAAGAAGCGATCCAACGACAATGACCAAGCAAGAGTATTGCAAGAAGTACAGCAAGTTCAGTGGCCAACTCCACGACATCTGCAAATAGTTGAGCTCACGAGATCGTGAGCTTGAGATCGTGAACCAGCGTGGACGTCGCGAGAAATAGAGGGGTCGAGATTGACACGCGCGATGAAACAGTTAGGCTAGCACGCGATTAAAGGTCGATTTTTTGTTTTAATAACTTTAAACTATGCGCAATTGGTTTAACTACTGTATGTTGGTGTTAGATCTAAAGCAAATCCTACAATCGATTTCTGACAAATAAATGATCATGGCGGCTGTTTCTTGAATTACTCGGATTAAATATTGATCGGTGCAGAAAGTTATCAAAAAACAAGTTGGGTAAACAGACCTACGCTCATGTCAGAAGGGTTTTGTATTCAATTTACAAAATGCAGTCACCAGATCGAATCACATCAAGAAACATGTCAAAGACGATTTTATTGGAGAAAATATGAAATACGAAGATCATACTTTTATTAACAAAGTTGAACGAATTTCGACTTCTGAAGTTTTTGGTATTGGTATACTCATAAATATCTCCCTTGATAATTATTTCACATGTCCAGCCGCGACGGAGGAAACACATTTTTCATGTATTTACCCACTGTGCCCCACTGAAGCAAAAACTGGCAGTTTAACAACTGTTTTGAAAAGCTCCCATGAAAACTTTTATTTCATACTCATATCGGCAACGTTTGATGAATTTTTTTTTTCAGGGGCCACTCTCCTGCACTGTTATCATCGATTAATGGCCAATTTTTTCGAATCCTAGAATGGTTACAAAACCCTTTTGCTAGGAGCTCTCTCCCGCCTCCTTGACTTGTTTCACTTATAAGCATTAATTGTAGGTACTGATCTACAGTCATTCATTAAATTGAATCAAGTGTTCAAAGCATGCACCTTAAACGTTGAAGTTGGGAAAAACTAACTCAAAATTATTCAATCTTCGCATTTAAAACAGCCACTTTCTTGTTTTACGATTACTGATACCACTACCTCAACCGATTCTCAAAGATATACATGACACCTATCATTACTGAAATTTACATGCAAATCCTAGCAAAACTGTAGTGTCTGAGTCGGTAAAAAGCGCGTGTTGTTCCATAGCCATATGTTGCCATAGTAATACATGCAACGCATATTTTTCCATAGTAATACAGGAAAATTCAAACCGGTATAACTTCGCTGAATATGATTCAATCTTTATGAAACTTACAGGGTAAATCAATCTTATAAATAGTCATCTGTGTACTGAGTTTCATTGAATTTAAGGGCACCGTTAAGATTTTATTCAAGAAAACATAAAATCGATAAATCATACTATTACTAACAAAGTTGAGTGAATTGTGACTTCTGACGTATTTGTTGTTGTTGTACTCATCAAGACCTACATTCTTGATTTTTTTCAGATTTTTCGGATCACAGGTGTCCAATCGCGAGGGGGGGACACAAATTTTTCGTGTATTTCCCCTCCCTGTGCACCCCTCGAAGCAAACTTTGCCAAACGAAGACCTGTTTTGAAAAGTTCTCATCGAGACCTTTCATTTGATACCCATATCGGCCACCTTCAATGAAATTTTTTTTCGGGGGGTCACTCCCCTATATGGGGAGACCCCCCTTAAATGCCTTATAAAATTTTTTTATATTTGAACTTTGAAGAGATCTCCACTTTACACCTACATACAAAATTTGATGTTTCTAGCTTAAGTAGTTTCCGAGAAAAACTGCTGTGACACACGGACGGACGGACGGACGGACAGACAGACGGACAGACGGACAGACAGGACGCGATTTTAGAAGGGTTTTGTAAAATTATTTTACAAAACCCAAAAAAACACAGTGTTATTATAATTATCAGTTATACGCAACTGCAATCGTAAACGGCGTGAAAGAAACGTATTTTAAAAGAGTCGGGAAAAGATAAGAAATATTCTCCACAGTGCTGCGGCTCACGAAATACAATGAAATTTGTTTGCACGTGATATTGCCATCGTTGAACTTCTTAGTGGCTGGCGTCCTCTTCAGCTCGACAATAGTCTTTGGGTTTACCGGCATTGTTGCCTTCTACAATTTTCAAGCATGCAAATATCAAATGGTGTACCAATAGCTGACCAATGTTCGGCAAAAATTTTGATCGCATAGAGCATTGAAAAGAAAGATGAGTGGAGTAACCGCTCGATTCTCGTCAGTGTTCGCGTTCTCAAAACAGACCTGATAACTGTTATCAAAGGGGAATTTCAGTGTCCATGTATTCGAGTTCACGAGCAAGATTCGGTTTCGCGTGTGAAAACGTTACGAAACCACGCCCTGGAAGTAGTGCTCTGCAGTCGGATTACACAAAAGTGTTCGTTTAACGGGATCACCGTAAAGGAATATCGGTCAAATTTCATACAAGACTTTTAAGGAACTTGATGGTCATATTGAAAGGCAGATCTTTGAACCGACAATAAAAACACTTCATTATCATTTTGCTGAAGCAGAGAAAGGATCTGGCAGCACATACTCCGAAGGATGTTAGGCCTGTCGAACAGTTTATTTGGTTTATATGTGCACTGAAACTCGCCACGAAAAGACTTTTCGAAATATATCGAAATTTGTTGCAACGCAATTTACTTTAGTGCAATTGAAATAAACGGAAGCGGCCAGTGTAATTTCGCTGCTAACTAAAGAAACTGAAGTTACAGGCATATTGTATGCATTTTCACTGTGCGATTTGTCGGCAGAGTTGCTCAAACGGTCGTGTCCTAATATAACAGAAGAAGGATTGAAGGAAAATCAGTTAGTTATACAATAGTAGTTCTCCAGATTTGATCGATCATTTATCGTCTTCAGAACGCAGTGTAAGGTAGCATATGATTCGTATAACAGAATTACGCGAGCTTTCAGAAAAGTGAATTTAGACCAAAACGAATTAAAAAAAAAAAATTGCGGCCTCTGAGTGGTTCCTGCTTATCGTGTATAACCGCAGCTTCACGTCGTCTCATTGAAACCTAGCCGCTCACGTAAACATCGGCATTCTCGACTAAATATCATCACATTGATGTCATCATCATCGCCGGCGCGATTTCTCGACATTTCGTTTAAAATAAAATCTACTCTTCACACTTTGCGTGTTTCTTCTGGGAACCAGATTTTGGAACATCGATTCTATGGGAAAAATTCTCGCTGACGTGGCATATTTTATTGTGTTGTGTGGACCGTTATTTGCGAAAATTGACTTCACGGAATATTTTGATGTCAAGGCTATTTCGTTAGCAACATATGCTGATAATTGTTTAGTGACCGTATCTGGCGATCCTGATTTAACTTGCTCTGCCAATAATTGTAACGTAGAGGATTATCATAACTTTTTTGTGAGTGTCCCAAGCCCAGTACTTAATTAATATATCTGTAAATGTTCAATTTGCAAGCCAGGACTTACGCACCCCACCTCGTCAACGAGCGCTCGTCGTCGGAAAGGATGGGTAAGTACCCTTTTGAATGTTTTAAAATGTTTTGACAGACGTTTCAAATTTTCTATATACATGTAATGTTTTTTGTATACATATTTCAAATCTTATATGCACTTTACTTTACCTCTACATACTATAATGGGCTTTGGAAACAAAACAAAAATTCATAGGGACGGGGTGTGACATACTTTATGAATAATTGGAAAGAATCTCTTACATCGACATTAATAGAATCACACTTCTGTTCCCGTGTTCCCCTTTAATTCTTTACATCGATGTTTACATAGTAACAGAAGAAGATTAGATTTATTATTAGTTATAAATCATTACGATCGAATTCAAACTTGATATTGCATGCGCTTGAGATTTTTTTGTATCGATCCCCAATCTTGAAATTATTGCGATTATTAGTTATAAATCATTACGATCGAATTCAAACTTGATATTGCTTGTGCTTGAGATTTTTTTTTGTATCGATCTTCAATCTTGAAATTATTGCTTGAATAAAAATACAAATGAATTTGTAAATTACAAATGAAATCGGTCTTTCCTTTCCGATAACTCTGACCGGGTATAGGACTCGGTACGGTGGCAGGCTTCACCTAAAACCATGAGCCAGCCGCCGGGTACAATCTAATCCTTTTTTCTTTGTTTCAGGTAACATCGCGGGTTGAGTGGCCCAAGCAGAGTGCCTCTTTATGGCATAGCGTTATGCAATCGAATTGTATAATTCTATGGCATAAATTGGTCATCGGGGTACTCCCCTTCTGATGGGAAAGTTTATACAAGTCGAGTTGTATGACTTTTCCACTCAGAAGAGGAATACCTGGCCACTGTAACAAAATATGGATTTATTCCGGTTGGGTGGGTGCGGAGGGGCTCCATCACCACTCGGTTGCCCTTCTTTCATTTGTGGGCCATGAGCTTCGTCGGGTAACGACGAGGTTACCCCAAGTCCGCCTTTTTTTCAGGTTCCACTTGTTCTCGGAACAAGTACTTTCTCTCTCGGTGTAGTTATCTACACTTTTTGCGACTTCGGTCGCCTCGTGATAGATAGCCCACCAAATTCGTGAGTGCGAAATTTTTTTGTAGTGGGTCCTCGTGCTGGGGAAATGAGCCCGCCCCACGACACCGCAATGCTAGCCTGCCAGCGCATTCACGCGTCCCCAGACGAGGGCACTCTCGGCAGATATCTTCATCTTCTTCTGCCGAGGCAGCAGAACATCGCTGCAGTCCTTCACGGACATTTTGAAAAATTCTTTAATTCACTACAGAATTCAATATTTTCATCATCAGAACATATTGTTATTGTAAATCAAGAAAATTTTAATGATTGTAGCTTGCCTGATTATAGTTCGATTTCTATGAAATTTCTTGGGTTCGGCGGCAAGTGTATACAATAACGAACTTTCAAGGAGTTACAGGCTGATTTAAATTTTCAGGTGAAAGGTCCCGAATCATAATGGGGAGGGAGACACAAATACAGATCTTCTTCGAGCATGTATATCTTATAAACATCTGTCATTTGAATAACTTGGATGAAAGAAAAATGATTCCAAGCTTAACTTTAGTGTAAAATGATACCACCCTTAAAAAACTTGAATATTTTGATAAGACCAAAAACTTGGATCGATCACAATTTTCGGCTTTTGCTCAAATTTCAATGATTGTAGTTTCTATGGTCTCTGAGAAAACTTACTGTGAACGAGGGACAGACAGAACCCAAAGCTAGGTCTTTGTAAAATCAGCTTTACAAAGCACTAAAAACAGATAGTATAATAAAGCTTTCTGTTTTGTGCCTTACGACAAAATACCACACTTAAATATTTCTGTCTTTTTAACTTGAATTGTTACTCACTTTTTTATTTTATCGGTACTTTGTTGTTGATTCGATTTGATTAGCATTTTTTCTTCGATTGTTTTATTCAGCGTCAAATTTATTTCAACCATCTGTGATTTAAGCATTTCATGTTGTGCTTCTAATTCTCGTATGCGTGTTTTCAGATCTGCATTATCTTTTACCAACTTTTGTTTTTCCTCTTCGACTGCAAAAAATAAAAACGGAAATTAAAATAACTTTTTCCTTTTAGGATAAGTAGAAATTTACAGATGTCTTTCATGTATTGTTATAATTACGAATTATTAAAAATAGCTAAAAATTTACTGCGATTACGCCTATCTGTAGGCGTTTAATCAATCACACGTTCTCAAAACAACGCTATCGAAATTCCACTTACATTTATTATTTTTCTGTTGAAGTGATTCATTTTCCTCCCTCAATGCAATGTTATCCTCCAATAACGTGAAAAGGTCCGTTTCCGGATCGGATTTATTGTAATTGGGATCACGTACACGACTCCTACTTCGCGTTTTACCCTCGGGCGTTCGATATGTAGCGACAGGAATTCTCCCACGTCGCTCCATCTTTTATCTGAAAAAATAACAACAGAAATAATAACAGGCTGAAATACTCGTAAGTAGCAAGAAAATATAAAAATAAAATTGCAAAATTTATATTTACTTCAGCAATCAATCAAGATAATAATGGGAAATTAAATAACAGCGAATGTTTTTAGCGTTCAAGGCTGTTCAAGGCTAAAATTAAATACATAACACACCAACGCGTGATTGCATCGAAGTTGGTAATGAAGATAAAATTTTAATTGTGGAAAATCCATTCAAGCGTGTCTGCAATTCGTTTTTATGATTAGGCTAACAAATTTTTCCAAATATTTGTGAATTGCTATGTAATCCGTTGAAATTTGCGTAGAAAGTTAACGAACTTTTCCAAGAACTACTTTAGTAGTGATTCAAATCCTCTTGAATAACATTTTTTGAGTTCAAGTGCAGTTTGTCTTAATTGCCATTAATTTGGATCATAATTTTCATAAGCGGTTTTTTATTCGAGGCGAATTACGTCAGCTTTGATAATTTATTTTAATTCAAAAACATTCGATTTAATTGGTAGGGAGGCGGATTTACAAATTTTACGCTCGCATTTATGAATCACATGCATATGTTTATCGACTTGATTTCATGTATGATAACTAAATGATACACTTGTACGAGATATTTTTATTTTGATTCGACGCGACCGAAAATTGCGCCTACGCATGGCGCGAACCATGAGATGTGTATTAGTGTGGATATTAAATTAGCGAATCTAAGAAGAATAGCACAAGAAGGCAATGTCGCCTGTGGGCCGTTTAATAGTTGCAGATGGAAATTAGGAGCTACTCATTGCCTTGAGTATTTGCCACGAAGTCTTTGTAGAGTATAATTCAATGGAATTAAATCAATGATTAAACTTCTTACTTAGTTTAAAGTGCGACTTATATAAGTGGGATTCAGACACATATACTGGTATATTCAAAGTGAACCACTATACGGCGCCATTCAAGACATTGAAAATGTAATGGCTGCTCTAACCTTAATGAATCTGAAGAATTTACCAATAAATTATTACTTTAAAAATACAATCAATCGTTTACGATTTATTATTACTGATATTGTGTATCAAACAATTCGGAGTAGCAGGAAAGTGCTCCAGCCCTAATGGTTTGCAGACCGTATCTGGAAACGCGTGTGCTTGCTGCTAACCAGCTTTGTGCGGTGCAATGGTGCGGGTGCTTCTTGCCAGCAAAAGGCGCATTACATTTCGTTTCTCAAGCAAACGAATTCTTCTTTTTCTTCGTAGCACTACAGCCCCTCTCTGGCCTTCGCTTCCTGCAAATAGAACCTCCAACTGTCTCGGCCCATTGATCGCGTCCTCCAATTTCAAAATCCGAGCAGCGATGAACCGTCTGCGCCGACCGAGTCAGACCGGCGTTTCCTCGGTTTTCCCACTGGTCTCCGGCCTTCAGTTCTTCCAACGAATACCTTCTTGGGTATCCGTTGTTCGTCCATACGATTCATGTGTCCAGCCCATTGCAGATTCCGCAGTCTTACAATCGTTGAGACCTCCGGCTCGTCAACAATTTCATACAACTCATGGTTGTACCGAATTCGCCATTGGTCCCCGTCAAGCTTCGCTCGGATTATTCGCCTCAGGACCCGTCGCTCAAAGGCGTTCAATATATTCGCGGATACTTGGGTTAGGGTCCATGTTTTACACTCATAGCATAGCACAAGTCTTATCACAGATTTGTATACTTGGAGGTTTGGTTTTCCTGTGTATGCAGCTGGTCTTCAACATCGTCAAAACTGAAAAAAATACTTTATTTGCGAGCTGTATTCTTCAGCGTAGTTTGTCTCTTCCATTACCGGTTCTCTTTATTTTGGCCCCCAAATACACAAATTCGTTCATATTTTCAATATTGTATTCACCAAGTGTGATATTTTATGTATTTGAGGTATTTTTTCTCGACTGCGTCACGAGCTTTCTTTTGCTTTCATTTGTAGTAATCGAGCAGTCACACAAGCAAACTGCTCGAAAACCTTCCTACCTCCTATCCGAAATGGTAATGGCAGATTTTGAAAAATATTTAATTACTTCCATTCATAATTGTAATTTGTAAAATCGATTTCTTTCTTATTATTATTAAATGTAAGTTTATATCAATTTCCACTTCTATCAAATTTAAACGTTTCCCTTTAATTATATTCTTCATGAGATTGAACTTTTATTACTATTTAGAATCTTTATCATTTTCTTTACTTCAGTTGATTTTTCATGAAAAAATTTAAATCCGCCAATTGAAATTTCGGGCCTGGGAACACTGATTTAGTGCATTCCGTCCGTGTATGGCATTGCCGAATGAAATCTAGCACGGCCGTACGAGCAGCTGTTTTCGAGGTCCTATAAGGCGACAACGAACAGCAAACGGGGAGTCGGAATAGAACCACTGAGTGAAGCAGTTGGGCTGATTGCGGTACTTTTTTCTTAACTGAGTGGAGTGACAGTTCCTTGTGTTTTTTGCTAAAGTGTTAAGAGTTAAAAATTCTAGCCGGCATTCGGGTTAAATGGTGCGTACGGAGATCGTGCAAGATTGGTTTCGTTACCTCGTTGTGTGATCAATTGAGCTCTATTCTAACCCCGCAAGCGAAAACAGTTAAGCCCGAGAGTATCGCGAAGTGCAAGAGCGGAAACCCGGGTTTTTGCGTTATTCGAGCTCGAGGTTGTTTCGGACGCAACGAGAATCGGATTTCTCTTGTTCGGAAAAGTGAGAAGCCAGCGCAGGGCATCCCACGAGTGTGTTGTTTGGATTGAGCTACTTTCGCTGTCCAATACGCAAATCCGCGACTGCCCCATACAGTGCGGGAAACGTGATCCAATCGAAAAATCGACGCAGGATCAAGAAGTGAGGAGCCACGCAAAAATCTGCGGCTGCCTTAAAACCCAACTAACCCAAGTCGTTGCAAATCGCAATCGGGGGCCAGAAGTCCACAAGAAATTCAAGTCCCAAGAGTCAGTCCGCGCGACAGTGGTTTGGTAGTTTTCATTGCATCGCCCAAGATCTCGAGATCAAGACACATTTTCTTCGACCGTTCGGCATCGCTGCCGTTATTTGTGCTGCGAAATTTATTTTGTTCGAAGAACACAGGCGAGACTGAAATCATGCGAAAAATTCATTTCGAGATCTGGAGAAATCTAGCGCGTTCTTTGTCGTCGTGTATTAGCTTAAATTTGCACCAAATTTCAGTGAGTAGTTCTGTGAAGTGACCTTCGGCGGTTCACAGTTAGAGTTTCCGTCGACTGCAAACATCGCTTTATTGTGCACGTTATATGAAGTGTTTTCCAAAATCATAGAAAGAAAATTAGAGCCATTTTAAGAGGAGGAGGAGGAGAGTGTCAGAGAGACTTTCCAAGCGAACGGTCTGCAAAATATCAAATATTATCAGTTAAGCAGATGCTCGAAATACAATATCAACGTGCACCAACTGTTTGTAGACCACGCAAGCATACAACAGTATCGACAGAAATACGCCATACAAAATAATGCTTGCCTTTGGCGTCCTTAGTCTAAGGTACAGGTACAGCTGTGCTAAGCGTTTTCGGTGCAGGTCCTTGCTGAGAGCGTTACCCCATGTTTCTGCTCCACGCAGTACCACAGACTCTACAGACCTTATCAAAAGCATGCATAATGGGATGCATGCACATGATGGTGACCCGGGATTCCCCTTCCTCTTGTTGATCAGTACAAGCTTCGTGATTTTCCTGCATTGCGGGAAAACTGTTTCCCGGAGGCAAGCGTTTTCTCGCAAGTCAGGACAATGGTGAAAGGTGAGCAAAAACACCTCTGAACTTGGAGCCTTCCTTGATTTCAATGGCAGGACTGCTTCTTTAAGTTCTATCTGCGTGAAAAGTGGTCATTCGTGTGCTATTTCATCATCGACAACATCAATACGGAGGGGATGGGCAGGGAGCGTGCCCACACTATCTCGTCCATCTGTTCTGCTTCATATTTGCAGGGCTTGTGTATGGCATCAATTTTCCGCATAACTAGCTTGTAGCCAAGGCCCCACGAATTCCTGTTCAGGTTGTTAAATATATCTTGCCAGCAGCAAACCTTACTGCTGTTTATCATTTTGCAAAGACATTTCCTGGCCAACTTACTGATTGTATGCCTCATCGCGGTTCCATTCCCGTTGAGCTTCACACCGAAGCTTGTGTCACTCCCTTCGCTTTTTAGCGGGTTCAGTCGACCACCGGTACACTAGATGCTTGCCGTGCCGGAGTCTCCGGCGGGGAATAGAAGCATTGCAAGCAGACGTGATGATGCTCATAGCTGATTTCATTACGTCTTGAGCTGCTTGCTCTTCAGTCCCCTGCGAATCTTCCAAGCCGCGGCGCACGTGCCGTGACCGGCTCGATGAGCCTCTCGACATTCATGCTCCCAATGTTCCACCCAATCGTGGAAAGTCAATAGCATAGTCGTTGGGGGACAGCATCATGGATCTCAAGCAGAATGTCTGACAATCACTGGCTGAGTAGTCCTCTAATACTCTCCAATTCTGTACCCTCCCTATTAAGGACTCTGAGGTGAATGTCATCAAGAGGCGTCCTCTTGATGGGCTGGGTTTCCCTACGTTGGCCCTAAGTCGACTAAGAGCCGATACTCCTGAAGTAGCCTTCTCAGCCGTTGCCTTGATCTGCTCAGAGAAACTCATGTTCGAGTCGATCAGTAGCCCCAGGTACTTCACCGCTGGCTTCGATTTGATTCGTAAGTCGCCAATACTGATCATCCTTACTCGCGGGATTCTTTTTTTAGTCAAGATGACCACTTCAGTTTTCTCCAGTGCTAAACTGAACCCGCGTCATCCAGTCCCTCACTCGGCGCATTAGCATACCTAGCCTAAGTTGCGCCTGTTCAACGGTGCGTCCAGCGACGAGAGCCGCAACATCATCCGCATAGCCGACCAAGCGCGACTCATCTGGCATCTCAAGTCTCAGTAGCCCGTTGCAAGACACGTTCCATAGGTCCCGACCAAGGATAGATCCCTGGGCAACACCCGATGTAATTTCCATCCTTCGTTGGTGCTGTGTCGTGTCGTAGAGCAGGTTTCGGTCGTTTAAGTAGTTCCTCAAAAGCCACATTAAATATTCTGGAACTTGAAAGAGTTTTCCAGCGTATCCAGAACATCCACCCATCTAGCGGAGTTGAAGGCGTTCCTGTCGTCGAGTGTCACCGACAGGACGATCCGTCGCTTGGTGCGACTATATGCCTCTGCCTTTTGGACCGCGTTCACCACCTCTGCAATCAATGGTAGAACGTCCTGCTCTAAGCCGTAATGCCGAGGAGAAAGGTCCCCAGCAGCACTAATCGCGTCAGTGAATCTTCCCTTGATGAGTTTCTCTAGCACTTTCCTAGCCGTGTCTAGCATGCATAACGGGCGTTATGCAGACGGCGATTCGGGGTTTCCCTTCCCCTTGCTGATCAGCACGAGCCTCGCCACCTTCCATCGTACCGGGAAAACCCCATCCCGCAGGCAAGCGTTGAATGTGCTGAGCAGCAAGTCAGGACAATGGTGATAGACGAGCCGCAACACCTCAGCTGGAACACCATCTGGACCTGGAGCCTTCCTCGCTTTCAATGAGAGGACTGCCTCCTCCAGTTCCGGCTGTTTGAAAAATGGACACTCGACTGCTGTTTCACCATGGACAGCGTCAGCACGGACGGGATGGGTGGGGAACAGTCCCAGTACTTTCGCGTCCATCTTTTCCGCGTCATGTATACAAGGCTTCATGGCAAAACATGACATTACTTACCAATACATTTTTGTTTTTTGGAAGTAGACAAACATTTTCCACGATTTGTTATCAACAAATATTATGAAATAACGACTTCCATCAAGCGAACTGTGTTCCATAGGTCCACATATGTCAGTATGCACTTATTCAAGCAGTTCATTAGCTCTGCTGCCGCACTTACTGAATGGCAACCTTTGTTGTTTGCTAATGGCGTACACCTTGCAGTCTTGGTCAATATTGTTGGTTAAATATATTCCAGTTGCCAGTCCACTGCATAGTTTGTCTAAACTTTTGTTGTTCACGTGGCCCATTCGACGGTGCCAAAGTTCTGCACTGCACGCAAATGCAACATTCTTTAACGATTTCATGTCCAATTTAAACAAGTCATTAACTTTTGTGCCTGTTGCAATTACTTGTTTTTTGAGTTTATAACTTTGACACATTTGCTATTGAACTCTACGTTGCGACCTTGTTTTACGATTTGACCAACAGATAAAAGATTGACGGATAAATCGGGAATGAACTTCACATCATTTACTTTAAGTGTAGACGTACTATATTGCATGTTGGTCATACTGTTGCCGTTCCACGCCCTTTTTCCTGCATCTTGCTTTTGTTTGCAGCAATCACTGTGCCCACATCTTCAGATAAACAATCCAGCATGTTTTCGTTAAAACACATGTGCGATATGGCCCATGAGTCAAAGTATCATGCGTCTTTGTTTCTCGGATTATCTATTGTAGACAAACCACAACTGAGCGCATCAAAATTTTTGCTTTTATTTGTGTTGCTGTAACTTTTTGAGAGGCAGTTTTTCGCAATATGGCCAAAATTGTTACATATTTTGCACCTAGGTCCGTTTCGTCATTTTTCGAATGACGTTTGACGTTTGGCCATAATCATAGGGCGGTAATCATCTGGAAGTCCTGCAAGCAGTAAGGAGCCAACCCATTCTTCATTTATAAGGAATCCAATTCCGTTTGGAGGTTGAGCTGTAGTAATGATTTCCTTTATATATATGTCCACGGAACTGCAATTTGCAAGTGACGTTGTAATGAGCTTACGCAAAAGTTCTACTCGACGTGTTAACCCACTATCTTCGTACGCATTTGCTAGCTGCTGCCACAACTCTGGCTGATTTGGTACCCCGTATATGGACAAAGCACGTAAGATCAATCATTAAAGTCAACATACTTTTTGCACGTCGATCTTTCTTAAGATCGACAGCGGTTTTGGGATTTCCTTCTTCATTGAGTTCATAACCAATTGCCGTTGTCCAAAGATTATCCAAATCTTAGAACGCTTGCGCAGCAATCTTCCATATCCGGTAGTTTTCCCTACCGAACAGTCTATTAATTGAAATGCTGCTAGCACTGTTTTCGGACTTAAACATTTTTTAACTTCTATGAAAATTCAACAAAAAAGTGAAACATTTTCAGGACATCTGTTTTTCCGCGGAGGGGCTATAATATATT
This sequence comes from Odontomyia ornata, assembly GCA_963969285.1. Lineage (NCBI taxonomy): Eukaryota > Metazoa > Arthropoda > Insecta > Diptera > Stratiomyidae > Odontomyia > Odontomyia ornata. The sequence goes on from OZ017739.1 coordinate 87,987,076, forward strand.
AGCAGAGAAGAAGGAAAAATACGTGAGGTCGGCTGGTAACTATGACAAAAGTGAAATTTTATTTAAAATAGGTTATAGAGTACATAAAAGATAAATAACAGTGTGAGAATGAACATTCGGATTATAGGGTGACACTAACATATTATTTAAAAAATGATATACGAATGAGACCAAAGATTGAAGAATTCCTTAACACATGTCAAACATTTTTAATTGAATTAAGTTCCTAATTTCTGCAAAGAATGCCTAATCAAGATGATCTTTTGCAAGATTTGTTATTCCTCGATCCTCATATAGCAGTATTCGATTTCAATCTTTAACGAAATTTCTCCAAAGGTTTCCTAATTTTGTACCTACTGAAAACATACAGGCCATCGACAATAAATATAGCGAATTAAAATTTGATGATTCCGTTTCTAATTTTTTATCCAGTTCTATTTCAAGCACTGAAACATATACAGTTGATAAATTTTGGAGTGAATGGAAGAAAATATATGATTTGAAAATAAAAAAATTAAAAAAAAAACCAAATTTTTCTTGTTCGCCCAACAAATGACAATGCTGCCTGTATCCAATTCAAAGGTTGGAAGAATATTTTCAGACATAAATAGAATTAAAACTAACGATCGGAATTGTTTTGACATTAAAAATATAGCTGGGACACTGCACACAAAAGAAGGATTACGAAAGCTTGAAGGAGGATAAAGGAATTTGGTACCCGACAAAAATATAATAAAATTAATGGGCTCAAAGCAGCTTTATGAAAATGTAGACGAAAAAAAAACAAGAAACCATAACTCCTCCAAATATTTTATTAAACCTTTAAATAACTTCTAACATGTGTAGTGAAATTAGGTATATAAATGTCCGTAGAGGACTGCAGCGATGGTCTGCGCTGGCAGGCTAGCGTTGCGGTGTCCCGGGCCGGGTTCTTTCCCCCAGTACAAGGATCACTACAAAATAATTTCCCATTCACGAATGCCTGGGTAACAAAAAGGTCGACCGAAGTCGAAAAAAGGAGGTAACCAACCAAGGATTGAAGATTGCAGGCGAAAAGGACAAACTGGACCTGGGGAAGACAGACGGACTTAAGGGGACTTCGTGGTTAACTGACGATACTTATGGCCCACAAATAAGAATGGGGTGCCCCCTCGCACCCTCCCAACCGGATCAAGATCCAAATGTAGACGTGGCCATGTGTTTCCCATTTGAGAGAAAAACTCATACAAAAGCACTTCGTATGACTCTTTCCCTCAAATGAGAAATGCAAACGTAACGAATTTATGCTATAGAGTTTTGCAATGAAATCACATAATCCTATATCATAAAAGGGCACGCGAGCGGAAGGCCACTCTACCCGGCAAGAGCCCCTGGTAAGCGACAAAACGGTGGAGCGCGCTCTATGGCTATCCCATATCAGCGAAGGAGCCTGCCATCGTGCGTTGCGGGTCCTATACTCGGTCCGGACAAGACAAAAGGAAAGACCGATTTTTTTAAAGTTTCACGTTGAGCTTATTATTTTCATTGATCATTTGCATTCTATCACAATTCAATTTCACCTTTATTCATTTGATTAAATTAATAGTGAATATATGTATATTTAAGTTTAAATCACATTAACAGAATTATAAAAAAAATTATCCAAGTTCGTCTCAGTACCATTTTTGTTTCATGCACACAAAAAAATGTTTAATTATATGGTACCATCGAATTTTTCATTTCATGAAAATTTATTCACAATTTTCAGTATTTTATCTCGAACTTTTGCATGTTTTCCTCATAATGGTAAAGGTTTTTCAAATAGAAAACCAATTTTTAGGATAGCATGAAAATTTGTTTACATTGAGCAGCAGCCATGTTTGCTTGTGCAATTTGGCTCTCTCTAACGTTGTAAACAATAGCGTAGCAGTAGGAAAAGTGGTCACAGGGGTTGTTGTGACCACATTGTGTCGTGGTTGTCCACTCCAGTATTATTTAATTACTCAATGACTGTGGCGACTAAGAACGTCTCAACGTCAGCGCACGGTTCACGGCGAAAACAGACCACCAGAATTTTTACTTCCAAGATACGATAAATATAGTATGTTCGTTGGGTTTAATGTGTCAGAATAATCATCGCAGTCAAATGCATAAATTTTCTGCCTGCACATAGGTGGGGTCAAGCTTAACTCGCGACAAAACTCAAGTCACGCCAAGACTTTGTGTCTGCAATCCCAGTTGGTTAAGTGGAGTTAAGCCGTCGTTGAAAGAGCCACTTAGGAACGGTCTTAGACGTAAAATGATATCCCTTGCGCTGAGACCGGAGTGTGGCGTCCACTGTTACGTCCGCAGTTTCCACAAATCCAACTCAAACAATGGCTGTCTATGGGGGCACACAATTAATTCTTGCGAAATCAAGTTGACATTCAACTTGAAATTGTCTACTTTAGCTTTGCATTGCAAATTATTTTGCACTTTAATAAATTGATCAATCACAGTAAAACAAACTTATATTTTGATTGAACGGCAATAGACGTAAATGTCCTCCGTATCAGAAGTAGAACTTTGGATTTCCCTCTTGATTGGCTTTGTGATGGATTCGCATTCGGGCCCATTGCGACCCACGAACTCCGTCAATTTAAAAATTATGGTCCGTAAACTGTTGTCTTGCGGAGGATTAGCAGATCCATGTTATTGAAGTAGCTTTTATCACCTCAAATATTCAAGTATAGTTTGACGTAGTACGCAAACATTAAAATATCTAGAACGCCTGCATTTATTGAAAAATTAATTCATGCACAGTAAAACGTCCACGCACGACAACGATTCTCCATTGCGGTGCAGTCACCTAATCAATCACCAATCATCATGAAGCAAACAATCTTTGGGATCTGGTGCTAGGTAGCTTTCAACATGCTCAATCTGAATTACATCTTCGAATGATATTGTCTTTTCTTTCAAATGGTCTCCCAATCGGTTTCTTAAATATTTACCGAGTACGAAAAATCGAAATATACTTTGTTATGGTCAATATTTTCTTTCAAGATTTGTTGACTAAGGTATTTAGTTCATCGGTACCAACATTTGCCCCTATTGAGTAAGGAGTTTCTCGGACGGCATCTCTTACGCTACAATTGTATGACAGTTGCTGCTTTCTATTGCATGAATTCCATTTATGGAAAGCTTAATATGGCTGTCTTGTCGCCTGAGTTAACATTTTTTGTTGTTTTTTTTTAACAGAAAAACAAAAATCATATGTAACTCGCCCCTAAATACCTGGCAATAATCGCCACTGCTGTCCAAGCCTTTGATTTGGGATCGGCGCTGATGATGAATTCGACAGTATCAATCCGTGGACGAGAGTTCGCCAGTAGCAAAGAGCTGTTGCCTTAGTAACCTATGCAATTTACAATAACTTCAGTGCTTTTCTACAAGTGTTTCTTATAAACAATCTGCAATCCTTTTTTATACATCTAAGTTTTTTCCATACAGGTAACAATTTCGCCGCGATAAATGGTCTATTAAGGGGTTTAACAATTATAGGTAATTACCCTAGCTATAGATCTACCAAATTTAAACAAGTGATCCTTTAAGAGGATTAAGCGGATAAAGAATAACAGGTAATTGGAATTACAGGTTATTTCTCTTTACCCCCTAAAGGATCATTTTGTTAACTTGCTAATTACCTGTAATTCTTTATCCGCTTAATCCTCTTAAAGGATCACTTGCTTAAATTTGGTAGATTTATAGCTAGGGTAATTACCTATAATTGTCAAACCCTTTTTTGTGGTAGGGAGGTGAATGGTATTTATGCACAGAGTGTGGGACTCCCATGCGCGACTGGACTACGCACTAAACACCTCCCCTGTCAACCTGAGAACCCAGCCTGGAACCGTTTGACACATTACTTCGGGCCAGGTCTCGTTTTGTTACGCCGTGGGGCGCCTTCAAACTGGGGAGTCCCTTTCCTAGCGGGAGGGGAGAGGGGAAGAAGAAATGCCAGAAGAGCGATCCCCCAGCCCCAGCGCCCCGGCTGCTGTGAGTCCCTTTTATATTTTAGGACTACCCGAGCATAATGTGCCACCTGGTTCCATTTGTCAACCGATTCGAGCATCACCGCAACCATATTATCCGGGCTGAGGTCTCCCGTTCCCTTGTAGAGTTTTCTTCGCAGCCTGGCGCATTTTGTATACGCAAAAAATGTGTGACAGGCATTGTCCTTCTCTCCTGGGCAAAACCGACTTTCGGGAGACCGTGACTTACTGATCTTGTGTAGGTGAGACTGAAAACACCCGTGCCCGCTCAAAAGCTGGGTCAGATAGAAGTCAGTCTCACCATGCCTTCGATTTAGCCACGGTTTCACATCCGGGATGAGGCACGCTGTCCACCTTCCCTTCGTGCAATTCACCAAGGCTGCTGCCAACCGTTGAGTGAGCGCTTTCTCTCCTCGCGGACAACTATCTCCCTCGCATCCTCGTTTCGGCGCAGGTAAATAGCGCGGCGCTCTCTAGCAAGGAGGGCGACAGGTATCACGCCGGCAATCACTCTCACCGCCGAGTCGGAGACTGTTGGATACGAAGATGCAATTCTCAGTGCCCCCCTTCTCTGTACTTCTGCCAAACGTTTTCGGTATACCTCCTTGCTGAGAGCGTCGCCCCATACCTCTGCTCCGTACAGTAGCACTGACACTACAGCACTCATCAAGAGGCGTCTTCTTGATGGGCTGGGTCCCCCTTCGTTGGCCATAAGTCGACTCAGGGCCGATATTCCCGAAGCAGCCTTCTCAGCCGTTGCCCTGATTTGCTCAGAGAAACTCATTTTTGAGTCGATCAGTAGCCCCAGGTACTTCACCGCTGGCTTCGATTCGATTTGTATGTCTCCAATACTGATCATCCTTACTCTAGGGATTATCTTTTTTGTCAAGATGACCACTTCGGTTTTCTCCAGTGCTAAACTCCAGTCCCTCACTCGGCGCATTAGCATACCTAGACTAAGTTGCGCTTGTTCAACGGTGCGTCCAGCGACCAGAGCCGCAACATCATCCGCATAGCCGACCAAGCGCGACTCATCTGGCATCTCAAGTCTCAGTAGCCTTAAACCCCTTAATAGACCATTTAGCACGGCAAAATTGTTACCTGTATGGAAAAAAACTTAGATGTATAAAAAAAGGACTGTAGATTGCTTATAAGAAACGCTTGTAGAAAAGCACTGAAGAAGAAAGGACGTTCCTTTCGAAACGCGCGTATGTAATTCAATTAAAAAGTAATATTTAACTAATAAAAAGGAAGGAAGGTTTATTTAGTATCGATATGAAGGGTTTCGAGCAGTTTGCTTGTGTGACTGCTCGGTTAATACACATGTTAGCCAGAACTGTTGACTTTGCTTATAGTAAATATCTTTTTCTTATTTATACTGTTTTTTTTTATTTTATTCTTTTGACGTAAGGGTGAAAAAATGAAGTGTTTTTCAGGGTTCATTTTATTAGAATTTAGTCGATTTCAACCTGCACCAGCAGAAGATTCCTCAAATAATATCTGGTCACACTGCACTCATTCTTTAGACACTGAAGATGACTCAACGGAGTCGAAACACGTCTGTTTACTCAAAGAAAGAAGGTCTGAATGCTTTTCAAGAAAAAAGAGGATCGTCCTGCGGTTTACTTTTTTTTTAATTTTTTTTGTTTCTCATAACATAGGATCGCCTTGTTTTTATCATTTTTGATTTTTTATTGATATTAAAAAACATATTTGCATAAATTACATCAGTTATTACTTTTTTAAATTATTTAAATTTTCGTTTTAATGTCTTCATTTTGATGTCCCAGCAATTTCAACCGAACAAAATAATAAACGATTATACTCGTGGACTCATGTATCTCTCCAAAAATTTGAATTTGCGCAGCGATATGCAAATCATTTAGAGAACTTACTAGCCCTAAAAATATTAAAAACCTCAAAAAAGCTAAGTTTCCGCATAACTGAATCATATCATATGCTTAAACTAAATTAATTTTGAACATTTCCAGCTTCATGAACACTTACCGCAGTTTATTTAAGGCGTTATTCTGCCACCGAAACGAGTCTTTGACTGCAGATGCCTCAGACACTTTGTCACCTGGTATCCATTCCACATATGATATGACTCACATGCAACTTTCATGTAGTGAATCATTCTGTCTTCAAATATAACAAAATCGGACGCAAGAAAACAGATGATATTCCATTTAAAGAACAATTTATGACCCATCGAAAATAACATAAGCTTGTCCACCATCACTAGGCTTTTAAGATATCAATATGAGCTCTCTTATCATTAGTGCTAGTATAAATTATATATTCATAGCACGCTCGAAAATTTCCAGAAATTTTTTTTGATAAGCGAAAAATTTTAATCTGCTGTTTAAGTAAAAATATCATTAAATCTTTGAGAAAACAATAAAATAGTAACGGAGGTTTTTCATAGAATAACCTGCATCACTTTTCATTATCATTAACTAACACTAGAAAAATCGCCGGTCATTAAATATGGTATTAACATTCCCCACCTAGACTCATAGCTGCCAATAATTTTGATGAATTCTTGAGACAAAATATTCGTGTGAATTCGACTGTCTCAGACTTTCTTATCAAAACACGATAATTCGATTACAAACACCAAATGAAAATTGTATTTTGATAGAATATGACTCAAATGCTATTTCTAACGTTTTATCAACAGAACGGAACTAATGATAAATTGATTTCTATAATGAACTGAATCCTCACTATTTTAAAATATTTCCGAATCTATGAGATACTTTACTGCAAACTATAACAGAATTATCAATTAATCGTGATTGGATGTCACACCTTCTCGTGCGATGAAAGGGAAAGCTGGAGAATAATTGTTTTCTTTCCAGGTGTTATGAATACTCTTTACGACTATTGGCTACATAATGTGCGCTCGCTTTAAGCTCTTAAAATCTTGCCAAAAAAGAAAAACCATATTGAATAAGAATGATCGAAATTATCATACCATTATTGCTAGTCACGTTGAAAAAGAGGTTTCACAGCGTCGGCTCGTAGACATCGCGTTCTTTGTATCCAACCCTCCATATTCGGATTATTCGCTCAATGTCAATTAGAAGAAAAGATTCAAAACCTGAATGACTGATCCATCTTTTGCAAAAGTATCTTTTTAAGCAGATTATGCATAAAAAGTTTTCTTTGTTTGGAAAGCATTCAACTTAATTTTGGCCTGGAGCGATGTATCTTTTTGCTTGGATAAAGACAAATTTAGCTGCGGGAACTATTCAAGCACGCAAATAATTAAAGTTAATGCTCGAGAGGAAACTGCATGAAAATAAGTTTTCTGCACTTGTTTTTTTTTTGCAGTTCTCGTAAAAGGTCTCAAATATCTTCTATAATAGTGAAAGTTAACTGAATGCGAGTTTTTTTTTCTGGATGAAATTTAACTTAATTGAATGGATGATTGATGTATCGCGTCGATATTATTTGGAGGTAGTCTCTACATCTAGAAATTTTTTAAGCCCTGCATTTATTTTCTCATTTCGACCTTGCCTGCGTATTGTATACTTGGTTTATATTCCGGTGAAATAAGAAAAACTATTTTTGATTAGCCCTAAAGATAAACCATTGGTCTTTGCAGTATGGCTATTATTCTAATAATACCTATTAATCCAAAGGACTGAAAACCGACAAATTTGTCAATCAATATAAATATCTGCAGATCATAAACTTAGTGGGATAGAGAAGAGGAAAGGAGCTGAAAAAATAATATATTGACATTAATCGTTAGCGGTCCTTAATCCTACGCTCAAAAAGATACAGGGATGCTTTATGTCTAAAGAGAATCAAATGGATTTATTTTCTGGTTCACTCATCAGTAAAAAATTTCTTTGGAGCAATTAAGCTATTAATGATTCAAACTAAATACAGGTACACACAAACGAATATATGAAACTTTTCCATTTTATTTGCTTATTTCTGGAAGGAATTGTTTCGCAAAGAATCTACGACGAAATTTTCCCGGTGCCGTACTGCGTGACCACGGGGATTGACAGCCGATTCAACCAAGAACGACAGCTACCTAAAGCTCAGGAAAATTTAAGATATACAACCAAAAGATCTTCTCGTTAAAAAAAGTCCCCGTTGGCGGCACCAGCCGGAAAGGTAAATTTCTCGTATGTAGCATAAAGTTTCGAAAAAGAATTTGGCTTGCCTACTACTAAACTTCTCTCTGCAATTTTGCTACTACCACATGGGTATTTATTAACATAAAAAAAATCTGGCCACGTTCGTTCTTAGAGACCTTTTATCGGGGCGCAAATATTTTGCGAATTAAATTGAGTTGCACACGTATGGATTACATATTGAGAACCGGCGGATAATAAATTGTTGTAAACATATAAATACCGGTTTCGCTCTTCTCGCATTTGCTGTTTACACAGTTCACAGTGGTAACCACACAAAGGCTTAAATAGCTCGAATAGTTAATTTCAAAAGATTTCCAAAAAAGTTTAATCAGCACTTGCGTTGCCATTAATATATACATTTTCAATTTTTTTCTGAACTATTAGGGCCGTCATTTCGATTTTCATTAAAATCGGCTGCTAAAAATATTAAGCTGTAAATTTTCGACGTTTTTATTAGTCATTCGATGTGCATAATTAAATTAAATTAAGTTGCGTTAAACTTATAATTTCAAGTTTCAACGGAATCTGTTGAGAATCTGCTAGAGGGCTACAGAAATAAAAAAAAATTGTATGCCACCCCCCTGCATGGGGAGACCCGCCTGTATGGGGAGACCTCCCTTAAATACCTTAAAATATTTTCTTGCACTGCAAATTTCAAGAGGCACCACTTTTGACCTACGTAGGAAATTTCCTCATTCTAGCTCGTGTGGTTTGCGAGAAAACTTGTTATGACGCACGAACAAACGGGCGGACGGACGGACAGACAGACAAGTCGCGATTTTATAATTTTTTAAGGGGATTGTTAAAAAGATTTTACAATATCTTAAAAATGGTCTGGTTTATAAATTCTTTCAAGTAAAGCCATTTAAAACGTTTCCATGAAAAATATTTATTATTTCAGTTGGCACTAAAATAGCGACTTGCGCTTGCCTTCAGACCTTTGGGGGCCGCCATTTTGAATGCATGCGTTTTATTTTGGATTATTTTAAATCTTTGTATGCTAGGAACTCATCAGTCAATGTACTTTCTCGTTCAAATAGGAGTTTCACTCTAGACAGGGCAAAAAAATTCAATTTTTAAAGAAACTGGCAGCTAAAAATATTAGGCTTTAAATTTTCGACTTTTTTATTTTTCATTCAATTTTAATAATTTCCTGCAAAATACAAGAACATAGTACAGAGATCCATAATCTCATGTTTTATCAAAATCCGTTGGAAAATGTGACCGCTAGAGGGCCACAAAAACCTGAAAAAAGCGCATATTTAAACGGCCGCCATTTTGAAGTTGGCTCATGCATGGTCACCAAAATATCAAAGACTGTAGGTCTAAGTAATGTCTATCTTGAAACCGAATTTCATATATGTCGGATTAAAACTGCGACTTTTAAAAGCCTTTGAAATTTTGCCCTTCAACTAGCCGCCATTTTGTTTTTTGCGACCTGACCTCCAGTTTTTTCACGTAATTCTTTAGATACTTATGATTTCTATCAAACTGCCGAATTTCATGAAAATCTGTTGAAAGCTTTGACCACTCTTACAACAACAAAATTTTGCACGTTTTTCGACCTTTGAGCGGCCGCCATTTTGTTTCTGCCGTACCGACTTTGGATTTTTTATTGTGAGATTCATCACATATATCAATGAACCTTTGTACCAAATTTCATTCAAATCGCAGCTATATTTTGGTCAGAACAGAAATCACGATTTTTCGTCTAAAATGGCCACCATTTTGTTTTTGCCCGGCCGATATTGCTGGTTCACGGCCTTAACCGAGATAATTACCCAATACACCTTTCCTGAAAATTTGGTGAAAATCGAAGCAAAATTGCAACCTCTAGCGTGGTCACAAATTTCGTTATATCCCATATATCCCATATATATATATATATATATATATATATATATATATATATATATATATATATATATATATATATATATATATATATATATATCCCATATATATATATATATATATATGATGCTTTCCGCAATAGGTTAAATTTCTCTCGAGGAATTTACCTAAAATTTGAAAGAGTCCGATCAATTCCTAAAGAATGGCTCGCAACCCACACACCTTCTGACCACAACGTTTAGCTCTGAATATTGTTACGACTGGAAACCAACACGTGCAATAAAGGGAGCCGTATGAGTAAAACACGCGGACTCTATTTCGTCTCCCATAATTTTATTACTGTTACTAGCACAAAACAGTTCTTTTTTACAATATTACGTTGAAATATATAGTAATCGAGCAGTCGCCTGGGTAAACTGCTCGAAAAACCAACATAATCCTGATCAAATGTTAACTGTAAGCTTAAAAAATAAATATCAAAATGTACAATTAAAATTCGGACACGGCAATCCCTTTGTAACGCAATTTACCAACGAATTGCATTGCCCCGCAATGCAAACTACAGTTGACGGATGAAAGAATCGCGATGAGAGAGTCCGAACTAGGAGATAAGCGAAGGTGGGTGCTAGAAGGGAGTTCAAGTCGCGTATCCGTGGAGAATGGGGAGAAAATCGATAAATTTTCTTGCCTTTAATGTGAAAAACAGCGGCAAAAAATGAGGAAATCGGCATTTGAGTTTATATACATTTTAAAAAAGTGATTTCTTGAAAATCTCTCGTGCAAGTACTGAGTAAAGAAAATTTGTTTACAGATAAAGGTGAAAAGTTGGCTCGATTACAGTTTATTATTAATATCATAATTCCTTCGGTGCTTAAAGATTACTCTAAGTAAAGTACGGGATCAGAACAATCTCAAGCAGGTATACATCAATAAATTTCTAATAAATCACAAAGTGCAAATACACCACGATTACAGCGTGGCCATACGATAGCTTCATCAACTGTAAGCAAATCACCTTACGACGATACTTTTCCCAAAGCAATGACTCAAGGCCTGTTTCACCTCCGATTAGTGCTTGTTCCGACTCAGATTTGCCATATATATCCTACACAAATAGACCGATAGGAGATTCACCCAAAAATATGCAGTAAACGTAAATCTGGTGCACGTAACATAATGTTAGATCAAATTCAATATCGTTAGCGTCTTCGCGCAGACCTGTGAAATTAAAACAACGACTAGTGTCGACTGCCCACAATATAATACTTTATAGTCAACGTTCAACAAGCTCTGCTGTGTATCTTCTCGTTGTGCCTTGAAATCGACTAATTACCTAGTATCGTTAATTAATTCACCGCTGAAGTTCTTTCGGTTAGTGTCTTTGGGGTGATCTTGTTTCTACCGCGTTAAGATATTGTTTCTTTGCTGACAGTGTGGTATCTGCAATTTAAATTTACTTTTCTTAATCGTATACAAATTTTTCTTTGTTCTCATTAGAAGCAAAAAGCTTCAGTGTCATAAATTCGCAATATTATATTAAATAGTGTTTTGCTAATTGTGAACTCATGAATTTTAATCGCTTCTAGTGTCTTGGTTGAACTTTTTGTCGTGGCTTAACCATTTCATGAATTTCCCTCTGGATTTTCCCTTGTGGAGTGTTTGTGGATCAGAATTTTAGGTTCGTGTTTTAGCTAAGCAAGAACTATATTGTATTTCGTGATAAAGTTGTGAAATTAGATCACACATCGATTTACCAATTGTTGAGTGTTAAATAAAAGCTCAGTGCAACAGCCGGGAAATAGGAAGCAGTGTGAGACTCCCCAATTAGCCACCGAGCACCTTTCCCCAGACATAAGTGAAGGAAACTCGCAAAAATTTGCGTGCGGTGCACGATTCGCTCCCGCTTGCACAGTGGCAGTTTTCCGCCAATTGGCTTATTGAAGTGTCGCGTCTCTCATCGTTCTGTGGGAATTTACTGCAGCCCAGAGGGGAACGAGATTTTTTTGACTTTTGATGGAATCAGCCGAACGCCCGTGCTCCAAAGAGCTCATTTGTCTCCACCGATTAGAAGGAAACACTTAAACCGCTAATAATTTTTCTAAATATATAAATAACGAAAATACTTAAATAAAAAATGAAGTGGAAGTATAATTCAATTTTTTAATAAAAATGGATAAGTCTAATCCTTGGGAAGAAGAGATTTTTGGATTAATTATATGTATATAATTATGTCTTATATAAAGTCAGGGTTAAATTTATATATTCAGTGTGTATACAATTATTCTAATATTTACGAGAGCATTGACGACCCATTGAGATTATTATCAATCGCCCACACTGTTCGACGCTTATAAAAAGTAACAACGTAATTCGTAGAAATTTATGTTTTCAGAAAATACAGGCTGTATTCCCCCATCTACGAGCGCTCGTCGTTTTACTTGGCAATGTGATTGTTCATAAATTAAATAACATCTGTTTTTCCTTTGCAATTAAAAAAAAAACCGTATAAAATCAAATTGAAACCACAGTTTATTCTTCAATATTTAAAATTTTCTTATGAAAAAAAAATTCAAAATTTCATACCAAACAAAAATTTCCGTTCCGACCTTTCGTTTGGATATTTACTTGTTTTAGACTGAAAAATGTTGTGTTGCTTTAAGTAATCCGAATTCAAAATAACACATGTTATTGTACTTGGAAACAGTAGTATTTACGGAAGAAATACACCGCACCCCTTCCACGTGGATGCCCCACGCTTATTTGGGGGCCATACATATATTTGGTACAGACGAAATACTCTCAAGTTTCGTCTGTTTTCACCAGGTTCATTTTGTGATTTGCTTTGGCAATCTGCACCCTTAGTAGGTTACCTCGGCCTCGACACCATCGGACCAAGTCGTGTCATCCACAATTCGTGTATGCGAAATTTTTGTTGTTGTGGGCCCTTGTGCTGAGAAAAGGGACCCGCCCGCGACATTGCAATGCTAGCCTGCCAGCGAAGTCACGCTTCCTCAGTCAAGGCCAATCTCGGCGAACACCACCATCCTCTCTCGCCGAGGCAGCACACTATCACTGCAGTCCTACACGGACATTTTTATCCACCCTTTTCACTACAAATAATTATTGCGTGTTACAATGTTCATTCGAAATCAATGCATATCTGTAGCACCTCCACTTCCACAGTCTCGGCGTAAACAAAGAATTATACCAAGGGAGATTTTCGCGTGCCTTGGTTGAGATGCAAACACACGCACATGCAGAGTGTGGACACGTTGTTTCAGGCATCATGGACGCGTTTTCCTTTTGATCGTCATTCTTGGATTTTTTGCAGCGAGCATCGAGTGAAAAGAGAGTTGTGATACATGCGTCGTAGCATGTAGTAGTTTATGGCACGAGCAGCAAGACGCGCCTTTCATTCTTCATTCATCGTAGCCTAACTTGTATCTTGTGAAATGTAAATTGTAGTGTCTGTTCGCGAATAAATTTATTAGTGTTAATGAAGTACCATTTCATTTCCCTAAAGTTGTGACCCCGTATATAAAACAAAAGAACAACAGAAAAGCAAAATACTATAAACTCATTCGGCAGTGTGAATTGCACTCAGTTCTTATGTCAGACGGTAATCCGAAGAACACTCGCAATTGCAGTTAAGAAAATCATTAGCTAATTCCAAAATGAGTGTGGAGAACCACGCCGAGCAGACCGTAGCCAAGGAACAGGAGACAGCTCAGCTTAAACCTTAGTTTACGCCGCCCTTTTCAGTGGAGCTTTATCATCGCAAAAGTGCAGACGGCAATTCTTGGAGCAGACGCTTTGAAACACCACGGACTTCTTATAGATCTCCGAAATCACCGCTCAATGGGTCCAGTTCCGAAAGTTCACTTTATTATTATTGCTGCATTCAAAATCATGCCTCACGCATCTCTAAAAGAGGTCTACGCAGAGCTTATCGACAATTTCGCCAAAAGCTCTGCTCGCTCTGGAGAGATGGCACACATTCTTGATCTATCCGTTCAGCACCACATCGTTACTAGTGTCCCACCAGTATTCGCCCGACTACGTCGACTCTCAGGTGAACGACTTAGCGCAGCTAAAAGGGAATTCAGTGAATTGCTAGAGCAAAAAATCATCCGCCTCTCAGCGAGTCAGTGGGCCAGTCCTCTTCACATGGTGCCAAACGACAATGGAGGTTGGTTAGCTACCGGATACTATCGCCAGCTCAATGCTATCAACCGCTCCGACCGTTACCTATTTCCGGTAATAGAGGACTTGCTGCAGGATGATCAAGGCAAAGTGTTTACGGTCATCGACCTTCACAACGCCTTTTACCAGATCCCAATGGCACCGGAAGACATTGAAAAGACAGCAGTTAATACGCCTTTTAGATTGTTCAAGTTTTTGGGCATGCCACTCGGTCTGAAGAATGCGACTCAAACCATGCAGCGTACAATTAATCATGTCCTCAGAAATCTACCATTCGTGCGTAATTATCAGGATCTTCTCGTCAGCACAGACAGGCACAAAGAGCATCAGGCGCACCTCACTAAACTTTTGTCGACTTGAAACGAAGCACACCTCCAAATTAACTGAACAAATTGTCAGATCACCCAGCCGCAGGTAACATTTCCCGATTATAACGTGTTGGAAGAAGGTTTTCGCCCACCTCTACTAAAGACCCAGGACATCATCGGCTTCCCAAGACCCGAGGACACTACGCAGCTCAGACGTTTCGTGGAAATGCTGAACTTTTACCGGCGCTGCTTTCCACAAGCTACTATGTTGCAAGCTCCTCTCACCGACTTACTTAAAGGAATCACGAAAAAGAAGCTAAGCGTGCCTGGTCCGAGCAGGCCAGAGATTCTTTCATGCGCTGCAAACAGGCTATAGCTTCTGCAACAACCTCAGCTTTTCTCTCACCCACTCAGCGGCTCGTTTTACGCACGGATGAACCCAACACCGGCATAGGCGCAGTTTTTGATCAGTAGCTAACTGATGGTACCTACATCCCAGAAGGAGCTCTCAGATGCGGAGCAGAAATATTCGACTTACTATCGGGAGGTCTAGCCATATGTACTGCAATCAGGCATTTCCAGCGCATTCTCGAAGGCAGGCAGTTTTACCACCTATACAGATCATCGGCCGCTCACTCATGCACTTAAGAAACGATCAGGAAAAGCAACGCCTCGGTAAATTTGGCAATTTGATTTTATATCGCAGTTTAATACGCAGCTGGAATACACACCTGGAGAAGAAAACGCTGTAGCCGACGCACTCTTGCGCGTGGAAACTGCCTCCATTTCTGCCGCTTGCAACCTCAGCACCATGAGCGCTGAGCAAGAGAAAGATGAACAGCCACCGCACCTATTAGCTATCCCTCGTTTCAAGCTTCGACGCCTCGGGCACAACGGATGTTCATTGGTTTGCCCCGAACACGACAGCACTATCAAGCCCTACTTGCCAGTGCAACTAAGCAAACAAGCATTCGACGCAGCTCACAATTTGTCGCATCCGAGTGGTCGTGCTACCGCTAAGCGCATCGCCTTAAAATATTTCTGGCCAAGCCTTCATAGAGACATATTTCGGTGGGCCAAGCAGTGCATCCCCTGCTAAAAGTCAAAAGTTTATCGCCACAACAGATCGGAGCTAGGAAATTTCACAGCACTGGATCAAAGATCCGACCACATCCGTTTGGACCTGATCAGAGTGCCACTCGCTGAAAATTTTGAACACTGTCTAACTATTACAGACCGCTACACCCGGTGGCCACAAGCAATACCAGTACGTGACATGACAGCCGTAACCGTCGCCCGTACTCGCGTTGACATTTGGGTATCCTGCTTTGGAACGCCGCTCAAAATTACGACCGATCAGGGCACGCAATTCAAGGCTGAGCTTCACCGTGAACTATCTCGCCTTCTAGGAGCTCATCAGATTCATACGACCTCTAACCACCCCAAATCGAACGGCATGGTGGAGCGTATGCACCGCACGCTCAAGGCTTCTCTCGGATGTACATTGTTTGCAGCCTTCGAAGTGCTCCAGATCGTACTCCTTGGTTTGCGAACGACTTTCAAGGAGGATCTTCAGGCCTCGCCAGCAGAACTAGTCTTTGAGTCATCTCTTCGCATCCCAGGCGAATTCATTGATCCTCGTCCTGTTCCCGTTTGTACTCCGGCAGATTTCGTTACCGACCTCCGTCACCTGTTCAACGCCATTCGCCCAATCCAAGCTTCCAGACATGTCAACTATCAACCTTTCGTTTTCAGGGACTAAGCCACTTGCGAATACGATTTCCGCCGAATAGACTCAATCAAAAATCGACTGGAGCGATCGTACTCCAGCCCTGATTGAGTGAGTGATAAAGCGTATCGATGAGTGTACTTTCGTCGTAGACGTCAATGGCATAGTAAAAACACTATCAACCGATCAGTTGAACCCCGCTTACATTGCTGCAGCAGATTTAAGGCATCCAGTAATCACAGATTCACAAATGTCCACTCTAGTCGCTTCACCAGCCTCCATATCAGAGCCTGAGACTTCAAAGCCTACGCCAAAGCTTAGCAGCTCACCGCCTCATTCACCCACAACCATCGATCCTTCTTTACCTGCTCAGCTTCCATCACCGGCAAATTTACCGAAGGCCAAAAAGCGCGTTACATTTTCATTACCTTCACACTCCGCGAAACTCATTGGGTAGGGAGTAGCTGTAGCGACTCCGCTTCCACAGTCTTGGCGTAAACAAAGAATTATACCAAGGGAGATTTTCGCGTGCCTTGGTTGAGATGCAAACACACGCACGTGCAGAATGTGGACACGTCGTTTCAGGCATCATAGACGTGTTTTCCTTTTGATCGTCATTCGTTCCTTGGCGACGCTGGGTTTCTTTGCAGCGAGTATCGAGTGAAGAGGGAGTTGCGATACATGCGTCGCATCATGTGGTAGTTTATTGCATGAGTAGCAAGACGCGCCTTTCATTCTACATTCATCCTAGCCTAACTTGTATCTTGTGAAATGTAAATTGTAGTTTCTGTTCGCATTGGCCATCAATCGAGTCAGTGCCGTTACACGCGCTGCAACCTTATCAGCTAATGCCCTGATTTCCTCGGAAAAACTCATCTTCGAGTCTTTCAGTATGCCCAGGTATTTTACTGCTGGTTTGAAACTCCGAAAAAATGGCAACAGAAATTCTATACACGTTGATTAAATTAATAATAAGAAATCGTAAATCATACGAAAAAGCTTATGTGAAGCCTTCATCTGCCAAACAGTTCTTCTCCATGTGGTACACTTATTGAGGTTGATGAACGAGATTCATTATTTTTTGTGTGGAATACTTTATATTGAATTCTAGTTTCACCATCTCCATCACATTACGCCATTCTTCCATAAAAATTCACACTCAAAAGCTGACCTTGCGTCAATCTGTAGACCCATTAAAAATTTATCGTTCAAAAATTTATGCGGACAAGCTATTTACTTTCGCATCGAAAAACTTTCATTATTTGCATGAAGCTCAAAGATGCTTCTGAAACATCTTCAGATAGCAAAAATTAAACCACAAAATCGTTGTTACGAGTATGTGTATCTTTCTCAAAGATATTTACAAGCAATTTTGACGCAATATTGCCGCGGCATATCTTGCGTGAAATGTTGTTAATTTTGAACATACGGTTTTGATTACTCTTGGCTGCTTTTCATTTTCTTTCTCTGTTGCCTTGTTGAGTGAGTTCTTGCGTCTTCCAGTAGAAATTAACATTATGTGGTGGTCGTCAAATTCACTTTCAACGCACAAACCAAGCCTCACTACAACGGACATGAACGGAATAAAATTATTGAAAATATTCATGGAGTTTAGTAACCTTCGCGTTTGAAGAAGTCGCTGCATATGTATCTTTTTCAAGCAATAGATACTGAGCAGTAGTAGTAACTGAATGCAGCTACTATAGGAGTATTCACTATCTCTAATTATCAGTGAATGCATGCATGTAAGTTTGATAAATGCAACAAGCGAACGTGTTTTGTTTTATATTAGAGCGAAATGATAGCTGGGAGTGATGTGGGAAGGTTCGTTGTATTTTTTCCATTTTGTTGAGTTTGTATTTTCAGTTTTCTTTTTTTTTAAGCTATTTGCGTTGTTACGCAAGCTAGTTGATTGTATTGAGTTTTCGAGATTTGCATACTGTATAGCAGACAATGGAATATGTAATGGCAAAATGAATTGGGTGTAAGATCAGTGTTTGTTGTGCTGCAAGGTCGTCATACTTGAAGTTGTCTCGTTTGAAGTGGAACAAACGAAATGGAGGAATGCACGAGAAAATGTAAGTATGAGAAATGCATACGAAGAGCCAATTATCCTTCATTCTGTATGAAGAAACAGAATGATATTCATGTTTATAAATACGAGTATCTTTCAAAAACGGTGATTATGCTTACTATACTGTTTGAATGTAAACGAAATGGAGGAGAAAAAATTGACTTGCAAGTCACGACTATCGAAAAAGTGAATTTACGAATCATTTTTTCTGGTAAATGGATAAATGGGATCAATTTTATTTCTTATACCGGAGGAACATGACTGAAGTGCCACTTTTGATGTCCATGCACAAAAATATCGAAGCAATCTGTATCAGATGTGTAAAAGCTTTAGACAAGACAACAACAATAAATCACTACATATTATCACACTTTTACTACTTAAGTAAGCTTAAAGTCACTCAAAGTGTTATAATAGTTGAATAAGCACCTTAAATTATGATGAAATTATGGAGAAAATACATCAGCGAAAAGTTGAAGGTCGTCCATAGAGATAATGTCATTTGAACGGCCTGCAAAGATTAAACGATGTCATCATTCCCAAATATAATTACAAGTGAGTGCATACACTCAAGAGAGTGTAAATATTTTCTGTGCATTATAGTGAAGGTTTTGGTCAAATACAAAGCCATATGGCAATCGGTTTTTCCCGTCCGTCGGTGGCGATTCTTCTTACTTACGACGGAAAACTAGGAGTTCAGACTGTGAAGAAGTACCCATTTGGGGCTAGGGGTACCATCTGACCGGATAAATAAGGTCGTGGCCGGATTTTAAAAACTTAGACCTGACTCTGTGCGGATTTTGTCCAAGACCGGATTTTTCGTCATGCCTCCCAGTCAATTGCATTTAATATTTTACTGAATTATCACAAACTAATTAATTTTTTATCATTTAAAGTATGCCGCCAAATTATGAAATCAATAAAAATGTACCACGACAAAAATATTGGACTAGAATGTTATATGTCATTGTTTTCTGGCGTATGGCTATTAGTCCAGCTGTTGCTGCATACGAGCAATGCATTGAGAAGTGAGATAGATATTTTTTAATTTGTTCTTTTGCATTACGGTTACTTTGACGAGTTACGTTGATGAACATTATACATAGCAATGGCCTCTTCAATTAAAAAACGCTGTAAATTCACAAATCTACTAAAGGCAAAATACTCTTCGTTTAGAGAAGGAAGAAAGAGCAAGAAGTCAAGTGTACTATTTGTGATTCATTTGTGTCTATCGGGTACAAAGGTGCTGCTGACATCGAAAAACATATATATATATATATATATATATATATATATATATATATATACCGAAAAAATTGAAGGCAACAGCAAATAAGTGCATCAACAGATAAGTTGGACAGTTTTGTTTATAAGCAAGCTAATAAAGGCAGCGCAGTTGATGCCACACTCGTATTTCACGTGGCCATAAATCATCAATCATACAAAAGCATGGACTGCACTTCGTCGTTATAAGGAAATTATTTTCTGATTACGAATTGGCCAGAAACTTAGCTTGTGGGAGGTAAAAATCTGAGCCAATTGTTACCAATGTCATTGCACTTTATACTGTTGAAATTTTTCTACAGAGCCTACAAGATATTTCATTTTTGGGATTGTCGACAGATGCCAGGAATCATAACGCTGATAAAATATTTCCCGTCGTTATTCATTGTTTTGAGTGGAAGACCGGGATGTAAAGTAAATTGCTGGAATTATCTGCATTGGAAAATGAAACTTCGATAACTATTGCTAATCATTCACTGATACTCTCGAAAAGTATGATTTAAAAAATAAGTGCATCTATTTCACCGGTGACAATGCAAATGTGAATTTTGGAGGAGTTGTAAGAAATCCAGGTAACAATGTCATCTCTCATTTAAATCAGAACTTGGATCAAGAGATTGTTGGTGTTGGTTGTCCAGCTCATATTCTTCACAATGCAATACGTCATGCTACAGATCTGTTTGAATTCGACTTTGAATCTCTGGTGATGAAAATTTTTAATCACTTTTCGGTGTATACTGTACGAACAGAACTCTGAAAGAGTTATGCAGCTTTATTGAGATTTATTATGAACAATTGCTGTATCATAGTAAAACGAGGTGGTTAAGCCTTTTCCGGCAATTGAGAGGATTCTCAAATTATACGATGTCTTAAAAGAATTTTTTTTGACAACATAAAAGCCCCCAGTTCAGATCAAGAAGTTTTTTGAGAGTAATACCAGCGAAATATATTTGTATTATCTTCATTCATTGATGAATATATTTAATTCAAGAATAGCGTCCCTGGAAAAGGAGAAAACCTCAATTGTTGAAGTGCTTTCTACTTTAAAAGGAACGACAGAGTCACTAAGCCAAAGAATTGAATACAACTTCATTCCTCTAAAGATACGAAATCTCTTTGAAAAAAATAAAATTAACGAAGACGAGCGCCACAAAATAAATACTGAAATTAAAGACATCTATCAAGAAAGCATAAATTACATAAATATTTGGATAAAACCTTTGGAATCATTTAAGTGCTTTGAATGGCTGGTAATGAGGAAAAATTAGGAGCTACAATTCGATAGTATTAGTGACTGCATTACATTTTTGAGAGACAAAGGCATCAGTTTTGACGATTTTAAACTCTTTGACAAATCTTATCTATTAAAAATTCTTTTTAAAAATAGCCAAAATGATTTTTACAAACAGTGGGTACTTTTCTTCAATGCGTGCAATGACAGAAGCTGTTTTGCAGAATTGCTAAAAATTGCTCAACACATTTTTTGTATCATACCACACAGCGCAAACGTGGAGCGAATTTTTTCACTTATGACTTCGTAGTGGACGAAGGAGAGGAGCAGATTGTCAGTTGAGTCAATCAAAGCAATATTATTAACACAATATAAGTTCAAAGACATAAATTGTGCCGAACTCCACAGTGAAATTTCCTCATGATCAAGCTTTTTGAAAGCTGTTAATAGTGGGCGAAAATATAATGGTCAAAGAGTTAAATAAATGGTAATAAAATGTACTTATAATGCACTGCTGAAGGCCGGACTTTTTTATAGGAATCAGGACTTTTTACTGCAAGCAAGACCCCTGGTAACCCTACCTGTGGCCCAATCCTTAATCGAAAATTTGTATATGGATGACCTGATGACAGCACAACTTCCCAAGGGTTTTATGGTTTAAATTCAACAAATTGTTCAAGAGACCAACAAACTGTGTGTTCACCCCCATTAACATAATCACTATCTTCATTACTAATCTTAGCTTCGTCTGAATCAGCTACCAATCCCACCAACCAGAATACTTCTTTGTCTGATGAGGAAGTTGAAGGGTGATCATCCTCCTTGATTCCGATTGCGTCTTATTTTTGCTCTTGATCAACAACTGGAGTCGTAGTTGATGCTTTCGAACTGCATTTCTCATTATTCACATTAACTTTTTGTTTCTAAGTACCCTAAGAAACCCTAAGTTAGGGTAAGGTTTAAGGAGATCAAAATTTTTTCTGGTAGTCATAACTTGAGAAGTAAACTTTTGTAGCTGCACGAGCACTAGTGAGCATAAGCAAACAAGAACAACGAGCTGCGATTCAAATACGAACTGATTACAAAACAGTGATGATGGGATGCAATGCAACTTGTGACTGAAACGCGTCAAGTAACCTATGCTGTGATCAGTGTTGCAACTGCCACAGTGATGTGTGTGCGGTGGCGGTGGCACGGTGAAGGAATGGAGGGGGTAAGCGGAGGGTATTGTTTTGTTAGTGTGCGGCGCAGACGGGATGACTGCCCTCCCTCCTTGATTCGGTGCACCACAATCGCTTGTTAGGGCGCTTATTATCTGTTTAAGAGCCGCTCACGAGCAAAGCCTAAAATTTATCCTACCTAAAATTTTTAAAAATTTGTAGTTTTAGGGTAACGTGCATCTTCTTGCGTTCCAACGCTCTAGGGAGGTAAGAGAACGCCGTTGCCTTGCGTTCCTACTGAAATCAACTATTGGTTGGGGTTGATATGGACATCCAAAGAAGATGTTTTCATAATCAAGTGCCATAAAATGACAACAAAATATACAAAAGAATCTTGGCTGATATAACTCGGCTCTTTGACCCAATGGGCTTGGTAACTACGGGGACAGTGACAGCAAAGATCTTTTTGCAAAAATTGTGGAAGTTCAAGGTAGATTGGGATGCTGCGGTATCAGTGGAATTGATTGCAGAGTGGAAAAGATATCCTGAAAGATTGAATGAGTTTAGCAGTGTCAAAATTCCTCGCCACATTTATGGAGTCAGGTTGCCGAAAACAACGCAGTTTCACATATTTGCTGATGCGTTAGAACAAGCTTTTGGTACGGTTGCCTATATGCGTGTAACTAGAAGGAATGGTGTATGTACAGTACGACTATTGTGTGCAAAATCAAAAGTGGCCCCTTTGAAGAAGAACTTTTTGCGGCAAGGCTAGCCGCAGGATTGACTGATCAGCTTAGTCGTGATTTGGGCGGAACAAGGCTTAAATATTTTTTCTGGATGGATTCAGAGATAGTATGGAACTGGATAAATGCAGAAGCATCATCCTATCACACACGTGGATCCAGCCGATCTGGCATCAAGAGGCGTAGCCCCCAAGAAGTTGAAGGATTGCACCTTATGGTTTTATGGACCCATGTTCCTTCATGGTGCGGAGACAACCTGGCCAAAGGGGCATCGTACTGTCAATGTTAAATTAGAAAAGAAACATGTAAGGGTGATTCTTAATGTTACAAAAGCTTCAGTAAGTTTCGTACACTCAATAGATCATCGTAACTCATTTCGACGATTTCAAAAACCTTCGCAAGCCGACAACGGGAGAAAAAACTATCACGACGTTAACGGTTGACGTATTGGAAAACGCACTTCGAGTAATGCTGCATGAGACTCAATCGGATGCATACCGCGAATCTATCCAACAATTGCAGACCACCGGACAAGTTGGGCCAAGGGATCAATTAGGGGATCCCTGTCCATTTTTGGATGAACATTGGGTCCTTCGAGTTGGCGGCAGACTATAGGCTTCGAATCTATCCTATGACGCAAGGCATCCCGGGATCCTTCCGAATGCGCATTACATCACCAGGCCGATATTGGAAGGCTTGCATGTTCGCCATCTGCATGCCGGTCCACAGACATTGGTAGCTGTAGCCAGGCAATGCTTTTGGCCAATAAACTAAAAAACAGCTGCTAAATCTGTCGTCCAGAAGTGTGTCGGATGTAATCGTGCGAAATCAAAGTTAATGTCACAGCTTATGGGTAACTTACCAACCGAAAGATTGCAACCAACCAGACCCTTTCTAAACGCAGCCGTTGGTTTTGCTGGACCGTTGTGGGTGCACTTCAACATTCGAGGTAAGCGTCATCAAAAGGCTTATTTAGCGATATTTTGTTGCTTCGCCACAAAGGCAACACACTTGGAACTCGTACCCGATTTAACTACAGAAGCATTTATCAGTGTCGTTAAAAGATTCGTTGGCCGGAAGAGACATTGTAGACGACTATATCGCGACAATGCCACGAATTCCGTTGGCGTCAGGAATCAGTAAGCTGAACTGAAGGTGAACATATTACCTGAGGCTGCCCAACAAAAGGTAATTGAACTTTGTACCCAGAAGGACATCGAATGCAAACTCATTCCACCAAGATCTCTTCACTTTGGTGGCCTGTGAGGGGCTGCAGTGAAGGCGGCTAAACATTTCCTACTTAGAAACGTGGCTCCAGCGTCCCATATGATGGAAACCGTAACGCGAAGATAGTGGCCATATTGAATTCAAAACCGCTCACTGCCATGTCATCGGATGCAAACGATCCGCATGAACACCGGGACACTTTCTGATTGGTGAGCCATTGACTTCTGTTGTGGACTCAGATGCACAACCAATTCCCATGAGCCTGCTGAAACGATGGAAAGGAATTCATGACATCAAAAATAAGTTCTGGCAGTGATAGGCAGCCGATATTTACCGGAACTACGACAGCGACACAAATGGAAGCAAGTATGCACAGAAGCTAAACCAGGGATGTTGGTGGTCATCAAGGAAGACAACATGCCGGTTTTAAGATGGCCCCTGGAAAGAATCATCCATTGCATTCGGGGCGCTGATCACCTTGCTAGAGTAGTGGACCTCAAAACAGCCTCCAGTGTCCTGAAAAGAAGTGCGCACAAACTGGCACAATTACAAATGGAAGAGGCTTTTGCAGAGGCAAGAGACGAGCAACTCTCAGCCGTCTCAATAACGTCAACCACAGAGACAATACTCCAATCAAGTAATGGAAAACTCCAAAATGAGCCTGAATCGTCGAAAGGACCAAGGAGATTGTGCCCACCTTTGAATTTGCTTCTATGGACAGGTCTAATTCTTCCCATATTAGGGTCCCTAGTCGAGATACAATGATTTTCCACTTCACCTGGTTTAGACTCGTGTCTCGAAAATTTGGGATCAACCGGACTAATTCAAAGTGAATGGGATTCGTTGCTGTACTACAACCTAACTAGCTATTGGCAGAAATTTCGTCTCATGCAGGATGGAGCTCTAGCTCTGCCGTAAATGTTCCCAACCCTATATGAGAAAGGAGGGATCCTCTTGTTTCCCAAACCCACAGCTTCCATGATTCCTCGTCCCGAACCCCCCAATTAAATGGTAGTAAGTGCTCTTGGGATCGCACATTGGGTTTACTGGTTTCCCAATAATGAGAAATTACATATAGTATATAACGAGATACGCTAATAACTGTAAATACAACTACAGTTCTGCTTCCGATTCCTAGTTACACCTCCTTTGTGGGGACGTAATAGGGTGAAGGCGTATCTTCCGCACCTGATAACGGAATCGAAGTTATGACCATTCCGCTGGAATGGAGCTTGGGCGACGGGCTAACATGAAAAACATTAAATGTTTCAAAACCAGCAGAAGGGCCTCGGGATGGGTTGGACTCACGGCAACCACTTCGCAAACGGCATCGCACCCTGGAATTTGAGATCACTCCATTGCCCTGGCGCTGCTAAGGACCTTTGGCAATAGACCAGTCAATATAAATTAAAAATACTGGCAATCCAAAAAACGAACTGGATGGGAAATGATATTCAAAACATGAGATCGCAGACAATATTCAAAGGTGGGAAGCCTACTGGAAAACGAGAATTCTGAGTGGCCTTCATTGTGGATAGGGAAATTCAAATCGCACGTTATTGATTTTAAGGCTGTCAATGAACGGTTGTGTACTATCCGTATCAATGCGAAATTCTTCAAAATCTGGCTGATAAATGTTCACGTTCCGACCGAAGAAAAGGACGAAGGAACAATCACCTGGAAAGACCAGTCGACTCAT
Organism: Odontomyia ornata; assembly: GCA_963969285.1. Taxonomy (NCBI): domain Eukaryota; kingdom Metazoa; phylum Arthropoda; class Insecta; order Diptera; family Stratiomyidae; genus Odontomyia; species Odontomyia ornata. Next base: position 88,012,761 of record OZ017739.1, read on the forward strand.
TGCCTACAAACAACACAAAAATAATTCTGGATTACTTCAACGCTAAGGTTGGCAATGATGAAACAAATGACAACATCCAGCGCCTGATTGACTTTGCATGTAGAAGAAATCTAGTAATAAGTTTGACGTGCTTACCACATCGACGCATTTATAAAATGGCCTATGTATCATCGGATGGCAATACACAAAACCAGATCGACCATATTATGATCCAACAAGGTTGGGTCTCAAGCATACTCGACGCCTGTACACACAGAGAAGCCAATTGTAACTCAGATTATTACTTGATCAATCAACCAACCGATCTCGCATGTTAAAGGCATATTCAGGGAAGACCAGCCCGCTACAAAAATTTGACATCGAAAGGCTCTAAACGGCGTCTGTGGCCAAAAATTTCACAAAGACCCTCGATAACCAGCTGGGTCCCATCTTATCAGACGTATCATTAAAGACAAGCAACGGACTTTGACTGGAAGTGAAAGCGGCTATTAAGACCGTGACAGAACAGACGATCGGACATCAAGCCCAGCGCAAGAGAAATTATTGGTTCGAAGATGAGTGTCAGAATGCGTTACACAAAAAGAATCAGGTGTACAAAGATTACGTAGGTAGGAAAACCAGGAGGAAGAGAGAATACTATGAAAATCTCAGAAGAATAGCGAATAAATAATTAGAATTAAGAAAAGAAAATTCTATGCGAACCGATTGAGAAGTATAGATGTTGGTTTAGCGAGCAATAACACAAGGTAAGCATACAAAGTATGCGCTCTGTCGTGAAGACATCGGCGATATCATCGCTGATGAAACCAAGATTAAGGAAAGATGGGCACATCAAAGCCCAAAAGGACAATAAAGCGCCGGGCATAGATTAGATTCCAGTAGAGCTCATCAAATATGGTGGCAGCAGTGTTTATAAAGCTATTCACAAAGTCATCCAGCACACTTGGCAACAAGAAAATATGCCGAAGGAGTTAAGCCAGTCAATTATATTCCCTATCCACAAAAAAGTGACAAAGTACAGTGCGAAAACTATAGAGGCATATCACTATTTTGTACGGCGTAAAAATATTTCCAAAGATCTTAAAATCGGATCATACGCCAATAGTATTATTGGGGAGTATCAAGCTGGTTTTAGAGCAGGTAGATCGACCATAGACCAATTGTTCACAGTCAAGCAGCTACTAGAAAAACGCTGGGAGTTCAACATAGACATACACAAAATGTTCGTTGACTTTAACCAAACACACGACAGCATTGACCGTAACGTACTCTACCAAATAATGCTTTGCTTTGGTATCCCAGCCAAATAAGTCCGTCTTACCAATAACAATGACGTCGGCCACTTCCCAAGTCCGCATCAACAACCAACTCATCTATGCCTTTGACGCAAAAATCGGACTAAAACAGCGAGATGGGCTGGTCGCTGGTCAATCACACAAAATATCAGACTTGGCGAATATAGTACGGAAAATGTTGGCGAATTTGTGTATTTAGGGGCCAAAATATCGAGAACCAGTGTTGAAAGAGACGAAGCACGCCGAAGAATACAGCTCACAAATAAAATATTTTATTCAGTTTTGACGATCTTGAAGACCAGCCGCATGCAAGTCATGTATACGCTTACTCCGAATTCCTATAAAAATAATTCTCACATAAATCAATTACTGCAAACGTTGCATTTACCCAAATGCAACGAATCTGCAACGGAAATGACATGTGCCGAACCTAGACAATAGGTAAGCAATTTACGCGGCGGCACATGTCCCATCGTAATCAAAATTACTTTCGCATAATTAATTCACGTGTCGCGAACTCATCATTTTTCGCATAATAAATAGAAGCGTATCCATGAACACCTTCAGTTTTTGCTAATTAGATGTAGAACGTTACGCTGTCCGAGTGAATACTCAAAAGAAATTGTAATCAATAAAGTTTAAAGTTAAATGTAAAGTTCGTGTTTGGATTTCTTGATGTGCGCGGAGCACTTCCTTATTTTTTATAGTTCGGTCAAACTAGACACAAAACTGGCGCAGTCGGTAAACGCCACAGTTCGAAAATCCGCGAAGGAACTAACGAAAAAGTGTGGTGACTATTTAAAAATAAAATCGGTTAAGTGCCGCGAAGGTGCCGATAAACTAAAAACACATAAATATTAAACAAAATAATAATCGGGAAAGCCGCGAAGGTTAATACGGTTATTATTAACCTATATAATAAGATCAGAGCAGACACACGAAGCATAAAGGTCCGCTTAAAACTCGCAGTGAGGCTGCTGTAGAGATCTGATCGCCCATAAATTAATTTAAAAAGTGTGTAAAACAAACAAAGTTCCTAATAAGAAGTGAAAAGCAACATTTCAAACCGAACAAATTAAACCGGACAAATTGAACAAAGTTTCACAAAACTTGGAAACAGGTAACATAGCCTAAGATTTTTAAAAAACCCCATATAAAACGTGGATCCTGCTGGACGAAGAACAAGAAGAAGGAATATCTTCAACCAAGGACGGAACGACGCATACAGAATGGAAGAACTGGTTCAACAATTCCAACAACTTCAACTACAACTTGCTCAAAGGGAGGAGCAGGTCCAACAGTTGGCAACAGCTCTTCAACAAATTTCAAACAGACAATCATCAAATGATCATAACGATAAAATATTAAAGGAAATCAAATATATGAACAACTTTACCGGCGTTGGAGATATTACCATCAACGGCTTCCTGAGCAGTGTTGAATACTATTTGAGCAAAATTGACAATGAAGATTCAAAGAAAACAGCAGTAAGGACCATCTATTATGAGAAAATCCAAGGCGAGGCTGAGAACGCAATCATCAACATCCCAGAAACAGATAATTGGCAACTCATCAAGGATCAGCTAAAGCTACGTTTCAGACCAGACGTTCAACCGTGGGAAATCTACAAAAAAATCAACGAACTAAAGGTGCACAATGTAAGCGAATTGGCTGAGGAAGTACAAAAAATTAAGTATAAGGCAGATGAACTAATAATCTATTATCAGGATAAAATGTTTATTGACCTTAATAATGTTAATTCAATCTTAACAAATGTAGTGAAAGAAATGAGTCAGGGTGTTCTATTAGAAAAGATATACACTGAGACAAATATTGATAAAATAATAGAAATTATGAGATCAAGAAGATTTGAAGATGAATGTATCAGACCAGAATTTAGAAAGGTCAAAATTTTCAAACCTAAATTCCACAAAAATAATTTCAAGGATTCTAATCCTAATTCCTCACAAAACAGACAGACTGACAAAAATTCTGACGGAGAGGATAATACAAAACAAAACAGACAATTTAATAAGTACAGACAAAAAGACAATGACAGTGGACAACAAAATAGTGGTCAAAATCAATTTTTCAGATCTCAGAACTCAAACAAATCGGGGCAAAATAAAGCCAATAATTTTTCAGGTCGTTCAAAACAAACATGGAAGTCTAAACTCCAACCGGGTATTGAGCCCATGGAAGTTGAGAATGCGCAATTCCATAGATCAAATATTGAAAAGGTTAAAAACCAAAACCAATCAAATAATTTATCTGATGAAGAAACCTTCTCTGATTCACCCCCTGAAATTAACCTAAATGAATATTTTTTTCGCAACTAGCCTCGGAACAATTGCCTTTGATTCAAATTACTATAAATAATGTTAAATATGTAGCTTTAATTGATACTGGGGCATCATTCAGTGTAATTGATGACCGAATTAATACATTTAATAAGGTGAAAATCAAGCCAATCATATTTTCAACTATTACAGGAAAAGATAAGATCGAGTATGAAGTTCATACTCCATCGCCAGAAGAAATTGATCCTCCACCCTCACGAGCCTTGGTTCGGTGGAAGGTTAATAGGTTACAAAACCGAAAATATCAGTTCATAATCGGAACTGATTTACTAAATAATCTCGATACATTAATAGATTTCGAGAGAAAATTAATTATTCTAAATGGACATGCCATTAAATTTATTAATAGCCCTTATCCTTTTGATGAAGTAAATTCTTTAGAAGAAGTGCATGGTGATTATCTAAAAAGATTACAGTTAGATCACCTGAACAAAGAAGAATATGCCGAAACAATAAAACTGATAAAACGGTATGAGGGAATATTTTTTAAGGAGGGTGACAAACTCACGAGTACCCCCACAATAAAACATGAGATAAAGACTACAACCGAAAATCAAGTCAACTCAAAGCTATACAGGTATCCTCCTAAGCACGAAGCGGAGGTCCGAAAACAAATTGCGGAACTTGAAAAGCAAGGAATTATTCGAAAGAGTAATTCAATGTATTCAAGTCCTCTTATTATAGTACCGAAAAAATCGGACAACTCGGGGGAAAAGAAATTTCGTTTAGTGGTAGATTACAGAAAACTAAACGAAATAACATTGGATGATAAATTCCCATTGCCAAATATTGACTCTATCCTCGATAAACTAGGTAGAGCCCAATATTTTTCAACAATCGATTTAGCAAAAGGTTATCATCAAATTCTAGTCAAAGAGGAAGACAGGCATAAAACAGCCTTCGTAACACCTCACGGACTTTATGAATTTGTAAGAATGCCGTTTGGTCTAAAAAATGCACCAGCGACATTCCAGCGCCTAATGAATGACGTGTTAAGAGACTTCGTAAATAAATCATGTGTCGTTTATTTAGACGATATTCTGATTTTTAGCACCTCTTTAAAGGAACACATTAAATCGTTAACAGACATTTTTCAAACTTTGAAAGCACATCAACTTAAAATCCAGATAGATAAGTGCAATTTTATGAAGAAGGAGACCACATTCTTAGGTCATATTATCTCAAAAGATGGACTGAAACCAAATCCCGAAAAGGTTGAAATAATACAAAAATTAGAATTGCCAAAAACGCACAAACAGATAAAGAGCTTTCTAGGATTAACGGGTTACTACAGAAAGTTTATTAAGGACTACGCAAAAGTAGCTCAACCTATAACAAAGTATCTGAAAAAGGACCAAAAAGTTAATTGTAAAGATCCAAATTATATTAGCGCTTTTGAGAAACTAAAAGCCCTTATAATATCACATCCTGTTTTAAGATTTCCTGATTTTCAGAAACCCTTCCAATTAACAACGGACGCGTCTCAGTATGCAATTGGCGCCGTTTTGTCACAAAACGGGCATCCAGTGTGCTTTGCCTCGAGGACATTAAACTGTCATGAGCGGAATTACGCCACTACTGATAAGGAATTTCTTGCCATTATGTGGTCGGTCAATTATTTCAGACCGTATCTCTATGGTAACAAGTTTACTATTTATACGGACCATCAACCTATCAAATACCTTCATGCTAAATATAAAGGGAAGGACCTTTCACCCAGGCATCAAAGATGGCTCTTAAAACTAGGAGAATATCATTTTGATATTGAGTACGTAAAGGGAAAAGAAAATAAGGTAGCGGATTTTCTCAGCCGTACTAATCAACCTAAGGAGTGTGATGAAAAGTCGACAAGCTCATTTAAACATACAAACTCTTTTTCAGATTTAGGAATAATATTTAACTTGGAAAGTCACGATAGTACAATAGCTACAAAACATTCTGCGGAAGAAGATCTACAAGATCATATACCTATTAAGGAGGAAATTGTAAATAAATATAGGACACAGTTAATATTGACAAATAATAAGATCCAAGAGTTAGAAGTTATTCATAAAAAGCGAATAATTTATATAGCGGAATACGATTTCGACAATTTACGGGAAATCCTTAGAAAGTACATAAAGAAGGGGATAACCGGCATTTATACGGAACTTGAAGACAGAAAATATAACATCTTGCAACAAACAATAAGGGAAATGTACTCAAATGACAGCCAAGTCAAGTTTATTCGATGCTCTTTTAGAGCTCAGGATATAAAAACGGAAACCGAAGCAGTAAAGCAAATATCTCTGTATCACATAAAGGAAAGTATGCACTCCGGCATACAAGAAACTTTCAATTCTATAAAAAACAAGATCTATTATCCAAAATTACAGGAACTAATACAAATTGTACTCAACCAATGCGATGTCTGTCAAATGGCGAAATATGACAGAAAACCGATCAAACCTAAATTTAATTACACAGAAACACCCGACAGTAAAAACGAAATTATCAATATAGATATTTATACCTTCATGAAATATGATTTCTTAACAATAATAGATCGATTTTCGAAATTTGGCTCTGCTTACTTCCTACCTGACAAAAATCATATAACAATCATTGAAACTTTAGAAGAACATTTTGCAAAAATAGGAAAACCCAAGAAAATTACTGCAGGAAATGAATTAAATACTATTAACGTAAAGGAATTCTTAAAAGAAGAGAAAGTAGAACTACACATAACAAAAGCGCATAGCCATACAGGTAATGCTGACGTAGAACGTTTTCACAACACATTACTTTCGATATGCAGAACTTTAATATTAAATAAAACAAATTTTTCACCAAAACAAATAGTACAACAGGCTGTTAGAAACTACAACAATCGCTATCATTCAACTATCAAGTGTACCCCTATCGATGCTCAGGAACAACGAATAGACGCTTTAAAAATTAAAAATAACATCAACGAAGCAAAACAAAAATATTTGGAAAAAATAAATAAAAAACGTGAAAACTACGAGGAAACTAGGACGACTGGATTCATAAAGGACTATAAAGCTGTAAGACACAAAGAAAAACCAAGATATAGAAGGGCAAAATTACATAATGTCCATCCCACAAATATCAAAAGAGAATTAAAACATACAAATCTAAACGATTATTCAGAAGACGATATCGTTAAAACAGAGGATAAAAGAATTCTAGAAGCAGAAATAAAAGCTAAAGAAGGTCCTAACTCCGAGGTTTTGATAAAGAAATTTAATTTATCAATAAAGAGGAGCGATGCAGCCACCTTACTAGGAAAAGAATGGTTAAACGACCAAATAATTAACTTTTACCTAAATTTGCTAGTAGAAAGAAGCTCACTAGACAATGCAAATAATCTTCCGAAAGTGTATGCAATGAATACATTTTTCACGCTGTGCCTAGACAAAACAGGATATAGTACAGTTCGAAGATGGACACGGAAAGTGGATATATTCTCCTATGATTTAATAATAATTCCAGTTCACATAAACCAAACACATTGGTGCTTAGCCATAATAAGCCCAAAGGAAAAATACATTAAATATTATGATCCAGTGAGGACTCCAAATACCGAAGTTCTAGATTTACTAGAAAATTATGTCAAAGAAGAATCGATGGACAAGAAAGATGAGGTTTTAGATTTTTCTTTTTGGAAAAAGGAGCAAATTCTAAACGGTCCACTTCAAACAAATGCATATGACTGTGGTGTATTTAGCTGCACATTTGCTGAACATATAACTCGCAATTGTGAACCAAATTTTTCCCAAGAGGACATGGTTTATTTAAGGAAGAAAATGCTCGCAGATATTTTGCAAAGCAAAATTCAATAGTTTCAATAATTTAACCTTAACTTAAGTCGTTTAAATCATTTACCCTTAACAAATCAATTACTTTTTATTATGACATATCCAAGATTAAATACTTATTTTAGGTCATAATCATCATATGGTTGCTTCTAATCTCTATGGTAAAACCAACAACTGGGACATTAAATATACAACCAATATCGACTGAAAATGGCTTTACAATAATAAATATGGGAACAACGGAGGTTATTCAAGATGCTAGGACAATAATTCACGTACTCAATTTAACAGAATTTAGGCAGGCAATCGATTTAGCAGAGGAAAACATCAAACGGTTGAACCTTGGGAATGACTTGACTATTAGACAAGAACTAGAAACTATTCGTGTAAAGTTTAAAACTATTCAACCTAGTCCTAGAAAGAAAAGAGGTTTACTCAATATCGTTGGTACAGTAGAAAAATGGCTTTTTGGTACCATGAATGACGACGATAGAAAGGAAATCAGTGAACACATGAAAACAGTAGAAATTAACGAACACAAAACTATCGATAACCTAAATAAGCAAATAGAAATCAATTCGCATATCAGTGACTCGATAAAAATTCTTAAAAACACCATTGAATCAGATAGAAATCAAATTACAAAAACTTACGAAGAAGTAACTGCTAACGAAAGAAAAATTATAGTAAAACAACTGCAGTTAGATCAAATGATAAGATTGCAGATGCTTAAAGAAAAACTAGACCAAATTATGGACAGCATAGCATTTACCCGACATGGTATTGTTCACCCAAGTTTATTGACAACTACTGAAATCTTGACAACAGGACTAGACTTTTACAGACTTAAAAACGCTAAAACAGGACTTTTGCAACTAGACAAGGACGAACTAACCCTTGCCATCAAAATTCCCAATAAATACAAAATAGTCGACCTTAAATTGATAACCCCAATCCCAAATAAAAACTTTTTAGAACTTAATATAGAAGATCAATTTGTTATTGAAATAAATCAAACAAAATATCAATATAGTGGAGAAATTCAATATGAAAAAGATCTCAAAATTGTAAACAATTGCATTGAAAAAAATAATTGCTTTACACAAATAAATAAACTTCAAGAAATTAAAAAATTGGATGATCAAACTATACTTTGTAAAAATATGAAAAATCAACAAATTATAAATTCTTGTGATGACAGATATATAAAACTAAACGGTAATTACTTAATAACATTCAATAATTGTACTATTCAAATCCTAAATGAAACTTTTAGTAGCAATGATATCAAATTTGTTGACAGATTTTATTATGAAGCAGACTATAATTTTAATTTTACCAAAAGAATTAATTTTGAAAATATTACCATACAACATATTGAAAATTTGGAACCTTTAGAAATTCTTAAATTCTACAAAACTATAAGTCCAATATTAGGAATAACAACAATTTCAATACTTATATGTATCATTTTTGCAATACTTACCATTTTTTATAAAATACATAAAACAAAAGAAATTATGAATGTAAACAAAAACATTAAAACAAATTGTAATGAAAAGGTTAGAATTCAGGAGAATTCTTATTGTAAGGGGGGAGAAGTCATGTATACGCTTACTCCGAATTCCTATAAAAATAATTCTCACATAAATCAATTACTGCAAACGTTGCATTTACCCAAATGCAACGAATCTGCAACGGAAATGACATGTGCCGAACCTAGACAATAGGTAAGCAATTTACGCGGCGGCACATGTCCCATCGTAATCAAAATTACTTTCGCATAATTAATTCACGTGTCGCGAACTCATCATTTTTCGCATAATAAATAGAAGCGTATCCATGAACACCTTCAGTTTTTGCTAATTAGATGTAGAACGTTACGCTGTCCGAGTGAATACTCAAAAGAAATTGTAATCAATAAAGTTTAAAGTTAAATGTAAAGTTCGTGTTTGGATTTCTTGATGTGCGCGGAGCACTTCCTTATTTTTTATAGTTCGGTCAAACTAGACACAAAACTTGCACGGGAAAACAATGCTCTAAGTATACAAATCTGTAATAAGACCTGTGTTACGCTACGGGCGTGAAACATGGACTGCAAACCGCAAATATATTGAACGGCTTTGAGCGACGAGTCCTGAGGCGAATAATCGGAGCGAAGCTAGATGGAGACCAATGGCAAACTCGATACAGCCATGAGCTGTATGCAATTTTTGACGAATCTGAGGTCTCAACGATTGTTAGACTGCGGAAGCTGCAGTGGGCTGGCGACATGAATTGTATGAACGAGCAACGCATACCCAAAAAGGTATTCGTTGGAAGAACCGAAGGGCGGTGAACAGTTCGGAAACCGAGGAAACGCTGGTCTGACTCGGTCGACGAAGCCAGTTCATCGCTGCTCGGATTCCGAAATTGGAGGACGCGGTCAATGGACCCAGACAGTTTGAGGCGCTGTTTGCAGGAAGCAAAGGCCCGAGAGGGGCTGTAGTGCTACAAAGAGAAGAGAATACTGGAATGAGTAGCGAGGAACGAAAATTCATGCCAAAGTAATCAGTACAGTTTAAGGGTACTGTTTCAATTTCGGGACAAAAGGCAAAATTTATAAATCATACTATTATTAACAGATTGGTAAAGTTTTGATTCCTGAGGTATTTGTTGCCCGTGTTCTCATAAAGGCCTACCTTCGTGATTTTTAAGGTTTTGTTAAATAATTTTACAAAACTACAAAAATCGTGATCTGTCTGCCCGTCCGTCCGTGTGTCACAGCAATTTTTCTTGCAAACGATATAAACCAGAAACATCAAATTTTGTACGGAGATGTAAAGTGGTGCCTTCTTCAAAGTTCAGTTACAAAAAAAAAAGTATAAGGTATTTAAGGGGAATCTCCCCATATAGAGGAGTGGCCCTTGCAAAAAATTTTTCAAGACAAGTCTCAAAATGACATTTTTGATTCAAAAGGCACAGAGAGGGGAGATACAAGAAAAATTTGTGTGATTGGATACCTGTCATCTGAAAAATCTGGAAAAATTTATGGAGGCAGGTGTTTATGAATACAATAATAACATATACCTTAGAAGTATAAATTCACTCAACTCTGTTAAATAGTATGGTCTTTGAATTTTACATTTTCCCCAAAAAATCGTATGATTGCCCTCAAACTCAACGAAATTCGATATTTTAGTAGTCTTACAATACACCCTTGTACTCTGTAAATTTGATGAAATCATATTTACGGAAGTTATAGCCATTTGAAATTTTTCCTATAACAACAATAATTAAGCCAATCGTTGAAAATGGTGAAACAATGGATTTTCTTTTAAACGTGCACATCTTATTGACATGTGATAGTGTTAGTGGTGACACTGGTAGTCGTACCGAGAACAATGCAGACGTGCATGCCGACATAGAACATTCGCTGGAAGTGCGCTTGAGTTCGTTCGTGCACACTACACCCAAGATAAATGTTGCGACGATAGCAGTCGTTCTCAATGTTTTCGATGGAAAGACGGATATCTACGAAACATGGGAGAAGTAGGTTTTGTTTTTATGACGGGCGTATAAACTCGACGATGATACGACGAAAATATTGATAGGAACACGGCCAAAGGGGAAAGCAATGGAGTGTTTCACTCCAAGCTGGAGTATATTGCGTTGTCCCCTGACGAACTTTTGTGGGAATTGAAGAAGATGTTTTATCGCCGAACAAATAAAATTATAATGCGACGACAATTCGAAGAGCGGGTTTGGAAGCGAAATGAGACGGTATTCCGGATTTACAATGCGTGACGTGGCTCGTTTACAGGGTTTTGGTTCAATGCCCGCTTAGCTGCTTGCGTTTGACGATATATCCTTGCAAGATCGGAAAGGCTCGACGAAATCGAACCAAAATGCTGGTGGTGAAAAATGTCCAAGCGGTATAGTGTTGAAGCGATGTTACAACTGCGGGGATAAAACACACTTGAGGCGTGAGTGCCCGGGGTTGAAGGGTTTTCGGTGCTATAAGTTTGGACACACTAAAGCACAATGCCAAGGAGCAAAACAAGGAATTGAACGGGAGGCAGATAGAAAACACTGTAATGCATTAAATAAAATGGACAGGAAAGCGTATAAAATAGTGAAGGTGTGCGGAAAGGATATTAAAGCTTTGTTCAACTCTGGCAGTGATCTTCACTTAATGATGAGCAGTACCTACGAAACTCTGGATGCACCTGCTTTGAAGGCGTCGACAGTATTCTTCAACGGCAAAGGTTCAGTTGGTTTGAGAACGCTTGGTAGCTTCACTGCACCAGTATGTGTGGATGGATTTAATTTTGTTTTGCAGATGCTCGTTGTTCCGGACGATTATGTGGGATGCGATATTTTGCTCGGAGCAGAGCTGACAAACTCCGTTGAAGTACGTCTAAGAAATGGCAATGCTATATTGGTAGGGCTCAACGCTGAATCTCATACGAATAAGCTCGAAGCAAAAAACAACTTGTGAGACGCAGTGAAGGAGATTATGCGCATAAACGTCGTTGAAGGGCCCAGTATGCAGTTGCCGCACATTAAAGACCGAACCATAGGCCGTACATTAAGAGATTCGATTGAAAGCTACAAACCGCGACCGACAAAGAATACCGATGTGGAAATGAAAATTATCCTTATGGACGATATTCCAATACAACAAAATTCAAGATGCTTGTCGGCGGAGCAGCGAGATATCGTGAGCGATCTCGTCAATGATTTGATCGAAAAGGGCGTGGTGAGACCTAGTTCGTCGGAATATTCTAGCCCAATAGTGTGTTTAGAATTTCGTCTACTAAACAAGAAGATGATAAGGGACCGTTTTCCGTTGCCTTTGATCGAGGACTAGCTGGATAGATTGCAGGACGCCACCGTATTCACTACTCTGGATTTAGAAAATGGATTCTATCATATGCCAGTTGAAAAGAATAGCGTAAAGTATATGGCATTCGTTACACCGGATGGACAGCTCGAATTCTTGCGCGTTCCTTATGATATCTGCATTTCACTGGCAGTTTTTCAACGACACATCATAGCAGTATTCAGAGACCTGTTGGCGGATGGAACCGTATTGTCTTATTAAGATGATTTGATAATTTTGGCCGAGATGAACGAGATGGTTTAGAGAAACTTCAAAGAGTGTTCAAGGTCGCAAGTTAGCACAACGTAACGTTTAACTGGGGAAAGTGTATATTCCTGGAAAAGAGAGTGGAGTACTTAGGATACATTGTCAAAAACGGCACTATTATGCCAGGAAAGGAAAAAACGATGGCTGTAACAGAGTTCAAACGACCGAAAACAGCGAAGGACGTACAAAGTTGCTTAGGGCTGACCAGCTATTTCCGTAAGTTTATCAAAGGGTTTTTGACTATAGCTCGTCCTCTCTCTAATCTGTTAAAAGACGGAATAAAGTTTGAATTCGGAGAAGACCAGGCTAAAGCGTTTCAACAGCTAAAGGACATACTCGCACATGGTCCCGTTTTCAAGTTGTATCGAGTCGGGTCCGAAACAGAATTACATACGGGCGCGTCTAAGCAAGGACTCGGTGCCATACTTTTGCAGAGAGACTACGAAGATGGAAAGTTAGTTCCAGTTTACTACGCGAGTTGGAAGACAATGCCTGCAGAGGAGAAGTATACGAAAACGTTGAATAAGTTTCGCAGTCGAGCAGCCCCGTGGTGATCAGGAGTGGCTGCTCCTGAAGAGATAAGGTGGTCACCCCGTCGAAACTGCTTAGTTTGTTGTTTAACTAGTGTAAAGTAAACTGCATCCGTTAAGTTTCCATCTTTTAGGCAGAGATGAGTGGTTCACTTCAGCCACTTTAACATCTTTAGGTTTGACATTCCCCTTGTAATGCAACGACCTTATTCGGTGAAAGTAACGGTTGCTTTTTGTGTAATGTTTGCGTTTGTCTCAAGCCTCCGTGTCCGCTAACTTTAACGAGGCAAAAAAATATTGAATTACTGTAGAGTAGCTTAATTGACACCTAATAGAACTTTTCTAAAGACAATAAAAATTGATCGGTGCGTCTTGTAGAGTAGAGTACGCGTGATAAGTATTTTGTAGTGTAGCTTCGTGGCTCAACAAGAACCCGCCGCATATGATCCCGCAAATGCTAGTCGTCAAGCACGCGTACGCGGTCGTTAAGCGAAGCTAGTTAGCTGAGCTCGGTGTTGTTTATAGCTCGCTGACACTTATGCCAGACCATCGGCACCCGTGTCCTACACGGGCATTAAAAAAATCATTACAATTGTTACAGAACGTCAAGCTCTTGCCCTAACCACGGCGAAAAAGGAGACGTCTTTAATAGTGGCACGTTGGCGTTGCTAATCGACGAATTTAATTATAATTTTGAGCATCAACATGGCAAGGCTATGAAGCAAGTGGATGTTTTAAGCCGATATCCGGCATCAGTATATCTTATCGAGAAGAGAGTAGACGCATTAATGGAACGAGTGCACAAGCCCAGCAGAACGATAGCAAACCTCCAAAAAATTATTCAAGATACAAACAACGAGAAACAAAAGGACTTCAAACTGCGACAAGGAACTCTTTACCGTAAAGAACGAGAAGATTTTCTAGTGCAGTACGACGTTATAAGAAGTGCGCATGAACATGGTCATTTCGGCGTGAGGTAAGCCGAATATGTTCTTCGACAGGAATTTTGGTTCCCACACATGCGAGCCCGCCAAAGGAAATTTAACCGATACATGCATAGTCTGTACATTAGCCGAGAAGAAACACGGGAAGCTGGAGGGCTTGTTGCATCCGATTGACAAAGGTGGTGGGCCACTAGATACCTATCATGTTGATCGATGCCGTCAACCAGGAAGTGTTTCAAACACATATTCGCTGTTACGGATGCATTCACCAAGTTTGTGTGGCTGTATCCGACGAAGACAACGACAACGGAGGAAGTTATATCGCTGTTGCAGAAACAAGCCAATGTTTTCGTAAACCCACGTAGAATTGTTTCAGACTGAGGGCCCGCATTCACTTCGAATGCTTTCGTCGAATATTGCAGAGACGAGGGAATAGAACACATCCCCATCACGACGGGTGTGCCACGTGGTAATGTTCAAGTAGAGAGGCTAAACCGAGTGATTATCCCAGTGTTGACGAAACTGTCTATAGAAAATCCAGCAGAGTGGTTTAAGCTCGTTGAAAAAGTCCAACATAGCATTCATTCTTCTTTCAATCGTAGTATTGAAATTTCACCATTCGACATACTGATTGAAACAGCTAGACGTACGAAAGACGACTTGAAGCTGAGTAAATAATTAAAGTTGAAATCGTATAAATTTTTCAGAAGGAACGATCGGAACTGAGAAGCAGAGCTATGGACAACATCTCAAAACGTCCAATTGACTGCGCAAAGCCGCCAGCCCATATGATGTCGGCGATATTGTAGCTATTAAAAGGACTCAGTTTGAAGGAGGTCTAAAAGTCCAGAGGAAGTTTTTGGGCCCTTATCGGGTTATGACAGTTAAGCCTAATAACGGCACGGAGTTGAAAAGATCGGTGACCACATAGGACCCAAGGAGACTACGACGTCAGCTGATCAGATGAAGCCATACCCAGAATGTCAAGATGCAGGCATGACCGTTGAGACCTCATTCAAGGATTCGTCGTCCGAGGAGGAAGTAGGTATCGGGGACGATGCAGCCATCAGAAAGGCCGAGTGTAGGCAAGAAAGAGGTATAGAGATAACGCGGTCGACCGCAACAGGGGAATCGGGACAGTCCGGATCTGGCCGCCGGCGCGTGTGGTTACAATAAACTGATATAAAGTATACAGCTAAGACATAACTAAGTGTTTTTATTTATTGGTGCCCATTTCATTTTTCCACTGATTAATTTTCCAACATGCATTTACGAAGAAGAAGTGTGAAAGCTAACTTAATTTTTGGGGGATACTAAAGGAAAGTATGAACATTAATAATTATTTTGTCCGGCTGTGTACATATAAATAGGTCGGTTAGGAAATAAGAAAATTATTTTGTACTGAGGATGGAATACGTGTTTATTCCGAAACCCTTTGTGTTTGCAAAAATAAAATTATAATCAACGAATCAAAAAGAGAGCTATTATTTATATTTGTTTGAATTCAAAAATTTCATTGAAACCATCGACTAGTTTTACTTATCGTATGAAAACATGTTTACAGCTAGAAATTTCGACCCAAAAATATTCCAGACTTGGCTTGAATTTTATCTCGCAATTAATCAATTAT
This sequence comes from Odontomyia ornata, assembly GCA_963969285.1. NCBI lineage: Eukaryota > Metazoa > Arthropoda > Insecta > Diptera > Stratiomyidae > Odontomyia > Odontomyia ornata. The sequence goes on from OZ017739.1 coordinate 88,028,472, forward strand.
TCATTTCATCTGAACGTCCCTTCTATCAGTTGGGGCTCATGCGTGTAACAGTATACTCGTATTGCTTGTAACCTGATTAGCATAACCCATTAACATCGTAACATCTGAAAGATCATAACATTCAACGATAACTGTTCCTCACCAAGCGGCCCAATTTGTTTATGCATTAAAGAAATATCTTCTAAATATTATGCATACACAACAAAAAATCTCCAAAATAATGTTCAACTTGTTAGTCATTCCAACAAGAATAGCAATTCATCGTGCGCGCGACTGGAAAAGATACTCGCGGTTCGTTCGTATCAAATTAGAACAAAAGCCATTGTTTGCCCAAGTGCACGAGCCCAACCAAATCCAGCATGCAACAGCTGCTGGATAATATACGTATCTCCATACGATCGTATCTTACACACTCGTACGTACTAATAGTAAGTACGAAATGCACATACGAGGGAATGCATTGAAGTATCTAATATCAACGATAAACAAAATGTCCCAATTTCCTCCCTCAGAGTCGGTAAGTCAAGTCAACATACCTCGGCGGCGAAAGAAAACACTTCAGGTATATTTAGAAGACGCAAAGGAATCAAGAAAAACCTGTTTCCACAATACGGTGAATCAACTTTACAAGCATCTTAAGACGCGAGTCAAGTTGACGTCACCAGGTTCCAATTTGCAGGCCATGTTAACCATCGCAAGCCAATCCACCAGCACAGGAGAGCTGAAAGGCAAATCGAACCTCCAGTACTCACCACAATGTCTCAAATTTCCTGTCCCGCCACAATCCGCAAGCCACGATCCGCGGTAGTTATTCTTGGCGTCAGGTGCAAGATACTGATCTCTGGCAAACACCTCGATTCGCACGGCACAAGACAATGAATCTTAAATAGTCTTTGGAGAGTGTAGATAATCCGTTAGTGAATGATGCACGTTCACTGATCACCAAACATTACTTCCGCGCACTACGGCTAATAAGATAGCAGTTCTGAACTTCGTCCGCTACGCGTAAGTTCAACTCGGTCACTTGGGTCCGCTAGCCTGCGATCTTCACTTTCACGATCACAATCACTTTTCCTCAATTATTTCCCAAATGCATTATTCTTTCGACTGACCGTCAATAAATTTTAATTCACACTTCTGATAATGCAGTGAGGAATTTTTAGCCACATTATGAGGTCACAGAATTCCAAGAAAATTCAATTCGGTCGTTGCGTGAGTCACTTTCAAGATCACTTCAGCGTTTCGCGAGACTCGCTACATTCAGCACTCACAGTTCGCGATCTATTGATTCCAATCCGCGGAGGAAGCGCACCCGCATGAGATCGTGGAGTGCCTCGAAATGCGCTGATGGAAAGATGGAGCCCAGCTAAGTCTCTCGAATCGGCAGTGGACTGGTCTGGTCGAAGGTGGAGCTGGTGGAGAACTCCAATCCGTCTTTACATACGAGTACAATGCCGGTTTCACACATGTGGGCAGGGAGAGGCTTACTTGGTTTCATGCACGGCGGTTAGGTCGTTGTCGTGGCCGATCGCTGATAAATATCAGTAATTTCATATCAGCGGTAATCAGTCACCGACTACAATTTCACGTACACGTTCATTACGAACTCGCATACCTCTGCCTATACTCAAGGCACTTTCAAGCAACCGAAGGTTGTAGGAGTATCTTCCAGGTAAGAAACGAATTTATCAGATTTCACCGATCCCTGGAAGGCTCCAAAACACGAAAAAAGATACATGTATGATTGGGGCTACAGTGAACATGTTTTCTTGGTGTTTAGCTGCACAATCTATTGTGAAAAGATTGATTGCATGGTTCTTAATAGTTCGAATATCGCCACCAGGAAAGGCGATACAGTTGTCGGTTACTGGCTTTGGAAATCTATCGCTAATGTGTGGGTTATCTATTGGATTTGTTTGGTATCTACGAGTTGTATAACATTTTCGCTCAAGTTGAATTGTAAAACGTGATATTCTATTGACACTCGCGGAATGTGTATGAACGTATTTGGAATGATTTTATGATTTGGAATTCATTTCTGTGTACCTAGTAAATCATGGTGGGTTCAATTATTAATGACTGATACATAGCGGAATTGAACGATTTCGCGAACTGGAATAAGAATTGATTAGGAACGTTACTTCATCACTGAAATTTTAGGGCTTTGTAAAACGAATTTTACAAACACCTACAAGATTCAATCCGTGTATTTGTCTAGCACTAGCTTCCTCAGAAATTCAGGATGCTATAATCATCAAACACTGAAATGGGAGTCCATTGGTGGAATTAATGTTATCAAAATGTTCAAAAGTTTTTACAAAGGGGGTCTCCATCTACTGAAGTGCCCCTTAAAAAACGATAGTCAAATGGATGGTCATGAGCTTTTAGAATCGGAAGCCAACCCTCCGCATACTACCACCACATCTCTCATAACATACTGGGCGGGTTTCGATGCACCTCGAAAGTTACTTGTAATAGAATATGTACCAGTTTGTTATAGCTATTACTGAAAAAACGATAGCTACTAAATTACTAAATTTATATTTGCGCATGAATAAAGGAGAATTCTAAATAATGAATTTTTTTGTCAGAAACCTCAGCCCCAATATACCGCAATCTTGACAAAAATCTCGTAGCGAGATGCATTTTTTTGTGCTTGGGAGGTGAATGCCAGCTACGCACTGAGTGTGGGGCTCCCATGCTCGCGAGCGAGTGGGCTACCCACTAAACAACTCTCATGTCAACCTGACCGCATAGCCTGGAACCGTTTCACCCATTTCTTCGGGCCAGGCCTCGTTTTTAGGGTTTTGTAAAATAATTTTACAAAACCCTTATAAAATCGCGTCCTGTCTGTCCGTCTGTCCGTCTGTCTGTCCGTCCGTCCGTCCGTCCGTGTGTCACAGCAGTTTTTCTCGGAAACTACTTAAGCTAGAAACATCAAATTTTGTATGTAGGTGTAAAGTGGTGATCTCTTCAAAGTTCAAATATAAAAAAATTTTATAAGGCATTTAAGGGGGGGTCTCCCCATATAGGAGAGTGACCCCCCGAAAAAAAAATTTCATTGAAGGTAGCCGATATGGGTATCAAATAAAAGGTCTCGATGAGAACTTTTCAAAACAGGTCTTCGTTTGGCAAAGTTTGCTTCGAGGGGCGCACAGGGAGGGGAATACACGGAAAATTTGTGTCCCCCCCCTCGCGATTGGACACCTGTGATCCGAAAAATCTGAAAAAAATCAAGAATGTAGGTCTTGATGAGTACAACAACAACAAATACGTGAGAAGTCACAATTCACTCAACTTTGTTAGTAATAGTATGATTTATCGATTTTATGTTTTCTTGAATAAAATCTTAGCGGTACCCTTAAATTCAATGAAATTCAGTACACAGATGACTATTTATAAGATTGATTTACCCTGCAAGTTTCATAAAGATTGAGTCATATTTAGCGAAGTTACAGTGGTTTGAATTTTCCTGTATTACTATGGAACAATATGCGTTGCATGTATTACTATGGCAACATATGGCTATGGAACAACACGCGCTTTTTACCGACTCAGACACTACAGTTTTGCTAGGATTTGCATGAAAATTTCAGTAATGATAGGTGTCATGTATATCTTTAAAATCGGTTGAGCTGGTGGTATCAGTAATCGTAAAACAAGAAAGTGGCTGTTTTAAATGCGAAGATTGAATAATTTTGAGTTAGTTTTTCCCAACTTCAACGTGTAAGGTGCATGCTTTGAACACTTGATTCAATTTAATGAATGACTGTAGATCAGTACCTACAATTAATGCTTATAAGTGAAACAAGTCAAGGAGGCGGGAGAGAGCCCCTAGCAAAAGGGTTTTGTAACCATTCTAGGATTCGAAAAAATTGGCCATTAATCGATGATAACAGTACAGGAGAGTGGCCCCTGAAAAAAAAAAATTCATCAAACGTAGCCGATATGCGTATGAAATAAAAATTTTCATGGGAGCTTTTCAAAACAGTTGTTAAACTGCCAGTTTTTGCTTCAGTGGGGCACAGGGGGTAAATACATGAAAAATGTGTTTCCTCCGTCGCGACTGGACATGTGAAATAATGATCAAGGGAGATATTTATGAGTATACCAATATCAAAAACCTCAGAAGTCGAAATTCGTTCAACTTTGTTAATAATAGTATGATCTTCGTATTTCATATTTTCTCCAATAAAATCGTCTTTGACATGTTTCTTGATGTGATTCGATCTGGTGACTGCGTTTTGTAAATTGAATACAAAACCCTTCTGACATGAGCGTAGGTCTGTTTACCCAACTTGTTTTACGTTGTGAGGCGCCTTCCAGCTAGGGAATCCCTCTTCCAGAGGGAGAAAGAGGAATTGCTTGACAAGCAATCCGTCAGCCTCGACTGCTATGAGTCTCTTTTATCCTTGAGGACTGCCCGAACATATGGTTGCATTTGTTAACCGATCCAAGCATCGACGGTGAGCGCTCCTGTCTCCCTGTAGAGGTCCCGTCAATACCTATCCCATTTTTCGCAAGCAAAACGTGTGTGACAGACATTATCTTCCTCTCTTAGGCAAAGTATACAGTCAAGGAATCGTGACTTACCATCCTTGTGCAGATAAGACTGAAAACACCCATACTCGCACAAAAACTAGATCAGATACAAGTTAGTCTTACCATGGCTTTCATTTAGCCATTATCTCAGAACTGGAATGAGCCACGCAGTCCATCATCCCTTCGTGCAATCCACCCAATACTGCTGCCAATCGTTGAGTGAGCGCTATCTCTCCTCGCAGACAACTATCTCGCTCGCGTCCTCACTTTGATGCAGGTAAATAGTGCAGCGCTCTCTAGCAAGGAGGGCAACATGTATCACGCCTGCAATAACTCTCTCCCATAGTCATAGCTTTATCAGTCGTTGCCCTGATTTGCTCATAGAAACTTTTCGAACCGATCAGTAGCCCCAAGTACTTCACAGCTGGCTTCAATTCAATTAGTATGTCTCCAATACTAATCATACTTACTCTAGGGATTCTCTTTATTGTCGGTTTTCTCCACTGCTAGACTGAACCCGTGAGCCGTCATCAAGTCCCTGTGATAATCTCGATCCCACGGATCGATATTCTACAGAGATCTGTCATCCCTATATATGAATGGCCCAACCATCTGATAAGGTTTTTTTGTGTTTGGGAGTTGAATGCCATTTACGCAAAGAGTGTGGGGCTCCCATACTCGCAAGAAGGCAACTGGACTACCCACGAAACACCTCCCCTGTCAACCTGAGAACCTAGCTTGGAACCGTTTGACACAATACTTCGGGCCAGGTCTTGTTTTGTTACGCCGTGAAGCGCCTTCAAGCTGGGGGATTCCTCTCCTAGCGGGAGGGGAGAGGGGAAGAGGAAGTGCCAGAAAAACTATCTCCCAGCCCCAACGCCCCTGGTTGCAGTGAGTCCCTTTTATCTTTTAGGACTTCCCGAGCAAAATGTGCCACCTGGTTCCATTTTTCAACCAATTCGAGCATCACCGCAACTATATTGTCCGAGGTGAGCTCTCCTGTCTCACTTTACTGCCTGACCCATTTTGTGTACGCAAAAAATGTGTGGCAGGCATTATCCTCCTCTCCTGGGCAAAACTGACAATCGCGGGAGCGTCACTTACCAATCTTGTGCAGGTGAGACTGAAAACACCCATGCCCGCTCAAAAGCTGGGTCAGATAGAAGTCAGTCTCACCATGCCTTCGATTTAGCCACAGTCTCTCATCCGGGATGAAGCGCATAGTCCAACTTCTCTTCGTGCAATTCACCCAAGACTACCGCCAATCGTTAAGCGAGCGCTGTCTCTCCTCGCGGACAGCCATCTCCTTCGCACCCTCGTTTCGGCGCAGGTAAATAGCGCAGCGCTCTCTAGCAAGGAGGACAATAGGTATCACGCCTGCAATAACCACCGAATTAGAGACTGTCGGATTCGAAGATGCAATCCTTCTTACTGAGAGCATCGCCCCATACTCCTACTCCGTACAGTAGCACTGAGCCTATAGCACTCATCAAGATGGGTCTTCTTGATGGGCTGGGTCGCCTTACGTTGGCCATAAGTCGACTCAGAGCCAATACTCCCGCAGCAGCCTTCTCAGCCGTTGCCCTGATTTGCTCAGAGAAACTCATCTTTGAGCCGATCAGTAGCCCCAGGTACTTCACCAACTGCTTCGATTCGTATGTCTCCAATACTGATCATCCTTCCTCTTTTTTGTCGGTTTTCTCCAGTGCTAAACTGAGCCCGCGAGCAGTCATCCAGTCCCTCACTCAGCGTATTAATATACCTAGCCTGCGCTGGTTCCACGGTGCGACCAGAGCCGCAACATCATCCGCATAGCCGATCAAGTGCAACTCATCTGGTATCTCCAGTCGCAAAAGCCCGTCGTAAGATGCATTCCACAGGTCTGGGCCAAGGGTAGACCCCTGAGCAACACTCGATGTAATTTCCATCTTTGTTGGCACTGTGTCGTGTCTCAGAGATGGCTACGGTCCTTTAGGTAGTTCCTTAAAAGCCGCATTAAATATTCTGGAACTTGAGAAGACTTTTCCAGCGTATCAAGAATATCCGCGGAGTTGAAGGCGTTCCTGACATCGAGTGTCACCAACAGGACGATCCGTCGCTTGATGAGACTATATGCCACCGCCTTTTGGACCGCGCTCACCACCTCTGCAATCGCATCAATAGTAGAACGTCCTGCTCTTAAGCCGTACTGCCGAGGAGATAGCTCCCCAGTAGCACGAATCGTGTCAGTGTGTCTTCCCTTGATGAGTTTTCTAGCACTTTCCATCGTACCGGGAAAACCCTGTCCCGGGAAAACCCTGTCCCGTAGGCAAGCGTTGAATGTGCTGAGCAGCAAGTCAGGACAATGGTGATAGACATCTGGACCTGCACCCTTCCTCGCTTTCAACGAAATGACTGCCTCCTCCAGTTCCGGCTGTGTGAAGAGTGGACATTCGACTGCTGTTTCACCATCGATAGCATCAACATGGACGGGATGGGCGGGGAAGAGTACCCGCACGATCTCGTCCATCTTTTCCGCATCATGTATACAAGGTTTCCGTCGGGCACCAAGATTCCGCATAACTAGCTTGTAGCCAAGGCCCCACGGGTCATAGTTCACATTGCTCAGTAGATTTTGCCAGCAGCGAGCTTTGCTGTTGTTGATCAATTTGCAAAGGCATTTCGTGGCCGACTTATAAGCTGCTGCGCGGTTGCTTGCCTCGTCCCGGCTCCGTGCCCGTTGGGCCTCATGCCGAAGCTTGTGACACTTCCTTCGTTTTGCAGCCATTTTAGTTGACCACCAGTACACTGGGGGCTTGCCGTGCCGGGGTTTTCGACTGGGCATAGAAGCGCAGCAAACAGTCGTGATTATGCTCATGGTAGAGTTCACCACGTCTTGAGCTGCCAGTTCTTACGTCCCCTCCGAAGCCCCTGCTGCGGTACACCTTCTGTGAGAACCTCGACGAACCTCTTGAGTTCTATCCTCCCGATGCTCCATCCAATTGTGGAAGACCGAGAGCACGGACGTCGGGAGACAACATTGCTTATCTCAAGCAGAATGCACTGATGATCATTGGCTGAGTAGTCCTCTAATACTCTCCAGTTGTGTATCCTCCGTACTAAGGACTCCGAGGCGTATGTCACGTCCGGTATGGTTCCTTCACAGCCCATACGGCGGAAGGTCGGCGTATTCCCGGTGTTTAGTACGACAAGCGCCGTCCTGGCCGCCATTTCTAGGACTCGTTTTCCCCGCGAATTTATTTGGGGCATGCCCCATTCGATTGCTTTCGCGTTGAAGTCTCCCCCAACGAGCGCGTTTCCGTCTGCGTTCAAGACAGTGCCCTCCAAAGCATTAAGCTTGGCTTGGAAAGACGAAATCGATTCGTTGGGCGTTAGGTACACACTAAAGAAGGTGCTCCCTGATCGACAAACCCACACAAAACCATCCCCACGTCCACAGCTCTCCGCCCGGAAATAACTATTTTGAACCCAGATGGCGCCAGTACCAGTTTCATCAGGATACCATGATGCAGAACTTTTGTCATGATGTTGCTCACTCAGCAGCAAAAAGTCGGCTTTCATGTCCCTCGCAAACTGCTCAAGCAAATTTTGGGTAGTTGAACTGCGGTGTAGGCTTAGCTGCAGGATGTGGGTCATCGAAGTTCTGATTTTGCCTTGGTTTGGGCTTCCTGGGAAATCCGGCATTGTCCTGATCCCAAGGCGTGTCCAAAATCGGGTCTTGGATTAGCATCCTTGCAAAGAATACAATGTGCCTCCTTGGTACACTCTTTTCTTTCATGTCCCATTTCACCGCATTTGTAACATAGAGAACTCCTATCGGGTCCTTTGCATACTTGTGCGGTGTGACCATAGCCAAGGTATTTGAAACATTGAAGAGGCGTTGCGCTTCACTGTATCCTACAGACAACCCACCCTATTCGTACTTTGCCCTTGTTCAGAAATTCTTCGGCGTCCTTTTCGGTCAAGTCAACTATGACTATGCGTTGTCCCCTATGGTTTTCTGGTGTCAGCCTCGCCATGATTCCGCCCACGCTAGGGAACTCCCTTTTGATGGACTCTTCCACCTCGACCAGATCTGTGACGCAGTCAATGTCTCTTATTTCGATCGTTGCTATCGGCTCGAGCGAGGCTATAGTTGCGCTCTTGCCGTGGACCTTCTTTACTGCGTCGCAGAATGCTTCCCTATTCTCGACCTCTGCTCCAAGTTCGACCAGTATGTGGCGCGACTGCGTTGGTCGTACTACTTTAATCGCAGTGTTGGTGTCTTCGGGCCTTACGTTTCCCCTGATGTCCCGCAGCATCTCCGCGTAGAATTGGCCATCTTGAGGTTTTACGAGCAGTTCCTCCTGCCGGTCTTCGTCGAGGCTTCTTTTTCTCCTGTTTTGCATCAGGTTCTTTTTCTTGTTGGACGTCTGTGCGAACTTTAATTTCTGGCATGTTTTCAAGGAGTTTCTATGCGGCTTCCTTCACTCCTTTTGTAAGCACTACCTGAAACCAGTGATCTGGTGCTTCACACCCATCAAGTGCCTCTTCTTTCCTTCTTTTATCCCGATCTCCCTCGATTGGGCTAGACCCCATTCTTTTATTGATTTTTACAGCTGGAGCTATCTACATGTCGCCTTTAGATTTCGCCCCCAGCGCTTCTTTTGTCTTCTGCTCGTCTTCGGCGTTTAACTAGCTCCTCCGGTAGTGCCCTATGCGGTCTAAGCGCTCCTCTAGTTCAAGGAGCCCAATCTTTACTGCTTTGCTAATTTTTGGGAAGTCGCATGCAGATTGTATTCTTTTCAGAACATCTCCCGCTTTTCGGAATAGCCTTTCTTCTTCGTGTCGCTGGGCGGCAATTGTACTTTGCGACCATCCTTGGAAGAGGTTATCGCTTTTCGTTTACGAATACAGTACTTCCGCCACATTTTCGACGTTGGCGATGCAATCACACAACGTTGTTTTATTTGTCTGGTTGCTCTTTTCTGTTCCTGCCGTAATCTCCTTCTTGGCTTCAGGGTGATTCTTTATTATGCCGGAATTTACGACCCTTGCATTGGTCGCTTGGTAACGATCGCAGCAGTGACCATCGAATTCTCGATGTTCTTTATATTTTCTTCCACCGCTCGAACACCTGAAGCGTCCTGTCGAGTTTCCCGGTTTTCCTTTATAGGACGCTCTGGCGTTCGCATAATTTTTTTGCTACGCCCGAATGTCGCAGGAATCTCAGTCCGGACCAGACTGTCTGTTAATCTTCGTTTTTCGTCCGTCTTCACTGTCATTGTATTTTTGTTCATTTTTGTCATCGTTAGTACTGCTCTTGATGTACTGTTAACGTCGTGGCTGCAACCGCTGGTTGCGTCATCGTTATTACTTTTTATTCCTTTTTTGGGTTTTCTTTTTTATATGTTTTTGGTTGCTCCAGTTTTATTGGATCCCCCCTCGGAGCCGCTATCTCCTTTCGTGTGTATAGTCGCCTTTTTGGTGCCATGGTTATCTTTGCAGAGCAGGGAGGCCATACGAGGGTTGGCACAAGCCCTAATGGGGACAAGTGCTCAGAGCCAGACCAGCGCTAATCGGGAGTCCGTTTTATAAAACCTACACTACCAACTCATTGGCGCGAACTTCGAACGTACTCAGAGGCCTGCCAAGGTTTTACCGGGACGGAGATGGTATGATAGTTGAATTGGAGCCGTTCACACACGAGTGTCACCTCTACGCTACTGTGCAAAGCAACTAGGTCCAAACAATCACATCCGCCAGCCCAAAGCATCAATTCCAGTTCGTTGTCCAAAGCGTAGTCCAGATCCAATCAGAGTCGTTACCCGTCATTCCAGGAGGGAACCTCACGGCGCCCCCTTGCGGGAGTCAATTTAGACATAAGGTATAATGCTTAGGTTAGGAACACTGTGATAGCAGTTTTTTCTTAGGATAAGATGAAGTTTTTGATTGAATTTGATTAGAATTAGGTTATAGCATTTTTTTTTTGTGGTAGGGAGGTGAAGGCATTTATGCCCGCCGAGTCTGGCAGTGTGGGACTCCCATGGAGGATACCTTTGGACTACCCACTAAACACCTCCCCTGTCAATCTGAGAACCTAGCCTGGAACCGTTTGACACATTACTTCAGGCCAGGTCTCGTTTTGTTACGCCGTGGGGCGCCTTCAAGCTGGGGAGTCCCTTTCCTAGCGGGAGGGGAGAGGGGAAGAGGAATTGCCAGAAGAGCAATCCCCCAGCCCCAGTGCCTCCGGCTGCTGTGAGTGTGATGTTTCTAGCTTAAGTAGCTTGCGATAAAAAGTGCTGTGACACACGGACAGACAGGACGCGACTTTAGTAGGGTTTTGTAAAATTATTTTACAAAACCCTAAAAAGCAAAAGTAAATAGTAATTTCTATTATGCACAAATCATTCAAATTATTGAGTAAAACACGATACATAACATACATAGCACATCTATGCTTTGTGGAATTCTTAGAAGCAGGACTTTCCTTTAACCAAGCAAAACGGAACCTTGCAAGTACTGCATTGCCAGATCTTTTTAGGGTTTTGTACTAAAATACAAAACCCTTTTGCAATCACGACCTGTATCCGTCTGTCCGTCCATCTGTGTGCCACAGCAGTTTTTCTCCGAAACTGTTGAAGCTACAGCTATGAAACTTTGTGGAAAGCTCAGAAGTGGTGACTTCTTGAAAGTTTTGGGTTGAAAAAATTTTTCAAAGGGTTTTAAGGGGGGTCTCACCTAAAAGAGAGGTGACACTTCAAAAAAAAATTTTCACCATTGGTAGTCAAATAGGGTGTCATTGGAAAGGTCTTTATGAGGTATTTTCAAGACAAGTCTTAAAATTGCCTTATCAATACCTACCTTTATAAGTAAAACAACAAATACGTGAGAAGTCTAAGCTCACTCAACTTTGTTAGTAATAGTATGATTTATCGATTTTACATTATTTTGAATAAAATCTTAACGGTACCCTTAAATTCAATGTACGCGAATGACTATTTATAAGATTGACCTGACCTGAAAGTTTCACAAAGATCAAATTGTATTTAACGAAGTTATAGCGGTTTGAATTTTCCTGAATTACTATGGAACAATATGCACTCTACTATCATGGAAACATATGGCTATAGAACAATATGCGCTTTTTACCGACTCAGACACTACAGCTTTGCTAGGATTTGCATGAACGTTTCAGGAATGATAGGTATCATGAATATCTTTGAGAATTGGTTCAGCTAGTGGTATCAGTAATCATAAAACAAAATAGTAGCTGCTTTAAATGCGAAGATTGTATAATTTTGAGTTACTTTTCCCCAAATTCAACGTTTAAAGTACATGCTTTTAACACTTGATTCAATTTAATGAATGACCAAAGATAAGCACCCAGAATTAGTACTCAAAGGTGAAACAAGTCGAGGAGGTTGAAGAGAGCTCCTAACAGAAGGGCTTTGAAACCATTCTAGGGTTCGAAACAAATTTTCTAATGCCATGAATGGATGATTTGAATTATTCACCCAATACTTGCTTAAAAACTTGTTCAAATTCATCCAAAGTATGCAGAGTTTTGTTCATAAGCACATAACAGCCGCGATTTTGTTCCATGTTAAATAATTTTTTTGAATGCTAAGCTCATCAAACATATTCAAGTAGACCACTTTTTCTTAAATTTTCATGAAAACCCGAAGAAAATAAAAGTGCCTTGGTCGATTTGAAATATATTTTAACTATCGCCATGTGTTATTGTTTTTGTAATTCCATACAATTGAAATGGGGATAACTCACTTAGTTATGATTTGATTCCATGAAATTTTGTAGGCATAAGGGTCTTATATCATGAAGAGAGAACACTATGAAAATCTCAGAAGAGTAGCAAATAAGATAATTAGAATTAAGAAATGAAAATACTATGACGACCAATTGAGAAGTAAAGATGTAAGTTTAGCGAGCAACAACACAAGACAAGCATACAAAGTAGTGAAAAGCCTGAACGTGATTATCAGCCGAAACTACGCTCTGTCGTGATGACATCGGCAATATCATCGCTGATGAAACCATCATTAAGGAAAGATGGTCATCATATTTCAAGAACCTCCTTAATCCTCCGCACAGCTCCAGAGCATCGGAGCCTATTGATGTCTGCGGAGAGCGTCCATTGGCCCCACCAACTCTGGATGAAGTGTGGTCCATCATCAAAGCCCAAAAGAACAATAAAGCGCCGGGTATCGATGAAATTCCAGCGGAGCTCATCAAATATGGTGGCAGTAGTGTTCATCAAGCTATTCACAAAGTCATCCAGCACATTTGGCAACAAGAAAATATGCCGAAAGAGTGGAGCCAATCAATCATATTCCCTATCTACAAAAAAGCTGACAAGCTACAGAGCGAAAATTATAGAGGCATATCACTACTTTGTACGGCGTACAAAATATTTTCAAAGCTCTTAACAAATCAAATTGGATCATATGCCAACAGTATTATTTTTTTTTTGTGGTAGGGAGGTGAAGGCATTTACGCCCGCCGAGTCTGGCAGTGTGGGACTCCCATGGAGGATACCCTTGGACTACCCACTAAACATCTCCCCTGTCAATCTGTGAACCTAGCCTGGAACCGTTTGACACATTACTTCGGGCCAGGTCTCGTTTTGTTACGCCGTAGGGCGCCTTCAAGCTGGGGAGTCCCTTTCCTAGCGGGAGGGGAGAGGGGAAGAGGAAATGCCAGAAGAGCGATCCCCCAGCCCCAGTGCCTCCGGCTGCTGTGAGTCCCTTTTATATTTCAGGACTGCCCGAGCATAATGTGCGACCTGGTTCCATTTGTCAACCGATTCGAGCATCACTGCAACTATATTATCCGGGGTGAGCTCTCCCGTCTCCCTGTAGAGTTCCCTTCGCAGCCTGACCCATTTTGTACACGCAAAAAATGTGTGACAGGCATTGTCCTCCTCTCCTGGGCAAAACCGACAATCGGGAGACCGTGACTTACCGATCTTGTGCAGGTAAGACTGAAAACACCCGTGCCCGCTCAAAAGCTGGGTCAGATAGAAGTCAGTCTCACCATGCCTTTGATTTAGCCACGGTCTCACATCCGGGATGAGGCGCACAGTTCACCTTCCCTTCGTGTGATTCTCCCAAGACTGCTGCCAATCGTTGAGCGAGCGTTGTCTCACCTCGCGGACAATCATCTCCCTCGCATCCTCGTTTCGGCGCAGGTAAACAGCGCGCAGGTAAACTAGCAACGAGGGCGACAGGTATCACGCCTGCAATCACTCTCACCGCCGAGTCGGAGACTGTTGGATACGAAGATGCAATTCTCAGTGCTCCTCTTCTCTGTACCTGTGCCAATCGTTTTCGGTATACCTCCTTGCTGAGAGCGTCGCCCCATACCTCTGCTCCGTACAGTAGCACTGACCCTACAGCACTCATCAAGAGGCGTCTTCTTGATGGGCTGGGTCCCCCTACGTTGGCCATAAGTCGACTCAGGGCCGATATTCCCGAAGCAGCCTTCTCAGCCGTTGCCCTGATTTGCTCAGAGAAACTCATCTTCGAGTCGATCAGTAGCCCCAGGTACTTCACCACTGGCTTCAATTTGATTCGTATATCTCCAATACTGATCATCCTTACTCTAGGGATTCTCTTTTTTGTCAAGATGACCACTTCGGTTTTCTCCAGTGCTAAACTGAGCCCGCGAGCAGTCATCCAGTCCCTCACTCGGCGCATTAGCGTACCTAGCCTAAGTTGTGCTTGTTCAACGGTGCGTCCGGCGACCAGAGCCGCAACTTCATCCGTATGACCAAGCGCGACTCATCTGGCATCTCAAGTCTCAGTAGCCCGTCGTAAGACACGTTCCACAGGTCCGGACCAAGGATAGATCCCTGGGCAACACCCGATGTAATTTCCATCCTTCGTTGGCCCTATGTCGTGTTGTAGAGCAGGCTTTCGGTCCTTTAGGTAGTTCCTCAAAAGCCGCATTAGATATTCTGGTACTTGAAAAGAGTTTTCCAGCGTGTCCAGAATACCCACCCATCTAGCGGAGTTGAATGCATTCCTGACGTCGAGTGTCACCAACAGGACGATCCGTCGCTTGGTGCGACTATATGCCTCTGCCTTTTGGACCGCGCTCACCACCTTTGCAATCGCATCAATGGTAGAACGTCCTGCTCTAAAGCCGTACTGCCGAGGAGATAGGTCCCCAGCAGCACGAATCGCGTCAGTGAGTCTTCCCTTGATGAGTTTCTCTAGCACTTTCCCAGCCGTGTCTAGCATGCATAGTGGGCGGTATGCAGACGGCGATCCGGGATTTCCCTTCACGAGCCTCGCCACCTTCCATCGTACCGGGAAAACCCCGTACCGTAGGCAAGCGTTGAATGTGCTGAGCAGCAAGTCAGGACAATGGTGATAGACGAGCCGCAACACCTGAGCTGGAACACCATCTGGACCTGCAGCCTTCCTCGTTTTCAATGAGAGAACTGCCTCCTCCAGCTCCAGCTGTATGAAGAGTGGGCACTCTACTGCTGTTTCACCATGGATAGCGTCAACACGGACGGGATGGGCGGGGAAGAGTCCCCGCACTATTGCGTCCATCTTTCCGCGTCATGTATACAAGGCTTCCGTAGGGCACCGAGTTTCCCCATGACCAGCTTGTAGCCAAGGCCCCATGGATCCTTGTTCACATTGTCCACTAGGTCTTGCCAGCAGCGAGCCTTCCTACTGTTGATCAGCTTGCGAAGGCATTTCCTGGCCGACTTATATGCTGCCACCTGCTTGCATGCCTCAACAGGGCTCCGCACCCGTTGAGCCTCACGTCGAAGCTTGTGACACTCCCTTCGCTTTTCAGCGATTTCAGTTGACCACCAGTACACTGGGGGCTTGCCGTGCCGGGGTCTTCGACAGGGCATAGAAGCGCAGCAAGCAGTCGTAATGATGCTCATAGTAGAGTTCACCACGTCTTCAGCTGCCCGTTCTTACGTGCCCTCCGAAGCTCCCTGCAGTGGCTCACCTGCTGTGAGAACCTTGACGAACCTCTCGACGTCCATCCTTCCGATGTTCCATCCAGTTGTGGAAGGCCGAGAGCACGGACGTCGGGAGACAGCATCACTTATCTCAAGCAGAATGCACTGATGATCACTGGCTGAGTAGTCCTCTAATACTTTCCAGTTGTGTATCCTTCGTACTAAGGACTCCGAGGCGAATGTCACGTCCGGTATGGTTCCCTCACAGCCAATACGGCGGAAAGTTGGCGCATTTCCGGAGTTTAGTACGACGAGGGCCGTCCTGGCCGCCATTTCCAGGATTCGTTTTCCCCACGGATCCGTCTGAGGCATGCCCCATTCGATTGCTTTAGCGTTGAAGTCGCCCCCAACGAGCACTTTGCCCTCTGCGTTCGAGACAGCGCCCTCACAAGCATTAAGCTTGGCTTGGAAAGATGATATCGACTCGTTAGGCGTTAGGTACACACTAAAGAAGGTGATCCCTGAGCACCGAACCCGCACGAAACCATCCCCCCATCCACAACTCTCCGCTTGAAAGTCACTGTTCCGAACCCAGATGGCGGCAGTACCAGTTTCATCAGAATACCATAATGCAGGACTTTTACTATGGTGTTGCTCACTCAGCAGCAAGATGTCAGCTTTCATGTCCCTCGCAAACTGCTCAAGCAGATTTTGGGAGGTTGAACTGCGGTGTAGGTTTAGCTGCAGGATGCGGGTCATCGAAGCTCTGATTTGGCCTTGGCTAGGGCTTCCTGGAACACCCGGCATTTTCCTGATCCCAAGACGTGTCCAAAATCAGGTTTTGGATCAGCATCCTTGCAAAGAATACGGTGTGCCTCTTTCGTACACTCTTTTCTTTTATGTCCAATTTCACCGCATTTGTAACATAGGGAACTCCTATCGGGTCCTTTGCATACTTGTGTGGTGTGACCATAATCAAGGCATTTGAAACATTGAAGAGGCGTTGCTCTTCACCGTATCCTACAGACAACCCACCCTATTCGTACTTTGCCCTTGTTCAGGAATTCTTCGGCGTCCTTTTCGGTCAAGTCAACTATGGCCATGCGTTGTCCCCTGTTGTTTTCTGGTGTCAGTCTCGCTCCCTTTTGATGGCCTCTTCTACCTCGGCCAGATCCGTCACGTAGTCAATGTCCCGTATTTCGATCGTTGCCATTGGCTCGAGCGAGGCTATAGTTGCGCTTTTGCCGAGGACTTTCTTTACTGCGTCACAGAATGCTTCTTTATTGCCGGCCTCTGCTCCGGATTCGACCAGTATGTGGCCCGACCGCGTTGGTCTTACTACTTTAATGGTAGTATTGGTGTCTTCGGGCCTTACGTTTCCTCTGGTGTCCCGCAGCACCTCCGCGTAGGATCGGCCATCTTGGGGCTTTACAAGCAGTGCCTGCTGCCGGGGTCTTTGTCGGGGCTTCTGCCTCTCCCGTTTTGCATCAGGTCCTTTTTCTAATTGGGCGTCCGTGCGAATTTTATTTTCTGGCTTTTTTTGAAGTCCGCATCAATAACCAACTCACCGATGCCTTTGACAAAAAAATCGCTCTAAAGCAGGGAGATGGGCTGGCCCCATTGATATTCAATTTGGCTCTGGAGTACGTCTTAAGGAAGCTACCTGTTGATACGCGAGGTACATTACTATTCAAGTCGAGCCAAGTAATAGTCTATGCGGATGATATCAACATTTTGTCACGATCATTTAAAACTGCCAAAGAACTTTTCCTGAAACTCGACAGCGAAGCAAAAAAAGTAGGGCTACAAATCAATGAAAATAAAGCAAAACACATGACGCAGTCGAGGAAAAATACCTCAAATACACAAAATATCACACTTGGCGAATACAGTATCAAAAATGTGGGCAAATATGTATATTTAGGCGCCAAAATAATGAAAACAGGTAATGGAAGAGACGAAATACGCCAAAGAATACAGCTCACAAATAAAATATTTTATTCAGTATTGACGATCTTGAAGACCAGCTGCATACACCGGAAAACAAAGCTCCAAGTATACAAATCTGTAATAAGACATATGTTATGCTATATATTGAACGCCTTTGAGCGACGGGTCCTGAGGTGAATAATCGGAGCGAAGCTAGACGGGGCACAATGGTGGATTCGATACAACCATGGGCTGTATGAAATTTTTGACGAACCGGAGGTCTCAACGATTGTCAGACTGCGGAAGCTGCAATGGGCTGGCCACATGAATCGTAGGATGAACAACGGATACTAAAAAAGGTATTCGTTGGGAGAACTGAAGGCCGGAGACCAGTGGGGAAACCGGGGAAACGCTGGTCAGATTCATCGCTGCTTGGATTTCGAAATTGGAGGACGCGGTCAATGGACCGAGACAGTTGGAGGTAGTATTTGTAGGAAGCTGAGGCCCGCGAGGGGCTGTAGTGCTAAGAAGTAGAAGAAGAAGAAGAAGTTGATGATAGTTGATGATTTTCCAATGAAATTGAGACAGCAGCAAAAGTTAAGTAAATATACAAAAACCGGTAATTCCAACTATATTATAAAATCGAAAAAAGTTTAAGTGAAGGAAAGGGAAAATATAATCAAGAAATAAATAAATAAAAAATATATTGGGAATAGAAACTGGTGGATTGCAAGCAGAAATTTGTCTAAACCGACTGTTTCCAATCCGTGGAAACAACGTGAAAATATCAAAACAAAGCTTGCTTTAAATCAAAGTACCAAAATGCAACGACTTCCATCATGTTTCTATAACTCTACCGGAAACAGTTCTATGTTGCAATGGATAGCCAAGGAATTTAAAAGATTCTCTGGTGATCTATCTATAATTATATCTTAATCAAAAGCAGTTATGGTTAAAAAAAACAACCTGTTCAAAAAATATATTACAATTTTTTTCCAGCCAATTAAATCTTGAATTGAAAACATGTACTATATATATAAGAGTTTAGACATTGATTTGAATGATAGTTATTGTATAACCACACTAACTAAACAAGTTACCAGTGTTACCAGGTGGCCAACATGTCTTCCCCTAGATAGAGCTTCATTTCTCTCTACATTCTGTTCTTCCTCCCTATTTTTTTTTTGTGGACCCAACATGCAATAAAAATGTAAAGGTCAATAATTTTTGCACAAAATTCAATTTTTAATAACTTTTAATATTTATTATACGTAAAATGTAATATAAAAGTGAGATCACAGTGTCAATACTGTCGATATCAAAAAATATCAAGTAATATTCAACTACGATCACAACATTGGTAGATGTGACGCACCGCGAGGAACTAAATATTTCCCATACACTTCTCGGAACGCATCCAAAACCTTGTCAATAAAATCACTCTTCTAAACATTCTCACTCGTGAACCATTTGAACATTTTTTCCGAAGGTTCGAAATGCATGCAGCTTTCATTTAAGGATCTAACTCTCATTACCACATCAGCTGTTGTGATAGCAATTTTATTACGTAATTTGTTTCTTATCAGACCAATGATAGAAGATGCTCTTTCCACTGTAACATTCGAAAAAGATAGTGACAACATTGAAGTTGCAAGTTTAGAGAGGTGTTGAAATCTGCCATCTCCATTTGCATCAGTATATTTCATGATTTCTCCCCAGTATTCATCCGATGAAATTTTGACGTTTATGATGTCCAACCAATGAAGCAAATTCCTTTTTTCTTACAGCTTCATCAACAACATTGCTACCTACAATTTTTTCAAATGCTGCAGCAATGTGAGTAATATCTGCTTTGGAAGGCTTGGAAGAAGTTCAGGACTGAAAATGGCTACGTCTCGAAGGATTGCTATGTTTCGCGGTAATCTTTTTTGAATTTCTTCCGCTAACTCAATAAAGAAATTCCAACATCAACTTTTGATGTCAAACATTTGAGCCAACGAATGCAGATTAGAAGAAGCATTATAAAAGACGTATCCGAAGTTGATGCAATCTACAGGCATCAAATAGTGACGAAATTGAAAAGAACACAAGTTATTTTTATCAGCTTTTTCCAGTTGCTGTGGAATTACAATTTTTTAAGAACTTAGGAAAAGGTATCATTCGAGACTTTTAAAAATTTTAGAGGCTCCGCCGAATCGGACTGGAAAGATTTGTTTGTATTGATGACATCTTTCAAGAAAAAACGCAAAAAATATAAATACAATTGTAATGATTTTCAACATTTCAAGTTCGAACGCGGATTGTGAAGTCAAATGCCTGTAGTTTCAGTGCCCACCTGGCCAATCTGCCGTTGAGATCAGTCTGGCTCATTAGCCATTTCAGAGAAGCGTGGTCCGTAACGATTTCAAATGTGTGTCCCTCCACATAGGCTCGGAAGCGTTTCACTGCCAACACTGCAGCTAGACATTCCTGCTCGGAAACCGTGTAATTTCGCTGGGCTGGGTTCAACTTGTGAGACATGAAGGCTATAGGTCTCTCCTCGCCGTCTTGTGCAACCTGGACTAAGACTGCTCCCACCCCATGTTGACTCGCGTCACAATGGATTGAGAACGGTTTGTCAAAGTCCGGGCTGTGCAGTACGGGGGCTGTAGTCAGACTCTTCTTTAGCTCTTCAAAGGCTCGCAAGCTGGGCTCTTCCTAGACGAATTTACGTCCCTTACGCAGCATGTCGGTCAAAGGAGTGGTAATGGTGGCATAGTCACGTACAAAACGCTGGTACCATCCGCATAAGCCTAAGAATCGGCGTAATTGCTTGGGGGTCTTGGGTAATGGAAAAACGTCAATCGCTTGAGTCTTGTCCGGATCGGTCTTGATATGGCCGTGCCCAATGATGTGACCTAAATACTTCACCTCCGTCATCACGAACTGACTCTTTCGTATGTTGATGGTTAATCTTGCCCTCCGGATGTGTAGAGCCACCTCCTGAAGCAGGTCGATATGTTCGTCGAAGGTCTCGGTTATAAGCAACAGATCGCCCAAGTAAACGAAAACTTGGTGCCGCAAATGAGGTGGTATCACCTTATCCATAAGGCGCGTCATTGTTTGGGGGGCATTGCACAATCCGAATGGCATTGTCACGAATTGATACAGGGGCCGACCTGGGACTATGAAGGCTGTTTTCTCCTTTGAACCAGGGTCTAAAGGAATTTGCCAGAAGGCGTCCTTGAGGTCTAAGCTCGTGATGAAGTGGGCTTTAGGCAACCGACTCAAAATGCCTTCAATCAACGGTAGAGGGTATGCGTCCTTGACCGTGACGGCGTTCAAGCGTCTGGCATCTAAGCATAACCGGACCTTGTTCGGCTTGACAACTAAGGTGACTGGGGAAGCCCACGCGCTCTGTGATTCTTCGATTACGCCTAATGCTAGCATTCGATCCACTTCGGCATATAACGACTTTTCCTTCGCCGGAGATATGGCAAAATGTCTCTGTTTTATGGGTTTAGCATCCCCCACATCTATAGTGTGGAACACCAGGGCAGTCCGCCCGAGACCTTCCTTCTCGTGCGATGGAAAAGCCGATATAGCCGAGTCAAGTCGCAGTTGCTGATTTACATCCAGTGTATGTCGTAATAAGTTAGTGGGTTGAGATTGGTCAGGAGCTGTGGTGACGGACTCCAGGGTCGTACCGGAAAATAGTGCCGGGGCCAAGTTAAATTTTCGAACGAAATCCACTCCTAGATAAAGATTCTGCGTTAATTGAGGTATGATGAAAAATTCCAGAGGTTTAGTTACTCCTTTAAAGGTGACATCCGTCATAATTTTTCCCACTACAGAGTGACGAGTTCCGTCCGCCGTGCTTAACCAGGAGGTGAAATGGCGGATTTGGTCCGCGTGCATTGCCAGTACCTCCCCTGCAAAATCATCAGATATGCAATTTACACTGGCTCCCGTATCGACTAAACCTGACACTCGTTTCTGCAGGAGGTGTACTGACGCATATGGTCGAACGTCATCCCTCAATAATTCGTCTAAGTGTATGTCCTTCAGCACCTTCCTCGACTGCCTGACTTTTCTCCAGAAGCTCCGCATCCGACGCGTGGCTCGCTTTCTTCGCGGTGGGACAGTTGTATCCAACTCCTCAAGGAAGATGCGCTGTCGAGTAGTCAAATAATTCCGCAGCCTGACGTGGAAAGGTTTGACATGCCAAGGAACTTTCGCCTCGCTATCATTTCCCTGCGCGTTGGCCTCGGCGAAGGATGGCGTCGGTTGTGGAACTTCGGGAGAACTGTGTTTAGCGGTGCGAGTCAGCAGAATTGGAGTCATGTTGGGAGCTTGGTCATAGCTAGTGATGGGGTCAGGATTGGTTCGTCCGGGGTTTAGGAGTGCCGACGGGTGGTCGCGGCACTCGGTGGCAAGTTTTTTCGCATTTTGCAATTCATGTTATATTTTCTATGCTTTTCCTAATTAAATTTCAACAATTGAACTTATTAGGGATTTATATTGAATGGTATGTTAAACTTGTGTATAGTACGGTTGAAATTTTTAAGATACGTAACGGATTATACTACATAAGCAAACTATTATCGCCGATTAACTTTTGATACAAAATTATGCCTGATGTATGAATGTGTTTGTTATTGTTATTCTTTTTACTCCGACACATACTCCTACGTGCGTGTATATATTCAATTGAATATTAAGCAAGGTACTTGTATATAAAATTCATTAACATATTCATACTTAATACTTGAAAACATTGTTCATTATATTGTTTTGTTTTCTAGGTTATGCGGACATGCAACTAAGGAACAATTTTTAATGTTTCAACTCGTAATTAATTAATCTTAATGTTGAAAATAAATAGAATAAACCGTAGGGTGTATATTACAATATGAATTTTAAATGTATCCGAAATTATGACCAAATTTCAACGAGATTAGTGTATACTAGTTACAAAAATAGTGGATCTAAATTTTCAACGATTTTGTTTTCCGATGTTCAAAAGTGTGCTGATAATAACATGATCTCCATTATCGCTTTTGTTTTGATTTGTTCTATTTCTAAGAACTTATATTTTTAATATTTAAGTTTTAATTTAATAGTATAAAATAGAGTAATATGCAGTTCGTAAATTCTTATTACAAAAGTGGGTGTGCTTTCATATTCAAAAGTTTCCTTGTGTATATATTTTTTTTTAAACTGTATTCAATGCCGGTAAAATAATCAATTTTTGAAAGCGGGATTCGAAAACAAACGATTAACATCAATGAATCGAGAGATATAAAATTTTCTCTCAATAGTTAACGACCGCATTCGATTGTATATTCTTCTATATATATTTATCCTAATTGTTGTCAAATTTCAGTAGAAAGAACTAAGAAAATTTGTAAGCACTCATGTTTCAAATTTCCCGACTTCCTAAAGATTGTTGTTTTCTTACAAATAATAACGTTTTTTTCTTCATTTTAAATAATATGTTCATTACTTAACTCTTCTTCGCCCAGGAATACAAATATCAAACAAATTAAATTAATATTTTATCAACACTATACCGAAAGCTGTATTTATTTTTCATTTTCTGTCTATGAAATTGATTCTTTTGTGCTATGCTTAGCAATATAAATTATTTGGTCAATTGTAGAAACATAAAAAAAAACAATAGGGTGTAGCTCAGTTTTAATCATCATTGTCCTGTTTTGTATATGCCTTTCCAAAAGAACGAATTCAAAGGCAAGAAACCCAGTATATGTCCTAGAAACGCAGGTGACTTCGATCAGAATGTATGCTTTCGCAGACGGCTTTAGTGAAATGTAGCTAAGAATAAAGGTCAATCATAACACTAAAGGCACAAAGCCTTTCAATGGTATCCACTTTGAAGTATAAATGATTGCTTTAAGTTCTTCCAACTGTCAACTTTCCGTCGAAGTAATCTTTAATGAAACAATAACACTGAACCAAACCTGAATTAAAAACATAATAATTAAATACCTTTCCCAAGCAAATATGCTTCCAAAAGTTGAAATACTGCCCATACAATAATAAAAGATTATGAATCGTCGCCAGATTCCTGTTTTGCAGCATTATCAAAGAAATTCTTTTGCATTCATCTTTGTTTTTGTTACTAAGATTTGATTATGAACTAACCCCTTGTTTGTTTTAAAAATATTTTGGAACAATTGATGTTGGTCTTAGGTTATGTAATGGTATTTATTTGAAATAATCTAAAAGCAGATCAACACGCTAATATTCCTAGCTAGCTAATATTCTACCTAGCTACCTACTATCTTGGCAGTGTGATTATTATCCTACATCTACAGGAGCGAAGTTTTAGATCAGTGACTTATGTGACATTCGAATAGATTAATTAATGAAATCAATTTGTAACTTGCATATTTGAGCACATCCGAGTTGAAGTTTCGAGAAAGTGAAGCAACAATTGGTTTCTATATGTTTTAATTTGACTGATTGTTTTATTATGTACCACATTTCACCAAGCCAAAAGACCTCTACAGGTGTATTCGGTGCTCTAAACGTTGAAGATCTGAAGCATAAAATTGGGTAGATACGATTCCGAATCCAGGGCATGCGACCGACATGCACTTAAGCGCGCCTATCAGTTAAAGTCTAGTACATACATATTAGCTTACCAACTGCATATTCTGGGAAATTCTCTCAAGGTAACTATTTCACAATAATTAATATACGCAACCCTTCCCGGTGAAGACTGCATTCTGTTTCTTCAGCATGTCCTAGAGTGAGACTCAGCTAAATATATTTTCATAATATTCCATTCACGATCAAAGGAATAACCGCAAAATGTTCAAACTATTATTCCCTTAAATGATAAACCACAAAAACGAAAATTGCTCAAGCTAAATGAGTCCTTCGCATCCCGGAAATCAATGGATATTTTCCTTCAAAACGGATATTGAACGATGTCAGGCATTACAACATCTAAAAATCTTTGACTAGGATATAAGACTCAACAAATATTAAGCCAAATCAATAAATTATAAAACAATCTTTCTATATCGGACCTAAATAGCATGGCAAAGTGCGCGTGACAAGGAAATTAAATCAGAAAATATTTTCTGACATATCTTTCCTTTTACATTTTTTTTCCTTCAAACAACAGTCAACCCATCATTACTAATAATATATAGTCAAACGTTAATAATAAATGCATGAACATTTACTACTGTTTCATTATATAACTAAATTTTCTTACTTTCTTTTTGACAAGTAACATTTACACTCATTTCTAAGAACAGCGGTACCTTGCTTTCAATCAAACAGAACGTTCTCTACATTCTTGAACCCTATATTAAAGGAGTTGGCGAAACAGTAATGCAGTTGTAAAGCATTTCACATCTTAATTCGCAACGCGCTCTCTAGCTTAATATACATATATGTATACATCTTTCAATCAGGCACATATGAGAATAAGCTTATGCGGAGCAACAGTACAAAAGATCCTCGGAGCGATCAAACGCAACGCCACTTGTCAAAGATTCCAACTGTTAAAAACAAACGGTACCGTCATTTTTTTGTTCGCACTTATGTTTCGCTACGGAGCATACTCAGCGCTTTCCGGCGCAGGGTTTTATTCTAAACAGCAGAAAGTAAATGTTTTTGAAAACTTACAGCAGTGGTTTACAATACACTCAGTTCTTTACCTGTGAGTTCAGTCACCTCCAGCGCCACTTCTTCACTTGTTACACTGTATTGGCGATTGTGCACGTGGGGCCAAATATCCCCATCTGGGCTAATTGCTCAAATTCCACAGTTACATGAATCCCTAGTCACAGCAAGGGGAGATTGATACAATGTTGTCCGGCCCTATTGTAGCCCTTTCTACTGCTTCCTACAGCATATGCGCACACCCGGTAAAGTTCACTTTCACTCACAAACGGGACGAAAGGCGCAGCGACGTGTAAAATTACTTTACCACTATGTAATACCGGAGCTTTCACTTGTCAAATTGACTACTTTGTTTTCTCCTCGGACAAAACAGATGTGCGGAATGGAACGCCACATGGCGGCAATGTGCATTTTTATTTGTCGCCAGTGGCATAGTGTTTTGATGGCAACGGTGGAGGGGGGCATTCCCAGATGGATATGTCTCGAAATGTGTCGGGGTTTTGATTAATATTATGTTTCAAATATTTATATCCACAGATCTAAATATTTGGAAAGAAAAAAAATATTTTCTGTGCAACGATATCCGCACGAAAGATGAAGTCCGCTTGCACCTCGAGGTCATACCCATCTGGCCGGGTGCAAGGGTTCGGGATCGGAATCCTTCGATTCCCGGGCGTAGGCGTCACATTACACAATTTGTTGCCAACGTCTCGATACATTTGATAAAGCGTATCTGCCTTAAAACCTGGCTCTTCGTGTTCAGATAACTTCACTTCTTCGAAATGTAACTTTAGGGTATCCCATTGGTCTAAAATTGTTTCATTCGCATACAGCCATGCCAACCATCTAATACTATAATTTTGCAATTTTTCGGGGGGTATTTTCATTCATAATTTTGAACAAATCAGCGTATTTAATGTTTCTCATCGTACTTTTTGAAAACCAATTATGACTATCTTTGACTAAAGTATCTAAATATTTCGACAAAATATCGCACACTTTCTCCGCACAAAGATGTAAGGAATGACATAAACATTTAATTGTAATCAAATGAGGTATTTTCTTAGTCAGACGAGATGATACTGAATTCACAGCAGCGGCCATAGCATTGGCTCCATCAATTCTAATCCCAATTATATTTTTCAATTTCGAATTACCTTTCCCCAACTGTGTAATGATATTATTTGTCAATACCTTAGCAGTTCCTGATTCTAGTTCTAGCAAACAGTAAAATTTCGTGCAGACTTTCTTATAATTTTTGCTAAAATATCGAATCATGATGCACATAACTTTTTTCTCGTCAACCATAGTTCTTTCATCAATAATTAATGAATACACCGAGCTACCAATGTCTTCCAGCAAATCTTCAAGTAAGCATCGTGAAAGAACGTTTAAAACGAGACCTGAAAAAAAAGAAGAAAAATTAACATTTATGTAAAATATCATTCAGGTAACATATCAAAATTATAAATCTAGAATTTTGTTTACTAGATATAGCGACGTAAGTGTGCAATATTTACCGGTGCATTTGTGCGGTGGAGTTTGGTTTTTGATAATGTCTCAGAACCAGAATCCAGATCACTAAAGACCTCGCTGAGATGATCGATTGTGTTTATGGAGCAGTCCTCAGCTATAAAAGCAGCGATCTTCAACTCTGTCCGTTTTCGTTTTTCGATCTTTCGTCCGTTATTTTTGACGTTTTGAGGCATTCTTGTCAATTTCTACAGTTATTTGCGTGGAATTTAGTCTTAGCATGATCTACGAGACTTTTTTTATGTGCTGTTATGGTTTTTGAATAATGTAAACAGTATGCGGGTGAAGCATCTCCCATCTGCTGTTTAAACGAACCTTAATGAAAAAAATTTTGGTCAATTTTGCTTGGAATTAGGGCCACTGATTCTACCCATTTTTTCAGCCAATCTTACCTTTGAACAATGGTTTGCTTTCCCACGATTTAGTATATTTTTACTAATATTTTGGAGTTGACAGAAAAGGATGCATTTTATTTACATTTACTCAAAACTTGATTGAACTGGACGAATCAAACTTTAAATACCTTCATAAAGGTCAATAAATTCGCAGACTAAAACAATACGATGCACGGTTCACATTGATCAACCACCGTCGAAAAATGTTTGGTATGAATGTAGGCTTATTATTGAACGTGGGACACACGGTATGATAAGCACGACACAGCTTTGTGACTCACAATATTTTTCACATTCTCGGAACGCATCCAAAAACTCGTCAACAAAATCACTCTTGTATACATTCTCACTCATGAAGCATTTCAACATTTTTCCGTATGTAGTGTATGTATGCTGTACGAAAAACAGATCTAGTAGTACCCTGGTGCTGTTAAGGACCTTTTACAACAGGCCAGTCAATATCAATTAAAAATACTGGCTGTCCAGGAAACGAATCGGACTGGAAATGACATTCAAGACATGAGATCGTACACAATATACAAAACTGGGAAGCCTACTGGAAAACGAGAATTCGGAGTGGCCTTCATTGTTGATAGGGAGTGCAAATCACACGTTATTGATTTTAAGGCAATAAATAAATGGTTGTGTTCGATCCGTATGAAAGCGAAATTCTTTAAAATCTGGCTGATTGATATTCTCGCCCCGACTGAAGAAAAGAACGAAGAAACGAAGGAAACGTTCTACAATCACATGGAAAGACTGGTTGACTCATTGTCTACAAATGACACAAAAATAATTCTGGGTGATTTCAACGCTAACGTTGGCAATGAGCTATCTCATCGGAGAACGCCTGGAGGATATAGCCTCCACGATGAATCAAATGACAATGGCCAGCGTCTGATTGACTTTGCATGTAGCAGAAATCTAGTCATACGTTCGATTTGCTTCCCACATCGACGCATTCTTAAAATGACCTGGGTATCACCGGATAGCAACACACAAAACCAGATCGATCATGTTCTCTTATCCAACAACGTTGGGCTTCGAGCATATCTGACGTTCGTACACACCGAGGAGCCAATTGTAACTCAGATCATTACTTGATCAAATTAATCTATCGATCTCGTATGTAAAAGGCATATTCGGCGAAGACCAGTCCGCTGCAAAAATTTAACATCAAAAGGCTCCAAACGGTGCCTGTGGCCGAAAATTTCACGGATACCCTCAACAACTAGCTTGCTTCCATCTTATTAGACGCATCGTTAAAGACGAGCAACGAGCTCTGAATGGAAGTGAAAGTGGTTATTAGGACCGTGGCAGAACAGACGATCGGATATCAAGCCCGGCGCAAGAGGAATGATTGGTTCAATGATGAGCGCCAGAATGCGTTAGATAAAAAGAATCAGGCGTACAATGAATACGTAGGTAGGAAAACCAGGACGAAGAGAGAACACTTTGAAAATCTCAGAAGAGTAGCGAATAAGATAATTAGGATTTAGAAAAGAAAATACTATGACGACCAATTGAGAAGTATAGACGTAAGTTTAACACAAGCCAAGCATACAAAGTAGTGAAAAGCCTGAAACGTGGTTACTAACCCCAAACCACGCTCTGTCGTGATGGCATCAGCAATATTATCGCTGATGAAACCAAGATTAAGGAAAGATGGGCATCATATTTTAAGAAACTCCTTAACTTTCCGTGCAGCTCCAGAGCATCGGAGCCTATAGATGTTAGCGGAGAGCGTCCATTGGCCCCACGAACTTTGGATGAAGTTTGTTCCTCCATCAAAGCCCAAAATAATAATAAAGCGCCGAGCATCGATGAGGTTCCAGTGGAGCTCATCAAATATGTTGGCAGTAGTGTTCATCAAGCTATTCACAAAGTCATCCAACACATTTGGTAACAAGAAAATATGCCAAAAGTGTGGAGCCAATCAATTATATTCCCTATCCACAAAAAAGGTGACAAGCTACAGTGCGAAAATTATAGAGGCATATCACTACTTTGTACGGCGTACAAAATATTTTCAAAGGTCTTAGAAAATAAAATCGGATCATACACCAACAGTATTATTGGGGAGTATCAAGGGTGTTTTAGAGCAGGCAGCTCAACAATAGACCAATTGTTAACAGTCAAACAGGTATCTGAAAAGTGCTGGGTGTTCAACATAGGCGTTCACCAAATTTTCGTTGCCTTCAAGCAAGCATACGACAGTATTGATCGTAACGTATTGTACCAAATAATGCTTTGCTTTGGCATCCCAGCTAAATGAGTCCATCTTACCAATGACGTCGACGACCTTTCAAGTCCGCATCAATAACCAACTCACCGATGCATTTGACACAAATATCGGACTAAAGCAGGGAGATGGGCTGGCCCCATTGTTCTAGAGTACGTCATAACCTGTCGATACGCGAGGAACATTACTATTCAAGTCAAGCCAAGTAGTAGCCTATGCGGACGTCATAAACATTTTGTCACGGACATTTACAACTGCCAAAGAACTCTTCCTGAAACTCAACAGTGAAGCAAAACTAGTAGGGCTACAAATCAATGAAAACAAAACAAAGCTCATGACGCAGTCGAGGAAAGATACTTCAAATACACAAAATATCACACTTGGCGATTACAGTATCAAGTATGTTAGCGAATTTGTGTATTTAGGCACCAAAATAACGAAAACGGGCAATGTAAGAGACGAAATACGCCGAAGAATACAGCTCGCAAATAAAATATTTTATTCAGTATTGACGATCTTGAAGACCAGCTGCATACACAGGATAACAAAGTTCCAAGTATACAAATCTGTGATAAGACCTGTGTTATGCTATGGGTGTGAAAAATGGACCCTAACCCAAGCATCCGCAAATATATTGAACGCCTATGAGCGACGGGTCCTGAGGCGAATAATTGGAGCGAAGCTAGACGGGGACCAATGGCAAATTCGATACAACCATGAGCTGTATGAAATTTTTGACGATCCGGAGGTCTGAACGATTGTAAGACTGCGGAAGCTGCGATGGGCTGGCCACATGAATCGTATGGATGAACAACGGATACCCAAGAAAGTATGCGTTGGTAGAACTGAAGGCTGGAGACCAGTGGGGAAACCGAGGAAACGCTGGTCTAACTCGGTCGACGAAGACAGTTCATCGCTGCTCGGATTTCAAAATTGGAGGACGCGGTCAATTGACTGAGACAGTTGGAGGCGCTGTTTGCAGGAAGCGAACGCCCGAGAGAGGTGTAGTGCTAAGAAAAAGAAGTAAACAATTTTGCACAAAAATCTTTTTTCGAACCCCCTAAATTTTTGCGTTCTCCCTAAATTCCCTCCTAAATGATTCGACCCCCTAAAGCTCTCCCCAAATGAGAAAAAACCCTTAGATTTAGGTGGAATGCCGTAATTTGCCAACACTGCAAGTAACAAATCTGGGATTAATTTTCCTACATTTTATTAGTAGTAGTATTTACAGGTACTACAGGGTTTTCGCATAAGAGGTGCTGTTTTGATATTAAAAGAAAAATGCCGTTTTATAATATAAATAGTGAAAAATAATATCAGGCAAATGCCCACCATGACCACGCTCACGGGACCATATCCTTCTCATGAAATTTTCCACAGCCAAATCGCAAAGTGACTGCCCCATGTCCTCGATAGCCTTACGAATTCTATCTTTGAGGTCTTGAACCGACGCTGCGCTGTTGACGTAGACCCAAGGGAAGAAGTCGCAAGGTATTAAATCACAAGATCTCGGTGGCCAATTGTGATCACCTCTTCGAGAGATAACACGGTCCGGAAACTTTTCCCGTAAAAGGTTAATCGTTTCGTTGCATGTGTTGCACGTGGCACCATCTTGTTAAACCATCCAATTCCGGCCATAAAAATCATTAATTATCTCTCGATAGCGCAATCCATTCACCATAACTGTTGCTCCAGCCTCATTTTCGGAAAGTAGGGTCCAATGACTCTGCCGGAGCATAAACCGCACCAAACAGTCACACGAGCTCCAGATGCGACAATTTTGCTTGTTGACGAAGCCACCGAGGTGAAAATGAGCCTCACCACTCAAGATAATTTTTTCGATGGAGTTCCGGATCATTTTCATGCATTTCAAGGACGCAATCAGCAAAGACACGACGTTGTTGATGATCAACCGGCTTGAGTTCTTGTGTTAACTGAGCTTTATAAGCCCTAAGATCTAAATCTTTGTGCAAAATACGGTGTAATAACGTTTGTGGAATGCCTAATTCCAAAGAACGACGAAGAATGGACAAACCTGGGTTTTCTTCAAGACTTTCGGCTACACTAGCAATATTCTCGGCTGTTCTTGAGTGACGTGCACGGGTTTTATTCTTCATATATCACTAAATTATTCCACCAGCTCGAATTTTTCCACCAATTTCTGTATTACGATCCGACAAGGTGCTTCACGACGAACCAAAAATGTTCGAGTTTTACGAACCGTCTCTGCCAAATTTTCACCATTTTTATAGTGAATTTTAATAATTTCAATGCATTGTTGAAGCGTGTATCATTCCATTTTTATCAATGGCATAGTTTCTACTTGTCAAATGTCAAAAAATGACAACTTCAAAAGTGACATCTGCCGAAATAGTGGACTTAAAAATAACAACTCTTATTGGATAACCCTTTAGTTGCAGACATATTGTATAAATTTACCCTTAAAGCTTACCTTTCACAACTTGATAGTGATAATTTCCGATGTAACGAGCTTTCGGCTATAGTAAACTTAATACGCAGTCTTTGGAATCTCACTATAGGCGGGTTACACTGTATTATTAAAAGTCTTACACTTCTTACACAAACACAATTTCATAGCACTTTAACTCCTGAATTGTTGACTGAGTACCGCGAATACCAAAAGTGAAACCACAAATAATGCAATATTACTATTTTTCGTTTGCATCATGTGCTCAAGTCAAGTCAAGTCAAAAGCGCTTTATTTAATACCAATCGTTATAAATTTTTAAAAGAACATAAAGCAAATTCCAAACAATAAAACTATAAAAAACTTAATGGGCCGAATGGCTCTCTAAATTTATACGTTATCAGTTAAACACATTTAATGAAAAAAATGCACTTACAAATTTAAATTAATTAAGATTATTAGATATTTTTTGATTCAATTGGAAACCAGCATTATTCAAAAATTACTTATACTACTAACACAACAATGAACTTATATCCTATACCTAATATGTTACACCCTAATTCTAAATAAGTTCAATCAAAAAAAAAAACGTTACCTTATATTCAAACCTATACCTAATTTATAATACAAATAAACAAAAACACTAGATGTAGCAATAATGAGATGAATCTAAAAAACTAAGTAACGAGGAAAAGCACAAAAACAGAAAATAAACACGAATAATTTAGACATTGCCATTCAGCCACCAATACCTAGATTGCTCCATCTCAGCTCCACCAGCCTCAACGAATCTAGCAAATGAGTATCTCCATTGGAATTGTTGGTCTCGTGAACTCAGATTCGGAGGATATTTTATCTTCTTATCGGTGGCCCGTCGATATATGTGATATATGATTGGGACGCCGTCAGAATCAAAAACATATCGATTCATGTCCAAATACACGAATGCTTCTGGAGGAACGAAGCCAGTAGTGAGGCAAGTCACAATATACCCGTCTGTAGGGTGGAACGGCTGTGAAATCCAAGGGTTTTCACTCACAGTTACAGATCTTGCGATATGATTCCGAAGAAGTTTCAATATGAAGATATCGACTCTTTTCACTTGAGCGGTTTGATAAATTTTTCTCTTCGATATATAGCGCTTCCAATCTGTCTCAGGCTTTCTGTACAAACCAGTACAAGCACGAAGACATTTCCTTTCGAAAACTCTTAATCTTTCCATTGTACTAGCACTCTGGTTGTACCAGATCTGGCATCCGTATGTCAAAACTGGCCTAACCAGGGTCTTGTAACAAATAACTTTGACTTTTTGATCAATGTATCTAGAATGAAAGAGTCGATGATTTTGAAAAGTTCAGTATAGTACAGATACTGATCGAGATGAACACCGAGGTATCGAACACAGGATTTATGTGGAACCCGTTCTGAACTACCCTCACCAGCCATAATCTGGAAATCCTTCCAATTACGTTTCAGGTCTTGACTGGCCCCCTGCAGTGTTGTCCGAAACAAAATTGTTTCGCACTTCTGTGCATTGATTTTCATTCGCCAATTGTCGGTGTAGAGCTGCACATCATTAAACATTTTTTGAAGATTGCTCTGAACTATTGTAGCTTTTCGGTCTGCCGTATAGATGATCAGATCATCAGCAAACGCTACCAATGATCGCGTTGGCGAGACATTAAAATCAAAGCTGTTCAATAGCTTGCGAATGAATATTGAGAAAAGCAGGGGCGCAGTAACTGTTCCCTGCTGTAGACCATTCAAGACCTTGAATTCGCGCATTGTTGTCAAATTTCCATCAGTTGCAACAAATGATTTCCCGTATAACATATTACACATCATGGTGACAATGTGTCTGGGGAACCTGTCCTGAAGAAGTTTGAAAACCAGTCCATCTAACCACACCGTATCGAAGGCTTTCTCCATATCAATGAGACATGCTCCAACACATTCTTTGTTGTTTAGTTTCCAACAGATGTCTGAGGTTACTTTCGTTATTGCATGTATGGTCGAATGCCTGGCACGAAAACCAAATTGGCAATTAGGCATTAACTCATATTTCTCAATGTGGGCGTTTAATGCTCTGTTGAGTATCACTTCAAACACCTTGCTGATGTTAGGCAGCAAGCTGATTGGGCGACAGCTTTTAGGGCATGAAGATTATTTTCCTTTCTTCAAGATCGGAAATACCTTAGCTTTTTTCCACTCATTTGAGAAATATGAATTGTTCAACATGTTGTTGAACAATATGCAATAATTCCTAATAGCGACCTCAGGCAAATGTCGGAGAACTATATTTGGAATACCGTCAGTACCACAAGATTTCTTGTTGTTTATTCTGCGAAATATGAAACACAAGTCTTCATAGCTGACAAAACAATCAATAAGATTCTAGCTGGGTATGAGGTCAGATGTTATTGTTTCATCGAAATGAAGAATTGATTGGCCGTTCGGAAACTTTTGCTTCAACGACCTCCGAAAATATTTCATTCCTTCTCTCTGGGTTTGGCGGATGAACCAATTCAAAATGTGTTCCAATCAGGACAAGTTTCTGCAATTCATCACATATAATCCTGTTTCCATTTCTATCCGGAGTCGTCCTATCAATCTCGATACCAGCTCTATCGAGAAGATTTATCTCATCACTAGCGACTTCAAGATTCGTTACCTACACTCGAGACTTCCTGCGGAATAAGCTATTCACTTTCGCGAAAACGCCATCTGGGTCCTGTGGGCTAATACCCCTCAGTTTTTCCGCCCATTGATTGCTGACCTCACTCCTGAAGTATGAACGGATTAAGTTCCGGACATTCTTCAGGTGTAATTTCAACAAAGCCAACGAGGGATGGTTGTAGTCCAAAAATCGTCGATAAATATTGTTGACGCGGGTGAGAAGAAGGCTTTTCAATCTTTTCAACCTTGCGATGGTTGGTGTTTCATATCATTCCATATTGTTTCGATGTTTAATCTTGGGAACAACTTTCTCAATCGTTTCCAACGTCAGCTTCTCTAACTTCGACAAATAGAGATCTATTTCATCGTCAGTTAGATTTCTGTTATTAGGAACCATTGAGCAAGAGTTGCCATCATCAGAAGAGGGACATTGCTTCTGGTACTCCCGATCAAACTTCTTTTGAAACTTTCCCCAGTCTGGTTTTTTTTGAAATTCAACCGATGGTTTTCATGTTGAACTGGAATGAGGAAGAAATCATCCCTTTGATGATTGATTTCCATTACGATTGCGTTATGGTCGCTATCGTAAGGAAGCACCTGCAGTTTCCGTTGAGCACTATTAAAGCTGAATTCCAGTCTTGCGTCAGCAATGCAGAGGTCCAAATATGAATTTGTCCTAGGGTATGTTGGGAACTCCGACCCATATAGGTTGCACCTGTATTCAATTTGGTTCTCTGTTATCCATGATTTCAGGAATACACCTCTTGGATTATTGGTGGCGTTTAGCCATGATGTATGCTTGGCGTTCAGGTCACCAGCAAAAATATAGTAATTATGCAGCCTGTTCAATTCAAGTATTACAAACAAGGAATTGAGTTCCTCCTTGAACTTGAGAACATTTTGACCAGTTGCATAGGCAGACATAACGAAGAGGTTATCCCCACCTGGCAGTGAAATTTTGATGACGGACACTTCAAGAAATTCAAAGTTTTTGAATTCGACTTTTTCAATATTTTGGAAACAATAGGGTCTTGTAACCAATATCCCGGTGCCACCTCCCCCATCACCTATTACCCTATCGTTTCTTACGAGTGCAAAATCTGTGAATTCCATGGAATGCCATGAATTGAGGTGGGTTTCAGTGAGAAGTATGATGTCAGGCTTTTGCTTAACAATAAATTCAAGGAGATAATCACGTCGATGTATAGCATCGATAGAGTTGACGTTGATCGATATGAGGCGAAGCCTATCCATGGGAATATGACTGGATGACAAGTTATTATTAGGCATTTGAAAGACCTAAACGCTGAAAAGCAAAGTTAATTTTTGAAACTTGTTTGTCGATTCTCTCCGATAAAGAATTAAGTTGCTGGTAAATTTTGAGAAGCAGCTCATTATTGTCACTTACATTAATTACATTATTTCCAGCATTTTCTGCTGGTCCTCTAGCGGCGAGTGCAAATGATACTCCGGGCTTGACGAAGTTGGAAGGTATGATATTACAGTGTACTTGTGTTTGCTTTGGAGCAAATTTAACTTTTGCATCTTGATTTATTTATTTATTTATTTATTACATCTTACAGACTAAACAATCCAATCACAAAATGGAACGCAAAGAACAATCAGCAAAATTTAAATGAAAAAGAATACTAAAACGTCGATAATTAAAAGTTAAACTAGCAGTAACTCTCTTAGTTTTTTCTTAAATGCTATGTAAGAAGAGGGGAAAGGACCAAGCTCGAGATTATTATGATTTCGTACGATTCTTAAGATTGGTGAATAGAAATATAAATCAGTTCTAGCATATGGTATAACGAAATAAGAATTCATCCGAGATGAACGAGATGTTTGTCGGAAACGCAGCTCAGAAAAAATATTTAACGGGACTTGATGGTAGCAGAGTTTGTACAAAAAACATTGGTCTAAATAAGTTCGTCGGGATATTAGGGATGGAAGAGATAGGAAAGATAAACGACTTTCATAAGGTTGATACGACAAATTAAACTTAAGGAAAAGAAAATGCGTAAACTTTCTTTGGACAGTTTCTAAAGAAGTCACGAGATAGGAATATCGGGGGGACCAGATAACAGAACAGTATTCAAGCAAAGGCCGAACAAGACAAACAAATAGGCGGACAGAAGAAGAGATGCTATTGAATTTATGTAAATGTCTAAGGATAAACCCGGAAACTCTAGACGCTTTAGTAATCACATTTAAAATATGTGCATCAAATTTGAGTTTTGGATCAAAAATTACTCCAAGGTCTTTATGACTGAACACTTCAGAGAGCAAAGCATCATTTAATATATAATTAAAATTAATAGGAGAGTCCTTAAGAGAAAAAGTCATTTTATGACATTTAGTAGTGTTAAGACATAAATAATTTGAAGCACACCATTCATTTAGAGCATTCAAATCATTTTGGAGGAGCTGACAGTCTAAATGGGATTTGACTGCTCGAAATACTTTGAAGTCATCTGCATACAATAGGCACGAGGAATTAATTACAAAGGGAAGATCATTTATGAACAGCAGAAAGAGAAGAGGCCCAAGAATTGAACCTTGTGGAACGCCAGATGAAGGACAAAAAGGACTAGACGTAATACCAGAGAGACTTACTCAACAGGGACGACACGATAGATAAGATGACATCCAAGATAGAAGAGCACCCGAGATGCCAAGAGCTTCAAGCTTACGACAAAGAAGTAAATGATTCACAGTGTCAAAGGCCTTGGAGAAATCTGTGTAGATCACATCAACTTGCAGTTGGTTATCCAAAGCTCTTGCAATACTGTTTGTGAACTCCATTAAATTAGAGGTAGTGGAGTATCCTTTGAGAAAGCCATGCTGCTCTGGAGCAATAATAATAATATAATGATATCGGCAGCATTCTCGATATGATGCTGGGTGACCAAAAACACCGCAGTTAACACAGTATAATTTTTCTTTAGGCTCCGTCTGAGACAATTTGCACTCACCGGGAGCATGAACGTCTTTGCATTTAAGGCAACGATAGTGCATGGCACAATTGGCAGCCGAATGTCCAAATCTTTGACACCGGTAACACTGGTTGACTTCTCTTCTCTGGAGGCATTCCCACCTCACCACTCTGAAATTCAGGTACCTTATTTGTTGAAGGGCATTTGGACTGCTCTTATTTGCAATTTGTACCAGGTAAAGTGGTAAATTCTTCCTTTCTATGGTCGACCTTCTTGTCGCAAAGGCTTTGACTGAAACAAAATCAATATCTGGTGCAGCTTTCTTGAGCACCTGAAGAAGATCGACTGTATCCTCTCCGCTGTCCAAACCCTTCAACAAGAAGGTCTGATTCTTTTCACTTTTTGGGGTATAGGTGAAGTGTGGAACCTCCCCAGAAATCAGCGCATATTTGGCTGACTTGAAATCAACCAGTGATTTCGTCCTTATAGTTAATTTTTCGGCATTAACTCTTTTGATTTCGAAATTGGCCAGTTTATTTTCGGCTGCCAATAGCCGAACCGTATCTTTCCCGGTCTGTCCGAACACGTTGATTGGCGGAACTTTTTCTGTCTTGTTGGAAGCTGGTTTTTTCTCCTTATTTTTGTTCTTAAAATATTGAATAAAATTAACCTCATTATCTTGATTAAAATTACCTCCGATGTTTTCTTCAATTTCCATATCTTCGGTTAATCCCTCCAGCGCTGCAAAATAATTTTGGCTCTCGTTGGTGCCACCAACAATTAGAACTTCCTCTGGATTTACTTGCTTTGTACTTTTCTTCGGCTTTGTTACCTGTTGCCATTGATTTTGTGGCTGCGTCTTTTGAGGCTTCATCCCTTTTTTGAAAAGATCCTTGAGGGACTGTATCTCTTGCCTTAGTTCATCATTTTCTTTCTGCAATTTGGCCATTTGTTGATTGTCCGCTATTATTTGCAGCTTGCACCCTCCATCTACGGAGTTTTCTTCGTGATGTTTTCTTTTGGTGATTGTCGCCAGTTTCGTATTCGTCGTTTCCCCAGGTTGCCACAACGGTGGGAAGCCGACGGGCTCCTACATACCAGCGGCGAAATTTTCTTTGTGAATTTGTTTTTCGTTACCAATCGAAGTAAAAATATTCGATAGAAATTTCCTGAGTCGATTACTTCGACAATATAAGATTTTTCCGATAAAAATTAACTTCGGACTAACGTTTTTAAAAAATTAATTTAATTTTTGAAAACTTTTGACAGGAGCGATTTTTGCATCATGTGCTCCACATCTTTCATCTTTAGTCCACCATCCCTTGGGTCGGAAAATTCAATGTGACCATAAGCTAATGTAAGCAAATAGATTAAAACTTTTCAGCCCAGCCAGGTATGAGCAGGTAAAAGTAGTCTTTTACTTATCAATCGTTTTTTATGGTCTTTTAATGATTTGTCCTTTGTACCCAATTCTAGAATAAGGGAATATAGATTTTATGGACCATATGGAAAGCCACATAATAATTTTTACGGAAAATAAACAACACGACACTGAGTTGCCCTAAAATTAACTTTTGTAAAACCCTAACACCCTTCTGACTATGGCCTTGGCTTCATATTTTCAGATCTGTACCCACCACACCAGGATAGACTCTTAGTCCGTCCATAGAAGAACTTTGAAAGAACTTTCTTGCAGCCAACGTGATGCACTAAATCAAATTATCTAAACTTTCATATAAAAGTATTGTTTCTATTTATTTTCTCAATTCAAGAATTCATTTTACAAAATTTAAAAAAGTTGAAGTCGATTTGAGCTTTCCATGCGTTGTAAGCGTATGTTTAACAGTAAATTGTAATTATCTGTTAAGAAAGCATTGGCACTGTTGGACATGTATCTGGAAAAGGGAATGCTTCGTCAAACAGGATATGATTTGTAATAAAATTCAATTTAAATTAAACAGTAACACTTGCCTTATGTCATTAAGACAATGATTATTTCCATTTAAATCAAGCTAAAAGCTTTGGTCTGAGTATTTGAAATTTTTGTACTAAAACCCTAGACACCAACAACAACGTAGCAACGACACCTACCAATTTCACATATTTTGAGTGGAAATTTGAGTGCGAATATAAGCATCAGCATGAATAAATCGTTCGTGTCTATGCTAGGAAGAAGGAGATGAGTAGCTTCGCCTTATCAAAAAATGTGTGCTTGTATGTTGTGAGTGATGCACGAGCGGGCAGACAGACAGCCATTTAAATAGGGATTGAGCTTTATAAGGCATTATATAAACTATTGAAGAAATGAATATTATGCTAAATAGACGTAGAATTTTTTGATAATTTATAAACAATACATTGACTTTTTCGTAGATTCAGTACATTTTCACCATTTTGATAATTCACGTCAATGCAATCGAGCACATATAAACGATTGATGCATATATAACATTTTGCAATTTCGAATAAAGTAAAGCATAATGGATTCTCACTGAATAGGAGAAAACTCATCCATTTACACGGATGTCATCCTATGATCCTTGTGTTTAAAAAGAATCAGCAATAAGTGAATGACACGTGACTGGGCATTATTCAGTTAATGCTTTCCCCCCATTGGCGCCGACTTTTACCCATTTTCAATAACCCTTTAGGTGAATAATTTCTTGCGTGCCATTACGTTCAATGGAAAATTTAATTCAAATAGAAGTGCAGAAAAGCCATTAGCACTAGGGGAAGAACATACAGACAAGAATGCCATGCTTTACCGGTTATTGCCTCAACATTCATTATATCTTCAGATATTAGTTGGTCTCCATCGATAATTATTGAATTTGACAACGTTAATGACTCTCATAATTTTGCTCCCTTAATCTTTGTCGGTAGATAGAAAGATGGTGATGAGGGGAGCGTTGCAGCCAGTATTAATTATCTAATGCATTTCTTACATATTTTATATTTTACGCTGTATAAACTGCTTTTATTAATTACTTGAAATTTAAAATAATTTAATAAAATCTACAGAATATTTGGCAGCGTATAGGGGAGAAGTTTTATGAAAGAGCCAGTTTACTAAACGGAGCAAAGAAATATACTTTTAATGAAAGAAATGATGATTTTTTTTTGTCAAAGTATTATTTATTTATTAAAGTAGGTAATTTCATACGAAAAAACCTTAAACACATTAAAAAACTCAGTGAAATATCATTTCTAAAATAAGTGTTCTTTGGCTGTTTCATAACTTTTCGGTACTGAAAGAGCCACCAAAAGTTATGAATGAGCCAGTCTGTGAAAATTATGCAAAATAATAATTGATGCCCTATAAAAAACTGAAAAGACAATTCTAACAAATCCTTTGTATAAACTAATGACTTTTTCAACAAACTTTTAATCCTATCAGTTATTTTAAATCATTTTAACAAGCGCTTTAATCTTAACATATTATTCAGTCAGTATTATAATATATATAATCTTAATATATTAGAGAAGGATAATTTTTTATTAATAACAATCTCAAAAATTTAACACGATAAAAAAAATAATATCTTCTATCAAAAAAAAAAACATCGTTAAATCTTTACGAAATTCAAAAAAAATATTGTTCACTTTAAGCTTCAAAATCTTAACTATCAATTTGCTTAACTTTAAGATTCAGACTTTTTAGGAATTTTAGAATATAAAATGCTTCTTTTGAAATTAGAAGCATGTC
This sequence comes from Odontomyia ornata, assembly GCA_963969285.1. Taxonomy (NCBI): domain Eukaryota; kingdom Metazoa; phylum Arthropoda; class Insecta; order Diptera; family Stratiomyidae; genus Odontomyia; species Odontomyia ornata. The sequence goes on from OZ017739.1 coordinate 88,069,433, forward strand.
TTGCAAAAGAAATTAAATTTCCCCTTAATGCCACAGGATTCATGAGCCCAACAAGAACAAATTTTGCACTTAAACCAATCTTGATCACTGTTTTCATATGTTTTGTTGCAATCACTATTTTTCTTTGTTTTGGAGTTTGTTTTTTTTTCGAGCAACCTTTTTTCTTACTTCAGCCAATAAGGTAGAGTCAGACGAATCAGAGTCACCTAGCAGTACAGAATTTTCTTGATTTATTGTTGATTTTCTATTAAGGGTTATTATTATTTTTTTTACAAAGACCTACTAGTTTCGCGACCTGTCTGTCCGTCTGTCTGTCCGCCCGTCTGTCCGTCTGCCCCTCTGTCCGTCTGTCCGTGCGTCACAGCTGATTTCCTCAGAAACTATAGAAGCTAGAATGTTCAAACTTTGTGAAAAGGTCAGAAGTGATGGTCTCTCAAAAGTTAAGGTCTTAACAAAAAATTAAAAAAATTTTAAGGGGGGTGCCCCCTAATAACGAATTGGCCCTTAAAAATTTTTTTTAATCAAAGGTAGTCGAGTGGGGTATCAAATGAAAGGTCTTGATTAGAACGTTTAAAGTCTGAAATAAAAAAATCATTTTATGAATTAGGGGCTCCAAGGGAAGGCAAAATGTACCAAAAATTTGTGTCCCCCCCCCTCGCGATTGGACACCTTTCAGCCGAAAAATCTGAAAATTATCAAGAATATGGGCCTTTATGAGTACAAGGGCAACAAATACCTTAGACATCGAAATTCACTCAACTTTGTTAATAATAGTATGATTTGTAGATTTTCCTATTTTGCCCATAAAATCAAAACGGTACCTTTAAACTTCTTGCAGTTATATAGACTGATATAAGTTATATACGTATACAAAATTTGATTGAAATCGAATCAAAATCGAGTGAGTTATAGCCATTTCAATTGTATGGAATTACAACAACAATAACACGTGTTTATGGTTGATATAGGGTTTTCCAATAAGAGGTGTTGTTTTGATATTAAAAGAATAATGCATTTTTTTAATATAAATGATCGGATTTTTATTTTATTATAAAGAAGAAGATATGCCGTTACTAGCAAAAACTAACATCAGGCAAATAACTACTACGACACGATTACAAGACCATATCCTCTTCATGAAATTTTCCAAAACCAAATCGCAAAGTGGCTGCCCTATGTCCTCGATAGCCTCACGAATTTATCTTTAGGGTCTTGAATCTACACTGGGCTGTTGGCTACCCCAAGGGGAGAAGTCGCAAAGTGTTAAATAACAAGATCTATTCAAAATAACACCTCTTATTGGAAAACCCTATATATATTTAAATTGACTTAGGCACTTTTATTTTCTTTCAATTTTCATGAAAATTTAAGGAATAGTGTGTAATGATTTTATAATTTCGTGCGAACGCGGAACCGACCTCTCATCGGTTCTAGACGTTAAGTCTGAGTAGTGCCAATGGATGGTACCAACCGGACAACCAATCCGTGCACCGTAACCCATTCACGCGGCGGCTGCTTGTCAGCCAGCTAGATCGGAGAGGATTTCGGTCGCGGGTCTCCGAATGGGTTACGCTCATTTACAATATTCAGCCACCTGCACACACCCGTTTTCAAACGCGTTACAAAAACAAAACCATACGGAGAGGAAACCTACTCTAAGTTACTCCGTATTTCTTCATTAACCAGTCAAAAGTACAAAATCTAATTTTTATTTCGCGTTCCCGAATTTCCGACGCGGTACCGAAAAGTATACTACATTAACTCATCCCGGCGAAAGCTACTCTAATAAAACGGCAAAACAACAAAGGTACCGCGTACCGCGCGCAACGCGAAACGGACTTCAGCGGATTTTCTCAAACCCTACCCTCGCGACGGCATACTTACCATGCACCTCATTTCCCGCTGAAAAGCAGAACTACTGGAAAGGAAAGTCGTGTTTTTCGTTAGCAATTCATGTCATATAAATGTTTATTCATAAATATAAATATGATATTAAGAATTCTAAAGTATTAATGTAGTTTATTTTAAATTTATGATTTTTATATACATTTTGTACTGATTTGGTTGCATTTATTTATTTATGTAATACATTTAAGTTTAATCTTATTGAAGATGCTTATTGTGAGTGAAGTGATTTTTGTAAGGCGTAAAAAGATGAAAGCTCAAAATTTAAAATGTTTAATCAGAAAAAAAAGAAACAATCGTTAAAGCATATTGAAATGTTCATAGTGACAATTGGAATTTAATTATTTATAAATTTTTATATAATTGCTTATATTTTTTTTTCGAAATTATCAAAGAGCAGTTTGGCCGTTTAGATAGTCGAGAAGATTAAATTAATTATGTTGGATAGATTTTCAGACCTATTTTGCTTTCTAAATTAATTAATCAGGCCGATTTGTTTCCAAAGTACAATAGGGTTGTGATCAGTATGTTTTCATTCAAATGATTACAACGGTGCGGGAAGCAAATGGGAAGGATTTAAGATACTAAATGGAAGGTATATTTCGGGAAGGTTCCTTGAAGTTAATATTTGAAGTTTCTTAGTTAATTAAATTTTATTAATTTACAACGAATTGTAACTATTCATTTCAAATGGGTATTTATGATTCAAACGTTTGAATGATTTATTTTATAGTTTAATAAACTTAATACATTATGACAGACTGGAAAATATATCACAATGAGTGAAAGGTGCCAGGGGAAAGATTTAGTAAATTAAATCATGATTTAAAATATTTACTGGGTATTTCATGGGTTATTTGTGTTTTACGTAATTGAATGTAAGAAATACATAATTCACTTATACGCATGACAAAATATTGAGAAAACTTTTCATGCTTTGCGTAATCAGTTACAACCTTTATAAATGCGAATCAACGCTTCCTTAACTCATAAATAGATAAAAACAAGTTGGGTAAACAGACCTACGCTCATGTCAGAAGGGTTTTGTATTCAATTCACAAAATGCAGTAACCAGATCGAACCAAATCAAGAAACATGTCAAAAACGATTTTATTGGAGAAAATATGAAATACGAAGATCATAATATTATTAACAAAATTGAACGAATTTCGACTTCTGAGGTTTTTAGTATTGTTATACTCATAAATAACTCACTCGATAATTATTTCAGATGTCCATCCGCGACGGAGGAAACACATTTTTCATGTATTTCCCCCCTGTGCCCCCACTGAACTAAAAACTGACAGTTTAACAACTGTTTTGAAAAGCTCCCATGAAAACTTTCATTTCATACTCATATCGGCTACGTTTGATGAATTTTTATTTTCAGGGGCCACTCTCCTGTACTGTTATCATCGATTAATGGCCAATTTTTTCGAATCTTAGAATGGTTACAAAACCCTTTTGCTAGGAGCTCTCTCCCACCTCCTTGACTTGTTGCACTTATGAGCATTAATTGTAGGTACTCATCTTCAGTCATTCATTGAATTGAATCAAGTGTTCAAAGCATGCACCTTAAACGTTGAAGTTGGGAAAAAATAACTCAAAATTATTCAATCTTCGCATTTAAAACAGCCACTATTTTGATTTACAATTACTGATACCGTTAGCTGAACCGATTCTCAAAGATATTCATGACACCTATCATTCATGAAATTTTCATGTAAATCCTAGCAAAACTGTAGCGTCTTAGTCGGTAAAAAGCGCATGTTGTTCCATAGCCATATGTTGCCATAGTAATGAATGCAGCGCATATTGTTCCATAGTAATACAGGAAAATTCAAACCGCTATAAAATCACTAAATATGATTCAATCTTTATGAAACTTTCAGGATAGATCAATCTTAAAAATAGACATCCAAGTACTGAATTTCATTGAATTTAAAGGTACCGTAAGGATTTTATTCAAGAAAACATAAAATCGATAAATCATACTATTACTAACAAAGTTGAGTGAATTGCGACTTCTCACGTATTTGTTGTTGTTGTACTCACCAAGGCCTACATTCCTGATTTTTTTCAGATTTTTCGGATCACAGGTGTCCAATCGCGAGGGGGGGGGGACACAAATTTTTCGTGTATTTCCCCTCCCTGTGCGCCCCTCGAAGCAAATTTTGCCAAACTAAGACCTGTTTTGAAAAGTTCTCATCAAGACCTTTCATTTGATATCCAGATCGGCTACCTTCAATGAAATTTTTGTTTTGGGGCTCACTCTCCTATATGGGGAGACCCCCCTTAAATACCTTATAAAATTTTTTTGTAGTTGAACTTTGAAGAGATCACCACTTTACACCTACACACAAAATTTGATGTTTCTAGCTTAAGTAGTTTCCGAGAAAAACTGCTGTGACACACGGACGGACGGACGGACGGACGGACAGACGGACAGACGGACAGACTGGTCGCGAAACTAGTAGGGTTTTGTAAAATTATTTTACAAAACCCTAAAAATTGATAAAAATAAATTTAATTAATTTTTCTTCTCCTGACTTTACTCGTTTGTTCAACTTTTAACGCAAAATTTTAAATGTTTGCGTTTCCTATTTCATTGTTTTTGTAGAAAGTACATTGATTTCGTATCGATAATCAAACAAAGTACAACACAAAAAAATAATTTCTTTCAACAAGTAGTTTAACTTAAACGAAAAGCTTAACCTAAATTTACTCTTAAAGCCACATAGCAACATTGTAAACTTCTAATGGGAAAAGTGTGAACTTTGATCGCTTTTCATAGTTTTCAAAAGATTTTTTTTTATAAATTTCATAAACTGGAATGATCTAAGAACAATTCCCTAACTACGAAAAACATGAATATGCCTCCTGACAGTTACATTGGTATCAAAGCAAATCCTAATGTTCTAGTTAGCAATTCAATTCTCACAATATCAAAACAATAGTTTGTAATAAGTCATATTCAGGAATTTGGAGTCTAATTTTTCTAAGTATATTGTAAAAATTAGTCTGGCTCTAAAATAAAATATATTACGCTTCTAAATTTTCCTGCTAATGTTTATCTTATAAATAAGTTAAGCAATAAAATATAGGTCTTATAATTCAAAAGTTGTTCTACAGCATTTTATTCATTTAATCAAAAAATGTCCTTTTCTGTAGTCTTATATACGTATGAAGTCGCACGAATGTGTTTAAGAACAATTTCCTTAGTTTTTCTTTACTTAAAGGATTATGTAACAGTCGGAGGCACAAGCAGATAAATAAAAATTACTGACGACGCTCATTCAGAGAAATTAGCCGAGCGGAACACAGCTTTGTAAGTTTTACTGTTAATAAATGCGACAGAAATGTCATTAGTGATCCTATTCCTCCCAAGATTATTTCGCTTATATAATAGCATATACTATGAAACGTCTCTTGTTGAAATTTATTTCAATTACTTTTATTAAATAACTTATTGTGCTTTCAATTTGGGATTTTGTGCTAAATGTGCTTTTGTTGTAATATTTTGCGAGAAAATTGGAATTCAGTTTCCTTGTAATGAATGACTTCTTTCAACCTCATTCTCACAAAGATAAATGCACAATACCGCTTACGCTTTATCTTAATAGATTGAAAGTAAGTTTGAGGTTAGAGAAGAGGAAGGAGCACCAACTGACCAAAAAGTGGGAAATGTATCGTGTCGCTTACTTACTTCACTTCTTCCGTTTCCATAATTGTAATACGGGGCTCGGCTATTGATATTGGCAGCAGAGGATTCTCAAGGAGTTCATCTTTACCGATTTTTCTGCAATTTGTGCGCTTTTCCCGCGCATCCTCGTTTTCAGTGTTTTCGCCACCACTACTGTTCTGATTGGTTGGAATTGTATTTTCTTGATTTTCATTCACCGACGCTGATGAGTTTCCATCTGGCTTCTCGTTTCCCATCTCGTCAACATCTAATTTCACCGGGACATCCTCCTGGGTGGCGGCCACTGCTTCCACATACATCCAGCTTGCGACGATGGCGACTGTGGTGGATGCATTTGGTTAGATTTGATTATAGTTTGAATCGAACTGAACATCATACCTTGTGTCCGCATACAAACTTCCTGCTTCTGGAGTGGCTGCTTCACAAAATCGGCTGCGTAACTTAAGTCCCCGATTTTAGCAATATGCGTAAATAGCAACCGCGCGACTCACAACCACACTCTGCCGCCATGTGGCTGTCAATTTTTCCTTTTGACATCCCACGACAAAATTGACGTGGGATGTGCAACCGTCACAACCGACATGAGATGCCAAGCCACTTGGTGGCAAGGTGTGTTAGTGAGTCGCCAGCGGCGTCACAAGATTCATTACAAGTGATTAACTTGAATATATTCAATCGGCCGAGCATTCAGCAAAATCAGTTAAGCTAGGTCAAAATGGCGGCAGCACTGTGCTTATGAAAGAAACTGTGCATCTTTTGCATAAATTTGAACGATTTCATATCCAAGTATTGGACGAATAATTCAAATTATCGATTGACGCCATTAGAAAACTTATTTCTAACCCTAGGTTGTTTACAAAGACCTTCTGGTAGGAGCACTCTCCTGCTTACTCAACTTGTTTAATAATATTTTTTGGTTTCTTTGCATTACCCTCTTTCTCTTCTAATTTTAGGTAAATTTCTCGAGAGAAATTTACCTATTGCGGAGAGCATCATATATATATATATATATATATATATATATATATATATATATATATATATACATACATACATATATATATATATATATATATATATATATATATATATATATATATATATATGTATATATATATATATATATATATATATATATATATATATATATATATATATATATATATATATATGTATATATATATATATATATATATATATATATATATATATATATATATATATATATATATATATATATATATATGGGATATAACGAAATTTGTGACCACGCTAGAGGTTGCAATTTTGCTTCGATTTTCACCAAACTTTCAGGAAAGGTGTATTGAGTAATTATCTCGGTTAAGTTCGTGAACCAGCTATATCGGCCGGGCAAAAACAAATTGGCGGTCATTTTAGACGAAAAATCGTGATTTTTGTTCTGACCAAAGTATAGCTCCGATTTGGATGAAATTTGGTACAAAGGTTCATTGATGTATGTGATGAATCTCACAATAAAAAATCCAAAGTCGGTACGGCAGAAACAAAATGGCGGCCGCTCAAAGGTCGAAAAACGTGCAAAATTTTGTTGTTGTAATAGTCGTCAAAGCTTTCAACAGATTTTCATGAAATTCGGAAGTTAGATAGAAATTATAAGTATCTAAAGAATTGCATAAAAAACTGGAGGTCAGGTTGCAAAAAACAAAATGGCGGCCAGTTGAAAGTCAAAATTTCAAAGGCTTTTAAAAGTCGCAATTTTGATCCGACATATTTGAAACTTGGTTTTAAGATAAATATTACTTAGACCTACAGTCTTTGATATTTTGGTGATCATGCATGTGCAAATTTCAAAATGGCGGTCGTTTAAATATGCGTTTTTTTCATGTTTTTGTGGCCCTCTAGCGGTCACATTTTCCAACGGATTTTGATGAAACTTGAGATTATGAATCTCTGTACTATGTTCTTGTATTTTGCAGGAAATTATTAAAATTGAATGAAAAATAAAAAAGTCGAAAATTTAAAGCCTAATATTTTTAGCTGCCATTTTCTTTAAAAATTGAATTATTTTGCCCTGTCTAGAGTGAAACTCCTATTTGAACGAGATAGTACATTGATTGATGAGGTCCTAGCATACAAAGATTTAAAATAGTCCAAAATCAAATGTATGCATTCAAAATGGCGGCCCCCAAAGGTCTGAAGGCAAGCGCAATTCGCTATTTTAGTGCCAACTGAAATAATGAATATTTTTCATGGAAACGTTTTAAATGACTTTACTTGAAAGAACTTATAAACCAGATCATTTTTAAGATAATGTTAAAATATTTTTAACAATACCCTAAAAAATTATAAAATCGCGACTTGTCTGTCTGTCCGTCCGTCGGCCCGTTTGTTCGTGCGTCATAACAAGTTTGCTCGCAAACCACATGAGCTAGAATGAGGAAATTTTCTACGTGGGTCAAAAGTGGTGCCTCTTGAAATTTGCAGTGCAAGAAAATATTTTAAGGTATTTAAGGGGCGTCTCCCCATACAGGCGGGTCTTCCCATACAGGGGGGTGGCATACAATTTTTTTTATTTCTGTAGCCCTCTAGCAGCCAAGATTCTCAACAGATTCCGTTGAAACTTGAAATTATAAGCTATTAAGGCAAGTTAATTTAATTTAATGATGCAAATCGATTGACAAATAAAAAGTCGAAAATTTACAGCTTAATATTTTTAGCAGCCGATTTCAATAAAAATCGAAATGACGGCCCTCATAGTTCAGAAAAAAATTGAAAATGTATATATTAATGGCAACGCAAGTGCTGATTAAACTTTTATGGAAATCTTTTGAAATTAACTATTTGTGCTATTTAAGCCTTTGTGTGGTCACCACTGTGAACTGTGTAAACAGCAAATGCGAGAAGGGCGAAACCGGTATTTATATGTTAACAACAATATGTAATCCATATGCATGCAACTCAATTTAATTAGCAAAATAATTGCGCCCCGATAAAAGGTCTCTTAAAAACGAACGTGGCCATATTTTTTTATGCTAATAAATACCCATGTGGTACTACGAAAATTGCAGAAAGAAGTTTAGTAGTAGGCAAGCCAAATTCTTTTTCGAAACTTTACGCTACACACGAGAAATTTACCTTTCCGGCTGGTGCTGCCAACGGGGATTTTTTTCTTTTCGGGAGTGTCAGTTACGATGGCAGAGGTCATTTTTCTCTTATTGCGAGTCGTGTTTTGTCTTTGCCCCGCTTTAGAAAATGGTCTCATCGTTTCCGGTGGTATAATTTGTTGCCTTGAAGTACTCGGCATCGCAACCATTGGAGTAGAGGTTAAATGGAGAGATGGTCTGATATTCTGATCTGTTACAACCTTTTTTTCTTCGTGAGCTTTCAGGTGGTTTTGTAGGTTTTGATCTTAAGTTGGTTTTAATATTTTCCCTGTCCAAGTTCAACTCAGTACCATCGTTTGACTGTGATGAATCAGGTCTATCAATCACATATGAAGAAAAAAATTCTTCCGCATCAAATATATTAGAATTTAAGGGGTAAATTCCTGTTTTCGAAAATCCTTGTGTTATATTGTGGGGCTAAAAGCTGAGAGATATGCTTCTTTTACAAACTTTCCAACTTGATAAATAGTCACCGTTTTACCAGGGTTTGACAACATCCATTCATTCATGGCAATGCGGTATCTAGTTTTGAAAGGCCCATATACTGTGACATCAAGTGGTTATTTGTTTATGACTGCAGTGCGGCGGGAATGTGACTATAATGATTGAGTTTTGTCTGGCAAATTTAACGACTTTAAGATTCACATGAGAGCTGTGATTATCCATCAATATCAATGCTGGATTCTCCTTTGATGGCCTAATATGCATCACAAAGTGTTCAAGCGCTTTAACAAAACAGTCCTCAGTCATCCACCCAGAAGCTTGAGCCAACCCTAAAGCTCCAGGCGGACCATTATTTAAGATAATATCTTTATAGTTTACTCGAGGAAACACAAAAACAGGCGGTTGGCCATGGCATAATCAAATGCCAGCTTCTTAGTTTGATGTCTTGTTAGGCCATGCCACATTTTAGAAGCAGTCTTTAAATAATTCGCAAGCATATTTTCCTGGTCTGTTGTGAAAATACGTTTATTTCCTATATTAGCATACTGTTTATAAGATGATTCACCAGATGCTTTTACTTTTTTAACTATTTTAGCTAAGTAAGCCCTCGATATATTTAAAGCAAGTGCAGTTTCGTTTATGGACTGATCTTTCTCCAAAACTTCATTGACTGCTTCTTCAATTACCGATTTTTCGGGTCTTTTTCGTTTTTTTAGACCAGGCTTCTCCATAATGCAATATCTGAAGCAAATAATTTAATGATATATGAAAAAAATGCATATCTATTGTTAGTATATTTTATTTACAAAATTCAAATACAGGGTTATGAACGAGCCGGTTATGAAAGAGCCAGCTCTTTTATGGCCCATTCACCCGGCTCTTTCAAAACTTATTCTTAAAAAAAATATAACCTTAAAAATAACAACAATATCAAAACTTTCGCGGCTCAGTTTTTATGCAGCTGCAAAGCCAAATATATGCACGGGCTCAGTCTACAATTCATGTACCTATATTTGTTTACAGTAAAATACCAAAAAACAACTTAAATGAAGTAAAATACTTACTCTTTAGTGACAAAAACTTGAACTCGATACACCGGCGTCCTTTGATATCGGTGAACTGTCAAATGTTTGTGGGTGACGAGAAATCAGTGTTGCCACTTAAAAATAAAATCCCCAACCAAATCCGTTCCTAAACTACCGAAATAATAGAAGCGGCTCTTTCAAAACCTGGTTCCTTTATGCCACTTCTCCCCTACATAACTTCAACATTATAAATACTCGTAAGTTCCCGGATAAAAATTGCAGTACAAAAATAAATAACTTGCGATAGATTGAACGATGTTCTAGGTAGGTAGATACATCTGTTGAACTTTTATGCTGGAGCCCGTGCGAGGGTGGAATATTGCATATACATCAAAATATTGGAATAGAATACATATATTCTAATGTAAGAAAATCATGCATGCAATTATTTTTATATTTATGATAGAGTGCTAGTACTGTCTTTGATATGTTTGCAGGGCTTCAAATTCAGTATATCAATAGTTTATTGTTTTTTCACCTGAGTGGAAAGTCACGCACAACAACTTTAATTATGAATTTACAATAATTATTACCATTTAATGCGCATAACTTAAATGTTAAATTCGATATTCACTTTTGACAGCTCACTTTCTTGATGATCCAAAAAGAAGAAAGAAGTAGAAAATTGTCGTATCGCATCCTAGTGTTTATAGCGCTGCAGCGGTGAGCTGAATTGTTTGTAGTTTTAAGTGTTCGCTACGGTACCCCCTTCTTAGAGACGGAGTCAATTTCAATACAAATCAGCTGAAACCTAGGCGAAGGTCACGATTATGTCCTGGAATCTTGTCCGTTGGCGACTGTTTAGTTTTTTGCCATATGTTCGAGTCGGATGATTAGTGAAACGTCCACAATCGTCATTGATCGGTTGTGAAACCTCGTTTTGCTTATCCTTTGATGCGGTTGAATCCGATGGAGGTTTGAAGCGTTGTACCACTGTCGGTTATTCGTTCCCGAAACTCTTGGTTTGCAATATAAGCTCGTTTCAATCTCTCCGTCGAGCCGTCTATAGGTATACCATTTATTTTAATTGTCATTACACGGTCGCTTGATCTGCTGATTAACTCTTTTGGGCCAGTATATGGTGGTCCAAGTGGCCTACAAACAACATCCATTCTCAGATATATATATATATATATATATATGCGAGCCCTTATCCAGATGGTGTGAAATGATAAAGTCCCGTTTGATGTGGTTCGCAGTTGGCTTTGGACGAATGTCGTGTTTCGACGAATGTACATGTTTCCGTGGAGGAAACTTCCTCTGTAAAGAATTTTCCAGGTAGCCACATTTTTGTCCGTACATCAATTCTGCTGAAGATGCTCCGATGTCCAGCTTCACTGCTGCTCACGAACCCAGGAGGACCGTTGGAAGGAGCTCTCGCCGTAATGTCGGTTGATTACAAAAATAAGCCATTAAAAAATGTCCCATGCAACCTTTCGGTCATGCCATTCGCCGCCGGATGATATGGTGTTATCCTTCACGCGTCAAATTCACCAAGGCACAAAACAGCAATAATTCAAATTGGGTACTTTGATCTGTTGATTTTTTTTCTTTTTGTAGCACTACAACCCCTTTCGGGCCTTTGCTTAGAGATAGTTAGAGTATCCTACGCGGAGGTGCTGCGGGACATCAGGGGGAACGTAAGGCCCGATGACACTAGTACTGCTATTAAAGCAGTACGACCAACGTGGTCGGGTCACATACTGGTTGAATTTGGAGCAGAGGCCGAGAATAAGGAAGTATTCTGCGTTGAGTAAAGAAAGCCCTCGGCAAAAGCGCAGCTATAGCCTCGCTTGAGCCGATGGTAACGATCGAAATAAGAGACGTTGACTGCATCACGGGTCTGGCCGAAGTGGAAGAGGCCATTAAAAGGGAGTTCCCTAGCGTGGGCGCGATCAAAGCGAGGTTGACACCAGAAAACCATAGAGGACAACGCATGGCCATAATTGACATGACCGAAAAGGACGCCGAACAATTCCTGAACAAGGGCAAAGTACGAATTGGGTGGGTTATCTGTAGGGTACGGCAAAGAGCAATGCCTCTTCAATGTTTCAAACGCTTTGACTACGGTCACACCACACAAGTATGCAAAGGACCCGATAAGAGTTCTCTATGTTACAAGTGGGGTGAAACGGGACATATAAGAAAAGAGTGTACGAAGGAGGCACACTGTTTTTGCAAGGATGTTAATCCAAGACATGATTTTGGACACGTCTAGGGATCAGAGAAATGCTAATGAACTTCGGGGACCCTCATCCTGCAGCTAAACCTACACCGTAGTTAACCGCCCAAAATTTGCTTGAGCAGTTTGCGAGGAACATGAAAGCCGCCTTCTTGCTGCTAAGTGAGCTGCATAATGATCAAAATTCAGCATCATGGTATCCTGATGAAACTGGTACTGCTGCGATCTGGGTTTGAAATAGTGATTTCCAGGCGAAGAGCTGTGGACGTGGGGATGGTTTTGTGTGGGTCCGATGCTCAGGGACCACCTTATTTAGTGTGTAGCTAACGCCGAACGAATTGATATCATCTTTCCAAGCCAACCTTCAGGCTTTGGAGGGTGCTGTCTCGAACGCAGACGGGAACGCGCTCGTTGGGGGCGACTTCAACGCTAAAGCAATCGAATGTGGCATGCTTCAAATAGATCCGCGGGGAAAATGAGTCCTAGAAATGGCGGCCAGGACGGCGCTCGTTGTACTAAACACTAGCAATACGCCGACCTTCCACGGTATTTGCTGTGAAGGAACCATAATGGACGTGACATTCACCTCGGTGTCCTTACTACGGAGGATATACAACTGGAGAGTATTAGAGGACCACTCAGCCAGGGATCATCAGTGCGTTCTGCTAAGGATAAGCGATGGCTGTCTACAATTGGATAGAACATCGGAGGGATGGACGTCGAGATTCTCACAGCAGGTGCACCGCTGCAGGGAGCTTCGGAGGGGATGGAAGAACTGGCAGCGCAAGACGTGGTGAACTCAACTATGAGCATCATCACAACTGCTTGCAAAGCTTCTATGCCCTGTCAAAAACCCTAGCGCGGCAAGCCCCCAATGTACTAGTGGTCTACTGAAATCGCTGAAAAATGAAGGGAATGTTACAAGCTTCGGCGTGAGGCTCAACGGGCACGGAGCCGTGACGAGGCAAGCAACTGGCCAGGATATGATCAACAACAGCAAGGCTTGCTGCTGGCAAGATCTAGTGGACAATGTGAACAAGGCGCCGTGGGGCTTTGGCTACAAGCTAGTTATGCGGAAGCTTGGTGCTCTACGGAAACCTTGTATAGATGATGCGGAAAAGATGGACAAGATAGTGTGGGCACTCTTCACCGCCCATCCCGTTCATGTTGACACTGTCCATGGTGAAACAGCAGGCAAGTGTCCACTCTTCACACAGCCGAAACTGGAAGATGCAGTCCTTTCGTTGAAAACGAGGAAGGCTCCAGGTCCAGATGGTGTTCCAGCTGAGGTGTTGCGGCTTGTCTATCACCATTGTACTGACTTGCTGGTCAGCACACTCAACGCTTGCCTTCGGGACGGGGTTTTCTCGATGCGATGGAAGGTGGCGAGGCTCGTGCTGATCAGCAAAAGGAAGGGGAATCCCAAATCGCAGTCTGCATACCGCCTGTTATGCATGCTAGACAAGGCTGGGAAAGTGCTAGAGAAACTCATCACGGGAAGACTCACTGACGCGATTCGTGCAGTACGGCTTTAGAAGAGGACCTTCTACCATTGATGCGATTGCAAAAGTGGTCAGCGCGGTCAAAAAGGCACAGGCATATAGTCGCACCAAGCGACGGATCGCCCTGTTGGTGACACGACGTAAGGAATGCCTTCAACTCCACTAGATGGGTGGATATTCTGGATACGCTGGAAAACTCCAGAATATCTAATGCGGCTTTTGAGGGACTACCTAAAGGACCGAAGCCTGCTCTAGGACACGACACGATGGGCTACTGAAACTTGAGATGCCAGATGATGGTTGCCTATGCGGATGATGTTGCGGCTCTGGTCGCTAGACGCACCGTTGAACAAGCGCAACTTAGGCTAGTTATGCTAATGCGCTGAGTGAGGGACTGGCTGACTGCTCGCGGGCTCAGTTTAGCACTGGAGAAAACCGAAGTGGTCATCTTGACAAAAAAGAGAATCTCTAGAGTAAAAATGATCAGTATTGGAGATATACGAATTGAATTGAAGCCATCAGTGAAGTACCTGGGGCTACTGATTGACTCGGAAATGAGTTTATCTGGGCAAATCAGGGTAACGGCTGAGAAAGCTGCTGCAGAAGTATCGGCTCTGAGTCGACTTATGGTCAACGTAGTGGGCCCCAGCCCATCAAGAAGATGCCTCTTGATGAGTGCTGTAGGGTCAGTGCTAGTGTATGGAGCAGAAGTATGGGGCGACGCTCTCAGCAAGGAGGTATACCGAAAACGCTTGGCACCGGTACAGAGAAGAGGAGCAATGAGGATTGTATCTTCATATCCAACAGTCTCTGGTTCGTTGATAAGAGTCATTGCAGGCGTGATACCTGTCGCCCTCCTTGCTAGAGAGTGCCACGCTATTTACCTTTGCCGAAACGAGAATGCTAGGGTGATGGTAGTCCTTGAGGGGAGACAGCGCTCGCTTAACGATTGGCAGTCTGGGGTGAATTGCACGAAAGGAAAGTGGACTGCAAGCCTCATCCCGGATGTCAGACCATGGCTAAATCGTTGACTTCTGTCTGACGCAGCTTTTGAGCGGGCATGGGTGTTTTCAGACTTACTTGCACAAGATTGGTAAGTCAGGGTCCCCCGATTGTCGGTTTTGCCCAGGAGAGGAAGACAATGACTGCCACATATTTTTTGCGTGCAAAAAATGAGTCAGGCTGCGAAGGAATCTCTACAGGGAGACGGGAGAGCTCATCCCGGATAATATAGTCACGGTGATGCTCAAATCGGTTGAAAAATGGAACCAGGTGGCACATTATGCTCGGGCAATCCTTAAATATAAAAGGGACTCACAGCAGCCGGGGGCGTTGGGGATGGGGGATCACTTGTTTGGCTCTTCCCCTCTCCCCTCCCGATAGGAAAGGGATCCCCCAGCTTGAAGCATGGCGTAACAAAACGAGACCTGGCCCGAAGTAATGTGTCAAACGGTTCCAGACTGGATTCTAAGGTTGACAGGGGAGGTGTTTAGTGGGTAGTCCAGTCACCTTCTTGCCAGCATGGGAGTTTCACACTCTGTGCATAAATGGCATTCACCTCCCTACCACAAAAAAAAACAGTACTTGTGACTGTGAGTAGAGTGATACTACTCGTACCTAGGCTGATCTGCTCAAACCATGAACTTGGCGTTGAATTTTACTTTTTTGGCAACTGTTGCAGGCGCGAACTCATCGCGCTGCGTCTTTTTAAGATTTGACCATATAAATTTGGATTTTAATAATTGTACTGTTGATTTTACGCCTGGATGAGAAAGGTTGTGGAATTACAGCAAATGCTTGGCATCACATCTTGGAACATAGGGCCTGTTTCAAAATATTCTTTACAGTTATTAAGAGTTGTTTTTTTAATCGTAGGGCTATAGTGCCATTCAGAATGCCTTTCAACTCCTGTTTCAACCATTTTTCTCGTTGAAGTTCCGTCGAATCCAACATAGTTGGCATGATGATCTCACTCACTAATGACAGTGCATCTACAACAGCGTGACTGGAACCAAAAATATGGACTATTTCTATGGTGAACTGTGATATGTAATCCAGTTGGCATGGTTACCTTGGTGATGCTTTTTCAAGTTTTTATATGAAAGCATACGTAGATTCTAGTATGTAGCCGAATAAAATTGAATAGCTTTGTGAACAGCAAGTAATTTGCGGTCATAGGTATCGTATTTCCTTTCTGTTTTGCTGAGTTTCCACGAGAAAAATCCAAGTGGTCGCCATATATTTCCCACCAGTTATTCTATGCTTGCCCCTATTGCCGTGTTGGTTGTCAAGGCTAATGGAGAGGTTAAGGCGGGTGTTTCTAAAATTGATGTCCAAACAATTTCCCGTTTGCCGTATTTTAAAAATCCTTTAACAACGCAGTCAGAGAAGCCTAAATATGAACTGGATTAAGTACAGTTCGACGGTAATAATTCACTATTCCGCGGGACAGAGCAGTTCAGAAAACGTTTTTGGCCTTTTATACAGGGATTGCTTGTATTCTCTCTTGTGTAAGGTTAGATCCATGAGCGTTAATTGTGAAACCAAGATAAAGCACTTCTGCTTAGTTAAATGAGCGTTTGGTCTTATTTATGAATAAATTGTTTTATTTAAGACGTTTGAGAAATATTTGGAAGTATCCTTGATGTTCTTCAGTGGAGTTAGACATAATTATAATGTCATCGATATAGTAGAATGTGAAGTCAATACCGCTGAGTATACTGTCCATAAAGCGCTGAAACGTCTGAGTTGCGTTTCGTAGCTCAAAAGGCATTTGAATAAATTCATTTAAGCCATTTTGGGGTTTCAGTACGTCCGTAGGGGCCACAGAGATCTGGTAGTAAGTTTTGTCTAAGTCCAGGGTCAAAAACACAATGTTCCTATATGCATACGTTCCATGGCGTCATTAATATTAGCAAACGGTTATCGATCTGGAGCCACTTGCACATTCGGTAGTCACCGCAAAGCCTCCATTTACGGTTTTCTTTTTATGAGATGAATCGGTGAAGGCCATGCACTGGACTAAGGTTGGCAAATGTCATTTTTTAGCATTTCATCAACTTTCGCCTTCACTACTGTAGTCTCCGACCAAAATCACAGTATTAACGTCGGCATCCCTTGAATCTCCAAGAGTAAGCAGCGCCATTTTCAAATTTCAAGTTTAATATTGTTTCGCTGTAATTATGGTATTGTGTGTTCCATAAAAGATAGCGTGTCCCTTGTTTTAAAGGTATGTTTGCTGAGGTAATTGGTAGAACTGGTGAGACGGATCTGGAGTCAACCAAAAACTTGACTCGCACAGTGATATCCGCGATATGCAGGCGATATCCCTTAGACTGTATGTTGCGCATGAAGTTACCACCTAAGTGTGCAGTCCTAGATGGTAGCAGTTTAGTTTTTCGACTTTTTTGTTGTTTGGTAATTGCAAGGTGTAGTTCATCGCTTGGCCTGAATTCCATATTTCCGATGATAAAAACTAATTTTTTTTCTTTAAAAGCCGTCGGGCCTAGCTTAGTTAGAAGTAAGCAAGGCCCGATGGCTTTTAAAGAAAAAAGAGGATTGGCCTGCGGATGTCAAATAAACAAGATTATTGTTAAAAACTAACATTCGACTTATATTCTATTCCCGCGGCAGTTCACGTGGTTTTATTAAAGGCTCCGTGATTCATCGAGCGAATTAAAGAGGTAAGTTCTGCCACTTGCTTCTCCAATGTACCAACTTGATGATGGAGGGGATCGTTAGGTGTTTCTTAGACACGTGATGGCGGTTGCCATGATTGATCATGTTTGGTTTGATTCAAATATCTTCTCCACCATCTCCGCCTGTTTGATCGTCGAAAGCGCATTCTTAGAGGATAACATATCTCAAATATTATTTGGCACCCGAGAGGTGCCGCAGTCCGGATTTATGGACTGCGTCTCTCTTAGTGGCTTTGAGGGCCTCCTGTCATCAAGTTCCTATCTACTCAATGGGCAATTAATTTCACTTGGTTAGATTGGCTTTAAAATATTCATATTTGTTTGCCTTGCCTAGCCTAGCTAATGTCTTTAAGAATCTAACATTATCATTTGTAATGTGATTCGCGTGGAACTACAATTCTGCTTGCAAGAACCAGGTGCTTGAGTCGTTTTGCTGGAAGGGTGGTAGTTTGTGGTTTCAAAGCTACCGAGTATATTTTGGCATCCGATTTCATCCTGTACAGTGTATTTTGGTGTGACATTTTGACGCTCTGTACTTTTTTGAACTGGGCTGGAAGAATGCCCGCAGGGGGAATACCCTTGGAGGCTATCATTCTTTGGGAAGTGCCGCCCCTACGGACCCGAGGATATTGAGGTCGCTATGAGGTTCCTCATAACAGCTAATGACTTGGAATGAATCTGGATTACGCTTTGAACAATGAACTTTAATTGATGCTTTAGAATGGTGGGTATTATGGTTTGGACCAAGTTACTTTGCATGGTAGCACCGAGGTAGCACTCGTGCATTAACGGCTCCAAGTCAACTATCATACCGTCTTCGTCTCGGTAAAGCATTAGCAGGCCTCAGAGTACATCCAAAGTTTGCACCATTGGGCTGGCGGTGTAGGTGCGATTGGGATGGACACTCGATTAGCGCTGGTCTAGATCTGAGCACTTGTCTCCATAAAGGATTGTGCCAGCCCTCGCATGACATTGCTGCTCTGCAAAGATTACCATGGGAGCAACAAGGTGATTACACAAATGAAAGAAGATAGCTCCTCCGAAAGGAAGCCCAATCAAATAGGAGCGATTTAAATTAAAAACCTTAAAAAAGGTAAAAAAATTAAAAAAAAGTAAGCTAAAACATCAAAAACGACAATGCAAACAACGGCTGTACATTATTAGCATCACATCGGGAGCGGTACTAATGACGACAATAACGACAACGAATACAATGACATTAAAAACGGACGAAAAACTGAGATTATCGTACAGCCTTGTCCAGACTGAGGTTCCTGCGGCGTTTCGGTATAGCAAAAGAATGATGCGAACACCAGAGCGTCTTATAAAGGATTAGTGGGAAATTCTGCAGGATGCACCAGATATTCGTGCAGCGGGGGAAAATATAAAGATCATCGAGAATTCGATGGTTACTGCTGCGATTGCTATTGAAGCGACTGAAGCAAGGGTCTTGAATACTGAAATAATGTAATAACATACCGTTCGGCAGTCCACAAATTGATCACGGCATGAAAAGAAAGAAGTGATCACTGTTGAAAGTTTGGCTGAAGTACTGTAAGTCGATAACCTCTCCCAAGACAGGAGGAGGAGGTCACAAAGTACAATTACTGTCCAGTGACATCAAGAACAAAGGCTAACCCGAAAACTAGAAGGCGTTCTGAAAAGGATAAAATCTGTATGCGACTCGCCAAAAATCAGCAAAGGTGTAAGGAATGGACTCTTTGAACTAGAGGAGCTGCTCGATTGCATAGGCCATTACTGGAGGTTCTGGTTGAAGCAAAAGAAGCACTGAAGATTGAGACTGAAGGGCACGCGCGGATAGCTCCACCATCAAAAATGGCATCTAGCCCAATCGAAGGAGATCGGGATAAAAAAAGGGCACTTGATGGGTGTGGAACGCTATACTAGGGATTCCATACAGTGCTGATAAAAGGAGCGGAGAAAGTTCCTTCAAAAAGTTTCAGAAAATAAAGCTAGCATGAACGCCCAGAAAAAAGTGGTCGGGCCACATATTGGTCGAATTTGAAGTAGAGTCCGACAATAAAGAAGCATTCTGCGACGCAGTAAAGAAATTCTTCAGTAAAAGTGCAATTGCAGCCTCACTCGAGCCAATGGCAACGATCGAAATAAGAGATACTGACTGCATCACGGACCTGGCCAAGGTAGTAGAGACCATCAAAAGGGAGTTCCCTGGCGTGGGCACTATCCAATATATGGCCATTATTGACTTGCCCGGAAAGGACGCTGAATATTTTCTGAATAGGGGCAAAAAGCGTGGGTTGTCTGCAGGATACGGCGAAGAGCAGTGCCACTTCATTGCTTCAAATGCTTTGGCTATGGTCACATCACACAAGTATGCAAAGAACCCATAAAAGAAAAGAGTGTACTAAGGAGGTGCACTGTATCCTTTGCAAGGATGCGGATCCAAGACCAAATCTTAGGCATGTCTTGAGATCATGAAATGTTGGATTTCTCAGCAAGCAATTCATTCAATTACCCGTATCCTGCAGGTAAACTTACACCACAGTTCAATTGTCCAAAACCTGCTTGAACAGTTTGCGAGGGACGTAAAATTCGCCGTTTTGCTACTGAGTGATTAACACATCATAGTATCCTGACAAAACAAGTACTGCCGCCATCTGGGTTTGGAACAGAGATTTACAGGGGAGGACTATTTTGTATGTAACGCTGAACGAACCGAAATCATCTTTCCAAACCAAGCTTAATGCTTTAGAGGGTGCTGCTTTGAATGCACATGGCATCGTGCTTATCGGGGTGGACTTCAACGCTAAAGCAATCGACTGGGCTATGCCTTTAATAGATCCGCGGCGAAAACGAAACCTTGAAATGGCAGCCAGGATAGCGCTTGTCATAATAAATACTAGAAAAACGCCAATTTTCTGCCGTATTGGCTGTGAAGGAACCATACTGGACATGATATTCGCCTCGGAATCCTTAGTATGGATGGTCAGTGACCATAAGTACATTCTGCTTGAGATCAGTGATATTGTCTCCTGACGTCCTCACTTTCGACCTTCTGCAATTGCGTCGAATATCGGAAGGGTGGACGTCGAGAGGTTTGTTGAGGTGCACACAGCAGGTGCTCCACTACAGGGTGATTCGCAGGCGATAGCAGAACTGACGGCTCAAGATGAGTTGAACTCAACTATGAGCATCATTACGACTGCTTACAGCGCTTCTATACCCCGTTGAAAGCCTTGGCACGGCTAGCGCCCAGTGTACTGGTGGTTGGCTGAAAGCGCTGAAAAGTGAAAGGAGAATCAAAAGCTTCGGCGTGAGGCTCAATGGGAATAGAACCGTGAAAAGGCATACAATCAATTGACAGCATATAAGTCAGCCACAAAATGCTTTTGCGAATTGATTACCAACAGCAAGGCTCGCTGCTGGGAAGATTTAGTGGACAATGTGAACAAGTATACATGGGCCCTTGGTTACAAGCTAGTTACGCGGAAGCTTCGTGCCCTACGGATGCCATTTACACATGAAGCGAAATAGATGGATGAGGCTCATCCGTTTCCCGTTCATCCCGTCCATGTTGACACTGTCACGGTGAAACAGCAATCAAGTTCCCACTCTTTACCAAGCCGGTACTGGAAGGGACAGTCCTGTTATGAGAGCGAGGAAGGCTCCAGGCCCAGATGGTATTCTAGCTGAGGTATTGTAACTACTCTATCACTATTGTTCTGAGTTACTGCTCAGCACATTCAACGCTTGCTTACCAGACCGGGTTTTCCCAGTGCGATGGAAGATGACGATGCGCATGCTGATCAGCAAAGGGAAAAGAAATTCCGAATTGCCGTCTGCAAACCTTCCGTTATGCATGCTAGGCATGGCTGGTGAAGTGCTAGGGAAATTCATGAAGGGAAGACTTACTGACGCGATTCATGCTGCTAGGGACCTATCTCCTCGGCAATACGGCTTCAGAGCAGGGCACTCCACTATTGATGCAATCGCAAATGTTGTGAGCACGGTCCAAAAACCAGAGTCACGTACCCGCACCAAGCGGTGGATGGTTCTGTTGGTGCCGTTCGATGTTAGGAACGCCTTCAACTCCGCTAGATGGGTAGATATACTGGAAAACCCTTTTCTAGCTTCAGAATATCTAATGCGGCTTTTGAGAGACTACCTGAAGGGCCAAAAAAGACTGAAAGTTACATCTGGTGTCACCCAACGATTTCTCTTGGTCCTAACCTGTCAATTGTGTTTTAAAAAGAGCTACTGAGATTGGAGATGCCAGATAAGTTACGCCTGATTGGCTATCCACTTAATAATGCGGCTTTAATGGCTGGACGTACCATTGAACAAGCGTAATGCTAATGCGCCAAGTGAGAGCCTGAATGACTGCTCGCGGCTTCAGTCTAGCACTGGAGAAAACCAAAGTGGTAATCTTGACAAAAAAGAGAGTCTCTAGAGTAAAGATGGTCAGTATTGGAGATATATTAGTCGAATCGAAGTCAGCGGTGGTCCTTGGGGCTACCAATGGACTCAAAGATGAGTTTCTTTAATCAAATCAGGGGTACGGCTGATAAGGCTTCCTCAGGCGTATCAGCTCTGAGTCAACTTATGGCCAATGTAGGAGGCCCCAACCCATCAGGGAGCCGCCTCTTGATGAGTGTCGTAGGGTCATTGCTACTATACATAGTAGAAATATAGGACTACGCTCTCAGTAAGGAGGTGTACCGAAAACGCTTGGCACAGGTACAGAGAAGAGGAGCACTGTAGATTGCACCTCCATATTTGACAGCTTCTATGCAATATCTCAGTGCGAGTTATTGCATGCGTCATTCCTGTTGCCTTCCTTTTTTGTGGTTCGGAGGTGAATGTCATTTACGCACCGAGTGTGGGACTCCCATGCTTGCAAGAAACTGAACTACCCACTAAACGCCTCCCCTCTCAATCCGAGAATCCAGCCTGGAACCGTTTGACACATTACTTTGGCCCAGGTTTTGTTCTATTCACGCTGGGGATCCCTCTTCCAGCGGGAGAGGAGAGGGGAAGAGGAATTGCCAGACAAGTGATCCCCCTCGGGCTGCTGTGAGCCCCTTTTATCTTGTAGGACTACCAGAAAATAATGTGCCACCTGATTCTATTTGTCGACCGATTCAAGCGTCACCGCGAATATACCATACGGGGTGAGCTCTCCCGCCTCTTTGTAGAGGTCCCATCGCAGCCTGTTCCATTTTGATAAAGATAACAGGAACTCGCAGCAGCTGGGGACGTCAAGGCTAGGGGATCGCTGTCCGCCCATTCCTTTTCTTCTCTCCTCTTCCACTAGAGGAGGAACTTTCTACCTTGAAGGTGCCTCTCGGCATAGCAAAATGATACCTGGCCCGAAGTAATGTGTCAAACGGTTCCAGGCTATGTTCGCAGGTTGACAGGAGAGGGTATTCCAGTCGCTCGTAAGCATAAAAGTCTCACCCCCTGTGCGAAAATGGCCATTAAAAATAATATTAATTGTTTTCTTTTTCTCTCGCATTTCATTCTTTCTTCCTCTTCGCAGATTTCCCTTGCAATTTTTAAATGGGTGCGATAGGCGTCCAGAGTAAGTGTAATCTGTTTAGTGAAGAGGAGTTTGAGGCTGTTTTTATTAGGTTGCTTTCCACTAACGGTTTTTGTTTTTCAGATCCAGGAAGGCCACTTTTCAAAACTACACTATATTGTTTCGGGGCCACTCTGTGCTTTAAACATATCTTAAGAAATTTTATATCTTCTGATATTCTTGCAATCATCTTTTTGAATTTAAGAAGGTAATCCTGGTGCAACTTAGTTTTTATTATAATGTAATTAATTATGTTCCAGCTTTGTAGTGAATAAGTTCAATTATTTTTATTATTATTGAAAAATAGTCTTTATTTCACTAAACTTATTAATTGATCAAATTTCACAAATAAGTATTTCAGGAACTACTTGTTCCCGTCTTCAGTGTTTTAAATTAACCTTCTATTGCATTTTCACAAAATATATGTATCGAATACGTTTTATAATAATACAGGGTTATCCATTTCGTAGTAGGAAAGTATAGCCCTGCCACTTGACATCTGTCAGAACTAAGTGTCATCCAAAGCATGTTTTTTTTAGTTGAAGGTTTGCCATTTAGAAATATGGATCGTTTAGTAGCCAAAGAATGCGTTAAAATCATTGAACTTTACTATAAAAATGGTGGTTCTGCTGTATCAACATTTAGGGCTTTGCGAGCCGATTACGGTCGACATAATCGACCTACACAGCATAAAATTTCGAGCACAGTGAGAAAACTTGACGAGACTGGATTGGTTATTCATATTGCAAGGCCTGTGCATCATCGCAACATTCGTTCTGTTGAAAATATCGCTGTCGTTGCTCAAAGTGTGGAGGAAGACCCGAATTTGTTGATTCCTCGACGTGCTCAACATTTGGGCTTGTCTTACGGCTCATTGTGGCGTATTTTGCATTTGGATTTGCATCTCCTTCCGTACAAAATCCAACTCACTCAAGAACATAAGCCTCAAGACCATACACAACGCAGAATGTATGCGAATTGGATGATTGAACAACAAGCCATTGATAACGATTTTTCGAACAAAATTTTCTGTAGTGATGAGGCTCATTTTTCGCTTAGTGGTTACATAAATAAACAGAATTGCCGCATATGGGGCACTCAAAATCCTCAGGTGATCGCAAAAAGCCCTTTGCATCCGGAAAAAGTGACAGTTTGGTGTGCATTATGGTGTTATTGGCCCGTATTTTTTGAAAACGATCAAGGAAGAGCCATTACAGTCAATTCTGACCGCTATGGACGGATGTTGACCAATTATTTCTGGAGAGAAATTGAAGATTATGATCTGGAGAACATGTGGTTCCAACAGGACGGAGCCACAAGCCACACAACACAGGCTAATCGAGCACTTTTGCAAGAGAAATTTCCAGGACGCGTAATTTCGAGATTGAGTGATGTCAATTGGCCCGGAAGATCCTGCGACCTAACACCTTTGGATTTCTTTTAATGGGGCTATGCAAAAGATCGTACTTACGCAAACAATCTTCAAAATCTTGGGCAATTGAAAACCAATATTCGTGAAGTTAGGCCGAGATATTGCCGGAAATGTGCCGAGAAGTCATTGGAAATCACCTCAAAAGGATTGTTGCCTGTAAGAGGTCCCGTGGAGGGCATTTGAATGATGTTGTATTTCACGTATAATGGCAAGGTTCAATCTTAATATTGAATGAAAACAATTGTTTATATCTGAATATTTTATGTGTTTTCTTTACCTCTACTTTCCCGAGCGTAAAATGGATAGCCCTATATTTATAGAGGTAACTTTAAGTAATAAAATTAATTCGTTTGGAAGGTATATTTCCTAGATCTGCATTCAATCTATTTTTTTTAGACAGTTTGTAAATATTGATGCTTCTTTAAGTGTCCGATTTGAATGGGGTTCTTTGTCTTTTTATTACTTCTACGTCTTGAATTCTAGTGAGTAAGTCTCTTCGATTATGTGTCTTGCGGCCGTTGACCTAATACTTTTTGTTGCCCTGTTGTTCTTTTTGCTATACTTCCGCTTCTTTTTGGCGTTCTTTGAAGCGTGTTGTCGCCATTCTCTTCCATTGGCCGATCTTTAGGACTTAGAAGTAATATAAGATTAAGAATCCTATTCAAATTGGACAGTGCTTTACCACTGCAGCCCCTTTGCGGCCTTCGATTAGAGATAGAGTATCTCATTAGTCTGCGTGGTCTAGTGGTTAGAGCATGAAGGGATAAGCTGAAGGTCCCAGGTGCAAATCTCGTTTGGAGCAGCGTTGTTGCGAGTGAACACATAAACATACTCGGATATATTCCCGTTTCATAACTGCAATAGTAGCGAGCAAACAACACCTATGTACTCGCACTTCGCCAATGAAAATTAGCCATGGAAACACATGCGCAAGTAAATAAGCGAGCAGATAAGTGAACGGGAAAGTTCAACCCGCAACGATATTCACATCGTCAACGAACGGGGTGCTTCGAAGAGAGGTAAGCGGAAAGGAAAACCGAAAGTTCCGGAATAAACACTCTTTCGCTCAATGTCCCCAGTTTCGCTGTTTTACCACAAGAGATCTTGGGAAAACCGAAAGCTTAAACTGAAAGCACTCTTTCGAAGTCGAAAGCTTAAGCGAAAAACACTCTTTCGCTCAATTTCCCCAGTTTCGCATATTCACCAGCCGAGCAAGCGAGACGAAGCGGGTAGGAAAAACTTTCGTGGAACGAGAGCGCACGTGTTCGGCTACTCAGCACATTTAAAGAGAATTTAGGTTGAAAGCTCTCGAAAGAATGGTATTTAATGTTCTTGGGCAGTCTTATACCAGTGAGTTTGTATTCAAATCCAAAAGGGAGCGTGCTGCTACCCAGTTATCACTTAGACGCTTAAAGTATTCGCGATTTAAAGTTCAGCCGAAGATATCGTCCAGTGTTCAACGAAGTGGTGAGGGGTGAGGTGTTGGCTTGCGCCGCGATCCTCAATCGGCCTTTTTGCGTTCCACGCTGTATGGCCACCCCGAACCATTAACACGTCCATTTGATTCTCTACAGGCTCAATATTGATATAAGTCTCCAATAATGTAATTTGTAAAATGTAATGTTAGATAAAAATAGGAACAGAGAAAATAAAATAATTAATAAAATAAACTTTTGCCTTGGTTGATTTAGTGAAAATGGACAGAGTAGCAGGTAAGTGGTGTTACAGTGAGTTCTTTACCCGGGAGCCTTGATGTTGTATATAGGATACACATCAAATCGAGCTCCCAGTTCATACCAGTACACACCGGGTATACTGGTTAAGTAACAGCGTGATTTAGTTCAGGGGATTTTTCGGACAGACTACGAGCGTTCACTCAGTGGTGATATGTACTGATTTAATCAGATCATATCATAGCTGAGCAAGCACACGGGAGCATGGTACTGACCAAACCAACTTCCGAAAAAATCAATACGGTCATGAAAATGAGATACTCTATCTATCTCTAAGCGAAGGCCCGAGAGGGGCTGTAGTGCTACAAAGAAGAAGAATCGCATTACCTTGATTGAATGTATCGGCACTCGGGAAGGTGATATGATCAGTATGATGCTTTGGTCGTGTGTCCGTTCACCCAGCTGCGATACGTTCTGATTGTCGTTATCTTTGTAATTTGTATTTTTACATCACATTTTTTCCGAGATCCGCTTTCCGTTCCTCATTGAGATGTTCACATCCGTTCCAAAACTCGTATAGGATGTACGATCTTATCAACAACAATTGAGACAACTGACAAAACTTCCCAGCAATTATTCCTAAATGACCATGTAATGCAATAAAACCATTAGTAATTGTTTGTAATAACAAGCAATTACTACTGTTTACGATCTTTCTCACACTTTTTGTAGTTAAAAAGTTGTAGTTCATTATAACCGACCTATCTCTTTGCCGGTACACTTCACCTGCACTCCCTGCAGGTCCCCCAGCCTGGTAATAACTATCGTAATCAATCACTTTAACCACCATAGAACATAAAGAAGAGACATCACCGCCATGTCGATCCACTAGTTCTTGCAGCACACCTGCTCAGATGAACTGAAATCAAATAAGATAGGTATCTGGTTTCCCATTCGCATTTCCATCTCCCATTCCCATCGCAATCTTAGCGCCCATCTTAACTCAAGTACGTGTAGCTATCGTGCGAATTTAGCACAAATACCTTGTGCCATGTCATCGACCTAAAAATTGCGTATGAGCTTGAATACCTTTTCCACGATTAAGCTTCGATCTACAATAATAGCATTAACAACTCCAATAACAACAAATTCCTCGCAACAGCTTGAGATACAAGATATAAGTATCTCACCTGTCTTTTGAGAGACGTTTCTTTGATTTGCTGCGGTGCGTAAGTATGGACTTCAGAGTTTGTGGCTTGAAGTGATGTCAGTTTGGAGGTGTTGTTGCAAGCAATTTGGTAACTTAAAGAATAAATAAATTGTTTATTGTGATTTCCTTTGGGTAAGCACTTGAGTCACGAACTGAATGATTAAGAGCACAATAGAACTTTTAGTGGCGAACCATTAACGGGTTTTTATTAAGAACGATCCATTATTTAGGTTTACTGGACTCAAATATTGAAGAAAATTGAAGAAATTCAATTTGACCTTAGAGAAGTTTAGTTGACGTTAAAAATTAGTGCTCTGTGGAAGAGAAAGTATGACAAGTGATTTGATGCTAAGAAGCATTCAATAGGTTTATTCAAAGAGACTAAATGACTCGTTAGCTAATTAGCGTCAAAGTAAAAGGCAGTCATTTTTCAAACTAATTGATCATGGGAAAATTTTTTGGTGTACTCAATTAAATGACTGGAATATTTCACAAATTTTTCTGTTTTCGGTTCCCACCGTACTCTCCATTAATTCTACTCATCCACGTACCGTTATGGCTACGGCTGCTTTTTTGTCTAGTATCCACTATTTTAATGGTTTAAAATCTTACATTGTCAGCAATGCTTCAAAAATAATTGCACCTTGTCCAATGCCGGCCTACATTAAATGATTTGGCTAGTTATTTCTGATAAATTAACGATTTAATTTTCAACCCTCCAGTATTCGGTACCTGATTCGTGGCTGCAAATGTCTTTTCTTCAAAGCCAAAAGTATACAATATACGGGGTGGGCCATATAGTCGTTTCTTTTTAAATCCCATGTTATTTAGACACCTCGCTCAAAATTATGTTAGTGAGTCAGTATGAGCCTTCCGCGGAACGAAATGAATCGATTTACGCTTGAACAGCGTTGGGAAATATTGAAATCAAACTGCATGCCGATTTTTCTAAAAAAAATCATCTTTTCTGATAAAGCACATTTTCATGTGAACAAACAAAACTGCCGCATCTGGGGCTCGGAAAACCCACACATGATTGTCGAGAAGCCAATGCATTAGCGAGTGACAGTGTAGTGTGGATTCTGGAGTGGTAACATCATTGGACCGTTTTTTTTTTGAAAATGAGGCTGGAAATACTGTTTTGTTCAATGGGGAGCGCTACAGAGGCATGATAACCGACTTTTTGTGATCGGAGATTGAGAATTTAGACTTGATTGGCCTTTTTTTTCAACAGGATGGCGCATCATGCCACCATACAGCTCATCAAACTATCGATCTTTTGCGCACAAATTTCGGAAATCGTGTAATCAGCCGCCTTGGCGATGTCAGTGGCCGCCTCGAAGCTGACACCGTTGGCCTTCTTTATATGGGGCGCTGTGAAAGATCAATGTTACGCAGAAAATCCAAAAACGGTTCAAGCACTGAAATTGAATATTCAACAAACCATTGCTCAGATAGAGCTTGAAACCATCAATAATGTCTTGGTAAAATGGGCTGAAAGGATGGCCTACAATCACGCCAGCCGTGGCAGGCATATGAATTAAATTTTATTTCACAACTACCGGGAAGGTTTGTTCTTGCAAATAGAGCCAAAATATAAGAAAAAAATTTGATTTTTGTTCATTTTATTGCACTTTTAAAAATAAACTTGTATTTTGCTCAATCGATATAAAACCTGCAATATCATTAGCTGAACAGTTTTATAAAATTGCAGAATATTAAGCGCACAGTAAACTGGGGTTACTTTGTGGCACAATTTGAGGTTTTTTCAAGCTTTGACAAAAAAGAATGTGATATAACAAAAAAAGTGATTGGAATGGATAGCTACGTTCTTTGGCTTTATTTCTAATAATACTTTAATAGTGCTCATGAAGACGCTTTTTTGATGCCACAATTATACCCCAAGTCATGAGGTGAGTTTGTGCCATTTTAGTTTTTCATGGATTTTGTGTGATCTGAGTAAGGTGATACAATCAAAACTTAATATAGTTAATCTGCAATCTTGTAGTTACAAACGAAATATCATACCTAGGTCAGAGCGTTTTAACTATCAAGCAAGTTTACATAGAGCAAACTCCCAACCTAACGGTATTCAACCTTCAAAGATCAATTTGAATATGTATAAACGTTCGCAAACGCTTTCATTGGGAAACGCAAGAAAGAGATTGAATCGGCAAATATTGCCCATCATAGGCGGTTGAATGGAATGCAAGACGATGAGCTTTCATTTTGATCAGATGGGCAAAAGATTCCCCTTTCATGATGTGTACGTACATGCAAACAGAACAGCAAATCAATTTTCTGCATGAAAGCTTAATCTCAAGTAGATAGTGCTTTCACGTTTTATCTCCAATGAAAACAAATGATAGAGAATTTTGTGCAAGTTTATCACTCGTTTCATTCAAACACTTTCCGACTCTTTTAATTTGGCCGATCAGCTGGTGAATTTGCTCGGTAGACTATATGTTCTGTCTAGATCCTTTAGTAAACAATTTATTTGTGCAACCTTGATATTTAAACGGGTTTGTCAATGAACTTTTAGGGCATTGTAAAATTATTTTACAATACCCTACTAGTTTCGCGTCCTGTCTGTCCATCCGTCCGTCCGTCCGTGTGTCACACCACTTTTTCTCACAAACTACATTAGCTAGAAACATAAAATTTTGTAGGTAGGTGCGAAGTGACGCCCTCTTCAAAGTTTCAACACTAAAAGAAATTTATAAGGTCTTTAAGGGGGGTCTCCCCATATAAGGGAGTTGCCCCTGAAAAAAAAAGTTTTCATCGCATGTAGGCAATATGGGTACCAAATGAAAGGTCTTAATGAGAACTTTTCAAAACAGGCCTTAAAATGACAAATTTTGCTTCGAGGGGTGCAGGGGAAGGGGAAATGTACAATCCGAAAAATCTGAAAAAAATCATGAATAGAGGCCTTTATGGGTACAACAACAACAAATACGTGAGAAGTTGAAATTCACTCAACTTTGTTAGTAATAGTATGATTTATCGATTTTATATTTTCTTGAATAAAATCTTAACGGTGCCCTTAATAAAATTCAGTACACAGATGACTATCAAGAAGATTAATCTGTCCTGAAAGTTTCATAAAGATCGAATGGTATTTAATGAAGTTATAGCGATTTGAATTTTTCTGTATTACTATGGAACAATATGCGCTGTATTACTATGGAAACATATGGCTATGGAACAATATGCGGTTTTTACCGACTCAGATACTACAGCTTTGCTAGGATTTGTATGAACGTTTCAGGAATGATAGGTATCATGAATTTCTTTGAGAATTGGCTCAGCTAGTGGTATTAGTAATCGTAAAGCAAAATAAAGGCTGTTTTAAATGCGAAGATTGAATAATTTTGAGTTATTTTGCCCTAACTTCAACGTTTAAGGCGCATGCTTTTAAGACTTGATTCAATTTAATAAATGACTAAAGATGAGTACCTACAATTAATACTCATAGGTGAAACAAGTCGAGGAGGCAGGAGAGAGCTCCTAGCAAAAGGGCTTTGTAACCATTCTATGATTCGAAAAAATAGGTCATGAATCGATGATGACAGTACAGGGGAGTGGCCGCTGAAAAAAAATGTCATCAAAGGTAGCCAATATGAATATCTTTATAAGAGCTTTTCAAAACAGCACTTGAACTGACAATTTTTCCTTCACAAGGACCTTAGAAGTTGAAATTCGATCAACTTTGTTAATAATAGTACATTCAATAAATTTTGCTTTGTTGTCTATAAAATCAAGATGTGACCCTTAGATTTCCCAAAATCTATAATTTAAATTTTCTGAAAGTGGTTGTATATGGTTCGGAAATTTCACAATAATTGAACGATAAACAGCAAGTTATAGCCGATTGAATATTTAACAATTACAACAACATTAACACATGATACTAGGAAGAAACACGCTTGCAACGGACCGAGACACTACAAATATGTAGGAATTTTGATAAAAATTTTAGAAATGGTTTGTAATATCCATGTGTTATCATAACTAATCAAGCGACGAGGTCAAACCACTTGAAAAAAAAATGGTGGCGAGTTTAAAATCATAATAACCGTAATAATTTTTCAAACTCAATTTATGGAATCTATATATTAGTCATGTTTTGATATGCAGCATATATTGTTTGATTTACTAATTGTTTTACAATACCCTTCTGGCAGGAGCATCCTCCTGCTACTTCAACTTGTTTTATATTGTGGTTGAAATACCAAATTAAGGCCGGTTGAGCAGGCCACTTCTAAACAGTCCCACCTTTGGCCATAGCCGATATTTTAACTGTATCATCTTCTACAGCCTTGACTTTACCTGGCTAAAGTTGGTTATCATCGACCGGTCTTGGTGAACTACCCTTGTCAAATGAAAGCTGCGCATAATTTTCGTTAGGGGGCAAATGTGATACTTTTTCCTGCAGGGACATTGACTTTGCTTGCTCTTCTAATAGTTCTTGCAGATGTTATTTCCTGTTTTCTTGAAGTAACATTTTGAATAAAGCTCTCTCCAACCAATGTTCGGATGGCAGACAGTGATTCGATGACTTGCATAGGGAGTCTATCCAGCACTTTTTGTCGATTTAATGGACAAATCCCACATTTACGAAATCCGGCTTTTAGGTTGTCTGATGACCTTTCTTGTGGACTGTTGGTCAGTTCTTTCAGTAGACCTAGAAATTCGTCCTTTGATACTAATGAGCATCGAGTTTTGCCATTTTCAATGGTCGGAAATATGCAACGTCTAGAGTCTGCAGGAGCTAGGTTGCGTTTGGAGGCAGAGCTATAAAAGATACGTCATTTTCTTAGCAAAGCTTTATCACTTCAATGTTAATACAAGAGCTGAGATTTTCACCTATTATTAGTTTTTCCCACTTGCTTTTTAGAATTGGGAGTGTTAAATTTTTGAAGCAGTCTTCGAAACATTGGAAGTCAAACAAACCATATTTGGTTCGATTATGGCGAGCTTTTTCAGGGCCATTTTCTACCCATTTCACCTCCAGCCCTTTCACACATCATAATTGAGGTGTTAGATTTTGATGAATTTTTGATGTTTTCGGAATATTTTTTGCCCCTTCTAACAAGATGTTTGCTTGAACCAGGATAATCCACGAGACACGTTTCATCAAAGTTCCAGATATTCCCTGCGCGAACATCAACGATGTCTCGTTCGAGATGGTCAAAAAATCCATTTATTACTTCCTTATTGACGCTATCACCGCCAAGAGTAAATTTCTGGATACTCGATTGGAAATTTCTGCCTCATGTCTTTTCAGGAAAAAGGCTACCCGCTCACGTCCCGGCAGGTTAAATGTTCTTACTGCCCTACCCTGCCTACATAAGTAAGATTTGACAATCATTTTGAGGTCAAGTACGCTAACTGGGAATCCGAATGATAATAGAATTATAATATGGGAAATAAAACTGACTCCTCGTCTTCTGTGAAAACAGTTGGGCCTACAATGTTTTTAGGGTGAAGCTTCCTTAGCTTATTAGTAAGTGTATTTCTGTGAATTCCATGCTTAATTCTAGCTACTCGGATGGAGATTTTTCCAGTTCGAATTTCTCCAAAATCCGCTCTAGAGTTTCTGGCTGGTAGTTTTTCTACGGCTTTGTCCCAGGTTCTCGAAATTACTGACGTGGCATACTGTAACTAACAAAAATAGGTACTAAACCAAAAGCGTTCGTTATTACAGATCAATAAAATGCGATGAATTCGAAAAATCACTTCAAGATTATACTTGGATATATTGTATATTGACGACCGTAACTCTTAAGCTGGTTCATTGAGTATTTGAAGAGTCGACTTTATTATCCATTGAAATGTCATACCTACAAATCCCAGTTTTCAACCGATTTTCATCACTCCATCACCCTTATTTTACAGACAATGATACTTCACAAGAAAAGACAACTATTACTAAGAAGAATATTCTAATCGGCAGCTTTTGTTCCACAAATTTTTATTCTTGTCCCTTATTGCATTGCTTTATACGCTGTTCAGGAAAAATAAGCTGGTTAGATGGTATGCGAGCAAAATACGCCAAGTTGAAATATGTGAAAAAATGCTGGTGGCACAATCTTACCCATAGTGGCACAATTTCAACCCAGTTGTCGGTACGTAAGCAAATTTTAATGTTGATTAGGTTTAAGATTGACAGCAAGTGAAGGAGAGTACTTATCTAGATGTTTGTGGCGACCTAAGCTACACCCTCAGGGTCCATAAAAATACCACTTTATGTTCACACTTAACGTGAAACAGGGTCTCGTCCCACTTACTCGAACAAGCTACACACCCTCAGGGTCCATAAAAATACCACAGTTTTCCGTAAGGTTTTGTAATGATTTTAAAGTCTTGATCCGAACGAGGAACCGACCTCTCATCGGTTCTAGACGTTAAGTCTGAGTAGTGCCAATGGATGGTACCCACCGGTCAACCAATCCGTGCACCGTAATCCATTTTCGCGGTGGCTGCTTGTCGGCCAGCTAGATCGGAGAGGATTTCGGTCGCGGGTCTCCAAATGGATTACGCTCATCTACAATTTTCAGCCACCAATAAATGCCCGTTTCCAAACGCGTCACAAAACACAACCATACGGAGAGGAAACCTACTTTACGTTACCCCGTATTTCTTCATTCAACCAGTCAAAGGACAAAAATCTAATCTTCACTTCGTGTTCCCGAATTCCCGACGCGGTACCGAAAAGTATGCTACGCTAACTCAACCCGACGAAAGCTACGCTAGTAAAAAAGCAAAACCAACAAAGGTACCGCGTACCGCGCGCGACGCGAAACCGACCTCAGCGGATTTAGTCAAACCCTACCCTCGCGACGGCATACCTACCATGCACTCTATTTCCCGCTGAAAGAAGGGAACCACTGGAAAGGAAAGTCGTTGTTAAGTTTAGCAATTCATGTTTTTATTATAAGAAATTTACTTTATCTGTCCTAATTAAACTTAGTTGATAGCATTATATGGTAGCCTTAATATAAAGGATAAATTAATTGTTTGCTATTACTTAAAAGACGATCTTCTTATCAACCTTATGTCACGTTATTAGTTACTCGCCATTTCATACAAAAATTCCATAGAGTTAATTTTGTATTATTAGAAAAAAAGAAATGTGCATTGTAAACGTCAACAAGCAAAAGTTACGACACTATCCGATTGCTTTGCTCTGCATATTTATTGCTGTTGTCGTAATTTAGAAAAAACTTTGCTAATTTTTTCAGACAAAAAATAAACATATTGGCAGTTGTCGTGCTGATATATACAAAATAAGAGAAATTATTAAAAATAATTTTTTTAATTCAAAACTAGGAAGCGAAAGCTCTAAAGTGATCATTGAAGTTGTTTTCAAATTGCGTACCATGTCCTTTAAGGAGGGAAACAATAACAGAAATATTGCGAGACTAATGTAATTATTTCATTTCTATTTTCATGTTCGTCATCTACTTATTTCAAAGAAGTAATTAGCTCCCTGATTTTATGCGGAAAAATATTTTTTTCTAAATTTTATTGATAGATGCAAAATAATATTAACATAAACAGATAAAAGCTGTTTTCTCTAGATAAAACGATTAGTTTCTTTTGTAGGTTCTTTTCTTTTTTTTTTGCAAACGGAGCCAGTATAAATGCTAAGTTCAATAAACCATATACAAGCTTGCATATATTCGCATTACACTAGAATTGTTACAATCACAATAAGGGAAATTATTTCGCTCTATTCTTTCATTGCAAAAATATTTATAAATTTAGACGAAATTCAAGGACGCAACGAGTGTTGTTGTGCGTAAATTAACGCTCAATTACAATATTCAACTTTATAAGAGTGCCACAGGTCAAATAAGATAAGCAAAACCGAAAATACAGTTCAATATTACTTTGGCGAACACCTTTCGAGAATAATACTACTTTCATGCGAAGCATTTAAAATATATATAGCAATTAGCTAATTAAAATTTAATTTATAGGAATCTCAAACTAGGAAAGAAAAAAAAAATATATTCATGTACACTGATATCAATTCGGAGTATGCAATACACTTTTAGTTTTTTTTTGGCAAAGTGGAAAAGAATTGTTTTGTCGCATTCACATAGAGCAAAAGGCTCTTAGATCCTTTCACATGTCTGGACCGAGTATGATTTTCACTCATTCAGTATTAAATCTGACGATATCCTTGAAATCTTATTCTCTTCATCTAGCGATAAGTTTTCGATTAACAGAAGCACAATAGCTATAAAACCCCAACCTTCAAGTCGCAATTTGACTGAAGACACTTTAAAGAGAAACAATATTGATGATTTCAGACGATTTCTAATATACCTCAACGGAAGCGAGAGTATCGTCGAATCATATTGATTCTGCTTTTCTGGCCCAAGGTATTTTAATCAATCTTACAGCGCATTTGGAATATTTATGCCATACATTACTTACCAGAAATTCTATTTTTGGAATTACTTTCCCATGTCAAATATTCTAATATTCTCAATTAAGACGGTTTCAACAATTAAGGCGCAAGTCCAGTATATTGCAATATTTGATCATCGGTCCCTGACTTTTATAAAATATAGGTGAACGTTTGATATAAATAAATCTCCTTAAATTATACTTTTTGTTTCTAATGATTTTCACCCAAACCTTATCCTTTATACATCAATGCGCGTGATAGGTATGATTCAAGGTCCAAGTATAAGATCCGCTGAGTGGTTGGATCTAGACTATCACAATATTCACAATTTCGGACCGTCTTTGTACATGCACTACCTGTTGCATTGTTTTTACAATGTCTGCCTGAACAATATGTCGCGATTTCCTTGATTTTTCCTGAGATCCCAATTCTAAGTGGTAGTCGCGGCCCAGAGCTTAAATATAGCCTTTCACTCTCGACCTCAAGTGGTGGTTCAGTGCTCGTCGTCTAGAGTCAGCATCAAATTTTGCGGCCCTCGGAAATGATGTCTCGACAATGTGTCTATTCAATTTCTAACGGTTGGGAAACTTGAGAGATGAATTGAATTGGTGTTGGGGATTTTAGCAACAAGCGACAATTCCGAAAGGATGTCATACACTTTTAGATAAATAATTGGCTGATATATCTATCCTACTTCGAATCACTCATATCAGCTGACAGGTTATGATCCCATGATCCCCTTAAA
Source organism: Odontomyia ornata (assembly GCA_963969285.1). Lineage (NCBI taxonomy): Eukaryota > Metazoa > Arthropoda > Insecta > Diptera > Stratiomyidae > Odontomyia > Odontomyia ornata. Next base: position 88,106,137 of record OZ017739.1, read on the forward strand.
ATTATTCAAACCTGCTACAGTCTAGACTGCTTCACGGCTGGCGAAGGAACTATTGGCTCAGAGTTGATGGACTGGAAATCGAATGAAAATTTCGGAGACTGGACTCCAAAGACGAACTTAAATCTTCTATATGGCTGTTGTGTAGAGGGCTTTGTGTTGTGATTTCAGGCGATGCAAGCTCTTGCTTCCCGTAAAATACAGATGACGACATGAACGGATGACGAATTTTTATGATCTGGCTCCGGCGTGTGTGACACTAACCTTTGCATCCGCGCACACTCTGGCCTTCTTGTGCTCCTGCAAGAAAACTTTAGACCCGGGTTACACGGATAGCCTTGTGACTTGTAAATATCCAAACAACACTTCACGCTTCCGACCTCCTCTCTCGAGCTCTTAAGCGCAACTCGGCTGCCATGTGGCTGTCAATCTTCCTTTGACATCCCACGACAAAATTGACGTGGGATGTGCAACTGTCAAGACCAACATGAGATGACAAGCCACATAGCAGCAAGGTGTGTTGGTGGTTGTCACCCAGCGGCGTTGCCTGATTCATTACAGTTTCTCTGTGGACAGCATCCTAGTACAAGTGCTGGTCTTACTTTTGATGCCATTTCAGCCGTGAGCGAGAACGCTACATGGTCCGGATGTCAAGCGACCCGCGCCCGTCAAGGAAAGGTAGCAAGGGGGCGAAAATGGCTGTAACGAACGGAGCCTTAAGAACTGGTGAACTTTTAAGTAAGCGAATACCCCTGGCGGTAGGTAAAGCACTATGCGAAGGGACGTAGAAAAAAAAACCACAATGAAAGTCGAGGAGGAGAAAAAAAACTTCCCTTGTAGGGGGTCGGAGCCCCAGTATCGGTGACAGAGGGAAGTGAGGGTGCAGGCTCCCAGTCATCATCATCCAGCGCCTGTAATGTTATAAAAGTGGTGAACTTGGCTTCTATAATTGATACATCTACAAGCAATTTCGGGTTCGATGGAGAAAATCCATTCAGGCGTAGACCCTTGTTGGCGCAAACAACGCAGAAAAAAGAAACCGAACGTGTGGAAAGCCGGCAAACCCCAAAAAGTAAGCCGTAGCGAATATTCTCAAAGGTAATGCAGGCTCTGATAGGGAAACCAAAAATCCTAGCGTCAGCAACGTTGGCAAAGAATCAGGGAAAAATGACAAACGGACGAATGAACGAAAGTGCATATGTAGGGTTTATTATGAGTTAGTATGTCCGTAAAGGACTTTAGTGGTGGTCTGCTGCCTCAGTGAGAGAAAAAACTTAGTGCTACGCTGGAACTGGCTTTTTTAGGGACGCGTAAGTGCGCTGGCAAGCTAGCTTTACGGTGTCGTGGGGCGAGTTCTTTTCCCTCAGCAGAAACGCCAATTAGAAAAATATTATTCACACTTACCAGTTCTTAGATAACTATTGTTGAAATGTTAAGCCGATTGACCGATGGAAGGTGTCAATGGACAAAGTAATAAACTGAAAGTGACTACATAAGAAACGTGACAACGAATATCCAGTTAACCCCATGCAAGAAGTAAGGTGTTTTCGTCCTTGCTGAGGATGGTCATGGTTCACAAATAAGAGTGAAACATTCAGGTGCTGGTGATACCCCCACGCACCCCTCCTGACCAGATCAAGAGTAAAAATACGATTCCTTGGCCTATATTGGGTGTGGAATGCCAAGCACCCCGGCCTTCACACACAAAATAGGAGAGAAAGAGCTTATCCGATGGCTAGCTCATGAGTAGAGGGGACGGCCAACGTGACGGACCTCATTCCCGTTCGAAATTGAAACGAAAAGACCGAGTATCTTTATTTAATTGAACATTTTTTTCATTTCTTTTGCAATAAAGTTGTAAAATATTCTCAATAATCAGTTTTGCTTCTTTGCGCACTTCAGTTTTTAAGAAACAAATATACATAAGGAATATAAGCGAAAAATAAACAATCCACATTTGATACAATTCAATACATTAGTGGATATACGCGGGGTGTTCAATAAGTTCCCTGAGTTGGCATTATCATCGTATGCTACCACATATCAAACGACAGTGAAACAAATTTCAAACTGTTTGATAGGTTAGTTTGTATTTGAAAGCCATTCGAGTAAGACGTATTTCGTGATTTTCGCTAAGATGGAAAAAGAGCAGTATCGTTCGTTTTTGTTTTTGGATGGAAAAAAATGTGAGGAGATAAAAGCAAAGTTGGATGCTGTTAATGGGAATACTTTGCCATCTATGACCACCGTTAGTTTATGGGGATACTTCGCCATCTATGACCACCGTTAGATATTGGTTCAACGAATTTAAACGTAGGCGAACATCCATTTTTGATTAGGAGTGACCAGGACGTGGTTACCGAGGAGGTTATTCAAAAAGCCTACTACATGATTCTCGCTGATCGACGAATGAAAGTGCCTGAAGTAACAGAGGCTGTAGGTGTGTCGACCAGAATGGCAATAATAGTGTTATTTTACATGATAAATTGGCGATGAAAAATTGTTGGCCCGACGGGTGTCGCGATTGTTCACGGTGGCCCACAAGCTGATGCAGCTGTTAGCTTCTAAGCAGTATTTGGAGCAATTTAAGCGAGATCCAAAGGAGTTTTGCGTCGAATTGTCACCGTTGATGAAACTTGGATTCATCATTACACACCAGAAATTAAGCAACAATCAAAACAATGGATTTCTCCCAGTTGAATCTGCTCCAAAGAAGGCGAAGACGGTCTCATCGGCTGAAAAGGTTATGGCGACGATTTTTTGAAATGCGAACGGCGTGACCTTTATGGATTTTTTAGGAAAAGGGAGAAAGATCACAGGACAATGCTATAGTGAGTTATTGGACCGCTTCGACAAAAAATTGAAGGAGACACGACCGCATTTGGCAAAAAAGAAGGTGCTGTTTCTTCATGATAACGCATCAGCACATTCGTTTGGAGTTGTCACCGCCAAACTACATGAATTGCACTACGAATTGCTGCCGCACTGCCCGTATTCACCCGATCTGGCTTTTTACGACTTTTTCTTGTTCTCATGAAGAACTGGCTCGCGGGAAAAAGATTTAGCTCAAACAAGGAAGTCATCACCGAGACAGAGGCATATTTGCGAGAGTTCGACAAATCCTATTTTTTGAAGGGCTAAAAAATGGCAAGAACGATGGGTGAAGTATATCCTACTAAAAAAATTTTGTAAAAGTGGTGTCTTCATTTCTAAAGTGGTGTCTTCATTTCAAAATAAATACGATTCAGGCAATTCTAAAAAAAGCTCTAATAAAAAAGCCATAACATACAAATTTAAAGTACGGATCGAAACAACAAGTAATTTAAGGGAAAAGAAAAAGGTTACTCATTACTCGTAAATCTGGTTAAATCGATCGTTGTTTTTGAACAAGTACTACAAATTTCAATAAACATCTTATGATACTATCATGTACCTACTATGATAGAGTTGCAAGCATACACTGCACTTTTTGAATTGAGTTTTTTAATACCTTGCTTTCTGAGGAATTCTAAATTTCAACAGTAAAACTGCATGAATTCTCCACACTTGAGTAGAAAGGCACAAATAATTTGGGTGGTCCAACCAAAACGCACGATGTTAATTGTATATAAAACAAAAAGTTTACAGAGAATTATGTTAATATTTTTATTAAAATAGAAAAATTTATGACCATTATATGTAAAACAAAACATTGCCCAAATGCTCGCCACAACTACGGTGGCATACTTCTATCCGATGGTGCATATTTTCAATGACTCTGAGACATAATTGAGGTTCAATGTCGTTAATGTGCTGAATTATCTCATCCTTTAGCTCTTGAATTGCTCTTGACTTATTGACGCACAATTTTTCTTTTAAATATCCCCAGAGACAGAAGTCCAACGGTGTCAAATCACATGATCATGGCCATTGAACTTCTCGCGGAAAAAAGCTATTGTTTCGTTGGCTGTGTGGCAATTGGCACCATCCTGTTGGAACCATATATTGTCCAGGTCCATAACCTCAATTTTCGGCCTCGAGAAGTCCGTTATCATCTCGCAATAGTGAACACCATTCATGGAAACATCTTTGCCGTCCTCATTTTCGAAGAAGTACGGCCCGATTACGCCGCCAGCCCATAAACCACACCAAACAATGACTCTTTGTGGATGCATCGGCTTTTCAACATTCACTTGTGAATTTCCATCTGCCCAAATGCGGCAATTGTTAACGAACCCACTGAGGTGAAAGTGTGCCCGGTTAACCATAAAAGTGCACTTCTCGCCGTAAATAATTATATTTGCAGGACTATGGACTTAATCTTGGATATCAATCGCATACTCCATCGATATCCACTTGCTAGGCAAGTAATACTCATTGAAAGAATAAACTTTCAATGAGTATTACAATTGTCGCTACGAAAATGCTCCTAAATTAAATTTCCCATCTTTAATTTTTATCATTTAACAAATGATTTGCTTGAATAAACTATATGGATGTTTGGATTCACTTTTTTTCCGTTGGCCACATATGGAAATGCGAGAAGATATGAGAGGATATTTTTCGGCCAAACGCATATTTATTTTTTTGGGTTGACGTTTTTCAGGGACTTGCTTTTTCTATATTCGCCGTCGTTTCATACTCCACGCATTTCTTATGCAACCCGTCGATTCGCGCTTTTTTCCTTTTCTCTTCCCGCGCCCGTCACCGTTCGCGACTTTGCAGCAACCCCCCGTTGTCGGCAATCGCCAAGTCACTCGGCGTCACCAAGAATCTTTTCTTCGTTTTTTGCCGGGATGGATTCATTCCAAACTTGTTGGAATTGTTTTGTGACACTAAACGCAAGTTTTTGAGCGAATCGTTCCGTCTAGAGCAAGTAAACTCGTTCTTGGCCCGAGATAGATAAAGTTTTTCTGGTTCTTCTTGCTTTGCTTCAGGGATTTACATATGTATATCGCTGTCAAAGTAGCAGCTTATGCCTGATCCACATAGATAACGAGTTTTGATTACTTCTCGGTGTATTTCGTGCAGATGAATTTCAGTAGTTTGCAAATGATGCGATTTTTACTTGAGTTGCTTGAATCGGCGGTATGATAGGAATTGCTGCAGCAATAGCAGGAGGTATCACCGTTTTTGATAAGGAAGATGATGTCATTGCCACCACTGTTTTGGCAGTAGCCGCAGCATCTTCCGCTTTAAAACGACCTTGTGCCTCCAGAAATTCATCAGATACTTCCAATCTTGATTCTTTCGGATTTTCATTACGGTAATACATTTTCCCCGTTACATATACATATTATTTTACAACAATCAAAATATTTACATCATGTCAGGTAATCTGGTAACATCTTCCGACGGACCAGTGATGCCGACTCCATGATGTTGTGCAAGTAGTTGATAAGCATTCATCAGCCGTGCCGTATCGAATTAATAAATATTTCGTGTCAACTTGCCGTGTCATTTATCTATATTTTTACATTAATAATTGTGTTTCTCGATTGAATAACTGAATAACTTGAATTAATAAAGTGTTTCTTTGCATACTTGATGTCTTTTCGATTTTTGTTGTCAATTGAATGATTCCACCATCCCCTCATCCACAACTCCTGACATCTGACATGTGTGATATATGGTGCTATTTGTGTGTGGAACATAAAAGATGGGAAAATCGAAAATGTTAAGTCTTAGTGAATTAACTGTAAAGCAATTGCACCAGAAGTGTCTTTCTGTGGGACTGACGAACACAGGAAACAAGTCCTTTCTTGTCGAACGATTAAAAGACGCACTCGCAACCGAGATAGCTAGCGTGCAAGCGTTAATTAATTGTGTGAGTGAGTTACAGGAAACCATCCGACAACTCTTATCGCAAACGAACAAAAATGTTCTCGAACCATGCAGTGCTTCTATTCCCAACTCTCTTCGACCACCGTGCATTCAAACATCGATGGTATCAAGCGACAAATTGTGTGTCACTTCGTCACTACACACGTATATCCATCTAATATTTATGCAACATCCCAGCTGCCACCGGAAAGTAGAGTGTTTGATACTTTACCAGTTCTACAACCATAGCCCCCGCCACCTAGTTGCATTTACATTCCGCCACCGCCGCCAACAATGCCTCAATCATCGAAATACACAATGGCACAGATTGTGACATCCGTTTCTTCGGATTTGCCCTATGTCATGTCTTCGTCTCATGCCGTAACTCACTCTACTGTCATGCAAGCCTTGTTCTCCGTTGTGTCAGTAAATTGCAAGAGTCCCTGTGTTCCACCACCACCTTATTTTATGTACTCAAATCTACCACCTGTTCCTTCGTACAACGCGGGTGTTCGTGATATCATTGACATCTTGCCGGAGTTTAAATCATTCGTTGATGGACCTCTCAGTTCCAAACAATTTATTTCGCGAGTGTTAAACTTAAAAACCAGGTATGGTTGGAACGAAAGGTTGTATTGTTGGCAGTATGCTCCAAATTGAAGGGGCCTGCCAAAACGTGGGTCGATAGTTTGCCTGCCTTTGATTTGTGGACCGGTTTCGTTCGTCAGTTTCTGCTAGATTTTCCCGCCACGAAAAACATTGCTGATGATCGTACTTGGACTGAAAATTTATAACAGTTGATTCGTCGCTTTTTCTATGTTCCCCGTCTGATGTTTTCTATTCAATCTTCTTTGGTTGAGAACTAGACTGTCACGCGACATAACCCAAATGTGAAAATTAGAGTGATTGCGCAGCAAACCTTTTGTCATATGTTGCTATAAGGGTACTAAATAATTTGAATTGGGCGCAAAGTGAATAGCGAAAATTGATCCACACAGTTGGTCAGTCCTGTACCAATGTTGCGAGTGAACACATAAACATACTCGGATATATTACCGCTTCACAACTGCAATAGTAGCGAGTAAACAACACCTATGTACTCGCACTTGGCCAATGAAAATTAGCCAAAGAAGCGCATACACAAGTAAATAAGCGTGCAGTTAACTAAACGAGAAAGTTCAACCCGCAATGATATTCACATCGTGAACGAACGGGGTGCTTCGAAGAGAGGTAAGCGGAAAGGAAAACCGAAAGTCCCGGCACAAAAACTCTTTCGCTCAATGTCCCCAGTTTCGCTATCTTGGGAAAGCCGAAAGCTTAAACTGAAAGCACTCTTTCGAAGTCGAAAGCTTAAGCGAAAAACACTATTTCGCTCAATTTCCCCAGTTTCGCATATTCACCAGCCGAGCAAGCGAGACGAAGCGGGGAGGAAAAACTTTCGTGGAACGAGAGCGCACGTGTTCGGCTACTCAGCACCTTTAAAGAGAATTTAGGTTGAAAGCTCACGAAAGAATGGTATTTAATGTTCTTGGGCAGTCTTATACCAGTGAGTCTTATTCAAATCCAGAAGGGAGCGTGCTGCTACCCAGTTATCATTTAGACGGTTAAAGTATTCGCGATTTAAAGTTCAGCCGAAGATATCGTCCAGTGTTCAAAGAAGTGGTGAGGGGTGAGGTGTTGGCTTGCACCGCGATCCTCAATCGGCCTTCTGGCGTTCCACGCCGTATGGCCACCCCGAACCATTAACACGTCCATTTGATTCTCTGCAGGCTCAATATTGATATGTCTCCAATAATGTAATATGTAAAATGTAACGTTAAAAAAAAAATATGAACAGAGAAAATAAAATAATTAATAAAATAAACTTTTTGCCTTGGTTGATTTAGTGAAAATGGACAGAGTAGAGTTCTTTCCCCGGGAGCCTTGATGATGTATATAGGATACACATCAAATGAGCTCCCAGTTCATACCAGTATACTAAGCATATACTGGTTTGTAACAAAATTGGCGCAGCCGGTAGGAATTATCTTGCGCTTTCCACAGGAGATTTATTAGTGACTTTTTTAGTAGTTGACAGTTATAATGTATTTATTGTGAAAGGAAACGTAGTGGCTTGTTTAAAAGATACTTGGTTAATAGCGTATTTGCAAACCATTTGCGATCAACAGCTCAGAGGCTATGACTGGATGGTAAATTGATGTCTCTTGTGCATATGACTTAATACTAAATGTAGCGTGTCTGCCGGAAGTTGAAGTCGGGCAGCTCAGAGGCTATTATTTGTTCCTTTGAGGACTTATAACTAAAAATAGCGTGTCCGCCGACAGTTTACATCGACGGCTCAGAGGCTGTTGTGTAATCAACTGGTTTTCATTCCATTGATCGTGCAATTTAGACATCGACAAAGCGTGTCTGCTGATAGTTTTGCCGGGGTTTTACCGACTTGACTGCCACTTTTCTTTACATTATGAAATGGCACATTTAGTGCTGGATGTAAATTTGGTTTGAGAGTGAATTGCAGTGGAACTTGAAAGAGATAATTGGTTTTGGGGTAAAACCGTTTGTATTGTTGTATTGTTCTAATAACTAAAATTCTGTTGGTTCAAAGTTCCCTTTCTTAAATTGTTTCAGTGTAACTGGAAATTAAATTAGTTTCATGTTTATTTGCGTTGGAAAATTACCGTTCTCATGTAAATTATTCTTTGTATTTGTGTAGCGCAGTTAATTTATTTATTTTGCTCTTCCATGTTATTGCATTTAAAAATTATATCTATTCAATTTGCAGTTAAATGTTTGTTTTTGTTTGCTCTTTTAATTGTGCTTTAGGTAATTTGAATGCTCATTCAATTCAAGAGATAAGACTTTAGTATGCATGTGGGTACGCGTATTGTCCAAGCAGTTGGAGTGATAAGTGGTATCATATTTCGATAACAATGGGCACGCGTTTGTTTGCTCGCTATGAAGTTTTCGTTTTGCTTATTTGTGTTTAATATTCACTTGTAATGTTTTGTTTTTTCGCATGTTAGTTGAATGAAACTTTATATCTTTATAAATTTTACGTTGGGTTTGAAGAGTTAGGAGTTAGATGAATGGTCTTCACACATGTAAGATGAGACTTAAGATTTATGAATGAAGAATATAGATTGAAGATTTCCCTGATTATATTATTGGATGTTAATGTTATATTTGACTGTTTGATTTTAAGACTGATTTTATGCGATGGACAGTATGGGTAGAAATAATACTTTATTTGAATGTTGATATTATTTTTTAGTTAATAAGATCAATATAATTATTTGTTTCGTTTAAAGGATCAGTATGAGTAGCGTTAAACTGATATTATATTCTTGTTGTTTAAACGATTGACATGATTCCATATTTTTTTTAAGAAGACTGGTTAAGTTTCATACTTTCTTTTTGTTATTTATTTTGTTATTTAAATGATTGAAATAATTATTTGATTTTTTTTTGTTTTAAGAAGGTTGATTTAGTTTTATGCACTGTACGAGTATGAGTAGCATTATTATGATGTGGGGATATTGATATTATATTTTTGTTTTTTAAATGATTAAAATTATTATTTGATTTTTTTTAGGAAGGCTGGTCTAGTTTGATGGACAGTATGAGTAGCAATGGTGTCTTACAGGAGCTGAATGGTTTGAGATATCAGCTGGGTATATAGATTTTTTAGCCCATTTAAATTTGCTACATAGTGCACTACACTGTGGTCTCTGCAAAACCGATATCCTACCGGCTGCGCCAATTTTGTTACAAACCAGTATACCCTTTGTATACTGGTATGAACTGGGAGCTCATTTGATGTGTATCCTTTATACATCATCAAGGCTCCCGGGGAAAGAACTCACTGTAACACCACTTACCTGCTATTCTGTCCATTTTCACTAAATCAACCAAGGCAAAAAGTTTATTTTATTAAATATTTTATTTTCTCTGTTCATATTTTTTTTAACGTTACATTTTACATATTACATTATTGGAGACATATCAATATTGAGCCTGCAGAGAATCAAATGGACGTGTTAATGGTTCGGGGTGGCCATACGGCGTGGAACGCCAGAAGGCCGATTGAGGATCGCGGCGCAAGCCAACACCTCACCCCTCACCACTTCTTGGAACACTGGACGATATCTTCGGCTGAACTTTAAATCGCGAATACTTTAACCGTCTAAATGATAACTGGGTAGCAGCACGCTCCCTTTTGGATTTGAATAAGACTCACTGGTATAAGACTGCCCAAGAACATTAAATACCATTGTTTCGTGAGCTTTCAACCTAAATTCTCTTTAAAGGTGCTGAGTAGCCGAACACGTGCGCTCTCGTTCCACGAAAGTTTTTCCTCCCCGCTTCGTCTCGCTTGCTCGGCTGGTGAATATGCGAAACTGGGGAAATTGAGCGAAAGAGTGTTTTTCGCTTAAGCTTTCGACTTCGAAAGAGTGCTTTCAGTTTAAGCTTTTGGCTTTCCCAAGATCTCTTGAGGTAAAATAACGAAACTGGGGACATTGAGCGAAAAAGTGTTTGTGCCGGGACTTTCGGTTTTCCTTTCCGCTTACCTCTCTTCGAAGCACCCCGTTCGTTCACGATGTGAATATCATTGCGGGTTGAACTTTCTCGTTTAGTTAACTGCACGCTTATTTACTTGTGAATGCGCTTCTTTGGCTAATTTTCATTGGCCAAGTGCGAGTACATAGGTGTTGTTTGCTCGCTACTATTGTAGTTGTGAAGCGGGAATATATCCGAGTATGTTTATGTGTTCACTCGCAACACCTGTTCAATTACTTATAATAACCGCGCAGTCGCATTATGTTTTGGCAAAGGCTTCGTCAACCCGGGGTGGCATACTGAGGTCGGCTAGCGCTCAGTCGTGTTGTGGGACTTTCCGGGAAATCATCTGCCCGTGATGGGCCACCACACAAAAAAAACTATCACAAAGGAAAGAAAGGAAAGGGAGGGGAGAGGTCATTTTGAGAAATGAAAAATGTTGGCCGTTTTTATTTGAAATAAGAAAAAAAACACAAAAATAATTCATGAAAAATGATAATATTACAAAATAAGCTAGTTCCTATATCTTTAAATAAATTAATGAATTGAAGAAATGAATTTCTAAACGAATGCTATAAAAACCAGCAAATATTCTTAATTAAAAAATATATTAATTATATAACTGTGATAAGATACAAAAAAAAAATAGCAAATTTCAAATATGACGAAAAGATAAGTAAAATAAAATATAAAGAAAAATGTGCACTTTACTCACTCCTATTGATGCTGCTGAGCGCTCAGCAACCAAGGGGGTACTGAAAATTAACTTCAATTCAAAATATTAACGCTACTCAAAACATAACTCAAACCGGCCACCTTTCAGAAACGGTAAACCTTCTCTTAGGAGACCTGGCACTGTATTCATCCTTCACTAATCCGGTAATAATTGAATTCAGGTTAAAGTTTGATTTTGTTTCACTTTTTCATTGATAATCTTTCGTTCTTAATTCAGACTTTCTCTTTTCTATATTTTTGAAATCCCGATACTGAATGATCTTTTTTTCTATTAACTTTTCACGGCATCCACCACTATCTGCATCCACTGTTACGCGGTACCAATTTTCTTTTAGATTTAAAGGCTACTTAGATTTTTTTTTTATATATCTTGAAACGTCACTATTTTCTTCCGGATTTACTCCACTTAATTTATTTTTTTCGTTTGTTTGGTCCACTTAAACCCCACCCACCTGCAATTTAATCCCTCCTATCTCTCCAGAGAAATCTTACATTTTAGTTTACAATTTCACTACAATTTCAAATCTTCCTACATCAACTTTTCGATCATTCCATCCACTCCAAAACCTACCCGAATCCAAAATCAAGACTTGTTATTCATGAATTGTCCATATAAAAATTCGCTCACCGAATCCAAAATCAAGACTTTTATTCTTTTTTCCGTCGTCACCGAAAAATCGTTAAAACTCACTCCCATCTCAACACCAAATCCAGACTGACTGCCTGAAAGATCAATCCCGCAATCCTTCACCTTCCCCAATTCCCGCTCCCGTACCAGGGTAACGTAATCGAAGTTCAATACACGTCGATTCCGTTACCCACACATCTTTTCCATATTGACAAATACAACAATTTCCATTTTGCGTATATTGCAATTTGCATAACCATGATAGCGTTTGGTTATATGCAAATCGTCATTTACACGGAAATAATTGCCTTTGCCAATATCCCAAAAAAAGTGTTTTCCCGCGCTCGATAGAACTTTATGCCGGGGTCCCAGTGGACCCCATGTTTGAGAAACTGCGACGCTACCACCGAAGCCACTTTCTGCTGATCTCCCATGCATTTATTTATTAACTTCAACTGTGAACCCTTCTTAGCGGGCTTCAAAATGAAATTTTTTAGTAGGGAAGCGTGGATGAATTTTTATTAGCATAACCAATAAAATTTTGCTAGTGGGAGATAACCCATAAAATTAGTTAGTATGAAGAAAGGAATTAGGTTGTACTAGTGAAAAGGTATCGAATGAAATTTTGTTAATGGGAAGTAATGAATGGAGTGTTGTTAGTGGGAAAGTTAAGATTATTATTAAATAATTTTTTTCTAAATAAAAATAGGGTAAGTGGGTAGGATTGAGATAATGGGAAAATAAAAATTATAAGGAAATTGCTAAATGACAATTAAAAACAACAAATATACCGAGAAAAAGGTATATGTGCCCAAAAGAAGGTGAAGATGTTACGGAGGCAACTCGAAGTTGCAAATGGGAGAATGCCGGTACGCGGGAATTTGCAACACACTACAGAATACTATTTGCACTTAAATATTCGTTCGTGCTAATGTGAAGGTTCCATTCCTTTCCTATCAATGGAAATTATAGCCAATATGTAGCCGTAGTCAGTCCTCTGGCAACAAAATCATCACACCATCTTGAGAAAAATAAACTTTTATGGAAAATTTGTTGTGCTCCATACATTTCATGGATCATTACAGGCCGGCTAACCTCTTCTAAGATAAAGTCGGCTAATTGCGGCTGCACTCAAATAAATAAGAACTGGACGGGCTAAGTCATATAAAACGCACAGGAGAGCGTACGACCGGTTTCTGCTCTTTTCCAAGGGATCTGTCTGTTATTTCCCCTCCGTCTGCCTCTTGCTGCTCACTTTCTTGTTCCAGAAGCTCAGTGGATTGGAGCTCTCTGTCAAGCTGACTGATCCAAATTAGACGCCAAATGCAAGTTTCGTCGCGAATTTTATCCGATATTAAAATGTGGAAAGTGTTCGCGATCTGAATTCATTCCAAGTTTTTAAACATTCTATTGTGCTTTGTGATTCGAGTAACTTTAACGTGTGACACTGTGAAATTAATTTACAATTTCAAAGTGATATCTCTAGTGCCTTCGTGTAAAAATTATAATCGAAAAGGATCTGTAGGTGTTTCCTTTCACAGATAAGTAGTTAATATGTCAATGTTTTGCATGTTTTCCTCATAATGCCGAAGGTTTTTCAAATAGAAAACAAATTGTTCGTATTGTATGGAAATTTGTTTTCATTGAGCAGCAGCCATGTTTGCTTGCACAATTTGGCTCCCTCTTAGCTTGTAAACAAGAGCATAGCAGTAGGAAAAGTGTTCGCAGGGGTTGTTGTGACCACATGGTCACGTGGCTGTCCACTCCAGTGTTATTTAATTACTCAATGCTGCTGCATATCGACTATGGTATCAATTTTCATATTTTCAAAAAAATGTGAAAATGAGTCGTTAAAGGGTAAAATTTTGCGATTTTAACCGTTAATTACTCAGCCCTGTCCTAGAAGTGGAAGTGTTAACCGTGGCTCTGAACTATCAAAAACCCCTAAAACGAATCATGGTGAAATGGGACCACCAAAATGGTCGCGACCTTTTGGACTATTAGTGGTACCATTTGCATGCTCCATACATGTTTAAAAGGTACACACGCTATCAATATTTTAAATATTTTCTTATCGTTTTCACAGAATCTTCGTCGTCTCGTCTCAAGTATGAATCCCATAAAGCTCTTGCAATATGAATGAATACTTTGTCCTTTTATTTCCTTTATAAATGCCAACTCCAATAAACGATTTATCCATTCACATAACATAAAGTATCATCAATAACAGAAAACATTTTCATAATGACTTACAACAGATTCCACCATATCTCCAACGCAAACCAACCATATTTAATGCGGCACACGTGAACCTCATTCTAATCCTGCTGAAGCGGTACATATTTGAACGATTAATGATGCTGATGTTTCCTTTATTGTTGTCTCCGTTCATTAGAGCGAGCAGGTGTAAGGATGAGTATATATTAGATTAAGCCAGTTTCATTTTGCATGCACAAATGTTACGACAATCTCAAATAAGGAATATATTAATATGGGATAGTTTCAGAAACACAAACATTTACAAATCTTTCTATTTGAGCTTCATACTCATACGTGTAAAAGATCATACGAGGAATACCCAGAATGCTAGCAGGTAGTTCATTTTGGTTGCCATTAGTCTAATTTGTAAACCTTGTACAGGATGTTCAGCCTAAAAGCTCATCTTGCGGAAATACGAAGCTATGAATAAATTTGCACGGCTAGATTATTTCGTATTTCTGCGTAGTCGTATGTTTGCTTGACGAATATGTTTCTCTGTATGGGAATTTCGGTTACACAGTAGGAGGTCATGGTTGAGTTTGCTTAATGAGAATTTTATGTTTGGTTATGGTATGTGCCTAGGTGGATGAACATTTTCTCTATTTTGTGATGTTGGTGAAATTGTGTTTGTCAAGCGTTACATAAAATTTTTTGAAGTGAAATTCGATGTAAATATTTCGATGACTCCAGATCCTTTATCAAGGAGTCCCAAACTCAGGGTGTAAATTGCCTTCGCCTCCCAACCAAGAAAAAAAGCCACTTCCATAAGAAATAAAGTTATCCATTTCGTATGTATATTTTTAATCGACTCCCAGAAGAAAGAACATTTTCATTTTATTCGCTTTTATATGTATATATATATATATATATATATATATATATATATATATATATATATATATATATATATATATATATATATAATGGGCAGAACGCTGGCCGAGAAGTACCGAATTCAAATCTCAGGGACGGCTTTTTCATCAATAAAAATGTTTGTCTACCCAGCTAGGGTACATTGTCCATAGGAAGATGGTAATTCAGATGGGCTTCCTCCCCAAAAACCCCGACACTACTCCTTTCACCTTCATCGCACCCCTATTTCCCCCCTACCCCTTACCAATTCGCAAAAGAGATAGCGTGGTAAGGTATCGTCTCACTTGCCTACATGATAGTACACAAAAATCAACAGCCCTCATTCTCCGTAGGCCGGAGTGGGCCTGAGATAGGTAGCTCTCAGGAACCATCCACGAAGGTGGAGGGTTTCAAGAAACCGCAACCAGAAACACCTAATTTCCATAAACATAGCAACCTACAATTGCAGCACGCTATCAAATCAAGCAAGACTGATCGAGTTGGTGGAAAAAGCAGCAAAAATCAACTGGGATGTCATCGGACGGAGCAAAACTAGAAGAAAGGATGAAAGTCTAGTAATACTTGGTTCGGGCAACCTCTTATACCACCAGGGCACACAATCAGGTAGAACTAGCGGAGTAGGATTCTTAATAAGCAATAAGTGGCGAAACAAAATAGTCAGTGTAACAAGCGTCTCAGATCGAGTAGCCAGCTTGACACTCAGACTCTCACATAGATACGCCATCCAAATGATTCAAGTCTACGCAGAGCACTCCTCATTAGCAAAAAACAGATGATAGCCCTAAATCATGACAATACCCAACTCACAGATAGACAGAAAATAATTAAGGCAATCACTAACATCTACCGGGAGCGGTATAAGGCTCCAGATAACTCGACTCCAAACTTAATAACAACAACCGCTTTCTCTGCAACCAACGAGAATGCCCCAAATATCTTAATGGAAGAGGTCAAGATGGCTACCAACTCTATGAAAAATGGTAAAGTGGCAGGTAATGACGGTATCACGGTTGAACTGCTCAAGCACGCAGGCAGAGAAATCTGAAAACTACTGGCAGAAGTCTACACTGATTGCATTAACACCAGATGTATACCTGATCAATGGAATAGTGCTAATATAATATTGATCCACAAGAAAGGCAGCAAAGAAGACATCAAGAACTACAAACCAATAAGTCTACTATCGGTCTTCTACAAAGTATTCACGAAGCTCATTAGCAACCAAATACAAACAGCCTTACATGCCGAACAGCCATGGGAGCAGGCTGGTTTTAGAAGTGGGTATAGCACTATAGATCATATCTATGCACTACGGGAAACCTTGAGTAGATATAAAGAGTATGAGCAACCCCTAGCACTGGCCTTCATCAACTTTGAGAAAGCCTTTGACTCAATCTTTCCTAATGCAATAATAAATGCATTAATGACACAAGGCATAGACAAACCATACGTGAAAGTTCTAGCTAACATCTACCATAAAGCCAGAGCAAAGGTCAAAGTACTAAAAGACACCCCAGCGTTTCCCGCACAAAAAGGGGTAAGGCAGGGAGACACCATATCAGCAAGGCTCTTCAACGCCACATTAGAGGGTATCTTCTGAACCCTACATTGGCAAAATAAAGGATTGAACATCGATGGTGAACACCTCAATCACTTGAGATCCACAGATGACATACGAGTAGTCCTTATAGTTAACAGCCTAGATGAATTAAAAGAACAGCTGAATGAACTCAGCGGAAAAGTAGGCTTGAAAATGAGCTTAGCAAAATCAAGATCATGTTCAATGACTACAAAGCACTCGAGGGTATGCAAAAGTGAACAACACCACAATAGAAATAGTCAAAGAACATGTATACCTTGGTCAGCTAATATACAAATCCGGCTCACTGCTACCAAAAATCAATCGACGAATAATGATGGAATGGAGTAATTTCTGGAAGAACTCGATTATATTCAAGTCTAAAATGAAGATGAGCTTGAAAAAGAAAACCTTCCTTCCTGCTATACGATAGTGAAACATGGGCGCTAACAACAGGGATAACGAGGAAACTCTAGGTCACCCAAAGAGCCATGAAAAGATGCACGCTGGGCATTACACGAAGGGATCACAAGAGGCTATCGTGATTACGAGAAAGGACCCAAGTAACAGACGTGATACATAGAACAACATCCTTCAAATGGCAATGGGCCGGCCACTTAGCGAGAATGACGGACGGCAGATGGATCACAAGAATAACGCAGTGGTACCCAAGAGGAATCAAACGACCAAAAAGACGCCCAAACATTCGATGGGATTATGATATAAAGAAAAAAGCTGGCACAGCCTGGATGAGAACAGCTGAAAACAGGAAGATATGGAAAGCAATGAGGAGTCAAATGTAAGGGAGGCTGCACAATAACTTAGGATTATATATATATATATATATATATATATATATATATATATATATATATATATATATTGATGTATATATATATATATATATATATATATATATATATTTATATGTATATATGTATATATATATATATATATATATATATATATTTATATTTATATATACATATATACATATATATATATATATATATATATATATATATATATATATATATATATATATATATATATATATATATATATATACATATATATGCATGTAAATATATATATATATATATATATATATATATATATATATATATATATATATATATATTTACATATACGAGTATATATGTATTGCGGTCGGTTTTTATAATTGGTGGACGTTCTTCAATCATATGACGAAAAATTGATAGTGCTGTAGATTGCCTGCAGCTCCCTATCATATCTGATATATTTCTGTTGAGCACTGGTGAATTTTCTCGAGAAAAATCCAAGCGGCTCCAAAATATTGTTGTTTGACTGTTCAAGGACCATACCCATCGCAAAATCATGTGCATCTTATTTAATGACCAGTGGTACGTTCTCGATAATATGGCGTAATAACGCTGCATTTGCAATTCGCTCCTTTTATTCCCTGAAAGCAGCTTCCGCTTGAAAATTTTAAACGATTTTTCACTTGTCCTTTCTCCTGGCACCGACTAGGTATTCATGGAGGCGTACTTGAATTTGCGCAGCGTTTCCAAAGATTTTCTATAAAAATTTAAAGGTACTAAGAATTTTCATATGCAAAATGGTTTGCACTCTTGCAGATATATAGTAGGTTCAATGACCCAAAAATACATTTCGCAACATTGATCGACAAGCCATAATCACGAAGTCGTTCAAAATTACTTGCAGATGCTTGCAGTGTCATGTGATTTAGATGCTATTGAAGTCAGCCAGTGAAAGCATAGCAAAATTACAAACCTCGAAGAACGTGGTCGATATATCGCTAAAAAGTTTGTGCAGCGTTATAGAGGCCAAATGTCATTATTTTGAACTCAGAGTCCAAACGGAGTTATGATGGCTATCTTCGGGATGTCCTTCGATGCTATTGGAATTTGGTGATACGCTTTTGTCAAATCTATGGTCAAAAACATATTATAACCACTCAGTTTATGCGTAAAGCTGCTTAAATGAGCTATTGAATATCTGTTAGGAATGGTGATGGAGTTCAAGCCACGATATTCACACATAGTCTCCATTAGCCGGTCTTTTTCTCGCACCAAGGGTAATGGACTCGCCCATGAGTTGCTTGACGGTTGACATATGCTTTTCTGAAGCATGAATTGGAATTTGGCTTTCGTTTCACGAAGCCTTTCGGGCGTTAAGCGTTTCACTATATTAGCAACAAGTGGCCTTTTTATTAGTACGAGAGTCATTCAACAAGTACTTAGCCTACAGAAGAAAAACGAAAATTTTGGAAAGGTGGGAATTTATTTTTCCACATAATCTCCTTCAACTTGGCCCAGCGATGCTCTAACTTTTTCAACCCTTCCAAAAAATACATTTTCTCGAGGGCTGCAAAATAGGCCTCCGTGGCGGCGATGGCCTCCTCATTCGACCCAAATCTATTCCCAGCGAGTGATTTTTCCGGTTTGGAAACAAAAAGTAGTCACAGGGGATCAAATCTGTAGAGTACGGTGGATGGGACAGCAATTCGTAGCGCATTTCGACCAATTTGGCCATGGCGACGGCGGAGATGTGAGTCGGCGCGTTGCCGTGGTGGAACAGCACTTTTTTATTCGCCAAGCCGGGCCGCTTTTTCTTCAATCTGACATCAAATCGGCCTAATAAGTCTGCATAGTAGCACCCCGTGATTGATTTACCCTTCTCGAGGTAATCGATGTGGATCACACCTTGTGAATCCCAGAAAACGGTGGGCATCACCTTTCCTGCCGATCGAACAGTCTTCGCCTTATTCGAAGCACGTTCGCCGGGCGAAGTCCACTGTTTCGACTGTTCCTTGGTCTCTGGTGTGTATGAGTGAATCCATGTTTCATTGACGGTCACGAAACGATGCAAAAGCTCCGCCGGATTGCACTGAAATAACGCCAAACACATCACCGATGTGGTCTCACGGTTGCGTTTGTCTTCCGGTGTACGCAAACGTGGCACCCATCGCGCTGACAGCTTTCTCATGCCCAGTTCTTCATGTAGAATATGACGCACCGTTCCTTCTGCAATGCCCACAGTCTCAGCTATCTCGCGAACCTTCAATCGACGGTCTGCCAACATGAGATCGTGGATTTTTTTGACGTTTTCATCCGTAGCAGTCGTTTTTGGGACATCTGGGCGTGGCTCATCAAAAACCGACGTTCGGCCACGAAAAAAACTCGTTGAACCAATTCTTGACGGTTGCCATCGAAGGAGAAGAGTCACCGTACACAGCATCCAAGCGATCTATGATTTTGCTGCGCGTTTTCCCTTCAAAAACAAGAATCTAATCACTGAACGATATTGTTCTTTTTCCATTTTTCTACAACCGACCGACACGCTCGCTTCCAAAGGCTATCAAAAGAAAGCTAATGAAGGGAATTGACTGAAAATTTGATAATAGGCTACTAAAAGAATGCACTGCACGATGGTAAAACTCTTTTGTAATAGCAGCGCCATCGGGCGGTGAAACTAAGTACTTGTTGAATGACCCTCGTATATGATGGTAGACACTGTGAGCCATAACTTTTCTCGTGTCTGCTGAAACTGTGATACGATACATGATAAGTTCGTTTCTCTATCGATAATTTACTTTCTGTAGATATCCTCTATGAGGCAGAAATGTTTAAACAGATCAACGCTGATGATTGGCTATCTAACATCTGCGACAAAGAGTTTCCAAGTGAATGGACGTCGTAAATCTAGGTCAAGTCTTTAAAAGAACTAAAATATCCACACAGGTACCAACGAGAAAGTTTTTGGTCGAAAATAGAAGTCTGCTAGTTTGATGCTGTCCAAGTTGGTTATCCTGGTTCACCGAAATTCGGTACAGTGTTTTTAGTTTTCCGAACTTGAATTCCTCTTAGTGTTCCGGAGGAATGGTGGCTGACAATTACGGGCACGACTCTCAAAATGGTTCTAGAAAAAGCATATACCGAGATTTTTTCTACTGTACAGAATTTACCAGTAGTCCCGCGTATGATTGAAAAAGAAGCTATAAAGGCGGTCCACGACCAAAGGTATTTCGGCGTTTTGAAAACCGTAGATCAAATAAAGCAGCTATACTGCATTTCTCACCTCGAACAGAAAGTGGAAAAGTTTTTCCACTTTCTGTTCGAGGTAAGAAATGCAGTATAGCTGCTTTATTTGATGTGCGGTTTTCAAAACGCCGAAATACCTTTGGTCGTGGACCGCCTTTATAGCTTCTTTTTCAATCATACGCGGGACTACTGGTAAATTCTGTACAGTAGTAAAAATCTCGGTATATGCTTTTTCTAGAACCATTTTGAGAGTCGTGCCCGTAATTATCAGCCACCATTCCACCGGAACACTAAGAGGAATTCAAGTTCGGAAAACTAAAAACACTGTACCGAATTTCGGTGAACCAGGATAACCAACTTGGACAGCATCAAACTAGCAGACTTCTATTTTCGGCCAAAAACTTTCTCGTTGGTACCTGTGTGGATATTTTAGTTCTTTTAAAGACTTGACCTAGATTTACGACGTCCATTCACTTGGAAACTCTTTGTCGCAGATGTTAGATAGCCAATCATCAGCGTTGATCTGTTTAAACATTTCTGCCTCATAGAGGATATGTACAGAAAGTAAATTATCGATAGAGAAACGAACTTATCATGTATCGTGTCACAGTTTCAGCAGACACGAGAAAAGTTATGGCTCACAGTGTCTACCATCATATACGAGGGTCATTCAACAAGTACTTAGTCTCACCGCCCGTTGGCGCTGCTATTACAAAAGAGTTTTACCATCGTGCAGTGCATTCTTTTAGTAGCCTATTATCAAATTTTCAGTCAATTCCCTTCATTAGCTTTCTTTTGATAGCCTTTGGAAGCGAGCGTGTCGGTCGGTTGTAGAAAAATGGAAAAAGAACAATATCGTTCAGTGATTAGATTCTTGTTTTTGAAGGGAAAACGCGCAGCAAAATCATAGATCGCTTGGATGCTGTGTACGGTGACTCTTCTCCTTCGATGGCAACCGTCAAGAATTGGTTCAACGAGTTTTTTTCGTGGCCGCACGTCGGTTTTTGATGAGCCACGCCCAGATGTCCCAAAAACGACTGCTACGGATGAAAACGTCAAAAAAATCCACGATCTCGTGTTGGCAGACCGTCGATTGAAGGTTCGCGAGATAGCTGAGACTGTGGGCATTGCAGAAGGAACGGTGCGTCATATTCTACACGAAGAACTGGGCATGAGAAAGCTGTCAGCGCGATGGGTGCCACGTTTGCTCACACCAGAAGACAAACGTAACCGTGAGACCACATCGGTGATGTGTTTGGCGTTATTTCAGTGCAATCCGGCGGAGTTCGTGCGTCGTTTCGTGACCGTCGATGAAACATAGATTCACTGATACACACCAGAGACCAAGGAACAGTCGAAACAGTGGACTTCGCCCGGCGAACGTGCTCCGAATAAGGCGAAGACTGTTCGATCGGCAGGAAAGGTGATGCCCACCGTTTTCTGGGATTCACAAGGTGTGATCCACATCGATTACCTCGAGAAGGGTAAATCAATCACGGGGTGCTACTATGCAGACTTATTAGGCCGATTTGATGTCGGATTGAAGAAAAAGCGGCCCGGCTTGGCGAAGAAAAAAGTGCTGTTCCACCACGGCAACGCGCCGACTCACACCTCCGCCGTCGCCATGGCCAAATTGGTCGAAATGCGCTACGAATTGCTGTCCCATCCACCGTACTCTCCAGATTTGATCCCCTGTGACTACTTTTTGTTTCCAAACCTGAAAAATCACTCGCTGGGAATAGATTTGGGTCGAATGAGGAGGCCATCGCCGCCACGGAGGCCTATTTTGCAGCCCTCGAGAAAATGTATTTTTTGGAAGGGTTGAAAAAGTTAGAGCATCGCTGGGCCAAGTTGAAGGAGATTATGTGGAAAAATAAATTGCCACCTTTCCAAAATTTTCGGTTTTCTTCTGTAGGCTAAGTACTTGTTGAATGACTCTCGTACTAATAAAAAGGCCACCTGTTGCTTATATAGTGAAACGCTTAACTCCCGAAAGGCTTCATGAAACGTAAGCCAAATTCCAATTCATGCGTCAGAAAAGCATATGTCAACCGTCAAGCATCTCATGGGCGAGTCCATTACCCCTGGTGAGAGAAAAAGACCGGCTAATGGAGACTATGTGTGAATATCGTCGCTTGAGCTCCATCACCATTCCTGACAGATACTCAATTGCTCATTTAAGCAGCTTCACGCTTAAACTGAGGGGTTGTAATATGTTTTTGACCATAGATTTGACAAAAGCGTATCATCAAACTCCAATAGCATCGAAGGACATCCCGAAGATAGCCATCATAACTCCGTTTGGACTCTGAGCTCAAAATAATGACATTTGGCCTCTATAACGCTCCACAAACTTTTTAGCGACATATCGACCACGTTCTTAGAGGTTTGTACTTTTGCTATGCTTTCACTGGCTGACTTCGATAGCCTCTACATCACATGACACTGCAAGCATCTGCAACTAATTTTGAATGACTTCGTGATTATGGCTTGTCGATTAATGTTGCGAAATGTATTTTTGGGGCATTGAACCTATCTGCAAGAGTGCAAACCATTTTGCATATGGAAACTCTTAGTACCGTTAAATTTTTATCGAAAATCTTTGAAAACGCTGCCTCCATGAATACCTAGTCGGCGCCAGGAGAAAGGACAAGTGAAAAATCGTTTGAAATTTTCAAGCGGAAGCTGCTTTCAGGGAATATAAGGAGCAAATTGCAAATGCAGCGTTATTACGACATATTATCGAGAACGTACCGCTGTTCATTAAATAAGATGCACATGATTTTGCGATGGGTGGTCCTTGTACAGTCAAACAACAATATTTTGGAGCGCTTGGATTTTTCTCGAGAAAATTCACCAGTGCTCAACAGAAATATATCAGATATGATAGGGAGCTGCAGGCAATCTACAGCACTATCAATTTTCCGTCGTATGATTAAAGGACGTCCACCAATTATAAAAACCGACCGCAAGCCGATAATGTTCACGTTCGGCCAGAAAACCGACAAAGCAAGTCCAAGACACTTGGGACAATTGGACCTTATTGGACAATTTTCAATGAATATTTTCTACATTGCTGGTGGCAATGTGGTAGCAGTAGGTAGCGGTGACGGTGTCGCTTTAAAATGGAACGCGAGTTCAATGTTTTTTGCCCCTCCAAAAAAGCGCACAACAATATATAGTATATACGCGTGCATCCTATACTATTTGATATACTATATACAGTATACACGGTGTCGCTATCAAATTTGACGCGAGTTCAATCGTTTTTGCTCATCCAAAAATGCTCAACGATATATAGTATATACGCATGGTGTGCATCCTATACTATATATATGTACACATATATACATTATATATCTCATGGTAGCGGTAACGGTGTCACTATAAAATCTGACGCGAGTTCAATGCTTTTTGCCCACCCAAAAAAACTGAAGAAGAACTGAGAAGTTTTTACTTAATATATCTATGTCATACTGTTCATTTTGGACAAACCCTTAATTGGATAACCGTAAAATATGCACATAATTAATAACTATCTATGTATTACGAGCAAATGAACCCAAGTTTAGCCAACAAAATTCTACGTTGTCGGATCATGTACATGTCGACCAATGAAAAGAATCCTACCGGCTGCGCAATTTTTGTTACATAACCATTATAACCTATCTGTACTGGTATGTACTTGGAGCTTGATTTGATGTATATCCCATATACACCATCATTAGTGGTGGGGAGGTGAGTCCCATTTATGCACAGAGTGTGGGACTCCCATGCTTGCAAGAAAGCGACTGGACTACCCACTAAACACCTCCTCTCTCAATCTGAGAACCCAGCCTGGAACCGTTTGACCTATTACTTCGGGCCAGGTCTCGTTTTGTTACGCCGTGAGGTGCCTTCATGCTGGGGGATCCCTTTTCTAGCGGGAGAGGAGAGAAAGTGCCAGAAAAACGATCCCTCAGCCCCAGCGCCCCTGGCTGCTGGGAGTCCCGATTACATTTTAGGACTGCCCGAGCATAATGTGCCACCTGGTTCCATTTGTTAACCGATTCGAGCATCACCGCAGCTATATTATCCGGGGTGAGCTCTCCCGTCTCCCTGTAGAGTTCCCTTCGCAGCCTGACCCATTTTGTACACACAAAAAATGTGTGGCAGACATTGCCCTCCTCTCCTGGGCAAAACCGACAATCGGGAGACCGTGACTTACCCAACTTGTGCAGGTAAGACTGAAAACACCCATGCCCGCTCAAAAACTGAGTCAGATAGAAGTCAGTCTCACCATGCCTTCAATTTAGCCACGGTCTCACATCTGGGATGAGGCGTGACTGCTGCCAATCGTTGAGCAAGCGCGAGGAGAGACACCTCGCGGACAACCGTCTCCCTCACATCCTCGTTTCGGCACAGGTAAATAGCGTAGTGCTCTCTAACAAGGAGGGCGACAAGTATCACGCCTGCAATAACTCTCACCGCCAAATCAGAGACTGTTGGATACGAAGATGCAATCCTCAGTGGTCCTCTTCTCTGTACCTGTGCTAAACTTTTTCGGTATATCTCCTTACTGAGAGCGTCGCCCCATACTTCTGCTCCACACAGTAGCACTGACCCTGCAGCAATCATCAAGAGGCGTCCTCTTGACGGGCTGGGTCCCCCTACGTTGGCAATAAGTCGACTCGGAGCCAATATTCCTGAAGCAGCCTTCTCAGCCGTCGCCCTGATTTGCTCAGAGAAACTCATCTTCGAGTCGATCAGTAGCCCCAGGTACTTCACCGATGGCTTCGATTCGATTCGTAAGTCGCCAATACTGATCATCCTAACTCTAGGGATTTTTTTTTTTGTAAAGATGACCACTACGGTTTTCTCCAGTGCTAAACTGAGCCTATGAGCAGTCACCGAATCCCTCACTCGGCGCATTAGCATACCTAGGCTAAGTTGCGCCTGTTCAACGGTGTGTACAGCGACCAGACCCACAACATCATCCCCATAGCTGACCAACCGCAACTCATCTGGCATCTCGAGTCTCAGTAGCTCGTCGTAAGACACGTTCCACAGGTCCGGACCAAGGATAGATCCCTGGGCAACACCCGATGTAATTCCCATCCTTCTTTGGCCCTATGTCGTGTCGTAGAGCAGGCTTCGCTCTCTGCAATCGCATCAATGGTAGAACATCCTGCTCTAAAACCATACTGCCGAGAAGATAGGTCCCCAGCAGTACGAATCGCGTCAGTGAGTCTTCCCTTGATGAGTTTCACTAGCACTTTCCCAGTCGTGTCTAGCATACATAACGGGCAGTATGCAGACGGCGATTCGGGATTTCCCTTCCCCTTGCTGATCAGCACGAGCCTCACCACCTTCAATCGTACCGGGAAAACCCTGTCCCGTAGGTAAGCGTTGAATGTGCTGAGCAGCAAGTCAGGACAATCGTGATAGAGGAGCCACAACACCTCAGCCGGATCACCATCTGGACCTGGAGCCTTCCTCGCTTTCAATGAGAGGACTGCCTCCTCCAGTTCCGGCTGTGTGAAGAGAGGACACTTGACCGCTGTTTCACCATGGACAGCGTCAACATGGACGCAATAGGCGAGGAAGAGTCCCCGCACTATCGTGTCCATCTTTTCCGCGTCATGTATACAAGGTTTCCGTAGGGCACCAAGCTTCCGCATAACTAGCTTTTAGCCAAGGCCCCACGAATCCTTGTTCACATTGTCCACTAGATCTTGCCAGCAGTGAGCCTTGCTACTGTTGATCAATTTGTGAAGTCATTTCCTGGCCAACTTATATGCTGTCACCAGTTGCATGCCTCGTCACGGTTCCACGCCAGTTGAGCCTCACGTCGAAGCTTGTGACACTCCTTTCACTTTCCAGTGATTTCAGTTGACCACCAGTGCACTAGGGGCTTGCCGTGCCGGAGTCTTTGACGGGGCATAGAAGTGCAGCAAGCAGTCGTAATGATGCTCATAGTTGAGTTCACCACGTCTTGAGCTGCCAGTTCTTCCGTCCCCTCCGAAGCTCTCTGCAGCGGATCACCTGCTGTGAGCAGCTCGACATCCATCCTTCCGATGTTCCATTCAGTTGTAGAAAGCCAAGGGCATGGACGTTGGGAGACAACATCGCTAATCTCAAGCAGAATGCACTGATGATCACTGGCTGAGTAGTGCTCTGATACTTTCCAATTGTTTATTTTCCGTACTAAGGACTCCGAGGCAAATGTCACGTCCGTTATGGTTCCCTCACAGCAAATACGGCGGAAAGTCGGCATATTTCCGGAATTTAGTACAATGAGCACCGTCCTGGCCGCCATTTCCAGGATTCGTTTTCCCCGCGGATCTGTTTGAGACATGCCCCATTCGATTGCTTTAGCGTTGAAGTCGCCCCCAACGAGCACTTTGCCCTCTGCGTTCGAGACAGCAACCTCCAGAGCATTAAGCTTGGCTTGGAAAGATGATATCGATTCGTTCGGTGTTAGGTACACACTAAAGAAGGTTGTCCCTGAGCACCGAACCCACACGAAACCATCCCCCCGTCCACAACTCTCCGCTTGGAAATCACTGTTCCGAATCCAGATGGGGGCAGTACCAATTTCGCCAGAATACCATAATGCAGGACTTTTATCATGATGTTGCTCACTCAGCAGCAAGAAGTCGGCTTACATGTCCCTCGCAAACTGCTCAAGCAGATTTTGGGCGGTTGAACTGCGGTGTAGGTTTAGCTGCAGGATGCGGGTCATCGAAGTTCTGATGTTGCCTTGGCTAGGGATTCCTGCAGCACCCGGCATTTTCTCGATCCCAAGACGTGCCCAAAATCAGGTGTTGGATCAGCATCCTTGTAGAGAATACAGTGTGCCTCTTCCGTACACTCTTTTCTTTTATGACCCATTTCACCGCATTTTTAACATAGGGAACTCCTATCATGTCCTTTGCATACTTGTGCGGTGTGACCATAGCCAAGGCATTTGAAACATTGAAGAGGAGTTGCTCTTTGGCGTATCCTACAGACAACCCACCCTATTCTTACTTTGCCCTTGTCCAGGAATTGTTCGGCGTCCTTTTCGGTCAAGTCAACTATGGCCATGCGTTGTCCCCTATTGTTTCCTGGTGTCAGTCTCGCTTTGATCCTTCCCACGCTAGGGAACTCCCTTTTGATGACCTCTTCTACCTCGGCCAGATCCGTGATGCAGTCAATGTCTCTTATTTCGATCGTTGCCATCGGTTCGAGCAAGACTATAGCTGCGCTTTTGCCAAGGACTTTCTTTACTGCATCGCAGAATGCTTCCTTATTGGAACCAGCAGAATGCTTCCTTATGGAACCAGCCTATATGCTGGAACCAGCTGAAGTCCATCGAGCGAATAATGCTATTTTGTTGATAGCTAAAATGCTCGGGTGAAAGAACAATGTAGTTCTTTCACTTAGGACAACCAGCAATCCTCAAACAAAATTTTCTTATTCGATCAGTATGTTGCCCGATCGCGTTGGTTGCACTACTTTAATGGTAGTGTTGGTGTCTTCGGGCCTTACGTTTCCCCTGATGTCCCGCAGTACTTCCGCGTAGGATCGGCCATCTTCGGGCTTTACTAGCAGTGCTTGCTGCCGGGGTCTTCGTCGGGGCTTCTGCCTCTCCTGTTTTGCATCAGGTCCTTTTTCTGATTGGGCGTCCGTGCGAACTTTACTTTCTAGCACTTTTTGAAGGAGTTTCTTAGCGGCTTTCTTCACTCCTTTTGTAAGTACTATCTGGTGCTCCACGTCCATCAAGTGCCTCTTCCTTCCTTCTTTTATCACAATCTCCTTCGATTGGGCTAGAAGCCATTCTTTTATCGATTTTTAATAGCGGAGTTATCTGCATGTGGCCTTTAGATTTCGCCCCCAGCGCATCTTTAGCCTTCTGCTCGTCTTCGGCCCTTAACCAGCTCCTCAGATAGTGCCCTATGCAATCTAGGAGCTCCTTGAGTTCAAGGAGACCAACCTTTACTGCTTTACTGATTTTTGGGGAGCCGCATGCAGATTGTATTCTTTTCAGAACATCTCCCGCTTTCCGGAATAGCCGTTCTTCTTCGTATCGCTGGGTGGGAATCGTACTTTGCGACCGTTCACGGTTTAAGCCAACACCTCAACCCCCACCATTTAGTTGAACGCTAAGCAACACCTCCGTCTAAAACTAATTGTAATCAATGATTGGGCAGCAGCACGCTCCCTACTAGACTCGAACACAAACTGTGCTACCAGTACTCCATCAAGTGTTTATATTTGGTCACGAAATGAGCTTTTGTTCCATATTTCGCTGAAATTTGCCGAATATACAACATGTGATCTCCCATTCCACGGAACACTTTTCCTCCCCGCTCCATTTCGCTTGCTCGGATGGTGAGAGTCAGTATACGAATAAGCAAAACTGGGAAAATTGAGCGAGGAAGTGCTTTTCGCTTAAGCTTTCGGGTTTCTTAAGATTTTTCTAGGTGAATTGGCGAAACTGGAGACATTGAGCGACAGAGCGTTTTTGCCTGAACTTTTAGCTTTCTCTTCATCTTTACTCTGCTGGAAGCACACCCCAAATTTTATGTGCTTGATCCTAGCAAAGCTTATTAAGTACGTTGCTCACAATGTGATGGCTCGTATGAAGCGAATTTGGATGTATTCTTTTCATTGGTCGACATGTACATGATCCGATGACAATCCGATGACGTAGAATTTTATTGGCCAAACTTGAGTTCATTTGCTCGTAACATATGTGCATCCATAACAATTGAAACCCACCTACATATTGAACAGTGACGTTCCAATACGTTTCGACTTCTTTAAGCTATTTTCAGTGTCTAAAGGATTTTTGGAAGGAAATGACTTTATATTATATAGGGGTGGGACCGTTTAAGCAGGTAGGTTCTAGTTTAGGCCAGATACAGGGATATTAGGTTATTTTGGGTTGCTGAATGTTCGTTTGTTCTCGCTCATCTCGATTCCGTTTTCGTCCAGTACTGAGGAAATTGCGTTGGAATTTGTGATAAATTGTTTGTTGATAATTTTACCGTCTGTCTTTCAATGTTTACAAATTTCAAGTCTTGCTGATGTCGAGTCTCAGTCCTTTGCTTTCTTTGTGTAGCATTGTCGTAGAGTTTGTCATTTTTTTGGTAGGTGTGTAGCTTAACTGGATTCTGCCTTCTTCTATAAGAAAAATCATAAGTGCCCTTTGTATCTTGTCGTGAAAATAAACTTTTTCTAACGGTAATTGTCCTTTTCTGTTCATCAATTGATATGTCCTTTGCACGAAACTTTACCTAAAGTAACGACAACAGTTTTCAATTCTATATCCTCGTTGAAAAATAACGGGAAGTTTTATGCGAAAAATAAAAAAAAAACTGTTTTCTGACCACTAGCCTATGGAAACGCTATTGTTAATGTCTCCATAGCCTACAAAATTTTCGTACACTTCCCCCTTATACACGCCGTGGAAAAAGTGTCGGCTGAAGACTTGTTTGGAAAGTTCTTATCAAAACCACTTATTTGACACACATATTGGCTACCTTTAGTGAATTTTTAGGTAAATTTCTCGAAAGAAAATTACAAACAAAAATATGGCGGCCAAAGGAAGAGAAACAACACAGAAGAATAATTTCTCCGCAGCTTAGCTGTCATGTTCCACAGCAATAGAATCACACCAGCATCTGTGAAAATATCTGAGAACTATATCGCTAAATCTAAAAAAAGTATTCATGTAAGCAACATGATCTAGAACAATCTAAATCATTTAATAGTCCAGACCACCTATATAAAAAAAGTAGCATTACGACCACCGAGCTCAGTGAGAATTAACAAGTCATATACGACGTGTGGAGTTAAAAGCGAAATAGCTAAAACTTGTTGTTGTAAAGTTTGTTCGTTAGCAAAGAACGGTGTTAAATACGGAGAAAGCACTTAATTCCACCAAAAATCTAATGATTCCTGCAAAGAGCAAGCATCGAGCGATGTAAAAAAATATATAAGGATCATGTATGAAATGATAACTATCATTTAACATTTAATATACTATTCATGATCTTGTCTATGCGGTTTATTTCATTTGTTTTTTAACCGATTTCCAAAAGAAAGAAGGTTATCAATTCATCGCGTATATTTTTTTTTGCTTTTTTTTGTATGTTCACGCATAACTTTTAAACGGAGATAGATAGAAGCGTCCTGTTTTCGGCAGATGATGCGTCTTTCTTCCACTTAGGTCCCGTTTAAAGGATAAGAAATTCAAGTGACGGTAAAGGACTTTTACCGTTAAAACTAGAAAACACCCCGACTTTTCAGCATAACTGATCGACGGGTGTAAGGATTTTGATTGTAGAGGTTTCAAATGAAGGACAACAGATTGATCTTAAATGTATCGGAACAGAATTTTTATCCTTTCAAGGACTCTATACATATTAACAGTTCAATATGATACATTGATGTCGAGAAATTGAATTTAAATAATATTTCGCACGAAAAGTGCCAATTAGTTGCCAGTCTTCAAGGATTTAATGGAGATACCGAGTCTTTTGGTGACGGATGATAAAAACGATCAATATCTTTAATTTTCTGCATAAAGGGTACATTTTATGAAATCATTTCTTCCGGAAATAACCAATAAATTACTTCTAAATGTGACATAAATACAATTGAACACTAGTTAGAGGGAGCATTTGAGGATGCTTTCGCTTCCGAATTCATCCTTTGCTTACCGATGAGCTTTGTAAAGGATCCTTCTTACATCCTTAGATGTAAACGTTACACATAGGACTTATAAAATTCTCCGAAGAAATAATGACTGGGTGGTTGCCAATTATAGAGTTGATTCGTTACTTTCCAGTTAATATTATACATTACGAGTATAACATATGCCCAGAAATCTAAAATTAGTAATTTCCATACTAAAGACCGGCGAGAATGGCAACCTAAAAAGAGATACTTTTCTTTCTAAGCTGACATAACTTTACAGATGAAGATGAAAATGCATAGCGAGTTTTCATTGAACTGTAGGGTATAATTATCTTGAAACTTTCGTGAAAATTTAGTGCCATAGTTAACTGAAAACGAAGGCGATGAGTATCGAATAAAGTGAACGAGTGATGCGGTTAAGAAGGATCTTTTCAAGTAAATTTCTTGAGATTGATTCTGGAGAAAACTTTATGCTTACATATATCGATATATATATATATATATATATATATATATATATATATATATATATATATATATATATATATCGATATATACATATATATATATATATATATATATATATATATATATATATATATATATATATATATATATATATATATATATATATATTGTCGCGTGTTATTGGTTCGCGGCCAATAATTTTAATGTTCCGGGAAAGTGAAAACGCAATGTCTTTTAATTTAAGTTAAAAGAATTTATTTAATTACAAAAATGCACAATAAACAATTTAACAATTTAACACTTTCACTAATTTTAATTTTCACTATGAAAAAAATCTAACACTTGTCCATAAATTTCTTATCGCAATTGTCTTCTAAATCACTTCGCACTCAAACAATCAATCGTCTTTACTTCGCGTTCCACTATGTCGCAGTTTTCTCTATCGCGGTTGTAATGAATGAATCCCCCCATTCATTCAGCTCGCATTTATATAGGGTCTCTACCTATTTACCCATTTCTCGTACATTATCGAATGTTCTACCGAGAGGTACCTGGTAGATTCGAGCAAATTAATGAATGGAGTGACGTCACTTGCAGATGTTGATCATGCTTCTTGGGTTCTCGTGGGTTCGAGTAAATTCATTTGTTGAGGTTGATTATGAAAACAATTGCGACAGCAGCTCGCAGAATTATTTGTACATGTAATTATTTGTACATGTAACAATATATATATATATATATATATATATATATATATATATATATATATATATATATATATATATATATATATATATATATATATATATATATTAGGGTGTCCCAAAAATATTAAAGTTATTTTTTTTTAACGCATACCCTCTTAATTTGTTTGAATGATCTTGAAACAATTGTAAACCAAATTTGGTTTAGGTAGGATCACGATATCCCGTGCCGACTGGCATCGGAACTTGTCAATACTTACTAACTACGGCCGACGCGCTCGAACGATCGATGTGCTTGTTATAATTTGTCTTTCTTTTACAGTAAACAGTTACGCCATAAAATGTCGATGTGCAACCAATGTGTTGGCATCGACAAAGGGCGATGCCGACGTAGGAACATGTAAATTAGCAGCATAAGGGATGCATCAGACTACGACTATTTAGCCGCACTTCTGTCGCAAGATACACATGGTTAAATGTGAGCCCGCGCACTGCGATTTTCGACAATTTTGTCCAGGTCGGCAGTCGCAGGAATTTGCGATTTCTCCTAAAACCAGTTCAGTAGGTAGTTTTTGTGAAACTCGCGCAGGCGCACATCATTTGGACATTTGACGCTGACGTGCACGGAAGTTTCTTGCATAGCGCACAAATGAGTTGGCGCATGTGTTCCTGGCAAAGACATACCTTCAAATGAGCATATTAGTTCTGCGCATGCCCGAAGTTCCTTTGCAAATCTTGTCGTAGTGTGTTCGTATTTGCATCTAAAAATCGCTGGTTACGACAGGAAAATCGCAATGTGGCCGAACCCTAAGCAATAAATGGCGATGCCGACACAGGAACATGTAAATTAGTATCTTAAGCAATAAATGTAAGACTAAGTATTTTATTGTTCACGACCTTTTTCTAGAATACATTACATGCCATAAATTTAGAACCCATTTGTTAGAAAATAAGTTATTGTAAAAGGACACGAGTAGAATTTAGAGCAATATGGTATTACCAATATTATGCAAATTAAAATTGTTTGTTAGCAAGTAAGGAATTAGTATAAAAGGACAAGGACATGTGATCGTAGATTTTGTGCCAGTTGTTTTCACACATTGTTTTTGTTCGGTCAACATGTCAGTGAAATTACGCAGTTACAACAAGGATATATTTTTAATAGGTGACGAAAAACATCAAATAACGGGATCAAGACTTCCGTCTAAAAGACAAGTTTTAGCAGTGTTATTTTACAACATTCGTCAAGTGTATTTAACTGTAAATGAAAGTGCAAATCTCAGTCTTCGCGTGTGTATTATATATTGGAAAAAGGCGCGTATATCTACGAAATCTTTTCCTAATTGTGTAAAGAAACTTGTGAATTTATATCACGTTTGGAGGGATTTGCAAAAAAATGCACAAAAACCCAATACGTATCTAAACAACGTTGACAATAGTTTGTCAGGAACTCAGACAATTTGTTTGATATTGCCCACGCCGATGCGCTTAATTTAATAAAAACAAATGAAGGTAAGTCCTTTTTACAACGACAACGGGAGCCAGGTCGACCAGGTCATTTAGATGGAGTAGACAAAAAAGGGACCGATAAAGAGGAAATGGCGCGCCTGAGAATTGTTGGGGAAGAGAAACGGCGATTTAAATATTTCGCAGAGTCAACTCCATCGACACCATCAAATGATCCTATACAAATAGACTCATCTGATTCGGGCGAAGACATAATACCTCAGAACGAGAGTGCGCAACCCCAGAAAATGAAAGTATTTATGCGGAAAGATTTTATCACTCCAAAATTAGTAGCGGCGCTAGACAGGTGCCAGTTAAGTATGAGAGATTCCGTGTATATTCTTGAAGCTACTATTGAAGCACTTGATAAGTAAGTCCTCAATACAAAGAATTCGCACCGAAAAACGCAAAGAGCGCGCGGAATCCATAAAAATTGATTTTCAAAACGAGATGCCAGAGGTTGTGACAGTTCACTTTGATGGAAAATTATTGCCTGGTTTAAATGCTCGGAAATCAAAAGAAGAGCATCTTCCGGTAGTTATTTCATATGGAAATAAAGAACAATTGATTGCTGTGCCAAAATTAGAAAACTCATCAGGAAGAGAACAGGCACAGGTGGTTTGGAAAGCGCTTGTAGACTGGAATCTAGAAGATAAAGTACAAATTCTTTGTTGTGATACTACAGCGTCAAACACAGGCCGCATTGATGGCGCTTGTGTACTTCTTGAACAAAAACTTGATAGAGAATTGCTAATTTTTGCCTGCCGCCATCATATGTATGAGTTAATATTAAAAAGCGTATTCGAAGCAAAAATCAGTCAAGTGACAACAAGCCCGGATATTGCGCTTTGCAAAAATTTTGAGATAACTGGAAGAGTGTCGACCCGAATAAAATACAGTGCTATAAAAATAAGCTAGATTTGCATCTGACTGTTTCCGAAATAGAAAACATGACCAAATTTTACGAATCTGAATTGACCAAAGATATAGTCCGAGATGACTATCGAGAACTAATTGAGCTCTCAGTGATATTTTTAGGCGGAGATAAAGATCGAAAATTTAAAATCCGGCCTCCAGGTGCCATGCACCAAGCCAGGTGGATGGCGAGGGCGATTTATGCACTGAAAATAGCACTTTTTAGCGCTCAACTGAAAATGACGAACAAAGATAAGGCGGCACTGTTTGATGTTTGCTTGTTCATCGTGACATCCTACGTTAAGCCGTGGCTCCAATGTATTTTGTCTGTAAAGCAGCTTTACAGAAATTAAGCCAGCATCTATGGTATTTAACCGATGAAATAGCTGCCTTATCATTATTTGACGACGATGTGGACCAAGAAATTAAAATAAGAATGGTTGAAAATTTAACCAAAGAGAATCCATCAACCCATGATAAACGCTACATCCCGTCCAAAGAAGAACTCTTTGGTTCATTGTATGGTAAGTTTCATTAGTAAATATAGTATTGTTTCTTTTATAATTCATTTTTTTTTTAAATTACAAATTCTTTTCATTTTTTATTTTAGACAAAAACATCTACGACTTTGTATCAGTCAAAAGTAAAGCGTTGTTCACCCGGCTTCAAATTGATGACAGTTTTCTGAACGAAGAACCGTCTTAATGGCCAAATAATGCTTCGTTTCAAGATGCCAAGAAGAAGGTTTCAGTGCTAAGGGCAGTAAACGATACAGCTAAAAGAGCGGTCAAGATGATGCAAGAATTTCATGGTTTAATTACAGTTGAAGAAGAACAAAAGCAATTTTTATTACGCTGCGTACAAGTTCTTGTACGGAAAATTTATCCAGACTGTAAAAAACAAACCTTAAAAAGGAAATTTGTAAAATAATGTTTTTTTATGTTAATTATTAAATAGTAATATGTTTTGGGTATATAAGTGTTTTATTTACCAAACAAACTCGAACTTCCAGAAATCTTCTATACTAACCCGGAACAAAAATTTATATTTTATGTTTGGTATCAAGTCGGCACGGGTTGTCATGATCCAATCGCAATAATATTTATTATTTAAGCGAATAAGGCCATTTAGAAAAAAAATAGAGGGCATGCGATTTTATTTTCGAGAAAAAAAAAATCTTCCCTTATATCTTGGGACACCCTAGTATATATATGCATTATATATATATATATATATATATACATATATATATATATATATATATATATATATATATATATATATATATATATATATATATATATTTATATATATATACATATATATATATATATATATATATATATATATATATATATATGTGTGTGTGTGTGTGTGTGTGTGTATGTGTGTGTGGTGATAGGATACAAAAAAATTTGCCGCTCAAAGGTCGAAAAAAGTTGAACGATAAAAAAGCACTTCAGGGTCAGGTCAGGATATAAAAATGGTGGCTAGGCAAAGTTCAAAATTCGAAAATTTCTTAAAGCTACAATTCACATTGTATTATTATGAAATCTAAAATCAAGGTAGACGTTGATGAGATCATGGATTAAATGTACCAGATTTAAATTCGTTTCCTATGAGCGCTGCATATTTTAGTCGTAGTGGTTTCGGCATTGCATGATACAATACTCGTATATTTTGATTGAATTTTTAAGGAAAATTTATGCAGCTCGGAAGCTGAAATGTTTAAGCTTTTCAGATGAATTCCAACTTAGTTATATAATTCATTTTCCCATACAAGATTGGTGAAGCTCCAAGTACTTCTCGTATTCATGCTTTTTGAGAACAGATATACTTGCTACAGGACGAGCAGAATAAATTAATCATTATTTGCTTCATTAGCAATAATTCACTCGAAGCAAAAGATGAACAAGGATTTTAAACACATTGAAAAGCACTTCAAATAGTTCAACAGTAAACGTTTTCCACAAGATTTAAGGCAGCAGCTCAGCGTTCAGGCTCTTCTTACGGATCAATGCTGATTCTAGGCTCAAGATTAAAATTTGTTGTTCATTTAACGATAATTATGAAGCATATGCTTTCCAGCACTTGGGAAATCACGTCCATAATTTATAGAAAAAAGGCATTTTGTATTCAACATGAATCCAGGTCGACATTCTCTTGGAGGTTAATGTTGCCACTTAAAATTATGAAATGAAAAACTTTTAGGAAAAAAGAAAACCGTCTTCAAAACGCCCGAAAAAGAATGATATAAAATTTTTGGAATCAGTTCCCCTGTTGTGGTAACCACATATCAATCAATCGAAACTAAAACCGATTCCAAAAAATTTACATCGTCCTTATTGGGGCGTTTGAAATAGGTTTTAACTGTTTCCCTAAATGTATTAAATAGCTAATTTCTATGATTTGACACAACCAGCTTCTTCAATACTTATGTACTATTTATTCTTTTAAGCACTGCGTTGGTTCGGAGAAAACCTCATTCGCGCGGTTTAATTACTTCTAGGATAAGCGTGGGACATTTAGCTATGCCGCCCTCGTTAGATCCAATACACCCATGGTCTAAAAATTCGTTGAAATCCTTTTTCCTACATTCTAATATTCATGAATATCCTCTTACGAATCCACTAAAATTTAGGATGAAAATTGATACTACATCAAATTAAACTCAACATTTCACAGATTTTTCTCTGCATTTATTATTCCTTCCTCGTAGTCAATTCTTTTGTCTACGCAAACAGACACATCTTCTAACTCAATTCCGACAGTCAATCACAAAGGACATAACACATCCAGCAATGCACTCTGACGCACCTACGCGAATTTTAAAGTTAATAACGCCAACATACAAATTCGAGTAAGACGAGCTGAACACCAAACAAACATCCACGACCTGTCTCTTCCTTCGAGAAAATGAAACTTCCGAAATCCTAGGAAAAGTTTCTAGCAGACCGTGGGCGGAATATATACACCTCCTACAGCTGAACGCTCAAATGTTGTTCGTGCCGCGATTGGGGATGATTTGACCGATTTCGACTCAGTCGCTATTAAATGAAAGATTCTCTTTCCAAAAATGAAATGCGGTTACAACTACGAGTACAGACTATTTCAACGGTAATGTGGTACAACAGCATGTGTGTGAACCGCCCTTCAATGATACTACGCGAGATGATAGTACGAGAATGATGTGGGTTGCTTGTAAGGGAGCATGCGCCAATTTAGTATTCTACAGGGCGGTAAAAATGGAGACAATGTTCGAATACAATTGTGTTGCTTTCTTCGTTGGGAGTATTTTGGGGGTGGTGGCAGCCCTTTACCCAATTAGCATCACCCAACGATGGTTGGGAGCTATGTGTATCGTCTCATTCCTGATGTGCGAAGAGCATGGAACGTGGGTCGCTGTATACACGTGCTCATGTGTTATCTTGATTTATCGTTACATTTAATTGAAAGCTTAATGTGAATTCGTTTTTAACCCTGAATAGGACGCGAGTGTGTAAAGCTATAACTTTCGTAATTAAGCTTTGATTTTTGGAAACTTATAGATAATAAGGATTTTATACTGAAAAAGTGAAAGTTATTGAGTTTAAGGATACCCAAATGAAAAACACAAAAAAATGGTTCTTAGGACACGCTATGACAGTGAGCGGATGATTGTCCAGATTTGTACTACAAATTTATGGCTCATCTCAGCAAACATTCATCTAGCCGATCCCGACTTCAATACTTCTTAAAAGATCGACACTTTAATCGGTGTCGAGATTAACGCCGACCTGATGCATCAGAGAAGATTAAATTTTCCGCTGATCTCCCAACGCTACAGAATTCCGTTCTTAGTTGGATCGTTTGAGGAAAATTGAAATCAACATAGCACGCACTCTCAACTGTTTGCAATATTGCCACCACCTCCATTGAAGAACAATTGAAACGCTTTTGGGAGTTGGAAGAAGTCGAGACCAAAACGTCGGCCACGTCAGAAGCAGAGAGAAAATGTGAAGAACACTTCCTGAAGACTATTTGAAAGGGCTCAGAGGGAAAATTTGAAGTCAAACTTCCATTTCCTGACTCACCTGATTCTCTTGGTGAATAGGAACAAGTCACAATAAGACGATCATTAAGCCAAGAGCACCGTTCGGAATGTCATCCCGAGCTAAAGCGTCAATATCAAAGCTTCACCCGCAGGGGGAGTGCTGGCTGACAGGAGTACTCTTGGAGGCTACCATTGTTTGGGGAGTTCCACCCCCACGTACTGGAGGAAATTTCCGCAGGGGGAATGCCGGTCGACAGGAGCACTCTTGGAGGCTAGAATTTTTTGTGGAGCGCCACCCCCATGGACCCGGGGATATGGGGGATGCCATGAGGCCCCCTCTTAGGAGGACAAGAAACGAC
Organism: Odontomyia ornata; assembly: GCA_963969285.1. Classification (NCBI taxonomy): domain Eukaryota; kingdom Metazoa; phylum Arthropoda; class Insecta; order Diptera; family Stratiomyidae; genus Odontomyia; species Odontomyia ornata. The sequence continues at coordinate 88,145,266 of OZ017739.1, forward strand.
CCTGGCTGGATCTGGACTTCACTTTGGACAACAAATTGGAATTGATGCTTTGGGCTAGCGGATATGATGGTTTGGACCTAGTTGCTTTGCACGATAGCGCCAAAGTGACACTCGTGTGTGAACGGCTCCAATTCAACTATCATACAGTCTCCATCCCGGTAAAACCTTGGCAGGCCTTGGAGTACGTTTGAAGTTTGCACCATTAGCTTGGTGGTGTTGGTTCGGTTGAGACGGACTCCCGATTAGCGCAGGTCTGGCTCTGAGCACTTGTCCCCATAAGAGTTTGTGCCAACCCTCACATGGCCTCCCTGCTCTGCAAAGATAACCATGGGGCCAAAAAGGCGACTACACACACGAACGGAGATAGAAGCTCCAAAGGGGGACCCAATAAAATTGGAGCAATCAAAAACCCTTAAAAAATATCAAAAAAACTCAAAAAAAGAATGCAAAAATAACAATAACGTAGACGCAACTAGCGGCTGCAGCCACGACGTTAACAGCATATTGGGAGCGGTACTAACGACGGCAAAAACCACGATTAATACAATGACAGTGAAGACGGACGAAAAATGGAGATTAACAGACAGCCTTGTCAAGACTGATTCCTGCGGGGTTCGGCCGCAGCAAAAAATGATGCGTACGCCAAAACGTCCTATGAAGGAAAAACGGGAAGCTCTGCAGGACGCGCCAGATGTTCAAGCGGTGGTAGAAAATATAAAGAAACTCGAGAACTCGATGGTCATTGCTACGATCGCTACCGAAGCAATTGAAGCAAGGGTCGTAAATCCCGAATTAGCAAAGAAACATCCTGAAGTCAACGAGGAGATTACGGCAGGAAAAGAAACGAGTGACCAGGCAAATAAAGCGACGATGCGTGATTTCATCGCCAACGTCGAAAAGGTGATGGAAGTACTATATTCGAAAACAGAAGCCAAAAACTAGCAGCGACATGAAGAAGAAAGACTATTCCGAAAAGCGGGAGTTGTTCTAAAACGAATACAATCTGCATGCGATTCGCTAAAAATCACGAAAGCAGTAAAGATTAGGCTCCTTGAACTAGAGGAGCTCCTAGACTCCATAGGGTATTATTGGAAGAGCTGGTTGAAGGTCGGAGAGAACCAGAAGGCCGAAGAAGAGCAGAAGGTTAAAGAAGCGTTGGGGGCAAGATCTAGAGGGCACATGCTGATAGCTTCACAATCAAAAACTAATAAAAGAATGGCGTCTAGCCCAATCGAAGGAGATCGGGATAAAAGAAGGCAGAAAGAGGCACTTGATGGGCGCGGAGTACCACATCAGGGACTTACAAAAGGAGCGAAGAAGGCCGCTAAGAAACTCCTTCAAAAAGTTCCAGAAAGTAAAGTTCGCGCGGACGCCCAAGAAGAAAAAAGGCCCGGTTTAAAACAGGAGAGGCAGAAGCCCCGACAAAAACCCCGGTAGCTGGCACTGCTCGTAAAACCCCAACATGGTCGATCCTACGCGGAGGTGCCGCGGGACATCAGGGGAAACGTAGGGCTGGAAGAGACTAACATTAAATAAAAGCAGTACGACCAACGCGGTCGGGTCATATACTGGTCGAATTTGGAGCAGAGGCCCAAAATAGGGAAGCATTCTGCGACGCAGTAAAGAAAGTCCTCGGCAAAAGCGCAGCTATAGCCACGCTCAAGCCGATGGCAACGATCAAAATAAGAGACATCGACTGCGTCACGGATCTGGTCGAGGTGGGAGAGGCCATCAAAAGGGAGTTCCCTAGCGTGGGCGGGATCAAGGCGAGGCTGACACCAAAAAACCATAGGGGACAACCCATGGCCATAATCGACCTGACTGAAAAGGACGCAGAATAATTTCTGAATAAGGGCAAAGGGATAGGGTAGGATGTCTTTAGGATACCGCAAAGAGCAACGCCTCTTCAATGTTTCAAATGCCTTTGCTATGGTCACATCGCACAAGTATGCAAAGGACCCGATAGGAGGTCCCTATGTTACAAATGCGGGTAAAACGGGACATAAAAGAAAAGAGTGTACGAAAAAGGCAGACTGTTTTCTCTGCAAGGATGCTGATCTAAGACCTGGACACGTCTTGGGATCAGGAAAATGCTGGGTTTTCCAGGAAGCCCTAGCTAATGCAAAATCAAAACTTCGATGACACGCATCCTGCAGCTAAACCTACACCGCAGTTCAACCACCCAAAATCTGCCTCAGCAGTTTGCAAGGGACATGATAGCCGACTTTTTGCTGCTGAGTGGGCAACACCATGATAAAAGTTCGGCGTTATGGTATCCTGATGAAACTGGTACTGTCACCACCTGGGCTCGAAATAGTGATTTCCAGGTGGAGAGCTGTGGACGGGGGATGGTTTTGTGTGGGTTCGGTGCTCAGGAACCACCTTCTTTAGTGGCTTTGGAGGGCACTGTCTTGAACGCAGACGGGAACTTGCTTGTTGGGGGAGACTTCAACCTTAAAGCAATCGAATGGGGCATGCCTCAATCCTTGAAATGGAGGCCAGGACGGCGCTTGTCGTACTAAACACCGGAAGTACGCTAACTTTTCACTTTATTGACTGTGAAGGAACCATACCTGACGTGACATTCGCTTCGGAGTCCTTATTATGGAGGATACATAGCTGGAGAGTATTAGAGGACTATTTCGCCAGTGATCATCAGTGCATTCTGCTTGAGATCAGTGATGTTGTCTCCCAACGTTCGTGCTCTCCGCTTTCTACAATTGTCTGGAATATTGGAAAGATGGACATTAGAGGTTTGCGGAGGTGCTCACAGCAGGTGCCCCGCTTCAGGATGATTTGCAGGAAATGGAAAAACTGGCAGCTCAAGACGTGGTGGGCTCAACTATAAGCATCATCACATCTGGTTGCAAAGCTTCTATGCCCCATCGAAAACCTAGGCAAGGTAAGCCGCCAGTGTACCAGTGGTCGACTGAAATAGCTGAAAAGCGAAGGGAGTGTCACAAGCTTTGGCATGAGGCTCGAGGGGAATCGAACCATAATGAGGTATGCAACCGAGTAGCATCTTATAAGTTGGTCAGGAAATGCCTTCACCAATTATTTATTGACAGAAAGGCTTACTGCTGGCAAAATCTAGTGAACACTGTAAACACGGGTCCGTGGGACCTTGGCTACTAGTTTATTATGCGGAAGCTTGGTGTCATACGGAAACCTTGCATACATAATGCGGAAAGGATAAATGAGATAGTGCGAGTTACATCGGATGTTGTCCAGGTATCTATCCTTGGTCCAGACCTGTGAAATGTGTCTTACGACAGGCTACTGAGACTGGAGATGCCAGATGAGTCGTGCTTGATTGGTTGTGCGGATAATGTTGCAGCTCTGGTCGCTGGACGCACCGTTGAACAAGAGTTACTTAGGCTAATATGCCGAATGAGGGACTGGATGACTGATGTTCAGTTTAGCACTGGAGAAAACCAAAGTGGTCATCTTGACAAAAAAGAGTATCCTTAGATTAAGGATGATCAGTATTGGGGGCAGACTAATCGAAATCAAGCCAGCGGTGAAGTACCTGCGGCTACTGATCGACTCGAAGATGAGTCTCTCTGAGCAAATAAAGGCAACGGCTAAGAATGCTGCTTCAGGAGTATTAGCCCTGCGTAGACTTATGGTCAACGTAGGGGGACCCAGCCCAGCAAAAAGATGCCTCTTGATTTGTGCTGTAGGGCTAGTGCTACTGTATGGACCAAAAATATGAGGCGACGCTCTCAGTAAGGAGGTATACCGAAAACGCTTGACTTAGGTACAGAGAAGAGGAGCGCTGAGAGTTTTCATATCTGGCAGTCTTTGATTCGGCGGTGAGAGTCATTGCAGGCATGACACATGTCGGCCTCCTTGCTAGAGAGCGTCGCGCTATTTACCTGCATCAAAATGGGGTGGCGAGGGAGATGGTTGTCCGCGGGGAGAGACAGTGAATCTGTCTTGGGTGAATTGCACGAAGGGCAGATGGACTGCGCGCCTCATCCCAGATGTGAGACCGTGGCTCAATCGAAGACAGGGTAAGACTAACTTGTATCTGATTTAGCTTTTAGCGGGCATTGGTGTTTTCAGTCTTACCTGCATAAGATTGCTGAGTTACGGACCCCCGACTGTCGGTTTTGCCCAGGAGAAGAGGACAATGCCTACCACACATTTTTTGCGTGCATAAAATGGGGCAGGCTGCGAAGGGGCCTCCAAAGGGAGACGGGAGAGCTCTCCCTGGATAATATAGTCACAGTGATGCTCAAATCAGTTGACAAATGGAACCAAGTGGCACATTATGCTCGGGCAGTCCAAAAGATAAAAGGGACTCACAGCAGCTGGAGGCGTTGGGGCGGGGGGATCGCTTATCTGGCATTTCCTCTTCCCCTCCCGCTAGAAGACGGATCCCTCAGCTTGAAGGTGCCTCACGGCGTAACGAAACGAGACTTGGCCCAAAGTAATTTGTCAAACGGTCCCAGGTTGGGTTCTCAGGTTTGCAGGGGATGTGTTTAGTGGCATTCTTGTGTTTAGTCGCCTTTTTGCGAGCATGGGATTCCCACACTCTGTGCTTAAATGGGCATTCAGCTCCCTACCACAAAAAAATTGATTATTTAAGCTATTATTTATTCTACGTAAAACTACTGTCGAACTATTTTCCAAATCCATCAATTGCCCTCAGAATTATGCGTTGAGCTTATTGTGTATTTCGCACTTTTTTTAATCCACTTGCGTCCACTTTGTCACTTTCAGTGTAGGAGGCGTACATATGCCAAAAGCTCTTAAAAACACAAAAGTCAAGAAGAATTTTAACTATTTTGGCACTCATTATTATACACTCCAATTACAGTAATTATCACCATTTTTGAGCATAGGTTTGAAGTTCACGGCAGTGTGGGTAACAAATCACTTTAAGTCCATGATCGCGCATTAAATTTAATTCCGTTAATTTTCACTAAGCTTAGTATCGTTTAGGGAGACAGTACTTGCATCAGAATGCGCACTTATTCGCACTCAAATCTAAATTAACGGGATAAAAATTTATCAGCTAATAGATAACTCTTGCAAGATACGTACTAAGATCGGAATTTCACGACAATCAAAGCCACTACATCCTCCAAAGCAATTAATAGCAAACCCACTAACTTGCACTTTAAGATTGCATTCGAAGCAGGTCAAATTACGCGTTTAATGTGACAATTTCATGAAAGGCAACCACCGAAGATACCCTTTCCGATCTCAGATCTCCCCGATATATCTATTCGAGGAAAATTAACTAAACAACAGTTTTAAATCGGTCTCATTCCCATTGCGTTTCTGTTCCCCTGTTTACTCCGCTGCTGTTGCTGTTCATTCTTTATCAAATGAAAAATTATTAAAGCCCATGGAAAATTAACACAATGTACACCAATTGAAGATAATTGACTCCTTTAGGTGTGACCTTAGATTAAGATTCAATGAAGAAATATTAACTTTAGCATACTTGATTCACTCTCCACATCATAACAATGATAAGCGACTTATGTACTTGACACTGTAGGGAGTTAAGGATCTGTACGACTAGTCGCGTATGAAACCTTCTCTAACAACCGACACGTGTTAGTTCTATGCAAAAATGTTCACATCGCGGAAGATCGGAGCTCGGTTTTTGTTCATACTTCAAGAGAAGCTGGTTTCTTGCTAATTTCCTTCACTTCCACTGCGGTTGCAGAAATCATAGAGAACTTCTTTCATCGACCCACCGTCGCGTACTCCTTGCATAATCCGCAACCAACCCGTTGCCATCTGTAACTGGTAATCTCGTTCCTCTTCTATCTTCATGGCGGTAACGGAAGATTCTCGTTGACACAATCTAGCAATTGGTTCGTTAGTAATTTGATTTGATGGATTTTTTCTTTGGAAAAACTTTTTATTGATAATGGTAGCGGTGTTAGTGGTGGGGTTCGATGCGAACTAGAAACAGCAATGTGAATAAATTCCGTATCAAATTGTGTCGCAGTTATTGCGTTGTTATTTTCATAAGATGGTATTTTCTTCGCAAAGATCCTTTGGGCTGCTCGATTACTGCATGACATTGTTGGATCAGAACCTGGGCAAAGTGGTTTTGTTTTTTGCCATTCGATGATGCCCACGCCTTTTTTGTATGCGTTGATGTGTTGCAATCGAGCAGTCGCACAAGTAAACTGCTCGAAAACCTTCATAAAAAAAATTTTAATGGCAGATTTAGAAACAATATTTAATTACTTCCATTCATAATCGTAATTTGTAAAATAGTTTTCTTTCTTATTATTATTATAAAATGTAATTGTATATCAAGTTTCCTTTATATTAGATTTAAATGTTTCCCTTTAATTATAATCTTCATGAGAATTAACTTTTATTACTATTTTAAATCCTTTTTCAATTTCCTTTACATCTATTAATTTTGCTTGAAAAAATTTAAATCTGCCAATTAAAATTTAGGATATGGGAACAATGATTAAGTACAGCCCAACGGTGTATTACATCACGGAATGCAAGGGAACCCGGCTGAGCTAGCAGCTGAGGTGATTAAGCGGGAAGAGAGACAAAAGATTTGAATGGATGAGGGAGTCGACTGAAGACGGCGAACCGGCAAGCACACGGAGAAGGGCCACCGTGGTAAATTGATTCAGTGACGGAATTATTTCCCATCGCATTTGAAAATATTCGGGCGGGAGTGAACATCGAAAATGTTCATGGCTCGTAGGAGTTGCGTTTCGTTGCGTGTTTTACTGTGCTATGCAAATAAGAAAACAGAGGCAATGTTGATAAACACAAAAAATCACCCGATTTTCTAAAGATAATGACGATACCTGGTCAGGATTGATATGTATCAAAGTGCACGGGAGATCGTAAAGAACCACGGCAAATTGGCGAAATTTTGTTCGATCTACTCTTTTCTTTAATTTGATGAGTTTTTCGCCTTTTTGGATCGGTGCCATGCCAAGTTATTAACGTCGCGTTTTAGTTATTACTTGTTGGGAAGTTCTTACCATCTAATTAAAAAGTGAGGTTCCATGAAGGCAGCGGCAGTGAATCATACGATTTCAAGACACCTCAAACGAAAATCGTTTCTCTACCACCTTCTATCCGAGTGTGTGTGAACATCGTTTTGGAAAGTGAAGAATGGTGTGAGATCTTGGCACATCCAATTTATAACGCGACAGTTTTGTTTGTTTGCAATTCGCCGAAAATAAAGTCTGGTGGCCATTTGTGGCCGTGACATTCATTCATTGAAAGTGGGTGATGTGTAAAGGAAAATTCGTGGTTGTCATCGGAATCGAGTTTAAAACTAAAAATTTCATCTAGCCCGCTCCGCAGATCGTATTTGACCGCAATTCAATGCCTTCCATTGTGCGTCCGTGCGGTACTTAATGATTTAGAATTTGACGAGGTTAGCCAGCTCAAGTGGCGATTGCCAGGTAATAAGGAACCCGTTTGATACATCGGTTACCGTCACGTCACGTGGCTGACTCCGCTTTGGACCTAGAAAAGCGCATGAAATGCAAAAGAAAACGAAAAAGAACAACAATTAGTTAACTGTGGATTTAAGATGCTACACAACATGTACGAGAGTATGATGTATTAAGAAGGTTGAATTGGAGTTGATGGTATGTTTATGTTAAAAAATGCGAAATTGAACGGTAGAATGGGAATTTGAAAGCTAGGAGTACAACACCATAATTTTTTGAGGCGCGGGTTGAGGTTACCTGTATGTTACTTCAGTGAGTCGTAGCGAAACACAATTTCGAAAATTGTTCAGAAATCTTTACTTTTTGGTGAGAGTGTACGTGCTTCGAAATTGACAAAACGCCACAAGGGAAAATTTAATCTAATAGTGGATGTTTGGCTCTATACACTGCAAGTACCGTAATGAACTGAATCTGATCATGAATTACTATTGAATTTGCATGCTGTTGCAAACAATTTGAAATCGTTCAACGTCTCTAATCGAAAAAGAATAAAATTGTCGATCATCCGCGGTTATGTTGGTCCTGATGACAGTGTTAGTAGTCCACACTGAGTTATTTTCGATGTTGAAGATACGCGAAAACGATAGTTGACCTTATTTTGAGAGCACCAAAAACAAGTAAACACACAGGGCTGACTCAAATTTGGGGTCACGCGAACGACGCGTTTCATTGAAACAACGCATTTTACCTGGGGATTTTGCTCCAGCGCGGGAAACGCAGACTGTAAGAATTAAATAAAAATTTTTATGGTTTTTTATATACTAGTAAAAATTTGTAATTTGCAAGTCAATAGTGCCAGCGTTAAGGTATGGCTATAAGAGTCCCGTCTTGCTTTTATGGGAAGTGAAGTTTGATTAGAAGTTGTAATTAACATATGAATAGCGTAACTTTATGTAAAGTAAAAGAAGGTAACGATACAAAGATAAAATTTATTAAAATAATATGATACCGATGGGAAAGGATAGTTAAATGTCAGTGAAAGGAAATACATTAATAATTGGTTGTAATCAAGTCAGTTCGAATTCACTATTGTTTCTAAATTTTGAATGGGACCATTATGATTATTTCTATTTATTCAATTATAAAATTAACTGAATGATCGACTCTGTCTGGTTTACATTCTATATATTTTAACGGTTCCTCGCATTTGAAATTACTGCAAGATAAATTAACCTTCTTTTTGTTGTCAGTCTTGTTAAAAACAAGTTTTTTTTGCAGGTAATCTTTTGTGAAGCGTAAATTTTAAATAATAGAATGAAATCAATTGTTCAATATTGGTATATAAATAAACAAAATGAATTGTTAAACCCTATGCCTTTCAGTTTTTCTATTTCTTTTGACCTGACCGGGTATAGGAGCCGCATCGATGGCAGATTGTTCCACTAACATGGACCAGCCATCGGGTACGCTCCTCCGTTTTTCGTTGTTTAACAGGGGCTCTTGCCGGGTAGAGTGGCCTTCCGCTCGCGTGCCATTTTATGGTATAGAGTCATAAATTGGTCACGTTTATATTTCTCATTTGATGGGAAAATTCATGCAAATTATGTTTCTATGAGTTTTCCTCTCAAATGGGAAATATATGCCCACGTCTACGTTTGGATCTTGATCCGGTTGGAAGGGTGCGAGGGGGTACCACCTCCATCTGGATGCCCCACTCTTAGTTGTGGGCCATAAGAATCTTCGGGTAGCGACGAAGTCCTCCGAAGTCTGTCTGTCTTCCCCAGGTCAAGTTTGTCCTTTGCGTCAGCAATTTCCGACCCTTAGTTAATTAACTCCTTTTCGACTTCGGCTGACATTTATTTGACCCCAGAAATTTGTGAGTGCGAAATTCTTTTGTAATGGGTCCATGTGCTGGAGAAAAGAATCCACCCCATGGCACCGCAACGCTAGCCTGCCAGCACATTCACGCGTCCCTAGACAAGGCCAATCCCAGCGGATCCCAACATCGCTGCAGTCCTTCACAGACATATTATCTAACCCATAATACTACAGATGGGGGAAGTAAGTCAAACGTATGGCTAGATTTCTGCTACATGCAAAGTCAATCGGGTGCTAGGCGCAGTCATTTGTTTCGTTGTGGAGGCTTTATACTGCAGTCGTTCTACGATGAGAAAGCTCACTACCAATATTACCGTTGAAATCACCCAGGATTTTTTTTGGAGGCAATGAGTCAGCTAGTCTTTCCAGATGATTGTAGAACGTTTCCTTCGTTTCTTCGTCCTTTTTTCGGTCAGGGCGTGTATAGTTGTCAGCCAAATTTTGAAGTATTTCGCTTTTATACAGATCACTCATAACCATTTATTAACTGCTTTAAAATCAATAACATACGATCTGAACTCCCTATCCACAATAAAGGCCACCTCGAATTCTCGTTTTAAGGAATTGTGTGCGACTTCATATCTTGAATATCATTACCAGTCCAGTTCGCTTCCTGAATTGCCAGTATGTTTAATTTATATTGTTACATGTACAAATAATTCTGCGAGCTACTGTGGCAATTGTTTTCACAACAATTAAGAACATCAACAAAACGAATCTACTCGAAACCACGCGAACGTACCAAGCATGAACAACATCTGAAAGTGAGTCACTGCTCCATTCATTCACTGCTGGAATGTTCCCGCTAATTCACCAATGTACGAGAACTGAGTTGAATGATTAGAGACCCTATATAAAGGCGAGCTGAATGAATGAGGGAATCATTCATTCGACTGCGATAAGAACTGCGATAGTGTGTGGGAAGCGATATTGTTCGAGTAATAGGAAAGTGATTTAGAAGACAATTGCGATAAGAAATTTATGGACAAGTGTTAGAATTTTAATAGTGAAAATTAAAATTAGTGAAAGTGTTAAATTGATTATTGTGAATTTTTGCAAATTAAAAGACGTTGCGTTTTCACTTTCCCGGAACTTAAAAATTATTGGCCGCGAACCAAAAACACGCGACAATGGTGTCAAGAAGTGAGAAAGAAAATTTTGGAAGTGAAAACGTTTAAACATTTTTAAAGTGCACAATAGTGGAAACTGGTGGAAAAATAGCCGAAACAATAAAAATGCCAGGAAATTTACATCTAAAAATTAATCAATTGAGCATATTGGAGCTCAAAGAGGAGTTGGAACAGCGAAATCTGGCCATGCAAGGTACAAAGGCCATACTGATTGCACGCTTGCGTGACGCGATCGAGTCGGAAGGCGTGAATCTGGATTTGGGTGAGCTCTCTGATGCAGAAAAAGGCGCAGAAGGTGGAAAAGTACAAACACCAAAATCAAAGGAGCCAGAAACTGCGCTAATGCAAATGTTAATGCTGATGTTATCCAGTCTAACTGCGAAGCTAGATGAACAATCAGCGAAGCTCAATGAACAGTCATCTAGAAATCGAGGCAGACATCGCACAGAAGTTGGAGAAACAGTCAACTGATTTGAAGGCAGATTTGGAAAAACAGTCTACCGAAATAAAAGCGGATCAGTAGTCTCAACAACCAAATTAAATGCGTCGAGGAAAAGGTATACCAGGTCGAGGAGAGAGTCAACCATGAGATCAGCCAGGTCGAGGAGAGAATCAACCATGAGATGGAAAACATGAAAAAAGAATTGGAAGCAACGAAGGCAGTAGTAACCACCTCACCAGCCCCGCTTATAACCGCAGCGCAAAGCACATCCAGAATTGTGCAAGCACCAATATTCGATGGGCAAACGGTCTGGAGTATTTACAAGACCCAGTTTGAAGCTGCCGCAAGGGCAAATCACTGAAATGAGCAGGAACGAGCAACTGCATTGATTCTTGCTCTAAGAGGCCCAGCTGCTGAGCTGCTGCAGACGATCCCCGTTGAATTGCACTCAAACCCGAATGCTATAATTAATGCGCTAGACATGCGTTATGGAGACGATCATCTGAAGCAGATTTACCGGGCACAGCTACGGCATCGGATGCGGAGTCTGGCAAAACCTTGCAGCAGCTAGCCCAAGACATTGAGTGACTGGCACTTTTGGCTTATCCAGCTTACGACCCAGAACATCGAGATGATGCAGCGACAGAAGCATTCATCAGCGCCTTAAAGGACCAGGAATTGCAACAAGCCGTGCGATTAGCTCAAAAGCAAATGGTTAAGGACGCATTGATTTATAGCCTGAACTATGAGGCAGTGAAAAATACGACTCGTAGCACAGCCTGACTCCATGAGGTAATGGCAAACGAGTGCAGGTGTGAGCGCGTGGAAAATGAGCTAGAGCCGCATGTAAATGGTGCGCCTAGATGCTGGATTTGCGGAGAGAAGGGGCACCTGCAAAGAGACTGCAAGAAGCGAAGAAAACGGAGCTGTTGTTCGGGATGGTGGAGATCTTGACCGTGTCAGGAGCCTAGAATGGAGGCCCATCAAACTGCAAGCGCCAGCTTCGTGGGGCAGAGGTTGGCTAGGAGGATCAACGCCCCCAGCACCACCATCACCGTGTCAAGACTACATCGTGAAGATGCGGACTTATGCCTTCCGGGTCAAGTTGACGGAGAACACTGCACCATAACAATCGACACTGGTGCAACCCGATCGATTATCCGATCAGACGTAGTTAGACAGCAACAACTTCACAAGGGCAGAATTTTCTCACTACGGACAGCTACGGGAGAAACTGCACCTGTTCATGGAGAGGTCAACCTCCAGATACAGTTGGGAGACCTTGTGTTCCGACATAATTTTCTGGTCGCAAACATTATGGATGACTGCATTCTCGGAATGGATTTTCTGCGACCACATGGAATAACGTTGGATTTGGGCAAACGTGTATTGAAATGGCAGAATGTAGAAGTACTGATGGAGGATCCCAGCGTCCTAATTCCGAAGATGAATGTAGTGGTATGTACTGACACTGATGCATCGAATTCTTCCGAAAGCATTGTATGGGCCAAGCTTGATGGTGATTCTGGAGACCAGCGATCTTATCTGATAGAGCCAACGAAGACATCGGCATTGCGCAGTTTGATTGTAGGACGAAGCCTTGTAAGATCTTTAAGGAACGGATATGTGCCAGTTAGAGTCCTTAACACCGCAGACTCAACCACGAGCATCAAAGCGGGAGAAGTCATCGGCAGCTGCCAGCCTGTTTCCACCATCACCTCTTTGGAAGCTACTCACGACCATCATTGGAAAAGGAGGCAAGACACAGACAAACCCCGGGAATCCACGTCTGACATATTGAGGCAAGTCAAATTGCCAGTGCAGCTATTCAAACGAGCCTCTGATCTGGTCACCAAGTACAGTGACATCTTCTCAACAAGCCCGGATGACCAAAGCCGAACGAGTATGGTAACTCACGTCATAGATACACAGGGAGCCAAGCCAATTCGACAAGCACCGAAACGTCTCCCTATAGCCAAACAAGGAGAAGTGAGCGGGCTGATCTCGGACATGGGAAAACAAGGCGTTATTGAACCTTCTGTCAGTCCATGGGCCGCGCCTGTAGTTCTAGTAAAGAAAAAGGATGGTAGCACTCGCTTTTGTGTCGACTATAGGCAGCTTAACGACGTTACTAAGAAAGATAGTTACCCACGCCCACGCATCGATGACATCATGGACACTTTAGCCGACGCAAAATGGTTTTCTACACTCGATCTCAAGAGTGGCTACTGGCAGGTAGAAATTGACAAGAAGGACCGAGAGAAGACCGCATTTTCAGTTGGGACCGGATTGTGGCAATTTGTGGTGATGCCGTTTGGGCTTTGCAATGCTCCAGCCACTTCCGAACACTTGATGGAATACGTGCTACGTGGTCTAACCTGGAAAACCTGCTTGGTGTACCTAGATGACATCATCGTCATCGGAAGAACGTTCGAAGAGCATGTGCGGAACTTAGAAGAGGTTTTCTCCCGATTGCGACTGGCAAATTTGAAACTTAGTCCCGACAAGTGTACCCTTTTCGCAGCTGAAGTAAAATACCTGGGACACGTCGTATCAGCAGAAGGGGTCAAAACAGACCCTGAGAAAATTGAAGCCGTGAAAAGCTGGCCAACACCAAACAACAACCGCCAACTACGGAGTTTTCTGGGTCTGGCAACCTACTATCGAAGATTCCTCAAAGACTTTGCTAAAATAGCTAAGTGTCTCCATCAGCTAACCGAGAAAAATCGTCCGTATGTCTGGAATGAGCAATGCCAGACAGCCTTTGAGACCCTGAAGGAGAAGCTGTGTGAATCACCCGTGCTGGCATATCCGAAACCCGGAAAAATGTTTGTAGTTGACACCGATGCGAGCAACGGCGGTATTGGAGCTGTACTCTCCAAGCAGATCGATGGCGAAGAAACAGTCCTCTCGTATTACAGTCGAGTTCTTTCAAAAAGTGAGAGGAACAACTGCGTGACCAGGAAAGAGCTATTGGCTATAATAGAGGCCACCAAGCAGTTCCACAAGTACCTATATGGCCAGAAATTTGTTCTTCGAACGGACCATGCATCACTGAGATAGCTGCTCAACTTCAAAAACCCCGAGGGACAAGTTGCGAGATGGATCGAAAGATTGCAGTCATACGACTACGAAATTGTTCATCGGAAGGGCGGAGTTCATGGAAATGCTGACGCCCTATCCCGCCGTCCATTTCCAGCTAACTGCAAGCATTGCCGACGGATTGAGGAAAAGGAACCGCTCGTTGATCTGCGATTGATAACGGCCGAATTCGATGAAGGTTGGTCACCAGAGGACATTCGAAACGTCCAGTTAGCAAATGAAGACATCAGACCATTGCTCGTATGGAAGGAGACGACTGGGCGACCTGAGTGGAAAGAAGTTTCAATGCATGGCGCAACCCTGAAAAGCTATTGGGCACAATGGAACTCCTTTCAGGTGGAGGGTGGCGTACTCAAGCGGAAATGGGAGGCCACCTTGGTGTTAACAAGACCTTAGCGAAATTGCGGGAAAGGTTCTACTGGCTCCACGCTCGAGAAGACGTAGAGGACTGGTGTCGCAGATGCACAATTTGCGCTTCCGTCAAAGGCCCAAAGCGACGACTGAGAGGACAAATGCAAACCTATAACGTAGGCTTGCCATTCGAAAGGATTGCTGTTGAAATCGCAGGACCCTTTCCTGAATCCAATTAGGGAAATCGATACACGCTGGTTGTAGCCGATTATTTCAGCAAGTGGCCTGAGGTCTACCCCTTTCCCAACCAGGAAGCAACTACCGTAGCCGAACAGCTAGTGTTAAATTGGGTCAGTAGGTACGGCGTACCTTGCGAATTACATTCAGATCAAGGCCGAAACTTTGAGTCACTAGTTTTTGGCGAAATTTGTGAACTACTGGGAATACGGAAAACGAGGACAACACCGCTGCATCCCCAATCCGATGGAATGGTCGAACGGTTCAATGGTACGCTAAATAAACATCTGGCCAAGATGGTTGACGAGAACCAAAGGGACTGGGACCGACATATCCCACTATTTTTGATGGCGTACAGAGCTGCCGAACATGCATCGACGGGCCAAGCCCCAGCCAAAGTCCTTTTTGGAAAGACTATTCGTTTGCCAGCCGATATAAAGTTCGGAACACCCCCCGAGAAACCCCAAACGATCTCGGAGTACGCAAGTGATCTAAGGCAACGGTTGAACCAGATACATCGGACATTGCAAAATCACCTCGAATCGGCTACTGACCGCATGAAGACCAGGTATGATCTAAAGGCTAATTCTATTGGCTTCCAGCAAGATGGCTTGGTGTGGCTATATAACCCGCAACGGCGAAAGGGTAGGTCTCTAAAGTTGCAACATGATTGGGAGGGACCATACCGAGTTACAAAGCGAATCAACGACGTCGTATACCGAATACAGGAACATCGTAAGCCGAGAGCCAAAATGAAAATCGTGCATCTGTACCGTCTTGCCCCATATTACACCCAGGGAGAATTGACTACAAATAGCGACACATCTTTTCGGGGCGAAAAGTACTGAGGTGAGGCCAGTGTTACATGTACAAATAATTCTGCGAGCTACTGTCGCAATTGTTTTCACAACAATTAAGAACATCAACAAAACGAATCTACTCGAAACCACGAGAACGTACCAAGCATGAACAACATCTGAAAGTGAGTCACTGCTCCATTCATTCACTGCTGGAATGTTCCCGCTAATTCACCAATGTACGAGAACTGAGTTGAATGATTAGAGACCCTATATAAAGGCGAGCTGAATGAATGGGGGAATCATTCATTCGACCGCGATAAGAACTGCGATAGTGTGTGGGAAGCGATATTGTTCGAGTAATAGGAAAGTGATTTTCGTGATAGTGAAGTGATTTAGAAGACAATTGCAATAAGAAATTTATGGACAAGTGTTAGAATTTTAATAGTGAAAATTAAAATTAGTGAAAGTGTTAAATTGATTATTGTGCATTTTTGTAATTAAATAAACTCTTTTAACTTAAATTAAAAGACATTGCGTTTTCACTTTCCCGGAACATTAAAATTATTGGCCGCGAACCAAAAACACGCGACAATATTGACTAGCGTGTTTTAAAAGGTCCTTAACAGTTCTGATATTCTAGGATCCAATGCCATAATTATTTTTTCGGTTGCGAGCTCGTTGCCGTGAGTCCAAAAGCTCAGTTCCAGGTTTCGAAACAATGTAGGGTTTTACAGGGACGGGGGGTTAGCTCGTCGCCCAACCTCCATTCCGGCCACATGGTTATTACACTCTCGCCTTTACCCTCTTACGTCATAAAGGAGGTGTAAGTATGATTTATAGTAGACCCGCAGCTGTACTCGTATTTGGAGTTAATGGCATTTGTCGGCACGCAATGTAAGACCTCAAGGCGATCCTGAGACCATTTGCTGCCATTGAGTTGTGGAATTTAGGATAAGGAGTCAAGGAAGTTGTGGGTTGGGGAAACAATGGGGATCCCTCCCCCTTTTTCAGAGTTACGGTGGAGTAACGATGATATTGTAAATGCTCATGAATATTTGTGTACGTAGATGTTAGTGAAATAATGAGCTGGTGATCAGTCTAGTCATTGAAAATATGCCAATTTGGCCTATCACCTTTTTCTCTAGTCCTTTGTGGAAGCATTCAGTAAAAGATCAAATTATTCCACGAAACGCAGTTTTGTACAATATATAAACTAAATAGTATCAAATGAGAAAAAAAATTCATTTATCAAATTCTAGGATCAAGTAATCGATGTTATAAGAATGAATTTCTTGACTAATATTAACCCTATCGCAATAAATACTACTGGTCGCGCAGTGATTTTCGTTGACCTATGCGTCTTGATTAAATAAATAATTCAACTCACCAACTGGTCTTATAATCGCTAAATTTGACCTGCATATGCAAATTTGATATGAAATTTATAAATAATCTCATAATTTCGTTAATATAGAAATAGATTCTTGATGAGAAAAATAAATCTGATGAACTTCAATTATGTAAAAACATTATCTACTGTTTCTAATTTCACGCTTATCTTACGACTTCAACAGCTACGGCATCTACGGGTTAAATTTCCAATACATAACGTGGGTGTTCATAACAGATAGATACAGGTGTTCGGCAGTGGGTGTTGAAGCTTTCGAAGAAGAAATGAGCAAACAATCGAAAACTTTGTTTTGCTGCTCAATGAAATTACTCAGCCACGGATGACGATGTTGTAGCTTTTTTGCTTCGTGCTTCCAACGGTTAGTTGGAGTTGGAGTATCATGGATGGATTTTAGGGGGTCGCAACCCAATTTGGAACTTTTTTATCACAGCAAACCTCTTGACTACCTACACCAATTTACCTGAAGTTTGAATGTTGTACTTTACTCGTATGTTGAATGTATTTGATGAATCTAATCCCTAATATCTTGAACTTTGCTTGAACGGACTATAACCAACTTCTTATTCTTGTATCTTCACAGTGGTTTAGCAGAGAGATCCAACCGGTACCCGCTGAATGGAGACATGGTGCCACTTGGTACGTCTACGCTCGGCGACAGCGCGAGTTCCGTGGATCCAACACTAGCTCGAGTTCCATAGATGTCAGTCCGAGACCGTATTCCCTGGCGAACGTTTTGGAGATGAGATTTTCTTAAATGAACTGTTAGTTGGAAAATTGCTAAACGTTTTATGTTTAAGTGTTGTGGAGTTTTCTTCATTCAAGATTTGTTAAGTTCGAAGAAATAAACATCGGAGAGTTGTGGTTGCGCGAATTTCGTGACTATTTATTGTTTTATTTTTATTTTACATTATTTTAAGTTTAACATTCGCATAGTAGTAAGTAAGGAAGGATAACGTAGATAAGTGACGACAATAAAATTACGTGATATTGTGGACTAACTTACAAATGAGTTATTAAATGTGGAAAATTTATTAAATGTTATTATTGAATTAGATAAATTAAGGGAATGTGATACATTTGTGCGTTAAGTGATAGTGTGATTTTAGTTTTGTTCGTGTAACACGAGCATGTTGCATTGTTCTCAGTGTCCCAGTTCAAATTGACCCCATTTCAATACCGCATCACAAAGTAAATATCCTTTGCAAATATTTCACCTCCACGGTAACAATTTGATACTAGTGTAGCGAAAATCTCTAACAATAACAATTTTGCGTGTATCATTTTGCTTGCACAACGGCAAAAAGAATAAAAGGATAATCCCGAAAAATTGCATGTCAGCCATTTTGAAAAAAGCCCTAAAACGGATGCCATAATGCTGCTACCAACACTACAACATCTACCAGCGCTACCGTTACAATTCATGAGTCCTTTTAAGTTCTCATCTCCGCCATTCACCAATGTCAGGGAAAAAAGGCAACAGCAGCATCAGAGCCACCAGCATGAGGAGCAGCAACAACGACATTATCATCATCAGCCATTTTATCAACACCATGCTGGGCTCACTATTGTGCTACTATTCGTCCTTGCATTGGTAATCGGCCAAGGTAAGCATTTGTAAAATTCTTCTTTGTTTTCATATACTACAATATATAGAGCCTTTTTGAGTGTCCAGACTTTGGACTTTTATACAATGTGGTATCATTTAAGATAATGATGATGTGAAATAATTTTGGGAGTTGATTTTGAGCTTCTGCTGCTAGAATTAAAGAGCTAGATATGATTTATTGTAAGCCTAATACGTTTTTATGCAAACAGTCATTAAGTGTTTTGTGATATTTTAGTGGATTTTTTAAAGCAACAGCCTTTTTAATTTCATCTAAGTTTTCTTTTAATCTACAAACTACTCATGTTTATTGAATAACATATGTGTAAACAAATCGTTGTCTTGAATAATTAAGTTCTCCATAAAATGGACGTTAACGGTCAACAGCCCGTGAAATACTTCATTTTAAATTAGTGAGTCAAGGTGGAAGAATTTCTACGAAAATGTTTGATTAAATAAACGATTGTAATGATAATTCTCAAAATTGTTAAATTGACTCATAAATATAATGCAAATTTGTTTAAATGTGGATCGCGAAACGTCTGATGGCTAAATGAAACCATTATAACAGAAATGTTTTTTCTTCGAGGCATCTTTAAAAATTTCATCAAATATGCATAGATTTTTTTTTGGACTATTGCGATTTGTATACCCAAGGACTTGTTTTGCTAATTAGCGATGATTTTATTAATGAGAGTAATATCACCTCAGGTCTCGGCAATATGTTTTTAAGTATAAACTTTATAATACAATCACAGTAAATTGCCAAAATAATTAGGTGTAGAAGTAATTTAGATAGTTTTCATTAGAATAGCACTAGCTTTAAGCTATATAATAACAAATCATGCTATTTCATATGAAAATATTTGATTGCAAAATCAAAACGGTAAATTTTTAGTTTCTTACTTATGTTTGCAATATCCCATAGAGAAGTGTAGTTGAACTTAGGTTAAACTCAAAGTCATACACGCTCCTGAATAGTTGTGGCTTAATTTTTTTGCCCATGCGAAGTAGACCAGGGCGGATCTGTAAGAAAATGACTAATTTTGGCTGTTGAGAGGAGGCATACTGATTTTTGCAAGAAAAGTTGAGGGATAACTTGTATACTAATAAATGAGCTATCTTCCCCTCCCTCTCAAAAATGTTGGGAACATTCATAAATAAATTGCATTTTTTTAAAAATACTTAAAAAAAATGCGATTTTTTCTTAATTTTCTCATTTTTAGGGTTTTGTAAAGTAATTTTACAAAACCCTACTAAAATTGTGACCTGTATGTCCGTCCGCCCGTCCGTGTGTCACAGCAGTTTTTCTCGCAAAGTAATTAAGCTAGAAACACTCAATTTATAAGGAGGTGTGAAGTGGTGCTCTCGTGAAAGTTCAGTCACAAAAAAATTGTATGAGGCATTTAAGGGTGGCCTCCCTACATAGGGGAGTGGCCCCCGAAAAAAAATTTCATCAAAGGTAGTCAATATGGGTACCATATAAAAGCTTCAATTTTCAAGGGGTGCACAGGGAGGGGAAATACACGAAAAAATTTTGTCCCCCCTCGCGATCGGACACCTGTGATCGGAAACATCAGAAAAAAATTATGGAAGTAGATGTTTATGAGTACGACAACAACAAATACCTTAGAAGTCGAAATTAGCTCAACTTTGTTAATAAAAGTATGATCTTAGAATTTCACAATATCCCCAATAGAATCGTATAGATTACCCTTAAACTCAACAAAATTCGATATTTAAGTAGTTTCGCAAAAGAGCCTAATACCTTCTTAGTTTCATGAAAATCCAATCATATTCGCGGAAGTTATAGCCATTTGAAGTTTCTGCGATTACAACAACAATAACACACGGTTTTGGTATTTTATGGACTCCCATCGGTTCAGACAGTGCAATTTTGATTTGATATTTTTAAAATCTTCAGATAAGATTTATAACAGTAGATATTTTTTGGAATTCATGATTTAAGTGATTTTTGAAAATTGAGAAACAATGAATTTTCCTTTAAACGTGCACATCTCTTTGACATGTTTTTGACATTATTTGTTGCTAGTGACCGTATTACAGAGAAGTTGGGTACAAAATGAGCGTAGGTCTGTCTACCCAACTTGATAACTTTAAAACGATTTATTTTAGAGCAAATTTGTGAGGACATAAAAGCTGAGTAATAAAATTTTCCATAAGATATGATTGGCTGAAAATTTTAAAATTGAATAGGGGATGTACGGACAAAATGACAGGTTGTTTTTTTTTTTAAATAATATTTATTTATTTAATGGTATTATAATCAGTCTCAATCGTTTTTACTCATCTTAGGTTCATTGACTATCAGTAGCACAGTCTTTTAATTAAGTAGGTACTATAGTAAAATATATATTAAGGAAAAATGTAACTATCACAAAAACCATATTGTCCATACAGTACGGACAAAATGACGTATAAGGTAAGGACATAATGATATACTAATTTTTAAGAGCACAGTTCACAAATAAATCGTTTTGTCCTCTTTTGGACATCAGCACATGACACTTGAGCTCAAAGGGAACAAGTCATACTTTGTCGTCTTCTGTTTCGCATAAGAAATTTTCGCTCCCTGAGCTATCATATACCAGAGCAGTTGTATGCTGCCTCGATGCTCTCAATCTCTTCTCTGATGGTAGAGCTTTTTTGGAAGCAGGAATATTTATTTCATCCTCATCAACAATTTTTCTTTTCGGATTCGGCCACATTGCGATTTTCCTGTCGTAACCAGCGATTTTTAGACGCAAATACGAACACACTGCGACAAGATTTGCAAAGGAACTTCAGGCATGCGCAGAACTAATATGCTCATTTGAAGGTATGTCTTTGCCAGGAACACATGCGCTAACTCATTTGTGCGCTATGCAAGAAACTTCCGTGCACGTCAGCGTCAAATGTCCAAATGATGTGCGCCTGCGCGAGTATCACAAAAACTACCTACTAAACTAGTTTTAGGAAAAATCACAAATTCCTGCGACTGCCGACCTGGACAAAATTGTCGAAAATCGCAGTGTGCGGGCTTCCATTTAACCATGTGTAACTTCCGACAGAAGTGCGACTATATAGTCGTAGTCTGATGCATCCCTTAACCTGTCTCTTCCTTTTTAACGGTGGATCCTTTGGTCTGTTTTCAGCAATGATTTGTTGTATATTTGGAGTAGAAGTTAAACGCCAATCAGCTTTGACAGATTTCAATTTTCTTTTTCCTTGGCCTCGAATGAACTGCCCCTGTGGTACTGGCGAAATAGTAGCTACTTGATATGTCAGTAATTGCTCTGATGGACTAGGTCTCACACTGTCATCGTGCGCTGCTCCAGCTACCGTCACTGTATTAGACTCCTCCTCACATGTTTCTAAACTCAGGTCAATCACATTAGAAACAACAACTCCAATATCATTATTGGTGGTGGCTTGCGTTGTGTTTTGTGAAGAATTTACTTCTTCGTCATTTGTTGCTGATGGATTTAAAATAGATGCAACATCGTTACTCGGATCTTCTTGGGTTGAAGAGGTGTTGATACATTTAGTTGATGATAAATGTGGGCTGGGAAGTTTAGGTATACTCTCTGCAATATCCTCCTGACTCAACGTAATATTTGTGGTCTCTGCCGGTTCAAATATGTAGTCTGGAAAAATATCAGGATTAACAGGCCAGATGCCTGTCTTTTTAAAGCCATTATTTGCATTGTGAACAGATGCAGCTTTTTTAGACGCTTCATTAAAAAAATATCCGATTTGTAAATGGGTAACAACGCGCCCTGGATGATTTTTAGCCACTTAGAAATTTCTTGATTGAAATAAGTTTTTAGTGGTCTGTAGATACAAACATCCAAGGGCTGCATTCTATGGGTGCAATGTGGCGATAAACACAACATATGAATACCATTTTCTTTGGCATAACTCAAACATTCAATGCTTTTATGACTTGAGTGACCATCACTAATAAGTAGAACCGGATCGTCTTTGCCAGATTTCGTATGTGCCTGAAAATGTTTTAACCATTTTATAAACTCTTCATTGTTCATCCATCCTAATTCTTGTGCTAGTCCAAAAGTACCGGTGGGAGCCTCATCAACTAGTTCATTTTTCATTTTCTTCCTAGGAAATATCATACATGGCGGAATAAATGAACCGATGGCATTCGTACAACACACTACTGTCACATTCAAACCTCTCTCAGCACTGGTGAGACAGCTGACTTGCTTCCTGCCTTTGGTGGCCAGATTTTTTTGTGGTTTCTGGACTATAGTGAGCCCGGTTTCATCCATATTGAAGATTCGGTGAGGTCTTAAGTTGTGAGTCTTCAAAAATTCTTCATAAATACGAAAAAATTTAGCTACCTGTGGTGTATTA